>JAQJZR010000009.1:2984967-4477451 GCA_028828875.1 Penicillium capsulatum | reverse complement strand
TAAACCCCTAAACCCCTAAACCCCTAAACCCCTAAACCCCTAAACCCCTAAACCCCTAAGCCCTAAACCCCTAATTTGCTCCCTGATTAGCCCCCGGTGCGTGCTCCCGCCGCCTATGGTGCGTGTCCCTTATATACGTACCCTATCAAAAATAAAAGATCTAATATCCTCTCAGAAACATTATAGGAAAGATAATAATATGACACTAATTCGGGGAACTGATTACTCTAATCGGCATACCTTACAAGCACCCTAGAGACCTAAGTCCATAGAAGGCCTAGTAGGCATTGGTATAGTTGCGGATACGCTTAAGGCTCGTAGTATCCTAAGAGAAGTATCACCTTTACAGACGTTACTCACTATGACCGGTTGGCAGTTCGTAATAGGTGCTTATAAGGTATGCCGGTTAGAGCGCCGGTTAAGTTAGTTACTTAGGGATCAGAGATTACTTAAGTAATTGTAAAGGTATGGTGTGCGCTACTATATAATCTGGGTTCCGGGCTATCGAATCAGGAGATTCGATATTGTGGTCTTTTTGGCTAGAGGTGTGAGCGCCCGGACTTACCCTTACAGTAATCTCCTAAGACCGTTAGAGGTTTGTCGCTATATTCGAACTATGAAATACCAAAGGTGGTTCTAAGTAACAATATAGGATTGATCACAAAGAACTAAATATATATGGTAAAGACCGTCCTTATATACCTTAGTCCCTCTTATCACTGATAAGTCCTATCTTATCGCTGATGAGTCGTCATGTGATAGGCACCGTCCGGTGGTTATAGGCAGTATACTTTATAACGATGAATAGGCGGCCGTTTCTTACGTCACCACGTGACTAGACTGTCCTACTGGCTGTGCTAGTCTCGCTTGTCTCCTTAGACCGGCTAGCCTTCTTAGTCCTTCTCGTCGCCTGGGTCCCGCTGATCCCTTTGGTCTGGCTGGCCGCTCCGGCCCCGTTAGTTATCCTAGTCCTACTGGCCCTTTTGTTCCTAAGGCGGTATGCTTGATAGGTTCCTATTGCTTCTTCTAGTGTTTGAGGAGTAGGGTCTTCCTGGAGAGGTCGTAACAGCACCCTAGAGACCTAAGCCTATAGAAGGCCTAATAGGCATTAGTACTAGGCCTCGCCATAACCCGCAGGTAACCTATTACAGGTTATAGGTAACCTATTCGGGTTATCAAATAGGACAAATATTAAGAAGTCCCTAATATATATATTTAATGCAATTCTTAGCTATATTCTTAAGTATTTTGCTTATATTCTACGTATTTACTTCGAAAACTTAAATACTATAGAGATCAGATAAAGGAGGTTGATTTAGGATTGAAACTAATAACAGAACTACTCTTAATTCACTTTATATCCTTCTAGAAGTCTTAAGCGCTTTCTAACCCTTCCTAATAGACGTTACTATATCTTAGGCAGTAGAAGAATAACCTTATTATCCTCTGATTTATAATCTTTATATTCTAGCTCCGATATTATACTTCTTCGCTGTTTCCTATATACTTTCTTACTAGGGCCCTTAACCGTTAGATTAACTTAGGTAGATACGATACTATCCTCCTTAGTATTACTTATTAGATTAAGAGTATCCTTAGTTTAAGCGTCTTTCTCTTCGATAGTAGTATCTTACTCGTTCTTTAAAAAGAACTAGTAAATAAATACTAACTACTCTTCCTTAAGATTAAACTATAATATATAGAGGAATATTATAAGATTTTAGATTATTTTAGTATTAAGGGAGCCTTACTAGTAGTAATAGATATTATGAGTAGAGTTAAATAACCGCTTAACACTAGTATTAGTAGCTAGGATAGAGAGAATATCTCCTACTAGGCTAGTAAGTACTAGAAATTTATATTAATAATCTCTCTACTATATATATAGTATAATAGGAAGAGTACCTATTAAATATATTAATCGAATAGAATATAAAGTAGGCTATAATACTTATGTTACAAACTGCTAGCTGGTCACAGTGAGTAACGTCCGTAAAGGTAATACTTCTCTTAGGATACTGCGAGCCTTAAGTGTGTCTATAACTGTACTAATGCCTCGAAGGTCTTCTATAGACTTAGGTCTCTAGGGTACTTATAAGGTATACTAATTAGAGCATCGGTTAAGTTAGTCACTTAGAGATTAAGGATCACTAAGTAAGCTCCTAAGACCGTTAGAGGTTTGTTGCTTATATTCGAACTATAAAATACTAAAGGTAGTTCTAAGTAATAATAGTAGGATTGATTATAAAGAACTAAATATATATAGTAATAACTATTCCTTATATATCTAGTCCCTTTTACTACTAATAAGTCTTACTTTATCGCTACTAAGTCCTACTTATTGTTAGTAAGTCCTAGCTTATCGCTAATAAGTTATTATATACTATATACTATTCGGTAGTTATAGATAGTATACTTTATAATAGTAAATAGGTAGCTATTTCCTATATTAATATATAACTAGACTAGTCTCTCTAGCCCTACTAGTCTTACTAGCCCTCTTAGTCTAGTTAGTCTCTTCTATCCTATTAGTTATCTAGATCCTACCAATCCTTCTAGTCTAGCTAGTTATTTTTAGGTCTTACTAGCTATCTTAGTCTAGCTAGCTTTCTTATTTATTAGACAGTATACTTAATAGGTTATTATTACTTTTACTAGTATTTAAGGAGTAGGGTCCTTTTAGAAAGATTATAATATTACCCCCTCTTTTCTTAGGTTTTCGTCCTCGGAAATATAAATAGTATACTTTCTTTAGTAGGTACTTTTTTCCTATTATTATATTTTAAGTCTTTTCTAATTATATTATCGAAGTCGTCGATTTATAAGAACTAACTTAGTACTTATATTAAGGAGGAAGGTTATCGATTAGTGGTTCCCTACGACTATTATATTCGACTTAAATAAGTATATATTTATTCTAATTATTCTAATTATTATACCGACTATATTAAAGGTAGTAGTAGTATAAAATATATAATATCTTATCTTATATATACTAATACTAAATAGTAGCGCTTAGTAAAGCTTTAAGAGGAAATTATAGAGAAGTATTATACTACTCTTATAAAAGTAATATACTTTAAATATTAGGAGGTATTACTTTATTCTTATACTAGTGATTTTATTATATATAATTATAAAGAGATTACTAAATTAGAGGATCTTAAGTATTATAAAGCTAAGGAGATCGCTTATATTAAAAAGAAGTATACTATAGCCCTAGCTACTAAATAGAGTTATTCTATTTCTAAAAGGAGTATTACTAATTATAGTATATCTTTAGGTTCTTATACTATATTATTATCAGTTAGAGAGGATAATTAAACTTTTACTACTATATTAGAGGGTCTTACTTTAATATAGATAATTATAATAGCTAATCTATTATCTACTATTTTCTAAGAAGATATTAATTTCGATACTTCCTTTATTTCTGTCTTTTTAGAGTCCTTTTTATTTTATAGTAATACTATTAAATTAGCTAGTAGTAGCCTCTTAAGTAGGTAATAGATTCCTATATATTTTCTAAGGTAGGATACTTTTTCTATTTAATTAGGAGTTACTACTAACTATTAGACTATTTATTATTTAGGATAGTTTTAACTTTATATTTATCCTTTATTTCTTCTCTAAGTTCTATATTAGTAGTAATTTTAGCGTTTTTTAGTATAGGTTTAAGTAATAAGATATAAAATATTAGGTAGATTCTTTCTATATTTTCTAGTAGCTTTAGCTAGTAGTTAACTAATCCTATTCTTTCTTTAATTATAAAAGGTCCTAGTTTTAGGTAGTTAAGTTTTATACTTAGTTATTTAGTTTTAATATTTCGTTATAAGAGGTAGACTTTCTCTTTTTTTTTAGGTTAGGGCTAACTTAATAGCGCTAATTATAATATATCTTTATATATAGATTTAGAAATTTAATATTTTAAGCTATTTATATATATAATTATCTAATTCCTATAGCTAATAACCTTACTAATTCTACTATAGTTTTTTTATTTCTTAGTTCTTCTATTAACTTTAGATAGTATCTATAGTTAGTAAAAAATAGTATTTTCTTAGTAGTCGAATATATTATATTATTATATATAAACTATATAACTAGTAGTAGCCTAGCCTAGTTATCCTATTAGTAGTTTATATAGTATCTTAGGTATTATTCGATTATCTAGTTAACTTATTCGGTTTATCTGTTAGTTTATAGGTAATAGGCTATTAAAAGGCTATAGTAGATCCTAATTTAATCTATAAAAGATTACTATATATTAGATATAAATAACTTATCTTAGTCAGAGGTGATTTTGCTTAGTACTCTATAGTTTATAAAGATATATCGAAGTAAGATATTTACTATTTGGTTTATATTAATATTTTTAGTAGTTAGGATTATATAAGTATACTTAGTAAGTCGGTTAATAATCACTATAATTATATTATTTTTATCTAATTTTAGTAGTTTTGTGATAAAGTCTATTATAATCTATTCCTATAGTCTTATTAGAGTATTCGAGAGCTATAGTTCTCTATAGGGAAGGTATTACGATAGTTTATCCTATTAATAGGTATTATAATTCCTAATATATCCTTTTACTTTTCTATATATATTTAGGATATAGTAGTTATAAGTGATTTACTCTATTATTTTCTTAATTTCTATATATCTATATATTAGTAGGTTGTAATATCTTTTAATAACTTTATTTTATAATAATTATAGTATATAAATTAGTCTATAGATAAGAACAAAGCTATTATCGCTTATAGTTCTATTTTAATCTATTTTTAAGATTTTCTATATAGATTTATCTTTAATAGTAGCTCTTTAGACTTTATCTATTTAGTTATTATTTTCTATTTCGCTAGTTACTATAAGTATTTATTAGTTATAGATAATATCTTTTTATTTATTAGTAGTAAAGATAGTAGGTACTAGAATTATTTTTCTAGACTAAAATACGATTAGTTATAGTTTCTTATTATTGTCTAGTTAGATTAACTATACTCTTAGAGTATAGTCTAATATATTAGTTTTAAGAGTAATTAGTTTTTTATAATTAAAGATCCTAAGAATTATTTTTTTCTTATATAGCTTTTTGAGTCTATAAAAGGATTCTTTAGCTTTATTATTTTAGTTAAAAATTTCTCTTTTCCTAGTAAATTAGTAGAGTCCTATAGTATATATTAAATAGCTAGGTATTAGTTTCTAATAGTAATTTATAAGTCCTAAGTATAATGGGCTAGAGCCCGAGGGTCATCATGTGTGACATGTGACATCAATATCCCGCCCCCGTTTCGACCTCGAAACGCACATGAGTTTCCTTTCTTCTTTAGGCTTTTTGTATACAGCTTGTGGCCTTGCTAGATTGAATTTAAGTCTTGCATTAGCCCTTTACACTAAGAAGCTTTAGATATTCTTAATATTTCTAGGTATAGGCTATTTAATAATACTTCTGACTTTCTTTTCTTCTATCTTTAGTCTATCTAGGCTAATAGTATATCCTAGGAAACTAGTTTCCTAGATATAGAATTTATATTTCTTAAGCTTTAGAGTAACCTTAGCTTCTCTAAGCTTCTATAGTACTTTCTGATTATGTTTAATATATTTAGCTTCGGTCTTAGAGAATACTAAGATATTATCTAAGTAGGTAATAATAAAAACGTTAAGGTATTCTTCTAATACTATAAAGATAAACTATTAGAAAGATACTAGTATATTAGTAAGGCCGAAAAGTATAACTATATACTTAAAGTATCTAATTTAGTCCTAAATACTATTTTCTATTTATAGCCTTTTTTAATTCTAAGCTAGTTATATACTTCTATAATATTATATTTTATAAAGTATTTTGCTCTCTAGATCTGATTCTAAATCTTATAAATTAAAGGTAGTAGATAGTGATCTTTAATAGTAACTAAATTTAATTATTAGTGGTCTATTATAAAGGGATTCCTTTATCTAATATCATATTATAAGGGCTAAGCGAACCAAGGGCGGTTTATCATCGGAGTAGGGTAGAAAAGCCAGTGAGTCGGTCTCCCCCTTTCCTAATTCTTTAAGAATTAGTCTTATTCAAAGATAGACTATTCTACTAATTATACCTTCCCCTTTTTATAATCTCCCTTACTTAATCAATAGGTATTCTACCTTATCTAGTAGTCTACTCTTATATTTTCTAATTCTTCTTCTTTAATCGCCTAAAGAGATTATAATAGTATCTTCTACCCAAAACTCTAATCGTTAAGATAATACTAAACCGATAGCGACTTATAAGTAAATTACTTAGGAACTATCGTAGTTAACTCTATAGATAGGAAATAAAATACCTTTTTATAAGCCCGAAATTACCTAGATCTTAGAGTAGACCCTTAAGACTCTTAAAGAAGAGCTTACTTACGCCCGCTACTATTAAGAGCTTAAATATAAGCTTCGAAAGATCTAGGAAGATAATACCTTAGATAACTTACTACTAAATCGATATTAAGATACTCGCTCTTTATTGTCTCCTTATAAACAGTAGCGTATTAAGCTTAAGTACCTTAAGCCTTTCTATATATATTTTAAGATCTAATAACTTACTATATAGATCGGAGATCTTAAGTACTTCTTTAAAGTAAATTATATAGAGTATAATACTAATAAAAAAAAGATCTACTCTACTACTCTTAAATATATAGATAAGAAGTTATAATATCGATAGATCTACTATCTTTAAGATCTTTTACTATAAGACTATTATATTAAGAGCGATTTATAGCTATATTTTACTAGATTTATCTACTCTCTTATTTAAAACTTAGGAACTATAATCTCTAATCTCTAAGTATAACTTAATAATACTTAATAGTATCCTAATAATAACTTAATAATATTTTACTACTATCTTAATAGTCTAGAATAATATTTTAATTATATATCTAAAAATAACTATATCTTTATCTTCTATTTAAAGCTCTAAATATTACTCTAAGATAAGATAGGGGTTATACTTACTCTACTTCTAGTAATATATCTTAAGATAGTTAAATATACTAACTAATTCTAGAGTATTCTATAAAAAGAATTAAATAATAAACCTAAGACCTAAGATAGATATACTAGATCTTTAGTACTTACTAATTAAACTATTACTAATCTATTATTAAATCACTAAAGAAGAACTACTTATAGACTATACTATAGGAACTTAAACTATAGTTACTAAGATTATAAATACTCTAATTATAGAAATAATAATTAGGGATATAGTAACTTCTAAAACTAAAAATATAATAATCTAAATTATAATAGTATCCCCTAAAACTATAGAAACTAATTAGATTAAGAGTAAATTAATAGTAGAGGCCCTCTTAGAAGTTATAATATTTACTATAAGATAGGTTACTAGGCTAGAGAATATCTAGAAAAGATTAGTTAAGTTACCGAAATCTAAAAGAAAAATAAAAAAGAGTTATACTAGAACCTATAAGTCTAACTCTACTACTATTAGTAGGAACTATTTATTACTTCTTAGTACTAATATATATATAAGATACTATTAAAATAATAGTATTCTTAGATATATATATATAAGTTAATATTATAAGTATCTATTTTATAAAAAGATATTATCTATAATAAGCTAAATAATTACCTATTAATCTTAAGACCGCTAGAGACCTTAGGATTTAAACTTATAGACTATAGAATATTCTACTTACTACTACTAACTCTTAAGGGACTATTTATCGATTTAACTATAAATATATAGTGATTAATCGGAATCCGGACCTAGAGAGTAGATCTATTATTTTCTCTTAGACTACTCTTATTAACTAATATATTAATCTCTACCCTACTAAGAATTGATAGTAGTTTAATATAAAAAAAGAGTCTTTTAAATTATATAGCTTTTACTAATTTATTAAATAAAGCTAGAATAATACTTTTATCTATATCTTTATTAAAACCCCTAAAGAAATTTAGATCCTAGGAGAAAAAGATAATATTAGATACTCTTATTTTTCTTAGATCTCTAATAAATTATAATTATTTTAGGATATATTCGATAATAATAAATCTATAATATTTCTACTCTTAAAATCTACTAACTATAAAATCAATATCTAAGAAAAGGCCTCTTTTTTTTTTAGCCCTATTTACCCTCTCTCTTAAGCTAAGTTAGCTATACTCTATAGCTATCTTAAAGAAAATACTACTAATAGCTAAATCTATCTTTTAAAAAGCCTTACTAAGGCGCCTATCTTTTTTATCCCTAAAAAGGATAGTAGTCTCTATCTCTATATAGACTACTATAGACTTAATTATATTTTAATTAAGAATTGCTATCTATTATCTCTTATTTCGGAAATTCTTAATTATCTTACTAATACTAAGTTCTTTAGTAAAATTGATATTAAAAACGCCTACTATTAGATTTATATAGCTAAGAGAGATAAGTAGAAGATAGTATTTTAGATATACTATAGCTACTTTAAGTATACTATTATACTATTTAGTCTTACTAATACCTCTACTACTTTTTAGAGTTATATTTATATAATATTATAAGAACTACTTAATATTATTTATATAGCGTATTTTAATAATATTATTATTTTTTTAAAAGATTAAGATTTATATACCTAGTATCTAAAGTAAGTCCTTAAATACCTATAAGGTATATAGCTCTATACTAAATCTATAAAATACTACTTTTACTAGATAGAAATTAAGTTCTTTAGCTTTATTATTAATTAAGAAGATATATTAATAGATCCCTATTAGATAAGTACTATTAAATTATTAGAGATTCTAACTACCTATTATAATATCTAAGTCTTTATTAGATTTTATAACTTTTACCGATAATTTATCTACTATTTCTCTATTATCGCCTAACCTCTTACCTCTCTACTTAAGGGGAGTAAGAATAATAAGAAACTAGGGTAAGTTTAACTAAATAAAAATAAATCGAAAATATTCTAAGATCTAAAAGCTATCTTTTCGATAGTACCTCTACTATAATATTTCGATCCCTAACTATAAATTTATTTTAAACCTAATATATCTAATCTTAGAATAACTATAGTTATATTATAACCTAATAAAGATAGTATCTAGTATCTTATTATATTTTAGTTATATAAGTTTTTAGGCGCTAAGCTTAACTATAGTATACTAAATTAGGAGCTATTCGCTATTATTTAGTTATTTAAAATCTAGCGATACTATACTAAGAGAAGTAAATACCCTATCGAAGTCTTATTAGATTACTCTAATTTATAGTACTTTATAAAGCGCCCTTAGATTAGTAGAAGATAAGTATATTAATATATTTTTCTTATATTTTTTAATTTTATTATAAAGTACTAACTAGGTAAGATAAACCCTATAGATAGGTTATTATAAAAACTAAATCTAGAAGCGGAGAGTAATTAAGACTCTACTAACTTATAGTCACTTCTATAATAGATTAAGCCTAATAAGGTAGTAACTATAACTTCTATTAAGGGATCTATAGACTCCTTAGCTAGTAAATCCTAGTTTAAAGAAACTAAAATAATAGATCTTTATATTAGAGACGCTAGTAAATTAGATAAGAGTAAAACAGATATAGAAGATATCGATTTATACCGAAGTTATAATATAGAAATAGCTAACTAGGCTATCTAAAAGGATTTAGATAGCTCCTAATCTAGGCCTTAGAGCACTAAGGAAGATATCTATATATATAAAACTATCTATAAAGATACTCTCTATATCGATCTAAGAAGATAGATTAAATAATTATAGGGTAAAGACCTATAGGTTTATAAGCGGTTTAAGTCTGATTTATAGGAGAAACCCTAACTAAAAAATTAGTTATTTTTAGAGAATAGAATCCTTATATTTCGAAAAAGATTATTTATTCTAGCTAATAAGCTCTAGACTAACCTTATCTAAATCTATTATAATAATCTATATACTAGATACTTTAGGAGAAATTATACTAAGAATCTACTATAATAAAAATACTATTAGATATTACTATATAATAATATATAAGACTATATTAGATCCTATATATAATATTAAGGAACTATTTTACTATAATATCGCCCTTATAGTAATCTTATATTGCTACTAAATCCTAAGAGACTATTTACTAAGATTACTATAGATTTTATTACTAGGTTACCTACTATTATATATAATTATTAGATTATCGATACTATCTTTATAGTTATCGACTACCTAATAAAATAGAGTATATTCGAAGTTATTCTAACTACTATTACTATACCTAAGCTTATAGTACTATTTTATAAAAAAATCGAATTATAATATAGCCCTCTAGAGAGTATTATATCCGACTAAGGGGCTCTATTTACTAGCCGATTCTAGTTAAGACTCTATTATTACTCTTTAGTAAAACTTTACTATTTAATAGTATTCTACCTTTAAACTGATAGCTAAATAGAATAGGTAAATTAAGTTTTAGAAAGATATTTATATTACTTTATAGATAAAGAGTAAATAAACTAGCTAAAACTATTAAAGATAGTCTAATTTATATATAATAATATATTTAATACTATAATTAGTATCTTACTTTTTAAAGTATTAATAGGGTATACCCTAAATTTCTAATTAAAAGAAACCGAAGGAGAGTTCGAAAAAAAGCTTTTACTATAAAGGACTAGTATAAGAAATTAAATTAGGTTTACGAAAAGGTATTAAATAGCTAGCGATATACTATTAAATTATAAGTAAGATACTATAATAAAAGGTATATCCTAATTAAGTTTAAGAGGAATAATTTTATAGGGTTATTAACCTATAATTTAAAACTAAAGCTCCTATCTAGAAAACTAGTACCTAAGTTTATTAAACTATTTTAAGTACTTAATATAGTTAGCTCTTAAGTATACTAACTAGTACTACTAGAGAAATACTCTTAGATTTATAATATTTTCCCTATATTACTTTTAGAGCTATAGAACCAATAGCTAAATAATAGCGATACTATACTAATACCTAAACTAGCTAATAATAATAAATAGGAATTAGAAGAAATT
This sequence comes from Penicillium capsulatum, assembly GCA_028828875.1. Taxonomy (NCBI): domain Eukaryota; kingdom Fungi; phylum Ascomycota; class Eurotiomycetes; order Eurotiales; family Aspergillaceae; genus Penicillium; species Penicillium capsulatum. Next base: position 4,466,412 of record JAQJZR010000009.1, on the reverse strand, counting down.
ATCTATAAAGAAGTTATTTATAGAGAGCCCTATTTCTATATTAAATAGGCTAAATAGCCTATAGAATATAATTAATAGATTCCTATTTTAGCTATAGGAGGAGCAAAGTAAATAATTGCTAAGTTCTAGGCGAAGAAATAAAAGTAAAAAAGAGTATCTACCTAAATACTAAAGCGAAATACTAGCGAAATAGCTATAAATACCTAAAGGTAGACCTCTAAACTACTTACTACTTAGGGAAGTATATACTTATAATTATAGCGTTAAACTAGGTTAATATATCTTTACGCTTATCCTTAGCTATATACTCTATAATTCCCTTCTAGATTATATCCTAGAATAGGGCTATAGTATAAACCTATAAAGGCTAGGCCTCCGAAGAACTATTAAGGCGCTAGCGGAGCGACCGCTTATATAAGTAGCGCTATAGATAAGTAGCGCTAGGAGCTAGAGAGGTAATATTATATAGTAGGGGTAGTAAGTAGGCGATATTAGTATAGTAGGTATTATACTTATCCTACGAATCGTTAGTAAAGGGCTATCGGGATATAATCGATATACTTATAAATAGGAACTACTTATTTACTAAGAACCTATAAATATAGAACTTAGCAGAGATAGCGATATCCTAGCCCTAGACTAGGATGTTGATCGCCTAGCTAACTATCTCTAATACCTCCTCCCTAAAAAGGTAGTAGAACTTCTATGTAACACTTCTATCCTTATTAAGGACCAGGTTACTATCCTTATCCTTAAGGTCGATATAAACGGCTAAATAGAACTTATTAGCGGCATCTAGTAAGATAATTAGGTCGATCTGATCTACTCCTATACCAACTAAGGTCTACGAAACACAACCGACACAATAGCGTTATCTACATAGTCCATAATAAAGTAGGAGTTACTAGCGTATACGCTTATACCGCTCTTAAAATACTTGATATACTAATTATATTTAGCGCTCCGATAGAACTCCTTAGGGAGTAGAGGATATATCTAGCGCTTATAAGATACCTCCGAAGACATAACAATATAGGGGCGGAGCAGGGGCGAAGCAGGCTTGAATCGAAATAGAAAAATTTGAAAACTAAGGAAAAACACCTTAATAAGTAATAGAATTAGCAAAGATATATTCGAATCTATCAAAAACATATCTAAATCCTCTAAAATAATAAAGATAATAATAACTTACTATAGGGCATATAGCGGGGATAAGGGTAGGGATAGATAGAGAGAGAACAAAGCGATAGTAAGATACTAACCTAAATAAACCTACTAGCGTAGCGAGATACGCTAGAAAAACCCTATAAAAAAACTATTCTATAATTTATTCTACTATCTAAATCGCCTACTATATAAATCTATCTACTCTATAAATAAATTTACTAAACGTTATAGATAACGTTATTTAGAGAAGGGGAATAAAAACTTAAAAAAAAAAAAAAAAACCTTAACTCTATAATAAGACCTAATAACTATTCGATAGCTATTTGCCTATAAAGCATTAGTATATTATATCGCCTTAGTCTTAATCTAAGTATCTTTATTTACTATACCCCTAAATCTAGCTACTATATCCCTTAAGTACCTATCTATAATCTACTTAAAAAATAACTAAATCGCTATATACTATACCTAATAATCCCTATTAGTTAGATAGATCTAATTATAATTACTCTAAGAATAAGTATAAAGAGGAGCTAGAGTAGGAGGATAAGATTAGTTATATATACTAATCTATATATTATAATTAATCTATACTTTCTAAAAATAATAAGTTAGTAAAATACTAATAGAGCGATACTAAAGAACTAGTAACTTATACTAGACGATTTTAATATATAGTTACCTCTAATATTCTACTCCTTATAATAAGTAACTAATATAGTAGTATATACTTTAATTAGATCCTATAAAGTATTATATATAGTAGCTTATATATTTACTATAGGGCCCTAAACTAATATAGTTAGACCCCTAATCAGAGCCGCCCTAGATAATACTATAGATAGATAGATAGCGCTAGATTAAGTCCCTACTGCCTAATCTAAGAGTTTAACTAAAATAATCTACTCTCTAGCGATACCCCTAAAAACCTATATCGAATTAGTATTAGATTATAAAAAGAAGATTACTATATATATTATAATATATCTTTACCTTAGCGTTATAGAGGTTATATTTCTTTAACGCCTAGTATAAAAAAAAATAAGAGATATCCGGAAATACTAAGGGCGCTACTACTATAGGTTATACCCCTATAGCTTTTATAATATATTTCTAATAAGCTATCTTCCGATAAGTAATAGTATAATAGAATAGTATCGAAAAGGTTATAGATAGATATCGAGGCATAAGAATATTAATAAAATACTAGGTTCTAGGAAAGATAAATAGGATCTTAAGGGAAGGACACCTTTCTTAACCCTCTACTTTTCTTTTATAGTGAATTACGACGACGCTAAGGTATATCTAAAATTTAGTTACCTTTATCTCTTTTAATAACCCTATCAGTGGCTATAAATAGCTACTCTTAAAGAGGGGGGATAAATTATAAAAGGATTCCTTTGTCTAATATTATATTATAAGGGCTAAGCGAACCGAGGGCAGTTTGTCATCAGAGTGGGGTAGAAAAGCTAGTAAGTCGGTCTCCCCCCTTCCTAATTCTTTAAGAATTAGTCTTATTCAAAGATAGACTATTCTACTAATTATACCTTCCCCTCCTTATGATCTCCCTTGCCCAATCAACAGGTATTCTACCCTATCTAGTAGTCTACTCTTATATCTATATAAAGTCGAAGACTTCTATTTTTCTTTAGAATAAATAGGATAGGATATCTAGCTAGTAAAGTAGATTTTCGAATATATCTTTTCTTTAAGTTTATATTAATATATTTCTTTAATATCTTAGATTCTTTCTATAAGAGTTAGTAAATAGATTAGAAGATCAGTTCTTTATCTTTTTATAGATTAATCTTATAGTTATATAGGCTATATTTTAGTAGTATATTCTCTTCTAGTAGTATAAATATATCCTAGAACTCCTAATATTCCTTAGGGATCTATATTTCTTCTCTAGTTATATAGAGGTTTACTAGTTTATACTTAATTATAATATATTCTCTTAATTTATTATCTATTATATCTAGTTATTACTCTATATTAGTAACTATACTAGCTTCTAGTTCTTTATACTATACCCTACTTCTAGACTAAATACTCCTCTTAGATTCTTCTTTATAAGGGCTTTACTAACTACTTATCTCTTTATAACTAGGTATCTATCTAAGCTTTTTTCTTTTAGTCTAGGTTTTATTAGTCTATTAGTATTTATATTAATTAAAGATAATAAGTCCTTTTTACTAATCGATAGTAGAGTTATATTTCTTTAACTATAGTACTTTTAGTATAATATTATATTATCCTAAATTAGTAATATTAAAGTTAACTATTTTATAGTAGTTTCCTATAACTATTAGTAGGTTTCTAATTTTATATATAATTCCGGAGTTAAGTAGTTCCCTATTAAGTCTAGTTAAAGGTAGTAGTTTTTCTTTTAGTTACTATTAGATTATATTCTTCTAATAGTACTATAGGCTTATAAAGTTTCCGCTTAATCCTAAATTAATTATTACTTTAATAGTCTTTTATTTAGTATTCTAGCTTTCTATAGTTAAAGTATAGATTATTATTCTTTTATTATTTCTATTTTTTAGTAGATATCTTTACTATATTAAGCTCTATTAGTTATAGTCTATATAGATTACTATATTATTCTCTAGATTATTATCGCTTATCTCCTTAGTAGTAGAATCTTAGTAGATAGCTTTATCTATCTCTTTTAGCTTTTTATTACTAAAGCTTTTGTTTATAGATATAGTTATTAAACTTAACTATAATATTAATTATCTTAGTTAGTATCTATAGCTAGTTAATCCTTATAAGTTTATTCTTAACTTCTTCTTTAAGTCCTTATTCGAAGATCTAAATATATATATCTTTGTTAAAGTTAAGATATAAAATAATTTATTAAAACTTAGTAGTATAGATACTAATAGATCTAGTCTATCTAAGATAATCTAGGTATTTTTCTACTATCTATATAGTATTAATATTATTAAATATCGATTTAAGCTTTTTTTTAAATATAGTATATAATATAAAGATCTTCTTAGTAGTATCTTCTAAGTTTTTTATATATTTCTTACTAAACTCTTAAATAAATAGTTCGAACTAGATAAAAGCTTATTCTTATAGATAGATAAAGATATAGATAACTTTATTATATTCTTCGATATAGTAGATTATATAAAGTTATATATCTATCTAAGTAAAGAAGCTTCGAAGCTTAGTTTAAGTTCTATCGAAGAATTTAGACTTCGGAAGTTTTATACTCTAGGTTATCTTCTTATTAGCGCTAATAAGCTACTCTTAGAGTTAGGATATTATCTCTATAAATTTAGTATTAGTTAGTAGTAAAGGTATTTATTAGCTAGAGCCTTATAAAATATTACTAGTACTATCGCTAGATACTATAATAATAATATCTTTATAGTTCGAATAATAGGGTAATTAATATATTACGAACTACTAGCTAGTTATAGTAAGTAATATCTATAAAGATAATACTTCTTTTAGAATACTATAAGCCTTAAGTATATCTATAACTATACTAATACCTTAAAGGCCTTCTATAGACTTAGATCTCTAGGGTACTTATAAGGTATACTAATTAGAGCGCTAGTTAAGTTAGTTACTTAGAGATTAAGGATCACTAAGTAAGCTCCTAAGACTATTAGAGGTTTATTACTTATATTCGAACTATAAAATACTAAAGATAGTTCTAAGTAATAATAGTAGGATTAATTATAAAGAACTAAATATATATAGTAATAACTATTCTTTATATATTTAGTCCCTCTTACTACTAATAAGTCTCGCCTTATCGCTACTAAGTCCTACTTATTATTAGTAAGTCCTAGCTTATCGCTAATAAGTTATTATATACTATATACTATTCGGTGGTTATAGATAGTATACTTTATAATAGTAAATAGGCGGCTATTTCCTATATTACTATATAACTAGACTAGTCTCTCTAGCCTTACTAGTCTTACTAGCCCTCTTAGTCTGGCTAGCCTCTTCTGTCCCGCTGGTCGCCTGGGTCCTACTGATCCTTCTGGTCTAGCTAGTTGTTTTTAGGTCTCGCTAGCCATCTTAGTCTAGCTGGCTTCCTTGTTTGTTGGGCGGTGTATTTGATAGGTTATCGTTGCTTCTGCTAGTGTTTGAGGAGTGGGGTCCTTCTGGAAAGGTCATAACAACTTACTACTCTCTAGGTATTATATAAGCTTATTATACTAAGATATAGCTAACTAATAAGAGCTTTCTAGCGCTAGAAGTATTTTAAGGCGGGAAGTTTATATTACTAGTAATTAAGCCTTTAATAAAGATCTTATATCGGTAAGCCGTTGTTTATAGGGCTTAAGGGAGTCCTATAGGCTTTTTAAATATCTCTTATACTAATTTATATCCTAATCCTTAGTTAAGAAGAAGTGAAGCTTATGCTTATTACGACCTCTCCAGAAGGACCCCACTCCTTAAACACTAGAAGGAATAATAGGAACCTATCGAGCATACCGCCTTAGGAACAAAGGGGCTAGTAGGGCTAGGATAACCAATAGGGCCAGATAGGCTGCGGCACTAACCGCAAAAACCGCGGTTATCTTATAACCGCAACCGCAAATTTGCGGTTAAGTATAGTAAAGTACTAACTATAACCGTATTATAGGTGGTTACAGTTAGCAAAGTACTAACCGTAATACGGTTATGGTTATCTTACGGTTATATAAATATTATAAATATACCTAGACTTATAACCTACTTATAACTATATAGATTATATAGTTTTACTAGTATTTTTTAGGTATTTAGTATATAATTATTTATATCGGAAGATAGAGAGGTATAAGGACTTAAGAGTATATTCTTATTAGGGTTTAGCGAAAGATAATAGATTTTTAGCTTAAAACTTAGGGAAATTTAAATATATTTTCTAATAGCTATTAGAAAATATAGGTTAGAGGTAAGAAGTTAGCTATAATTAATTAATCTCGAATCTATCTAGTATCTTTAGCGCTCTCCGTTTCCTTCTAAAATACCTCTATATCTTACTCTCTTTAGTTTATATTTCTAGGAGTTAAGGTTTATTATCTAGAGACTTAGATATACTACTTCGAGGCTACTTTTACCTTACTTATATACTTTAGGCTAAAGGATATATAGAAGGTAGCTTATTACTATCCTTTTTATTATCTTCTTTATTATTACTAATTAGTTCGAACTATTTAAGATTAGTTACTAGTTAGATAGAGCTTTTTTCCTAATTAATTAAAGTATCTTCTCTAGTAGAGAGATATTTTTTTATAAAGTCTAGCTTAGCCTATTTAAGCTTAAACTTTAATAAATATATCTAGAGTATTAACTCTCTAATTATCTTTAGCTTTAGCTATCCCTAATAGTAGTAGTAGATATTATAGATATAGTTAAAAAGATATTTAATACTAGTACTACTAGTAGGAATAGTAAGAATATTATAGATAAAGCTTATAAGTACTAGAAACTTATATTAATACTTTTTCTAAAAGACCCTTAGATAAATATAATTAAGCCCTATATATAAGATTAGTATTAGGATTTAAGAGAAAGCTATTAAAGAGTTAGAATAATTAGAGATATAGACCTTTAGCTAGATATTATATAAGTTTATTATCCCCTAGATCCCTTTTAGGCTATAGAGTATTCTATAAGTCTATTAGTATCTTAATTAAGTTATAGATCTTAATAGGACTAGTAGATACTTAGACTATAGTAAGCGCTTTTCTCTTATTAAGTCGCTATTTATACTACTTAAACTCTTTTTCTAAGTATTCTTAGTATTATATAATATAATTATAATCTTACTAATCCTTAGTAGTAAAGAATCAAAGTTTTTTTAATAGGGCTAAGATAGTAGCTATTATATAAATATTACTATATCTCTCTATATCTATAGCTATATAGTACTTAGAGAGCTTATTATATATTATAATAAGTACTATAAATATTCTTTTCTTCTAGGGGACCTTCTTATATCTAAGCTATTTTTAGGAGGCCTTAAGATACCTAAAAAGCTTATTATAAATACTAAAGATTTAATAAATAGTAATATCTTTAGTCTTTAATAAGATAGTTATAAACTTAAAGAAAGGCTTAGTAATTAAAAGAAGATAGTTAATCTAGTACTATTCTTCTTTTTTAAGCTTAAACTAGAGATATTAATATATTATATAATATAGATTAAAAACTAGCTATAGTTATTTAGTATAATATAGTATTAAAAAGATAGAATTCTAGTATATATAAATATCCTAGATAGGAGTAATCCTAGGCGCTTTAGTTTAAAGACTTAGAAAAGTCTTCTACTACTATAGACTTATATTAATAAAGATAGTAAGATCTTAAATCTTTAGAGAAGATTAGTAGAGTTAAAGAAAGAAAAAAGAAAAAGAGATCGAACCTTATTTAAGATATCTATAATCTCTTTTATTAGGCGCCTTAAATAAAGTAAGTAAGTATATTTATTAGACTACTCTATCTCTACTTTATTATTAACTAGATTTACTTTTATCTTTCTAAGTAGCTAGTTTAGACTAAGCTAAATAATATAAGTAATATATAGAATCTAGAAAAAAGAAGTATTACTTAGACCCTAAGACTAAATTATATTATAGATACTTATTATTATAGTATTATTATTTATTATATTATTAGTTATAATTAATAATACTTAGTTAGCGATACTATACTCTTAGAGGATCTAAAAGATAGTTATACTTAAGTTGCTCCTAGTATATAATCTATAGAGAGGCTTAAATCTAAGAAGAACCTTATAGTATTCTTAGTCTTAGTTAAGAAAATAGTTAGTAATAGTTATAAATACCTAGCTAAAGAGTAATATCTAATAGTCTAGGGTAATTAAGAGTTAGCTTTTATCTAAAAGCCTTTCTAGGACCTTTTTCTATTATTCTTAGATAGTTATATCTAGATAGTACTAGGTAGTCTTTATAGAAGGTAGATTAATCTTAGATTAGGTAAGCTAAATAATATCTACTAGATTCTTAAACTTAGGGTATTTAAGGATATAAAATAGGAGTTAGGCGACTATAATAAAAATAAGAAGCTTCTTTAAGAGAAGATCCTAGCTAAATACTCTTTAGTTTAAGGATTATAGCTAAATAGTATTAATAATTAGACCTATAGATTAACTATAGAAAAATAGAAAAAAATAGAAGATATACTAAGCTCTATATTATCTAATTAATCTCTTACTTTATTAGATCTATATAATAGGTACTTTTTTTTAGATATATATTTAAAGATAAAGTCTCTCTACGCTAAAGATTTAGATAGATAAAAACTATATAATAGTATTTATATATAACCTTAGGCTTACTAGTCTTCTTATATATAACCTATTTAAAGCTCTCCTAAAGCTTAGACTTTTTCTTTCTATCCTAATAGATTTTATCTACTACCTCTTTCTTTAATCTAAAGCTTATATTAAGCTACTATTTTATAAAGCTTTACTAAGAATCCTCTATCTCTATATTACTATAATAGATAACCTAAAACTTTCGGAGCTTTAGTCCGATACGCTTAAGCAAATCTAAGGCAAAAGAGTAGTATAGAAAGTAAGTAAGGTCTAAGTTAGATATTAAAGTTATAGTTTACTAGCTTACTAGGTAGGGAAAATTATCTAATTAAAAGAAGTTAGGTTTAGGGAATTAATCTAAAAAGAATAATACTTAGGATTAAGATATCCTAAGTAGATTCTAATATAAACTTAGGTAAACCAAAAATCCTTAGGAGAATAGTAAAAGAGGACTTACTAAAAAGTTTTTATATACGATCTTAGGGGGTATAAGTAAATAAGTCGTAACTATAACTTTAATATAGAGAAAAAATAATTATAGATAGATACCTACTATTCTATATACTAATTAGCTATCTAGGGACTATTAGTATAGTTATCTATAGTTATCTTATAGTTAACTATAGATAACTACTATATAACTATAGATAACCGCTATATAACTATAGATAACTACTATATAACTATAGATAACCGCTATATAACTATAGATAATTATAATAATTAAGAGAAAAATTATAAAGTCCTTTAAATTAAAAAAAAGAAAAATTTAAATTTCCCTCTATTTTTCTATAGTAGTATAAAAACTAAAAATCAAGAATAAATAAAATAAATTTCTCGCTATCTTCTAATACTATTTTTAATAAGTTTAGACTATTATTAGTAGATTCTAGTAGCTTTAGTACGCTTTATAAAAAGTATATACTAACTCTCTTTAGTACTAAATATATATTTCTATAATAATACTATAGACTAACTAATAATATTAAAGTTATAGAAAACCTATATATCTAATCTCTGAATTTTATTAATAGATAATATTTATTATACTATATTTACTAAGATATATTAATATTTCTTATTATTTTATATAGGAATAGAGAAAATCATAGAATAGTACTATTATAACCGGAACAGATATATATTTAAACTAAAAAATAAGAATAAGTTAGCGATATAAATATTATATAAGAGTCTATAATAGGATAAACTAGCGAGGTTTATACTAGTGCGGTTAGCAATAAGATAACCGTAGTATATACTACGGTTAACCGTAAACTTACGGTTGCGGTTATGGTTAGTAAAGTAATAACTAAGACTGCAATTTTACGGTTGTGGTTAGTAAAGTGGTAACCGCATTTGCGGTTATGCCGCAGTCTAGGGCCAGAATAGCTAGCTAGACTAGAAAGGATCAGTAGGGCCTAGGCGACTAGTAGGACTAAGGAGGCTAGCCAGACTAAGGAGACTAGTGAGACTAGTATATCTAGTAGGATAGTCTAGTTATATAGTAACGTAAGAAATAGCTACCTATTTACTATTATAAAGTATACTACCTATAATCACAAGATAGTATCTATTATATAGTAACTTATTAGGCGATAAGACAAAACTTATTAAGTAATAAGCTTAGAAGATATTAAACAATAAGTCCTAGACTTATTATATAATAAGAGGGACTAAGATATATAAGGATAGCCTTTACTATATATATTTAGTTCTTTATAAATAATTAATTCCTCTATATTATTACTTAGAACTACCTTTAGTATTTTATAGTTTAAATATAGCGATAAACCTCTAATAGTCTTAGGAGCTTACTTAGTGTGTAAAGGGATTCCTTTGTCTGACATCATGTCACGAGGGCCAAGCGAACCGATGGCGGTTTGTCATCGGAGCGGGGTAGAAAAGCCAGCGAGTCGGTCTCCCCCCCTTCCTGATTCTTCAAGAATCAGTCTTGTTCAAAGATAGACTATTCTACCAATCATACCCTCCCCTCCTTATGATCTCCCTTGCCCGATCAACAGACATTCTACCCTGTCTAGTAGTCTACTCTTACATACAATGTCTCGAAAAATTTTCATACTCACATAGTACGCTACTTTTATCTTAAAGAGGTTATATTTATAGTAATACTATATAATAAGTTGTGGTTGTTGAATAATTAAGTTATAAAATATCGCCTTAACTATGGTGTTTTGGGGTGGCGGCTCGCTTGCAATGGCGGCTCGCTTACAGGTTACGTTAATAATTAGCTTACTAAGCTAAAAGATAATAAGATCTCTCTATCTACTTTTAATATCTAAAGATATTTATTAGAGTATATTCTAAAGAGATTAAGATATAATATAGATTTTATATATAATTAGTAGAAATAGAGAATAATTAAGTTTTATTAATATAAGTTATCCTTATAAGTAATTTCTATAAAAATCCTTTTCTAACTCTTTATTACTAATTAGTCTAGACTATTTATAATAAAGAATAAAAATAGAATACTAAAAAATACTAATAGATTCTATATAAATTATAAATATTATACGGTTTTCTATATTTATCCTATTTATAGGACCGTAAGACCAGACCGGACTATAGTAGTGCGGTCCTTCAAAAGTTAGGACTGGGCCCTATATAGAGCGGTCCGGTCCGCGGTCTGGTCCGGTCCCTTACGGTCCTTGCCGAGGTCTAGGCGCCCCTATAATATACCGATTATTTCGAAGTAGGGCATACGCGGACGCACTGTAAAAAACGCACTGGATAGTTTTTTTTGTATTTAAATAGCGTTTTTGAGTAAAAAAATCGATTTAAAAATAATGATTTTGCTAGGGTGCGCAGCTCGCTTACCGGTTACGTTAGCTATAATCACCCGTCTTAACGAGGCGTCTATGCCTTGAACGAGGTCTGTCCGATATTAGCTTGACTGGGCCAGAAACATTAGGTCAGATTCAGGTGGGGTCTGAATACCCCGTACTGGAAAATAAGGGGTTTATAAGACGGAGCATATGAGCACGATGAACCGATCGGCCAGTAAGGTCATGATACCCACTCCTGATTCCGACGCCTCATCCAGACTATGTCACCAAATCTGCTCATAGAAACTATGAATTTCACTTCTCTATTCCGCACAATTCGACTATTTTTAGATTACGTTGACCATCTTGTTTATGGGGATGGCAGCCGCCCCCGCCCGGCCCCCGGGCTGTTTTGACGCCTAGGAAACTTATTTCTTCCTTGGGGCGGGAAATTATTGATAAGACCGGCCAAGGCCCTTATTCCCTGGTCAGAGAATTCATTTAAGATTGTTGCGAGCCCTAATTTTGTAGCTCTCAGATGCTGTTCCGAATCTGGAGGCCACCATGCTCTTCGCCATTCTGCTCGTTGCTCTTCTCCCGATTGGCCGGCTTTTCACCCAAGGTCATGTTATCCATCGACGTGCCGATCGAACAGCAGACGAGACTGAGCGAGCCATCTGGCGGCTTGAATCATGGGCCCCGAACGGCCATGACGAAGACAGCCACCTCCCGCCCGTTCAAGGCCCCAGCGACCCTTATGCAACTGTTCAACGTATTTTTGAAAGCGAACCTATCCACCTCATAAGCAAAGGTCGCAAAGCGCCGTCTAATATGGCATGCGATATGCGTTTCTACGATGACCTTGCGGACAAGGATGGCAACCCTAACCCTTATTCCGTCGGAACGGATAACTCCCGCCGGCTTTCCAGCATCTTTCTTGTGACCGCAACGGAAGGATTCTGGTTCCTCGATGTGCCGCCAGGGTATGAGAAACGAACCTTGAAGGATCGATCAAAGAATCCGAAGACGCGCATGACGGCAGAGAGGTTGCGAAGATCTAATATCTTCAAATGGATGGTTGGAGACTTCGGGCTGGGGCTTAACGTCGGGAAGAGGCCTAAACAGACGTTCAATTACAAGCCTCTTCGTCCAACACTCCCTCAATTTCTGTCCGGGGTGAAGAAGAAAGGGGGGAAGCCTATCCAGCTGGCTTTTATCACGGCGCCCGAAGAAGGCGAAGGACCCTTTGAACGCTCTGTCTTCGCTATGGCTCTCGCGGGAGAGATATGGGATGCTCTAATCCAAAGTTTTCCACACACCGACATTGAATTCAAAAGGGTCGAAATGTCTCGGTCTGATATTGCTGCTGCAAATTGGTTCGGACTAAACACTTTTCACGGTGCCGCCAAAGGAAACCCTGACAAGGGGCAATTCATAGCCGCTTACTATGGGTCGAGTCGTCTGGTGGCCGCAGAATTCCCGGACTCTTCCCGACACAGGGCCTCCAGCTCTGGGGATGAGATTACGGTAGACCTGACCGGTGATGACGGCTCTTCTTCCATGGATATTGACTTTGAGCCTACTGGTAATCGACCCATTGACCTCCCCATTGCTACTAACAGAAACAGATTCACTCTGCCCTTGGAAAGGTTGGAGGATACATGCAATATACAGGGAGTGGAGCTATCAGAAGATCCAAATCACCCGTCCGACGATACCCAGTTAACTGATTTCGATATTCAAGAACTGGACGCACAGCTGGGAAGTACGACGAGTATTCAACTGGGCGAACAAGATCAACCAAAGGTCAATATACTGAGCTGGGCTCCTCTTATATCAACCGCCACCTTTAACAACGGTCCCGACGGTGGAAAAAATAGCCTTTTTTTCGCAGTGGTGTCGTCCAGTGAAGCATGGACATTACCAGTCCCAAGGACATATATCGGAAGCAATCGCATCGGCCGTCTGAAGTCCGTCCCCGCCTACTTAAAGAATGATAACTTTCTGGAGTTTGCAAAGAAGTATCTTGGTGATCCCCAAGGGGCTACTTCGGATCCGTCGACTCAAGCAGAGGACTTGAAAACAGTACTGCAGAGATGGAAGGACAATGGAGAGAAGAAAGTGAGCTTTGCCATGATCATTCCATTCAAGGAACAAAGTGCGCAATTTGAGGTATTTGCCGCGGCAACCTGGGAATGGATTGCACACTTGGTGGATCAAAGCTTGGGCCCAAGTCCCAACGAGGTGGCCCGGATACACTCGGCGCTGAAGTCAACAACCGACGATAACTTGAACCTGAGAATCTTGTCTTCCTATCAACTCCTTGACGGCAACGTCCCCGGGCGATTTATTGAGTTTCAATATGCACGGGGCGAGCGACTTATCAAAAGAATTACAATACAGATGGTAAATTCTTACTACTCGGCGGCAAGTTCTCGGGACCCAGTGATCGAGATGTTCTCTAGGACAACGAAATGGTCTTTCAAAACGGCCCATCAAGGGTCAGGTTCGGACACCAACTGAATCAACGATCGAGGGATGAGTCCTACTGGATTCCTAATCCTCCCGGACGAAGCACCCATCCGACTTCATCCTCTCTCTCTCTCTCTCTCTCTCTCTCTCTCGTGCATCTAGATCTTATGCGAATGGACTATTCCTTCTTGTCTGTTGGTCAAGTACTTTCTGTGCCATTCTAGTTGAATAAAGCTTAAGTCCAGTCTGAAGACTACCCGATTACGTCGCTATTCAAAGAGGCGAGATCCGAATGATCTGCCTACGCCATCACGAGCGTGGGCAGATTCGTCGATTTGTAGGATGATGAGTGGGATACTGGGTGCCAAATCCGTCAAGCAGCCAGTCTTGCATGTATGCTCCCCACTACACTAGTTAGTTACGTTAGATGTCGGAACCAGGCGTGGGTATCAGGACAGTATTGGCCGATTGGTCCATCCCCGTTTCGTCCGGATGCTGGATGCCTGATATTGTGAGGCATCTCTCGCTTGCTTACGTGTGGCACACACTCCTTCTAAACCCCTGTTTTAGACAGTTTAGACGGACAGTATCTGAATCTTACCCTTACTTCCGTCCCATTGGTCCCTATTCGTACATGGTGGATTCGAACCGTCCGTTCCCGACACTATGTAGACACTTGGGTAATGTGGTAAGCAAGCGGCCAACGTCATTCTGACCTAACCACTCATATGACTGCTGAGAACCTGGAAAGTCGATGTAAATTTCCGGATTTCCAACATTCAGTAGTCCGAGCCAGTTTTATGAATGGTGACGGGCATCATTGAAATCAAAGTTTGCCTTCCATAGAGACTTTTTTATAAATTTCCCACTCATCATGTCATACCGTGTGTTCCCATCCATACGTTTTTCTACGATTTGGAGACATAAATCTAGTCCAACATCTACGGACACAAAATTTTTATCAAGTACCTGGATCCGATATAGCAATATTCTTGGAAGCCGACGAAATTATCGGACTACCCATTCGAACTCATCCGCTGCAATGGAGGCTCGGGAAAACAACAAAAGATTCCAGTTGGAAAAGATATTTAATGTTAAGGGTAAAGGTAACGTGAGAAAAATTCCGAATTTGGGGATGGGAGTTAATTGAATTACTAGTGGCCCTAGTTACAGGTGGTGGCTCGGGAATTGGTCTCATGGCCGCGCAGGCTCTTGCTGTGAATGGTGCAAAAGTGTATATTGTCGGCCGGACACCGGAAAAACTTGACAAGGTCACCGAACTCTACAACCAAAATATTCCTGGTCAAATAATTCCGATCATAGCCGACGTTACCGACAAAGCCTCAATTGACCTTCTTGTGAAAGAAATCGACTCGCGCGAGCAAGTTCTCTCGATTTTGATCAATAATGCTGGGGTTTCCACGGGTGCACAAGAAACTGAGCCCGAGAGCGCTCAAGAGCTCCGCCAGAGTCTATTTGAGCATTCATCAGGCGATATCGGTGCATGGGATGACACTTTCCGCACAAACGTCACTCAGCTCTTCTTCATGACAACTGCATTCCTTCCGCTACTTGAGAAGGGCTCTCAGCAGGAACATGGATGGTCCAGTACCGTGCTCAACATCACCTCCATCTCAGGGATCGTCAAGGTTTCTCAGCATCACTTTGCATACAATGCTTCCAAGGCTGCTGCCATTCATTTGACAAAAATGTTGGCCCATGAGATCATGACCTCACGATTGCCAATCCGGGTCAACAATATTGCTCCTGGCGTTTTCCCCAGTGAGATGACTACATCTGCCAGCGATGAGAAGCAGAAGAGCTTCATTCCGAAGGAAAAATATGAACAAAAGACTGCTGCTGCTCGACCGGGAAAGGATGAAGATATGGCCAGTGCCATTCTTTTTGCCACTACAAATCAGTACCTGAGCGGACAGACTATTGCTGTTGATGGTGGCTATGTTCTTGTGGCTGGATCTTTATAAGGGGCTCCGTTTTCAAGTATGTCGCTGTTTTGGTCAGTTGTTGATAAAATTGTGTAGCGAACGTTCTGGAATGTAAGAAACTTCTAAATCGATTGACATACGCTTGTGTCTTTTGAGTGAAACTCCTAATCTCATTTGCTCAAGGTACATACTCACCTCACGACCGTCATCCGTCGCGGATTGTAATTTGGCCTCTGGACCAGCAAAAAACACGCATCCTGCACCCAAATTCAAAGTTCTACCATCCCCAAGGATTTTTATTGTTCCTGACCCCTCGGTCACAACTAGGATGCTGGGCGCTTGAAAGTCGGCATGAGTCTCCAAATCCTTTGCACCTAGGTTTGTAGCTAGAACATTGGACTCTCTGAATATGGGCGTGTATTCGACAGTCTTCTCGTTGATTCCTATTAGGCTTGGCCGAGCGGGCAGCAGAGTAGCCTCTCCGTCATATGGCGTAAAAGTCAAGACTCATGTGAACAAGTCAATGTTATCTCTGTTGACACGAGAGCAGAAGCCCGTATTTAAGACATTATCTGATCGCTCCATATATTCAAGAATATCCCCTGATAGCCAGGCGTAAATACTATATAACGGCACGCACACAGTATGGCCTGGCGCTAATGTCATGAAATTCATCAGGAGTGAGGCAACTAGAAGTCCATTGTCCGAATTCGAATATTGTTCGCTTCATCGTTCCAAGAGGTTGGCTATATACTGAATTTTTTTCCGGAAGTCCTGAATTAAGGAATGACTCAGATTTTTGACAACATTCGAAAATTTGTACGGTGGAAGTTGCAGCAAAGTTCGACAAGCCTCTCTCGAGGTCGCCTCGTCTAAAGCGTCAAGCTTAGGCAAGATTGTCTAGAGCGGACCAAGCTTTAATATTTCCGCGAGTTCCCCAATAGGCTTAAAGCCGACAATAGCTCAAACCTAGTCAGCGCGACCGCAATCTCAGGCTTATCATTGGTGTCCCGAAACTTGATAGGATCTCGCGCGTGGAGTTGCTCGGCCAGCTTTTTGTCTGGATGTAGCTGCAATGGCAGAGCCTCAGAGCCTTGGCGAAAGAGAGAATCTGTTTTGATTAGGTTTAGTTCGACAGCTTTATATCGCAAACCAAGAGTGACCTGCTTACTTTTGGCAAAAATGATACTTCATTTCCGTATCTCTGACAATATGTCTCACCCAGTAAATTGGGGTTCTCTTCACGTAGTCGGAAAGCAGCTCGCCGCTTGAAATAAGTCGAGACAGCACAGAACGGTACGTACCCATCTATATCTATTGATTGAGTATAAGTGTCTCTCGCAAGAATCATTGGGAATGATTTGCGCAAACCTCGAAGTTTCTGAATCATCTAACGGGCTTGCGCCGGGCACCTGTGACCACAAACGACCGGCGAGAGATTCAGACATTCATTGTCTTTCTTACCCTATACATCACGCCGAAGCATAACAGTGAGCCTATAGACACATATTTGAATCTCGACTTATCTTATCTTACACTCGCATTGAAGTTGTATAATGCTGTCTGCCATAGCGGAAGTGAAACCCCTAAGCAAAACATCTTCTTCCAATAGCTAGTCCCCAATTAACTAGGTCGATAGACAGTTAGATTAATAATCTAAGTCTAGGGTCTATCGACCTAACTAGGTAGAGGTATAGTTGCCCCTCCTTTACTCCTCCTGGGCTATACGATTTAGCTAGGAATTTTCGGCTAAACTTATTACAAATTAATAAGGATCTAATATAGTTAGGTGATCTAGCCTCTTAATCAGATAGGATTTATTATATAATTTAGTATTAATAATTACTAAGGTTAATAGTTAGTTAAGGGGAAAGTATTAGATACTATACTGTGTAGATATATATACCGAAGTTATATATCTTAAATGTTTAAAGGAAAAAGCCTTACAAGTATATTATTGTATATAAATTTTAGTAATATTTACCCTTATATATACCTTAGACTTGAAATTAATTTACCACGGTATTACCCTAACAAAAAAAAACCTCGAAATTTTAAACCACTCTCTAAGGCTATCTAGATTAAATAAAGCTTAGATATTAGGTTTCTAGAGCTATAGTATAGGCTTAGACTGACTAGAAATTTTAGTGACATACTTATACGATAGTAGGGTATAGTCTATAAGGAAAATATTTTCTATTCTACTTAAGCCCTACTTTTTTTCTCTCACAAAAGTGCTTACCCTAAGTCTAGTCTACTTAACTAGATCGAACCCTATAGGGTAGAAACTCCCCTAGATCTTTTATACTAGTCTCCCTATCGTTTTTTATGCTGGGGAGCTCTCCTAGTCTTTGATACTAACGCTACTCCTACTAAAAACGGCCGCGAACGGCCTTTACGAAGGGGGGAGATAGTTGTAAAGGGATTTATTCTTTAATGATCGAAGATACCGAGTCACCTAAGAAGCGGGGTCGGATGCTAAGCGAACACTAAGCGATATCCTAGCTAAGAGACGGATACCTAGCAACCCCCTATCTAATTCTTTTAAGAATCAGTCCTTATGCTAAGAGAGACTAGTCCTACTCGCTAGTACTGCCTATCCTCCTCCTTATAAATTCCCTTGTCCGATCGACAGGCAGACGTTCTACCCTACGATAGTAGTCTTATAAAGCTCCGATCGGTAGCTATATACCTTACCTTCGTACGTTTATTACGGAGAGCTAATTAGCCGGTTATATACTAGATGGGATAGATAGGAACCGACGGAATAGTCTAGGGCGGTATATCGGAATTAGGTATAGGTTTTATGATAGTGTTAGCCGTTTTAGTTACCCTACTCCGTCTAAGGACTAGATACCTAATATTATAAGGTATCTCTCGCTTACTTACGTACAGTATACACTCCTTATAAACCCCTGTTTTAGACCGTTTAGGGAGTATCTGAATTTAACCCTTATCTTCTGGCCCATTGGCTCCTATTCGTATACGGCGGATCTAAACCATCCGTCCCCGACACTATTATTGGTTTTCCCTAGTATATTGAACGTAGGCGCGGTACTTCACCCGGCTTATTTCTTTCGAGCCCTTCAGACTCCCTTCCCACAACTTTCTAGGAATGCCTCGTCGTGCCTATAAGGGTGGTTAGGATCCGTGGATTGGTAGTAGTACGACATGGCGACCCAATGGAGCTTATCGGCGGTGTCCTTTACGAAAAGATCCGTACAGTACATGCCTGCCTCGCCATCTTTCATCTTCTGGGGCATATGAGGTAGCATCGCACGAGCCGCATTCCCTAACGCTTCCTTATTCTGGCCGATCTCCAATGTCTCCGTAGGAATATCCACATCCTTCAACGAATCCACATTCGCCCGGAAAACCGTCCCGCTGAAAAGCCCCTGATTGGCCTTCGGGCTATAATCATCGAAGCACTCGAAGTCATACTCGTCGTCTAGGTTTTCGACAGGATCGACAGGATCTTCCTCGTTGCGGCGGTACAACGACGGTTCATGGAAATCAAAGTCCAGCGGAGTGTGATGAATACCGTGGATAATTTCGGCGGGGCCATCTCGCCGGACTTTGCGCCTGGGAGGATCAACCCAGACTCGGTGTGGCACGCATGAATCCAAGTCATCTTTGCCGTCACACGCGTTCTCCTCCAGCAACGAGGGAAGTGGATTGGAACGGCGAGAATTTTTATTGCCTTTCAGACCCAGTTCTTCGTCATGGGTGATTTTCTCGTACGTCAGGACTTGGTTCCGGAGCTTTTGGAACTTCGTCAATCGCCCTTGGTCCGTATCCATGCCCTCGTCTGGGGTGCCCTCGGTGCCGTCTATCCCGTCGGTGCGCTGGGGCTCCCCGGTACCAAAAGCCCCCTTCAAGATGGCCATGATTCCAAAGCACATGTAGAGAATGCGCTCCACCTGTACCAGAAAGACCGACACTCCACACGCGAGATGCCATCCACTGGTAGAGTCCTCGCCTTTGGCATTGGCACACGTGGTGCTCATTGTATAACCAGCGAGAAGGGCCTCGGTTGTCAACAGTCCCACTCCTAAGGTGATCCATACAAGACGAGGTATCCTGGCACCTCGTTTGTCGAGTTCCGTGGGATTCGGCCAGTCCCGAAGAGCCACCTCTTGTGTACTTTGAGGGACCAGGTCTTGGGAGGGGAGGTAGGCAGAGTGGGACCCGGGGAGGGTAACGAAAATCGCAAGGGCTATTGTCGTGACAAAGAAAAGCGGCATCTTGGTTACGAGCATCGCGTAGGGCAAAAATGGAAATCCGGTCTAAAGCGAGATGGGGACGTGGAAAGGGAAAACGAATTTCAATGGAACGAACGAAGATTCAGGAGCCTAAAACCCTCAATTTATGTATCAATATTGAACCGATGGCGCAATCATGGCTGTAGAGAATTAACTGGATCACATTGGCTTGGGGTGTTACAGCCACCAACATTTGGCCCTATGGATACTATGGCATGAAACAGAATGCCCTTCTGTGGATGCAGATTTAGTGGGGATGATTCAAATTCACTGATTCGACGGCGTGAGTGGTATGCATGCTTCGTCATAGGTGCGCCAACTGGGGCCATGGTGTTCGACAGTGGAAATGATTGACTAGCCAATCTTCCAGGGCAAATCCTACGAGAATATTCACGGTAGCAGCGGGAGAATATCGTGTCAATCCGGGTCAGGTATCTATAGATTGTTCTCGACATGAGGAGTACCCGGTTTGAATGTGGAGATAAGCGGATATCAATTACCACCCAGTGTCACCCGATGGGTGATTATTTGAACGCTGAGGGATTACATATCCTGTGGTTATTAAAGAACTGCCGTAAACAGGATCTTCTTCACTTCATCACTGGCGCCGAGAAACCTCACCGAGAGATCCCGGTATGTAGATCTTACCTATTATGGTAGGTACCTCGGGACCAAGGTTGCAGAGATCGCCAATGATGAGCAAGCTCGGGCGTTCTTTGCTTGTCCTCCCGCGATATATTGCCTGATGGGATTTCTGCTATTTCTAATAATAAGAGGCCGCGACCCGATGGACGGTTCCACCTGAGTCCGGCTGTTTACCCAAGAGCTAGTGTTCTAAGTAACAATATAGCGAGCTAGCTATAACGATACCATCACTACCTTACCGGGCACCCCTATAATATATAGACCTCAGGACTGTTTCGAATTGGTGCATCAGAGAATGCAACGCAAAGAACCTACTGAACAGCTCTTTTATATATTTAAATAGCGTTCTGGTAGGAAAACACTCGATTCCAAATTATGATTTTGGTGGTGTGGACGGCTCGCTTACCACTTCTGTTAGTGGGTCTACCCTTCGAAACGGGCCGCGTTATGTATAGAGGATCCAGCTAATCAGAGGCTAGCAACAAGAGATGTCACGGAGGGAATGCAGTTTGCGGTGGGTAAAAAGAACTCCATTGCCCGGGGGGAAAGTGAGGAATCCGGGAGTGCAATCATTTTGTCGGTGATTAGAAACAAGGCTTTCTTTTCCAGTAGTCATAGATCCACTCAAAACAAAGAAAGAAACCCGTAGGCAACGTTATACTCTCATGATCAACGAGGCCATTCCCGCATAACTCTCCACGCGACAGCCATCTTGGATGGGTACCTAGGATAATATTTTCCAAGCTTCGATTTAGGATCGTCGGCCCTAGACTTGCCCTGGCCCCCGTTTCCTGAAATATCACCGCCCCATAAAACAGGGTCTGTAGATCCACTCGAGTTAGAGTTTTAAACCAAATGGCCTTGACTGCTCGGCCCGCCGTTTCCTGACGTCATAAAACAAGATCAGACGCTCGATACCCAGACAAAATCTTTAAATGGAAAGATCTAAACAGACAATAGGGTGCGCCTGGACGGACCCGGGGGATATGGGATGTAGGGATCCTTGTGTATGCTTATAACCGGAAAGAGTAAAGGGATTGATGATGTCAACGCCCGCTTTATGTACACTGGTCCATGATCCAGGTTGCAGACAGAATTACGGAGTAAATATCCAACCAATGCAAGATGCCGAGCCCTTAGCAGGGCGTAGAGGTCTATGTTCGATTGGGTTTGGGTGATGACTCGAAGGCCCCAAGGATTTTGGGGCCGGGGCGGTCTTCCATCCCCCCACGGGCGCATATGTAGGGTTCCACTTTAGCCCTTACTCAGGTTAATTTAACGATGAGAGATATTGCTGCTGAATTCAAGAAGATATAAAAGTAATGATGGACATTTTGAAGGCAAACTCAACACCCGGCAAGTTTATATATGGAATGATGGAAAGAGATTTCAAGGGTCTAAATGCGAAAAGCCCCCGGGCCCCAGCGTTCCCAAAGATTTGAAGCAATGATGGTTTCCAGTCTTTCAAAATTATCATCATCACTATTTGCTGACCGGCCACTCTCGTGCTTCGTGGATGATCTGTTGGCTTCTTGTTGGATTGATCCATAGCCAATCCTGATGATAGCCTTGAAAGATTGGATCAATCCAACAAGAAGCCAACAAGTCATCCACGAAGCACTAGAGAGTGACCGGTCAGCAAAAAGTGGAACACAACATGAGAAGCTCCGCTTGTTTCGGTCTGCGTATCGGAGCCGTCACTCGGCGTATCGCATGATACCCACGACATCCAGAGAAAACGGGAAGACCACTTACTTATATACAGGCTTCCACCAAGCTCTTTCGAGCTATTGCGACGGGAAACCCTCTCATCAATCGCTTTTCCTTACCTCCAAGAATGACTCAAACCCCTCCCTGGTCCTATCTCGTACGCTTCGTGCGCGGCGAGGACGAGAATGTCTACTTTGGCGACGCAGTCTGCCCCCCTGGTGTCTCTGGAATTAACCATACGGAGAAGCTCGAAGCTCGAATCATCACGGATCTCCGACAAAATAACTCCAATTAAAACGCTGCTGGGCCCTCTAACGGTCATCCCGGAGCCACACAGCCTGGGACTGATCACACGCGTTAACAAAGAGATTCGCCAGTCGGGCTCAACATCCGATTTCGTATTCGATGTTCCCCAATTGATCGAGCTCCTCAGCCAGGGCAGCGCACTCTATGCCGGGAGTATCATTCTGACGGGAACTCCTCGTGGTGTTGGACTCCCCATGAGATGAGGTCGATATCACCTTCGAGAAAATCGGGACACTGCGCTACGGAATCAAATACGCGTAAGAGCTGGATCATCAAGTCCAACAGCCCGGCGAAGTCGAGGTCTTGATCCACATTTTTGGGGGACTGGGAGAATAATGGCATCGTTCAAGGTGGACGGTCTTCCGGAGCGGACTGATGAGAATTTATCCAAGGCCTACGGAATCCAGAATGTCTGCTGGTTCTGCGGAAGGCCCGAGCCACGTAACTGGCTAGTTGACGACTGCAATCCGAGAGAAATGACGAGCTGGGCGGCCGATTTGCATAACATGTTTCCGAGGGATGGATCCGAGATTGGGAGAAAGTCAGTGCACAGGGTCATCACCGCTAACGCCCGCACCCCGGTGATTCCGGAGGATGGGTGGACGATCTTGTCCCGGACCGATAAGCTATTGGCGAAAAAGCTCATCGACGAGAAGCGGCCTTGGTTTTCCACGTCCAGTCCCTTGTCTCTGTTCAGAAACTCACACCCAACGCAGAGCACTGCGTTCCAGAGGGCGAAGAACGACACATCCGTGGTCTGGGGGTTCTCGAACGAACGCCTCCATGCCACGCGCAAAGTCCGCGCGGTAGTTGTGGGCCACTTCAAAGTACTCCTTCACATACCGTCGCAAGGTATCTGGTGTCGGGAAAGTGTCATACAGTCCGTAGGTCTCAAGGCCACCGTGGTCAGAGATGCACCCCAATCCATCCAGCCCGGTCGACATCATGGTGGGGAAGTCGCGGGGATCGGAGAGACAACAATGTCCCGATCCAGGTTCTGCGCAAGGTGCATCGGTGGTCTGGTGGTTCCTGGTCGCATCGAATGCTTCTGATCACCCCAACCATCCTAGAGCAAGTCGCCCGGGTCACTCACATTTCTTCACCCCATCGATGCTCCTGCCGCCGATCTTCCTAGTCGTCTTGCAGGGAATGTGGTGGACCTGTCGCGGAGTCGTCGCTCATCAGCATCCAGACCTTTGCATCCCCTTCCCTCCAGTCACCTGGTGCCGGCAGTGGCCGCAAGCCATCGCCAACGGGGAGGAACCGATCAAGGTTCAGGCGTGTCTGAGAAACCCCCGACCGGTGATGCGCCCGAGGTCACGAACCTGAGGAAGTGAGCGAATCCCCGAGCTCGTCGAGTGCTGGGCTGCTCTGATTTGATGACGCGCGTGGGGTCCGAAACCCGATGGATCTGAGATGTACGGAGGAGGTGTGAGCTCGTATATCGGTGGCATCAGAGCCTCAACATATTATCGGCGAGATGAACTCGGGAGAAAAGATTCCAGGGATCAGCTTGCCGTGAAAATGTCCAGATGTGATGAATGAACAGTCACTGACGCCGAGCTAGAACCCTCGAAAGATGGCATTCGACTCAAAAGACGTTCCCGACGAGATCGCGGCCTTCGCGGAAGGGGGCCAGTACCGGAAGAACCCGATCGGCGCAGACTTTGATCCAGAAGTTGCAAGAAGGCGTGGAGGAAGCAACCCTCTTCGTTCGTGAGGGATGTCGAGCCTCGTATGGCGGCTTGAATGCCCTGGCTATTGCAGAACGTTTTTGCTTGTACTACCTCATAGCGTTACGATTCTAGTGCTTTAAAATGAGATCCTTGGGTTTCTAGCCTACCTTGATGGGCGTCTCACAGCCTGGACAGTCCCAGCTACTAGTAGTATACTCTAGAACATCGATCTCTTCTAGCCACATGCGGGAAGTCATGTCGAGGGTTACGAGAACTCCAGAAAAGCCATCCTACGATAGGCTAAAGGTCATCACTTCCTTCATCCCATCGTCGGAAAAGCTAGGTGGACCCCAAAAGTAAAAGCCAGAGTTGGTGACCTCGACGGCCAGGCCATACATGTCCGGCTGCAGGGACGTAGGTGCCACCGCTACAGGTCGAGCTTGGGAGGAGCTTCGGAGGTGACCTCTTGCCTTTGATAGAGAAGGCGAGCTGTCAAATACCCCGGCGTTGGCAAAGATAAAATCGAGCCGGCCCGTCTGGCGGAATACCGACTGAAAAACGGACGCGAGCTCGTCGTAGACGCCCACGTCGGCGCGGTGGAAGGTGATGTTCTGAATGGCCTCTACTTGCGCCCCGCGAGCCTGGCTCTGGCCCGTCACATGGATCGTCCAGTCGCCGCGCACCGATAGTATTTTGGCGACCGCGAGAACGATCCCGCTGGCTGAGACAGCAATCAGTTTCTCTGGCGTCCGAGTCTTTGGGGCAAGGACATATACTGCCTCCCGTGATCAGGGCAACCTTGTCGGCGATGTTGGTTCGGGGATGTCAACGATACGCGAAACCGCAGCGACGGAACCGTGGAAGGCAAGACAGGCAGGCTGCATGTTAACGTCGAGGTCGCGGGTCCCGGTCGATCTCGAGCACCGGCTCTGAAGTCTCAAATATGCGCCCTGGGATCTCGTTCGTTCAGGGTCGAAATCCTTTGCGGTCCCAGGTAGAGACAGCCCCGGCCCCCGGCCCCAGCACGTATACTCTGTACTCCGTATGATCTTTCGCACGATTGGATGGACCTCTTTATCCGGTCCAGAGCGACGAGACGGCTGGAACCTAACAGATAGTATTGATGTATTCAAGGTAGAGATCGGGAAGAATAGTCGATCAATTGTTCGGCCAGACGTTCTTCGCATCACCGAGCTGGGTCCAGTCACCGTGGTCCAGGTCCGCGATTGTGCCCACTTTGTTATATTCAGCAACACTTTTCAACTGGAAGTGCATTTCCCCCCGATCGTTTCGGTGGTAAACCGCAATCCAGCCGTCACCATCAACGTCCCCCAATCGGCATATGGTCTTCTCGGCATCCTCCAAAGGGTCACATCTCAGGTTGGTGCCACTGACGACGGACCAACGCATGCCTAGCTTTTCTTTCACATCACTGAACCCCACATATTTTAGCTCTGAATTGTCCAATGCCCGGGCCTCAAGGGCGTATTCGACCAGAAATTCCCATCGCCGGTTCTTCATATCCATGAAGTCCGCATAAACGGTGAATTCCTGACCCCGGGCACCCCGTAAATTCCCCGTCCCGGCTTCTTGCTCATATTTCTTGGTGAAGGCTTCGAGTACTTGGTCTTCATGCATATTCCCATACCGGTTGGATGGTTGGCTGAGGGTGCGCATCGAGTCTCCGGGAATGCTGTAGGCGAAGGGCCCGTTCGTGGTCCAGACAACGGATAAGCAGTCTTTCATCAAATTCCTTAGGGTCGCCTCACGCCGCGGAGTTCTAGCGCTGGCAGGCTCCCTCTTCCACGAGCCATCGGGGTTCGTGAGGGGGATCGAGAAGCTGTCGAGGTGTGTGGCGCTAAACTCGTAGGGCGAAGGTTCATTGGGTCGACGTTGATTGCAGACAATCTCGAAGTTTTCAGTGGCTTCTTCCAAAGCCCGAGATGACTCCCGACCCTGGTTGGAACTCTGACAAGCATCGTGCGATTCCTGGAAGGCGGTGTTGAATTCCGTCGCCCGTTGAGCTTGGTCGGGGGGCACTTGCGGTTGCTGTTGTTGTCTTTGGTATGCTTCTTGCCATGGGGTCCAGTCCCACCCAATATTCTCGCAAAACTGGTCGAATTGGGCTTGTCGACAATCTTGGTCAATTTCGGCACAGGCCTGATTGATGATGTCGTCGACCGTCAAGGGTGGATCGTTATCGGCGCGAGGAAGTAGAGCCGACGCGGAAATCGAAAAGAGACAAAGCCAACACAGAAGGAATCGAAGGCCCCGAGTCGCCATCATGACCGGGAGGCAGAGCAGATAGAGGAGATTCAGGAACTGGGTAGGGATATGGTCTGTCAACCGCGAGCGCCCACAAGGTTTATCATCTCCCACGGGTGACAACAGAATGCGGCCCCCATCCACGGGTTGAGACGGGACATTTTTTCCACGCCAGGATTCGAGTTGGGCCAGAAGAAGTCCCGCGCTCGCCCCGGGGCCCGTAGAGGATTCTCGTGACCGGGGAGTCAGTCGGGGATGTATATATATCCGACACGAGGCAGGGTCCACCTGGGCAAGTACGGAGTATCAGTTGCATGAAGATTCGAGCATCGAGATATATTTAGGTTTGGTCCGTCGTCAACCCGCGAAGGATGCCCTTTGATCCTTTTGAAGACCCCCGTGCCCCGGGGGTCTATGCCGTCTTCAAGCCAGCCCTCTTTGCACCAAGACGCCCCGGTCGGAAGGGGGTTTCCATGATGGCATATTCGATATGAATTGTGTCGAGCCCCGAAATGTCTTGGTCCATGGACCTTGGAACTCCACACCGTCGGGAGGCCTTCCGGTCTCTTCGGGCACGGCCACCGAGCGGCTCTCCGAGGGTGGGGATGCCATGATATATATATATTCCAGTGGGAGAAAGCGGTCGTCTATTGATCCTGCCCTGCACATCATGGCCTCATCCTGGTTTCAACAGACTCAATTCATTCCCCCCGATACCATCTTCGCGCTGACGGCTCAGTATGTGGCGGATCACGATCCCCGGAAGGTCAATCTCGGCCAGGGCACCTATCGAGACGGAGCCGGGCAGCCGTGGGTGCTGCCCGCCGTCAACAAAGCTCGCGAGGCGCTGCTCACGACGGGTTTGAACCATGAATACTTGCCCATCTTGGGACTCGGCGGGTTTCGCGATGCGACGGCCCAGATTGTCCTGGGATCGGAGCTGGTCCGAGCCCGCAAGGATCAGGTATGGGGACAGCAATCCACGGGGATGGGGACCTACGCTCATCGCTGCACATCAGATCGCAACGTGCCAGAGTCTCTCCGGCACCGGCGCGTTACATTTGGCAGGTTTGCTGATGAGAGCCTGCCGGAGCGAACTCCCCAAGCTCTACATTCCATCTCCGACGTGGTCGAACCACCACCAGGTCTTCCGCTCGCTGGGATTCCCGTGTGAAAGCTTTCGTTACTATGATCCCGAGACGAAGGAGATCGATCTCGACTCGTACTACGAGATGCTACAAAGTGCAGAGCCCAATTCCGTGGTGATTCTCCACGCGTGTGCCCATAACCCGACGGGCTGTGATCCGAGCAAGGAGCAATGGCGCGAGATTGCCCGTCGGATGAAAGAGAGACGGCTATTCCCCCTGTTCGATGCGGCCTACCTCGGTTTCAACTCGGGCAGTCTGGATGAAGATGCGTTTGCGATTCGCCTTTTCACCGGGGAGATGGACATGGAGGTCGCCGTGTGCGTGTCCTTTGCGAAGAACATGGGACTTTATGGTAGACCCCAATCCCCGGACCTCTTCGTGACGAATCAACTGACTCGGGATAGGGGAAAGAACCGGATGCTTCTTGGTCACAACTCACACGGAGGAGACGGCCACAAACACCCAGTCCATGCTGGAGATGCTTCAACGAGCAGAGGTCTCCAATCCACCCGGCTTCGGGGCGAAGATTGCGAGTCAGGTTCTAGGAAGCGAGGAGTTGCGACAGATGTGGTACGCCGATCTGGTCACCATGAGCGGTCGAATTCGTGCGATGAGGATGACGCTATATGAGCACCTGGTGTCCTTTGGTACGTCGTCCCCGGCTTCTCGTCGAGGGGCAAACACTGACTCGACTAGGGGCGCCGGGTTCTTGGGATCACCTCATCCGCCAATCGGGCATGTTTGGGTTCTTGGGACTGTCTGCGGAAGCGGTGGTCCAACTGAGAGGTTTGTTCGATTACTCCTGGGCTCCCCACCAAAGCTAATCCATGCGCGGTTGTAGAGAAATACCATATTTACATGGCGGATAACTCTCGCATCTCGATCGCCGGTCTCAACGACAACAATGTGGAGTTTGTCGCCCGGTCCATTGCACAGTGTCTGAGCGACGACCAGGGCCAGTGATCAGGATCTTACGTGCACGCGGGGGCATCGCGGTTGTCGGTTGTGCGGTCGTGGGGATTTGAGATGGCAGAGTCAAACCGTCCCCAGTTCATTGGCGACTGGGATCGTGCCGGCGGAGGGTCAACCAGCGATAGAATCATCCCGTACCTTGGTCTTTCTCCCGGCTCGGGGTGAAGGGGGTAGGAGTCTTGAAACGGAGTTTGTTGCATCGAAGGGAAACAGTCAACGTCGAACACTATCTCTCTTTTGGAATAGATCCTCCGATCTTGAGTTTCGGAAATCAGGGGTGCAGAACCCTTTTGGGGTGATCGGCCCAATTTCCCATTCTGGTGAAAACGCCCAATTTTGAGGCTGGTGGAGCGATCTTTCAAAACTCCGTACGCACGTACAGGACTGGGGGAAACCATGCACTCGTGCACTTGGCGTTTCAAGTTATCGTGCTAGATAGGAAATGCAAGGTGATGGCGGATCCCGGCAGAGACACGGGAAGCCCGGGCGATCTCTCGACCCTAGACTTGGGACCTCGATCAGAAGGCAGCAAACGGTTTTATAACCAGAGTCACTTGAAGAATTGATCAATCGACCCCGGTATTGACATCCTCGGGCCGAGACCACGCGAGTCGCGGTTGGATCCATCTGAGTAGATGCTGAAACAAGACCCTTCGTTTCAGCAACCTTGTAAGCTGCCGGTTTGGGCAATCATCCGAAGTCGAGAGCAGACCATGAAAACTCAAAGTTGAGGAGGCTTGGGCAGCCCTTGGAAACTCGGGGAATATAAAGTAACGTACCTTACCTCTTCCGAGTCAATCTTCACCCCTCTTCTCTCCATCTTCAAGTCTAGAGCTGGTCTCATCTTTCCTTCCATTTGATCATTTCGCCCACTCCCTCTTCTCAGAAGAAATGAAGGCCGGTGTGGTCCTCTGTCTCATTGGGGCCGCTCTTGCAGTGCCGACGAAGACCGCTGAGAAGCGTCAACTCGACGGATTCGGATCGAGCAGTGGCCTCGACGCTCTGCAATCTCTTTTTCCTAGTCTTTCCAGCCCGGAATCCGGGGCCGGTTCCTCTTCGCGCGGCTCGGGCCTACCCAGCTTCAGCAATTTCCCCGGATTTGGAGGACCTGGTGGCTTGGGTGGCAATGCGAAGCGACAGGGCTTTGGCTCCTCGGGCTCGACAACGGCCAGCGGCGTGAAGGATAACAAGGAATGCCAACCATTGACTTTCATCTTCGCACGGGGCAGCGGAGAGGTCGGGAACATGGGCTCGGTGGTGGGGCCTCCCGTTGCGTCGCAGTTGAACTCGTTGATGGGAGGCAAGGTGACGGTGCAGGGCGTGGATTATTCGGCGACTGCGGAGGTAAGAGACATTCTGGCCCGGTATGCGGATTCGAAATGCTAATGAAACCGCCTTCAGAGCAATTCTCAGCTCGGCGCGAATGGCGGGCCGGTGATGGCGGATCTCGTCAAGCAGGCTCTTGAGCAGTGTTCCAACACCACGGTAGTACTAGGGGGATATTCCCAGGGCTCGATGGTGGTGCACAACGCGGCCAACCGCCTCGACGCGGGCCAGGTCGCCGCGGCGGTCCTCTTTGGTGACCCGTTCAAGACGCAGTCGGTCGGCAAGCTGGCCAAGGATCATGTGAAGGAGTATTGCGCCCAGGGGGATCCGGTCTGTCAGAACGGGGCCAATGCCATGGCCCATGTGTCGTATGGGGACAATGCGAAGGAGGCTGCCCAGTTTTTGGTGAAGACCGCGGGCGTCTCCAGCTCGTAGGCGAGAGTAGATCATGCAGAGCAATCCACGGGTGCAGGGTTCCACGTTCCGATCGAGTGAATGATGACTGCTCAGTCAGATATTCCCAATCATACCATACAACTACAACAGATCCATTCTTTGCTCCCATTCGCACGATGTTGAGGTCCTCCAGGGGTCACATCGCCCACGCTGACAGCTCTCTCGAAGAAAATTGACCACGCGAAGCCGAAATCGGCCGTGGACTGTATCTCAAGGGGGGCTGTTCAGGATGAATTGTTGCCTGTACGGTGGAGTGGTCATCCGGACCCTCCCGAGATCCCAGAGTATCGGGCCGTTCGGCGTGCCGAACACGGAATCCCGAGACCCAAGGGGCAAGTGGAATGTGTCTTTATCGTCGGGCAACAATGGACTGGGGCCGGGAAATCCATGTGGGTGCGTTCGCTTCTGGTCCGAGTGAACTTCTCGGTCATGAATGTATATTCTTCGTACATTGCAGAGACTTTGCCAAGACACATTTGCCAAGTGAACCACTGGAGCGTCGTGACGCCACGGGCACGGGAGCCAAGATCGCATCGAAGCCTTCATGGAAGCCTTCATGGAAGGGATGGAAGGATTTCGAGATAAGGATAAGGGCCAGACCCACGATCAATTCACTAGACGAGGTCCTTATCGAGGCTCCCCACGGTCGCGTGGGCCACCGAAGATAGCGAGCAGTTGTAGATCTATCACGGCGTCAAAAAAAAAAAAAAAGCACTCAACGAGGCTGTCCGCGACAGTGGTCGTCAATTGGGGAAGGTAGTGCACGTTCTTCCACCCTTGCATATCTCACCTGAATAGTACTAGCCATTGGAGTCCGATTTCCCTCCCGGTACTACCCCATCCCATCCTTTCCAGGTTGCTCGACGCGCTGGACAAATCATGAGGGAGGATCATGTGGAGGTGGAACCCTCGAGCCCCAAAGGCGTTTTGGTGGCTTCGCCACCCCAGGTCTTCTCCGAGAGCAGAGTTTCGCAAATTGCAGGTGGATTACTCCGTACTCCGTAGTCGGGGTCGAGACCCGTCAACTCGGAGGGAATTGGAGGTGGAAGTGACCTTCAGGTTCAGGAGTGTGAAGAATCCATCCCGACACCACGTGATCCAAGCTTCGACGCCCCAAGTCTTGTTTCGATGCGGACGAGCCGATTGGATGCCCTCGTTCAGGGATTTTTCGATGCAACGGGAGCGTTCAATGTTCCATGTTCCCTTCGCGTTCCCTTCATCTCCCCTTTCCATCTTCCCCTCTGCGCGATTTACTCCCCCGCAATCTCCTCCACACTGACATGACCCGCTCAACCCACCCCAAGGGGACTGTTCTCGTTACCTAATGCCCGAAACCTTCTTATCACCAGGCCAGTGGGAT
This sequence comes from Penicillium capsulatum, assembly GCA_028828875.1. NCBI lineage: Eukaryota > Fungi > Ascomycota > Eurotiomycetes > Eurotiales > Aspergillaceae > Penicillium > Penicillium capsulatum. Next base: position 4,434,609 of record JAQJZR010000009.1, on the reverse strand, counting down.
TCCGGGCGCACGAAGATGCCCCTCCCGGTGGATCCGCTGTCGGGCTGCTTGCGGTGTCATCGTTGGATGGACGATCAAACGAGTGGAGCAGCGTCGTACTCCACGTCTAGCATGGGGCAAAATCTCATTAGCCACCGTGCTGATAACACCCGGGGCTCTTTCTCTTAAAGTACATGCTTTCTCGCTCTGCTGACCCGTATTCGCCTTCCGCTACTCCGTACATTCTCCTTTCCCTCCCCTCCCCGGTCCCATCTTCCCCTAAGCCCTCGCAACCGGTCATGGGCTACGACGACATCTCGCGCCATGACGGCAAGGTCATGAGCGCCGATGGCGAGAAGGTCTATGCCGCGCCGCCGCCCTTCGAAAATGACATTGTGGGCGAGATGAGCGAGGCCGAGCGCCACATCTACGATCACGGTGTCCAGAAGTTCAACCGACTCGGCTGGAAGCGTCTCACCATCGTGTTGATCGTCGAAGCCATTGCGCTCGGTAGTCTGTCCATCCCTCAGACCTTCGCCAAGCTCGGGATGGTCGCGGGGGTGATTTGTTGCGTGGGCCTGGGTCTGGTGGCCATCTACACCAGTTACATCGTGGGACAAGTCAAGCTCTTGTTCCCCCAGGTCGCCAACTACCCGGACGCCGGACGCTTAATGTGGGGTCGGTTTGGTTATGAGCTGATCAACGTGATGCTGGCCTTGCAATTGATTCTTCTCACGGGCTCGCACTGCTTGACGGGGACGATCGCCTTTATGGAAATCACCAAGAGCCACGTGTGCTCGGTGGTCTTCGCGGTGGTATCGGCCATCATCCTATTGTTACTTGCGGTTCCCCCGAGCTTCGCCGAGGTGGCCATCCTGGGCTATGTGGATTTCGCCTCGATTGTCCTGGCGATCGGAATCACGATTATTGGCACTGGTGTCCAGGCGAACGACTCCCCCGCCGGCCTCGCGGGGGTGCCCTGGTCCGCGTGGCCGGCCCCGGATCTGACCTTTACCGAGGCCTTCATCGCTGTCTCGAATATCATCTTCGCCTATAGTTTCGCAATGTGCCAGTTCTCCTTTATGGATGAAATGCATACCCCGAAGGACTTTGTCAAGTCTATCTGGGCCCTCGGGATCACCGAGATTGTCATCTATACGCTGACCGGCGCCCTGATCTACGCGTTTGTCGGCCAGGATGTCAAGAGCCCCGCGCTCACTTCCGCCGGCACCACGTTGGGTCGTGTCGCCTACGGTATCGCGCTCCCCGTGATCTTCATCAGTGGGTCGATTAATACCGTGGTCTTTGGGCGGCTGGTGCACGGCCGGATCTTCGCCAACTCCAACATTCGCTTCATCAACACCAAGATGGGTTGGATCACCTGGCTCGCCATCATTACGGCGGCCACCATCCTCGCCTTTGTCATTGCCGAGGTGATCCCCTTCTTCAATGATCTGCTCTCCATCTCGTCGGCGCTCTTCATCTCGGGGTTCACCTTCTACTTCCCCGCCCTGATGTGGTTCCTGCTCATCCGAAAGGGTGGATGGACCGAGGGCCACAATCTGATCCTGACCATTGTGAATGGGGTTATTTTGATTATCGGTTTGTTGGTCCTGGTGGCCGGCACCTATACCAGTGTGCAAGATATCGTGAGTTGGAAGCTCTCGTCGCCCCGTTTGAGCCAGATGCTAACTTGTCCCCTCTCAGATCGACAAATACCGCGAAGGGTCGGTGCGTGGTGTTTTCACCTGTGCTGCGCCATCCTAAGCATCCTTAGACGAGAATCAGTCTTCCGGTTGGGCATTTCGGACCTGCGAATGGCGCTGGGCGTGATAGAGGCTGGATTGCATGATGTACATTTTCTCATGGTAGACGCCTCTGGTCTACGGGTCAGTGGGCTTGTATAGAATAGATATGTCGAATTAGCGAGATTTATCTGGTTATATTTTGGTTTTCAACGGGATGTTACGTGCATGAGTATGGGACTCCTCACTAATAGCCGGGGTTCATGAAGTGCTAGTGTAAGACCATGTCGATCTACTCCCTAGACATCTCTTCTGATCTCCTTCCCTTGAACCAACCTTGGAATACTTCCGCTTGGATCCGGTCCGACATACAACATTTGGCAGGTTGGTCGGACGGGCTTTCTCGTCATCAACCAGGGCTCAAGCGCATGGGGCATTTCGCTCTATTTATCCGACATGACGGTAATTTGACCTGCCTTGAAAATTCTCCGATCAAATCACCGTCGCGTATGGGCATGTGTGTCTGGCCAATGCGCATGTCTCGGGGCTTTGCAGACATGATCCCGAAAATCCGCCCGTTTGCTCGAATCCCGGGGAAATCAGAGTTAAACTCGACAAATCAACGAGCCGCGATCTCGGCTTGGCAAATCCCGATGGAGTTATGGACCCGACAGCCACGGCCCAAACCAAGTTTTGCGATGCATCGGAGAGACATGGTGGAGCATGCCCTCAGGGTCCATTTCGGCACCGCAGCCCCCGAGACATGCGTGGAGAGACGCTATTTTTATGATCCTGTCTCCACGGAGTACACGAGGATGGGCTTGGTGGTATCACAAACACACCCAATCAAGACAAGAACGGACCAAGCAATCAATGGACATTGTCTATACAGCAGGCATACTTCGAGTCCCGGCCAATTCCTCCGGCTATGATGCCGGTGGCAGCCATTCATTCCCGGGCCTCCACTTCGCTCCAAGAATAGTTCCTTCACCCGGGGGTCGGTGGATTCTCGCCATCCGGAAAGACGTCAAATCGTCGATCCCCGGATGAGACACTGGGCAAGCGATGCAACTGGCCCAGGACCTCCGACCGCAGGGATTCCCCATGTATAAAGGCACCCGGATACCCGTCGATTGACCCTCCATCTCCCAGATTCCCACCATTCAATCCTCCACCATGCAATTCAAGAACGTTGTCTTCGCGGCCTCTCTGATCGCCGGTGCCACCGCCGCCCCCGCAACCGAGTCAAAGACCTTCAATGTGATCTCCATCCACTCGGGCTCCGGTGTGCAAAATGCCGGTTTCAATGCTGCCAAAAGCAGCCTCTTCGCTGGCCTCTCGTCTCAGAACGCCAGCTGTGCCCGCCCGAAGGATCAATTCGCCACTTTCTACATCAATGACGGTGCTCTGTACCTCTACGACAGGTCGGCCACTCCTCAAGAGATTTTTGTGGACCGTTCCGGAATGGGTATGTCATGTCACCTTTAATCCCTTCTTGGCAGATCGCCGACAATGAGCTGGATTCGCAGGCCAGGGGAAAATCGGATATACCACTGGTGTGCAGCCCGCACCCAAGAACTCCGAACGCCGGGGCTGGGCCGTCAAGGATGGCCATCTCCAATTTGCCGGCAACGACCTGATTGCCTGCCCGAACAGCATTGATGGTGCCTGGTCCATCTGGGCTTCGGCCGGAGTTGCGAACCCCGCCGGAAACAAGGACTGCGTCGGCATTGCCGCCCGTGTGGAGGAGACCTCCAACCCGAATGGTTGCCACTACACCGAGTAGAGCACCCCGCCGATCGCATTGGATTTTGTTGCAGCTTAGCGATTCGACGCTGGAAGTACCGGTGTTGTATGGTCTGAGCCCATTCAGATAGTCTCTCCTTTAACTCCAATAAATAGGTCCTGTGGCAATATGATGGGCCATAATGAAAATCCTTATTTCTGGGAATGAGTACCTAGCAAGCCGTCTGCCAGAATGGACCAAGTGGCTATCAAACGCAAAAGATAGTTTCCCAACCTAGAAAACAACTTTCTTGGGTTGGACTTCTGGTCAATTGCTTTAAAAGATTCTCCGGTCGAATGATCAGACTGCTTTGACCTTGGTGCGGTGTGCGTGTGAGGCAGGAGACCACGGGAAATGGCCAACGGGGACGCGGAAGAAACCGTTGTTGATATCGATGACCCCCGCCAAAGCATTATACCATGCCGCAAAAGCAGCCAATAAACCAAATAGCCCTCCCACTCGTCCCACGGACGTACTGATGTTACCACCGGCCGCTCCCCGCAGATGGGAAATCCCAAGCAAAAGATAGTTCATGTCAAGAAAAAAGAACAACAAAAACATCGCAAGACTTGACTTGAGGGTGCAGAGAAGCATCAAAGTCGTGAAGATGAACCATGCCTATGGTGGCCGTTACTAATAGTTCCGACAACATATAGAGACAGAGGCAGAAGATCATAGTACCATCAAATACAACGCCATCATCAATTCTGCTTGGTTGGCGTCACTTTTATTGAGTCCCGTGATATGAAGGTCGTCAAGCCAGGTGATAATCGCAGCAGCAATCCAGTAGGACCCGTATGAGCAAAAGGTCACTGCGCCGAAGGTGTTTCCAACCGCCATCTCCCTAGTAAAGTTAACTCCCATCGACGTGCTATATCATGAAGTAGTTTCATGTCACATCCCACGTACCACATGCCCACGAGGATTTGAGCCAGCCCACCATACACCAAAGGTAAGGCTACCGTAATGCCGGAGGCTGATGCATGAGGCATATATACGTTGTATAAGTTCATGACAAATGACGTGAGCGCAAATGCACATAATCCCAGCGGGGCTGGATTTGCGATCTTTTGTCCTTCCTCGAGCATTGACGATGGTCTGTTCTTCGGATGCGGTGACGGGTTTTCGAGAGCCCGGGTGAAAAGAATCTCGTGGTACTCGTGGACAGGCAGAGGACTTCCTGATGCATCAGCTCGAGGCTCGAAATTCTCCCGGGTCACAGAATCGGATGCTGGGGTCTCTTGCTTGGGGCAATGAATGCCGATGATTGGCTCCATGGGTCATACACTCGACCTGCTAGGTTTTTGCAGAGAAATCTAGAAGGTCTGGCGAGATAGAAGAGTGTCTTTGTCATATGGCAGGAAATAACTTTTTGCTCAGGTGGTTGTAAGTCCGTTTCGAGGGTTGAGAAAGATATATCTGCACATGCCGAGATGCAGCCAACCCCTCACCTAAACAATCCTCGGAGCATCCAATCTCGCCGGGCCGGGTGACTCGGCGAAATCCGTGAGTTTCCACAGCACCGCATCGGTGGGAATTGCCAATAGAACGGTCTTGGGGGTGGGATGGCGGTATCCGTCGGGAAAGCACTGGGCCATCCACGCCGGAAGTAAAAGTCAGACCGACAAGTTCCGGGGGAAAAGTGGATTGGGCAACCTTAGCCAAAGTGTCCGTCCATGGGCATTCGACAACTTGCCAAGCTCTATGTATAAAACCGCGGAAGCCTGCTTGGGTCGTCTGCTTTAAACTCCAAGATTTCCCAAGCATTGAAGCATCCGCTCCTCTCCTTGGCCTCCGTTGATAGTTTTGAATCGTACTCGCAATTTGTTCTGAGACTTATTTGTTCAATTGCTTGTTGCCATTGTCTCAGTCCCGGCCTACGGCGATCTCCGCGCAATCGAAATATCGGTTAAGGCATGGTCGAGGAATAGACCTGAGGGGAACAAGAGCTATTCCACAAGATAATGAGCATGGATTTCGATGACCATATTCTCAATATCTGCACTTCCCCCGGTTCAGCGTATCTTCAACGGTTGCGTTGACTATAAAAAATGGCGCCTCAAATCGCAGGCATGACATGGATGGTCATGTGACGCCTTCGTCCACGACCGCGATGTCCCGATTGGGACATGAGGTGCCCCTTCTCGAGATGATCGTCTGGTTTTTCCGCGATCACTGGAGGGAAGGGGTCAGGAATCATGCGCAGGCAAGGGGCCTATCTGCCCTCAAGCTACAGCCCTCTTAGAGCCGTAACGAGTGGCCCGGTCCGACCTCGCTATGAACTCCCCAAACACAACCATTACATCCACAGCCTCATCAATAGCAAGGATACGCGCCGGCGTCAACTCATGGGTACCTCTTTCGTGAAGCGTCACCCAGGACCCCGCCTGTTGAGCATGAGCGCGATTCCGTCATTCTTGATGCCCCCCGTGATCTTCATTGGACTGCTGCTTGGTCTCTGGACATGGAAGTGCTTTTGGATCATCCTGATGCAAAACAAACTGCTGTATCTATCGTGGTTGCCCCCTTTCTCACGATCGGACGCAGTATCTGAATATGTGTCGGAATGCAAGCCGATACAGTGGCGAGAAGCTCAGATCCGCAGTTTGGATGGTACATCGTTGGCGATCTGCGAGGCATGGGCTCCGGCTTCTCAGCAGGGAACGTCACCAGTCGACAGGCAACAGAAGCGAAAGACGGTGGTCATCTGCTACTTTCAAGGAAACGGAGGATCCACGCCTCTTCGATTACCTCTTCTTTCTCGGGTTCTCAACGCCATCGCCACGCGGGCTGAAACCTCCCCAAGAACCTCTTATGCCATTGTCGCTCTCTCCTACCGTGGGTACTGGAAATCCTCGGGTCGCGCAACTCAATCGGGAATTGAACTTGACGCTCAGGCACTGTTGAACTGGGTTTCTGAATCCTACGGGGGGTCCGACACGGACCTGGAGATCTTCTTGTGGGGTCATAGTTTGGGCTCGGTGGTCGCCAGCTCGGCCCTCGCCACATATCTTACCCGCCGACAAGATCGGGGGAGTTTCGCCCATGACTCTCACTTGGCACCCATTTCGGGACTCATAATGGAAGCGCCAATGTCCAATGTGAAGGATATGCTGGTCAGTTTGTATCCTCAACGATGGCTGCCATATCGATACCTTTGGCCTTTCTCGTGGAATACCTGGTGCAATGATGCTGCGCTAAGGCGCTTAGCTCGCTATAAACACGGGGAGATGCTCCGTCCACTACCACAATCCACGGCTCGAGCAGTGCCTCCGATATTGCTCCTCTCCGCTGAAAAGGATGAGGTCATCCCCGCACACGTGGCGGATCATATAGAAGCACACGCTCGATCCCTCACGCTGGACGTCACAAGACGCCAGATCTCGCAAGCAATGCATACGGAGATTCCGAATCGAGCCGATGGAAGAGAGGCGATGGTGAATTTTGTCTTGAAAAATACCCAAAACACCAAATACGATCGTCAGTGACAGGTCACGCGCAGCAGAGCCTCCATTGATCAGCAACAGCCTCTGGCGATGTCAAATCGACGCAGGTACCCTTGTTCGGCTCCGGTAATCTTTTTTCGACTCGGTGGCCCCCCGGGCAGGGTCGCCCCTTTACATGTATTTCCATATTATGGACAATATCCCCACCTGACGAGCTTCCTGCCATTAGCTTTCGAAGTATGAATAGTTGCATTCAAAAAAGTTGTCGGGACCGCGCGGTTCTCCGGAGAAGTATATTGCATACTATCTGCATCTTGTTTTGTATAACAGAGAAAATAGCAGAGCCCTTGGGTCTATATACTCCTTGCATATCACCGATCCACCAAAGCCTGTTCCATTCCCTTCATCGAAAGAAATTTGATGGACAAGGTGGCAATGTGTGCATGGACATTCATGGCCTACGTCCGTGGATGCTTTGATACTGATTAGAGTCGGGATTAGTGATGCGCCAGGTCCGAGATCCCGTGGAGTATTATGATTATTATGATTATTATGATCGATCTTTATGCTGATTACTGATCCACCCGAAAAAATCCACACCAAGCAAAGAAAAAAAGAACAGCGTTGAGCCTCGGCAAGTGGAGAAAAACTTGCCGTCTCGGGTTTCGCCCCCTTCCATCCTTCCACCACGCCATCGGAACCCAGCCGACCCTCTCCACCGATATGAGATCGGGCCGGATGATTGGCGGCTTAATCTCCTGGAGCTTTCACTATCTCGCGAGCCGTGAAGAGACCACCCCCGATGCAGTAGTGTCTCCGGGCTGAAGTTTTACGTTGAGTAATCGCCAGCCCGCATGTCGACTAAAACCAGCCGGCGCCGTCGAGAGAGGATGCATTCCATTTCGACTCTTACAGAGGGACCGACCTCCCTGGTTTCGTCACGGGGGCTTGTCAAAACAGAATCGCGACAACTGATCAAACTCCCGGTCTCGAGTTCAATCCGCGTCCCCGATCATGGAAACGCCGGTGCCCGAGGGGAAGCCTGCACTGCTGCCCCGGTCGATTCCCTTCTGGCGCTTGGTGACCCAGCCCGGTGCCATCACCCAGGCGGTGGTTGATCACACCTACGCCGGCTCCGGCACCGAGGACGATCCCTACGTGGTGCAGTGGATGCCGCAGGACTTTCGAAACCCGCTGCAGCTCAGCGGCCGCATGAAATGGTTCGTCACCGTGGTCGCCGCCCTGGAAACGCTCGTCGTCGCCCTCGTTTCATCGGCCTACACCGGTGGTATCGTGCAAATCGAGGAACAGTTCCACGCCACCACGGAAGTGGCCACCCTGGGCGTCTCGCTGTACGTGCTAGGATTTGCCCTGGGTCCGTTGATCTGGGCGCCGATGAGTGAAATGTTCGGACGCCAGATCGTCTTTACCTCCACTTACTGTGGCTTGACCATCTTCTGCGCCGGCTGCACCGGAGCTAAAAACATCCAGACCCTTCTCGTCTTTCGCTTTTTGGCGGGGGCTTTTGGTTCCTCCCCCTTCACTAATTCTGGAGGTGTGATTGCGGATATGTTTGCCGCCCGCGAGCGAGGACTGGCGCTCTCGGCCTTTGCGCTGGCTCCGTTCTTAGGCCCGGTCATTGGGCCCATCGTCGGGGGGTTCCTGGGTATGAACGCCGGCTGGAAATGGGTGATGGGCCTGTTGACCATCTTGTGTGGAGTGATGTGGTTCCTTGGGGCTGCGTTGAAGCCGGAGACCTATGCCCCCGTCCTGCTCCGCCAGCGCGCGCGTACGCTCTCGAAGCTTACCGGGCGGGTGTATATGAGCAAGCTCGATATCGACCAAGGCCGCCCTAATCTTCGCGAGGCACTAAAGACCTCGATGTCTCGACCTCTGGTGCTTCTCTTTCGCGAGCCGATTGTTCTCCTGCTCTCAATCTATCTCGCGATTATCTATGGCACCCTCTATATGCTCTTTGGGGCCTTCCCCATCGTCTACGAGCTTCATCGCGGCTGGAATCAGGGCGTGGCCGGTCTAGCTTTTCTCGGAGTGATGGTTGGTATGCTCGGTGCGATCGCCTATTCGATTCCTGAAAATTCTCGGTACGGTAAGATTCTCGAGAAGAACGGGGGCTATGCGCCCCCGGAGACTCGGCTGCCTCCGTGTATGCTGGCCTCGCTGGCTCTGCCCGTGGGATTGTTTTGGTTTGCATGGACCAACTCGCCCTCTATCCATTGGATGGCCAGTATCGCCGCCGGGGTTCCTTTTGGGTTCGGCATGGTCTTGGTCTTTCTGAGCGTCTTCAACTACTTGATCGATGCCTACACTATCTTTGCCGCCTCGGTGCTCGCGGCCAATTCCCTGCTGCGGTCTCTCTTTGGATTCGCCTTCCCCCTCTTCACGACCTACATGTACCAGAATCTGGGCATCCATTGGGCCTCATGCGTGCCCGCGTTTCTGGCGCTGGCTTGCGTGCCGTTCCCATTTGTGCTGTACAAGAAAGGGCTCTCCATTCGCAAGCACTGCAAATTCTCGGCGCAGTCCGAGGCATTTGTACAGAGTCTACTTCAGGGCAGCATGACAGCAAAACCCTCGCAGTCGGAGGAACCCGCCGAATCGGACCCAGTCACTCGTGTCCACACGGTGCCCGAGCAAGCTGAGGGGACGAAGGAGCAGAACCTGGAGGTCCACTCAATCCACCGCTCTCTGTCACGGTCTTCCACGCATGTGTCGGCAATGCAACGAGTTCCGACGTACGAGGCAAACCCTTACGATGTTGACCGCGTTAACACCCGGGAATCCTTTAAATAAAAAGCAAAAGGAAGAAAAAAAGAACAAAAAGCCTGCATGCGTGGTGTTGAGACTGTCAAGGGAACTATGGCGTTGATGGGACAGTACATAATACGGGGTGTTGTTGTCGGGTCATAATTTGCAAAACCCCAGGTATATATCCTCCGTAATCATTTCATAGCATTAGAATTCATTATAATTTGACCGCTGACGAAAAAGACATGTGATCGGCAAACCTAAGCAGGTGTATATCTCCACATCGCGCTCCTCCCGCGGGGGCGAAGGAACAACAACATGCGTCTACGGAGTACACGGACGATCGCTGCAGCTTCGCGAGGAACGACACATTGCGAGTTACGAGACACAACAACAGAGGTAAAAAGTCGTGGTATTGAATCAATGTACATGTAGAAGTGAATGGGAACAACAATCGTTCAAGTCATGAGGCTACGTCACGAGGTCACCCCCGTCGTGATGAGGAAGGAGAGGTGCTGTGGGTATCAAGGGGAGGCTCACTTGGAACCATGCCTAATGCACCTCGTTGGTGAGTCCATTGGCATGGCCGTTGGTGAGACCATTTGCCAGTCCCTGGGTCAAGTCATGGGCCTGGCTCTTGGGACTGTGGTGGATCCCTTTGATCTTGGACAGTGGGACACCCGGGGGCACTCCGCTGGAGATGCTGCTCCGCTTCCGAGGCCGAGCAGTCCAGATGGCACCATCATCCAGGAAAGCTTGTCCGGCAGCCAGCGTCTTCGAGGGGGCTTCTCCCAGCCATTGAGCCTCGAGGCGATCAATATTCCCCTCGATTTCCCAGGCGCGACCGCCCTCGACGAACATCGACTTCCCATTCAGAGATGGATCGGACAGAATGCTCGCGGCTACAGTGGACACCTCACGCGGAGTGTTGGTGGGGAGGCTCGCTTCTTTCCACTGCTGCTCGATCTTTTTGATCCCATCGGTCTGCGTCATCCAGGGACAAACGGTGTTGATGCGGAGATAATGCTTGTAGGGGGAGGAGATGTATCCACGCAGGGAGCGCATGAGTCCCACTACCCCGTGCTTGGAGGCTTGGTAGACAAAGAGCGACGGACTCTCTTTAAACCCGGACGAGCACGAGAAAAGGAGGACGGAGCGGTCGACCCCGGGTCCTCGATTATGGCGCAGGTAAACCGAGGCAATCCGGGTGACGTACATGGAGCCTAAGAGATTGACATCCAAGACTTTGTGGGTGGGAACCTTTTGTTTTGGGGGTGGCGACGGTCAATGGTCCGTGTCTCTATAAAGGGCCCGAGGCCCAGTCCTTTGGTGGACTTACCTGACGCACGGTCTGTAGGGTCAGGCCAAAATCAAACCAGTTGCCAATCTCGACAATCCCGGCCGCGGATACTACGTGATCAATGCGCTTGTACGTCGTGAAAGCCAAGTCGAACAGCGCCAGCACCGACGCGTAGTCCGTCACGTCGGTGGGCTGGAAGAGGACCCGAGGTGGCTGCTCCTCCTCCGGCGGGAACTCATCCCGGCATGTCCTGAACAGACGCTCACCGGACATATTGTCCAAGTCACCGAAGCAGACATTGGCGCCATTCTCCAGGCATTGTCGAACAAGACTGGCTCCGATGCCATTGGCACCGCCTGGGGGAATCAGCCAAGAGTCTCGCGTCTGGGGGGAAGGTGATTGAGTTTGGGACATACCGGTGATCAGGACCACCTTGTCGAGGAGAGAACGGGAGGTGATCTGAGCGATATACTGCGACATGGGGGTATGTAGCGGGGGATGTGGGAACGGGTGGGGCTTCGAACAATGGGGCTTCCAAGCACTCGATAGTCGATTGTCTAGGAAGAAGCAGCCGTTCCCGCGGGTGAATGGCAGCCTTATATAGCTGAGTCGGAGAGCGGAATGAGGGTGTGCCGTCGGCGGGGCAGTGTAAATGCCGCAACGAGGCCAAACCAGGTCAAACCAGGATACGACCGGAATGACGTTATCACCGCTTGATTCCAGGCAGTCCTAGCGCGCGTGGAGAAGAAACGGCAACTCAGCCGACGGTGCCTAGGCAATCTAGTCACTCGCATTGGCGAATCACGGGCCTCGCGGGCCTTCTCAAAGCCTGGACGAAGACCCGCCGGTTACAGACGATCGGCACGGGTGAGATGCGGGGAGGCCAGAGCGATGCGACAGGGTCGCAGAGACGGCAAGCCATGGCGCTCGGGCAAAGACGGTTCACTGGTCTGGACCAGGGGTGTGATTTGCTGAAATCCGGGAGCCCGGATGTCTGTCCTCCGAGGGGGTGATGGAGGAGACAACACATTGATAGTCTTGATAGTCCATAGTTCGCGATAGGGGTGATCGGCAAAGATGTTGCAGAGTGGGCCCGATGGAAAACCAGTTTGATGCCATGCGCGGCCGGTTTTGGGCTCGACGAGAGTGAAAATAGTGATGGTGATGGAATTGTTGAGATGGATGTCAATTCGCATTGATGGTGTAGGGGTAGCATAGCTCTCTTCCATTGGAGACTTTCCATTGGAGCTCTCTAAGAGCTGACCGGGGTTCGAATCCCCGTCAATGCATTTTTGGTTTTTGTCTCGTCGAACGGACCTACTAACTAGACCGAGTAAAACTGGATAGGAATACTGTAAATTGTACTCGAATTGAGTCGAGACTATTCATTCATGCTAACCAAATGCCAACAAACATTAAACCAGGGAAAAAACCGTCGTTTTCACCCTCCAAAAAAAGAAATCATACAGGGTCCGCTGCATGAAAAACCTCCCCCCAACCAGACCATCGTGTTTTACCCCCCGGGTGATGCAGAAACCCCAAGACCCACCATCTATATCCCATTCTATAACACAGGGGCGACACCCGCTCCAAAGATCAAGGCCAGCCCACGGCGGACATGGCGGTTATATACAGGGGCAAGACTTCCCCGGGAATCTAGCGCCGCGAGACACAGCACAGGATACCGGACTTGCCCAGGAACCACAGGGATCCAATGAAACGGAAGAGAGACAGACCCGCCGTCGTCCACAGAATGGCCGCGAAGTAACCCGAGGTCCGCGTGGTCGAGGTGTTGGTCAAGCAGAACCGCTTGATGCCCGTGCTCGTGATCAGCAGGGTGACCAGCAGGTTACTGAAGATCCACAGCAACACCAGGTTCGTTCGGAAGGCCTTGTACGAGTCGTCCATGCTCTTCTCATCCTTCTCCTCCGGTTCCACAAACGGCGCCAGCGCTCGCTTGACGGTCGCTTCGAACTGACTGTCGATGTCGGCCTGCGGCTTATCCACTTCTTCGATGAAGTTCGACTTGCCGTCGTCTTTGGCCGTCTTCGCCTCCGGCAGTGCTTCACTCTTGTCCGATCCCTTGGTACCCCAGGACACATCGTGCCAGTTGCAGAAGGCGTACACCATGAGAATGTTGATGGAGCACGTCATGCCGGCAAAATAGGCCCACGAGGAGGTGAACATGTGGTAGGGGTCCATGTACAGGAAGCTAGCCACAAAGTAGACACCGTAGGTGGAGATCAGGGCGATCAGGACAATACCGGCTCCGGCAGAGCTAAAGAACGACTTCAACATCGGCCCAATACCGTTATCGGTATTGAAATCCAACGTGTTACCGCTGAAGGCATTGGCAACCAGGTAGAACGACAGCACCAGAATGTAACACTGGACAATCGAGAAATAGATGAAGGACAGCGTATACGCCACACGGGAACTATATGCCATTAGTCAATGAAAACAGAGAAAGTCGGACGTCGGACTCGGGCTTACCCTTTGGGTCGGTTTCCAAGTGCCAGAATGAACTGCAGCATCAGGAAAAACACATAGCCGTATTTAAGGAAGTTGTTGACAATGGGCGAGGCCTCATTGCCAAAAGGCCATCCTTTATTCTTATTAGATTTACCGGGCGTTCCCACAAGATCCATGATGACCGAGGTGGTCAACCAGTACGAAGCTAGGTCCAGGTTAGCGAACAGAAGGTTCAAAAAGTCTCAGGGTCGGGAGTATAAGGCCAACATACCCAAAGAAAACCAAGTCATGATGAGACCAACGCAGTTGTAAACCATTTGGACGTGAAGGAAAAACAGCCGGATAATGTTGTGACCACTTTTGTAAATCCGACCGAAATGCATAATAGCGTATAGACTGGCGGCAAATGAACCGTTGAGCCATCGACGTCGTTGACTGATGTATTCCGCCGAGCCCTCGGGCACGTCAGTCTCGCCCTTGGACGCCTTCACATAGGTCAAGTGCCACTTGAACCCGGCCTTGGCCACCAACTCGAAGCAGAGAATACGATCCTCGGCCAAAAACATGTTTTTCTTAAAGATGTTCATACCCTCGATACCCTTCTTACCGAGCTGCTTGGAGAGTGTGTGATCACCGTGGAAGTACTGCTCCAATGGACGACCCATAATAGCGCGGTAGCGGTAGGCCGAGAAGGCACCGGGCAACACACTGACGTACCCGAAAGCACTCTCAAGGGGCTTATCGAGAATATTCGAGATCTTATACTCGAAATTCTGTGCGGCAACGAGTGGGTTCATAAGGTTACGCCAACCCTTACCCAACATAGCGTGAATCTCACCACAGGAGCCACCCAAGTTCTTGTCGTTGTAAAAGGACTCCCAGAGCGCAAGAAGAGATTTCTTACCGGGCTTAGTACCGGCATCGATCAAAATCACCACCTCGGGGTTGAGAATTCGGCAGAAACCGTTGAATAGCCAGCGATGGGAGTTAATCTTCTTGCTGTTCTTTTGCTTCAGACAGAAGATCATCTGCACCGGAGGCAGGTTGGTGGCCTCGTTGCCCTGGGGTCGAATCAACTGCTGGTTGGACGTAACAGATAGCTGGGTGGTATATTCGAACTAGGTCGGTCAGCGACTTGGCTTTTTCTAGCAAGGAACGATAGCGAGCATGGTATGATCGCTGGCCCTAGGGAGGCACTGGGGGAAACATACAATGTGAGAGACGGTCTCTCGGCCATCAACGGATCGCTTCATGATGCCATCTTGGTAAATACCGATAGTGGCCAGCATATCGAGGGTGTTCTTGTCGCATGGGTCAATACCGTCGAAGACCAAGCAGCATACGATCTTCTGCCAGGCCGGTCCACCCTTGTTCCAAAACTCGGACTTCTTCAATTTGACAATGTCGCGGATGTTCTGCATCACGCCGTGAAGTGTACGGGCCGTTAGAACCTTGTCCTCGTTGTAGTAGGTGATGGCAATCAGCAGTTCGGTGTGACGGTTGTACATCGCCGGGCGCAAATTGTAGCCATTGCGCAAAGTGAACTCATCCGGGTCGCAAGTTGCGGCCGTGTCTAATTCGCATTAGCCATGTCCGGTGATGCCATTCATCTGGGAGAATCGACACATACAACGCAGGTGAGAAAACTCCTCGGGGAATCCCTCCTCCGACTCTCGATACTCGCGCTGGATGGCGTTCTGAATGGCACTGGGCACCGGGTAGTCCACGCTCAGTACGGAACCCTGCACGAGCTTAATCTTTCGGGTCGCGTAACGGCGGAGTCCGGATCCAGGGGCCTGTCGATTCTGCCAAGCCTCGGACGGGGTCTCTGACATAGGCGATTGCATGCCGGAGCGCCGGTTGAAGCCGGACGCGGTCGAGGACCCGGCGAGAGGCTCCTGGTATGGTCCATCGGGGAAGACGGTCACGCCCGGGTCATGAAGGGTGTACCGCCGCAGCGAGTCGGTCGAGGCATAGGGGTCGTCGAAGGGCGCGTTGAACGGGCTCGGCTGGTTGCGATACAGAAGCGATTGTTGACTCTCCGCATGCTCGTTCTTTTCTTCATAGCCATAACCGTGCTACTCGATGGGAATTGGGGGTCAGCAAGGGTCTTGCGATTCACCACCGGGAGGTGGTGATCAAACGAAAAAAGCGCGTCGCCACACTTACATCGCGCGGGACACTTTGTCCGTACAAGCTGCTCTCGCTCGCTTGGGGTGAGTGAGACGCGGGTGAATGGGGGGAATGGGGAGACGTCGGCATGGGGGTACCCATAATGAACAGCTCCCCAACGGTCGGGTCTCGTCGGGGGACGGAAAAGATTCAAGGGTAGATGAAACGAAGGAGAAGGCGGAAGGATGTTGAGCACGGGAACGAGCGACTCGAGGGTGGTTCCAGGAAGAAAGTAAAAAGGCCAGAAAGAAAAAAGTGATGGCCCACGCTAAAACATCCAGGGAGGCACAAATAATGCCAGATCTCCTGGACAGCGTAGCCTTGCGAGGATCGGACGATCAATCCCACGCTGCAAGTGTGGGCTGCGAGACTGCGAAAGGCTGGGTCGTAGAATGCCGGAGAGAAAAATCCACGCAGACGTTCAGAGTTGACCACGCTGGACTTGTATGGGTTCCCGTTTTCGAGGCTGCTGCACAAGCTGGCATAGCCTGCAGGTTAAGATATTTTTGGTACAGCAGAATTTTGATTGGAGGCGCAGGCAGAGAGTGTGTGGACGAAGGACGAGGAGGTGGAGGCGCCACCCACCACGACCCATCGCCATCGGCCATTGTCGTTCGTCATCGGGCTTGGGCGCGGATCCACCATGAATCCGCGTCCGAGACACGCTCCACGGCGATTACTATGTTGCTGCGGCTGGCCCCAAAAGCCAGCAGAGCACACGCTCCCCTTTCGAACAAACTGGACTGACTGCGCCCACCGCTGGATTCTCGAGATGGTGAGCGGCATACCTCGTCGTGGAGGGCGAGTTAGACGAGCGGGTCGGAGTCTGGCGGCTGTGAATTGGTCCATCACGTCTGACTGGGACCCATCGCCCGATCATCTCATCCCTTTCTTCCCAGGAGAGCCCGGGGTCTGAAACACTTCCCCCCTTCCCCTTCCCTCCCCGATCGCCAATGGCATCGACATCCACTCTACTGCAACGATGATGCCAAGTCCACGCCCACCCACCGTGGCGCCGGGGGAGGCTGGAGGAGGCGTTTCTGATCAACGACACCATGACGCCACTGAGAAAGGAAAGGATCGCCCCTTGTCTCCTGGCGGGAGAGAGATGTGAGAATTCCAAAGGTGCCGGGCCCACTGGGAGGTTGGCCCTATGGCGACGTTGATTGGTCGAGATGTCTGTTTTTTTTGGGGGTTTTTCGGCTTTGTTTTTGGGGAATGTGTTTTGGTGCCTGAAATACCGGGCATTCAGGCGCCCATCCAGGCGGACGCATAAACCGTGATGTGTCTAAATATAGAGGTTATATATATATATATACCGAGATGTAGATGGAGATGTAGGCACCCATGTATCTCCGTAGATATCGGTACTCCATAATTATGGTATTGTCTCCATGGATTTTGCATCGCCATCGCCATAGATACATCGAACAGCGCCGATCAAACGGTTTTCCCTCTCCATCATGCTGGTCAGCAATAACAATGGAGAGATCCATGGTCTATGAATATCCCCTCCGTTCCAATGAACTGGTCGTGTCCATGATCCATGACTTCTACAGCTATCGAACATTTATCATCCATTTCTTACTACCCGTCATACCCTCCCCAGCCAACCCGTCCGAGATGTTGCCAATCGCTCCCCCCTCCCCAATAGCATGGCCATGGATAGTTCTCTGCAAGTAATCCCAATCCAATCTCTTCAATTCTGTTATCGAGCCACGTCATAATGGGCAACATCGCCACAACCACGGGTGTAAACGGTCGGGCCGAAGATAAGACGCGGAGTCGCGATAACGACTTTCTGTTCCCCGCTCCGCCATTCCTTCAGATCTCGCGATGATCCAGAATGGCTCGGCGGCAGGATCGACGATCGATGGTAGCGTATGCGCAATGCTCAACCCCGCCGAGAAAGTCGAGCTGACCCGAGCAGATGCAACCGATGCCGCAACCGCAAGACTCGCTGTGCGGGGAATCCTCCGCTCCCCTGCGCGGCCTGCGTCGATGTCGGTCACATCTGCGTGTATTCCGAGGCTGAGAAACGCATCTCCATCCCCGAGAGCTATTTACGGCAGTTACAATCGCAGGCGCGAACTCGCCGAGGTGCATTGGCCCCGCCCCGCGCATCGGGAAATTGTTGCTGATACTGCGGGATATAGAGAATCACCGACCAACCTCGGCGAGTGAACCGTCGAGTGTACCATCCACGACGTCCGCCAATACGCAATGGTCGGAAGGCGAAGCTCCATTGGAACGAGATGACTGGTGGTACAATGGCACCGATAACTTGTTCCTGAATCGGTCGGGGGAACATCGTATGTCCCGGCTCCCTTCCCCGGGTGATCCATTCTAATAGGAGATCCCTAGATTTTGTCGGAGCCTCCTCGACGACGCATCTCGCCAAACGGCTCAACCCCGGGTCAACGAACCTGGCGTGGGACGTGCGTCCTCTCTACGACGACCCCTCGTCCCTACGACGGCCGGTGGCCGGTGCACTCCCTCAGCTACCTCCCTTCGACTTTGCCAAGCGGCTCTTCTGGGTGCAGTACGCCTATATCGGCACGATCTTTTCACTCATTCAACCGACAGGGTTCGAGGAGCGGTTGGGGTTCGTTTACCATCAGCCTCCAGATTTCTCTCATCGGGAATCATGTTTGGTTTATTGCCAGGTGCTGCTCGTGATCGCCTTTGGGCTAATGTATTCGGTCAACCAATGGTCCGGCGATGACGGGCCACCGGGTTTCAAATACTTTAAACATGCCCTGCGGTTTCTTCCCGAGATGCACGAAGAGGGGTCGATCTTTTTCGTCGAGGTGCTATGCTATGTGGCATACTACATGCAGAATTTGAACCGTCGCGATGCCGCTTTCCTCTACGTATGCCCTGCGGATCTTCAGTCTTGGCTCAACCCAAGGAAAGGTTACTGATCTTCGCAGATTGGACTAGCACTTCGCATGGCTATCTCTCTGGGGCTTCACCAAGAGGTCTCCCACCCGGAAATGAGCGAAGCTGATCGAAACCGTCGCCGTCGCGCCTGGTGGTCTGTCTACAGCCTCGACCGGTACGAGGATCGATTCCTGGGCGAGATGCGAAAGTAAATTGACGATGTTACGTAGGCTGCTATCCGTGAAATCCGGAAACCCCATCACCATTCAAGATGAAGATATCGGCACTACATGGCCCGCCGCCTTGGTATGGTTGGATGTCTCTACATTTCAACGCCAGCTACTAATTTTAATCCTTTAGGATCCCTCAACGTCTGACCCATGGCCATCCATCGTTCTCACTCACTACACCCAATTATCCCGTATTCTGGGCCGCATTGGTGAAGGTAGGTTCGCGATCGTCTCCCCTTGCGGCCAGACGACTGACTTTGGCAATCTTAAGTCATCTACCGAAAGAAACCCCGATCTGGATCAAACTTGGTCATGTCGGTACAAAGTATCACCAATGATCTTTCCGCGTGGCTTCGCCATATTCCTGATCGTTTACGCATTGATTTCACCACCCTGGACACACATGTGGACCGAGAAACGGTCTCGATCAACCTACATTTCTACTCTTGCGTCAATATGACTGCCCGCCCCCTCGTCTTCTATGTCATCCAGCGACGACTGGAGGCGGGAGTTCTAGGCGGCTCCGCCGAGGACTGGAAAGAGGGCCTGGCATCCAATACGGTTGCATTGATTGACAGCTGCATCACAGCTGCTCGGGCGACTACCTTGATTATGGACGCCGCCGCGAAGCATAACCTCATTGGTCAGTAGAAAGAAGATCTGGCACTCCCTAAATTTTGTCCTACGTATCGACCTCAAACTAATCTCTGACCGCGGGCAGCCACCTACGGGTATCTTGATGGCGAATATATCTTCTCCGCTGCGTTATTACTCGTCATGGTGAACGCCGCATTCCCCCACAATGAAACTAATGCACGGGCAATGGACACTGCTCTTCGCTTGCTTCGAAATATGGCCGACCGAGGGAACACGTACCTGGGCTCGCGTCACTCTTTGCTGCTGGAATTGCGAGCCGCGATCGGACCAAAGGCCACAACGGCAGATGCCAGCCTGACAAACTCAGCCCTCGATATTCCCGTCACCCCAAGTAGCGAGCAGCCTGTCAGTCCAGATCTCCGGGCGAGCGATACCCCCCAAGTCCTTGGAGGCGACTGGCAGCGGCCTCTCGATCTCCCTTCACTCCAGGATATCTCCTTTCAATTCGACCTGAACGACGATCCGGCTTTATGGGAAGGTGCCTTGGATCAAATCGACATTGACATGGACACGGACTGGATTGAAAACACATTGAAACGATAGATTATGTATCCCGAGCTGTATAGGAAGCAATCGAATCTACCAACGTTGTCCACCCGACCACATCCCATCGACGAATCTACTCAAGCTCCTCTCCACCCCCAACTGGACCCTCCTGCCCCTCTTCGGCCCTAAATCTTTCCTCTTCATCCTCCATCGGCCCGATGATCCCGACATGCGGGCCATCGGCCCGACACGTGACCCCGTAGCATACGGACCATCACGCAGAGCAAATCCGGGGAAACATTGGGGCAAAACGAGGGGGTCTATTTGAATGATCTCATTACCACCTAGGATTGGACTTTTTCTTCGTTTTTCATCTCGTTGTTCAATATCCCACTGACTCTAATGGCCGACTCCGGCAAGATCACAATCTCCATTGACCGCGGAGGTACCTTTACCGATGTCCATGCCATTGTTCCAGGCCGCCCCGACATTATTTTGAAACTCCTATCCGTCGATCCATCACATTACCAGGATGCGCCGACAGAAGGCATTCGCCAGATCCTAGAGCTGGCGACGGGGGAGTCCCATCCACGCGGCAAGCCATTGAAGCTCGACCGGATTGGCTGCCTTCGCATGGGAACTACCGTGGCGACAAATGCCCTGCTCGAGCGGAAAGGTGCCCGATCAGTCCTGTTCACCACCAAAGGCTTTCGCGATCTGCTCAAAATCGGCGATCAGTCTCGCCCGGCCATCTTCGATCTGTCCATGGCACGGCCCGGGGTGCTGCCGGAGAGTGTGGTCGAAGTCAATGAGCGCGTCGTCCCATGCCATCCTGCCGCAGCAAATGAATGTTTTCCCCAGGCTCGAGTCGTGGAAGCAATCACGGGGGAACAGTTCCGCGTGGTGCAGGAATTGGATCTAGACGAAGTGCGGTCCGAGCTCAAGCGCCTCAAGGAGGAGGGCTACCAGTCGCTCTCGGTGGCCCTGGTACATTCCTTCGCTTATCCGGAGCATGAGCGTCAGATTGGCCAACTAGCAGAGGAGATGGGATTCTCGGTGACTCTCTCTTCGAAGCTACAGCCGATGATCAAGATCGTCCCCCGTGGCATGTCTGCCGCAGCTGATGCATATCTCACACCGGTGATCAAGACCTACATCGACTCGATCTCCGCCAGCTTTGAAGGGGGCTGGACAGTCAGCATGAATGTCGCTTTGAGTTTATGCAATCCGATGGAGGTCTGGTGGATTTCCGCAAGTTCAGCGGCCTGAAGGCAATCCTATCTGGGCCCGCGGCCGGCGTGGTGGGCTTTGCAGCCACTAGCTGGGACCCGGTCGAGCAAATCCCCGTAATCGGATTTGATATGGGTGGAACATCCACCGATGTTTCTCGGTTTGATGGTCATCTGGAGCATGTCTTTGGATCCAAAGTGGCTGGCGTGCTGATTCAGTCCCCCCAACTGGATATCAACACGGTCGCCGCCGGTGGTGGATCTATCCTGACATGGCGCAATGGTCTATTTTATGTTGGTCCGGAGTCAGCAAGTGCTCATCCTGGTCCTGCATGCTATCGCAAGGGGGGTCCGTTGACCGTAACGGATGCCAACTTGTTCCTGGGTCGCTTGCTACCCGAATACTTCCCTCATATCTTCGGCCCTAATGAGGACCAACCGCTTGACACCGAGGTAACGGCACAGAAGTTCACCGAGTTGACGCAGAAGATCAACGTTGAGCGTCGTCAACGTTTCCAGTCCGAGTATACTGCTGAAGAGGTTGCACTAGGCTTTCTCAAAGTGGCCGATGAGTCGATGGCCCGACCCATCCGTAACCTCACTGAAGCTCGTGGTTTTGAGACCGCCTCTCATCACTTGGCGTGTTTTGGAGGAGCTGGTGGTCAACATGCTTGTTCTGTGGCCGCATCGCTGGGCATTTCCCGCATCACCATCCACAAATATTCCTCGGTCCTATCGGCATATGGCTTGGCCCTGGCGGAAGTGGTTAAGGAATCCCAAGAGCCGGTGTCATCCGACTACGCTTCCTCCCATTCGATCCTGCTACAGCGCTTCAGTGATATGGCGGTCGCTGCGACGACCGAAATGCAGTCACAAGGATTCCCACCTGCCCAAGTTCGACATGAACAATATTTGAATATGCGGTATGAAGGCTCAGATACGAGTCTGATGATTCTCAAACCCGAAGGCTCGTCCGATTTTATCAGGGAATTCCGCGAGCGTCACCGTCGCGAGTTTAACTTCAATTCCGAGAGGCCGGTTCTTGTCGATGACATCCGAGTTCGCACCATCGCCTCCTCGAAAGTGCGGACAGAGCGCAGTCCGTTGGTTCAATTGAAGGAAGGGAATGTACAGGATGTCACGACCAAGCCAGCCAATACAACTGCGGCCTACTTTGACGGCTACCGAACACGCACCGACACGCCCGTGTATCTGCTGGATCAACTCGAGAAAAACTGTCGCATTGCCGGTCCTGCTGTCATTATCGATCAGACCCAAACGATTGTCGTTGCTCCCAATGCGATTGCTAGCCTTCTTGAGACCTGCATTGTCATCGACCTCAAAGACAAGCCCACTTCTTCTCCGTCCGAGGTACAGGCCAGCACGGAAGTTGACCCCATCCGTCTCAGTATCTTTGGCCATCGCTTCATGTCTATTGCGGAGCAGATGGGTCGCACTTTACAAAAGACGTCTGTTTCAACCAACATCAAGGAGCGACTGGATTTTTCCTGTGCGTTGTTTTCCCCCGACGGAGGACTCGTGGCGAATGCGCCTCATGTTCCCGTGCATCTGGGATCAATGCAATTCGCTGTACGCTATCAACATCAAAAGTGGCTGGGCAATCTGAAAGATGGCGATGTCCTGGTTGCCAATCACCCTAGCTGCGGTGGCACTCACCTACCAGATATCACAGTAAGTCCCTAGCTGGAGGCTCTGATTGAATACAGAAACAGCTCACACGGTGAACTAGGTTATTACTCCAGTCTTCGATCGGCCTGGTGGCACCGAAATCATGTTTTACGTTGCATCGCGAGGTCACCATGCGGACATTGGTGGCATTCTCCCTGGATCCATGCCTCCCAAGTCAACGGAGCTCTGGCAGGAGGGCGCCGCCATCGAAGGTGACAAGATCGTGAGCGACGGGGTCTTGGATGAGGAGCGCTTGGTCGAATTGCTGGTCACCAAACCATCGCAGTATCCCGGCTGCTCTGGGGCACGATGCATCAGCGACAATCTGTCGGATCTCAAGGCTCAGATTGCTGCCAACACTCGCGGAATTGGACTGATTCAAAGTCTTTTCGCCGAATATGGAGTGAGCACTGTTCAAAGATACATGTATGCCATTCAGGCTACTGCTGAGACCGCGGTTCGCAACCTTCTTCAAGGCTTGCACCGAAAGTTCGGCGGGAAGCCGTTGGAAGCTGTTGACTATATGGATGATGGTACGCCAATTCGTCTCAAGGTCACTATCGACGGGTCCAACGGATCGGCTGTCTTCGACTTCGCTGGCACTGGACCCGAGGTGTACGGTAGCTGGAATGCCCCCATCGCTATCACGCATTCGGCGATTATCTACTGTCTTCGGTGCATGATCAACGCAGATGTTCCTCTGAACCAGGGATGCCTGGCTCCCATCGATATTCAAGTTCCCGCCCCCAGCATTCTTTCGCCTACAAAGACCGCAGCTGTTGTTGGTGGCAATGTAGTCACCTCGCAGCGCATCACTGATGTGGTTTTCAAGGCCTTCCAAGCGTGCGCTGCCTCGCAAGGTTGCTGTAACAACCTGACCTTCGGCACCAACGCCAAACTTGATCCGTCCACGGGTGCCGTGATCACACCTGGGTTCGGATACTACGAGACTATTGCCGGCGGCAGTGGCGCTGGTCCTACCTGGAAGGGCGAATCGGGCGTCCAGGTCCATATGACCAACACCCGAATCACGGACCCGGAGATTCTTGAGAAGCGCTACCCAGCCATGCTTCGTCAATTTACTCTGCGCAACGGCTCCGGCGGCCGAGGCCGACACCCCGGTGGTGAGGGCGTGGTGCGCGATATTGAGTTCCTGGCTCCAATGCAATGCTCGATCCTGTCGGAGCGACGAGTCCACCGACCTTACGGACTGGAAGGGGGAGAAGCAGCTCAATCGGGGTTGAACCAGTGGATCACCCGGGACAGCGAAACTGGCGAGGAGCGGCGGATCAACATCGGGGGCAAGAACACCGTCTCGGTTCGGCCGCATGATCGAGTGGTGATCATGACGGCCGGTGGTGGTGGATGGGGCGCTTCTGAGACGTCTTGAGGTCCTGCCCGGTGTATGGTGTACCATGGAGTTGAGCAATCTTCACTTGAAATACAGTTGGAACGTTTTAATTGTCAGAATCTCTATCAGCAAAGATACCAAGCCAGTCAGATTTGCGAAGTCCGAAATAAGATGCAAAGACCGAGATGTAGATGTAAATCCAGGGCCGGACACCAGTGATTCTCGCTTTAAATGCCAGATGTATTGCGTTGACCATGCGAACCAGCCATTAATCAACCCCAACGACTCCCGGGGAAATCGAGTTCGTGCTCTTATTCCACCACAATCCGTCCTTCAAGTCGAGGTGAAATTCCAGACGTCCAAGCAGGTGCGAACTCGCCTTCATCGCCTACGGCATTGATCGCTGTGGGTTGTAAACCAGCGTGTCTCATCCACTTCCGGACGACACGGCGGGCCAGTTGCAACCGATATTCTTCCTCGGCGGATGATCGGGCGGGTTGCGTCACATAGTTCGTCACTGGGCCAGGCGATGTGAGTAGATCCGGATCATCGTCGGAATCCGAGTCCATGGCATCGCTGTTTGTCCCATTGGTAGCGGGGGCCGTGGAGTTCAAATAAACCTCCTCGGGAAAGCGCCCGTAGTAGTAAGAATGGCGACTGGTCCGCTGTAAAGTCGGCCGTGTGCCTAACGGTCGCCCACTCACTTTCTCCGACGCCGGGGACGAGGTGGTCGAGGGGGGTTTCAACCAACCCTGACCATGGAGATTGCGGTGCACTTTGTCCCAGTGCCGATGCAAACTGGCACTCCAATGATTCCACTTGCCGAGAACCTTCAAGCTGAGGAAGTACTGGCGCAAGATGGTGCTGATCAAGACACCGTTCTCTTCGCACACCAGCTCCTCAACATCTCCTCCCTCGGATTGAACGAGCAAGGATGCGAAGCCGTCCTTGCCGCGAGCCATGTACCCGCGGGTAGCAATGACATAATGACGCTGAAGGTCAATTGGTTCCCCATCCACACGAGCAAAGGTGATGCGAGATCCAGGTGGCGAGTCTGTCTTATAGCCAAAGGAAATGTTCGACACTTGCGTGAATCGACCCTCGAGCGCCGGTAGCTGGCTGACTCCATTTTCAAGAGCATCTAGTAATGCTTGGCCTCGAGCCCGCAAGAGCACCACTGGATCTTCGAAAGGAAAACAATTCAATAGATCTTTCAACCGCAGCACCCCCGGAGAATAAATTTGATCTCCACGGATCGTCCCACCGGCCATCATGGCACAGTCGGCGGCATAATAGTAACGCATCAGATCACAGACAAAGTTGCCCAGATTCGACTCGCGCTGTCTCACGGTAGAGAACCGGCCATCAAGCGGAGTGACTGTATATCCCACTGGTTTCTCTAGTTTGGCTTTGAGATTGGACGTGAGACGATCCACCATCGTGACGGTGAGCGCATCCTCAGGGATGGAGCGCATTACATCCCGCCTGGCAATATTGAAATCCCATCTTGGGCCCTGATCGGGATTCGGGTTTCTGAAAGCTTCAATGTAGCTCAGTTGTTTGAAATCTGTCCCAGACCGCAGTACATGGATACCGTTCACGATTGAGTGCGCGTAATAGTGATCGTGGCCTCCCAGGATAATATCCACCAGATCTGATGACAAGTTCTGAGCCAGCTTATTATCGTTAGGTTCGCGTTGATGGGAGACTACAATCACAATGTCCGCTCCTTGGGCTCGAAGCAGTGGTGCCAGCTCCCGGGCCGTCTGATTTGCTGATTTATAGATTAAATCGGGTGGGAGGGCGTTGATCGTTCCTAGCCTAGAAGACAGTGAGTATCACAGCTACCAACTCTGCCATAGTCCCGGGGCCCTGGGAACTTACCATTCACGTTCCCCCAGGCCGATGACCCCAACTTTGATGCCATTAGACGAAGTCAACATACACGTTTTCCCACAATTTGCGATTGGAACCCCCTCGCCAAGAGCCGGGTCCAGGACATTGGCCAGTAGCCATGGAAAATGGCACTGGCTTGTCAAGTGTCGAAATTGCGCTACTCCGAAGTCCAGATCATGATTCTGCGCGGATCAGCGATGTATCCTCGTTCGAGCCGCTCTTCTCCCAGACTCACGCCAACACAGGCCACGTCGGTGCCGATCTTGTTCAAGAACGGGACCATATGCCTGCCTTTCGTTACACTACTCTCGAGGCTGGGGTTGAAGGCATCTCCCGAGAAGAAGGTGAGGATGTCGGGCTGACCGGCAAAGCACGGGTCGGAGCGGTAATAGTTCACGAGAGATTGAAAGCGGGCGACTCCGCCTACTGGTTCTGCAGACCCTGGCCTGAAAGAGAGTATAGAGAGTATCAGCGGTCCATTCCGATGTCCCGGGTCACGGGCAAGGCGTCTCGTCTGCCATACTCAACGTGATAGACATCGTTATAGTGGATCAGCCGCAGATCCGGGGAACCGTGACGATCCGAGGCATACGTGACGGAAAAGCCGTCGGAGGCGAGGATTGACATGGAATACCCCGTGAAGGAAAGGTTCGGAGAGGTACTGCAGGGTCGAATGGTTAAGAGGGGTAAAAAGCGGGCTACGATGGAAATCCGGGGGGGGGGGGGGGGGGGGAAACCATGGTTGATGCCTGAAGGAGGCCTGGGAGCCTGAGAAAGCGGAGTGGATTAAAGGTCACTGTAAATGCTCAAACGCCGCCATGCAAAGAAGAGGTATCCTAGCTAGAAGAACAAAATCGAGGGGAAAGAATCATGCACAATGCTCATGCGATAAGGGGAAAAGGGGAAAGATCGTGTTCACATCTGCTGCTCCGTCACCGGCCATCGTCGCCGTGACTCCGCCTCACGCTCCTCCAAGGACGGCGCACTCCCCCACAAACCGCGCTGGGAGAGCGTTCGCTGGGGCAGGTGGCTCGTCGCGTCGGACGAGTGCGACGAGGCCCGACTGAGAGGTCGCGGTTCGCCAAAGTCGGGGACAAAGGACTCGTCGGTATCCTCGTCTTTCTCGTGGGGCGATGCAATGGACTTCCAGAGGCCCGATGCACCTCGGGGCACGGCTGCCGGCCGGGTGGCCAAAGACCAAACACGGGAACCGGCCTTGGGCTCGGAATAAGCCCCAATTGTGAATGAGCCTGGGGTGCCCGAGGGGCGGAAGTTGAGACGGTTGCGATAGGAGGGTGCTGGCGGTGCTGGAAGTGGCTGCGCAGCCGAAGGGGAGGACAGCGATGCAAGCTGGGAGGGGTTGGCCCCCGCGCGAAGGTGATCGGTCGACGCCACGAGCTGCAAAGCATATTCTTGGGAGATCGACCGCTCAACCGGAGGGCTTGGGGAGTCGCGGGCGTGATCTGAATCAGGGGTCATGCTCTTCACTCGATCCTGTCGCACGGCCATGGTGAGGGAGGCCGTCCCAATATCCAGAAGCACGGAATGGCCGGTGAGGGAGCTGATCAAAGCGTTGCAGTCAGCCCCGTGGGTGATGATCACGAGAACTGTCTGGGGGGCGCGATCCTGACGAACCGCATCCTCGGGCGTCGTGTCCAAGTTGGTTGGACAGGGCCCGTCCTGTCGGCGGTACCAGTCAACCATCCGTCGAAACCCATCGTCAACGCGCTCGTGCATACTGCTCCACTCTTCACCATACTCGCCGCCGTTGCCCCAGAATGGCGTCCGTAGACTGTCCCATTGATAGTCGATCTTGGTGCATGCATCACGCGCATGTGCGACGTATCCAGTAGGGATCGGATCCGAGGCCGAGATGGCATATGCCGGGGTTGGTGGAACGTAAGCGCTATCCGCAATCGGGGGCAGATTGGTATTGAGACGACCGAGGGTCTTGGGCGCACGATTCGCCGGGGTAGGGTTCTGCTGGGTATCGTAGGTGTTGGCCCGTTGCCGCTGGACATGCTGAGCCGACGTTGCTGGTGTTCGTGACGAACCAAGATGCCGATCTTCCTCTTCACTCGGCGAGGCGGGGTGGGACAGACTTCCCCAGCCGCCGGGGAAGTGACCTGATGGCGCTCGTGGTCCCTCCCGTGGCGCGAGAATAGCTTCTCGGCGCAATAATTCCGCCTTGGCGGAGGCAACCATTCGATCGGAGCTCGGCGGGGGGATGATTTGATCAAAGTAATCAGGCGACAACCACTCACCCAGGAAGGCGTCCACTCGCAACCGAGGCCGCGGATCAAAATCCAGGGCGTGGGGAGTAGGATGGGGCTTAGACTCGGAACCAGCCGAGTCCGGCGTGTCGACACCTGAGCGGTTCTGGTTGAGGCCCGCGCTCACCGCAATGGCTGTTTGAAGACATCGCAGGTATGGAGAGGTGTGGATGATGACATTGTACTGGCGGTACAGGTGGTCGGAGGTGGCGGTTGATTGCAGAGTTGCTAGGTCATCCGAGGCCGGAGATTGACTGCGCTCATTCTCAGCGCCCTGTCCAGTGAACTGAGGCGCCTGTAGCAAACTTGCGATGCGTGCACCAAGCGCACGAGACTGGACCCAGCCACCATAGGCGAGAGGAGGATCGTAGGGAGTCGGCGAGGTCAGATGCCAATCCTTGTCGGCCGCATCCAGGCGGGCACCGTGTCTAAAAACGTCAACGTCAGCGCCAGCACCAAAGGCGACTGCCCACGCCGATTGACAAAGTCATACCTGGCAATAAAGACGATGGACGGGTACTCGGCCATGGTGAGGCAAGTAGGTCAAGGGAGGATCACGAAAAAAGATTCACAACAGCGGGAACTCGAAGTCGTCCAGCCAGGGAACACGAGAGCCCCGAGTGAAGCTCAGGCAAGCACGAGCATAGCAGGCCCGGGACTGCACGACACAAACGTGAAGACCGTCATTGTTCACAGCGTCGAGAAAAAAAGAGCGACATGTGACGCTTATGTAAGGTCGGCCCCTCTCCGTGCTGAAAGGTGACATCGTGCGGTAAAAAGGCTGGTGTATCAGCCCGGAATTCAAGGGCGACGGCGGAGACGGAGTAACGGGGAAGGAAAAGTTAAGGCCAAAGGAGTTGACTGCTCGCCCGAATCCTTAAAGAGGTCCCCTGCGTGCTTGGCTCCTGCTGTCGATCCATGATACATCTACGGACGGAGTATGCAAAACACACCGGCTACGCTCATCTATATCCTTGCGAGATCCATGTCTGGTGATGGGCTACGGCGGACGCGACAAGCATCGGACAAGCCCCAAGGCGACAGGGATGCCTTGAATCTCTTTCGAAAAGGTGTCAGGGACTGTCCATATGTAACAGAGTTACCCCATCACGGAGCTCTGAGTTCCGCTCTGCTCGGCCCCCCTGATCCTGCAGCCGATACCAACCAATAGGGGGAAGTCAGAAGGGCCCATCTTGTTGGATGATCATTGCCTCGACTATACTAGTTTCTGACGTCGCAGTTGATACTCCTCAGCCTCGGCCATCACCTCCGGTACCAAGTACTTACTCCGGACTCGGTAGATAGATAGCCCCCTGATGATCAAAAGCTTAGCTCGGTCACTATATTTTATGTTCGAGATACACAGGACACTAGGTGGTTTTTCAATTGAGATTCATTGTTTCTGATCTAGAACCGTGGTTAATTATATGTTGTTCCCTTACTGCACAGTACCCTACAATGCTTAACGCATTGTCTCGTGTGACTATCCACTCACAGCCACTTAGTTGTGTTCTCCCCGATTTGTGCTATACTCAGAAATTTCGGGAGCAATGATTGATATATTTTGATTAAGTGGAATTGGCTGGTGGTATTCCCCCCTGTCTGATGTCATTCTGTCCTTGTGAGGCAACACACCTTCCACATTCCCTTCAAATTTGGCCTAGACCAGGAAGAACATGGAAACGTAGCCGACCTTACTTTAAGGATGTCATGGTTACTCCCGGAATCTCGTGGTGGTGAACTCACTAGCCCTGTCGCTACTGTACAATCATGATACGATTGCCCTTGTTGCATACTTAAAACAGGTTAGCTTGTGATTGCGATGATGAAATCAGATGAGTCTCCAATTGACTCCTCCGAGTTCTTAGGTTCTACTAGATATTCGAGCCCACCTTTCCTAGCCAATACCGCCCCAAATGAGCTTGAATCTTATCTACCATCGCCAGTAGAAGACCTGGTTGATCAAAAGCCGCTCAGAAGCCGAACGGGATTACACTCCACGGCAAGTGGCACCACTCGGGGGCCTTGAAGCCCGGCACATCATCGGGACTCGCGAGACTGGGGAAGATTGAAGTGTGGGAAATTCTTCCCCGGATTCCTCGAGGAGCCAAATTTTCCACCAATCCACGTCGCGCATTTCCGGCCGAGAACAATATCCAGCTGATCGGCCTCGTATGGAATCGGGGCAGTCCAGCACTCGATGCCCCGAGGTCGGATACTCATTTCCACTACTGGCAAGTCCGAAAGTATTAAATAAATGGGTTGCGCGGTGCCTCATATCCCGAGTGGCCTCGTATCATTCCCGACTACACAACAATGGCGAATCCCACTCATCCGACGACTCCCCTCGCCCTATGCGTGACCACGGACGACTTTGAGGCTGCCGCCAAAGAAGTTCTGCCGGAAAAGGCATGGGTGTATGTCTCTAGCAGCGCGGCATCCGGTCTGTCGTTGAAAGCCAATCTAGACGATTGGCCTCGCATCAACTTCCGGCCGCGTATCATGAGTGTGAGTTCACTAGATACACGACGGTCGGTCCTGGGCCAGATGGCCAGCCTGCCCTTCTTTGTGTCGGCCATGGGAACCCTGGGCAATGCACACCCCGGCGCGGAACCGTTACTGGTGCGCGGCGCAACCCGCAAGGGTCTACATACTGTGATCAGTACCGCGACATCGAAGCCACTGGAGAATATTATGAATGCGTATCATGAGGAGCAAAGTCACCTTGGCCACCAAAGCCCCTCGAGGCTCTGCTTTCAATTATACGTACCCATCGATCGGACCAAAGCTCGAAGTCTCATCCAGAGAGTGAAAGCTGCCGGGTACCAAAGTCTCTGGGTGACGGTGGATACCTCGACCTTGGGCAAACGAACGGCCGATCGCTATCTCCAAGCACGGGAGAGCCTAGACCAAGGCGGGAGAGAAGAAGTGACAGAGGCGGCGGCCGAGAACGACTATGGCCCTGCATTTGGGGGCCGACCTGTCCCCGGGTACCTGGACCCGGGGCTCAATTGGGAAGATCTAGCATGGATCAAGCAAGAATGGAGCGGGCCCATCGTTCTCAAAGGAATCCAAACCGTCGAAGACGTGAAGATGGCCGTCCAGCATGGAGTACAAGGCGTTCTTCTCAGTAACCACGGTGGCCGCCAAATCCATTCAGCCCCTAGCGCACTCATGACGCTGCTAGAGATTCGCACATACTACCCGGAGGCATTTGATAAGCTGGAGGTATTTGTGGATGGGGGCCTCCGCGACGGCGCGGACGTGCTCAAGGCGTTGTGTCTGGGTGCCACCGCAGTAGGTGTCGGCCGCCCATACTTCTATGCCATGGCGGCGTACGGGCAAGAAGGTGTGGAGAGATGCACCGATAGTAAGTGGACCGACACTTGCCCCCGGAGAGCATGTCACCTCTAACCTACACACTCACAGTTCTGGCCGAGGAGGTTGAGATCACGATGAAGATGCTCGGCGTCGCCTCTCTCGATCAGCTCCGGCCCGACATGGTGAATGCAACGCGCTTGTTAAATGAGATGTGGCGCCCGGACGCCTTCAGGCCGAGACTTTAAGGGGGGGGGGGAACAACCATATGTCGTTGCAGTTTTGCCGCTGCTGTCTGTGAAATTGGGACTTGTACCTAAGCCAGGTAATAAATCATAATCGTCAAGCACGTCCTTTATCCGACGCAAGAGGTATCATCGCGAAAAAAAGAAGAAAAAAAGAATCAGATCCAAACCCAAGACAAGACAAGTATGCCGCTCTATTGCATGCCGACTGGTCGCGCTCCACTAAGATTCACCACTCGACCACCGCCACCCAGGGCCGACGGTCCAATCGCGGCTTGTGGAAGAGCTCGAACCCACCCCGGGACGTCGGTGTCTTCCGACTCGTGCGTCGAGATGGTCTCCCATACGTTAGGAAACCCGGTCGGGAGTGCACCCCGGACGCGAGCACCGGGGATTGCGAAACGGGGGTTCCCATGCGTAAGATAACCCCGCATCAACCCCTGTGTCAAGAGAGATGCCATGATGGATTCAACTTCCCGGGTGAGTAAGGAAGGTTGACCGGCTTCTTCGCAATCATCATCGGTGAAATCGGCATAGGGGTTCAATTGAGATCCTTCATATTCCGATTCAGGTTCACCGTCAACCAGTTCGCCCGGGACATTCTCCTCCCAGCCACCAGCTTCGTCAAAAAGACCGTCCGGAGCCAAGAAGTCGCCGTATTTCTGTAGAACTTCCTGATCGACGTTGAGATCGTTGACCTGGTCTGAACCTTCGAGCCCGACGAATTCCGGATCAGCGGGCTCGGAAATGGTTTGAGGCCCGATAGAGGAGCCGCTCGGGACAGCATGGTGGGTACCATTGGCAGCTGGTGGAGTGTGCTGAAGCCGAAGCCATCGGGTGGCCACGGCGAGTTTCTGGAGGTAAAGAAACGGCGGAGGCCCACGCTGCGCCTGCGCGTGCGGGTCCCCGTGGAAGCCCCCATGAATGAACACCTGGCGACAGAAGGATCGCCAGACCAGGATCTCACATCGATTGCGCAGCACAAGAAGAATTCCTTTCTGTGCAAACCATCGACCGGCGGGAGACTCGAGGGAAAGGTGTTTCCGAAATGCAAGGTAGTCCCCACGGACAATTAAGCGACACAGCGGCTCGAACCGGTCTCCAAGACCCTTCGCTTCAGGCCGTGCAAGAAGCGCCTTGGAAGGGAAACGGCCCAGAACGATGTTGCATGAGATGAGATATGTCAGAATCAAATTCTGTTGGCTCGAGGCTTGACGATGGCATTGATCGTATGCGGCCTGCAGGGCGAGCTGGGCGGAATAGAAGAAGTTGTTCGAGAACAGATACCGACCCAGGTAATATAGGTAGGTGACCCGCTGGGAGGCTGGGAAGTGGGCTAAGGGAGGAGACTGAGCGGAGATGCTGGTGAACATTTGCTCTGCATTACGCAGTTTCCCACACTGAAACCCGGGTTAGTTGCAAAAACAACGTAAGAGTTGGAATGAACAATAATTTTCGTACCTGGAAAAGAAGCTTGAGACATAAGTTAGCCATGAGATAGATTCCGATGCGCCTCCCTTCTGGCTTCCCATGGGGACCAGGGGTGCCCGAGCGATCGGTCAGGCATTTGATAAAGGCTTCCCGCACGACATTGGCCGACTGCTCTACCAAGGTGACTCTTTCAAAATTTTCATCATCTTCTGATCGGCCTTCCATGTGCAAGATTTGAGCGATCAGTTCAGGTTGACGGTCTAATCCCATCGCCAATTTGGCCAGGACCTTGGACAGATAGAGGACCGTCGGGAGAACAATGACACCCATCTGACTGTCTCCGAGAGCGAGTACGCATTGACTATTGACAGAAAAAAAAAGCATGGTCAGTCAGATGTGTTCGCAAGTCCTCGCTTCAATGCGACCCAGGGCGCGATCAAGACTTGCGGGGAGCACTCACTTCAGGAGTGCCTTCAGCAGGTTGTAGGTTTCCAGCAGATTCTCCACATTGACGTCGCGCAGAAACGTAAAATAGAGCCTCATGAAGGTAGGAAAAGCAGACCACGAGGAAGCGCCCTTGGTGCGTGGCACTAGGCCTTCGCACCGTTGTTGAAGCTCAGCATCTGCCTGAGGACTCGCGGGGTACTGCTGGCGAAGCTCTTCGACCATGCGCTCGTAAATTGGCGAGAGAGGAGGTTCCAGTTGGAGATAGTCTTGCAACTTTGCGCCATCCCGGTTCTGGACCAGCTGTGACAGCCCGCCGAGAAACTCGCTCAAGATGGGAGTTGGTTCGGCCATGGCCGGGACAGGCGAGTCAATTGGGGCGTAAGAGAAGAGGATGGAATGGGTAAGGTGCACACTGTCCAGACGCAAGTCAAGGATGGCCGGTCATGGTGAAGCTGGTCTCAGGTCGCGCGTTGATCCTGAACCCAAAGGAACGAAAGAGAGCGGCAGAATAATGTAACCTGCACACCGCCTTGGACCTCCGCTCAACCTCGCTGATGCCTAAAGCTGCCTGCATCGATCTCGATCTCGGGATATTCATAGCATTGGAAGAGTTGCCGCCTGGATTCTCCCCTTTTGCTGTGCCCAATGGCTGTTCTCGAGGTATATTGGTCGACTGATTCTGGCAGCGAACACTCGCCAATCAGAGATGGATGATCACCACTCGAGGTAACGGTGCTGCGTGTGCTTGTGCTGTGCAGCATCGCTGTTCCATATTGTGTCTGGCTCAATTCCAATTATCAATTACACTGGAAAGCTTCACATGGAATCTCTATCGAGTCTCCCGGCATGCCGAAGCTCCGGACAAAGTAGGCGCACCGCCAGGGCGATGATGTCATAGTCACAGTGTTCCACTCGTTCCACTCGACAGCTTTCACATGAAGCAAGAGTGTCTTGTTTTTCAGATTGCTCCACCCATCACGTCACTTGCGCTCTGGGCCTACAAAAGTCTGGCGGGAAGGGATCCTTTCCTTTGCATCTGCCGTCTTTTTCTTTTTTTTGCACCTTGCCAACCGCCATGGCGACCTCCAATTCATCCATCCCCGCCGTGATTCGACACCCGTTCGTCTATACCTTCACCTGGCTCTACCTCATCTTCCAGGCGGCATTGAGATACATCTTTTCCCCCGTTCCTCCACCGCCAACGGCAAACAATGCCAACCTCCCCCGCAAGAGAGTTGCTATCATTGGCGCGGGTCTGACGGGCGTTTCCTCGGCAGCCCATTGTGCCGGTCATGGCTTCGACGTACAAATGTTCGAGACAAGACCCAAGGAGCAAGGCCTGGGAGGTATCTGGAGTGTGAGTATCTCGGCTGTACTATATCCTTAGCGCCGTGTATTGACGTTGAATTAGCGAGTCAATTCCACATCAGCACTCCAGGTCCATAGTTTGATGTACCGCTTTCACCCGTCGGTCCACTATGACAGCGCCTACCCTAGCCAGCAACAGATTAAAGAGCAAATTGTCAGCCTCTGGAAGCGCTACGACCTTGAGCGACGCACAGTCTTCGACACGCGGGTGACTTCCGTCAAGAAAACGAAGAATGGCCAGTGGATCATCAACAATGACGAACAGAAGTACGGCCGATTTGACGGTGTGCTCACGGCCGTGGGGGTCTGTGGCGATCCGCAGATGCCCACTTTGCCTAGCCAAGACAAATTTCAGGGCCAAATCTACCACTCGTCCAACTTGGATGGTAAAGATGCCAAAGGCAAGAAGGTCATCATCGTCGGAGGCGGTGCAAGTGCCATCGAGGCCTTGGAATTCGCGGTGAAATCTGGCGCTGCGGAGATTGATGTGTTGTCTCGGTCTGACAAATGGATCATTCCCCGGAACATTCTAGTTCAGTCTCTGCTGGCATTGAATATCTTCGGTCAAGAAACCTCTTTGTCGTGGATCCCCGAGTCCCTTCTGCGCAAGTTCTTCTATCGGGACCTCCAGGATATCGCCCCAACAGACGATGGTATTTTCACCCAGACCCCCATGGCCAATTCGGAGCTCTTCGATCAGATTCGAGCAGGAAAGGCCCATTGGCTCCGGGGTGATATTCTGTCTGTTGAGAAGACCGGTGTTCTCTTCAACCATCGTGCCCAAGGTGTGCCGAAGGGAGGTCCCGGCCGGGAAGCTCTGGTGGAAGCTGATATGATTGTTATGGCCACTGGATTCAAGCGGCCCTCGCTCACCTTCCTTCCCGATGAGGTGTTTCAAGAGCCCTACGGACCGCCCAACTGGTACCTACAGGTTTTCCCACCCAAGTATCCGGACATCTGTGCCAACAATAGCACATATGTCAATGCTATTGGCACCGTTGGAAACATGCACATCGGTATCTACACGCGTTTCTTGATCATGTTCATGACCGACCCTTTAACTCGTCCGACGGAGGCTTGGATGAAGACGTGGATTGATTTCACCCGGTTTATGAAGCGTTTTGCACCCACCAAAGCATTTGACTTCTTCACCTACGCGGAACTCATCTACTGGTACGTGTTCGTTCTGGTCATCAATCCGTTCCGCTGGAAGTGGGCCCTGTTCGTGTTCTTTGGGATCGGTCGGGACTTGCCCTTGATGGTTGTAGGGCATGAGAACTACTTCCGCAAGGAGCTGTTGAAGAGTCGAAAGAACAACTGATTCTTTGGAGCCACGATGTGAGAGAAGTTAACCGATGAGTCCAACGGAGCATGTTGATGAATTAGCATATTCTTGATCTTGATTACTTTTTGTCATAGAAGATCCTAAGGAAAACATTTAAGCTTCATCGCTGCTATTTCGAATGTGGAACATGGTAGTGTTATTATCTTGTAATGGAGATAGCAGAGAAGTTGATACCGCGAATCCCGTGGACCTAGTCTTGGTGGATCTCCGGAAGTTTGTTCTGGATATTACAAGCCAAGTTTCCTCCGTGAGAAAGACGCGTGGGGAGATAGTCTTGTTCCTCCAGCCAGACAAGCGGCCACAGGAACAACACACCCAGAAAGCAGAAGAAAGTTGCAATCAGATGCCAAGCCAGGACTAGCCAATGCCCAAAATGCGGCAAAATGAACTTGACAAACTCGGAGGATTGGTATAGATCCTCCTGCTTGGTTATGTAGTACCTTGTATGGTCACCATTGGCCAGAGTGTCACTCAGGGCAGAATCCGTTGTAAGATCCAAGACAGTGGTCAATGTCACCGGTGCGACGTGGAACGGCACGATCCAGATGGAGAATATTTGAGACATGTGAATGTAGAGCTTCAAATGCTCCTTGTCGAAGGCTAGTGGAGGTATCAGTGACAATGCTTCCCAGACTGGATTGCAGACATGACCAACCGACAGAATGAATCTCTATTTCAATCCGAGGTGACATGATCTTATACCATTGGAAAATCTTTCCCACATAGTAACGACTCCCTTCAAAACTGGGTACTCGGCAAAAGGGATGGACAAAAGCGGCATTGCGGGTGAAGAATCGATTAAGTGCTTCCGTCTGCACCGACGGCCTCGACTGGGTCAAAAGACGGATCACCACCGGTATTTCAGCGACTGCGAATCTCCATTAGCTCCTGTCTTTATTGAGGTTGGACTCCATTGAGCTAACCTGGATCATCCATGATGTTGAAGGTGGTAGTAACTGGGAGAATGTAAAAAATGATTGCGATGCCCTGATATCAACGTTACCCATGACATCATAGTCCACTTGACATGTGAAGGTGCCTTCTTGTTTTGATTCCACCGCAGAACACGATTCCAACCATGTGATGATTGAGAATCATACTCGGCTACACATTATTTACATGAGTTCTGCGACGCCGAAGGTTCAAGGCCGATCCATACCCACCTGGATATCAAGGTGCACACAACCCGCCTGTCGTTATGAATACTTTTAGATGTATATGGTGCTATACAAAATCCACTGCTGGGATACAGCCGTCAACAAAGATGCAAGATCACCCGAATACAAGTCCCGAAGAGGTCGGTCAATGCCAATCGTGTCCATACACTCAGGGATGATTCTGGAGGGCAGGGAGCCGGTATAATCCACAGCTCAAAACCAGGCCATAATCTATCGCTTCCAGCTATCAATCTTCTTCCGGCGTTTGTCAAAAATTTCACCCATCCCCACTCCACTATTGCGTTGTCCATCCTCGTTGGCCTTGCGTTTTCGACTCTTCTCCAATGCCGCGCCGCCATTTCGAGTCCGCCGGGTGAGACGTTCAATGCGATCGGCACCTTCTGTGAGGCCTTTCCATTCATCGCCTCCAAATGTAGTATCCCGGCGACCCGCGCCACGCTTAGCCAGTTCCTTCTTCGTCTCCTTCGGCAAACGAACAAAGTTGGTTTCCTCGTATGTGGTTCTTTCAGCCTCACGCTCTCTGTCTTTCTTCGATTTGGATTGTCGGCCACCGGCGAGAATGGTACTACCTATGCTGGGCTCTGCCACGGGCGCGGAGGACATTTCGGCACTCACAAACTCATCGATCACGTTCGATCGACGAGGGCGGCGGTCCTCTCGTTCTCGGCGCTCGGATGTAGGGAGAGCAGTAGGCATAATCTTCGGTGGACGATAGATACCATCGTTTGGCACGTCTGTGGTTGATTTGACTCGGGTCTGTGGTTGTTCCACCTTGGCCTTGGAGAACGCAGAGACATTGGGTCGATAATTCATCTCGTCCAATTCTTCCTCATCCTCATCACTATCACTGTCGCTCCCGCTTTCGTCCTCCGACGCTTCATCGCTGTCGGCCTTGGAAGATTTGCCGGGCTTGGCAGACTTGCTCGACTTGGCCGGGCGCTCGGTGCGCTCGGCATCTTCGGCTGCCTTAAGTACCTTGTCGACTTGATACTTGAGGCGCCCTTCTAGAGGACGCACACCGCGGTCGAGGAAGGTTCGAAGCTCGATCAACTTGTTCACAACGTCGTCCTGTGCGAAGTTACTAGAGTCGGGATCGCTCGGCTTGGAGGATTTCTGTCGCAGTTGAAAAATAATCAAAAAGACCAGGTTGTGTAGGTATGACAGGAGAATTTCGCTTTTCGTATCGAGGAGGGAAATGCCGTCTTGGGGAGGTTCGATCGAGGTAGTGGAAGACTCATTTGTGCATGGTGCTGGTAAGGAAGCTGCTGCACCATTCAAACAGGATGTCAGGCTCTCAAGCAGGGTGGTCAAGTTCTGCGCACGCGCAATCCCATTTTCTGTTGAAGCCATGGCGGATGGAAGACCGAATCTCATTTGCGCTGGGAATTTTTTCTTGGGATGGGCTTATCAACACGTGATCCTGTGCATATCACGTGCAGTCATCGGGGCCCGTCATTGACCGGGCCATCCTGTCCTTCTTGAAGCCGCATTATTCTATGGTGGTCTAAAGCGCACCTTTGACACCGGAATCTCCTCTGGTGTGCACTCAATTGGCACTGTCCTGCCATATCAGTGGACCCTGTGCGTCGATCCTCCATCTGCGCGCGGTGGATTAAGGAGCAAAAACAAACCACCCCCAAAACATACATGCGGTTAGGCAGAACAACATCCTGACCTCAATATACTCACCATGCGGTTCAACGACCGGGCCTCCCTCCTGGCCTCGGCCATCCTTTCGGTCCCCTCTCTATCGGCAGCCTTTTATCTCCCCGGTGTCGCCCCTTCCTCGTACGACCAAGGCCAGTCCGTCCCCCTCAACGTCAACCATCTGAGTCCCAGCCTGTCGCGCGATGACCAGCTCCATTCGGTCTTTTCATACGATTACTATCATCCTGCGTTCCACTTCTGTCGACCAGAAGGCGGGGCAAAGGATGTAAGGGAGTCTCTGGGGAGCATTCTGTTTGGTGATCGGATTCAATCATCCCCGCTGGAGCTTCACATGGCTCAGAATGAGACGTGTAAGCCCATCTGTGGGGAGGTTAAATTTGATGCCCGGAGTGCTAAGTTCACCAACCGCCGGATCGCCCAGGGCTACAACATCAACTGGCTTGTTGATGGACTGCCTGCGGCGCAGTTGAACTACGACGCCAACACCCAAACCGAGTTTTACAACCCCGGATTCTCTCTGGGGAGTCTGGATGAAAATGGCCAGTCTTTGCTCAACAATCATTTTGACATTGTGGTTGATTATCACCGCGTGGGATTCGGAAACAAGGACAAATTCCGAGTGGTCGGCGTTCTTGTCCAGCCTGAGTCCCGAAAGGATTCTCGGGCTCTTGATGGAAGTGCCGAGTGCGGTACACCTGGACAGACTCTGACTTTGAACGAGGACGGAGAAACTCTCGTGACTTGGACATACAGCGTTTACTGGAGGGAGTCCCCTACGGTGTGGGCTACCCGGTGGGACAAGTATCTGCATGTGTACGATCCCAAGATCCACTGGTTCTCCCTCATCAACTCGGCTGTCTTTGTGGTGTTTCTTGTTGGTATGGTGGTCATGGTCCTTGTCCGTGCCCTACGCAAGGACATTGCTCGCTACAACCGGCTGGATGCCATCAATCTCGAGGATCTCGACAGCACGTCTGCTGCGGTCGAAGATGGTATCCAGGAGGACTCTGGGTGGAAATTGGTCCATGGCGATGTGTTCCGGTGCCCACAGTCCCCGCTTCTGCTGAGTGTGATGTTGGGCAATGGCGCCCAGCTGTTTATGATGACGGGTGTGACCGTTGGTAGGTTCTCTTCTTTGCTCCCTGTGTCAGGAATCTCATGCTAATCTCTCCTATGCAGCCGTTGCGCTACTTGGTCTTCTCTCTCCTGCCAACCGAGGATTTTTGGCGACGGCAATCCTGTTGATCTCGGCCCTTTTTGGTGCGATCGGTGGTTACGTGTCTGCCCGAGTGTACAAATCCTTTGGTGGTGAAGCCTGGAGGCGCAATATCATCATGACTCCGCTGTTGATTCCTGGGTTCATCTTTGGCACCTTCTTCCTACTCAATCTGTTTGTGTGGGCCAAGGGCTCTAGTGGCGCCGTTCCGTTCGGCACCATGTTAGCCCTCGTCCTGATCTGGTTTATTATCAGCGTGCCCTTGAGTGTGGCCGGTAGCTGGGTCGGATTCAAGCAAGCGGTAAGCGTCAACTCTCCCCACATCTACACTTCCCACGCTCATCTATGAATGCAGGCCATTGAGGGCCCAACCAAGACCAACCAGATCCCTCGCCAGGTGCCTCCGATGTCCGGGAGCCTTCGTATCATTCCCTCCTCCCTGATTACCGGTCTTCTTCCCTTCGGCGCCATCTTCGTCGAACTGTATTTCATCATGACCTCGCTCTGGACCAACAAGATTTACTACATGTTTGGCTTCTTGTTCCTGTGCTACGGTCTCATGATCATTACATCCGCCGCCACAACTATCTTGCTGGTATACTTCCTACTCTGCGCAGAGAACTACCGGTGGCACTGGCGCGCTTTTGCCGGGGCCGGTATGACCGGTGGTTATGTGTTCATCAACGCGCTTGTCTTCTGGGCGACGCGTGTGAGCTTTGGTGGCTTGACGGGAGCTGTCCTCTACGTAGGATATTCGGCGCTGATCGGTTTCGTCGTCTTCATCCTGACTGGTATATTTCTCCCCATTTGCCCCTTTCCATTTCCTGGACCCGTCACTGACCTCGTTTTCTTTTAGGGTCCATTGGGTTCTTTGCCAGCTGGGCATTCATTCAGCGCATTTATGGATCCATCAAAGTGGATTAGACCCTTCTGTGTATCTTCTTTCCCTCCATCCCAAACGAGCCGCAGTCATATATGCGCGGCTCCCCATTCCCCGGCGCCTTTGTGCCTTTCTTGCCATGTGTTGATAGCGCCATGCTTGCATTTCCGAGATAGATTGATGTATGACCAAGATCCGCGATTCCACAAACTCTCATAAACCGTGTCCTGTACTGGACAAGTCGGGATCCATGTTGTATAGTTCTCGCAAGTGCGTAGTCATTGGTGCCAAGCCTCGTGGTCTGGACTTTCCGCCTTGCCCCGACGTGCCGTTCCCTCGTCTGTTCTGTGATTTCCCCCGAGCAATCTTCGCTTTCCTTTACCTGCTCGAAAACCATCCCAAATTACCCCGTGGTGTGTGCGCGCGCGTGTCCTCCCTTGAATCGTCGATATTCCCCGCCACCCGCGACGACTCAGCCACACCGTGACCTCCGATCTACCCCGCGTCATTTTTCTCCTTTCCTCTCCATCTTCAAGCTACCGCGTGTCCCTGGCGATCGTTCTGACTTGCATGTGCTTACGAACGCTATCTGGAGCTTGTGTTTTGGGTGTTTGACCATGGGAAAGTCGTAAGTCCGGCCTGCCGCGCATCTCCCCTCCTTACTCCCCCTCCCCGCCTGCCTCGGCCGCGCCGGCGGGGTTTCGGACGGCTATGGCTGGAATCATACAAATTGCAATTGAGGGATGCACTCCTGTTCCTACGGCTGAAAGCTGGCTCTTGTGTCTTGGATTCTGGCCGAGGGTTCCCTAATCCGAGTGCCCCAACGAGTTGACGGGTGTTGATCGGTGTTTCGCAGGCAATCGAAGCTTTCCCCTTCTCAGCTCGACGAGCTGCAAAGAGCAACGCACTTTGATAAGAAGGAGCTTCAGCAATGGTATAAAGGTACGAGTGAGCATGCAGAAATAGAAGAAGAGAAACTGATCATGCCCGTTCCTACCCCCCAGGTTTCCTCAAGGACTGCCCATCGGGTACCTTGACCAAAGAAGAATTTCAGAAGATCTACCGGCAATTCTTTCCTTTCGGCGATCCCTCCTCGTTCGCCAATTACGTGTTCCGCGTGTTCGATTCGGATAACAGTGGGATGATTGATTTCAAGGAATTCATCTGTGCCCTGTCGGTGACCTCACGCGGCAAAATGGAGGACAAGCTAGACTGGGCCTTCCAACTGTACGATATCGATGGCGACGGAAAGATCACTTACGACGAGATGCTGGCCATTGTTGAGGCGATCTACAAAATGGTTGGTTGCGCCCGTGGAATGGACCATGATGTCATTCGAACCCGACTGACCGTACTTCTAGGTGGGATCGATGGTGAAGCTCCCGGAGGACGAGGACACTCCCGAGAAACGGGTGCGCAAAATCTTCCGGATGATGGACAAGGACGAGAATGGCAGTTTGGACATGGAGGAATTTAAGGAGGGCAGCAAGCGGGACGAAACCATTGTCAGTGCTCTGTCGCTATACGACGGGTTGGTATAGCGGGGCAGGACAATGGAGGGGGCGAATCCGGCGCAATTATGGACATTCTTGGGTTTCCAGGCCCCGAGGGAGGGATTCTTGTTCTCATCGTTGATTCTCTACTTCAAGTTCCTTTTGTTTATGTTGCATTCTATACATTGAACCCCATCCCCAATGCAGCGAGTCTCGTGATCTCCCCACCGCCAATCGCTGTTTTCATCCTCCAATCCCACCACTGCTCTTCCGACTCTGAATCTCCCGATGCCTTGACCAGCATGGTCCCGGCGCTCCGTCGCTGTCTACAATGCGTCCAGACCTCTGTCTATGTGGGTGACCTTTCCCACTCTCCTTCCGTTGGGCTTGCCCCTCTCCCCCCGGTTCCCAACCTGCAGCAAGGCTCCCACCCCTTGTATCATCCGATTGGCCCCGAATCCATGGTATTCTCCGATCCGGGTTTTGGGGTGGTCTTGGTGCATGCCCGGTCCTCCCAGTGCCATCGGCCGTGCTTAGCAACCTTCCAATCTAGAAACGAAAGCCTTCATGCTGACTATCGCAGTGCGATGCAAAATACCCATGTACGCATTGTGAAGAACATGGTCTTTCATGCGAGGCCCCGTTGGTCTTAGCACATCGATCTCGATCTGTTCCTTCCCCGTCTTTCTCGTCGGCGGGGATTCGATCATCGAGCCGAGAGGTACTTCCGAGCTCGCGGGCTGGAAGAACCGATGCTCGATACGCCAACCTTCTGTATATTGATGAAAGCTTTTCTCCATCGCTCGTCGCCAAAACCGCCGGTGCCCAACAAACGCAACTGTACATCAATTTTCTCCTCTCCGTCTATCCCTGCTACTTCAAAGCAACCGAGACTCGTGTCCCCATCAATTGGGTCGAGTATGTCGATGCCAGGCAAGGAGGCGCCAATTCTCCTTTTGATTGGGCCGTCCGTAGTATGACCACATTGTATATCGGTAGTCTGCATAATGATCCGCGCTACCTCGACGCCAGTCATGATTTATACATTCGTGCTTTGCGCGGTCTATCGGGATTGTTGAACAACGCGTCCACGGCCAAGTCGGACAATGCCCTGGCGACCGCCATTGCGTTGGGCGTCGTGGAGATGCAGTGCTGCCACACTGCCGATGGATGGACCCGCCATGCATCCGGCATCCGGGCTCTGATGCGGCTGCGAGGCCCCGAGGCACACCTCCATGGGTTTGGATGTGCTTTATACGTGGCGTGCCGGAACACGCTCGTTACTGCCGCGCTCGTGTCGGGCGAGAAGTGTTTTTTGGAGGATCCCGAGTGGCAGGAACTGAACGAGCAGATTGCCGCGCGAAATGCCAAACAGCCGGACTCTTCGGTCTATACCGACATCACCGAGCGCGCCTTTCGCGAAATCGTCAAGCTCCCGGGCTTCGTGAAGCGCCTCCGTGAGGCCTTGAAATCGACACCCGGCGTGCAAAAAAGACAAGAATCCCCTCTTCTGCCCCAGATGCTAGCGACCCGGGCCACCTTGCGCGGTATTCACACCGAGTTCAGCATGTCCGTGTCAACCCTTCGGGCCGGTCATGAACCCCAGGCAGATTTCATCGGGCCCATCCCTCACCACTTCTTCGACGGCTTTTCGGCTTTGTCTATCCGGGGCATTCGGTCGGGGATTTTAATCCTCAATTGCCTCCTCATTCTCATCGATCCATCTCAGCGGTCAGCCGCCGAGGCCGAGAATCGTATCCTCGCGGATCAGATGCAGGGTACAGGTGGCACCGGGCGTGATTCGAATTCGCCCTCGAATTCGCACCCCCGGGGACCCCCGTTGACACCTCCCGGATCACCGGGGCGGGCCCGCTTGAGGGTCGAGTCGATGATCACCCCGGAAAACCGTCAACCAGCCACCACGGACTGGA
Organism: Penicillium capsulatum; assembly: GCA_028828875.1. Classification (NCBI taxonomy): domain Eukaryota; kingdom Fungi; phylum Ascomycota; class Eurotiomycetes; order Eurotiales; family Aspergillaceae; genus Penicillium; species Penicillium capsulatum. The sequence continues at coordinate 4,389,729 of JAQJZR010000009.1, read as the reverse complement.
TGGATCGAATCGCCACCACGATGGGCCTGGAAGGCGTGCGCGTGAGCTTGATCGATGATCAATAGCCCAACATGGTGAGCCGTGGGGGGTTGCATCTTGATTCCAAACACGTAGCACCTGTAACAAGACTATGTCCGATCAGTATGAAGTTCGCATTGCTCCGACAGAGGGATTCTTTCGTGGTTCATCTACAGAAAAGACCTGATCGACCCCCGGGTCGTCTGTATACGCATTTGCAACTCTTTACCCTCTCTATCCCTCATCTTACCCGCAACAAGCATCCGCCGGCCAGTCCGGTCGAATGTAATGGTGCATCTCAGGAACCAACTCTTCAAATCCCATATTCCCAATATCCAAGTTGCACCATGCCGTGTGCATCTCGACTGCCTTCACACGACCATAATAGAATCCCCGGAGATCCGGATCTTCCACCTCTTCCAGTAGACCCCGGAATCTCTCAAGATCGGGTGGTCGAACATTCATGCGGCTCACCATCAGCACCGTCTGGTCGATGCCGGACTGCGCATCGACGAGGAAGATTGGATATCGGGGCGGCTCCCATGCATCTTTCATTTCCCACATCATCTTCCACACGTCGTCCAGTGTCCCGTCCGGGGCGTCTTTGTCGCCATTTCGCCAGGGCACGAAGCAGCAGCCCTTTGCAAGGTCCAGATCTTCGTCCTCTTGATACACGACGGCTTTCAGGGATTGTACTTGATTTTCGGTGAGGCGGTTGGTCAAGTAGAAGACCCCGACTGCCACGCAATCTTCGTCGTCGACGGGGAGCCAGGGAGGTGGGTTGGGGTAGAATGGCTGGTCGGGCGTCGTAAAACGGTCCATCTCTTGGGGATCCAATAACCCCTGGTCGCCTCCCGCTTCCCTGGCATCTTCACCCATTCTGGCATACCGCACGCCATCGACGTGTTGATTGAACATCTCGGTGAGTGTGGTGCGCTTCATGAATAGCGACCCATCCCAGGTGTGATAGATGGAACCGAACCGGGCCTGTGCGAGAGAAGAGGTCTCCCCCGTGAAGGAAGCGGGCGCAAGGAGATATGCAATTGGCGCAAAGTCCTCTTGGTCGTTGAGCTTCCACGGGGCAATCCATTGATTCTCGAGCTCTCGACGTGTCGCCGGGTGATCATAGTCCCAGGGGATGACTTGGACTGGCACTTCACGGAGTTTGATACTCGGGTTCTCGTTCTGCTTCAATTCCCACAACCTGTCCACTTCTTCCTGGAAAGCGGATTGCACCCGCTGCCAGTCGGCCATGGTGGTCGGAAATGCAAGAAAGATCGTCAATCGCCCCCGTCGAGCCCAGGAAGGAATCTCGCGGGATTGTACTCGATGATCCACGGACGAAGCAATACTCCGGGCCAACTCCCCCGGCAAGGGTGTGGATATCCCCAGCGCTGCTCTCCTCGCGGAGTCAAAGTCCTCACGACCGGTCGAAGCCAGTGTGTTCGGGGTAAACGCCGCACGATCGGGGTCATGCAACTCCAGACCCCATTCATCAAAGCGGCCACTTCCCGCCAGATCCTCGTCCGAACCGAGACTATGGGAAATCTCGAAGGTCTCCAGTTGATCAGCCACATTTCCGGCCTCCGACGTGCCCGGCGTGTGTCTTTTTATGATGACCCGGGCGTGATCCGTCCCCTGCTCGCCTTTGATCACGACACGTACCATGACCACCGTAAGAAGCGGATGCTCACCGGGACGCAAATCCGCTTTCAGTTGGCGCGCCGTCAATCCATCAGCGACCAAGAGTTGCGTGAAGCCAGCGCGGTGGGCCAAAATGGCGGCCGCGTAGATGTTGGCCTTGCTGTCGTGACAATCCCCGCGGGGAGGTGGCTGGGATAAGTTCACTATCGGGAGATGCCAGAGATGGACCGAGCGAGCATCCCCAATGGAGCTCTGTAGCTGCTCGAGAAGCCGTGCCTCGTCGGTTGGGCCGAGTGGCGTCAACACCGCGATGAGCAATGTTTTGCCATCGGGATCGGGAAGTGAAATTGCCATTGTGAGCGCAGAAATGACGTGGAAGATACAAAGACGGAATCATGGAACTTTCACAGCCCGGCATTTCCTCCCAGCCTTGTCGATGCTGTCGCCCCCACCGGGCTCTATGTACCTGGCCTGCATATTGATTGCGTTACCCACTTGGGGCTCTTTGTAAAAATAGTTTTTAGGACCCATATGCCAATGGGTATTTTAAGATATCACCAATAAGAGTATTTATATTGACAAAAAAACGTATCAAGTGGGCAACGCACTATGCAGACCAGGATAGTCCATCCCGGCTACAGAATGTCATCAGACGACGTATCATTCCATATACAGCATCTATTTCGGAGTCCCTTCGATCCGGCATGCCAGAGACAACCTGCCAGCTCCGCTGCATTCTATCTGGATTTGATGTACAAAGGGTATCAGGAAGATCCGCAAACTTCCAGTCCCCGCCATGCAGGGCATGATCTAATGTACTGGAAGGGAAAAATCCACATCTCAACCTCGGTCACGAAACCAAGCAAGCCCGGGCAGAGGGGAGCAGCCCGGGAGAGAGATCAGAAGAAGAGAAAGGAGAAGAAACAAGATTCAAACAAGCAAATGATTTGATGAACTTCGTGGGGCGACGTAAAAAAGATCAAGATTAGCCAAAAGCCAGCCAGAGCAGGACAAACTGAACAAGATCCGGAGTGCACGGGAGACAGCCGTCGTCGAGTTTCAGCAGGAGCATTGCCCAGGATGAGCAACCTTCCGAGGTCACGCTGGAATCATTTCCCTTGGAAGAACCAGCTCGATCGTTTGCCGGTCTCTTGCGATTGGAGGCCCGCCACGTTCGCGTTCGTCGGTGGACCATCCGAGCCGCCACCACCTCGGAGTGGCTTCGCGATGCGAGATCCCCCGAAGCTAAAACTCCCATTGCTATCCATCGCGGGTAGACCGCGCGTGGAGCCCTGTTTGGCGGCTTCCAGGCGCTCTTTCACAGCGGTAAGCTGGGCCTCGAATCTGGGATCATGGTTAGTCTTAAGAGTAGGAACATGGGTCTAGCGAAGAGGGGATCATACCGGTGGTTGGCCTGCGTCAACTTCTCCTGGCTTTCCTGCAATAGGCCTTCCAAGCTGGAAATGCGCTCGTTCCGGGCAATGAGCTTCCGTTCGGCGATAGCGACCTCCTTCTTCAAGCTACTGTTCTGCTCCACAAGCTGGCGCTGGACGTGCGTCAGCTGCTCCAGGTTGCGTTCCAGGAAGGCCATCTTCTTTTGTTGGGCGCGGTTATTCGAGGATCGGAGCACATTGTTATACTGCTCTCGAGCGTCATCCAAGGATATCTCCAGCTCTACCACCCGCTCGCAGCGGTTCTGAAGGTCCCGCATCAACGATTTCTTCATGGCATCAAACTCTGCAATCTGCTGCTGCAAGGTCTTGCTGGCGGCGCCGTTGGTGGACGTCCGTGACTGGGTATCGACAAGCGACTGTCGCAGTGTGGTCAATTCTTCATCCTTGCGAGTGATATCAGATCGCAGCCCCTCGACAGCGGCCGTTTCGGCATCTTTACGGCTGGTAAACAGCTTCTCCAATCGTTCCCGGATCTCTTCCACATCCGCCTCGCCCAGGTTGCGAGTCAGAAGGCCTTCGTATTCCTGCTGGATTTCTTGCAGTTTCTTCTCAAGATCCACGCGGCGGCCGTCCTGCAGCTCGCCGAGTTCGCCTCGGTCATTCATGGTCAACTCGGCCTGGCGGATGAACCCTTGGGTCTCGAGGAGATTTGTCCGCAGGTCGAGAATGTCATCGGGCGCAATGGTTTCTCCGGATGAACTGATCTCATGCAGGGAATCCACCCGCTGGATCAGATCTTGCAGCTTGCGCTCGTTATCCGAGAACACATCACCGCCCAAATCGAATCCAGCCATCATCTTGGCCATCTTCTCGGCCTTCTTCTTCTCCTTTTCATCCAAAGCAGCTGTGGTCTCCTTGGCCTTCATGCGAACGTCCAGGAGCTGTTGCTTCACTTCGTCCAGCTCTCCAGTCAGCTCGGCATTGGCTTCGCGCAGACCGTCCATGGTGATTGCGGCCTCCTTTCCTTCGTATGAGACCTTCTCGAGTTGCATCCGCAGCTCATTGACTTCGGTGTTCAGCCGCTCGTTGTCCTTGCCTGACCGCCCTGCATTTTCCTTCATTGACCTCATCTCCTCTCGAGCTTCGCGAAGACTACGCTCGACATTGGCAATATGCGTCTCCTTTTCCGCGACTTGGTCTTGCAGTTCATTCTCGCGCCGGAGAAATTCTTCGCGCTCATCCTTCTCCAGCACCAGGCTCGGGGTACTTGAGCGGTCACCAAGGCGAGAATCAGGGCGTGGGGTCTCTGCACGGGTCGCTTCCTGGAGACGAGAGGGTGTGGCGGGGCGAGGCGCGCGAGATTCTGTCTTGGTCGCGCTGACGGTTTCGTTGCCGCGCGCAGGCGTCCACTGTTCCCTAGGCACATTCTCTCCCGTGCGCCATACATTGACCTCGCTCTCCAAGGCGGCAATGTACGTCTCGAAATTTGTCGCCTGGGTTTGAGCCTTGCGCAGAAGCTGTTTCAACTCGGCGGGACTCAGCTCGGCATTAACCTTGGCCTTGTTCTTGATGGCCTTGGCCCGTACACCAAATCGCAACGTGGAGATTGTTTCTGCATCGTTGTAGCTGCTAGGGGAACAATTGATGATCAGTGTGGTACGTGAGTTACCACCCAAGGACTCCTGCAGGATACGGGTGAGTTTGGAGTCACGGTATGGGACGTGGCTCGATTTTCCGTCGGTCAGAGCATTAATGACCATTCCCAGCGCACTCAAACTCTTGTTGATCTTCTTGGCCTCCTCCAGGGTCTGGCCGCTGGCGCCTGTCTTGCCAACTTTCTCACTACCGGCCAAATCGACCAAGAAGAGCTGGCCACTCTTCGCAGAACCCGTTTCGACATTTTTCTGGCTGACGGTGACCACGAAGATCGAGTGTGATCGGGAGGATTCCTGGTTCATGTTGGTGGCTGCCACAGCTCGGGCTTGTCCACCACGGCGCATGACTTCGTAGACTTCTTGTACACTTGATACGTATACCTCGAGCAGGCCCTTCACGTACACTCCGCGAGACTTCTCCTCGTGCACCGGCAAGTTGTCGTTATGCGGCACGAGCAGATCGCGAATCCGTTCCATGTAAATCTCCATGTAGCTGACCCGCACCGTGTACTCGATGTTGCTCGGACTCGTCAAGATGCTGGCAAAGATTTGTTGGATAATTCGCGGAATGACACCTCTGCCTTCGTCGTCATCGATATCGGAACCCATCATGGTATACGATTTTCCGGCACCGGTCTGACCGTACGCAAAGACGGTTCCATTGTAGCCATTCAAGATATCGTCGACAGTGGGACGGATGGAGAAATCGAAAATGTCCTCCTGGCGAGAGTTCATGGGGAACACCCGGTCGAAGGTGAAGGACCCCGTCCCTTCTTGAGACTAGGCCTGCGTTAGCACGCCCCCCTCGGCCCATCGCGACCTCCTGGATCCTGCTCACATTGATGTTACATGATTCTTCGCTTTCGAAATCGACGATGGGCTGCCCCCCGGAGCTCAATTCGACGCTGTTCTGCGGGCGGAAGCGGGCGACCACTATCCACGATTAGGGGGTTAGCCAGGCTGCACTCCACACCGTATCGTTTCTCATCCCACGAGTTGCATACCCTTAATGGTGTTGGACCCTGGAGACCTGCAGGGGACAGTTAGCGATGACCTGCGTATGCATATCGCGGACGACTCACGCCATGTTGCACCGGCCCTCTCACCGAAAGAAACCGGCTCCGAAGAGGGGCAGACAAATCCCGGGGATGTTTCGAAAGGTGTCACGGGGGATCCTACTAAGAGGATCCGGGAGCAAGGCTCCGCGAATGCGAGGCAATGAAAAGGGAAATAAAAAAGAAAAGGGCCAAGGCACGTCCCCAGCAGGCCAGGCGGGATTCGAAGGGAGTGAAGAGGGAAGTGGAGTGGATTTGTTGACAACCGCTCCGTTTTGGGATACTTGGCCGACCGCCCCGAACTAAACTACAACTACAACTCCAAGCTCGACCAGGACGATTTTCTCCCGGGACAAAGGTCGAGACAAGGTATTTGGAAGAAAGATGGCACAGAGACAGAGATCTGCCCAACCCCACGTCAAATCAAATATGATGCATTCAAGGTCATCCCAACGGAAGAAACAAGCGCCTAAACCCCACGCTGTGCAGATCAAACGGCCCGTCCGAAGGCAATACATGCTGGGTACTTCCATGCCCGGACTCGTGTCGGCCCAACGTCTGATGAATCATGAAAAAAAAAAAAAAAAATGATAATAGCCCAAGGAGATGGTGGTTGCAAGAGAATCCCAACGCACACTCGCTACCCTTAGTCCTCCCAACTTTTTTCGACCGTCTCCCGCACCCGTTTGACATATTCCTTGCGATTGTCCTTATACAGGTTCGAGGCTTCGACATTGGCGGGAGAGGAGGTGTTGGGGTCATTCAGCAAGCTCTGGATACTTGTCAGGATGGCCGCCACATCGTAAGTCGGGCTCCATCGGTTCTGGAGGATATCAAGACAAAGTTCGCCGGTGCCGTAGACATTGGGGTGAAACATCTGACTGATGAATTTGACTCCGGGGGGTTTGTTGGGGTACTGCTCCTCAAAGTTCATCACTAGGCGAAAGGTCCCATCTTCGAAGGGAGTATCGGCAGGACCGATGATGACGGCATTCCTAGTTTCTCGTCAGCCGGTGAGCGCGCCCGGTGAACCAACTACTACATACCATGTCATGACATTGTCGGCAACGGGGGAGGCAGAAACACCAGCTGGGGGGTCGGTTTGCATACGCTAGAAACACGAGTGGTGTGAGTGAGGGGCAGAGCACTTTCGACGGGGACCTTGGGGGGCTGGATATGGGCAGAATGAGGAGGACACCGGCCAACCATGTCCCATGGCTGACTGCCGGGTCGCTCAATCATGGATGCCGACTCGATGGAAGCTGTGCTTCAAGCTCTCAATGCATCATTGACGTAGCAGCACGTACCTTGAAATCTCGCATGAGCCGACGGCGGGCGGAGGTCGACATGGCTGCAACGATGAGCACAGGCGAGGTATATGGTTTGCAGTGGCACCGAAAGCCAGATGGATGGGAAAAGAAAGAAGCAATGCTGGTGGCACACCGGACCATGAGTTTCCACGGAGGAGGGGGGGGGAATCCGGGCCAAATGTCCAAATGGGGAAACTCTCAGAATTGGGCATCTGAGTCATCCCCTTATGTCATATCATGTGATCTGGACAGTACCTCGGCATTGACGGTTAGGAGCGGTTGGGGGGCGGTTGCAATTCCGTATACTTCGGTCTGATTTCTGAGGCGTGGATTGTTCATTTCTCTTTTCCTCTCCACCTCTACCACCCCCAGCGAAGCCCCCCCACCACTGCCCAAGACTGTGCATTCACCATGATTCCTACCACAGGCCTGTCTGTGACAATCCGCCTCGCCAAACGGGCCAGTCTCCCCGCATTTCGCAACCAGCGACAGTTCAGCTCCGCTCGTCCGGCACTCAAGGAAATCCAGGATGCCTATATTCTCAGTGCTTCACGAACACCAACTGCAAAGGTAGGTACACCCAAGTCCGTTCGCCTAGCGCAAAGGGAACTATTTTAATATTTACCCTTTGGCCAGTTTAATGGCTCCTTTGCCTCGGTTTCAGCGCCCGAGCTAGGGGCAGCTGCTATCAAGTCCGCCTTGAGCAAATCCAACATTCCAGTCGAGAGGATTACCGATGTTTATCTTGGCAATGTCCTGCAAGGTTCCGTTGGTCAGGCCCCCGCTCGCCAAGCATCCGTCTTCGCTGGGTTGCCCTCAACTGTGGAGGCGACAACGATTAATAAAGTCTGTGCATCTGGTTTAAAGGCGGTTGCTGTGGCTGCTCAAAATATCCAATTGGGTCTTGCCGAGGCCCAGGTGGCTGGCGGCATGGAGAACATGACCCGGGTGCCCTACTACATGCCACGTTCCAGCCAGCTGCCTCCATTCGGCGAGATCAAGCTCGAGGATGGCCTGATCAAAGATGGCCTCTGGGATGTATACAACAAATTCCATATGGGGATTTGCGCCGAGCAGACCGCCAAGAAATATGAAGTCTCGCGAGAGGATCAAGATCAGTATGCCATCCGCTCCTACGAGCGTGCCCAGCAGGCCTGGAAGGAGAATAAGTTTGCCGACGAAATCACCCCTGTCACCGTGAAGAGCAAGAAGGGAGACACCATTATTGAACGCGATGAGGGATACGAGAACTTGCGCATCGACAAGATGACCACATTAAAGCCGGCCTTCCTCCGAGACGGAACCGGTACTGTCACTGCTGGCAACGCCTCTACCATGAACGACGGCGCATCGGCACTCGTCCTCGGTAATAAGGAGCTGGCACGGGAGTTTGGAAACGGGGGTCGTGCTCTGGCCCGCATTGTATCCTCGGCAGATGCTGCCATTGATCCGGTGGACTTCCCCGTGGCTCCGGCCAAGGCCGTCCCGATCGCCCTGGAGCGGGCAGGCATCACCAAGGACCAAGTCGCCGTGTGGGAGTTTAATGAGGCTTTTGCTGCCGTCATCAAGGCCAATGAGAAGGTAAATTACTTCTGGGAATGCGCAGACCCCGAGTTTACTAACCCTTGTCCTCGGTAGATCCTTGGATTGGAGAACGCCAACGTCAACATGCTGGGTGGAGCCATTTCTCTTGGTCATGCCCTGGGTAGCTCTGGCTCTCGTATTCTAGTCACCCTGCTTCACCAGCTGCAGCCCGGTGAGTATGGCGTGGCTGCCATCTGCAACGGGGGTGGAGCGGCCACGGCCATGGTTGTGCAGAAGCTCGACCGGGTGGACTAAACCCGACATCCCTATGATACCCTGCCATCTGTAGCCTGTTCAGAGTGTATATAAAACCCACTGCCTTCTGTCCATCGACGTTATTTGGTGTAGAACGAGTGTTTTTCTTCCTATCGAAACGTGATCAAATGGAATGACGCTAGTCCCGATCGGGGCAGAACATCAAAGCATCGCCTGCAAACCGTTCATGATTCATGACCTCCACCTTCTCCTCGTCAGCATATTCGCGGGTAAAATGCCCTCAAATAACAGCGTCCATCCCATATCTGCAGAATGCTCAGCCCAGTGGATCTCTCATTATTCCCGTCCTGCTTCGACAGCCTAGCCTGGTCGGCAGATGGTGAACTCGCGGTGGCAGCGGGCGAGTTTGTTCATATCGCAGTATGTACAACCAAAGCTGCCCGGATGACATTCACTGATGAAATTCTAGACAGCTAAAAATCAGGAGCGGCCAACTGCAGCCCCGCAGGGCAAGAATCAGTGGCATGTCACCCGCATCCGAGTCAACTATTTCACCGTTGCGGAATGGCCATTGATCTTTCCCCAAAGACGAGATGACTTTTCCGTTGCAGCAGAGCTATCAACGAGTACGGTGATTGGTCTTGCTTGGTCCCCTCCAGGTCTTGCGCGATTCCGTCGCAGTGTGTTAGCCGTGCTGACATCGAACCTGGTCCTTTCTCTGTGGGAGCCGACCGGTGCTAAGGGGCAATGGGCTAGGGTCGGGGTTGTCAATCACACCCTTCTCGCATCCCAGCATGTGCCTGAGGAGCTCGATGGGCTGGATCTTCGCAACTCAAACATCAGATCGTTTGCTTGGTGTCCTCCACTCCTGTCACCCACACCCACTAGCGGTTCTGAGGAACCACCAGAGGCCGAGAGTCGCTGGGGCATTCATGTACTCGCTGTGGCGAATGATAGCAATGAGGTGGCATTGATCCAAGTGCGACGTGTGGTAGGAGCACAGGCTCTGTCACGACCATATCAGTTTGAGAAATTGGCAGTCCACGCCCTATCGGGAACTAAGGAGCGGTTTGCTATGGCCTGTCCAGAATCCCTTTTGGGTGCAGCACTTCAACTAAAGTCGCGCGTCACATCGATTTCTTGTGGGCCGTGGCTTCCTGTCGCAAACGAGCACTCGGTTGTCTCTGCCACCACCGTGATCGCCCTTGTATATGGGACACAGCTGCGATTTCTCAAGACCACAATGGCAATGAGCGAATCAGACCCCGAAGTGAAAGTTGTTCCCCGGTACGAGACTACGACTGAAATCAAGGATCATCAACCATTAGCTGTTTCCTTCGCCAAGAGGACATCTCAGCCCATGAAGGGCCCACTGAAGTGGTTCCAGACGGTATGTGAGAACCGACGTGCAAGAAAGAGCCGCCGACTGACTTTATGTAGAATCAATCGCCCGTCATTGGACTTGCAGTCGGCCAACCTGGCGGGCTGGTCACAGTGCTGATTCCCCGTACTCTGTATGATGGGCGTAGCAAGACGGATCCGGTCAAAACCCGGGACGTTCTTTTTTCGTCGCTGGCTACGGAGAACGACGAGGTATCGAAGTACCATATGGAGCCACTTTCTGGTACGTCAACTTGCTTCAGGTTTGAGCTTTTTCTAACCATCTTCCTACCGCAGCAATGACAATGATCCACGACCCTGAAAACGACACTTGCTCCCTCCATCTTGGTACTACGGGTGGACTAGGTGCTGTGATCAGTCTGGATCAACTTGTGGCCGGCGGATCTTTTGAATTTCCACGATGGCACCAAGTCAAGGAGGATCTCCGTGAGCAATTTGATCTCAACCGCGATCTTGAAGGACAGACAATTGCGCGGGTCTGGGGCTTGGCATCTCACCGTGGAATGAGCGCTGTGCTTCTGAGTCGACATCCAACGGATATGGTTGAATATCAAGTTGCGTCCGGCGAGGCAACAACCATTGGCTTCGCAGTTGAAAATCCCGCCAGCACGTCCGCCCCGCAATCATTAGAGGAATTGAGCCTGGTCAGACCCGATCATAACCGATGGGAGGCGGCGATCGCTTTTCTGCTTTCTGAAAAAACGAGACAGCACGAAGGCGAGATGGCGAATCAGAAAATCATATATGCTGCCGCCTGCTGCGCTCTGGTGGGTGGGCAAAGTGAGGCCATCCGGGGTCAGGCTCGACGGACTTTTGAACATCTAGCGGCCATCACCGGCGCTGATTTGAGTGAAGAGATTGAAGGTTGCAGTATGAAATCGCCCGAGATCTCGGCGAAGTCTACTGACTCCTTCCGTCAATCTGGCGCGCATCTATTCGAGTGGTGCGACGTTTGTGATGCCGGGATTGCGTGGAACTCGGCCAAGGAGGCACAATGCACCAATGGTCATCTCTTTGGTACGTACTCATTCTGTGAATTGTTCTCTTTCGCTGACCCCTGGTTCCAGCACGGTGCAGACTCAGCTCTCTGGCAATCCAGGAGCCGGGGATATCCAAGTATTGCTCCGTCTGTCGAGCCGAATACTTGGACGAGGAACTTGTTGCGGCCTCTGATGGTCACCAAGGCTCGTTGTTTGGGATCCTTTTTGAAACGTTCGATACCTGCGTCCTATGCGATGGTAAATTCCAAGGACGGGTGTAGGACACATCCCTTTTTGGAGTTTCAGGTACGCTTGCTTGGCTAGAGCTAGATCATACAAGATCTCGTAACGAAAAATAGATGTCGATCCTCATTGGTGCTCATCGAAGTATACTATCGCTATGATCCAAGAGCTCGTCACGCCAGGGGCGGCGCAGATAGGGTCATGAACGGGGTATAAAAAGTCGCAAGCTTTGGTGCTTCTACACGACCCGCACGCATCGATGGGCAGGATGGCATTTTTTGTGACGTCCATGCTGGCTTTTTTCATGGGCTGGAAGGTTTGGGTTACTAGGTCAACCCGAGCAATGAGCCCATGATGGGATTCCATTCATCCTCCCATCGTCGAGCACTCTCCTTCTGTGCTCCGTGGCGCAGTGCATCCAACTTTCGATCATCGCCGAACAACTCCACGAGCTGTTTCGCGAGTTCGGCCGAGCTGCCAAATCCCATCCCGTTGACCCCTTCCGTCACCAGCTCCGGCCAGGACTCGAAGCGGTTCCACCCCACGACGGGCAAGCCTGCACCGAACATGTCTACGACTTTCATGGGGAGATCCACTCCACTGCTACTAGTATGTAGACTAACTCCAAGTGACGCCGAGGCCAGCAACCGTGCATAGTCGGGCACGCTGAGCCATGCTGTGCAAACTGTCACCTTTTGCAACTTCCCGGCTGCTTCGAGGGCTGCGATCCGTTGCAGATACATCTCTTTCTGCGGGCCTTTCCCCGTAATGATAGCCAAGACTTCGGGGAGATGGGGTTGTGCGGCAGCCAGTTCCGAATATTCCAGCAACGCATCAATCAACAAAGCAAAGTCCTCGTCCGGAGTCCACGAGGTGGAGCTGACGAGGACCCGGAGGGTCCCACTCTTGAGCGAGGTACGCACCGAGTCCGTCTCCGGCAGAGTGGTGAGGAACCTGATCCGCTCATCCGGGTTGGAAATGGGATGAAAGTGATTCGCGGGTCTATCGTGCAGGGGCAAGATGGGGGCTATGAGGTGGAATTCTGTTTTGAGAATCGAGCCCATGGCGTCTGTCACACACAGATGGGCGGTGGCCAGTTTGCAGAATGTCTTCTCATACCAGGCCGACCATTTGACCAGCGGATGCTTTGGGCCCAATTTCAGGGCGAGAATGGAATACCCAAAGTTGTGCCAGTCAATGACCAGCCGCGTTTGTCGCAGAAAGCACGACACCGAGGCCACGGCCAAGGTAGGGATGGAAGGCGGGTTCTAGCGCGAATCAGCTTTCGCTCCAAACCCTTCGATAACTCTCTCACCTGTAGGAGAAGCCACCGCGAGGGCGGAGTGGTGTATGCGAGACATTTCCACACGCAAATGATCTGGAACAAGACCTTCAACGGGGCGCAAAGCAGGAACAGCAGTTTGTTGCTCGTCTGTAGAATGTTCGGATGAGGACGAATAGGGACAATGGTGATACTCGGGTGGGAGCGAATGTCCGGATGCACCTCGGACTCTTGTGCATGGTCAGCCACGGTCACGTCTGCAATTCCGCGCGATCCCAATCTCACCGAGGTATCCGATCAATGCCACCTGTCCTCCATGCCGCGCAATACTCAGCGCATGATATTGCATGCGTGGACTCCGTCCAATGTCTCCCAGCACGAGGATCTGTATACTGGTCTTGGTGGTTTGGCCCGCCGAAGGTTCATACTGCGATGGGAGCAGCAAGATGGTCAGTGTCAACGCGGTTGACAGACAGAACGCGACCGTGATCAGGGTTTCCAGCATGGTGTTGCGTCATGCCGGGATCGAGTCCGGGGGAACTGCAACGCTGTGAAGTTGTGAAGTTGTGAAGCTAAAGCGAACCGCGATAAGAGTCACGTGGGGGCTCCAAGGTCCGCGTTCAAAGCGACTTCAGGATCGCCCCCTGCGCCATGCTGAGTTGGTTGTGTCTCTCCCCGGTTTTCCTTCGAGGCTCCCGTTAGTCCGCCCCGCTTGGCGCTGAGCGCCCCCTGTCCTGTTCGCTCGTCTCCAGTTGCGCTCTGGCATCTACCAGACCATGTCAACGGGGGCGCCGCCCTCCAGCGCGGATCTCGCTCCTGCCAATGGACACGCTCCTGGCCGCCGTGGCCACCATCGATCCCGTTATGCCCAGGCGCCGTCGATCTCGCTTCCTCCCTCTGGATCAAATTCGACGGACAAAGTGACCGGAGGGTATTCCTACACCCATGCCTCGCAGCCATCCCAATCCCACCACCAGGGACACTCGCACCCAAGCGCACAACATGGCCATTCTCATAGTGTGGTGTCCATCCATCATGAGCCACACAGCCATGGTGATCATGACCACCATGATCATGATCATCACCATCACCACGACCACGACCATGACCACGATGTGAAGGCAGTGTCGGCAATGCAGAAAGAGGCTACCTCCGCACACGGGTGAGTGATCGTGCCATGCGAATGCGAGGAGGATTCAATTGACCTGGATTCTAGGTATGAGATTGTCGCCGGAACCCTTGTCGCATTGCCGTGGATCGCGTTCTCCTGGTTCCCTCGATTCTGCGCCGAGTCTCCTGCCCACGATGCGTCCGCCACGACAGTGTGCACAATTAATGGCATGCTTAAGATGGGTCAGAAAACCGCCTTCTTGGCGGCAATCACTCTATTGATTTTCGCCGGTGGTCAATTCTTGCGACTAACTCAGCGGGGCAGTGCTTCCAAGAGCTTGTCCATTCAATTGCCCGCGGCGAATTCCAGTACCGCCAGAGCCGCCTTGCTACAAGTATTCTCGATTGCTCTACCTATCTACGCGGCACTTGAAATCGGTGGTTTCCTCGTGGCATTCACGCTGCTGCTATCTACAGCGGCCGGCATACCGAATTTGGTGAGCGTGGACCCACGGCCCGTTATCTCGGAAAGATATAGTCGCAAGCCCTGGACCATTGCGCTTTTGGTCACGGTGACCCTTGTAAGCCGATTCGGTCTCAAGCACCCCGGGCAGTCGAGCCCACTCGCGGGCTATGCAGCACTACTGGTCTCGGTCTTGGTGCTTTCACCTCCGTTCCCTGCACTCCGCCATCAAGGCCCCATCCCCGAGCCCGGGTTGGTGGTGGAGTCGATATCCGAGAAAGGCCAGGTTGCCGGTATGGATCGCTCGGCTGTAGTAGTCACTACGGACGCATCGCTGGCCCTTGTGTCGGGGAGTGTCCTCGCCCTCCTCGCCTTGATCACCTCGGGTGGGCTACCCTTCACCGTAGCCGAGTCTCTGTATCTTTCGATACCGGCTAGTCTCTTTGCGGCTTCGTTGATGTTCTATTTCTCCCCGGGTCTTCGGTCCCCTGATAAACTTGGACTGGCTATTTGTGCCGGTGCAATTGCTTTTCTCTCTTCCCCGCATGCTCGAGATGACCTTTTGGTGGTTTATACCGCCCGTGTGATCCTAGCTGCCTTGTCGTACTTCGCCGCAAGAATGGACGATAGCCACCTGCGACTGGAAGCTCACGCCCACACTCATACACACCATCGTCATCACAGTCATTCTCATGTCACTAACGAGTCCGGGCCGTTGACAAAATGGCTTCTCCAGCGCAGTGAGCCTTATCCTTTGCTCCATAGCATTCTCAAGGAGAAGGACTCTCGGAGCATTTTTTACTTCATGTGGTAAGCATTGAATCTCTTGGTCATATTTGACCTGCTGTGCTTTGGGGCTGATCATTCTTAGTCTCAACTTTACTTTCATGCTTGTCCAGCTGTCATACGGCTTTCTCACTGGCTCACTGGGCCTGCTTAGTGACAGTATCCACATGTTCTTTGACTGCCTTGCGCTAGTGGTCGGGCTGTGCGCCGCTGTCATGAGTAAATGGCCACCAAACTCCCGTTTTCCCTATGGGTATGGCAAAGTGGATACTTTGTCAGGGTTTGCCAATGGCATCTTTCTTATGTATGTTCATCCTCTGTCTCGGGCCTTCACACATTTTCTAACAATTACTAGGATTATCAGCGTGGAGATCATCTACGAGGCAGTGGAGCGGCTTTCTTCGGGCAGCCAAATGAATCGCATTGGTGAGCTTTTGGCCGTTAGCATTGCTGGACTGGCAGTCAACCTGGTCGGAATCTTCAGCTTCGAGCATGGTCATCATCACCATGGTCACGACCATGGGCATGACCATTCTCATGGAAACGAAAATATGCACGGCATTTTCTTGCACATTCTGGCGGACACCCTCGGCTCGGTGGCAGTAGTCATCTCGACTGTCCTTGTCCATTACTCGGGATGGTCCGGCTATGATCCACTTGCCTCGTGCTTTATCGCAATCTTGATCTTTGCATCTGCTGTGCCGCTGGTCAGTAGCACGGCCAACACCCTGCTTCTGGCCTTGCCCGCCGATACTGAGTATAATGTGCGAGAGACCTTGGCTGGAGTCAGCAGCCTCCGTGGGGTCGTCGGGTATACGGTGCCAAAGTTCTGGCTCGATGATACTGGGTCGGTCTCCGAGGGCCATGGGCACTCTCACGATCATCATCACCACGATCACGATCATCACCACCACCACCATGGTCATAGTCATGGGCAGGATCATGACCACCATCACCATAGCCATAGCCATGGCCACGACCACGACCACGACCACGATCATGACCATGAGCACAAAAAGCAAACTGTCCTTGGAGTTATTCATGTCATCGCTTCTCGAGGCTCCGATCTCGAAGACGTGCGCCAGCGGACGGTTGATTTTCTCCGAGAGAAGAACATGGATATTGTGGTCCAGGTCGAGCGGGACGGGGATGGCCGCTGCTGGTGCGGGAGCGGCAACAAAGCCTCCTGATCAACTCTTGCCTTTGTCCTCTGCGAAGTCCTGACTTGACGTCCTTTTGTACAGTGTAAAGAGTTCGCTGTCAACAGCAAGCAGCATATAATACCCAATATGTTCGAAAGTGGAATATTTCCATTGCTTCAATTTCCCTTGACCGTCGGTGGTCAATCCTAGATGTATACACAGGGGAATAACAACTAACCTACATCTTAATTATTATTGTAGATATTTCTAATGGTTTCAAACGACAGCAGCAAGCATCTCATACTGCTCGTTTCTGAACTGCTGTACACGAGATGCAACCGTGCTACTCGTCGATTTCTAACATATAGACCATAGCCCAGATTCTCCAAGAACCGCCCAGTAAAGGTCAAGTTGAAGCTGGCGCGGATCGACGCTTTATAATATTTTGTCGCCAACGGCGCCAAGTGCCTTGGGCATTCCTTGGGTCGGATATGAGCTTGAAAGATGGCCCTGCACTCAGGTAAAATTGATTCCCCAGATACGCAGGCTGGTTGGGCGATGCGACCATGGCAATGCCGGTGCAATTAGTTCAATCTTTCCTTGGGTTGAGTGTTGTGATAGCTCGATCACCGCATCAGACAGCGCTGAACGCAAGTGGTTCAACCGGTCGAGCTGGCCGTCCTGAGAACGATCTGTACAGCTGGGCATAACAGATACGTCAAATCAAATCAGATTCTATGTCGATCTCCACACCCAGGTTATAAGCACATCTTGCGCTGAGGCCAAACGAGCGCGTCTGCCCATCGAGGATCCCCGGGACACAGGGCTCGCAAGAGCTCCGAGACTAAAGCTCGACCCGAGTTGCGAGCCCACCACCGTTGGCCATCGAGCTCGCCCAACAGAACCCCCCAATGCATGAGGATTAGCAGCGCCAGGGGCTGGCGACGGCGAACATTATCCACAAAGATCTTGTCGACCGATGCTATCCACGCGAGAATGTTGGCCGGATCCGCCGAGTTGGCGAACAAGATAAAGCAATGCTGTAGGTGTGTGATGACATCTTTATTGATCCGGTATTGATTAGTGTCAATACTGGCCAAGGTTTCATCGTTGAGCGTGATGAGTCGATCTAGAGCCGCATGGGTCTCCTGGTCCAATTCAGAGGGGCCAGAGTCCCCAACTTCCCGTTGTCGCGAGAAAAGATTCAGTTTAATCCATGAACCACCAATGTGAATGATCTTCTTGACCCCTTGCAGTAACTCAAAGACCACGACTATGTTCTCCGTCATGGTGGGATTTTCATCGCGCGTAGCCGTGACTCGCGGCAGGGCGATGCCAATCACCGTGGTGACGATGGACTGCGCCAGGACAGCCTCGCAGTTCTGCGGGGTGAGATGATCAATGGCCGTGCGGAAGGGAGCAAAAGAGAGATTGTGGTACTGCAGGGCAGTGTCAACATAAGCCAAGGAGGTCGGCGACTCGGTGGTCGTGGCGATATGCAAGGACGCTAGCGCCAGAATGCCGTTCATTAAGAAATCGAACTGCAGGGCCAGCTGCGGGATGACGATCTGCCACACAGGGTATTCCGAATCGGCCGTGCACACGCTCCGGAAAGTGTCGGTAGCGAACTTGTGCATGAGCTCCAGGTCGCGCACCCCGGGGACGGCGGAGGGTGTCGATGCCGGGCTGATCGGTGCGAGTGGCCGCGCATCGGCATCGCTGGCCAGGACGCGTCCCGGTCGTTGACTCGGGACATCGCGCGACGGCGCCCTCAGATAGGTGCAATTGAGTTCGCGCGACACACAGTTTGCGCATGGAGGGCCCTTTTCGTCGCACTGGATCGGGTTCACTCCGTCAGCAAGTCACCGCGATGGGAAGACCACAGCGATCACCGACCTTGACTCGACGTCGTTTACACTGGTCACAGCCATGGCGGGACTTGGTATGTGTCCGGCGGGGAGCCATGCTGCATCGCGCCTCGCAGGATCCCAAGATCTCGTTCTCTCACGATCCCGAAAGGTTACGGGAATAGGCCCCCGGTCACGTGGCGCATCGCCGCTATTCGTGATGCTCCGAGTTTCTCGAGACACTCATACATATCTTCAACGCATCCATGCATCCACGCATCCACGCATCTCTCGGGCCGATCTCGTTCGGAGCAGCCTCGCGTGGCTCAGAGCCAAAAGCAAACCCAAAGCCCGTTTCTATCAAAAGCAACGGGGCCGGGTGTGCAATGCCCCGATTCGGCATCCAAATCATGAAGCCCAGATCCCCCGGTGGATCCGGTGGGTCTAGTGGGTCTCTGGAGCCTGGAAGCGAAGCGGTGCGAGTGCGAGAACGAGAACGACAACCATCAACCAATCGGGCACTTTTCATCCGCCGTTTGGTGAGAAAGAGGCTCCACCACATGGCGTCCAGGTGTGCCTTGGCATCGTTCTCCGCGTCAGACGGAGTTGAAAATCAGATCAAGGGTCTGGTCTGTTTTTCTTTTCCCTTCCCCGTTGCGACCTTCAGACCAGCTTCGTCGGTGTGGTGTCTACCCTCACGATTACGAGGGTCTCACGACGATCCCGCAGCAGCGGTTGGCGCAGCCTTGCATTAACGAGTCCGCTGGCTTCATTCTCACCACCGTGTTCACCATGCCGAGCTATCAGGATTGCACCCACGTCAGCCCCGAGTGTCCGGTGGAGGCCACAACGTACGGCTACTATCCAAACTTTGGGGGCAATGTCTTCTTCGCCGTCTTCTATGGCGTGCTCGGCCTGTTCCAGCTGGGGTTTGGGATATACTTCCGAACATGGACGTTTATGATTGCGCTCGGGGTCGGGGCGTTCATGGAGATGGCCGGATACATTGGTCGGATCTTGATGAACGATAACCCCTGGAACCAAAGTGGATTTAAGTTGCAGATTGTTTGTCTGGTGCTGGCGCCGACTTTTGTCGCAGCTGGGGTCTACCTGACCCTCAAGCACCTTGTTCTCAATCTGGGTCCGGAACACTCCCGTCTCAAGCCACGCCTCTTCACCTGGATCTTCATCAGCTGTGATGTAGGCTCCCTGATTCTCCAGGCGGCCGGTGGCGGTGTCGCGGCCGCGGCAGGGAACACCGACCAGAAACTTCTCAAGGCCGGTGATGACATTATCATTGCCGGTATTGCCTTTCAGGTCGCGACGATGGCCGTCTGTGGCCTCTTCGGACTGAACTTCTTCTGGAATGTTGCGCGCCACGGGAATGGTCTGGCGGGTGAGAAGACCCTGGAAGGCACCGCGCCGGCCGTTTCGCCGATGCGCATGAAGATTATCGTCGGCGGGGAGATCTTTGCCTACTTCACGGTGCTGATCCGCTGTATCTATCGGTACGAATTCCTTGTCGAGTCCATGACGATGAGTATTAGGCTGACGGGTCATTTTCTTTTCTAGTATCCCCGAGATGGCCGGGGGCTGGGGCAGTCCTCTGATGCAGAAAGAGAATGAGTTTCTGGTGCTGGATGGAATGTAAGTGATTCGTCTACTCTTTGGAGGAAAGAATGCTCATGATTCTAGGATGATTGCCCTCGCGACACTGTCGTTCACCATTTGCCACCCGGGGCTGTTCCTCCCATCAATGCGCACCGGATACAAGAACCGAGGTTAAACGCCGCCTTGCTGGTAATCATCCTCCCACTTTCATAGCCTTATGACCTCTTGCATGGATTATAGACTTGCGCAGGGCATCACCCTTCTGCATCAACCCCACAATTAGATAATATAAACACGGATGTCCTACTTGATGGGCTACCTACCTCCTATAGTTGAACGAGATCCGCTGTTTACCTCAACGTTTATAGACCTAGTATCATGTCTATTACTGTAATCTTTCAACTTCTCTTAGGCCCATATGTATTTTTCATGCCAAGTCGAAGATCCGATGCTTCTATAGTCCCTGGACGCTTAGATTCGCGCTGCCACCGAAGAAGTGGGCGTGTGAGTGGCGGGCGAGGCAGTTCCAGTAAAAGTCCCGCAAACCAGGCTGGGACTCGGTCCGAGCTGGGTCATCGTGGGGAAAACCGTCTCTATTCTGGTTCAGCACTCGGTTCAAGATGACGAATGAGGTTATCTTACCCCAACCAATCGACGCCGACGTGGTTGATCCATCGTCGCTGGGGCATTTGCACTCGATCATACCGTACGGGGGCCCCCAAAACGGGACGCGCAGTCCTTGCATCCATGTTCGTTCGTGCGAAATGCTCCTCCTCTAGAAACAGATGTTCAATGATCCGCGTACCTATCCCAGAATTCGCGACGATCAGGTCGAGACTTACGCCGTGGCTTTACGCAGAGAGCCGTTGTCATTGGTCAGGCAGTGGTTTCCATCGATGGAAACGTGGCTGTCCACGCATCAGAGCTGGAGATCATAGCCACCCGAGTTGGGCGAGATCTGCGAGTCACAGATCTCTCTGGCTAGTGCCGAGGCCGCCAGGCCCGAGACAAACAGGAGCGGAGTCAACTGGACCATTTTGATGAGTGTTATATGCAGGTATACACGGAAGAAGATCGAGGTATATATGTCAAACAAGGCTCTTTCACTATTCCCGCTCGGGAATCTACTGCGATTCACCCGTCCCAGGGGCCAAAACGGGAGATGATTGCTGCATATCCAATTCCCACTGGGGACTGAGTAGTGCTTAGGGATGATCGTTCAGAAAGGCATAGAAGCTAATCTAAATTTAGCGAGGGGCTGAAAGCTTCGTCCAAAAGCGGGTACAATAAGGTCTAATTTGGTAAACATGGAGGAAATGATTTCCAATACACCCTCGCAGTGGATAATATTAACGAATATAGCTTTCAACCTGGCCGAGAGCTAAATCTCATTCCGTGTAAATCCCCCCGGGGGTCACTCTATCATGCAATCCGGGAGAGCAACACCTCGAACGCGCAAAAAGACGAAAAGAACCCGACCGGAACCCCGGGCCCGTCAGCTATATGAAAATGACATTGCCAGCCGTATGCACCGTGATCATGAATAAAAAAAAAAAAAAAAAAAAAAGCAAAAGGACGCCGCTAGACCCGCTCTACTCGTCGCCCTGGCTCTGCCGTACGCATCGACGCACGCGCTTCTTGAACTCGGCCGGGTCCTCCCGCCACAGCCGGGCGGCCTCCACATTGGCCGGACTCTCATCGTTGGGACTCGAGAGCATGGAGATGACGGATAGCAGAATGGTTTCGGGGGTCTGGACGGGCGACCAGCGTTCGGCGGCAGACTCGTAACCGTACTTGTCTTCCTCAGGAGGGTGCAGGATTGAAATGCAGACTTCGCCGTTGGGATAGACTGTACGACCGCCCATGGTTAGCATCCTCCAGTCATGCAACACCGCGTATCGGTGTTCTGGGGGTCCATGACGCCAGTGGCAATCACTTACTGTTGGGATGAAACAGGGGAGATTCAAACTTCATCTTCGGCGGCATGTGCGGGTACTCGGGAGGAAAGGTAAGACGAGCGCGAAAGAAGCCACCTAGAGCCAAATCGTGAGCCCTCGAGCAATTCCAAAAAAAAAAGACCTTCGGATCGACCTCGGTATCTAGTGGCGGCGACTGATTGCCGCCGTGACCGGGCAGAGGCGTGGCCCGGTCAAGTCCCGGCGATACATACCTCCGTAAAGCTTCACATCGTCCGAGATCATCAGCATCACCTCCCATTCAAAAACGTTGTTCTCGACGAGGCCACAGCTGATGCCCGGAATATCCTTGTCTGATTGCATTTGCTGGAGCTGGCGCCCCAGCATCCGGCCGGCGGGAGAAGTGGCCATGACGAGGAGGTGAGGTCAGAAGGCGAGACAAGAGAAATCGAATCGAATGACGAGCGATGAAGACGAGGAGGGGAAGAGGGGAAAAGGACGGAGAGGGCGGTGAGGCCGAGGGCGGGGGTCATGCGCGGATGGGATTGATTGGTGGAACCGGAAGTATATCCGAAGTGATGATTTACGATAAACGATTCATTTTCATTCAATTGCAAATCCAAAGAAGCACGCATGTGTATATAAAAGAGAGACTGTAGATGGGTAGACGAAGAACCCGCCATCTCACAATTCACCATCACCGGCATTGCCAATCACGGGGAACCGGTCAACGAACTACCGTCCGACAGGGTTATTTCGACTCGCTCTTGGAGGCCATCAGAATCACCTGGCCGCCAACCAGGATAACCGCAACCACGGCGAGACCTGCCTCGATAGCCATGGTCTTGCCAATGACCTTGACGTAGCGAACGCGGGCCGCCCAGTCAAAGGTGTTCCAAGCTTCCATAATGCCAATCTTGCCACTGCCGCCCACGATCTCCGGGTTGACCTTACCGCCAAAGGAGCGGTCAAATGGCACAATGGTCTCGTCCTCCTCGGGCAGCATGGAAGCGGCCACCCGGACGAAGATGACCCGGCCGGGGATGGAGATCATGATCGAGAGCACGGCGGGGAGGGCACTGACGGCCAAGAACTTGTAGAAGTGGGTAACGTCCTCGCGAGTGTCACCCTGGGCGATCTGGACCCACCCGGCGAGCTTTGCGACGGACATGGGGAGGAAGAAAGCCGCGGCGGTCATCACATCCTCCACGGCGGCGGCAGGAGCGATCTTGATCCAAGTGCGCCAGCTGGGGATCCGCTGGTAGAAGCGTTTGGGGGAGGGCTCGGTGATGACGATGTGGACCCAGGCCATCTGCCAGGTAGACAGAAGTACGCTGATGAGCGACTGGGCGAAGAACTGACCAAAGAACGAGCTGGTAGGAACCGGGATGAAGGCGGAGAGCAGGCCACGCATGCCAGTCCAGGCAAAGTACATGCCCATGCCCCGGAAGCAGGACCAAACGCCCGCCCGGGCGCGCAGGTGCTTGATGGTGGAGCGCAGCTTCGTGGTGATGGGCTGCAGACGACCGACCTCGCCGGTTTCTTGGTCATTGGGGTCGAACGGCTTGTTGGGGTCATCGTTGTCGGCGTCGATGCGGACATAGATATCGGGGTTGGTGTCTTCGACCGCGGCCAGAGTCGCAACGACGTTACCAAAGGTGTATTCAACCTGAAGAAAACGTCGAGAGTCAGTATAGACTGTTCCCCGGAACATCCGGCCACGGGGAGTCACTTACGGCCCACATCACCAGCAGCATCCCAAAGACGGTCAAGATGGACAGCGCGACCAGCGCACCGGACGACTCCAACTGATCCGGCTTCTGATCGGATGTCCCGAAATGGCTCGAGACAACCTCGACGCCGCGACGCATAATGACACCGCTAGCTGACGACATGGTGTTAAGATTGTGCGGAAAGCAGTAGACGAACAAAGGGGAAAGGAGTTGGAGGAGGGAAGAGGGGAGGGGGCGGAGGGGGCGCTTTTTGAGGAAGACCAGGCTTCAGGCAACCACAGCCTCATGAACTTGTCCGGTGGACCCCATCGTGTCATACACCAGCTTTACAGTGGATCTTAGATACACACTCCCGAGTCATCTATTCTCCTGGGGGTTCGCAACCTCGAAACTTCGGAATGCCGCGATGAGCCTCCCGGCCCGGCCAATCAGAACGTGCGTGTCCCCGTTGAAACATGCCACGTGAGGGCTGAGGTAAGCAACTGAGGTCGAACCCATCCAGTATTACTTCGTACTTCTTCCCAAAAGATACTATTAGAGAGAAGGTAAGAATATATGAAGAAGACAAAGCTCTCTACATATTTTCCCACCCTCTGATACAGCTGCAACTAATCGATGTCATTTTCTAGTTGGAAAAAAAAGACCAAAAAAGATAGCATTGCGTGGTTTCGATCCACGGATCTTCGGGTTATGAGCCCGACGCGCTTCCCCTACGCCACAATGCTAGTTCGATGTATGGACGAATATTCTTTTGGTTCATCAAACAAACACAGCCATTTCTATGTACCTCGCCTGTGGGCTTTGCTCATACATCCTCCGATCATCCCGGTGCTATACGATGGGAAAGTCTTCTAGCTACCCAGACTCCCCATGAGAGTATATCATGACCACCACTTACTTTGCACATCACTTACTATTTGGTGCGTTCCGGCCATGGTAGCAGAGCCGTCCTCGATCCAAACTCGACGTCAAAGCGCCGCAGCCTGTGTTACCGGGCGCATTGCGGACCAAAGGGTCCGTAAAACCCCGGGCAAGATCATGATAGTTGGGGGTGGGGGGATCTGATCGCCTGTCGATCTGAGCCTACACCTGTGATTGAGGTCTAATTTAGGTCCGGTTAGTCTGTTGAGGGGATATATATATCTAATCTTCATCGGTCTTCACTGGTCTTGTAGATCCAGATATACTATATACCGAGCTGGACCATCGCAGGGACATACCTACGAGGGCATTGATGAAGACGTGGACATGTCATCACCCCCGGGCACAATTCGCTCCATCGTGCCTCATTTAGCTCCTTTCAGCTCTCGAGCTGTGCCCGGTGGGATTTTGCCCGTTCACCGCAATTGAATGCACCTTCCAAGATTATAATAAGGGCTTCTGCTTGCTCAACTTCCCCGATTGAAAAAACTAGTCCGTCAACCGATTTTCCTTCTTTCAACACCATGCGCGCCTTCACTCTGGTCCCCTTGCTCGCTGCGCTAGCGCTCTCAACCCCGGTTCTTGAGCAGCGGGACAAACCGAATCCATGAAATTTCTTCATCTACGCGAAAACAGAGTGCAACGGAGCCGCTGTAAATCCCCTTCCGGGGAGAAGTGGCTACGGCACGGGAGAATGCACCAGAATTCCGTCCAATTCCAGCATCCAAGACTCGTCTGATATAAAAACATATATGCCTGACTTGAATGGTCATATCATCAAATTCTATACCGATAGCGGTTGCAAGCAGGAGGTTAAAAACGAACATGCTCGTGACCAGCAGTGCAACTGGCCTAGTGACATTTTCTCATACTATCAAATATGTGATATTAGATGGCCACGAGCTAGCCCTG
Organism: Penicillium capsulatum; assembly: GCA_028828875.1. Lineage (NCBI taxonomy): Eukaryota > Fungi > Ascomycota > Eurotiomycetes > Eurotiales > Aspergillaceae > Penicillium > Penicillium capsulatum. Next base: position 4,364,506 of record JAQJZR010000009.1, on the reverse strand, counting down.
GTACAAGAGCGTAGCCATCGACAACAGTCTATTCATATGATCGAGTTTGATTAGTGCTAATTGAATAACGGGTAGGTAACCTAGAATGCTTGCTGGGATGGGATTGAAGCAGAGAGGGTGAGGCTCGAGGCCGGAATAAGAATGTCTGATCCTCGAAAGTCATGGTGTGGTGCAGAAACTGACGCTCCATAGGCTTTGTCCCTGGCCCCGGGAAACGCATGGATGTTAATGAGATTCTATTCCGGTAGGAATATTGTGCATATTTTCACCCTTGGTGATGGACTCGACATGTCGGTTCCCGCCTCGCATTCCCCAAGGTGGCTCATATATTGGTCATAGAGATACAAAGTCGGAGAGGTATTTCCACAATAGTAACGGTATATCGAGTGTTTGGGTCCTGGCTTCCCTCCCGGTAGAGTAGATACAGATTTTAGATCTATACTTTCCCTTCTCTCACTTATAAGTAACGTGTATTTCCGAGATGATCCTATTATGTCGGTAGTGGTGTGCCCTCCAGGAATTCGGGCTTCATTGTCGGGCCGTATCGGATGGGAGATGGATTGGACATTCCAAATCCTTGCGACATGATGCGAGTCATCTAGAGACTTCACGCGAGCACTTCTTCCATGATATCACGTGGTGTCACAGCCAATACCGGAACATGATGTTCCACTCGGCCTTAACCCCGAAGAGACCATTGATCTATAACAAGCCAGGTCAAACATAAAACATCTCTCTAATGAGGCCGGAAGACCAGACCATTGCTCCCGGAAGATGAACAACCGAATCAACGCTGCAGAGCACCAAAGGGGATATATACACACAGCATATCGCAAAAAGAAATTTCCGAGAGACGCCCTTAATCAAATATCTTCTTCATGAACTTGTGAGCCAGCTCGACACCCAGGCTGACACCATCGTTAGCGTGTGAACCAAAGGACGGCACAGAAAGTCACTTACAAAGTGGCAGCGTTGGCCGGCACGGCACGAGCCAAGGCTGGACCGAAGCCCGGGAAGAATGCCTTGAATCCACCACTGCCGTACACCGCGCTGATGGTTCCCCCGATGGTGGGCTTGCCGGGGGCACTCTGCAAGCGGGACTTGATGGTGTCGATGGGGAAGACGGGGATCCACATGGCAACACCCGCACCTCCACCGGCCGTCAAAACGGCAGATAGGGAGAGTTCGCCAGTGACGTTGCCGTTCTCGTCCTTCGGGGTCAGCGACCGCTTGATGTATTCGTAGGTGGCGAAGTAGGCGGCCGAGCCAGGGCCATCTCGGGCCAGTGTCATGGCGCTGCCGCGGAACACACTGCGAATACCACCCTCCTTGTACAATTGCCGCACCACATCCGTGCCACCGGAGTACTTGGGCTTCTGGCCGGGCGGAGGGGGGTTCTGGCCCTGGATTTGCAGCAGAACCTTGACACGCTCAAAGGGTGCGGTGATCAAGGTCATGGGGATGGCCGAGAAGAAACCGGCCGCGGAAATCTGGCCAATCGAGTATTGCGGGGTGTTGTGTTCCACCGGTACTGTCGAGACCTTGTTGACAATCGTCTTGCCCAGATCATAGCCCTAGTGTGATGTTAGAGACCTCGTTGTCTCACACCACGACCCGCGTGATCAATACATACCCAGAAGCTAACAGCGACTATTACGGCGATTCAAGTCAGTCCCAAATTTTGGGCCAAAGGGGGGAATTCTGCAGCCATTGAGGCTGACGGGAGCACTTACACATCGGAGTCACGCCCACAAGCGGGGCCGAGACACCAGCATACAGACCCTACAATCCGCACGTCAGTTCCCCGATCTCCGACTTCCAGGTCGGTCAGATCCTACCCGAGCTAGGCCTTCGCGGGCCACCGTCTTTCGCACCACATCCATCGCGCCCGAATAGATGCCCTTCTCGGCGGTCTGCAGGCGCACCTTGACCAGGTCGAAGGGATGACCGACCACCACGGCACACAGACCACCGGCAGCGCCCGCAGCGAGCGAGCGCAGCTGTGCAATGGTCTGGTTCACGGGCTTGGGCTCCACGGCCTGGACCTCATCCTTCAGCTGCTGCGGGGGAGACGTGGAGGTGGACATGGTGAGAGATGAGAGGCGGGGGGAGGGAAGGGAAGAAGAGGTCGGGGTGGAGGAGAGGATAAGAAGGAGAGCAGAAAGAAATCGAAGTGAAGAGCAAAATACAAAGGCAAACGCGGACCGATGCGAAGCCGAGAGTGACGACTTTCCTTTCCCCGGACAAATCGATGTGCCTCGGCTCGGTCGCGGAGAAACCAGGGTCCCGGGGGTGTAGTCCGAACAGTGGTTGAGGGTGAATTCGCGACTGGGATTGGAATCGTCTGTACGGTGTACCGTTCGCACCGGGTCTTTACATCTTGTACTCCGTACTTGGATTGCGACGCTGGATGCGGAGGGCGCCGCCCGGTCGAACGGGAAAGTCGGTGCTACGCCTCCCACTTTTCCGGCGGGATAATGGAAGCCCCCCTCGGGTTAGACTTCATGTAGGGACAGAATCCTACGACGGGAGATCCTGCAATTGGGAGAGGCTCTTTGACAGATAAGAGTTCATGTCTACTCCCAGTCCACAGGTAACAACGACCAAGTCTAGCGTAGCGCATCGCACCCATCATGTGGGGCCGATCATATGAAGATTCTCAAGATCATCTCTGGATGATCAAACCGCGTGGACTTGACTTCCACTGGGCATATAACGGAGAATGGCTTGAATGCTAGCTTTTAGAACGAGTACCTTAGGAATTCAACAAAACGGAGAACGCCTTGGGGTGTGTTTCGAGAGCTTCAAGAGCTGCGACGGCCCAGGCTAAGGTGGTTGGCCCAGGTGGTCTAGAGAGCAACCACCACGATTCTAATTCAATGTCGGTTTCTCGTTTGCATATACAGACGTAGAATAATGAAACCGATTAATGTCGCCTACAAAAATTACAATGAATCCAGCTCCGCAATCACATGCATTACAGCCACGACACGTGCCCGAGTGGAGCTGCAGCACGATTTCATTAGATCGACATTATTACACAATTATCCAAGATCGTAGGCTTCAGGTCTCGTTGTACAATCAACTCCCCCTTTACAGGATGAGCATGGCAGCCAGACCCATGGCGCCAACGGCACCGCTGCCCACGGTGGCCATGGGGTGAGCAACACCCGAGGTGGTGGTGGGAGCGGCCGAGCCGGACCCGGCGCCAGAGGACTCAGAGCCAGAGCCCGAGCCATTGGAGTCGGAGCCGTTGTTGGAGTCGGAGCCGGTCTCCGAAGCGCTGGAGCCAGAGCCGGTGGTGGTCGCGGTCGAGTCACCGGAAGTCTCACCGGAAGTCTTGGTGGACATGGTGCTGCCGGTCATGGAACCAGAGCCGGTCTTGGAGCCGGAGCCAGCGGAGCCAGTGCTCTCGCTGCCACCGGTGGTCATGGAACCGGAGCCACCGGTGGTACCGGTTGCGCCAGCACCAGCGCCGGCACCACCGTCACTGGATTTGGAGCCAGCACCATCACTGGTCTTGGAGCCAGCACCGTCAGTGGACTTGGAGCCAGAGTCCTTGGAGCTCGAGTCGGAGTCGGAACCCGAGCCAGAGCCAGCCTTACCGCCTGGTCTCAAAGTTAGCGAGATGATCGACAAGTACCACGCTCAGGCGAGAACATACCAGGGCACTTCTGGAGAGCCATCTTGACGACCTTGTCGGAGTCATCCTCGGGGCAAGCCTCCTTGGTGCAGTCGCGGATGCCGAAGGTGTAGTTGTCGCTCTTACACAGGCAGGCCATGTCACCCGACTTGCACTCCAGGTCGGAGGCCTTGTTGTTCATGTTGGAGATACACATGGACTGTATAGGGCGGGTTTGCAATTAGTACAGGGGCCCTGCACAAGTAGAGGTTGCAACGACATCACTTACAGCACACTTCGAGGCCGACATGTCGGCGGCAGAGACCATGCCGACGGCGGCCAGGAGGGCCAGAGCAACGGGCGAGAAGGACTTCATGATGCTGGTTACCGAATTGGAGTTCTTGAGACAGGGAGTCGGGATTGAAACCAGTGGGTATCAAGGCCAGATGGGAATGGGGGAGGGAAGGGGGAAGAAAGAGATGCGGGCTCGGCACAGGGATTTATAGAAAGGGGAAAGAGGAGACCGGAGATTTCCAGCCGTGAACCAAACACTACAACTCAATGAATCCTCGGGTGGGCATGCACTAGCAGCAGCTTAGTACAGGGAACATGACGACGGACCCCTTCGCGTCCCCCATCATCCGAGAGGATCGGCCGTGCGGGTTGCCCGGTGCGGTGCAGCAGCTGTGCTGTTTTGCTTTTTGACTTTCGTGGTCCTGCATTGGGGCTGCCCAGCCAACGTGGCTGGAGAGGAGGCAACGCACCCACGGGCCCCGACGCAAAGGGCAGCAATGAAGTCATTGGGTTGCAGTATCTCGCTGGCAATTGGCTTTTGCCTGGGGGCGGTCCGGGAAGCTCGATCTGGATCTCGATCAGGGATAGATCGCCCCCTGGAGATGAGTTTGCGGTCTCGCTGGGTCTCCTAGGAGCTTCCTGATAGGCCCGTCGAATTCCCTTGTCCCCAGTGTGGATCACTGTGGATCGGGGGATTTGGCTCGTCAAGGGTTTTTTTTCTCTTGGTACGAACCATAGCCGGCTTGACCCCGGGCAAAATTCAAATGATGATGTCCCCGACATGCAGGATGCAGGATCAAATTGCGGGTGACGGCCGGGAACCAGCCATGGATTTCCGCTCCTGTAGGCGAGCAGGCACATTGACGTTTCCCACCCCGCCCTTTTGCACCGGGATGGAATGCAGGATATGCACAGGGCAATGGGAACCAGCCTCGGTGGAACAGACGAGAGAAAATCAGGGAAGTGGGTGGCGGTCGGAGGATCGACAACAAATCCCTATCGGGCGCATCAAATCCTGGAACGAAGCCGAATAATTGCTGGATCCATCCAGTCCCCGATTATTATTATTGCACTATTGAATTCTGTCGGGGTCACCGCTGGTGTGGCTTAGGATCGTCCGGACCCGCTTCTGAGCTCGCTCCAACTGACCTTCAGGTAGCTGCTCCGATGTTTGATCCAAGGCTTGTTATTCTCCGCGACTCCAGCCGGTGCTTTGTCTGGTCTGGTTCTCCATGATCGATGCATCCATCGACGACGTGCACGATTGAACGTGGATGCGACAAATCCTCGGGTCCGAGCCCCGTCACGTGCCATGACCATTAGTCAGCGACTCTAATCGCGTCGATAACTAAGTTACTTCGTAGTTCACCTAGTCAACAAACTATCGCCATGGAAAATGTCACCACCGAGTCGCACGCGTGTCCCATCTGCTTCAAGACTTATCCACGCCGAGACTTGCTGTTGCGACATCGACGCCGTTGCCGGGGACTTACGCCGCGGACGCGTCGCAAGGCATGCAATGCATGCGTGCAGGCCAAAGCCAAATGCTCCTACACTCGCCCATGTGGTCGCTGTACGCAACGGGCCTTTCTCTGTGAATATGCTCAGCCCATCGACCAGTCTCAAACATGGGCCGATCCCCTGACGACGCCGTTGTTGACCGATGGCATTGATGCATCGCTGGACACGGGAGCCGCCATGCAAGGAGCAAGTCAGGGCGCGATAGATCCGCTCTTCAATTTCCCCGTAATCACTCTCAATCCCGTAAACCGGTCTTCTCTAAGGGATTTGGCCCTCATATTGCAACAATACCCCAAATTATTGTTGCGCGATGACTTTCATTCTCCCCTTCTTCATCATAGCCTCTACGATGACAATGTGCCGGACATGGCTACGCTTGCCAGGACATCCATGGCCATTTGCTGCGGCAGTACGATGGAATCCGCGGATGGGGCACGCTTTGCGCGGCATGCCATGGACGTGGAGCGACAACGGCTGATCCAGTCGTTTCCCACATCGACGTGCATGCGGCAGTGGGACGCTCTGCATGCTATGTTGATATACGGGGCGTTGGAAGTCCGCTCGGCCCTCGACCCACCCCGTGACGAGTGGAAGCAAAAGGCCCACTCGCGAGGACTCAAGGATCCATTTCTGGCCAAGATGACTCGCTCGTTCATTCAATCGCACCTCGATCTCCCCGGGTCTGATCTGATGCGGACATCCCCGCCGGTCCAGAGCTGGGAACAGTGGAGCGTGGCCGAGACTGCGCGGCGCACCGTCTTCCTAGCCAACCTCCTTCATTTCCTCAGTAGTCACGACTTGGAGAGTGGGCAATGCTCACCCTACTATGAACCGCTCCAGCACGAACTTATCTCCAAGATGCCTTTGCCTTGTAATCACGCTTTGTGGACGGCTCGCACCGAACAAGAGTGGAGGCTCGCCGTGGATGCGAGCCAGAGTAATGCATCGTTCATACAGGACCTCCCATTGACACTGCAACTTGCGACGGGATGTTTCACTCTCCAGGATCTCCTGTCCAATGTGTCCCAAGATGATCTTCAAACCATCGCGGCGCATGGGATTGGATTTGGCAGCTCCGACGAGCTCCGGGGTCTCATTATTCTCTGCGCCGCCAGGCAATTTACATGATCGCCGGAGAATTGTCGTTGAAACAAAGTTGGCCCTGAATATTGACCAAGCCACATTCTAGAAAGGTTCCACCATCAGCTCATCCTGGTTCCGGATTGCATCACCGGAGTTTGATGGTCGCGACCGGCCAACTCCGCCCGATCCACGGAGTTCCGTGGCAGAGACCATATATCATTGATAATCAGAGGTTCGGAGATGGGAGGTTCCTTCCTATATAAAGAGATTGCCTTGATCGATGGGCTTCATCTCGGTCACTTCTCTATCTCTGCTCCCATCTCCAGATATGGCCCAAATCACCGCCATGGTGGCCACCAATGTCTACCGTCTGTCCAATCTAGGCAATCTCGCTGTTGGTCAATGGTGGAGGATACATGCCGATGGAGGAATGAACGACTCCCAGCCCGTGGCAGAGGCTTGGGGTTTGCGCTCTGGGATCTACACTCCGCGACAGCTGGTGGAGGGCTTCTCTCCTCTCCTCGATGCAGTTGTAACGCGACTGGGGCCCGACCCGCCCGGTACCAGCCCTACTCGTGTCCGGCTCCTTGCTAATGTCGCCGCCAACCTGGCTACCGACACTCGTGAAGCTACTCTCCGCCTGTCCGAGCCGTTGGACATCTCGCGGCGCGAGATCAAGCAACAAGCAACCCGGATTGGCAAGTCATTAGTTCAGTGGGCACATGAGTCGCACGCAGAATCATTTGATCCAGAGATGTATCTGCGCAGTCCCTGCGAGGGCCATCTGCTACTTCCGTCCAACGTGGACTTGATGTTTGGCGACCGAAGCCAGCCCCATCTGATGCAACTCTTCAATGAGTACATGCATCAAATGGTCCTCCTTCGGGATGCACTGCTCCCCTTTCAGAATTACGAGGAGGTGCTCATCCCCGTCGACCGAAAGGCTCGGGGCATCCGTCATCTGGAGTCAGCGAGGAGTCAATTCTTGGCTGAAGTCCTGACCAAGCATGCCACGCAACGAGGGGTGGTGTCATATGCAAAGGCTCTCCTTGCCCCGGGACTGCTGCGCACAGCCAGCACTGGCTATGGATTCCAATATGCGCATGGCACTGTCTTACCCGCATTCCTCGCTGGCGGCCCGACCCCTTTGCATTTGCTACAGTATATCCCTGCCAAACTCGATACGAAAGTGACAGATATCCTGTTTGATTACCAGTTCCAAGACTATTATTCGGCGGCCCGTGTTGAAATCGCCCTTGGAACTCAGCTTGCACCGTTCAACCCGGCGGACTTCCCCCCAGAGAGTGGCCTCTCCATTCAAAGCGCTAAAATTGAGCTGGCTGGTAGCTCTGTGGACGGAGAGCCGCGTCAGCTTGAGCTACGATTCGAGTTGGACAACGGAAAATGTGTCGCGGTCGATCTCGGTCAAGTCGCTCGTGGCCATCGCTATTCTTATCTGGCCTCACCAGAATCCACCGATCCTTGCCAAAGTCCCAAAACTATTGGATCGGTAGTTGTCCATGATCCCCTTCGCATTCTTGAAGCAGCCAACGCAGGTTTACTCACCGCAAAAGAAGGTGGCGTCCATGTCATTCCAACCGGTGACTCCCTTGTCGCGCTGGGCATCTTAGGAAAGCTTTATCCCGAAAACACGATTCTTCTTCCGAGGACTGTGACTTTTGATCAGGCATTGAATGCAGGGAAAAGCTTCGAGCCGAAATTTGTGGTTTGGGGTGGCGTGAATCACGGAGGACTGAAGGGTATTTTTTGATCCACTACAAGTCAGGCACTACTATCTTTATGTTATGTGGGAAGATATCCAGGTGTAAAGGATATATCATACATCTCTGTTCTCGCGAGCGGGTCGGTGCAAGTTTCGCAGTTCGATGTTTCGCTGTAATCCAACTCCGCTATATTCTACATGTCTCTAGTCCATTCGAATTTACCACAGCAAATCAATAAGCCTTATCCACCTAAACTTCATGCGTTCTGATTTACCTGCTCTTTCTGACCAACATGCAGTATTTGATTATTATTCTATCCATTGATTCAGCTGTCCCGTCTTGTTGACGGTTGACCGGTGGGTCACTGTGGGCCATCAATCCTTCCCGACCCAACCGAGCCCGACAAAAAAATTCTGATCGCTCCATCAACCCACACCCACTCCTGCTAGGAAGCAGGGCAAAAAGTTGACCGACGCAGGGGTCGAACCTGCAATCTCTTGATTCGTAGTCAAGCGCCTTGCCATTGGGCCAGCCGGCCTTGGATATGAAGCTGGGATGAAAGGTGCTATATCAGATGAAACAGTAGACGAAGAGGATGCAGAAGCTGATTGGCCCGGGATTTACATCTAACAGTGCTTCAGGGAAGAACAAAACGCCCGTATTATTTTCAGGCAGGATAGACCTCATTGGAAAAAGATCCTGAAAAGAAATTGAAAGACCTCGCTGATCACGGGAGAATTGACCTTAGTGAGAGCGGGAGCAGATCAAGGCGTCGACGCTGTTTGGACTGCGGGGGACACATGCCAGTGCATCCAGAGAAATATAAAGCGCAGATCTATTTGTCTATTTACAATCTAGTAATCCCAGTCCCGATCACAGATACGGCGCTGGTTGCCAGAACCGGCAGTGTGAATTACCAACGGTGTCGGTGGTCGTGCGGATGGTATTGTTCCCAATGTTCATGAGTTGTTGACGCGAACCATATTGTTCGAAGACTGGGCCAAGGGGGGACTTCGGTCTCCCAAACTGTGCAAAACTGGTGAAGTAATCCTGCATCACCTGCGACACCGTGACATTTGTGACCGTGATGTCGTTATTGTGCGGCACCGTGCCGTTGCTGTAGTAGGTGTAGAGAACATCTTGCCCATGGATTGCCGGTGGAACGCTGAACTCGTATGCAAATGTCCGGTTGTTGTAGGCCCGGTTGAGGTAGTCAATGCTGCACTTGAAGATCATGTCGGCGTTGAGGGTCGACGTACGTTGGATCGAATCGGTGTAGCCGTGCGATCCGTCATAGACGGGTGGGTATAGTTCCTGGGTGATGTATTCGACGATATCCGGTTTGATATGGGGGAACGTCGTCTTCAAGTATTGGGCCAGCCAGCTACTGTTCCGACTGTCGGGGGACGTGAACACCAAACCTTCGTTCGCATTATACCCTGTCATGAGATTCAAGTCGTGATCATATTTGCCTTGCTGCAAAAGCTGACCCGGAAGAGCGGGAACAAACGTGCCATCCACCACGGGTCCATAAATAAAACTCCCCCACGGAGCTTTGGTCGCAATTTGATAGGCATTTCCGGCCATCAGTTTCTCCGATGGAAGGTTACGAGCTTGCTCAACAGTGCTGACATTCAGGATTCCAAGGAATTGCTTGAGAACCTGGTCCGATTGTTTGTCATCGACCACGGGCACCCAGCCCGGGCTTTGCACAATCGCCTGCTGGAATGGTGACGACGGACCAGCCTCCCCGCCGTATGCCGTGATATGGTGCATGATGGACCCCCCTCCAGAGGATTCACCCATGACCGTGACCCGAGTGGGATCGCCCCCGAAGAGATGGATATTCTCGGCAACCCAGTCCAGGGCAAGACGCTGGTCATGAAGACCAGCGTTGGCGGTGCCATTTTGGGTGAGAGTGTCACCAGCAAGCCATCCAAATGCACCAAGCTAGATATGGGATGAGACAATGTATCGATCAAAGAGCTTATCGGCCACGTACTCGGTAGTTCAAGGTCACGTAGACAACACCATCCCCGACCACCGTGCTTCGTTCGACGAGACCAGCCGGGTCGAAGGTCGTTTTATCACCCTGTGCGAACCCACCACCGAAGATCCAAACTAGCACTGGAGCTAGCGACTGTTTCTTGGGCCAGTGTTCCCGTCGCGACCGATCAAAAATCTTCTGAGGGACGATCACATCCAAAAAGAGACAGTCCTCGGTCGTGCGAGGATCGACCGGGTATGGCACGTAGGGATAGGAGGAAATATCCGTGGATTTGTTGAATGTGGTGTTGGTCAACTGGCTCAGGAGAAAGTCCGGCTCGATATCCTGCGACCAGATGGGGAACCCCTGAGGACATACCCGCCCGATCGAACCATTTTGGACTTGTCGTCGGTCCTGTTCTGGCTTCTCCGGAGCTCGAAATCGCAAGTCGCCGAGGGGTGGAGCCGCGTAGCGGATATTGCTGAAATTGTAGAGGCCCGTAGGGCTCTGCAGCGTCCTGTTAGCTTATTTTGGCCTAGAAACCAGTGACTTCTTTTCTCACTTGGAACGTATTGGCCTGGTGCAACGCATAGCCCAGATCGACGATCGGCAAATTGGAGGCAGAACAGATTGACAACAGTGTCAGTAACCAGAAAACAGCAGCCATCCTGGGCGAGACGGTAGTTCGTCACTGACGAACAGCGAGGAAGCTATGCACGTTGTATATAAGCGGCAGCTGAGCTCTGCAACCTGGAGGGAAAACGGGGGACAACCCCTCTCGGTGTATACATCACATCGAAGGTGCATTGAAAGTGGAGCCTCACTGTGCAAGACCCCGCAAGTGGTTATCCGAAGCAAGTGATAGAGCTTTGTAGCTGATACGGGATGAGCCCAGGCGACGTGGTGGGGACGTGATTATCATTTCCGGATGTTGTTACATTCTGCATGCCCGCGAACAGATGATGTCAGGCAACAGATCCGGGTGATCTCAGCTTCTCACCGCATGTGTATTCACTCGTGATTGATTGGAATTTCGAAGAATTCAGTTCACTAGCCCGGCTAGACTTGCGCATCATCTCTATGACCTCGTCAACCGAGCGCTTGTCGGCTCCACGAATTTTAATCCTTTGCGAATATCAGCGCACCGCTCTCATAGAGGAGTAAAAAAAGCCGCAGAAGAACAAGTCAATAAATTAACATGACCCGCGCTTCATTTGCCCTCGAAATCCGGTCAACGTGGCCCGGAAGGGGCCGCTTTCAGCTGGATGGCGTCCATGTGGTGCGAAGTGACTCCACTTTATTGATCGACCACTTGGCGAATCTTGTACTCGAGCATCGCATTGGACGCGACCTGGTGCTCATTTTGCAATTTATCCGCGGACTCCACTCCAGCCGCGGGGACGCGATATTCAAATCGGTTACCGGGATGGGGACGTGTTCCATCAGGCAAGGGATACGGGAAGGGGAGGTACTCTGGCAGCAGACCCAACTGCACCAGTACCGTGGCCTGATCCCATGCGATGTGCTCATGATACAGCCGATCCCCCCGGATATTGACTACGGATGTGAAGGGGATGCGGAGAGGTTTGCCGGTTGGGGGAACCCCGGGCAGGCTGGCCCAAGTATCAGACGCGTGTATTCATAGGCAACGAGAAGGAGCGGTGTCACTTACAGCCAATCGACCATCTTGACATGAGTCAGACAGAAAATGAATTCGTCAACAATGCGGTCAGTGCCGATGGTCCGGCTGATGAGTTCCAAGGCCGTGTCGTCGGGATTGTTGAAGATGAAATGATGGAGGTAAAAGTGGCTTAAACGAGCCCGGCCAATGCCCCCCGTTAACTGATGATGTTTAGCCACTTGAAAAGACCCCAGAACACATGCGGTTTGGGTTCCCTTACTGTGGGGATGTGGTTCACATAAGGCTCCTGCACCATCGTGGCCATGGTCTTCTCGACCGACCGATCGCCAAACTCATAGTAGGTATGTTCATCCCAGATCTTTTCGAGATCAAAATAGGGCCCTCCAAGATGTTTCTTGATAAAGGCTAGGCTGTTGGTATGGGCCACTCCCGCCGTCGACATCCGGAAGTCCGAATGGCCGGGGATGATGAAGCCGGGGGAGTGGACATTGGTATACCGGTAAGTTGACCAACTGCTATGCTCATGGCCTTGACTCTCCTGACTACCACAGATGTGGAGCAGAGATGGGTTGCCATTTGCAAGGACCCACGAGTCAAAACAAATGGTTGCTGTTAGACCTGGCTCCTCCGATAGAACCGCGCCTAGAGTGACTTGACACTGCGGACTGTATTCCGTCTTCGCCCCATAGACTAGAAAGCTGTAAGTTCTGTTGCAATAAAATGGCTCGAGTTCGGGTCTCGCCCACCGATCAATGCAAATTGGCCCTTGTTCTCGATTTCCGGCAAAGCTGTCAAGGCATCTTTAGTCTTCTGGATCAACTCTCTCGTTGATGTACTAGCATGCCCTGACTCTGCTCCCAGAGTTATCTGCGCAACAGCATAACTTTCCTCTGCCCATTTCTGGAGAGGTTCTGGATCCAGACTCTCGTTTAGTTGCTGGCATGCCGAGTAGCTGCAGGGCCGGATCAGAATCAGTCCGGGGCCACGTCCACGGCGTGAGAGCGGAGGCTGGAGGACTATCTCGGATGTAAGAGACACCGAAGGTGCGGATGGAAGGGCTGAGGTGGTGGCCATGGTAGTCCTTTTCTTTAGACAAGGTTGGAGGTGTTGGTTTGTAGCCGAGGGGAAAGACCGCGCTGCACTTGTTCGTTTCCCCCCGCTTCACCACCAGCACAGGTCAAAGAACGACTTGACCCCCAACTCTATTGTCTCCCACCTTGTTTAATTTATTGCTTTGAATTCGCGTTCGGGAGGTGTTGCGTTTCTACACTACACACGTGACCATTGCCGCATTCGGATTTGCGGTTGCGTCGACCAAAGTTACCATTCCTCGTCAACGCGTCCTCGCATTGCCCCCACCATGAATGCCGCGGTGCAGTCTTCACTGTCGACAGTCGAGTCAAAACTTAATGCCCTCCTGACGACCCTGACGACCTCTCCTGCGGCTGCAGGTGCCCCGGCCGCGGCCGTTGCCTTGCTCGACGCGGACGACGCCCTTTCCTCCGCCATTGACACTCTCCGACGACATCAAGAGAACTACGCGAAAATTCTGCGACTGAGAGCCGAAGCGGAACAATTAGAGGATCGTGTCAAGGGGATTGTGAAAGACATCGAGGGGTTCGACCAGGAAATCCGGACAGCGTGCGGCGATGAGAGTGACAGCGATTCCGATTCCGATGAGGAGGGACAAGCTGTAGGCACCAAAAAAGGCTTTCGCAAGGAGATTGATTATCGATTGCTGCTCGATTTCGCGCGCCGCATAAGCAAATACAACTTGGAAGCTGCCGCTGATGCTGCCAGTGGCGTTGCCGCAAAGGGAACGCCCCAGGGAAGCCGGCTACAAATTCCAGATAAGAATGTGACTATGATGGGAACCAATGGAGAACCAGATACCGAAGGCGGCACGGAACCGGTGGCATCGGTCACGAAGAGCGCGACACAATGGTTAGATGACTCGGCGAATGTCACACGCGAGGTGTGGATGCTGCCCTACCCAATGGAGGAACGGATACGCATGGGATTGATGGGCCAGATCCAGCTTACCGCGGGTGATAACCCAGACAAGGAGGTGGATCGCTTGATCCGCGAAGCTGAGGGTGGAGTAGCGGAGGCACCTGCGCCGGCACCACTACCGGAGACAAGACAGGAAGAGGCCGCCAAAGCTGCCGTACAGGCTGGATCATCTGCCAGTGGCGCGCCTGCCCCGGCACCCAAGCCCAAGCCCAAGCCGAAGGCTCTCTTGGACCTTGATCTCTACGATCCCGATGATGACGACTTTTGAGCATACGAGAGCGAACAAGCGATGCTATTTCTCATGATACCAACTATCAGTGCTAGTCCTTTGTGTACAAATAACAATCCAGACAGTCTACAACTGATGCACTGAAGACTTGGCCGTCCCCCTTCGAACTTCTTCCCATAGAAGTAAAAAACGACCGCAGGGAGGCACCACATCACGACCAAGCACATCTTGAGACATTAATTGACACCATGACATGCGCAGGAGGCTATCAAGGTTTCAGAAATAGGACCTGGGCACACCCAGTGAATAAAAGTATAGCGGACGTCGTCCGCACTGGCATCAAATCAACTCTTCACCGTACGGGCAGTGACGTTGTCATCGATTGTAGTCACCCGATCAAAATGCATTGAAACACAAGTATCTGGCTCTGCAATCGACCTCGGCAATTTCAATCACTGATTTAAATCCCCGACCAGCGATTCATCGACTCCAAGATGCCTGAAGTTTCTGGATAGCGTACTCGGTCGCCCAGCCCCAATCCGCCTCCAATCCACGCAAGAGGTCTATAATGACTCGATGCTCCTCCACACTCTCCAGACATTGCCCTACAGCAAAAAGAAGCGGAACCATATGGATGCGGACTTCACCACGAGGGCGACCGAGAGCGATGCCACACAGTTCGCGGCTGCGATACTCTACTTCCTTGGTCACCTCCCGATAGCCCTGCAATCGATCAAAGGCAGTGCTCGGGGCACTGACCATATCCGCCGGTCGATTCAGGAGAAGAGCGATGCGGCCAAAGTGATAGTGTTGCATGGCAAAGGCGCAGGTCGCCTGGCTATAAAACACCTCGGGGAAGGGTGACTGGGTCCCCTCGGGTGCCTCGGTGAAGGTTCGCGGGCGCTCGATCCGCACACAGGGGCGGAATGTCTCTGGCACACCCTCGAACCAAGTCTGGATGTCGAAGCAGAGATCCAGCCATGTATTTGTATCCGGGCATGGCGGATTGCCAGCCTCGTTGCTAGTACTTGGTGATTGGGACATATTTTCTTGCGGCGATCCTGTCCATTGAGCAATCTGAGATTGCTTCGACTGGGCGAGGAAGTTGATGACTTTGCAGATCAGCCACGAGAGGCCGTTAGCTGCCTGGTCATCTTGTGATAACGCGAGGGATCCATCTTTCACGATATGGAACTTCATTTGATCGTCAATTGAAATCCCTGCGGCGCGCCACAGAGCGAGGTTTGTGGGATCCAAGTGCGTCGATGTACGAGTCAAATAGGACCCGAGGTGATCCTGACGCGCAAAGTTCCAGAATGAGGCCCGGATTGCATGGGTGAATTGTGCCGTGCCGGTCTGGATCTTTTGTAACAACTGATTGAACAGCACACGGATGCCCGAGAGATGTCTTGAAGTTGTTGTCAGTTGAGATAGCATCTCCAGGGTAGGGATGACACTGACACTTGCCAATCTTCGCCATTCGAGTCCAAAAGTCTGTAAAATGTCAACAGCACCACTGCAGCCAACATATCCTCGGCTTTTCGCAGCGTATAGCCGTCGATCGTGGCTGAATTGATGTCTCTTCTTGACTGAGTGCTTAACCATCGATTGATCGTTTCAATCGGCGATTCCAAAACGGCCGATGTAGACAACGCGGTATACCCATTAGAGTTGGAGTTGTTGAGATCAGACGCCGCGAGATAGTAATAGTTAGCGGCCTTGAGGAACCAATCGACCCGGGTCGCATTGGGATAGATTTCCGTTGACGCAGGATTTGTATACATCCCGTTGCGGGTGGATGATTTGCCACCCTTGACACGCCCTAGCTGTTTTGCGGCCAATGCCGCGACGGCATATTTGAGCACTGGGCTATTAATGGCTCGGATTGGAACATAGACCGAGAAAAAGTTCTCCGTGTCGGATAAGTCAAGCCTGACCTCTTTATCAGCTGGTGGCGACTCCAATCGTAGAAAGCGGCCACATACCAGGGGCCGATCACCTCCGCATAATGGCGAGCCAGGAAAGCAAGCTCGTGCTCCGTGCCGGTCATGAGCTCAGAGAAAATGTGCTGAAACTCTTCCCTGTCACTCTGTGGAGAGCCGCCCTCTCCCGAGGTGATTGGGTGGTACTCTGATCGATCCCTTGGGCCTATACTTTCGAGGCTGGGGTGGAAGGCCATGGCGGCATTCGGAGAGATAGGGCTATGAACCGGGCTTCTTACAGGGCCGCTGCTTCCTTGAAAATCCGCCAAGGGATTGATTTGGCCCAGCGGCTGGTCTCCACTCGGAGGTAGAATGGGGAATTGCATTTGTGTCGCGGCCATGAAAGGTTCCGATGAGATGACATCGTCCATGTGGGACTCATTGCTGGAATTCAACGTGGTTTGTGCCAGCTGTGAATGAAAAGCATCATCCTCGTCTATTTCAGCGTTGGCCCTTGACGACGGCGCCTTTTCAGTCTCCTGGATATCCATGAGACTCGATGACTGTAGCCTTCTCAAACCCCACTTACCTTGCTAGAATCTATAGCCGTGCCTGGCTTGGCATGCGATTCCTGATATGGAGCATAGCGGCGTCGGACAGTGGCGCCCTGGTCAATGAATTTGCGGGTTTGGACATAGCCTGGACATTCCACTCCCGCCGTTGCACATCGTTGGCAATGTGGACGAGTTTCATCACACTGAATGCATGAGCAGATGGCACAGAATCATAGACCCGCAGTGATGTACCTTGAGGTGCTTCTTCTTACATCGCTCGCACGCCTTGTTGGAGGGAACACCGGGCATGGTCGAGACGACGAAGAGTCAATGCCATTTACCACAGATGGACTCTTCGATTCCCGAGTATATGAAGACGTGGATGAATTTGAATCCCTTGGCTTTTGCCGCACGATCAAGCTCATCAACGGATCATATTAGTCAGCCGGTGGATTCTCGGCAGAGTCTCGGATATCCAAGCCATAACAAGATGAGATCTGGAGATC
Organism: Penicillium capsulatum; assembly: GCA_028828875.1. Classification (NCBI taxonomy): domain Eukaryota; kingdom Fungi; phylum Ascomycota; class Eurotiomycetes; order Eurotiales; family Aspergillaceae; genus Penicillium; species Penicillium capsulatum. The sequence goes on along the minus strand of JAQJZR010000009.1, from coordinate 4,347,409 downwards.
TTTCTACATATCTCTGGGAAGAAGATAACGTCGACGTTATATCTTGCAAAGAACAATATGATTTTCTCGCATACACCAAATCCCCAGAAACCACTAGTTGCTGACCCGAGCCTGCCGCTATCCGACGGTTCAGTCGCCGCAGCGCAGCTCTTGTATGACTCGCCCTCTCCCCGCTTCTCTTGGGCGAATGAAGGTTACATGCTCGAAGACAGACCTTTGCTTGTCCCCCTCTCGACTCAAGTACCTCGGGAGTTCTATGAATCTTGATTCTGGGGACATACTACGTCCACTTCCCCGCAGCGTCAGAGCCAATCCAATCGCCAGCCTTGTCTCCAAGTCTATCGGGATCGACCTTCGACAGACACCGACAGAGTTACATCGCCCAATGCTACAAAGTCAGTCTTTCTCTCGAGTCCAGAGCGACGGAAGGTGCCGCCTTGCGGGGTCAACAATGTGGAGGCGGCACGACGCAGCATCATTCTGCGCCTCGCTCTTGCAATCCGGCCCAGAGAGTGGCTCGAGATGGTTTCATCTCCCCAATAGGAAGGGGTATTCGGCGTCTACCCGACCGTGTGGAATGTTCCCTCCGCGGGCTTTCGGTAAATAAGAATGCTCAACTCCCCCCTCAACGCATTAGTTGTTTCTTTTCTTGAGGATCGATTGTCCAGTATAGACGCAAAGTTTATGACCCAGACCAAGGGAATAAACGTGGTTGGAGATACGACGTGACTGCAAATGATTCGCAACGCCATCGAGAGTCTGGCTCTCGCAGTGGCCTTGGCGGGTTCACTCGTGCTGGCTACCCAGGATGCCCCGAATGATGATTTCGACGCTTTGAAATATGTCGATCCTTTGATTGGAACCGCAAATGGAGGTGCGGCTGGGAGTAGAATGTGCTCTCGAATGGACCACAGATGGCGAACTATAGGACATGTCTTTGCCGGCGCCACTCTGCCATTTGGTGAGTGATTCACGAAGTATTGTGGAATGGCAGATCTAATACAGCGCAGGCATGGCTAAGGCTGTCGCCGATACCATAGGCGAAAATCAAGCCGGCTTTGCCTATGATACGTCCTTCGTGTCCGGATTTTCCCATATGCACGACTCGGGTACGGGTGGTGTATGTCCCCTCAAGCCTCTCATGTCCGGGCAATTCTCACCAGTTTAGTCTCCGTCACTCGGAAACTTCCCCATTTTTGTGCAGTCGGCTTGTCCCAACGACGACATCAACCAATGCAAATGGCAGATGCACGACAGAGCCGTGCGGTGGAGGAGGGATTCACCACAGGCACGTCCCGGGTACTTTGGCATTTCACTCGACAATGGTGTTCATGCAGAGATGACGACCACCAATCGGTCGGCCTTGTACCGGTTTACCTTCAACGAGACATCTGGGACCCTCAGTCCGGTAATCTTAGTGGACTTGATGGATCTGCCACAGTCTCGGAGCAAGGGAACCGCCCATGTCGACCCTTCCACTGGGCAATTGAGAGGAAACGGAACATTCAATCCCAGCTTTGGAATTGGTAGCTATAATCTCCATTTTTGCGTGGATTTTCGGGGAGCCGAGCTTCGAGACACGGGTGTCTGGGTCAAGAACCGTGCAAACTTCAGTCGGGAGACCGTGCACCTTCGGGCGGATGGAACTAATACGGCAGCCAGTCTCTTCGCTGGTACTTTTGCCCGGTTCAAGAGCCCCAAAGACCGTGCGATCCTAGCACGCGTCGGCGTGAGCTTCATGAGTGACGAGCAGGCATGCGTCAACGGGGAGCGAGAACAACCGGACTTCGACTTTGATGGTACCGTGGCAGCCGCGGAGTCTGCCTGGAAAAAGAAACTGAACGTCATTTCGGTGGATGCGGAAGGCGTTTCATCGGATTTGCAGACAGTATTTTGGAGCGGGGCTTATCGATCTCTCATCAGTCCGCAAGACTATACGGGAGAGAATCCTCTCTGGAAGAGTGGTGAGCCTTATTATGACAGCTACTACTGGTAAGTGACCAAAATTGCCTTCGTCTCTGTGGGTGTAATTGCTCATTTTGCGACATGATAGCATCTGGGACTCCTACCGCAGCATTCATCCGCTTTTGACACTGGTAGATCCCCTTTCGCAGTCCCTGATGATGCGCAGTCTCATCGACATCTACCGCCACGAAGGGTACTTGCCTGACTGCCGGATGTCACTTTGCAAAGGTTTCACTCAAGGAGGCTCGAACGCAGATGTATTGGTAGCAGATGCGTATCTGAAGAAAGTCCAGGACATTGACTGGAACACGGCCTATGAAGCTATTGTGAAGGATGCCGAAGTCGAGCCCCGGAATTGGAACGTTGAGGGCCGAGGCGGCCTGCACAGCTGGAAGAGTCTGGGTTATATCCCAACCGATGACTACGACCCCTACGGCGTGGGGACACATACTCGCAGTATCTCACGAACGGTGGAATATGCGTACAATGACTTTTGCATTGCCGAGGTGGCCGAGGGACTTGGCCATCATGAAGATTACGAAAAATATACCGGAAGATCCGGCAACTGGATCCATATGTTCAAGGCCGATCAAAAGTCGAGTATCAAGGGCGTCGATACCAACTTTACTGGATTCTTGCAGCCTCGCTATACGAACGGAACTTGGGGATACCAGGACCCAATACTCTGCAGCCCCTTGTTGAATTTTTCCTCCTGCTATCTCAATCCCCAGGGCCATGAGACATATGAGGGAAGTGCCTGGTTATATACCTTGTCCGTATCACCTTCTCCTCTGTCATTGATAGACACGCTGACGACTCTATTGTAGCTATGCCCCGCATGATATGGCTTCGTTGATCAAGACCTTGGGTGGCCCCGAATCCTTCACATCTCGTCTCACCTTCCTCCACGAGTCTGGCTTACTGTATGTCGGTGATGAGCAAGCATTTTTGACCGTGTATCAGTTCCACTATTCGGGGCGACCGGCGCTCTCGGCCAAATACAGTCACTCCTATATTCCATCCCAGTTCAACACCACCGTCCCCGGGCTCGCAGGCAATGACGATAGCGGGGCCATGGGGTCGTTTATAGTGCTGAGCATGATGGGGTTGTGGCCTGTTCCTGGTCAGGATGTCTATTTGATCACTCCCCCTTACTTCAAAGAAGTGAGCATTCGGAATCCGCTCACAGGCCATGTGGCGACCATCCGCAATGTCAATTTTGATCCCAGCTACAAGTCGATCTACATTCAGAGCGTCAGATTGAACGGCAAGCCGTGGCATCAGAACTGGCTTCGCCACAGCTTTTTTGCAGAAGGGGGTGTGCTGGAACTGGAACTGGGGGAGACCGAGAGTGAATGGGGTACACATTTGGAGGACCTTCCTCCTAGTCTTAGTGACAATCATACGTGAGGGTTGATGGAGTGGATGTGCATAGTTAATTCAAGTTCTTTAATTCGATTTCGCCATACTTAGCACTTGAATACTAAGCTTGGGTGTTCTCTAGTCACTCTTGGCTTTCATCCTGACTCCTCTTGTTCTGTCTCGTCTTCTCCATCAGCCCGCTCGATTTACCGCAATAATCTTGAACTCGTTGCGATATGGATAGTGACCACCCGTTTATGGGAGCGTGTAGCCACCATCAATCACCAGGTTTGCACCAGTCATATAACTGGATGCATCGGAGGCACAAAACACGTAAGCCTAGAGTAAAATCAGCCGGAAGGGATCTTCATGATCGATGCGTGAATGTCATACGCCTTTGAGCTCATAGCACTGGGCCATTCGATTGGCGGGGATCATGCTATGCCATTTCTCGTGCCATTCCTTGGGGTGAATGTCCAGGATGTCGGTGGCGATAAACCCCGGCGAGATACAATTGACTCGGCAAAAGTCCACCCATTCCACCGACAAGCACTTGGCCAGCTGGACGACCCCAGCTTTGGACGCATTATACTAGCCGAAATGAGCCTTGTCATTGTGATGTAGGTGGATCACTTACCGCAGCTTGCTTTTGAGGCACATTGACCAGGGTCGCACTGACCGAGGCCGTGAAGATGACATTCCCGTGGCCCTGTGCTTTGAATACATGCGCCGCCGCCTGGGCCGAATAAAAGGCCCCGTCCAGATTGACCTTGATGATCTCACTCCACTGATCGGGGGTATAGTCTTCGGCGGCGACGCACGAGGTGATTCCCGAGTTGGCCACCATGATATCCAGGCGACCAAAGTCCTGGACCACACGCTGAACCACAGCCTCGACGGCCGACTGGCTGGTCACATCGGCTTGATACGCGGCGGCGCGGACATTATTTGCGGAGGCGATCTCCGCGGCGGCATTACTAGCGGTCTTGGAAGAGTTGTAGACCAACGCGACCTGGAAGATTGTTAGAAGAGAAGGGGGATATCTGCAGATAATGAACGGGGGTATACATTTGCGCCGGCTTCCGCGAGTGCGCGGGAGACTTCCAGGCCTATGCCACGCGCACCTCCTGGAGGAACAGATCAGCGGGCTGCTTTCCCCGGGGCATTTCCATGCTGGCGTCATACCAGTGACGATCGCGACTTTGCCCGTGAGGTCAAAGGCCTTGATGACATGCTGGTTCTGGGGCTGGGCGAGGACCATTCTCGGATGTGACAGGTCGGGATGTTGGTGAAATCAATGTATTATTTGAGGAACCAAGATCGGTTCATGGATGTCTCCGATAGTAGTGGGTGCCACTTGATCGTCCGTTCCCCGCATCGGCACATCTCCGACCGCGCCCGGGGGATAAACCTCCGAGGGTGGGGGAGGGAAAGGGGGGAGGGGCAACTGGATTCTCTGTCTAACGAAACGATGACAGAGAGAAAATCAAGGTGATCTTTATATCTGATTTCAGGCCAGGCGATGGCTGAGGATGGGTTTGGCTGAGGGAGCACAAGATTGTCAGGAAATGACTAAGTTGCCCGGCTGGCGCAATTGGTTAGCGCGTGCGGCTTTTAACCGCAAGGTTGCCGGTTCGATCCCGGCGTCGGGCGAGTTTTTTTGTTTCCCTTATAGTCTAAGTCTACATTTTATTTATATTATGATGATCTACTCTGTAAAGTTGATATATACAAATAATGTGATTTATATCTATGGATGCATTGGTGACAATGTCTGTTATAGATCCGCACTATCTAGTACTTCCCATCGCCGCTGAAGCGTCTGGTACGGCTTGCGCATAGGCCAGATGTGGATGTCTTTGGTCTGGTCAATGATGCCAATCAATGCATCCCGCTCCTCCTGGTTTGTGAAGTATTCCCCGTAGAGAGTGATGGCAATCACCGCATTCAACAAGGCCGGCTGGACCCGTAAGTGGTGTACGGCGATCCCGCAGAGATTCAGCACAATCGATCGGACCTGGGCCTCGGCTTTACGATGTGCAGTCCGACTCGCATGCCTAGATGGGCATGGTGAGTGCTTTTGCCGGGTGAAAATGGAGGTGCTATTGACTTGTAACGTACTCGAGGTTTGGGTTTTCTGCAATTAGGATCATTCGAGCGAGCTGGAAGTGTTGGATCGCCGTGACCTGCACATCAAAGCTGTACCATACAACAGGGAAGATCTGCCCTCGGCATCGGTCAGCTTTAATCTCGAGAATAGGGTCCAGCTCCCCTTGGCAATCTTGGGTCAGTTGTTGTTCTTTCACTTTGAGTCGGGCTGCAAGAGAACTGGTGAGTGACTCTTCCTCTAAGATCGTAATGTCAGAATTACCCCATTCATCAGGCAGCTTCTGACCCCATCGCCAGGTCGCAACCTCTCCGGCAAACATGATCACGTTGTTGGGGATAGACGCGTTCCGCCAACGATCGGAATCAAAGCGCAGATGCGGAACACTCTCCCGTGCCAACGCATAGTAGATTTCCTGTCGAATGACAATCCAGTATGCTGCATTTGCCAGGGAATAATTTGAGTAATCGAGCGGAGAGGCCATCATCGAGTCGATGATGGTCTGCGTGATGGCCAGAAACTTGACTCGCTCGTCGGTGTAGATGTCAGCATCGGTCTCGCCATCGCCCATTTCTTCTTCCATCTCCTCGTATTGCCGGAGAATCACCGTAGCAGCCATGATGTTCTCTTGATGGATAGGGTCCTGGATGTCGGGGAATTGAACGAGATCTGGGATGCACCGCAGCATGTATTCAAGGGCGCTGGACTCTTTGAGGTCCGGGAGTAGCTGGCCATGATAAAGAATGCCCTGCGGTGTCTTATATTTGGGTAGTCGACACATGCGGCGCGCAGCTACGGCAAAGAGGGCATTTCGTAGACTCGGGCAGTGCTGGGCTCGACGAGGGACCACCAGTTGGAAGTGGCGTCGATCATCGCAATGATCAAACTGTTTCATAATCAGTGTGTGCAGGAGTGACGTGCATCCTGGACCTTACCCATGGCGACAGCTCCTCGACAAAATATCGTAGCAGACAAGATTCCTGAACGGTACCGAAGGCGATTCGAACGAGCTGGTCACTGGAGGTGGTGCGGTGGGCACTATTCCTCCCGCTTACCCTGCTGTTGCCTGTATCATGAGTGGAATTCTTTTGAATGGATTCCCTATCTTCTTGCTGGTGTATCGCCTGTGAAGGTACTTGTGTCTCGTTGCAGCTCGTCCATGATGATGGCGAGGACAATGTAAGCACAGAGGAACCATGGGGCGAGTTATCCAGTATGTGGTCGGTGAATGGGCACACATAAGCTTGACTTGGTCCATGATGTCCACTATGGCTCGCGGGAGGCTCTTGACGGTGTAGATTCCCCGTTGCCAGGGGCTCTTCTTCCGGAACGAGATCCTCGGTCCCTGAGGTGTCGATCAGGCTAGGCGCCGGCGCACATGAAGATCCATGTAGGCTCGAAGCATGTACCGATGGCCGCCAGTTCCTGGGCTTGCTATTGACCCACGTCTGACCCCGGCCGAAGCTGGCATCGAAATTGGCGGTTGAACCATGGCGAAAGATGGCTTTTCGCTGGACCGGCTTGCATTCGAGGCCCTTGTTTTCACATCGCTTGCAGGTCGGCTTTCGCTTGTCGCCTGCACATTACAAGTTCAATGAGTTGATGAGTTCATTTTGTGTTGTATATGGCGGGGAAGTCATTTACATTTTTGGTGACTCGCTGTGTCCACTGTGGTTAGCCAGATATCGCACCAGGGTGGGACGATCTCTACCTCGACAATTCGAGCAGGGCTCTCGGGGCCCTGAGGTAGCGGAGGACATGTCGGGCGAGGATATGAGATTTCCCCCCGGAGGAGAGAGAACACGGCGTGGATTCCCCGGAGCGGGAAAAAGGCAGAGTCGATGTCAACCCCGCAGGCCGAATCAAGCAACATAGCCTGCGAGATCGGAGAATACCGAATGCATTCTATTGCAAGGAATTGAAGGGTGACGTAGAAGAGAATAGTAAAGAATCTAAGACAAGTGGTGGGATCCTAGAAGTTGATCAGACGGGCAGATGCAGTTGGAGTAGATCATGGCTAAATGACAACAAGTGATGACTATAGACAATAATATGAACCAAATCTGGGTTTCATCAATTTTAACTTATATAGCTGATGCGAAAGGCCTCGATTTTAGAAGCATAGTGCATTAGTTACAAGGCACGGCTGACACATCCATATCATCAACTCCATTTGGAATGTCTATCTCTATCTTTCCCTCACAGCTTGTTGGCACGCTCATCCACGCGCTCGCCACGCGCATCAAACCGAACTACCTCTCCCGTCAACAATGCATGCTGCAGTCCCTGTCCAATCTTCATTACCATGATTCCCGTCTCAAGCATTACGGGGACCGGCTTGTTGTAAAGAACTGCGTCCACAAACTCATTGGCCTCCAGCGCAAAGGCATCCTGGAATCGCTGCCAATACTCGGGCTGAACCTCGTGTCGCATGCCCAACTTGTCTGCCAGAACGACATTATTCTGCTTCGATACCACGTTGACCATCAACTTGCCGTGTGTGCCCGTGATCTCGGTGCAAACATCGTGGCCATGGGCCTGGGTGCGCGAGCAATAGAAATACGCAATCTTGCCGCCCCAGAACTCCACCACTCCGACCGCATTGTCGACGTCGGACAGATCCTTCAGCTCCGGGTGATGTTGCAGTGTACCGGCCGCCCAGCAGGCCTTGGGAATGGGATTTCCCAGGTACCAAAGAGACAGATCAATGTCGTGGATGGCACAGTCGACGAAGATGCCTCCATTCCGGGAAGCATACCGGACAAAGAATCCCGTATCGTCGAGCAGATCACACGTATTGGAACGCACCATGAACGGAGACCCAATGGCGTGCTTCTGGTAGATCTTCTTGCTCGCATCACGATACGAAGCATCGAATCGCCGGGAGAAGCCTGCCATCACCTTGATCCAAGGGTTCTTCTTGGCAGCATCCACCACCGATTGTGCCTGTGGGTGAGTGAATTTAGAGTCAGAAACTCTTGATATCTTACGGGATCTAAGACTTTACCTCGGCAAGTTCAGTGCTCAATGGCTTTTCACAGAGCACATGGACGCCCTTGGCAATAGCTGCCAAAGTCTGGCTCGCATGAACGTCTGTGCTGGTCGAGACCCAGACAGCTTGCAGACCGGCCTGTGCGAGCATCTCATCATAATTGCTATAGACGCTGATGCCAAAGTCGCGATACTCCTCGTTCTCGGTCGCCCACTGGATCTCGCTGGGCTCGGTCGTACACACGGCCACTACCTTTGCACGAGGCACGCGGTACGACAGGGTATGAACGTGTCGCTTACCCTAGAGAGGGTCAATGGCATGGCTTTCTCAAATGGACGTCAACTCACCATGCGACCCAGGCCAACAACTGCAATTCGAAGAGGTTCCATGTCGATTGTGAAGAAGTTTCAGCCGGTGGTCTCTAGAAAAGGCCTTGAAATTTCTTTGAACAAAGCGATGGAGAGTGTTTGCCTCCGCCTTCGTTGGGGTCTTTATATCCTCGAGGTCTCGAGAGATACGAAGTATACGAAGTAGACGATGCTCATCGCCGCTTCCTGCCGTTTTGGGTAATTTTTCGGGGATCCGCCACGATGTATCCTTTTCTCTCCACGGAGGTGATTTGAATAAAGTCTATATTCTATTGCCAGTTAGAGCTAATCACTCATAGGATGATGTATCCGGTTATGCTCAATTGCATTTTCGCAGCCATGCAAAACCCATGTTCATCGACCCCTAATTTTGTGCCGGTCTATTATCTCGAAGTTTGACTTTTTCAAGAGATTTGGATTTGGGCTCTTAGCGGATGGACTTTTTGAGGTATTCGAGAACTCTTCCATGTGGCCATACCGACCGTGTGGTTTTCTCAAAATTGCGCATGGCGACCATCGCTTACTGCCTCTTGAGCATCGATGCGACCAGAGCAACCTTTCAAGACAAAACACCCCACAAGAAGAAAGAGATAAAGAGGCTCAACGACAAGCAACTCCAATGCTGGAGAGCTCTCAAGAATTACTATGTCGAGCATGGCAAACAGGTTTGGCCCCCAACTTGCCAAGCACGCACCCTTCCGAGCGCGAATCGCATCGTCTCTTCGCGGTTGGGTTCTCGGCAGGGTGATGTCGATCCCGCGTGCAGCCTGATGCAAGTCCAGCTCAGTCTCTATTACCCTTAACCCGGGCTTGAACCCAGGGGTTGCGACTCGACACCAGACAACCACGGGTTGCGATGACGCGTTGGTCAAGTCGCCCAGCATGGTGAACTGCTCGGAACATCCAACCAAGATCGAGATTGACAACGACATCACCGGCATCGGGGTAAGTCGAAATGCCGATGGGGGTTGATTTCTTCTCTTAATAACCCCGCAGGTGATTATTGGATATGTGGCGACGGCGGGGATTGTGGTGATGATTATCATCGTCCATTACTTGCTGTCTTTTGAACCGCGACTGGACCCATTTCGCAAAAATTCCCCGAATCTCAACGTGGAGTTCCTTGACCGACCCAATCCCGTGGATGAGCTCCTTCTTCGGCCGATCCGAAGAGCGTGCACCAGGATATTTGGTCCTCATCGCACCACCATCGAGGCTCATTCCCAACTGGAGCAGGCACTGATCAAGGTATGCGCTCAAAACGCGCAATCGTGAATTCGTCTCGCTCAGCTTCAATCTCCCAGTGCATGCTCTCCATGAGTGACATCCAAATAATTACAGGAATCTCCATTCTGGTCAGTGGGGCATCTCAGCTCCAACAATACCTCTCCTGCTATCAATGGCAGGTTGTGGTGTACCTGGCATGGTTCTCCAGTCTGACACATCTGTCGGGATTGACTTTGCTTCGCAACTATCTCTATCATCGTCCGGCACAGCGGGTTTGGCGATTATGCTCCATGCTGGTCCTTATTATCATGCTTGTATTCGCTCTGATCCCAACCGTCAACTATCAGTGGGTGCAGAGGTCTGATTCGAGCTCAGCATTCGTGCCTGGGCTCGCAGATTATGCATGGTGCTACCTCAATCCCACCAACCATCATCTTAACCCGGGACATACTGGCACACAGTATCAATACACCAAGCAGGCAGTTTTTGCGGTCGTCTTATCGATTCTCTTGCTGGTGCTTGGTTTTATGGCCCGCCTGTTCAAGCTTCACCGGAATGCCTCCCTGGGGTTGAATGAGAAAATAAGGGGCAACCTCAGTCACTATCTCCGAAATTGGCTCCGTCGGCTCTACAACTGGCTCGACATCCAGGGCTCGTCACGGAACTTGAAGAGAACAATGCTTTATCGACCCCTTTTAGCACTGTTCCTCACTGGCCGTATATCCCTCGATCTCGCATCCTCCATGTTCTTTGAGGTATGTCTTCTTTATTTCAATCTCAATGATTTGTTCTGGTTTTTCGGAAATCCAACAGCTTACGCTTGCCCAGGTGCTATGGTTAGTGGTGAGTTTTAGCTGGGGGGTCAGTCGGCTGTTTAACGCACTCGATCTTTACCACGACGAGGAGAATGAACAATGGAGCTTTGGACAGGTCATGTCGGTTGCGCTCTTGGCCATTCCCCTGGTGACTATGGTTGAGTTCCTCTATCCAGGTATTTGCGAGTCCGTCTAAAGAACCAGCGTGGGAATCTAACCCTGAACTAGATCAAACTCACAAACCGAAGCATATCCCGGACTCCGACAGTCAATCCCTGCCAGTGGATGAGTCGCCCAGCACCTTGACTTTACCTAACTCAACGAGACAAGTCTTGGAGCATCATGATCCTTCCTCACAGGATGACATGATTGATCATCCCGACTGGGAGCTTTGCTATACTTCCGGGTCCCTCAACTTTCCCATTTCGACTGCAATCGTCAGTATGCTGGGTGTGATCTGTTTCTTTCTCGTATCTGCCGGCTTGCTGACAAGCTCCTTGAGCATGGATATCCTCCAAGCCAACTTCAGTCCCTGGGGGGACGTCTCTCTGATATGGCTCTTGTGTACATGGTCCAGCGTTCAGGTATCCTGGATGACCCGGCCCGGGCGACATGGTATGGGCAGCCTGGGAAAGGTGCTCCGGGTTTGTTTTTGGCTGGTTCTCAGCGCTGTTCCGGTCCTGCAGTGGTATTTTAGCCGCAAGGCGCGAGGATACGGCGCAGCTGGAGTGTTCGTTTTGGATGTAATTTGTATCTTGATCTACACGGCTCTGGGTTGAGGACCTCCACAATAATGAAATGCTGGAATCATCGGTTGAACTTGCCAACCCTTCAAAGTGAATCTGTCGTATCTCCTATGCAGTGCCCGTCATCCTCCACTGGGACCAGGGTCCGAGTGGGGGTTAGTGCGGAGAAGGTGCGGGAGGGGCAACGACTGAGGTACGCCAGATGCAAGCATTTCACCTTGTTTCAGTCTGTATAACTGGTATCTGGCTGTTGAGCGGTCTATGTTGAACATAACATGGGCGTATGTATGCTTGTGCTTGTTGTCCTTGGAAAGCACCCAACTAACCCCGTCACGATTGGACCAGGAGACAAATCGGTCTTTTGTCCTGCGGGCTGTCAAAGACGTCATCTTCGAGGACCGACCGATCCCCAAGCTAAATGATGCCTGGGATGTCCGCGTGCAAGTCGCGCAGACAGGCATCTGTGGCAGTGACGTGCATTACTGGCAACGAGGACGCATCGGAGGTAAGAAAGGACTCTCGGGATCGTTTATGGCCCTCCCTCAAGCCTTCTCTCTGCAGACTTTGTCCTGAACTCGCCCATCGTTCTGGGCCATGAAAGCTCCGGTACAGTCGTCGAGGTTGGATCCGCCGTGAAGAATGTCCGGGTCGGCGATCGCGTTGCCATCGAGCCCGGGGTGCCATGCAGACAGTATGTATAGTAGCTTGATCCGCGACGTGAGCACATTCACCCATCAAATACCAGCTGCAACTATTGCCGATCGGGTTCGTATAATCTGTGCCCCGAGACCGTCTTCGCCGCAACGCCTCCACACGATGGCAGTCTTTCCAAATACTACATCACACAGTCCGACTATTGCTACCCGCTCCACGCGCACATGAGTCTAGAAGAGGTTGCGCTGGTCGAGCCGGTAGCAGTTGCGGTTCAGATCAACAGTGGGAGGCGTCCGGCCCAACCAGACCGTGGTGGTATTTGGATGTGGCCCGATCGGCTTGCTCTGCCAGGCCGTGAGCAAAGCCTACGCGGCCAAGAACGTAATCGGCGTGGACATCAGTCCGTCGCGAGTGGACTTTGCCCGGACTTTCGCCGCGGACGAGGTCTTTGTCCCGCCGCCCAAGCCCGAGAGTAAAGACGATATAGCGTGGAACGAAGAGATGGCACGCATCATCAAGGAAAGGTTCGATCTTGGCGAAGGAGCAGATGTCGTGCTCGAAGCGACCGGCGCCGAAGCGTGTATTCAAACGGGTATCCATCTGACCAAGAAAGGGGGCACGTATGTGCAAGCGGGTATGGGCCGTGAGGTGAGCTCCAATTCTCTCCATCCGCTATACCGTCGGCTGTTATCCCACCGCGGTGGATCTCATCGCCAGTCATAAAATCGACGTCAAGCGACTCATCACCAATCGGTTCAAGTTTGGGCAAGCCGAAGAGGCATTTGAACTGGTGCGCCAGGGGAAGGAGAGTGTCATCAAAGTCATCATTGAAGGGGTCGCGGACTGAAGGTGAAATGTGAATGAGACGTCATGTTGGATTGTATTTTCATGGGCTAAGATGTGATGTACATATTGTTTCTCTATGGTCAATTCGGACTGAGGTCTTTCACCGGATGGAACAAAATCGGAGGAAAACATAGTCGAGGATTCTCTTCCTCCCACTGCAGACGCGATTAGCCACACTCCTTCCATTCATCAAGGGTTCACTCACCTCTGCTGCACTGTCAAGCCCCATCCAAGCACGAAAGAGCTTGCCGGAAAAGTCCGAGTTGAAGTTGAAGTTGCTCCCAAAGATAATGTCATCGTTCAACTCCCAGGACCACAGACTATCCATTTCGGCGTTAATCCGTCCCGGCTTGCCGGCGTTCGCTCGGCGATTCAATTCCTGGGGATCCCAGTCGTGTTCATGGTACACCGGCAGTGGGATCTGGACCGCTTTCAATCCATAGAAGAGCGCCCACGAGACGCAAGACATCTCCGATGCAAGGCCGTAGCCGCCCCTGACCTTGTCGTCGTGCATCACGCGAAGAAGCTTCTTCGACACGCGAGACATGGCCACCACCGCCGACCGACGCGGGATGTTACGCCCCTCGGGGAAATTGTAGACCTTGTCTTTGAAGGGCCAGTCGGTGTCGGTGGGATCGAAATGGGGCAGCCAGGTGATGAGATCAGCCTCTTCGCCGACTCCCCACTCGTAATGATCCTCGGCTGGAGTCCGTACGGGAGGGATGGGGGCCTCTCCTTCCACCAGGATGCTTTCAGTCGGCACTGCCCCCCAGACACTCTTCAGTCCGACCATGTCGCGGTCTACTTTCTCGGTAAAGTTCTCCCAGGAGCCGTGCACCGCGGGCATGTAGAAGTACGAGTTACGCTCCCACAGATGCTTGCGAGGCTGCTGCTTCGCAAACTCGGTGGCTTGATGGACGAGTGAGTAGTAGTGACCCGTGTAGCGAGAGTCCATCTCAAATTGCCAGATGTAGTCGTACTGGGGGTGCAGTCGAGAATAGATCTGCGTCGGCTGATAATATTGCACAATGGCTCTAGACACGGGTTAGCGACGATTCCAGTCCGAAGACATGGGGTAAGGCATACTCGTGCTCGTCGATGTCGGGATACCACGAACGCAGCATCTTCTTGTTGAAGAAGACCGCGATTTCCCGGAGTTCTTGCGGGAGATGTTGCTCCTTGAATTGGTCGATCGCAGCCTGATTGTGAGGGTCGGGCAATTTCTCATCGTGGCAATCCACTAACAAAACCACCTCATACTCTCCCCCCGACGCGAGCGACATTTCCATAATCATCGCGCGAATGTGATGCAAGTCATTTTCCTTGTATTTCATATTCAGCCAAGAGCGCAGAATCACGGCGGTGCGCGGCAAGGCCTTGGGGTTGGTCTCCTCGGTCTTGGATTCGTCGGGCCGATCCAGTCGCTTGTCGAGCGTCCAGATCTTCTTCTCCCGCGGTTCAATGGTATGGAATCGCGGACCGTTGCGCTGTAGACAGTCCCGCTGTAGACTCGCCCAGTTCACCTTCTCCCACTGCACATGAGATGCCGATTTTGACCCGACGGTGTCATCCGTCCGGTTATGTGCCATCGCATCCACGTAGCCATACGGGCTATACCGGGATACACGGTTGGTGCACATGGTGCGATTCAACCCCCATGCTTCATATGACCCCAAGATGGGTGCCGCGAATCCTAGCCCGGTCAGTTAGGCCTCGGAGCCTCTCGCGAGGGAGCTTCGTACCTGACGGATCCCACGAGAATCCACTGATTATGGTATCTCCATCCTGGCGACTCACTTCCTCGTTCTTCGGTCCGAGACAAGCGCGATACAAACTATCCCCGTCGTCAAAGGGATTCACGACTCTCTGCGGCCCTCGATTCTGTTGTCCCCCCACGTATGCGGTCGGGACAGGAGGAGTGAGAATGGAAGTGGGAGTGGGTCTTGATTCAGGGAAAGGGGAAAAGGTCAGACATGACAAGGCTTGCGCGTTGAGCAAGATAGGCGGGGACTTACTGCTCTACCGGCTTTGTCGATTCATTGAGGGACTCTGTGGGTTCCACGGGGTCCTTGATCGGTTGAACAGGAGACTTGGTCGGTTCAACAGGAACCTCCGCCGGTTCGGTGACTGGCGAGTTCGGCCGCAGAACCTGGAGCGGGACGATCTTCAGTGCGGTATCTCGCCCATAGAAGATGAAGATCGACACCAGGAACCCCACGGCCACCAAGACCAGCGGCCGCTTCGAGCCGTAGAGTCTCTGCAGGCGAAGAGAGTTCATGGCTGTCGCGCTGCAGGCGACGTCCCGCGGATTATTTACAGGGGATGGGAAGCCTCATCCCCAAAAACGAGCCTCGACAGCTTCAGCCTGACCGGGGCCACTAATACGAGACATCCAATGATGGCAGAGGCGGAGCTCGCACGATTGGACGACAGCTAAAGCTCGGGGGATTTGTGGGTTCACGCCGAGAACAGCACCGAATAGGAAGGGATCGATGTGGAGTTCATCAAGAGATTCATACATCCGGAGCATACTATACACAAGCTTGTACAGGATATCATGTACGCTTCACAAGACCACAGTTCCGATCCAAATATCTCAACAATCCATACCGTGACAGTCATCGCTGAATGCTCCTTCATGGAGCTTCGTTCGTGGCCGTGCGTCGGCCCCATCCGCTAAAGAATCCTCCACCACCGGTGCTACTCGACGCCCCCGGAGTCTTGACCGGTTCGGTGGGGGCTTTCGACAGGCTGGCCCGGGAAGGGGATCGCCCGATGAAAGAGTGACGGTTCTCAAGCTTCGTGCCGGGTTGAGAATGGGGTGAGCTGACCAACTTTCGGAGCGCATCCAATTTGGCCTTGGCCTCCTCCAGCTCCTGCTTGGCCACAGCTTCGGCCGTCTTCGCATTGACGAGTTCCAGAAGCAGGGATTCTTCGGACGCGGGTTTGTTATCGTCGGTGGACAGAATATTCTGCAACCCCAGACTGCTGGACCGCTTGTTAAATGCCGGTGCTCGCTGCGAGTTGCTGCGTCCCAGTTTCAATTCGCGGAGGCCCCCCGTGGGGGAGGTGGCTTCCCGAGATTCCGTCGAGGGGCTCATGTCTGGCGGCGTGGTGGCCTCGGACGCGGGGGTTTTCAGAGCCCGCAGTTCCTGGTTCATTCGTTCCAGGCGTTGGCGATCTCGGTATCCATCTTGGATGCGACCTCGCGCTTCCCGCAGCTGGTCCTTGAGCGATGCATTCTCCTTTTCGAAATCATCCATCCGACGCGTGAGGTTCAAACACCGGCCCGCTTCCACTTCATACATTTCCTTCCACCGGCTCATGTCATCATGAAGCTGGTGCTTGGTTTGGGCAATCGGGGTATGCTTGGGTTCGTTGGCCACAAAGCGAGCATGTGCTTTAGAGACCAGCTCAGCAGGTTGTGGGTCTGTCGCTGTGTCCTGTATTTCCTGTAGATGGTGGAGCATTTCCTTGGCCAAGGCCTGGTCTTCCTCGCGCTCCTCGCGCTCTTGTTGTAAATCGCGGGTCAGGTCCGCGTGTTGGCGCTGCAAGTCGGTCAACGCCATCAATAGATCTTCAATTTGGGTGTGGAGATCCCGGTCTTTCTGATTCGTAGACATATTGGATTTCACACGCGTCTTTTGACTGTCTTGGTTTGTTGATAGTTCGGTTGGCGCGGTACTCGCGTCAGATGCGCTTTCGATGGAATTGAGAGTTGAGGTGATGCTTTGTTTGGATGGAGAGCGTCGAATGGTACTAGCAGGACGCGATGGACTGGGGTTTGGATTGAGGGACTTGACTGAGTTGTGGGAGTTGGATCCTGCCCAAAGACGTCCAAGGAATCGTGACGCGGCAGCCTGCATCTGAGGGAACGAAATGCCAGTAGGCACCCCTAGAGATTGATTGTAGCTCGCTTCCAGGGTCTGCAGACTTTCGTTGGTGACCAGGGATGTGAGCGACACAAAGTCATTGACCAAGTCATCTGCGTTGAAGGCGTATCTAGGTCAAGGTCTGTCAGTAAATTATGGTCACTCTTATCGGAAACCCCAGAACTCACGTGTCCCACAGACTCCGCGACAGAAGCAGCTGCATCACATCCTCAAACTCCGTGCATGCCATGATCCTCTTCTCGTTGCGCTGCATCAAAGAGAGTGCCACCCGCATCAGTGTTTCAATGGCGCCTTCCAGGAAAATCACATCGTAGATTCGGAGCAGCATTGGTAGGGGACATGCCACCGCGAAGAAAGATAAGAACCATTGGGACACATAAACTGGCTCAACATGGAGTGACTCGAGATGTTCAAAAAGAGCCGGGCGATGCCGGGCCAAGAGATTCTGAAACTGGTACACATGCAGATGCAGCCCAGATAGATCAGGCAGATAGCATGTGCGGAGGTTATAATGGTCCATGAGTCTAGTCACCAGTCATTAGTACCCACCTAACTTCGCTCGTTCCAAGTCGCATCTTACCTGACCAGCACACAGAAAGCTTCAGCATCAGACATATGCATCAGCAGAGGACCGACAACAAACCCAAGGCCTTGGCAGTAACCAATCTTGGCATCGTAGAGGCTGAAACACCTCAGGACTCGGGCTAGCATCTGTTGTCCTTCGCCATTGGGATCCCGGAACATCTCCACGTTGGGGAAACTCCGGCCGATATCCTTTCCGATGAGCCCATCATATGGGCTACTTTCCCCCGATAATCGTTCAAACTCATCCAACAAGGTAGAATCCCGGGCCCCGGCAAGACTGGGCCATACAACACCTCGCAGTGGCGGGGGCACTCCACCTTGAATTTTGTTAGACGTTAATGTCGGCAGTCGCTGGGCGGTTTGGGGGTAATCAGCCACAAGAGCAGCCCAGAACTCGAGCTCGGTCATCGGAGGGGGTGGTAGTTGCGAGTACCGCAATTCTGCGCGTGCGGGATCGTTGATCAATCGCTTGATCTGATGAAGTGACTGCGAGCGTGATTGCCGCTGGTGTCTCTGCGACCGGGGCACATTGGAACCCGACAGCCCGGACTTGGGGTTCGTAGCCAAGGCATTGTTTTCTTGCTCAAGGCGGGCGAGCAACAGGGACGTCGACTGCCGGGAGAGAGGAGAATGTTAGCTTCCGATCCAATTCACATTCCCGGAATCCGAGGGATCGTCGGCGATCACCTACATCATCCGAGCCCTCGCCCCGAGGCTCCTGCTCTTCCGTTTTTTCCAAATTCTCCCAGTCCACCTCCAGATCGGCATCTTCGTCCGCGTGGTCGTCTTTGGGCAATGTTGGGGTTGTGGGTTCGTCAATGGGGGCGGGGATGGTTCTCGCGGCATCCTGCAAAGCCACCGGGCCAAATGACTTGGTTGCCTCTCTTGAGAGTGGTTTGGACGTCTGGCTCTCTTCTACTGGAGTAGGTGGGATGTCGAGATTCTTCCAGTCAGGCTGAGTATGCTCCGAATTGGACTGGATATCGGATAGTGAGACGGTGACCATGGAGTCATGACTGGGGGCATGCGGGCCGCGGGGGGAATTGGGGGCGGAGCTGTCCATATTCGAAGGGCGATGGGTATTGGACTTGGGAATTGTCACGGAGATCAGTTAATTAGATGGGGCAAAAGCAGATGTTCGAGGCGATATGCAAGGCCAGCTTCATGTCTGGGGGCAGTCGAGGTTAGCATACGCAGTCGGGACCAGACTCGAACAACGAACCTCGAGGTGACCCAGCACCATATACATGAACAAGTATGTACAGAATGGGGGGTGAATGCAAATGGAGCAGCGAAGGCTGGTGAGGGAAACAGGGAGTCAGGAGAAGCCAATCCACACACTATTTCGCTAGCCCCCTTTTGTCTTTCTGCCCCCCTCCTGGGGTCTCGCCCCGTCGATCCTCCTCATACACCGACTGTTCCATGGTCATATTGCCTTGGATAGTTTGTATCCCTTTGATTGACATATGCTAGGTGTTCCTGTGGTTTGTGTTGTTCCTCTGTTGGCTGGCTGCGCGTGTCGCGTCCGACCGGAGTCAAACCTCGGGACACGATGATCCCCCACTGCCTCGACACCGTTCAAATCGACTCGACTCTACCATCATGACCACCCTTACCGCAGGTGGATATCAAGTTAATTCGATTAGCCACGAAAAATTCTTGTGTGCGACTTCAGTGCCCAGTAGGGCCAGCCTCCAATATTAGAGGGGGGATGCATAGTGTTGGTATAGTAATGAAATTACCAGATGCGCGCATTTGGTAATCTATCTTATTTCCTATTGGATCATGGGCATCTATTGACATTTCATTGGTTGGTCCCTGAAGTCTATCTCGAAATTCAATTACCACCCCTGGCGGCCTTGTTTCATTTAAACCGACGTGTTGCCAATGCTGGGAAGCATCGAGAGAAGGCTGGCATAATTGGACCGTTGCCAGCTATGGCCACTTGGGTGGAGTATCCGCTAGTCCATGCCATCCGTTTGACCATCGACTGAAATTTGAGGCCTTACCACCTACTGGACAGTAGATGCAGTAAATGGATGCTAATTTGCTGGTAGTTACCGTGGTGTCGCAATTTTGATGGATAACCAAAAATACTCCGTATAGTCTGGCGAAACAAACCTGATCATCCCGGGTTAATATTCTCTGAAAGTCTACTCCTGAACTTGAATTCCTGACACAAGGTGGGGCTTATGTCTGTCAAATCATCCACTTCTGCCGATCATAAATCCTAGGTCAATCAATGTAAGGGCAGGTGATAAGGAGAAAGTCTCATATGAGTATCAGTGAGTACTGGGTTCTTCATGGGATTGAGCAGCTATCAGGCTGCCGGTGCCAGTAGAGCGGTCCTGGCGTGTGTCTAGATTTGGGTATGGTTGGTTAAGCACTTGTCTCCGAATGGTGGCGGTTTGCCTTCGGTGTCACCGCACCTGAGAATCGTCAGTCTCGTCTTGATTCTTATTGAAACTTGCGACTTGCGACTCACAGTACACCAAAAGCGATCAATCTTCTGCATCGTTTGCAGTAGGGGGGAGGATAATAACAACATCATACCCTCCGTCCCAAACGCGAGTGAGCAAGTTGCATACGCGCGGTATGATATAAATCGCTATATTGAAGGTCTGAATATGGCTCACCATAGGAATGAAAAGGTAGAAGATATGGGCCGGGAAGAATAAATAAATCCAAGGGTCCCTTGACAATAGTACCCGCATCCGCAATACTGGTGATATGAGGGTACATAGTTCCATTTAGGCTGCCTAGGTGTTTACCCGGCGTACGTCGGCAGGATCCACAGCGCATTAAAATGATAATGCCGTGGGGGGTTCCGAAAATGTTCGATTACAGGGAGCGAGAGGATCCCAGCGAAGTTTGTTTCTACCACTAAGTGTAGATAAACTATTCTGTTTTTTAATCGGAAGGTCTTATATAACTAGTTAATTCCTCATACTACATAAGAGGACGGTAGGAAAATGAGGGAGGAAAAAAAATAATGCAAGCGATGGGATTCGAACCCATGCCTCTTCCGAGAATGGGAATCGACAGATTGTGCCGAAGCATAATTGCTTGAATCCATCGCCTTAACCGCTCGGCCACACTTGCTGTTCAAGCTTATGTTGCAATTTTGTTGATTCATAATATAAATACAACACATCATTAGAAACGTTCACAGGTCACCATCAATTTCGCTCATGTTGTATATGAATTTCATCCTAACCAAGCCATAATTCCATTCAATCCCTACCGTATATAAAGCCTCAGGAGTTACCCTATTTAGCAATCGGTCGGGTTTTTCGGAGGGGGGCGGGGCGAGGATAAATGTCTTGCACCATCAATATATATCCTTTTACGCCCGCTCGATACCGATAAGCGATTCGGTCAGCATCTACTAAAATGACACAGTACCCCCGGGCCTATAGATACAGCCGCTATACTACGAGCACTTCAATATTACCCTACCCCAGCAGGTAGAAGGCATATCAGATATCTATAGCGAAGTGAGGCCCCGATCGGCACGTTTGTTTGGGGATTGCCTTTTTCAGACACTCGGGACCAGGCGGTGGGGAATATTGATGATCCGGGGGGCAATTCGACTTACCGCCTTCTTTGTTGCCTCCAACGCGTTTCATGCATGCAAAAACACTGGACAGTTCCCCTCTTCATTCTCTTCTCACCCTAAGCATGCTAGGCCTTGATCGACTGGGTACCTAGACTGTTTCAACATCAAAGTCACTCGTTTTTTTCTGTTCTCTATTCATCTGCGAACCTCTCTCTACCTACAACCTCTGTTCCACCCACACGATCGAACCACCATGGACGATTCTCTGATGGATGACTCTGTGTTTGATATTGACGATGAGGGTGGCAGCTCTGACTTTGTCCCTGAACCTGCGCCGGTATGAATTTCCCCCAAACATACAACTGCGATGCCCCCATGTACTGTCGCAGCCCAACCATGACTTTCCTCTTGCCCGAACCTCAATTTGCGCTCCCTACCTTGATACTGGTCGGTAAGCTCAGGCTACCCAACGTATCCCCATTATATTCCTTTTAAACTGAACCTGAGCCGCGTCCTGTCAATTTCCCGAATATTTTCTCCCAATGCCCATGGATCCGTGATTCCGTGATTGCGGGTTCCCCAGGACCTCAAGTATATCCCTCAATCTACATCGAATCCCAATCACGATTGCTTGTTCTCACATTTTTATCGTCTTGTCCCCGATTGCGATTCCGAAATATCCTCCATCGCATTTCCTAATGTCCAATGATCCCGCATCCCAGCTTCCTATTACTTGTTGATCCTCAATCGCGACTTTGCATTGAGTCTGCACCACACCTTCCACTGCCCGTTTACCCCAAGCCGTGATTGTTCTTGAATTCCGACCAATCCCACATTGCCCACCACACCAGAATCGTGATTTCTGCATACATCCTCGCTATTGGCACCGTCTAACTGGATCCCATCATGCCACAGAAGCCCAAGGCCAAGGCGGCTCCAAAGAAAGCACCCGCTGCCAAATCAGCGCCGAAAAAGATGACGCAAACAACACTGAAGACCAAGCCGGCGGCCAAGAAGAAGGCCAAAGCTGACAGTGAAGATGAAATGTCCGATGCCCACATGTCCGATGACGACTCGTTACTTTCTCGCACCCCGCCCAAGGCAAAAAAGGCCTCGGCGCCTAAACGCGCGGGCTCTAAGCCACTCGCAGACGTGGAGAACGAGTCTTTTGGAGGGGATGCCCCGTCTGAAGCTCCAGGAAAGGCTGGCAATGCATCAGAGAAGTACCAGAAGGTGCGATTCCAACCCACGAAACGGAATTTCCTTTCAGGATATGCTAATAGCATACGTAGCTTACGCAACTTGAACACATCATCAAACGTCCTGATACCTACATCGGCTCAACCGAACGAACCACCCAGCAAATGTGGGTCTACAATTCCGAGACCGATTCGATGCAAAATCGCCCGGTCTCCTTTGTACCCGGTCTTTACAAGATTTTTGACGAAATTGTTGTCAACGCCGCCGACAACAAGCAAAATGACAAGAACATGAGCGAGATGCGGGTTACAATCGACCGCGAGAAAGGCGAGATTAGCGTCTGGAACAATGGGCGCGGTATTCCCGTCGAGATCCATTCGAAAGAGCAGATTTATGTGCCCGAGCTCATCTTCGGTCATCTCCTGACATCGTCCAACTACGACGACACCCAGCAGAAAGTGACGGGTGGTCGAAACGGTTTCGGAGCCAAACTTTGCAATGTTTTCTCCACTGAATTCTCCATCGAGACTCAGGATGCACGGCAGGGGAAGAAATACACTCAGACTTGGACGAACAACATGACCAAGATGGGCAAAGCAAAGATCACCGCCGCCAAGGGCCAAGATTACACGAAGGTTACCTTCAAACCGGACTTTGCTAAATTCGGCATGGAAGGAATCGATGATGATTTTGAAGCTCTCGTCAAACGTCGTGTCTATGACTTGGCCGGTACCACAAATGGCGTCGCGGTTAAGTTGAATGGCACCCGCATCCCAATCCGGGACTTCCGCAAGTACATGGAAATGTACACCAAGGCCATTCGCCGTGAGCGAGGCGATGAGGGCCCGCCAGCTAAGGACGAAATCATCACCTGCAGCCCGGATCCCCGGTGGGAGATTGGGTTTGCTGTCTCGGACGGTGCTTTCCAACAGGTCTCGTTCGTCAACTCAATCTCTACGACGTCGGGGGAAGCCACGTCAATTACATCGCCGATCAGATCTGTAATCGGTTGGCCGAACAGGTCAAAAAGAAGAATAAGTCCGGTGCCACCCTCAAGACGGCCCAGATCAAAAACCACATCTTTCTCTTCGTCAACTCCTCGATTGTCAACCCGGCTTTTACTTCCCAGACCAAGGAACAACTGACCACCAAGACAAGCCAATTTGGTAGCAAATGTGTTTTGGAGGAGGATTTCTACAAGAAAATTCTCAAGACGGAGGTCATGTCCAACATCCTCCACTTTGCCGAACAGAAAGCCGACCAAATCTTGAAAAAGGGTGACGGTAGTCGTCGATCTCGCATGAGCAACCCGAAGCTGGTGGAAGCCAACAAAGCTGGAACTCGAGAAGGTCATCACTGTACACTCATCCTGACGGAAGGTGACTCCGCCAAGGGTCTGGCTATGGCGGGCCGATCAGTTGTGGGCCCCGATTTATTCGGTGTCTTCCCTTTGCGTGGTAAACTGCTCAATGTTCGTGATGCGTCCTTTGATCAAATCTCCAAAAATCAAGAGATTCAGAACATCAAGAATTTCCTTGGTCTGCAGCACAAGAAGGAGTACACCGAAACCAAGGGCCTTCGATATGGTCACCTCATGATCATGACTGATCAGGATCATGATGGTAGTCATATCAAGGGGCTTCTCATCAACTTCCTTCAAGCCCAGTTTCCTAGCTTGTTGAAGATCCCGGAGTTCCTGATCGAGTTCATTACCCCCATCATCAAGGTTTGGAAAGGTGACCCCAAGAACCCAACCAAGTCGCGAGCATTCTTCACGATACCGGAATACGAGGCGTGGCTGGAAACTCACAAGGATGAACGTGGATGGGAACACAAGTACTACAAGGGTCTGGGAACCAGTTCCACGACGGATGCCCAAGTTTACTTCCGAGATCTTGATCGCCATCTCAAGGAATTTCACACCATGAAGGACAACGAGGCAGAGCTCATTGAGCTTGCTTTTTCGAAGAAGAAGGCGGATGAACGTAAAGAGTGGTTGCGCCAGTACAAGCCCGGTACTTTCTTGGATCACTCTGTGTCCAAGATTTCCTACACCGACTTTATCAATAAGGAGCTCATCCTCTTCAGCATGGCAGACAATCAGCGTTCCATTCCTTCCATGGTCGATGGCTTGAAGCCTGGTCAGCGAAAGGTTCTGTACACCTGCTTCCGCCGCAATGTGAAGAAGGACATGAAGGTTGCCGAATTAGCTGGTCTTGTTTCCGGAATGACGGGCTACCACCACGGAGAGGCTTCTTTACAGCAAACCATTGTCGGTCTTGCTCATACTTTTGTGGGTTCAAATAACCTGAACTGTCTTGAGCCCAGTGGAAACTTTGGTAGTCGCCTTCAAGGTGGTAACGACAGCGCCAGTGCTCGTTACATTCACACTCGATTGTCTCCCTTTGCACGCCGGGTGTTCCACCCAGCTGACGATCCCCTACTCACTTACAATGTGGACGATGGCAAGAAGATCGAACCGGAAGTCTACATGCCGGTGGTGCCAATGATTCTGGTCAATGGAGCCGATGGTATTGGAACAGGGTGGAGTTCATCCATTCCAAACTACAACCCCGAGGATATAGTCAACAATCTCAAGCGCCTGATGGATGGTGAGACAACCGAACCCATGCAGCCCTGGTTCCGTGGATTCACCGGCGAAGTTGTCGCCGTCGGCGGAGATCGCTTCAAGTTCAGCGGTATCATCAAGGAAAGTGGTGACAACGAAGTTGAGATTACCGAGTTGCCAATCCGCACTTGGACGCAGGATTTCAAGGACAAGCTGGAAGAGATAATCAAGGCCGAGAAGGTTCCCTCATTCATCAAGGATTACAAGGACTACAACACACACAGCAAGGTTCACTTCGTGATCCAACTTGATGAGAAGAACATGAAGAATGCCTTGTCGGATGGTCTCGAGGAGAAGTTTAAACTTTCCAAGACTCTGGCAACGACTAATTTGGTCGCTTTCGATCCCGAGGGCCGGATCACGAAATACGCGAGCGTTGATGATATCCTCAAGGAGTTCTTCACTTTGCGTCTCAAGTACTACGAGCGACGCAAGCAGCACCAACTTTCCGAACTCCAGAAAGAGTTGGAGAAGCTGAGCAATCAGGCGCGCTTCGTGCAAATGATCATTGATGGTTCCCTGGTCATCTCCAAGAAGAAGAAGACGGTGTTGATCAGCGAGCTGAAAGAGAAGAACTTCAGGCCTTTCCCGAAGGTGGCAGATGCTGCCAAGTTGGGCGAGGATGAGCCTGTGGTTGAGGGAGACGAAGAGGATGACAACAAGGAAGTCGAGATGCTGTCCAGTGCCTATGACTATCTGCTTGGCATGTCTATGTGGTCCCTGACGCAAGAGCGTGTCGAGAGACTTCGTCACCAGATCGGCGAACGCGAGCATGAGATCGACGCTCTGATTAAGCTTTCCAAGGAGGACATCTGGAAGAAGGACCTGGATGAGTTTATCAACGAGTGGCGCTTCCAGCTCGAGGACGAGGAACGCCGTGAGCGCAAGGCTGCGGGCCTTGGTCGCAGTGTTTCATCAAAGCTCACGGCTGGCGGAGGTCGCGCTGCGGCCTCACGCAAGCGCAAGGCCGCAAACGGCGACGATCCGGATGATGAAGATTTCGGGGCTCCGAAGTCCAAGAAGACATCCGCGGCGACCAAGAAAAAGGCAGAGCCCAAGACAAACAGTCTGGCTAATTTCCTCAACAAATCATCAGCCAAGCCTTCACCTGCTGACGGGGCGGACTCGGATGATGATTTCAATTTTGATACGGAGGTCTTGCCGAAAAAGAGCCGGGCCGGCTCGAAACCTGCTCCCAAGCCCAAGGACGAGAAAGCAGATGAAGACATCGAAATGAAGGATGTACCCTCAGCCAACCCTGGGACTTCGGCGCAACCTGAAAGCATCGACCTTGATGAGGAACCGGAGAAGCCAGCTCCGAAATCCAAGCCTGTAGCCAAGCCAACGGCCAAGCGTGGACCCAAGCCCAAGCCCAAGCCTAAGGTCGAAGATTCGGATGATGACTTCCTTGAAATTGCCAATGAAGCGCCAAAGCCGGCCGCCCAGTCGAGCCGTGCCCGCAAACCTGTCAAGTACGATGTCCCGAGTGATTCGGACAGTGACAACGGAGTCGACCTCGGCGATGTCAGCCAGATGGTCAAGGGCATTGGCAGTGGCGACTCGGAGTCCCGCCAGCTTTTCTCCGAGCGTTCCCGTGCTGGAAGCAGTGCCAGCTTGAAGGCCCCTCCCAAGTCGTCCAAGGTCAGCGAATTTGATCCTGACGAGACCGACTACAGCAAGCTCATCCCCCAGAACTCCCCACGTCGCTCGTTGCAGGTTAAGCCCAAGGAAGTGTCCCGGATTGAGGACGACGACGACGAGGATGAAGACTCGCCTGTCAAGCCGGCCCCGAGAGCTAAAGCTGCTCCAAAGGCTGCTGCAAAGGCCGCTCCCAAGACGTCGGCTGTTGCACCCAAGGCCCGCGGTCGTCCGAAGAAGGATACCGCGCCGGCAGCTCTGTCCCCGGCAGCCAAGGCCTACGCCTCCAAGCAGGCCAAGACCAAGAAAAAGCTAGCGGACGATGATTATTCTGAAGATGACATTGACGCCATGGCCAATGACATCTTGGATTCCCCCGCTGGCAAGGCCAATGACTCGGATGACGAGCCGGTTCCCCGTCGGGCTGCCGCCAGCCGTCCGTCTCGCCGCACTGCGTCACAGGCAAAGAAGAGCTACGTGATTGAGGATGAGAGTGAAGATGGGGGTTCTTCGGATGACTTTGAGGAGGACGAGAGTGATTAGACGGAGTTCGTGGGAGGTGCTGGGGAATATGCCCATTTATCTTGCTTTGATATGTCCTTTTGGCATTGGTTTACCTTGCTATCTTTTCAATGCGTGTGTGTTTTGGTGATCAGGCAGCGCCGGCCACTGTGTGTAGCGCGTGAATTCAGTTATATTTTTCTTCATTCCGAGTGCTCCCGTAAGGATACAATAACTCTAGAACTCATGCCAGGTGCAATATATGGCTCGGCCTCACCTCGGCGAGCGTCAATTGACTATTACGCACATCCAGTGGTCTCGGCCGAGCACATAGCAAGTGATTCTGACATTCAATCTAACTAGCTACAGACGAGCTTCCGTCATCGAGCAAGATAAACCTTCAGACATCACAAAGATCAAACCCAGCGCCGTCCAGTCTAACCCAATGACCGTTCCCAATGATCAAGCAAAACAGTGGTCAGTTGCCCACACCCCTCCTCCCGAACTCCAAGTAAGCCTCCTTCGGCACAAGCACAGCTTGAAAGACCGAGAAAATTGTGGTCATCACAGTGAGGCACGACGCCTCTTTGGGGTGGCCTGCGATCGAGACCGGAGTGGTGGCCCCCAATTCGGGTCGCGCATCGGCTCGTCCACATCAGAGCCAACCCTTGCACCGTTCTGCATATGCAAGCGCAGCAGAGCATGGGCGGCCTTGACCTCATGGGCGAGGACACTCGGGTGCGGAGTCCGACCACCATGGCGCGATTTGGCGGAGCGCACGGGATTCTTCTTCAGCTTTGCCATCTGGCGTCCCATATGCGTTCCGGGTTCATGGTAGTCCTCGTCATCGTCATTTTCATGCACACTCTCTTCATCCGAGGCCATGCTTTCGTCCGAGTCCGAGAGCTCCGACATAGAGTTTGCAGAGGGAGACGCAAGGTAGCCATCGGGCATAGACTCGTGGTTGGGGATCAGCAACGGCGATGGAGGGATGCACAGGACATCCGACCGGAGTGTGGATGACACGTCGGCCTCGGACTCACTTTCTCCACTGGTGTTGGCGGCTGTCTTTCTCTTGCGGGCCTCCACCACTTGCTTTAGGAAGGTGGTGGGAGAAGGCACCCGAGACGAGACCACTGAGCTGCGAGGAGCATTGACCGGGGTAAATCCCCCGCGTGTCGGGCTCGTTGGGGACATGCAGTAGGGCTCCGAAGACGAGTCCCGCGCACTACCAACACTGTCCGCGTAGCTGCGGCGAGGGACCTTGTTGAAGGGCCGGGAAGGCCGCGGAGGAACGTGACGAGAGCGGTAACCCACGGTATGGTCCATAAGTGAAGGAGGCAAGGAGGACGCCGGAGAAGGCCTCCTCGAGCTCGAGTGGTTGCTCTGGAGCTCAAGAGAACGGTAGTAGTTTGCGAGCTCGGTGCATTTCTGCACAATGGCTGGGTCGATGATCGCATGCTCAAAGTTGTGAGTTCGGTCCGCGGGTGGTGTACACATCGCAGGGAAATCGATCCCAAACAAGGGAGTCAAGACATGCCGAATGTTCCAGCAGAAGGTAGCCGTGATTGCCTTGGCGGCTTCGAAAGGCATCCAGTACCCTAGAAGGACGAGAGTGAGTTTGAATTATCCTGCACTGAGTGGTGAGATAGTCGCGTTGATATCGCACCTTGCGCAGCCAGTGCTCCACCGGTGATGCTGTGGCAGATCTCGCGTAGGCCCTGGTTTCTGGAAAGCACCCTTCCCGGCGCGGTCTATCAAACGCATTAGCGGCACCCATAGTACACTCAGGTATAGTAGGACAGACCTTGGTGTGGTTCATGCATTTGAAAAGATGAGTGGTGCGCACGAGGCCGATGTTATAGTCCCACATCACAGTCCAAACTTGGTCTTCGCCGGGAATCTGAAAGGTGTATTGGAAGACTGCCCCTGGTCAGTAATTGGACGAAGGAACAGACCCGAGGGTGTTGATATTTACCATGGAAGCTGTCACGCCCGGTCTTCTCCTGGAAGCTCTTCTTTTCACTCTGATATGGAATATGGCGAGGGTACTCGGCGATGCTGCCAAAAGGATGCAGCTTGAATTCACGGTGAATGCGTGCCAACTCGGGACTCCGAACCTCGCACGGAGGATAGCGGACCTCGCCCTGGGTGTTTCCCTTGCGAAAGACCGCACTGTCTTTGGCCATCTTGGGTTTCTTCTCCCGCTCCAAGGACGAGCCCAGGGTCGCCGATGATGAGCGTGGAATACGATGCCGGATGGAAGAGACCTCGGGCATCGGATTGAGTAGATCCTGAATCGTGATCGGGGCCATGAAGAAGCTTCAAGAGTCAAGGACGAGGAAGGAGAGATAGAGGGAGGGGGAAGGTCGAGTGAGGAAGGATATGCCTTTTTTTCCCCGGACGGTCAATGGAGAATCCCAAGCGAGACACGCAAGTTTGATATCTTTGTTGCGAGGGTGAGTACAGCGTGGTGTTTGTCCCTCTTTCTCCCCTGTATAGCGGTGTATAACGTAGAACCATCACGAGCATGACGAGTCCCTGTTTGTCTCCTTCGACATCTGGGCCGCCATTACTTCCCTGAGACCCATGTCTCTGGTCTTCGAGGACCTCGTTTCACCGGCTGTGGGTATCCCACTTTCCATGTGGATATCCTAAAGCAGGGAAAGAAAGACTTCCCACCGCTTGAAAAGCACCGATGCATGCAAACAGACCGCCACGGCAGGCTGCGTAGGAAACGAGACCGTCAACCCGTTTACTCTTGTCTATACCGACACATCCCAGGCCGATGATGAAGCTTCAGACTGCCCCCATTGCCTGCTTCCCCCCGGATTTCAAAGGTAGAAGCCCCTCGGTACATCCAAGAGATCCATGCCCTCGGACAAAGCAGTCAGAGAATGTTGCAGCACCCGGAGAATAGGACTTGCCCAGCTGAACACCAATCATCACTAGGCAACCCTCATAGTCGCTCCATAAGGCATGAAAGGAGGTCTGAGGACATCCGGAAGGCTGCAGCGCCAGGTATTCCTTGTCTGTGCGGATGGCTGCATAGCCCACTGGGCCTTTCTGAGTCCGGGAGCTGCGCTCGGTGGAAGTGGTGTTGCCAGAGATAAACTTCTGACCGGAGTGAAGGAATGCTTGCACAAAGGGCCGTGAGCTCAACAGGTTATACCACGGACCGGGGAGGGAAAGCAAGCTGCTTGAACGCTGCCTTTCCTTCCCCCGTCCAAACGAACCATGCCGGTGAAAGAGGGTGGTGGCATGAATTGGGGGCCAATTGATGGGACCCCGGGGATATCTCCGCAGATCGACAGAGACCGCTCTTTGAGGATGCAAGATGCAGAGTGGATCTCGGTGCAGCCTGAGCTGGAGAAGCTTCCATGCAGGCTTCTTTGCATAGCTCCGACACGTTGGTGGCGGTTGGAAACGTCCCATTGCCCGGCTATCTCAGCATACCATATTGGCTGTTTCCTCTTTCCCCCGCCAGTCCTTTCTTCAATCTGTTCCCCCCATTGTACCCACTTCCGCCATGCAGGCTGGGCGGGTTTCTGAGCAGGTACACAGGGGTCGTTCCCGCCAATGGCGCTAGAGAGATCTGACATCCCAGGACACAGCATAAACGGTGCATCTACCGGGTCCTGGGTTGCATTGCAATTGCTGAGTCGAGGCCATATCTCCCATTGACTGGGGTTGCTCGCCCGTTTAGCTGCCTGGGCTGGGAGGGGAGAGAAGTGCATCCGATTCGGCCGAGACCCAACCAGGCGAGTCTCAGCCTAGGAAAGGAGGTCTGGATCCCGATGTCTAAGACAGGCTGCTCATGGATAACTGGCCTGTCGGGCCCAAAAGAGCGGTAAACCCGAGCATTCGTGTTCATCGTGAGATGTTTCTCCTCTCGGCTTCTGGAAAACAGAAAGGGAGACCAAGTGGCTTGGACTCTCGACCGGGATGCTGTTACTAGGGCTCGAGCCCATCCGTGTATTTATGAGTTTCAACTTTTTTTTCTTCGTTGAAGACAGATCCCCTTCCACGACGAGGGTGCAATGAGAAAAATGCGTTCAACCAGGATTTCAGGACCTGTCGATAGATCCGTGAACCCCAGGGAGAGCCACGGCTTATTGGTCACTCAACCGCATCGGCCCTCGAGACTCGACTGGCGATAATTCACCAGCACTTCCAAACAAGGAATCCCTGTTGTGCTGCGAGGGCTAGTTCTCGGCGGGTACCCAAGTCCGGTTGAAAGAAAGCAGTTTGAGACTGCATGGTCCATCGGTAGAATGCTCACACTCGAGAGCTCCATTATAACCCCCTGTCCAGTGCAGCATCCATCCTAGGACGAGTGGTGGCACCTCATCGAATCCGGGGTCGAGGGAGGACAATGCCGGGCCCAAGAGGACAACCCTTCGAGAACCAGGGAGGAAAATGGAAGGGGGAAGAAGAGATCCGGCTACCAGTCCGAATCGCGATGCGGAGAAAGATGATGGACCGGGATGAAACTCAACGGGGCAAGAATTGCGCATCGAGCAACGGACCTCGCAAGGCGGTGCAGTTTTCCAATCCAGCACTTGTGCGGGTGAATCCCCGTCAATGAGTCTCGTGGTCAACGGGACTTCAGGTTCGTCATTGATTAGACTATGCGGAAGTCCTGTAGGGCGAGAGGCTCGAGGATCGGGAGGGTGCAGACGGACCTACAGGAATGGTAATCTATGGAGGGACAAGCATCAAATTCATGAAATTATCATAGGACAATTGCATTAGAACAATATGGACCCGAAACGAAATCGACAGGGTGGAAGGGGGGATAAGGAGAAGTAAGAGGGGGGTTGTAAGCAAAGAGAAGAAGGGAACAAAAAATGATGCAAGAGAAGAATCCGACGCCCGAGGGACACGGAAGTCAATTCATGATCTGAGCGTTTCACATCGAGGGGTTTGCTTGTTGTTATCGCTGTGAGACTGGATGCGAGGCCCCAATATACATGCCAACGTCGAGTAACAGAGAGCCCCGACATCATCCGCGGAGAAAAGCCGTCTTCACAGCTCCGTTCTGACCAAATGATCTTCGGGAGCCAGCAAGCCAAACTAGATATCTAGTGACATCCGGCTCTGCACGTTTAGACAGCCAGCAAAGGCTCGCGCTCGGTCGTCTGCGGCTCCGACTCAACCGACTCCACAACCTGAGCCACGGGTTCGACCTTGGGGGCTTCAGGGAAGTCCTCGGTCTTGATCAGAGGCTCCGAAACAGGCTCGGTTTTCACGGGGGTCGGCGCCGCCTTGCTCATTTCGGGGGAGGCCGAGCGGCGGCCAATGTACTCCTGAGCCTTGGAGCTGTAATCACCAACATACTGCTTCACCAGACCGGTGGCGTGCGAAGTGCGCTCGCCAGCCAGATCCTTGAGCTGGTTGGTCTGGGAACTGATGATGGACTGGAGGTTGGCGATCTGCTCATCGATGATCTCACGGTTGCTGATATAAACCAGAGGTCCGATGTAGGCAACGGTGACGGAGAGGACCGCCAGACCCCACAGTGGCACAAAACGAATCAACCAGTAGCCAGTAAAGGCAGCAGTGAACGCCTAGAATGATCCAAATTAGCATCCTCCGGGTGTCACTCTTCGACTGGCGCGACCTACCGCGACGGTGTGGACGACATTCTCAGCAAACAGAATGCGCTGGAACTCGATCAGCAAGAAATCCAGGAGCTGCGAGAGGTCCTCGAGGACCGCCTCGTGGGTCTCCTTGGGGATGGTGTAGTATCGGCGGGGACGGAAGGAGCTGGCGATGCCCTGCTTGAGGACAACATGGCCGGCAATCTCAACGGCGGCGGTCACTGCGGTATCACTTAGTCACCGGGTCCCACGAAACCAGTCACGCGATCAACTCACACCCAAGTGACAGGTACAGGAATTTAAAGGCCCAGCGGAGGAGAGGAAGGTAGCGGGCGGCGAAAATGAAGCCGACAACGCTGGCGTAAGAGACGGCGGTCGCGCGTGGTTGTTCCCACTATCCACCAGAGCTGTTAGCGAAGTCTATCCACGGCAGATCCACGGCCCAACGTGGAAATGAACTCGGAAAACTTACGCTCAGGAGGCTGTACAGCAACGAGTGGTAGTCTAGATGAGCACCTTGAGGTCAGCCTATTACCCTCGGCGGAACTCGGCGGGCACATACGGGTCAATGGCTGGCCATTGTCGGTGGTGGTCGAGGGCGTGACGCGCGAGTTTTTCAGGTCTTGGAGCTCTCCACTCGTCTTGGAGGCCTCTGACTTGAGGCTATCGACAACGGGACCTGGAGGGAGAACATGTTAGACCCATCGATGATGGCACGGCCCCCTGCACGCGACTGCGATTTACCCTTGGTCACCACATCGCGGATGCCTGAGCCCAGCAAACCCCGCATCAGACTCGCTGTCACATCGCAGTGGCGAGAGGAAAAAGGGAATACTGGAGGCGAACATGGCACTGGTCAGCATCGGTCCCCCGGGTTGAGACTGGATGGTTTCCAGGGGATTTGAGAAGCATACCTTACTGCCCGTGTTAGGGTAGCTCACATCACCAGAGTCAGCCATGGCGAGGATGAAAGGCTTAGCGATATGGAAGAAGAAAAAAAGGTGGGGGGGTTGTCGAAGGGAAAAAAAGGAGCGATAAGGGAAGAATTGTTTTGGTGTGATGCAACTGTCATGTGCGCCAAGGTTTCCCTGCCGAACCACTTCGCCTTGTGATGATGTCAACTTGGCCGTGATAGACACCGGTCTCGCCCTGATGCAGCGGTGACGGGCGTGCAGGCCTCTGTCTGCACCTGATCCTTGATTTTTCCGGCTGCTCCGTCACTCTCCGGGACTCCATGCCCACACTCTGGGCTCGCCAACAGCACCAGCCTGCAGCTCCGAGGCTCACCTGTGTCCGTGCACCATCTATCCGAACGAGTCGTGAGCGCCCAGACAAGCAATCCGGGGAAGAGATTCTTCTACTGAGGGTGCGGGGATATCGAGGACATACTGTGCAAGGTGCCTATTTCCATGGTTGCATGCTGTTGAGATGGTCCACTCCAAGTTGCATCTGCTTGGAACTGCCGCTATGCCCATCCAAGGATGGTGAAATCCAAGCGGCAGTGACGCAACCAATCGGCGGTCCATCAGTGGAATGTCTTATCGGCCTCGGCATGAACCGTGTCTTATGCGTAAATGCAGTCAGCTGCCAACTACCATTCTAGAAGCCACGCCTGGTTCCAGGAACAAGTCGACTGCAAGGGACAAGCTTATCCTACTGGGCCAGACGCTAGATGCGGGTGTGAGATGACCGACACATACAACTGAACTACGGATGATTCATTTGTTTGATTCTTGCCTCGGGATGTACCATGATGGACACTGTCCCCGGGCGGACGTCAGCAGATAGTATTTTGGAATGACGGCAAGTATCAGAACTGGAGAACGCCACTCAAAAGGGCATATTGTAGTGTAGAGCTTGTCGTTTTAAGCATTGAGTTTTTGACCGGCTCATGGTACAGCATTCGTGGTATTCGATGCGCTGTGCGACGCCTGCCATGCAAGGTAAAAAGCGAAGCCCGACGCCTGAATATGAATAGATTGAGAGGGGGAAGTTTTCAATCGATCATTTCAGATTCAAATTGCAGTCTTGGGCTATTCGGCCAACTTGGTAAGGATTGGCCGTGGTTGGCTGGATTGCCCCGCAGCTTCATTTCCAACCCTCATTCTAATCGCATCGCATTGCTATCGAATGATATTCAGCATGGAAGGGCGTAAAGTGCCCGGGGTACCATTTTCAGAGTACTGCGAGCAATCGCAATGCCCTCTATTCACCGTGCTTCCCCCGGAAATCCGATCGGAGATATTCGCCCACGCCTTGACGGGGGCGGCGGATCTCACGCAGCCGCCAGACCAAGGCAATTATTGCACCCGGCCTGGGTACGAGAATGGCCATCGAACATGGACGCAGCTACTCACGACCTGCAAACGGGTTTATACGGAGGCTTGGTTCATGCCCTTCATCAATTCCGAGCATGCTTTCTACATGACGAGTGATGAACGTCGCCCGCAGCGAGTTGCCTCGGCCAAAAAGCTGCAACAATCCCTCGACTTGATCCGAGATCGACATGGAGGAACCAATGGCGGATCGATTCGGATATTTTCCCAGCTTGCCGAACTTGAGACCACGAAGGATTTTCAAGGAATCTTCACAATGCGTCATTTCCGTCCTACCAACGTCGCCATCACTATTCGGTACACCGATACCTGGTATTGGGAATCCAACAGTCCTCTCAGGATCAAAGGAAGCTGGGGGGAACGCCTCATCTTGCCGGCGAGCGTCTCCTGCTTCCAAATCGAACTGGAAAGTATTGAGCGTCGCAAAGAAGAGGTCGACTACGTTGCCACCGAAGCCGCGACTAAGTGGCATTTCACCCGAAGCGATGGCACCCGATTTCTTTCCAAGCCTTCGAATATTGCTATCACCCGGTGGTCCGGGAGCTCAATGCTCGGCAGGGAACGCTGGGTGAGGGATGAGGCACGGCCCGGACAGCTCGACTATTACGTCGCAACTGTGACATGGCGACCTTCGCCAGAGTCACCTAAACCGCGGCCTGACAAAAACCCTGACATCCGCGTCGACTGGGATCGGCCGGCCCCAAAGCAGTTGGAGTATGATTCTATTCCGGAGGAGAGTCTGATGTATGCGCGGATACCCCCCAATTCCACCGCGGAGGAAGCCGCCACGGCGTACTATGGGTTCAAGCATAAATCCTTGATGATAATACCGAGCTAGAGAAAATGAAACTGAAGCGTGTGTGTGTTATTTTGTGAATTGTTAATCCACTGTTGTATACTTGATCCATCCAAGTGGAGCACGAGGCACGTGACGCACGCGTTTCCCCGTTCGGTTGTCTGTTTTGATCCTCGATCAACCTTCATTCCCAACGCAACATCGACGCCGCTCGCCAACCCCGACGCCCATGGTTGGCCATTCTCGATAATAATACTTGAAAAGTTCGTCTTCTGTATTTATCGCGCCGCTTACGCCCACACCTTGCGACATTAGGCGCGTTGTTTACGATATGGCTGGCGGCACGAGGGCGCAAAAGCCTGTTGGCTCGGCTGCATGGATTGCGGCAGAGAAGGAGAACATGGTGGACCTGGTTGAACAGGAGATGGAGGAGGTGGAATACCCCGTCCGCCATGAAATGGAATGGTTAAATGAACACATGACCGAGATCTTCTCCAAGGGCCAAGCGTGAGTCGCGTCCGATTCGGCCATGGCGGGCACTGCGCTCAACGCTGATGTGGACCACAGAAACTTCACCGATGTCTTTAAAACGCCCGGGAAGATGAGGGGCAAGACGCCCCGAACGGCGCGGAAGCGCAATGTGGAAGAGAACCGAGTGGTCAGTGTTCCGGAATTAATGCTTCCAGTTGCGACCGTTACCGAGCTGACAGCGTTGTCGCCACAGCCTTTAAGCGAGATTTTCTCGTCCACGCATCAGCAAGGAGGAAACCGGGTGAGCCCCAGCCCGTTTCTTCACCGAGTGGTCTCGAAAACCAATGCCACCGCTGCCTCGGCTTCTCCCAAGCCCAAGATCCCGGCAAATGCCTCGCAGCCGCAGTATCCCGATTTGTCCCACAACCTCAACTCCTTTTCAAAATACAACACAGATTCGGGCTACCATGGGATGGAAAACGATGAAGATGAAATGGTTCTGCCAGACACCCAGCCTGAATCGCAGGCATCAACACAACCCCTGGAGGTGGAACAGTCGAGTGCAGCAAATACCCCGGTCGAGATCTCGATTAGCGAACACAATGCGGACGATTCCTTCCACTCTGCCCAGGAGAATGTTCGTGCACGCGGGGAGACTGCAGAGCCCACGAACCCAGACCCAGCGCCGACAGATGACCGGACTCCGCGACCGGTAGAGAAACCAGACAGCAATCAAGAGACCCCGTCGGCCGCCACCCCAAAGTCAAAGCGACAGTCCAGGCCTAAGGCAAAGGCGTCAACCCCAAAGAAGCAAGACGAGCCGGCTGCTCAGCCAGAGTCCGAGCAAGATGAGGCGATGATGTCGAGCGCAAGATCTTCGAGGGATCCGGCTCCTCTCTCCCAGGCGTCGAAGACACCGGCAGCCCAGGAGGATGTGCAAATGGAAGACCCCGTCAAAGAAGACACGGTTCTCGACACGTTTGACGACATTGGATCTCCATCTGATAACTCCACCCCCGAACGCCCCTTGGTCCGAAAGGGTAGCTTGACTTTTGCCTCTCTCCCGGCACGAGAGCCATTGACAAAAAGTATCGGAGGCTCGCGGCTCTCCCGCACCAGCCACATTGATTTGCCCAAGCTTAGCAATGCCAGTCGTCCCAGCCACATGGGCAGACAGACTGGGGCCCAAAGAATCACCCAGGCGGCTTTGGAAGACAATGTGGAGGAGTCGAATGCTATGGATGTGGATGATAAACCATCTGTCGACAATGCCAATATGGACAAAGCCAGCCAGCTGCACAACGCAAAATCGACACAGAGCCTGCATGACCGAATTAGCATGCTTGGCAAACTTCAACCATCACGGCCCAAGAAGTCCATGTCCG
The DNA here is from genome assembly GCA_028828875.1 of Penicillium capsulatum. Classification (NCBI taxonomy): domain Eukaryota; kingdom Fungi; phylum Ascomycota; class Eurotiomycetes; order Eurotiales; family Aspergillaceae; genus Penicillium; species Penicillium capsulatum. Next base: position 4,309,731 of record JAQJZR010000009.1, on the reverse strand, counting down.
CCACGGCGGGACTTTCTACTGCTCAGATTGCTTATCCAGACCTACCTGCAGCAAAACCTGAAACAAATTTTGAGCGCGTCAGCCAAAAGGCTCGCGACACGCCTAAGATGGAACCGAGTTCAGCTGACGATGACGACTGGATTAAACCATTGAGCTCACCTCAACGACCAACACTTTCGAAGAGCAAGACGACCGACGTCATGGAGAAGATGTTTGACACCGACCGAGACCAATCGGCCATGAAGACGGGTGCCCCGGCTGCCCAGGTGAACAAATCCGCGGATTCAGAACGCCCAAAGACATCACATTCGTTATTCTCTTCCCCACGCCCACAGGGCCATCAGCACAGTGCCTCCGCGTTCAATGTCACCGCTGAGGCTTCCACTACACCTACCGGGTCCCCTAGGCTTTTTGACGGTCCCCTGAGCGCTTCGAAGATGAGACTGCAATCTATCATGAAATCGGCCAAGGGCTTGCTTACAAGCTCCGGCAGCCCATCAAGGAAGGAACCCTCGTCTCCGGAACAAACGCGCACTCAGTCCCAGGCACGAGTCAGCGTGGAAATCCATAATACAGGAGAACATGCCTCCCAGCCCCCTCATGCACCAACACCTCCACGACAGGAGACCCGCCGTACGCGAAGCTCCACTGAAAAGGAGGAGCAGCGGCGACAAAGGGAGCAGGAAGACCGCCAACGGGAAGAAGCCCGCCATGAGAAGAGTCGTGAACAGGAGAAGCAGCGAGCTCTGCAAACCCGATCGACTCAAGATAAGTCTTCGGTTGAGCCAGAGGACCGCGCGGGTCCCACAGCCTCCAAGCAAGCGCAATCCCAGCGGTTGCAGTCGCGTGAGCCTGAAGCGATCCATGAAGGGACCAAGACCGCTGGTCCTCAATCCAAGCAGAACGACCGGCGCCCCAAACCACCAACCCGTGAAATCCAGAAACCCAGGATGCAACCAGTATCCATTCGTGTTGGGAGCACTTTGCCTCGACACATGCCCATAGCTTCCTCGGTTTCTTCCTCGAATACCCAAGAAGCCCCAGCCCCGGTTCCGAGCTCTGCTTCAAAGGGATCTACTTTGAAGAAGAAGGGAAGCAACACGTCATTGCATACGGCATCTTCAACGGGCAGCTTCAAGAGCTCCGTTTCCACCCAGACACAGGCTCAGCGAAAAGCGCAACTTGCCAATGAAAAGAAGAGGGAGCAAGAAGAACGCGAGAACCGTCGGAAGGAGGAGCAAGAACGCAAACGGGCTGCTCAGCAACAGCAGGAGGAGGCTCGTCGACAAGAAGCGCGTAGTCGGGCTGAGACGGCTGAGCGCGAACGCCGGGAGCGATCTGCACAGGAAGACTCCAAGAAAGCAGCACACATGCAAGCCATTGAGAAACGCCGCTTGGAGAATGCTCGCAGGCATGAGCGTCAAGGCAGCCAACAGGCCAACGACGAGGTAAGAAGGCCATATTGTAAAATCTGCTTGCTTGGGAATTGTCGCTAACTTAACTCCAGGGTCCGATGCTGCAGCACGAGAAAGCATCTGCCCAGTCTTCGCAGCGGAATGATATGGGCGTTTCAAGGGCGCCGTCCCGCTTGGGCTCCATTCAGCCCTACGGTCGATCGATCAACCCGCCAGCCCCCAATCCCGCCAAGCCTCCCAAGCGAGTGATGGACGAAGATGCGGGTCACCGACCTGCAGTCAAGAAGCCTAGTAATGTCCTACCAGCTGGCGAGGCTAAGCGGCGAAAGACCGAGGATGAACACAACCCTATGCAGCCCATGCGACCTCATATGGCGCCGCCAATCCGCCACTCGAACATGCGCAAGGTATGTATCTTGGGTTGCATCAGATCTGCGCTTGATAAGATCTGTACTAACGCGCGAACTTGGATTAGCCCTCGGTGTATGGTCAGGCTGGTCCGGCACACCCGTCGAGCTCTTCAATCTTCAAGACTGCCCAGCCACAGCGATCCGCCCACCCGATGGACATGGGCAAGTTCGCCAATGGAAAGATTCCATTCGCCGATCCCAACCATGCACCGCCTGGCCCGGCGCAAAAGCCGACTGCCCCTAGTTCCGCTCAGCGAGCTCCGCCTCCACCCAAGCCATCCCCCAAGTATCCTAGTGGGGAAAGTGTCCATCTGCCTGAGATTGCCACTGACAGTGAGGATGAAGATGACTCGGACTCGGAGATGTTCCCCGTACCCAAGTGGGCGCAACCCAAGGAACTGGAGGGCTTGCTCCGGCAGCAGGACGGCATGGAAGTGGACTCAATCTTCGGGCCCATTGCGCCCTTCTCCTTGGAGGAAACCTTCAAGGCCGACAAGAAGATCAAAAAGTACCGCGACCGCACCAGCAGTGCAAACTGGTCGGGACCTGACGGACTTACCCAAGAAGAGATCCGGAAGGATGTTGCTGACCGACAGCGAATGCGTCTCAACGGCGGCTGGTCTTTCAATTGATTGGCGCCTCGCTGTGGTTTCCGGGGGGTGGGTGGGGGGGCAAGAGTGATCATTGCACTATTTTCAGAAAGCAACGGCCGTTGGGGAGTAGCATTATTTCTATCATTTCCGCGACATGGATTCGGCGTTGGAGAGTGGATTTATCGGCGTCGTGTATTTTCATGGTCGGCTTGTGTCTAGGAGGATTTGAGACGATCATGAGTAGCGCGGCATTTATCGGTGTATCTATCTGAATGAACGGCTGCCAAGCTATCACTGTCAAGAAGCAACGAGTTTCACTGGTATCTAGTCTATCTTGATGGTTGGTTCTAGATCGTGTGATGGGAGGTTTTCAATTTGTGAATACTGGGAAATACTCCCTGACATCATCCAGCATCATTGGTCTAGTGGTAGAATTCGTCGTTGCCATCGACGAGGCCCGTGTTCGATTCACGGATGATGCATCTTTTTTTGCCTGCGATCCATCGGATTTTTTATCTTAATACCATCTGATGAGACCATCTTTTTACTTTTTCTGCGACGTGCTCGTTGTCTTGGATTTATGTTGAAGTCCAGAAGTATAGAGAATTCATCTATCCCTGTCTTCTGCCCTGGCCTATCATATATCGCGATATTCTTTGGATCACATCGGAATATATCTATCATACCTCGACGCACCCGAAGCGCGGGACATAAACCTTGGAAGTCTATCATATGGTTTTGGATGTTTATTCTTGCTGTCCGCCTCAAACCGGACCTCGCATCATATACACAGGAAAAGAATGCAAAGGAAACCACTCGACTCAGCCCAACCTGGTTGCGCCATTTGCAATCCATACCTACTATCGTACAAGGCTGCTTCCATCAGGCAAATGGCCATCACTCTGCATCTGGTTCAATGTCACTACCACCCCCTGGAGCTCTTCATCCATCGCATCCGGGTTGAGATTTGCCGCGTCCGGGGCAGCGCCAAGTTTGACATTGAATTTGTCATGGGAGACAGTACGCCAGCCTGCAGGAACCGAAAGATCCTTGAGATACTCGGACATGGGGAACTGATGACACGATGAGTGAGCTGCCCCGCAAGACATAGGGGAGCACTTACGTAGTGATCATTCTTCTTCATAGTCACCACCCACGGAACATTATCGAAAGTCACCGCACGAAGACGGAAGTAGGTGTTGTCAGGAATTTGTCGCACTTCCTCCACAAAGGCATCAAGGTTCGGAGTCGACTTGCCATTCACGGCGGTGATAAAGTTAGTGGGCGCCAGACCATAGTGGTAGGCGGGAGAACCACGACTCTAGAGAAACATAGTCAGTATCGGAAAGCACAAGGAAAGGACCATAGAATATAACTACTCACCCTCGCGCTCACATAGATTTCGCTGTGGAGTTTGGAGATTTGTTGCCGCACCGCATGATGGGGCTTCTGCAGGACAGCACCACAGAAGACCACGGCGCGGTTAGTCTCCAGATCTTCGGTGGGAACGGTCGGCACTCGAATGCGCATTTCCTGACCGTTTCGAACAATCAAGGCATCCAAGACCTCTTTCTCATACATAACATCCAGCTCGGAGACGCGAGTGATGATTTGACCATCCAGGGTGAGGATGAGATCGGCCTCTTGGAAACTGTCCACGTCGGATGTAAAGTTTGCCGGCGGGCAGTCGACCTTGCGCACCATGAAAAGTTGGTGACGCGAAGGGTTGGCCTGGGCAACCTTCTGAATCCACTCCTCAGATACACCCATGATGCGGGCCTGGCTCATCTGCACCACGTAGCTCTCCATGTTCAGAATACGGAGCTTGGGGGTCACGCCTTGCTGGATCTTGGACGTGACGGGGAGTAGCGACGGGGTGGCAAATCCAAGATGATACTCGACATCTTTGTGCGAGCTGGGGGTGCGCTCACCAAGATAATTCAGCCACAAAGCCTGGACCACACCATCCTCGCCAATGAGTACACCATTGGTACACTGCCCACTGAGCCCGGTATCTACGGTAATGGCGTCTAGGTTGATTGCACGGTATCGGGGAGCGGCGGCATTGGCAGGGATGGAGACCGTGGTGATATCAGTGACGGCCGTCTTGGCCACCACGATGCGGAAGTTCTGATTGAATCCAACAAAGATGGTGTCCTGGCCCTGCTTGATGTATTCCGAGCTCAGCCGGGCGCTCTGCACAGGTGCATCAACCAGACTGGGGTCATATTGAACAATGGTATAATTCTGCAGGGGGTGCAGGAAGACCACCTTGGCGCTGACGATGACCGAGTCGGCGACGGTGACGTTAATGTCACACAAATCATAGGGCACAATGGCCCTGGAAACCACTACCAAGCCCTTTTCGGCGTCAATCACCAAGCCGAAGCCCGTCTTCTTGGCCTGAGGATAGCCGTCGAGTTTCAGCGGCATTGTGCAGGATACCCGCACAAAGCTGCGCACAATCTCTGCGGCGGCAGGCTGGCTAACACCATCCAGCTGGATAAAATCGGCCTTGCGTGGAACAGGTGCCTCGGCAGGAATGGGATCGGCAAGATCAGAAAAGTCCCAGATACCGGATTCGTCGTTCCGCACGGCCAGACGCATCTTTGGATGCCAATGACGGTCAACATAGATGATGCTCGTGCCCTTGGTGTGTAGATCGCGGATATGACGGTAAGAGATCACCACCCGGGAGCGATCAGGAATGGTCTTCATCACTTCCACAAATTCATTCAGGTTGTGTGTCGGGCGCTTGTCCACAGAGTCAATGATCCACCCGGACAGCGTGTTTTCTAGTTTGAAGGAGCCCGCGGCCTCGCACACGAACACCCCGCGTGTGGCAATGGCGTAAAGTCGGGACTGCTGATAGGAAAGGTCATGGAAGGTTCCGCCAGCGACGGTCACAAAGCGATCAGGCGTGATCGCGTGCAAGTCGCCAACCTCGCACTCAACCTCTATGTCCTCCCCTCCTCGCTGGACCAAAAGGCGGATGGACTGGCCCACACTGGAGTCCAGGATGTCATCGAGACGAACAAACTGCGTCAAAAGCTCGCCATTCACTTTGAGAAGCACATCGCCCTCCTGAAGCTTGCTGTCTGCCGGGCCTTCTGGCAGGATGATTTCGGCGGCGAGCATGTTCGTCTCCTTCGGAGCAGCAGCGCGCACCGCGGCCTCCCACTCGGGCGTGAGACCGAGCCGACGACATTCATCGAAGGGCTTGAGGATCCATTGCGTCTGTATGGTGCCGCGCGTGACGGGCTTGCCTTGTCGGATACATTCCAACGCACGTAAGGGTCGATCCAGCGGCAAGAAATAGTCCGTGGCAGCTCCATCCGCACGACCGCCCGCTTGTAAAGCTACTGCATGACCATCGATGTTGACCACCGGACTTCCCGAGCTGCCACCGCTGGCCGCAGCGGCCGCCTGGATATAGTTCGTGTTGAAGTCACTGTAGCCCTCGCCGTACTCGGGCGCATTGCGATCCAAACGACTGATGACACCGGAGAGGATGCTTAGCTTCTCACCGGCATCGTTACCAACCACACGGATCTCCGCACCGACTCGAGCGGCATCGGGTTGGAGCTTGAGCTCCGTTAGATTCATATATCGAATAGCTTTAGGATCGAATTGGAGGATGCCGAAGTCGTGGACCGGATCGCGGTATACAGGGCGGACATCACACTGTTCGTCTCACGATAGTCAATGACCCGTCAACCAGACGGCAACCCGAGCTCTCATTGCTTACCTCTTCATGGTTGTCGAAGATCACGTAGCCCCAGAATGGACCGGCGCACACAACGTGTCGGTTGGTCAAGATGTATCCGCGCTCGGCGTCCACCACAAAGCCCGTGGCCTGGCTGCTCATGGAGAGCTCCGTATCGAAGGAGCATGTCTGACAGAAATGAATGGACACCACACTCTTGACCACCGCCTCGATTGTGGCTTGCCATTCCGGGGAATCGGCCTGGGCCGGGCCTAGCGGTAGTGTTCGAGCTGCATCCTCATCCTCGATGTCATAGACCGTTCCGTTGGCCGGGGTTGAGTCGCCGGGCGTCAGAACGGACCCCTCGGGCTTCAGATACTTGGCCGGTCGCTCGGCCGCGCCCGCCACAACACTATGTTTGCGTTTCGCACTCAGATCGCCATTCGCATCCATGATCCAGGTCGCGGGCGAAGATTGGCGGAGGGAGGACCGAGGAGACCAAGGTTGGTGGAAGGCGGAGAAAAGGCGGCGAGTGGCAGGTTGGTCGGAGACGGCAGCAGGAACGAGCGAAGGCAGCGCAGCAGCGACCGTCGCAGCAAAAGCAGGAAATGTCCTGGTTGCGAGAGACATTCGTCGCGTTCTGAGGCGGAGAGGAGGAAATGCAATGATTGGGCAGATCACACGATCGCATCCCATCACGCGCGCCGATCTGCACCAAGTCATTCATCGCGGTCAGTTGAGGTGGTCCAATGGACCATTGATCGAGAGGAGTCTTCTCGCGAGCACGAGGCGTCCAGTGTGCATGTGGTATGCGAGATCTCGATCTACATTGTTCACGCTACGGCGTAGATGGGATCAGCACGGCAACCATGCCTTCAATGAACCATCCCAGATGTTCTCCACGCAAGATGGACTCGGCGGAGGTCTCAACGGCATTGCACCCTATGGGAGGTGCTTTCTATCCGATCAGGCATGAAGAGAGCACCGTGGGCACTGGGCATGGCCAGACAATTCGACCTTGATGGCCCAGGCCATCTGCAGAATGACAACCGGATTACCATCATGGGGATCATCACCACCAACGGTGACGAGGATGAATGGAATGGAACTGATCTAATGATTGCTACGGGATACCCCATACACGAGTCGTCCCCGGCGTGTCCCTTGCTGCCCGGGGTTCGCCGTCTCTACCCTCGCTGGCCTGCATATTGCGTTACCCACTTGATACGCCATTTGTTGATTGAAAGGTTCATATCAATACCCTGATTGGTGTTATCTTCAAATACTCATTGGAATATGGGTCCGGAAAACTATTTTTACAGAGCCCCAAGTGCAGGCCAGAGGGTACATACTCCTCCGTCTCACCAAGTGGATCCGATGTGGCGCAGTATCTTGGGAGTGGAAGGGAACGGCTCAGCACGGGGATATCGTACTCCAGCAGGAATGCGGAATGCACATCATCCTTCCTCAGAATAGTGACAGAACCCGACGCAGTCGACCTGTCGACGGCGGGACAGCAAACGGCGACTCCGACGCGAGCTGAACCGTTGAACCACCGAGCTCCATTGGAGCCTCCGATCCGTGAGAAGATCGACAGCATCGCAGGCGCAATGTCCTCGGCCGAAAGTCGCTGGTCCAGGTTCACGGGTAGGAGGTTATCTGGAACAGGCATCTTGCAGCTCGCTAAAGGGGCCCGCGGTGGATCACGAAGAGGGGGAGAGGTTCTCCTTGCTGCCACAACGCCGTTTTTTTTTTTTTTTGACGGGTCCGAAATTTCCAGTTTCCAGGAAATGCAAGTGGGAGATCGATTTCCTGCACGAACCAGATGCGGCACGGCCAGGCAGAGAAATCGCCTCTATACCAAAACAGGGACTGACAGCCGCTTCTTTCAGCCAGCCACCGAACTGAAGTATGTCGGAGAAAGAGGTCCGAGGAAGGGCGCGGGACCGGGTGTTTCAGGCTCATCCGCGGCCCCGCAGGAACATGCGATGAGTGCTTGTTTCTATCTATTCCGGACATAATCAACCAAGAAAAAGACCGCGCAAGAGCCATGCAGAGACGAGACTCGGCATTACCTAACATCTCGAACGTGTACGGAGTATCTCCCACCCCAACATGTATATCACCATCTGCCAACTCCAACGGGCGCAAGATACTCTAAAACGCATGGACATCGAGACTCAGCAGCGGGTTCTCTGTTTAATGAATGGCCCTGGCACTGGGGCATATCGGGCACCACATGCTACATGCTAAGGGACCCGGTGGATATGTCCAAACTTAATCGGGAGCAGGGGAGCCTTATGACAACAGAATGCAGCGAAGGCCCCCGAATGGACTCCGCCTCACGCAAAATTTGTCACTCGCGATCCATCTGTCAATCATGGAGCGGTCCCCACATCGCGGTGCATGACTTGCAGTTCGGACAAGTGTGCTTCGTGTTCTCCGTTGCCGTAAGGCAAAGGCAACCCTGGAGGAAGACGGATTGGATGCATATTGGGGAAGCGAGTGTCAAGGGTCCATAGTCACAGCAAAAGAGAACGAACCACCCCAGTCCGTGGCCGAGTCACCGTCCACCGAGAAACCGACCTCGGGATTTGCGCCTTCAGCATTGCCGGTGGGTCGAGATGGTGTGTCTGGAGCAAACCAAAGCGATCCTTTCCGGAATTACTCCGTACGCCGCGACAGGAAAAAAAGAAAAGAAAAAATGGAACAATCCAGGGCCGACATCAGTGCCAACCAAGCGGAGGTCCGGAATTCTGACCGCGCTGGAGCTGTACTTTTTTTTTCTCTCCTGTGTTTTCTTCCCACGGTGGCAAATTGACTTCGAATCCGCTCCCAACCGCATCCACGGGGGAAAATTAACCAGCCCCTTTCGTCCGATGACACCCGTCGGTGAAGGCGAGTTGATCGACCGGCTCAGCCACACCGTGGCGTCCACGATTGGCCCCGAGAGGGAGCGGACGTCTGCGTCTGAGATGCAAACCAAATGCAATTGCTGGCGTGGCGATCCCTTCTAGGAGGAGATAGACGCTCGCCCCTCTTCGTGTTCCAGTCGAGCCCTGGATTGCGTAACGGCGATGCGGGCTTCGCTCTCGGAGACGTCGTCCAGACTCAGCCGGCGCTGGATTCGGATCAACTGCGTATTGCAGCCACATTCCCGTTGAGGAAGTAAGCTTCCGGGGGATACGGAGTAGAGAGGATTTTCTTTTTTTCTTTTTGAATTGGAATCATGATGGAACCTGCGGAGCCCAGCATTTGTCACATGGAGCCCGATCGGTGGGTTGTCAACGGGGGCTAGTCTCCACGCGAGAGAATTGCTAGCATGCATTCCACATGCGGAAAGTCAACCTGCTCATCCAGTGTTCGATGAGGGACAGAGAGGCCCTGGACTGCATCGATTCGCCGAAGATGTGGCGGTGACTTGAATGCGTCGATGGTCGAGCTCGCCGTTCCACCTACGGAGTATACTTCGGTACATTTACAGAGGGTCCATGCCATGACCAAGGTCTGATTCATCCGGGCCACCCCACAAGAACTGGCCATCTGGAATGTGAATTTCGTGTCCCGATCGAACCGTCGCGAACCACGATGTGCCAACCACGTCCTCCCTGGAACCATGCAAGACCACCGCATCATGAAGATGCATCGGGCCTCAACAGGCAACCGTAGATCGTACTTCGTCGAGGGGGATCTGCATCGTCAATTCAGATTGTCGATTAGCTTGTCCCAGCGATTCATGGTCCCCGGGAGACTAAAGACACTAAAGGACCTGGTAGGCACTATTGGTCGATCCCCGGAGATTCTGTAGGCTCCCCCTTTTTTTATGTTGAACTTTCAATTTTTTTTTTCTCCATTGCGTTTTTTTCCATTTTTCTTTTTCTCACGCTAGCTCGTTCGGCCGTAGGACAAGTAAACTTCACCAGCCCTGAAGGATGCGAATGTAGAGAACCCGACGGTAACTAAAAAAAAACATCCCCGGGGTTGAACATGCGCCGAGACCAGGATATCCTGGCTTTTCTTTTTGTTCTCTTCTTTTGATATTTCACCTTCCTACACCTCCACCCCTCCCTCTCGACAGGATCGGTGACTGTGACAAGTCAACTATATAAATCACCGAGCCAATCCCGAAGTGGGACCCCAAGCGGTTTATCTTCCTTCGCGCCCAACGCGAGTCTGGGGCTCAATCGGAGATGCTGCCCGCCTATAAATCCTCCTTCTTGCCTCACCTCTGCATCGGGGGACCCGGTGGCCCTGGCCACATCGACAACTATTTCAAGCCTCGGTCTGTCAGTGGGTGTTCACCGGTATGGTTCCGTCTGGTCCAGTGGGGGGGGGGGTTTTTCTGACATTCCATAGCTTCCCATCATGGTCTCGGACGACCAGCCCGATAATCTGGCATATCCGCACTTTGCCTTGATTTATATCGACCGGGACGGGAATCTGCGCCAGGAGGCCTCCCAGTCTATCGCCCAGAGCCGCGAGACGATCTTGTCGCCTCGAGTGCGAGATGCATTCCTACGAGCGGTGGCCATGTCGAATACGGGACCCGTCAGCCCTCAATGTGAGTTTCGCACCTGGTTGAGTGGAAGCCAGAACCGAAGACCCAGAACGAAACAAGAACACCCCCCGGTTGACCCGCAACAGTCGAGTCTGGCGCACCAACTCCCCGCCATGAGAGAAGTACCGGACCACGGCCGCTGGCACCGCAAACCACCCCGATTCCCCCCGTGGAAAGTCAAAGACTCGCCCCAACTTCGACAGCTCCACCAATCCAGATGCCGACCTGGACCTCGCAAGATCCCCCGCCGCACTGGGGCAAACCAAGCCCCCAACGCCGGAATCCTTCGTGTAACGAGGAACTCAGCCGAGCTGTTCACCAGACCGCGTATATCTCGGTCCGTGATAAAGAGATGCTGCGGCATTACTACGAGAAGGTGTTTCAGAATCTCCAGCAGACCAATTGTCGGGTCCTGGCCAAGGCCTACATCAAGCTGGTGGAGCCGCGCAAGCAGGTGAACTATCCATACAACGGACGTAAGATCGTGGCCGGCCAGACGCGACAGCTGGATCCCGACGAGACCAAACCACCGTGGTGGCCATCGGGTGTGAGCCATCGAGAGCCCGATCATCTTCCCAAAGCTGGTAGGACTGATGCTCCTTGTGATGATGATGATGATGGAAGAGCTTACACGGTGTCTCCCGAAAAGAACGCATCAGGTTATTGGTACACCTCCTGTGCGAGCTTCGGACTAGTCATGGAATCACCGCCCGAAGATTGAAAGACGCGGACCAGCCCATTCGCCGTCAAATCTCCCCGCCCGAACGAGTCCAGATCTTAGATGAGATGTATGAGGTGCGAGCAAAGGAAGAAAGCTTCCTACAAGAACCGACGGGTAGGTGGATTATACTATCCCCCATATGCCGTTGTCTAATCGCATACAGATGGGAAAGCGTTGGTGTCGATATCCCGTGCGAACCTACCGGACGCCGTCGAGGCCTCTCTCGGCCGGGGAGAGAAGAGCCAAAGACCAAGCCCCGAGCAAACCAGCCCGATCCCCGAGCCGGATGTCCCGACGGATCTGAGCAGCGGCTCCGCGCCAGGCATGAATGTATCGCAGCCCGTTCTCACCACGGTGGGGGATTTGTCCGTGCATACATCGCCCATCATCCACTCCACGACACACAGCCCACCCCAGTATCTCAACACGGATCTTCCTATACACACCAGCTTTGACGCGACAGGTGGATCGATACCACCGCAGGATATGAAACGCAAACGCCAATGTGTTGAGCCCGGTCCGCCGACCACCACCGCCACCACTCCACTGGACTACTATTCTCCTATGTTTGTGGGGTCGCAACCACTTGTGGCGGGGGGCTTTCATAGCATGCAGGGTTATCCCGCCAACACATCTCTCCCGGCAGGACAAGTAGGGGCGGAAGCATACGACGGGTCGATGTTTCCCTACTACTTTGGATTCTGACAGAACTTCGAAAGGAAAAGAGGAAAAGATGGAAGACAAAGGGAAAGAACCAGGAAAAGTGATTTGGCCTGACGATAACGAGTTTCTTTTGTTGACTATAGTCCTATACGTAATACCCAGTCATGAGCAATGGATTTCTCCCGACATTCTCCTTACAGACACTGCGAGTACCAGTCGCTATAGAAAGTGCAAGTATACCCACTTTCACACCTCGTCGCCCCCGTCCAGCCCGCACCACCACACTAAGTCCAGCGCTGTGCAACACCGGTGGAGCGCGAGTCTGATGTTGTACGGGAGCCTGATGCCGTCGACGTCGACGAGGCTGCACCGAGCGCACCGAGAATCGCCGCGTAGGCCGGCTTGGTCTCCAAGTTCTCGTCCCAGGGCAGGGCGGCGCCTTGGCCGGCGAAGGTATTCGGCACCCACGAGTACTTGTCCGTCCAGTCCCAGATGGTGATCCCCACGCAATTCTTGGTTTCCACGCAAGCGCCAACGGTATTGGCGTAGTCGATGGCCTGCTGGGAGAGCAGGGCCCCGGTAGATGGGAGCGTCATACGAATGTCCAGCTCGGTGAGCGCGACTTCGACCCCGAGCGCCGTGAACGCAGCTAGGTTACTCGCCTGGGCGCTCTTATCGGGAGTACCGCCGACGATCAAGTGGGCCTGGAGACCAACACCGTCGATTCTGGCGCCGTACGATTGGACGAGCTTGACAATGTTCTGCGCCGCCGTGGACTTGGCCCCGGCGGATTCGATGCTGTAATCATTGTAGTAGAGTTTGGCGTCGGGATCCGCCGCTGCCGCTGCTGCAAATGCGATGGGGATGTACGCCTCGCCGATATGCTGGTAGAAGACGCTGTCGCGGTACGAGCCGTCCTCGTCCAGCCCTGGAATTCGCATGAGCGTGGCGGGGTGAGCAGATGCTGAGGGGTTCTACCTTCGTTGACGACATCCCAGGCATAGCACCGCCCCTTGTAATGGGTGACCACATTGGTGATGTGATTCTCCATCGCGGCGATCAGAGTCGCGTTGGTCCAGGAGCCGGTGGATACTATACCAGAGTGAGCCATACATCATAAATAGTCAAGGGTCAAAGTATACCCCAGTTCGGGAGTTGGCTGTGCCAGACCAGCGTATGGCAACGCAGTTTCTGACCATTGGACTCGGCGAGATCGACAATCACATCGCCCTGGGTGAAGCTGAATGTGTTTTGCGTCGGCTCAATCGTGTCCCACTAGCGAGATCGTGAGCTGGATGTCCCGGGTATGAGGATGAACGGTACCTTTTGCGAGTTTCCGGGAGTAATCTGTCCAAAGTCATCCGTGTTGCTGAGTTGTGTCACGTAGGCTGTGTCCGTCAACTCGGAGTTGTCGGTCGCCGTGCCGAAGTAGACCTTTCCATGATTGACTGCTGCGGCGTGGAGACCCGCCTGAGCTCTGTCGTGGAACTGTTTAGACAGAGAGGGGAAAATACTTCAGTGCTTAGACATACAACGGTGGTAGAATGCTGGCGACCAGCGCGAGTGTCCCCGCGGAAAGTGAGATGCCACGCATTGTGACCCTGGACTAGGGGTGAAGGATGAAGGAAGTACTGAAAATGTAATAGATTGCTCTCCGAGAAACAGATCAATCTCATCGAATAGAGCAGAAATAGAGAATAAAATACTTTACCTTCGCACCCCGCTCCAGATCCGGACCAAAGCCCGTGGCGTAGTGGTCGCGGCATTTCCGAGGACATATTATAGGTGGACTTGCATTTATTTTTTCCTTGCTGCATTATATGTGTGGGCATCATGATATGCGTGATTAATTCCTTAATCCATCAATGGAGGTTTCAAGATCTGAACAGGGGCGTTGCCCGTGATAGGGATCCCCTGGTCTAGAATCTAGTTCAAGCACCGAGTGTTTCATGCAGAGAGAATACCGCCGAGGATGTTGCGAGTGTAGAACAAGCCTAGATCCCTGCAGCTTCCCTCATATTCTTCAGGAATGCAGGGATCTCGGAGAAATTAGTTGCCCTCATCTACATCTGGTATAGGGCCTTGAAACCCCGTTATCCGTCACTGCTTGATAGCGCTTTTGCCACCAGCAGCACCGAAGTAGATGCAAGCCAAAAACCGACCGAAGAGGGGACTCGTTCATATCCCACACGTCAAACGAACGAAATATATATCCGGGAAGTCCACGGGTATATTCGATTCTAATTGATCCCACGGTGTTCCAAGGCACAGTTGTGGATCTCATTGGGCAGCTCCCCCGTGGGCCCTTCAAGCCACTCACAATATTTCCAGCCTTGACTGATGTCCTCTTGACCAACCAATATCTTCAATGTCCTACCAACTACCCAGTAAACATGATTCTCTTCCTGGCGAAGGAGATTAGTCATCACCACATCGCTCCCCAACATTTTGACGGCGAGTATTTTCTCCCTACAACAATCCTATCTCCTTTAAATCTTCATTCCACGTTCCAGAGCATCTTGACTCAAGATGAAATATCTCAAATCCAAGATTATTTTACAAGAACCGCTGGTGAGCACTCAACCTACTCTTGCGGCATGTTCACTTGAACTCACCCCGACATGCTCTCCAGAACCCGTCAGAGGCAGAATGGAAAGGACTGGTAAAAACCACTTATACCGACCCAAAAGGGGTCGAGAGGACATGGGAGTCCGCCGAGCGTTTGGTAATGCAATCCACTCAAATCCCGCGCACACCGTGAATAATATGACATACAGACAAGACCAAAAGACTCATTGGTAGACGGCGTCACCATCATGGCCATCCTGACCAAGCCATCTGGCCCTGAAGTTCTCTTGCAAAAGCAGTGGCGGCCACCAGTCGACCAGGTCGTCATAGAGCTGCCCGCGGGAATGGTCGACGCGGGAGAAACGGTCGAGCAGACGGCCGAACGCGAGCTCAAGGAAGAGACCGGCTATGTGGGCGTTGCAGAAAAGACCGGCCCCATTCTGTACAATGGTAGATTTGCTTATGATCTCGTTTGCTGCCTTGCTATTTGCTGACGAGGAAATTCAGATCCCGGGTTCAGCAACACCAATTTCAACCTCGTGCATGTCCGAATTGATATGTCCTTGCCCGAGAACCAAAAACCAGAGCCTCAGTTGGAGGACAACGAGTTTATTGAGTGCTTTACCATTCCCTTATCCAAGCTTCACACAGAGGTGCGAAGGCTCGCGGATGAAGGCTATGCGATCGATGCTGGTATTGGTGCTCTAGCAGAGGGGATAGAACTAGCTAGAAGTATGAGCCTCTGAAGACGAGGTTGAGATGAAGAATGCAGGGACCCAAGAAATGGCTCCACACGGGTACATTTCTTCTGCTGGGTTCATATTCTACTACCCGCCAGACAAACCATCAAGAGTCTACTCAGCTTCAAAAAACCGTTTCCAACTGACAAGAAACTATACTGAGAAGGTCAATGAGTGAACGAATGTTCCGTTCGAATTGGATACGTAAGTCATCATTCAGGACCCGATGGTCGATGATATACGAGTCAAGATGGCACCGTAAGCTTGACGACTGCCAAATCTGGTTGACGATAGACATCCTGAATAGAAGACTGACCTGGCACATTATTGTGTCAGAAAAAAAGACCACCACTGGGAGTCGTATCTAAACAAAGATGCTGTCTATGTACAAGAGCACTCAAGGGGTATCACATTTAATCTTGTACAGCGTCACTAAGGATGATCGAGAGCTCGGACGCTATGCTTTTTGGAACTAAAAGCATCTCCGTCACCATAGGGTCAGAGCTGGACATCCACCAGAGAAAGGATGCATCACGTCGATGGCACTAGGAGCATCGGTAGAGGAGAATCGGTCAAGCATGAGATTAACCCATTCAACCCTCTTTTCGAGCCTTCATCTCCGAAATAAATTTGCCGGTCTTAGATATTGGTACAACGAAGATCCTGACAAGCTCATCAACAACCTCAACTTTCCCTCCGGACAAGATCTGTAGCAAAGGTAGCTTCTTGCCTGCCTTGATCAGCCCGCCGGTCACCGTCTGCATGAAGCATTCAACACCGTTCACGGTGTATTCTTTTTTGGTGTCCCAGGGCAAGGGGAAGATGTAGTCGAGATGATCCGCGATAGAATGAAGTTCCGAAAAGCCCTTGACAAAATCGGACTGGGCATCCATCGGGTACAAGAAGACCGCAGGGAACTCAACGGAGCTCTCGGGCGATAAGGCATCGGGAACCAGCTTGATTTTGGCATCCTCCATCTCTGGGGGTTGTTCGGTCTTGCGGGTTCTGATCTGCCGCGCGCGCAGAGCCGTGCTGAGCACTAAATTCTGCTTGCGTGCAAGCTCCTCTTCAGCCTTCCTCTTGGCCACAACGCGCTCCACATAGGCCTTGCGCTCTGCAATCTTTGTCGCCGAGGTCTTCAGCGCCTTGTTATCCGGGTCGATGGCAAGTCCTCGCGAGGCGGCATCTTCGGCCTCGGAAATCTTTTCCAATTTCAACAAGGCCATCGATGAGCGGTAGTAGGCTTTGACATTTTTCGGATTGAGCGTGATAGTGGCGGCACAGTCGAGGGTGCAAGAGCGATAATTGCCCAGTTCGAGGTTGCACAACGCTCGGTTGATATGCGACAGCTCTTCCATCTGTCGCAACAACTTCTTTTCCGCCTCGAGGCTTTCTGGCTTCTCCCACTTATCTTCCTTGGCGTTGATGACGGCGATACTCTTCGTGTAAAATTCCTTGGCGTCGATCCATCGTAGCTCCTGTACCGCCTCGTTGCCCTGTTCCTTGAAGCTCTGCGCAACCTCGCCACGTGTTCCCTCGTTCTGCAAAGCAGTGAGCGCATCGAGAAGTTCATTTTCGCCGTCTGTCGACACAGAAAAGGTCAGCTATTTCAATTGCAACCGCGTAGTAAGGAAGCGCATACGCTCATCTCCAGCATTCTCAATATCCGTCATGAATAGTGGTGTTTTGTTCATCATGCTCAGCAACTCCTCCTTGGAATGCGACTTGACAGAGGCCATGGCCGGTGGCATCTTGGGCGCGGAGGGGTCATTTTGTTCGATATCTTTCAACCTCTCCTCATTGATGGGGAAGGGCACCTCGTTTGACGCAGCGAATGCATCAAACCCGGGCTGAGGCAGGTCTTGAGCGACCTGGGGAGGCACCTCATTGAGATTGAGAGACTCATCAAAGTCATCCGGCAGCTCCTCAACTCGCGACATGATTGTGGTTGTATGGTCCAGCGATTACAAATTGGAGAAGCCGGCGGGGAAACAAAAAATGTTACAGCAAACAGTGCAAACACGAGGGGCGTTGCCCTAATCGTGTTGTATAGAAGTATTTCCCAGATTGCCGGTGGTCTAACTTGCTTAACCTAAATTGAATGACATGGAATTACAATAAAGCCATTGTTGTGAGTGAATTTATATCACAGATTAGCGAAAAAAAATTCTTAGTTGGGTACAGGCTATACTCTAATTATGATAATATGGCCGATCATATACACCTCAACCACAATTTAGTCGGCCTAGCAAGGATGATATAACAAATATGCTCTACCAATATTCCTGCTTAGTGTCAAACATTATCAACAAAAAGAGGCCTACAGAACTGATCATGACAAACGATTCACGTTGGCGATCAAGGCATAATTTCGAAAGTGCCACCATCACCCCCCGTCAAACCTGACCTAATGGCATTCACTGTCCATCTTCACACCTATAGTGACCCTACCCTGTACTTAAGCAAGCTGAACGTTGCTGTCTCCTTCAGTCAATCGAGGCTATCATGAGTCACGTGTGGGGCTCTTGCCCTGATCACTGTAATGTCACGTGCGACCTAAACAAGAATCAATAAGGTCGGCATTTCATCGCAACAAGACGATCAAATAGATTCCAGGTGTTTTACTTGCATAAGCGCTGCGCTTGGTACTGAGAACTACGGGCTAATAGAAGTCTTCTCAAGTGCCACCCAGTTGCAAACATCAAGATCGCTGATTTCTTAGCAGACCCACTTCTCCGTATCAGGGGAATCAACAGCTTGAAGATCCTACCTTTGGCACCCGAATGGACTAACCTTATGTTCTCGGTAATATTGTTTTGTCTCAAGGGCCATACATGACAACACGAGTTGACCTCTACGTCTTGGATACGATAGGATCGGAGATAGCCCGATAGTTCCAACCCCGCATCCATCGGGACAAAGACCGAAAGCCCGATATATATCGCCTGGACTGTCAACTGTTTGATTTCAGACAACCTCCCAGAATCAGGGATTGATACGTTGACTGATAGTCCAAGAAAGAAGACCAAACAATGTCACAGACTCACAGTATTCTTGTACTCCCCGGCGATGGCATTGGCCCCGAAGTCATGGCCGAAGCCGTGAAGGTCCTGAAGGCGTTTGAGACCCCACAGCGCAGTTTCAAGCTTCAACAGGAGCTGATTGGAGGTTGCAGTATTGATGCCACGGGTAAGTCGGTGACGGAGCAGGTCAAGCAGGCTGCACTGGACTCGGATGCAGTCTTGTTCGCAGCAGTTGGAGGACCCAAATGGGACAACGTTCGCCGTGGTTTAGACGGGCCCGAAGGAGGGCTGTTGCAGCTGCGACAGGCAATGGATATCTATGCCAACTTGCGACCATGCTCGGCCTATTCCCCCAGTACATCGATTGCAAAGGAATTCAGTCCTTTCCGACATGAAATCATCGAAGGTGTCGACTTTGTTGTTGTTCGAGAAAACTGCGGCGGTGCCTACTTTGGACGCAAGGTAGAGGATCCGACTTATGGTTTGTTGATCGTTAGCCTGTAGGCTGTTCTCCACTGACGCATTTCATCCCAGCAATGGATGAGTGGGGTTATTCCGAGCCGGAGATCCAGCGTGTTACACGTCTCGCAGCAGAGGTTGCCTTGCGGCACGATCCCCCGTGGCCGGTCATCTCCCTTGATAAAGCAAACGTCCTCGCTTCGTCTCGTCTGTGGCGGCGAGTAGTGGAGAAGACGATGGCGGCTGAGTATCCACAGCTGAAGTTGGTGCATCAGCTCGCCGATTCCGCTTCGCTGATTATGGCAACCAACCCGCGAGCACTGAATGGTGTCATATTGGCAGACAATACGTTTGGTGATATGCTCTCCGATCAGGCTGGATCCATCGTTGGAACATTAGGGGTTCTCCCCAGTGCGAGCTTGAATGGTTTACCGGGGGACAAGACGCTTAAGACGCGGCCATATGGACTTTATGAGCCTACTCATGGATCGGCACCAACGTGAGTCTCGTGAAGTGTATCTTTAAGGCATGTTCTCATATATGTGTAGGATTGCCGGTCAGAATGTCGCAAATCCAGTGGCGATGATTCTTTGCGTCGCTCTGATGTTCCGCTATTCGTTGAACATGGAAAACGAGGCTAGACAAGTCGAAGAAGCAGTGCGAAAGGTACTCGACTCAGGTGTACGAACTCCTGATCTAGGGGGTCAGGTAGGAACCAAAGAGATGGGTGATGCAATTATCTCAGCTCTGTAGATCATGTATGGAGGCCGCTTCTTGACGTCTCAAGCCAGCTTGACAGGAATACTAAAGAGTGAATTTTACATACCATGTATCCATAATGTGGTCAATAGGGTGGTAATGGATTTGCTACTTGCTAGACTTGAATAGGCAAATGAACCTCGAAAGTCAGGAATTCAGGGCAAGGTTGCCTTCGCAGAGAGAAAGGTCATTTCTGTACCCGCCCCCTGGCAGATGAACCCATAACACAAAGTGTAGGAGCATGGACGCATGTTTGCCACAAAGAAAGCAATTCTGAAACGGGCGCTTTCCGGTATAAAAAAGCCACTCCAGGCCCCCTTTCCTCAATCAGAATCTTCCTTTCCAACGTCATTGTCAATCATCTATTTCCAATTTCCCATGCTAGCTTGCAGCCCTCTCCCCTCGGCGCAGTCAAATACTGCTGGTACCAAAGGGCAAAATAATTGAAATTGTCCTTATTGAAGGAAGGAGCCACCTTATCTACGATCTCCCCTCTATTACAAAACACTATGCCTCCCATCCTACGGAGGCCTATGCCTCCTATCGATGAACTTGCTCCAGGCCTCTCTGTGATGCGTCTAGAAGGACTAGAGGACTGGACCACGGCTGTCAAGACCGAGACCCTGACCTCCATTGCAGACGACATGCAAGCAACTCTTTGGTGTATCTCGCGTCATTTGAGATGCGGAAATCTCAACGAGACAAATACCAAACCGATAGAAGATATGATCAGAATTATCCATGGCCCCGTGATCAAGAAATCTCGGAGGATGAAGCGGAAAATACGGCGATTACAGAAACTGAGCAACTGGTTTCGAACCGAGCAGCGACAGCTTCTTGATGAAGCCGAAACTATGGTGACCATTTACAAGGCCACATTCGAGACTCTTGATCAAAACACGCGAGGTTTACGCGAGGAATTGGAGCGCGTGAAAGCGGAGCGAGATCTGCTTCAGCATCAAGTGGCCAGCCAGGATAAGGGGGCGAATATTCTGGAAAATCACATGGAAAAGGATAAGATTGCAGGTGGAGATAGACACGAACGTCAAGTGCGACAAGCATAGTTCTACGTCAATATGACTGGTGGGCGTTTGCAGATTGAACAGCATGTTTCACAGGCGGGTTGGTGGTTTGTTGGGCAGCCATCTGATGCAAATTATCAATGTAATAATATAAAAACCAAGAATGGAAGATGCAATTGATTGCTATGCCGTGTTGTAGTTGTGTTTGTTGGCTGTTTGAAGAAGACTGACCGATTTCAGAGAATGGTAATTTCACTGTAACCTCCGCGGAAAGCCGAGCGGGTCCAATACCAAACGTAATATACAGATATTATCAGGTGACCCCGTCATCACATGACGCACAAGCGAGCCCTGATCCGCACTAGGCCCAAGATGGCTAGTGCCCACATTACCCGATCCCACAACGCAAGCAAAGTCACTCGAGAACTTCTTCTTCTCCATCCCTCAGTCGACAACTATCGCGAGCCCCCGCGCCCATCGCCATCATGTGTACGTCTACCCCTCCCGACGCCTGCATTCGACGCCATTCATCGACCACAATCACCACCCCGCTTTGATTTGACGCTGGACACCCGGAAATTGGCCCGGCTAACATGTCTTGATTGCAGCGCTCGTGTCCGGCGAGAAGACGAACTTCCAGTACATCTTGCGTCTGCTCAACACCAATGTTGACGGCAAGCAGAAGATCATGTACGCTCTGACTCAGGTCAAGGGTGTCGGTCGCCGTTACTCCAACCTGGTCTGCAAGAAGGCCGATGTCGACCTCACCAAGCGGTACGTGCGACAACCCCCTACGAGGGCTTTTGCAAAATCTGTGGCCGACGGGGAATCAGAAGGGTTCTGGATTTGTGCAGGCATGCCACGACTGGAACCCTGGATATTGTGCGCCATGGGGGCAAGGGGTTGGATATCACGGTCGCGGATTTTGCAGAGTCCTCACAATATCAGATCATCGGGCGAAATACTGATATTCATTTCTTTCTACAGTGCTGGTGAGCTCACCACCGAAGAGCTCGAGCGCATTGTCACCATCCTCCAGACCCCGACCCAGTACAAGATCCCCTCGTGGTTCCTCAACCGACAGCGCGACATCACCGACGGCAAGGACTCGCAGGTTGTCTCCAACGGTCTTGACAGCAAGACCCGTGAGGATCTTGAGCGCCTGAAGAAGATCCGCTCCCACCGCGGTCTCCGTCACTACTGGGGCCTCCGTGTCCGTGGTCAGCACACCAAGACCACTGGCCGCCGTGGACGCACCGTGGGTGTGTCCAAGAAGAAGGGCTAAATTATCTCGTCGTTTACCGGGGGTTTTTGGAGGGATTCCTTTGTTATCGGTGTGTTTCTATGGGCATCCGTGGGATCTTTTCCCGGCTGGACTGAGCGTGCCAGTTCTAAAAATGAAAATGAATCATACCAATTTGACATGACCCGATACTTTCTGCTCGAGCGTAGCCTTGCTGCCGGACCCGTAGTTGATAACTATGTTGCCATGGACGAACCCTCTTTGTAGCTGTATCACTTAAGGTTCCAAGGCTACTTCCAACCTAGGGCGTTCATGACCCGGGCGCCCGAGATGATCACAGATAGGATGCAACTCTGGAACAGGCTGATTCTCGGGCCTGTTACAAGTGTCGCTTAGTCTTATCACCACCAGGGCTGGTTTGACATTCTGTTTCTTCCTATCTTTTCTTTCTCTACTCCAATTATATGAAACTTCGACGCACTTGCCCAGACAAACACATCCGGAGAATATCTCATCCCTTTCGAGCATGGACGATCGTTGCCATCGCCCGAAGATTCTCTGCCCCAACAATCTCTGTCAGAGGCGCCTCGACCCCCGTCTCTCTGCGAATCCAATTCCGCAATTCCACAGAAACCAAAGAGTCGAGACCGTACACAGAAAGGGGAACATCGGGCTCGATTTCCTCCCTATCAACCATCATAATCTCGGAGACTTTCGATATTAGCGATTCGATCAGACTGGAGAGAGGATCCAAGTTTGATTGCCTTGGAAGAGATGAATCTCCGTGTGGATTCTGAGACTGCTCACCCCCAGCCTCGAATTGGTCCGAGTTGATGTGCTGCACCAATTGTGAAGGGTGGAAGTATTTCCAGGGCAGTGCTTTGTTGCCATTACGCGAAGCAACATTGAACGACACGGCTCTTCCAGCGTGATTGAGGTTCGAGGCAGAGCCCATGATTGCACCTTTCACAAGGGTGCGGAGATGGAACTCCGTCAAATTGACACCCAACGAGCGCCGCAGTGTGTCGCTCATATCGCGATCCGCGACAAATCCGACATCCAACATCACTGGAAGGTCGATTGTCACAGCCGGAAACCCCTGTGCATTGCGATATGTGGCAAAAGAATCAAGAAAAGACTTGGCAGTTAGTAACGTGTCATACGTCAAGCCAGTGGGGTGAACCTACAGCCGTTGCAGCATAAATAGACTGCCCAACATTTCCGGTCGAACCAAGGAAGGACGACAGCGAGATGAAGAAATCCAGACCAGGCAGTAAGTCATGAAGATGCCAAGATCCTTGGATTCTGGGCGTGGTGACCTTTTGCCAATCTTCGTAAGTGGCGTTCTCAAGAAGAGCGTCCTGAAAAACAGGTTAGTTTGACTAGATCTTTCAGAGGAGCCCTGTGAGGTACGTACGCGGAGAGTGAGTGCGCCATGAATCACACCGCGGATGGGTGGCAAATCTCGAGCTTCGTGCAAGGCGTGCGCAAGATCTTCTTTCGAGCCAACATTGCATGCGATGGCTCTGATGTTGACTTGGTCTTTGTGGTGACGCTCGAGCAGTGCCTTTACCTCGGGGCGGGAAGAGCCACTCAGACCCAGCAGAACAATATTCTGGGCCCCGTTGTCAATCATCCACGATGCTAGGGCAAGACCGATGCCTCTTGTTCCACCCGTGATGAGATACGTGGCATCCAAAGAAAGCAGCTGCGAGAGTGACTGAGGCGGAGGTAAGCGACGTTCAGCAGTCACGCGCTCTTCGGGTCCCATTGTGAGCACCGCCTGTACAGTATTCTCGTTGGATTGAAGTTCCCCCAAAGCTGTGCGCAACTGAGAAACTGAGAATTGCGTAACTGGGAGGATAGGTCGGATAAGCTTCTGCTGAAGCAGCGTTGAAACCACAGACATGCACTCCCGTAAATGAGTCGGTTTCTTTGCAAACCAAGTATGCAAGTCAAGGCAACTGAAGGTGACGTTTTGTGCAGACGCTCTGATGGCCAAGCGCTTATCAACAGAACCTTCCGCTCCCAAATCCACAAACCGGCCGAATTCAGCAATTGCCTCGACCAATTCTGGTCGAGAGTTGCCGGGGATGACATTCAAAATGACGTCCACGCCCCCCGTCAACCCCAACAAAGTCTCCCGGAGCTCACTTGATTCACCCGAGAGAATGCGCTCATTAGATATATGGAAAGTTTCATGTAGAAACGAGCACTTGGCCGGTGTATCGGCCGTGACAAAGACTTCAGCGCCGAGGTGTTGAGAAAGCATGATGCATGCTTGACCAATAGCACTTGATGCGCCATGAATGAGCACATTCTCCCCCTTTTCTAGGCGGGCAACGCGGGTCAATGCCATGACACTGGTAATGAAAGCGATTGGGATGGTAGCGGCATCAGTACTACTCATTCCCTCGGGAATCTTGCTAGCACCGAGAGACGAAATGATCGGGTGAGTGGAGATGCTGCCTCCTTCAAATGCGCAGTAGAAGACACGGTCTCCGATCTCGAGATCATGAACACAAGAACCTCTGTCAACGATCACACCGACACCCTCGAAGCCAGGGGTTGTCCATGGCAGCGAGCCAAGTAGTAGATCGACGTCACGTAGATTCAATCCTACTGCCTCATTCTTGACCAAGATCTGGTCATTCCCTAAGGCATCATCACGGAGAGTATCTTTATTTTGGCGAAAATAGCACGAATCAAGGTCCCCTGCAGCATCGACAGTCAATTCCAGAGGGTGACCATTCTGCCAAAGGGGTTGGAGGCTTTTCGTGGAGATACCGGCCTCTGAGGCAAAATTGTCTTCTGCTTCGGGGACCAAGCGTAGCCGTGGAAGACGTGTCATATCGTCATGCCAAGTGAATTCTTGATCGTGATCTCTTGGGTATCCGGGTTCTCGCAGCCTTTTCACTAGCTGGGTGACAGCCTGAGCACCTTGTTCGGTCAATGGGACGTTCTCAAAAAGGAACACCTGCTTTGAATCATATTCTTGTCGAAGTGTTCGCAGAATGCCCTTGATTGCTCCGGTCTCCGGCTTGCTTTGGGCTGGAATGACCCATAGCAGCTTCGGGGTGCTCATCAGGGTAGTCTTGAGCTTTTCAAAACTTTCAGCTGTCATTTCCTTCACAATGCTATGATCGGGACCATCGATGACAACACACAAAGGGTCATCCGTGCTCAGGTCCACGAAGTGCTTCACCGAAGACGCGATGCCCAGCTGCCGGTGAACTGTTTCTGAAAGCGTCTGGGTAAAAGACAGCTGGGTAGCTTCAGGCGTTGAGTGACAGAGAGTGACGGCACTGAGAGCCTCATTGGAATGAGCTTGATTGGTTGCACAGAAGAGCTGGAACATGTGCTCAGGTGTGTTCGGGTAGTCCGCAACTGCACTCTTGACATCGGAGAACCCGGAGTCACAGAGTAGTCGCTGCCATGACTCTATGGAAAGAAGAGGACCGTCTTCGGGTCTGCGATATCCATCTGCAGCAAGCCACCAGCCGGGGAGCAAGGCAAACGGCAGAATTAGTGGCGGGTAAAGCACAGCTTCGAGCATCAGCAACTTGCCATGAGGCTTCAGCAAGGATTTGACATGGCGCATTGTATCACCCATGTCCGAAGTTGCATGCAAGCAATTTGAGGCGACGACAACGTCATATTGCCCAAGATCAAAGTCCTGCGCGGCTGGGTCTTTGCTGATGTCAAGTCGCTTGTACTTGATGTGCCTTGCCCATTTGGCCAATTTGGAACGAGCATTCTCGAAGAAGCCAGACGATATATCGGTGAATGTATAGTCAAGCAAAGCTGGTACCTCGGGAGAATCGATCGACGACAAAGCTTTCAATATAGGCAGACTGGCGCTGGCAGTTCCTCCCCCGATTTCTAGAACGCGCATATTGGGCTTGGTTTTTGAAAGCCAGTGCGCACATTCTGCAAGCATTTGGCTCCCACGAATATTGGCTTTATCCTGTTCGTAATGGCGCGTAAGAAGCTGGTCTTTGACCATAAGTCCAAGTAGCTCCTCCTCCCCACGCAAGATTGAGACGAGTTTTCGGCCAATAGCGCACACAAACTCACCCTGGGCATCGAAAAGGGCCGTTTTGGCCAACGTGATGGCAAAAAAGTCGTCGAAGACAGGTTTCTGTTTTTCGACAACCGTTTGTGCCCAAGCCAAAAATTTCTGGAAATGGATGGGCATATGCGGGACTTCATGAACGGTTATCTGCTTCAGCGCTTGTTTCAAATAGAAAAGGGCAGCCAGATCCAACCGTCGTCGATGTTCCAGTTCTTTCTCGCCAAAGTTCCTTCCGCTGAGAAGCTCGGTGAATTGGTTCTCGGAGACGAGATCCAGACTGGGGACCAAGTCCCAGGCATAGCTTCTAGGAATGTCCGCCGTAGGATCCTCCAAGCAGTCTGACTTGAGCGATTCAAATTCCATGGCCTCACAATCGGCAACAGGAATGACCGAACTCTGCCCAATTAAAAAGGCGGCGACATCGGTATGCATTTTACCGCTCACCGGGTCACTACCAAGCAGGCGCGAGACAACAACGAGTCGATTTTCCTTACTCAAGGTCAGGTCGCTTGAAACTCGAACACGGCTCGCTTTATTGAGCGCCCACATAGCCTTGCTGTTGGGGCCCTGCTCAAGATACGACGCGCCCTGAAACAGACTGTGCAGCAAGCTGTAGGCGTCCAAGGAAATGTCATTGTCAGATGACTTAATTTCGATAACTGCGAATCCAGGCCCTTTGGCAAGCTCCATGGTTGGCAGAAGAGATTCCAAGTGCTGGAATCCCGAACGGGCCGACAATGAAATATTTTGCTGACCGTTGATTTCTTTGACAGTCGTGGAATCTAGAATTTCCGCCGAAGCTTTCACAACGGGGTTTGCCATGGTCATGCGTGAGGAGATCGACTCAATGAATCCTTGCAAATGAGAGATCCAATTATCCTTTTGGGACCATGACAAAATCTCAAAATCCCAGATATCAGAGGATGTTGTCTTGGTTGCCGTTGGCTCGAGCTTGATTGTCAAGTCAAGCTTTTCTTCGGGGTTCAACACCAAAGACTGCTTGAAGTCAAGATCTCGAAGACGAATGGTGCATGGCGGAGATGAGGACACGCTCTTCAATGCTTCAACCGCCATTGACAAAAGTCCGGGCACCGGGAAAGTCTCACCCAGAGAGCCACCGAAATTCCGAGACCAAGGTAGGTCCTCAGGAGCGATGACCTGTCTGAATGATATCGTATCTCCTTCATCGTAAGGGCTCTTCCATCCGATCAGGGGATTATAGGGACGATCGGGGAACAGTTTTTCGCGAGTAATACGCGGCTGGGCGAGGAAACGCATTGACATGTCCCATGCATAGGGTGGTGTGTCTGTCACCACCCTAGCGGTTCTCTTGCTGGTTTTATTAACCATTGCCAAGTTGATCTTGACGCCTGTGGTGAACAAACTCCCAGCGAGGGAGAGGAGAGATTCGTGATTATCTTCCCCACGGACCAGTGAAGGAAGATATGTGACATTCTTCATCCGGATAGGACTCTCTTGGCGAAGGACCTTAAGTGTCTGAGTGATAGGAGACTTGAGGGAGGAATGAGGCCCGATTTCAACAACTGTATTCGGAGACTTTGCCTCTTCATATGCCCCCGGTGTCTCCGAATCGCCAGAAAACATCTTCTTCAAGGCGCCCAAGAACCCGACAGGCTGAAGAAGGTTGCTAATCCAGTAAGAGACCTCCGGTGGTCCCTCTGCCATTACTTCACCAGTCACCGAGGAGACAAAGGTAGCATGAGATGGATCATCAAGGCCTTCAATGCGGTCATTCTGACTTGAAAGAGTCATTAACTCCAGATAACGTGCGGCCGACTGTTCCATATGGCGTGAATGGTATGCGACAGACACTGTGAGCCTTCTTGCAAAAAGCCCATCGGCCTCGGCCATTTTTTGAATTTCAGCGATAGCCTCTTCGTCACCGGATAGCGTGACACTATCTGGGCTATTGATGGCAGCAATCGTGGCATAGCCACTCGAATTACGTGCCAACAGCGCGGTCGCTGCTGCAGAATCCACGCCAAGTGCAAGCATGGCTCCATTGGAACGGCCACCACCTGTTGCTTCCGCAACCGCCAAACCCCGGAAATATGCAACCGCCAATGCGGTTTGAAAATTGATCATGCCGGCTGCAAAGGCGGCTGCGATTTCTCCACTGGAGTGACCAGTGACAAGGTCCGGCGAGACGCCCCAGGATCGAAGAAGGACCACCAACGCAACCTGAACGGCAGTGCATGCAGGTTGACTGATATCGGGCTCATTGATCCTGGACTTGTCTTTCGGAGCGAAAAGTTCCTCTATGCTACATTAGTGTGGAGCGATCGAAGTGAACTTCCATTGCATACCTCTCAGCGACCAAGGCGCCCCCAGGCTTTGCAAGCATATTTCGGCTTGCTCGAGAGCGTGTGAGAACGAAGGGAAATGGCCCAGATTGTTGGCCATTTCTGGATATCTGTCACAGTGAATCATGTAAGTGCTTACTCTGGGCTTGTCCGAGGGCCTCGGAAACCTACTGGGCGCCTTGACCGGGGAAAACAAAAGCGATCACTCGCTTTTGAACTCGGTGAATCTTCTCGGTAGAAAGACGTGCCTTTAGCTCACTAGCTGAGCTTCCAACTATTGCCACCCGGTAGGCCAGGTGTGTACGACGCTGCCCGAGAGTGAAGCTGAGGTCGTTGACAAAACTCGGGGTCTCGGTGACAGTATCCAAAAACCCGAGGAACGAAGGAATATAGCTTTTCAAGCTGCGTTCGCATTTCGCGGTGAGCACGATCAGTCGCGCTGAGTTCCTTGCATGGTCACCGTTGGTGAGAAGTTCCGGGCTCTGTTTTGGGGCGACATCATGAGCAATCTTTGACGCATCAAATCCTTCTAGTAGGATGGCGGCGTTACTTCCACCGAAGCCTAAGCATGAATATTGTTAGATATGTGATTCAAAACCCGGGACCTTACAGCTGACCAAAGTTTGTCACACAAACTCGCCTTGCAGCCTCTTGAGGCCACTTTAACGCCTTTGGCGCGACCTATGAGACAGAGTTAGCGGAGGTATTGGATGGTTGTTGATTCAATTGTCGACCTTGAGATTTTCTCGGCCTTGGATACTCGGATGAAGTTGTTGGAAATTGGCATTGGGCAGGATGTAGCCATGCTTGAGCATAACAATAGCCTTGACGACACCTAAAATCCCGCTCGCAGCCTCTAGATGTCTGGACGGAGAAAGGGGATGAGATTGTTGCTAGCTTGGATTTTCCCAGTCAACTTACCCAAAATTCGACTTCAAAGATCCAATATACAAGGGATTGGCAGCGGTTCTCTTGGCGGCCAGAGTATTGGCAAAGGCGCCGGCTTCGATCGGATCGCTATGGTGCGTTAGCTCAAATTTCGGTCATTTCCACAGTTGTGCCTTACCCGACTTTTGTCCCGGTTCCATGACCCTGTCGGGTTGGTTAGCTTGATTCTCTAGTCTCGGGGCAAGGCCCACCTCGATGACGGGGGTATCACCGGGGTCCAGCCCGATTTCGTGATGAACCCGCAGTAGTAAATCTTGCTGGGCCGCCTGTCGGGGCATAGTGATTCCATCGGAGCGACCTGAGTGGTTGCAGACCGAGTTACTAATGATCGCGTGGATCGGATCCCCGCTTTCAACCGCATCATCAAGGCGTTTGACAATCAGACACGCCCCACCTTCCCCTCGTCCATACCCCGAGGCCTTCACATCATATGAATAGGATTTCCCCTCCGGTGACAGCGCCCTGGTTCACTATTAGCGAAGAGGTCTTGGCGGGGGCCGGGAAATACCGCATACCCCATATTTTCCAGAAATGTCCACTGATTGGCGTTCATCAGGAGCGAGGATGCGCCCACAAAGGCGGCGCTGCAGTCCCTTGCACCGAGGCTCTTACACGCCAAGTGGAGTGCATATGCACTGCTCGCACATGCCGCATCCAGCGCAATACTCGGACCAGTCAAGTTGAAGAAGTATGAGAGCCGGTTAGCAAACATGCAGGGCGCGCTGCCCGCAGATGCCCATGCCGTCGTGCTCGGAACATCGTCTGCAATCTGTTGAATGTAATCGGTCGACCCAATCGCCGAGAAGACCCCATAATCCAGGCCGGCCACTTCATGGAGATTGAGCCCGGCACTCTCGGTAGCTTCAAAGGCACACTCGAGCATCATGCGGTGTTGCGGGTCCATAGCACGGGCCTCTTCGACTTTCAGATTGAAGAACGCCGCATCGAAGCTATATATATCATCCGGAAGGAAATGAGCACCCTTCGACGAGATACAGCCCGCTTTTTCCGGCTTGGGGTCGTATAATGCATCTTGGTCGAAGCGATCACGAGGTACTCGGGACCAAGCCGACTTGGCCTCGGCCAGATATTCAAAGAGATCTTTGCGACCCACGCCGGGGGCGCGATACGAGAGTCCAATAACTGCGATCGGGGTATTGCCAGGCATGCTTGAGGGTGAGAAATAATTTGGGGTCGAATGCGTCCTCCCTCGGCGGCGCTGGAAGCCTTAAGTAGAGAAGACCATTGCACCGCTAGGCTGGGAATGACCCGGTCTGACTCGTCCTAGACGAACCATTGCGATCGCAGATGGAGATCGACGATCCTGTGTCCTGTCAGCACTACCTTTTGGGTTCGCATGCCGTGGTACCGATCGGCTCCACTCCCATCATGAACAATGGAGATATGTCCCAGGGCTCCGGGTATAGGCGCTCTGGTCCCGGGACTCCGGGGGGCTTGACTCAATAGTCCGAGAAGGATTATTGTGCTAGCATCTAGTGCCGCAGATTCATTAATCATGGGGTGGGGCCACCAATTGTGACTAGCACCAGCTGGACATTCGCTCCATTATTGGGCGAATATCTCGAGTATCACGTGGCAATCACATCTGTTGCCACAGCACATAAATGTGAATGATCTGATTCGGCTGGAGCCATCTATCTCGTGAACGGTCAATAGATAGCATGGGAGGGGATGGGAAACGGTCAACTCGGAAGTTTTGAACTCACAGACGTGATCCTGCGGGGCCACCGAAGCCACCATAGAGTTAGCCCCCTTCAACCGTTGGGGCAGAGTTTACTAGAGTATCGTGGCTGGCGCCTTCGACCCATGAACCACATCGTCGGCAATTCCAACCGTTGGTGGATGATGGTGGGAAGAACCGTCGCTGCTAAAAGACCGATTGTAGCCGAGGATAAGAGTGTAGATAGAGGATAAACGAGAGTCCCTAATACTGGCATGTATCAGAGCAAACTGCCCGCTGAAAAAAGTCACAAAATTGAAGAACGCAAAAGGATGCGAGGAGAAGGTATCGATGGGCGGGTGGGTTGCCCGTAAGGTTCAAGCTGAGTTCAAGATTGAACGCCACTTCAACGTCGCGACCCTTGGGTTGTACACTTTGGGATAGGATAAGTAGGAAACTGTATCGGAAGTACGCACTGGGCGCACAAGCCCCGCAATGATAGCTGTCTGGCATGTAGTTTAGAGCAACGAGGCATGGGCGGGCGAGACAGAATGATCGAAGACAACAAGATGAAATGGGATACGAAAGAATAGAAGGTACTACCAGTGTGCAATGACACATATTCCAGTGTATTTGACATGCACATCATGAGTAGACACCGAAGACGTATTGTGAAACTGACAGTACCGTCAATCTATATCGGAAGAGTCTTCCTGTCCCACTGAGTGACCCCAAAATATTGACCATGCTTTCTTTTGCGAACATGAATTTTCGGCCCCTTACCCTGACGGATCTAGATCTCATCCTCCGATCCAGTTACGTGACAAGGTACAATTCGTGTCGATGGAAGTACTGTGGCATCTATCAGGATTGTCTACCATTACAATAATCGATCAGAAGCATGCAAGCGAAAACAGAAGCATGAATTATCAGATGTCTATTCGTAATATTCATACAGAATCCCCCTTGGTTTGCTTGAAGCCTATAGTTGTCTCTGCTTCTGTCGACTCGAAAACCGCAAAGGAATGGAAGGTGGTCATTGACATGCCGGTTATATGAGGTTCGGCTCTTTCCAAACAGAGGATCGCGCGGCCAACTCAAAGGGGCCTTGTTGCGATACGTGTCTCCATTTCGGAGGGGGGTCTTTTTCCAGACCAAGCTCAACATGGTTTCTTCCAGAGTCCACTTCAAACCTTCCCGTATCATCGTTTAATTCGTATAATCGGTTTTTCTTCTCGGCGGAGGTTTCAACAATTTGTGACTGGTATGCGCGTGGCTTGTCGTATAAAGATTCCAGCGAGCTGTCCTTCTGGCTGGGAACGATGGATTGCGTTCGGCGATGGCGAAGACAGAGCACCGTGACCAAGACCATTATCAATGCAACTCCAACCGTAGTCCCACAAACAAGCCCGACTTTCTCTGCAGTGGAAAGTCCATGGTTCTTGTTGATGACAGGACTTTCAGTGGTACTATCATTGAAATGCGTCCGTATGGGAACCCAGGTACCACTCCAAGACGCTTTCCAGCTGTTCGAAGACCCCGAAACAGGGCCATTGTCGCTGATAGCGAGTGGCTTGGCCAGAAAAGAATCACCCGGCCCCGGCGCTTGCGCTAGATACCAATTCTCGGGACCAAGCCAGTTCACACCAATAAACGCAGCCTGAAGAAAGGCGCGTCCCAATGCAGGGGTGCTGTTTGTGGCCATGCAGGGGAAGTATTGCGTCGGGGCTTCCACCAGTGGGGCCTCCAGTGTGAGATTCAATAGGGCAAAGGGAACATTAATGGTGATCCTTTCGTTGTTGAGTCCGTTCTTGCTAAATGCGAACGCCAGATAGCTCGGAGACGTCACGATTCGGTTGTACTGTGGATCGGACTTGTTCCAGAAGTAGAGGCCGTAGTCCGGCTGGTAGGTGACAGGCAGCTCGGCCGCAATCGCGTCGCAGGAGCTTTGCGGGAGATAAAGATAGGGATTGGAGGGATCCATCACGACATTGAGGCCGGACGCCAAGGAGGAGTTGGCGTGCGCCAGGAGATCCGTCTTGTTCGAGTATTCCCACGGCGACCCCCCATCCGCCACGCCGATGCCGATGTCCAACAGTTGAATGGGGAAGCTCCCGCTGGAGAATGGTTGAGATGATACCTCCCCAATCACTCGATTCTGATCATAGCCCCCTAGGAAGAGCGAGCCTGGAATCCTCAGCGCCGCCGACCCGATATGCAAGCCGTACGAGTACGAGGGTATGCCTTGGGCCCCACCTTGCTCGTAGAGGTAGCTATTGATGAATGCCGCGTGGATTTTGATGGAGTTTCCAAATGTCTGGTTGATCTCAGAAGCGCCCAACGATAGAGTCCCGACCTGCAACGGGTATACTTTCCCGCCCGGATAAGTCTGCCACCCGGCAGACACAGTGATCAAGTCAACCTCGGGGATGAAAGCACTGGAGGCACCCCCGATGACAATCCAGTCCTTGCCTCGGCGTGCCTTTGCGTGAACGGGAGTTGCAGCGGTGAGCCCCCAGCCCAAGTCCACCCATGTTCCGTGGGGTGGCAGCTCAATGGAATGGTTGTCGAGAGTGACCGATCGATCGCTGTCAAAAAGACCAGCTGAGTCGCCATAGCACACCGACGAGAGAGTCTTGTTGTCACAGATGGATGACAATAGAATTCGACTCTCCCAAGCAGCTCCGGGGTACAAGGCCAGCTCAGATACTGGCTTCACGAAATCCGAGCTGTTGCTCCCAATGGATATAGTGACTGCTTGCCACGGTCCATCCGGCCCGAATGACTTTTCAGACCACTTCATTTCTCGAGGACGAGCACAGAGAGCGAAATTCAGGAATGGAATCCATAGCAGCGCCTGTCGCAGTTGTTTCATACCTGCCATGGTCAATTATGGTCGGGGATCGCAGCAACAACCACTCCCCGTCAAGATATACTCACTGAAAAATAGTCGAGGGTCGGCAATGACGAGAATTTCATCTTGGACAAGAAAAATGTGCAAGCTCCATGGACTGGACAAGAATCTTGCCTTAAGCGCCGGGTTGACGATCCGCCATGCACCCAGCCCCGCATGCTCAACATGGCTGGCGCTTAATGACAGGCCATGCGACCAAGTCCGGACTCGATGGCGATTTTTCTTTCTCTCCTCTTCTCAAGCACCCCTTCATCTCAACCATGGTGCTCTCCCCGCAGGTCGTGCGCACCACCATCGTGTCCATCGTCGCGTTCGTCGCGACCGTGACGCTGCTGCGACTTCCCAACCCAGAATCTCGCCATGACCATGACATCCTAAGCAACGAAATCGACTGGTCTCGATTCGCGTACACCCAATACGCCACCGACCGATCATATCTCTGCAACTCGGTCATGCTCTTCGAAGCGCTTCATCGCCTAGGGAGCAAAGCCGACCGTGTGATGCTGTATCCGTCGGGATTCCTCCAGTCCGAGGATGACAATTCCAAAGAGGGTCGACTACTTCGATTTGCACGCGATCATTACCAGGTGAAGCTCAACCCCATTGAGATTCAGATGAAGGGTGGCAGCGGGGGTAAGTCTGAACTCGCATATCCGGAATCTGCAAGCTGACCAGGCCAGCGCCATGGTCAAGTAGCTACACAAAGCTTCTCGCCTTCAATCAAACCGACTATGACCGCATTTTGCACCTGGACTCGGACGGAACAGTCTTGCAGGTACATATATCGCTCCTCATCCCCCGTAGCGGAGGCTAACCACGGCCAGAGCATGGACGAGTTATTCCTCCTCCCCCCGGGTCCAGTCGCCATGCCGCGGGCCTACTGGCTCGACTCGAAGCCATTCACCTCCGGGCTTGCCTTGATTGAGCCATCCACATTTGCCTTCAATCAGGTCATGGATAAAGTCTCCATGGCGGATGCCGGTATTTTCGACATGGAGATCATGAACTCCCTCTTTGGGGATAACGCGCAAATCATTCCGCATCGGCCCTACCTTCTTTTGACTGGAGAGTTTCGTGCCATGGCTCATGAAGGCTACTTGGGTCCTGCGTATGAATCGTGGGATGCAGAGGCCATATTCCGCGAGACAAAATATGTTCACTTCTCGGACTGGCCGGTTCCAAAGGTATGCTTCCGCCCTAGCGCGTTCCGCTTGCCAGTCGCTGATCTTTATAGCCGTGGGCTGCCTTGCGATCCCAAGTGATGAAAGAAGCCCCGATATGTAACTATAATCCGAGAACAGGGCAAGAAGACTGCCGGGCTCGAGATATCTGGGTGAGCATCTATGACGATTTCAAATTTAGAAGAGAGGTAAGTCAAGCCCCGCCCATACTTGAATCGTTAGCCATTGATTCTAATTGGAGAAGGATATATGCAGCTCGGCCTAAGGGGCAGGGTTCAATAGAAGACAGAGATAATGTGTATCTATCGAATGCTGGTCATTTGACGATGGGCTGAGCCTGGCAACCCACCTGAATCTAGAGGATGATAAAGCCGGCAATGTGCTCGAAGGTACCATCCATAATCACCTCAACGCCAGAGGGCCAGATTTTGCATACCCCCAAATATGGCTTCTGTGTGCGTTCGGCCCTGGTTACTTCCCTGATGTAATCATGGACATCGAAACCCCATTGTAGCACAGGAGAACGAGCTTTATAGATAACAGATCGAATCCCAACCCAGAGTCGGAAGGACCAGTGCCAAATAAGGAGCAGCGCAAACACAAAAATCAACTGGGCCACCCAAAGCCATCGATTTAGACTCCCACTTTTAGGCCGATCCCTTCGTCATACCCTTCGTGTCAGGCCCTCTATTTTTGATATGCTCTCCGCGGAGCTGAGATTGGAAATATTCTCTTATGCGTTCGCACACTCTTGAATATAAGGCTTGTCTGTCGACAGTTCGCCCTTTTTGCAGCAACCAGTGCCCTCCCACAACCATCCTGGGCGGAGCAGGTTCTGCATTGGCCAAGAGGCCGGATTCATTTTTCCGGGACTCACGGAAAGCCGAGATTGGGCACACCTTTTCATGGCGACCTATACTTCTTCGAGGAGTGGAGCTTTGAACATCTTTAATAGAAAGCGAGTCAGGGATTTGCTGGAATCAATTGCGGCCTTTTCGGATTTAGAAGTTGTCTTGCGACGTGGGCCCTCTGGATATGCCTAAGAAAATTTCATGGCATGATAGTATCTACCTGCGACCGACCATGTCAGGACTACTCGGCATATCGGTGGGCTGCCAGGGGTTCGATCGTATTGGAGCAATTTACGAGCCAAAGGCTTAGGACATCTGGCGGAGGGTTTAATTGATTGGTTCAATTTCACATCCCGTACTTTGTCATCTACTTTAGATAGAAGCAATTGAGAGTCCCTTACAAGACAAAAATAGTGCGTATCAGAAAGCCTAGGTTATGTACGTGTTAGTGTGTAGATGGTAGGCCTCTACAATGCAAGGTATGTTTTCTCCGGCAAATACCCAAGGCCAAGTCGTCGCCATCGATTTTCAAATTCGTTCAGAAAAAGTTGGTGACTACTTCAGGAAGAGGCCCGACATCTACTTCCGATTTGTGTGAAGATTCTTATCCCAGGCGTTTTAGTAGTTGCGGATCTTCATTGGCAAAATCGCCGAGAAAATGCTTTCTGTCCAAAAGATAGAAAAAAATGAAATGAAATGAAAATGATAATCCACGGCTTTCTTCGTATCGCAATATCGAGAGATATGCCAATAGGAAATTCATGAATTCATTCCCACCCCGCTCATAATTCACAGCATATTGCCATAAGGCCAGTCGTCTAAGGTTTCGATGTAGTGCGCCACGTTGTTGATGAGGTGGGACTGGGAATATTGTTAGTCGAAACTCCCTCAAATCAAGTTCACCCGGCAAGTGGAACGCACACCTGGATCGTTGAATGAACCTTGGAAGCCGCCCCCAACCCGCTTGACATTGGGCGTCTTGTGATAGTCGACAATCGGTACACTGAACCACAGACCAGCGGGCGGGCCACCGTTATTTTTCGATAGCCAGTCTTGTATGAAGTTCGCGTCGGGCATTTTACCGTCCCTGCCGACATTCTCCTCGTACCATTCCGCAGCCTTGGCGAGCTTCGCGAGAGTCAAGTCGTACTCCCCCACTGAATCGTAGCCAGGGGGTGTATCCAGTTTGGCACGCGACGGTTGAGCTTTCTACTACTTTGTGTTTTGATGAAGATATAGCCGACGTTGTCAACGCAGGTGCGAATCACGTTGAACAAGCCCACTTCCCCTGTGCAAGGATTATTGCCATAAACAGACACCTTCGACGTGATCAATCTGACGAGAAACACTCCATTTTTGGACCAGTTTATGCCGATGTTGAGAGCGGCAAAGGAATCCGATATTTTGTCATCGAAGATCTGTTTGTCTTCCGCTGTCGGGTGATCAGCATAAAAGCCCCCAGAGAGAACGCTGACAGCATCGCTATCCTTAGCGGCATATCCAGGGGGCGTGGACAGGACTGCGTTAGCTGCATTGCCAAGTCCATCATATATAGTTCCTGCGATCTTAACAAAGGTCTCGGTGACATTGGCTTCTTCTTCAATCTCAGCTTGAAGCCTAGAGGGCGGTAATGTTAGCGGAGACTTTCAACCTGGGAGAGGATTCTATACTTGTTGAATCTGTCATCTGGAGTATTAACTGCAACTCCTGTGAGGATACCAAATAGAGCAGAACCAAAAATCCCCAACATCCCAAAAAAACCCTGAAACACCGAGAGTACTGATAGAACTGCGCCTATGATGATAAAAGGCGCAGCGCTCGTCGGCTTGATAACTATTAGCGATCTGCTAGAGGGTCAAAGTTAAGTATTGCAACTATACCGGTGACAAGTCAGGCCTCTCTGTGAACTTGTGAAACATATTGGCGGCCTTTGCAGCCCACTCGGTATACTGCTTGAAAAAAGCCTGTTGCATCTGAAACATGAAGACTTGATAACCCTTTAACCCATACAAAATGAAATGGATCATCGGGTGTTTTTCGCACCGGGGTATATCGTCCGTATTAAGGTTGCAATCATCTTGAACGCATATGAAGTTGCCATAAACGCCGCTGAGCTCCGCCAAGTAGTAGGGGAAGGAAGTATTCTCCTGAATGATACCACCATTTTCTGGCATGACATTCTTAGGGTACACATCCCAGCTAAGAGTTGTCAGTATTCTTCAATATCGACGAGTCAGCGGGGGAAGCAGGTCAACGTACAATTGCCGGAGGTAAAAATCCACATTGTTGCTCTTCCAGGATTCTGTGTTCATTTGGCCATGTTTACAAAGATGCTCATTGTTCTCGCCCTCGTACTTGAGCTTGTTGCTACCACTGGTGGTAGCAGTGGCAGTCCTGGAGGTGCGTGTGAGTGTTGTCCTCGTTTTTGTAGATGATTTGTGGCCGCTGGTCACAGAGCTTGAATCGGTGGTACCCTGCTTGGTTGATGTAGAGCTGCCCTTGGTGGTGCTAGATGTAGCGCCGCTTTTGCTAGTGCTGGATATAGAGCTTCCCTCGGTGGTGCCGGATGTAGCACTATCTCGGCTAGTGCTAGATATAGCACTGCTCTGCTTGGTCGATGTAGAGCTTCCCTTGGTGGTGCTAGATGTAGCACTACTCTGCTTAGTCGATGTAAAGCTGCCCTCAGTGGTGCTGGATGTAGTACTGCTCTGCTTGGTCGATATAGAGCTTCCCTCGGTGGTGCTGGATGTAGCGCCGCTCTTGCTAGTGCTGGATATAGTACTGCTCTGCTTGGTTGACGTAGAGCTAGCGTGGTTGGTATTGGACGTAGAGCTGGCCTGGGTGGTGTCTGATGTAGAGCCGCCCTGCGTGGAGCCGGATGTAGAACTACTCCGGGTGGTACTGGACGTAGTGCTGCTCTGCTTGGTTGACGTAGAGTTCTCTCGGGTGGTTGATGCAGAGCTGGCCTGGGTCGAGCCGGATGTAGAGCTCCCCTGGGTGGTACCGGTCGTAGTGCTGCCCTGCTTGGTTGACGTAGAGCTAGCGTGGTTGGTATTGGACGTAGAGCTGGCCTGGGTGGTGTCTGATGTAGAGCCGCCCTGCGTGGAGCCGGATGTAGAACTACTCCGGGTGGTACTGGACGTAGTGCTGCCCTGCTTGGTTGACGTAGAGCTGGCGTGGTTGGTATTGGACGTAGAGCTGGCCTGGGTGGTGTCTGATGTAGAGCCGCCCTGCGTGGAGCCGGATGTAGAACTACTCCGGGTGGTACTGGACGTAGTGCTGCCCTGCTTGGTTGACGTAGAGCTGGCGTGGTTGGTACTGGACGTAGAGCTGGCCTGGGTGGAGCCGGATGTAGAGCTGCTCTGACCGGTACTGGATGTAGAGCTTCCCTCGGTGGTGCTGGGTATAGCACTGCTCTGCTTGGTCGATATAGAGCTTCCCTCGGTGGTGCTGGGTATAGCGCCGCTTTTGCTAGTGCCGGATGTAGAGCTACCCTCGGTGGTACTGGATGTAGCACTGCTCTGCTTGGTCGATATAGAGCTTCCCTCGGTGGTGCTGGATGTAGCGCCGCTCTTGCTAGTGCTGGATGTAGAGCTACCCTCGGTGGTACTGGATGTAGCACTGCTCTGCTTGGTCGATATAGAGCTTCCCTCGGTGGTGCTGGATGTAGCGCCGCTCTTGCTAGTGCTGGATGTAGAGCTGCCCTTAGTAGTGCCAGATATAGCACTACTCTGCTTGGTCGATGTAGAGCTTCCCTCGGTGGTGCTAGATGTAGCACTATCTTGGCTAGTGCTGGATATAGCATTGCCCTGCTTGGTTGACGTAGAGCTGGCCTGGGTGGAGCCGGACGTAGAGCTGCTCTGACCGGTACTGGATGTAGAGCTTCCCTGCTTGGTTGACGCAGTACTATCCTGGCTGGTACCAGATGACACCACAGTCTCTTTCTGTGTGATAGTCGGTGAACCGTTTGGCATAAGATACGTTGACGTGGTACCGCCCTGGGAAGACACTGTTGCAGTCTGGGTTATAGTTGATAGAACCAAGGCCGTAACATCAATTGAGACGGTACCGCTTTGGGAAGGCACCGTTATAGTCTGCGTTATAGTTGATAGAACTGTTGCCACAGCATTGTCTGAGGTATCGCTCTGGGAAGACACTTTATCACTTGATGTAGCGCTACCCTGGCTATTGCTAGGAGAAGGCACTGTCGCCTCTTCCAGCGTGGTAGTTGGTGGACCGTTTGAAATAACATAGGTTGACGTGGTACCACTCTCGGGATGGACGGTTACAGTCTGCGTTATAATTGATGGATCTATTGCCGTAACATCAGTTGATGTAACGGTGCCCTGGTTGGTGCTGGAAGAAGGGACTGCTGTGGTCTGTTTGGTCGATGTAGCGCTGCTCGGGTTGGTGCTATACGAAGACACTGCTGTGGTGTGCTTTGTAGTTGATGGGCCCGTTGCCTTAACATCTGTTGATGTAGCGCTGCCCTTGCTAGTGGTGACTGTGTTGGAAGAATGCACTGCAGTATTTTCCTGTGTAGCCGGCGAGCCATTTGGCAAAACATTGGTCGAGGCAGTACCGCTCTGGTAAGGCGTTGTTGTTTCTTTCTCTGTGGTAGTTGGTGGAGCGTCTGGCATGGTATTGATTGAACTGGTGCTGCCCTGGCTCTGACTGATACCCTTGGGTGGCTGACCCTCGGTGGACGAGCTTGAAGCCGGCGGAGGTGGACTATTTGTGACAGTATCGGTTGACGTGTGGTCAACCTGCGTCGGGTTGACTATGCTGGAGGATTGTACGGCAGTGTTCTGTTGTGTAGCTGGTGAAACAGGTGGTGGAAGATCGGTCGTTGGGGCGGGACCCAGATCTCGGGTGGTAGTAGGGGGAAGATAACACACTACCAGGTTTGGATCCCAGGTAGGTTGGCCAAGCACGATAGTACTGTTTGTTGGACGTAGAGTCGTAGTGCGAATAAGTGAGCTGGCACTTGACGTAGTAGATTGGCGAGTGTATGTTGTCTGTGGATTATTTGGTGGAGGAATAACCATTGTCTGTAGGTTGCCCGGTGTAAAAAAAACCACCGTCTCTGGGCTGCTTGGAGGTGCATCAACAGCCAATGCCTCCCAGGCTATTGGAATATATTGTCAGTTGCAACAAGGCGAATATATAACAAGGAACGCAACACACCAAAGGTGGAGAGAATCCATAAAAACGACATCAAATGCATGATGTAGAAAAAGAATATGGCCCAGACTAGGCTGGAACGATCCGAGAGAAATCTAGTGATCTTCGTCGATATGGGAATTGACCGGTTTTATGTTCACCCCACGGGGATCAATTCGATTCTTTTTGATTAGATCCGCGGGGTTACCACACCGTATAGTGTGGGTTACATCCTCCAAACGTGTCTGTGGTCTTGTTCCAAGCGGGAGGAGTGTATTCGCAGGGGTGCAACAACCACACGGGCCGCTTTCTGCCATCTACTATGTATGCTAGGTGCCTGATATGCCAGGTCCGTGGACTGGGACGAGCCAATGCGATCGAGGCATCAATTGACCGAAACATTCAGCCCCCTCCAGCCCCCAATCTTTCTTCTCAAGGCTCCGAGTGATCTATATCCTATCGCGGAGTACGGCGGATAATTCCTGGAGCGGTCCACAACAAGACAGGATGGGGTTATTTTGTGGATCCTAGTGGGTGATTGGCATTGTCGGGGTGATGTGATGTCAAACAAAAGTATGGAGAAACTTGACGAGACGACCAATCGGCAAAACTCCCAAAAGTGGAGCTGGTCGGAGTACTCCGCATATCCAGAGCCTTGTCGTTGGCCGATTCAGAGTAGTGACATCTCAATCCACACCTACTTTGGGGCCATTTTGTATCCAGAAACTAGTATCGCATATGCAGGGTCTTCCAAACATGGCCCTCTTCCAAAGAACTTAATCATCCTGGCACTTGGGCTTTGAATCTTGGTATGATGATATCTGCCGCATAGAATCCGGGGATTGATCGGCCGCTGTGGAAAATTATACCGTTCGCTTTTTGCTCTCAGGGCGAATCATTATGGGATCATCAAGGGTCGCGAAAAGGTTCTTCGGGCCAGATAGAAAAGTCCCAGTCTCGTTTTCCTATCAGTCACACGGATGGTCCTTGGTGTTTTCCGGTATTGGAAAAGATCTGCGACTCAGACATGGCCTGCTCCCCGGAGGATTTAGTTGCATCATGATCCCAGTCGCAACCCTCTTTTTTCCTCGCGTGTTTGATTTTAACTGGGAAGGTTGGAGACCGCGAAGCCTTGTGAGATCATTAATTCCCGGTCTTACCCAGTCTTTCCATTCCCCTCAAATGTGCCCACTTTGTGTCATCCAATATCTTCCGGCCAGATCAAGACTTGGTATAATGTGTCTATATACACTTAAACTACGTGAACGACGAGACTGTGATGTAATTATTTTGCAATATTTACAGTACCCCTAGAAGTAGGCAAGTGTTCATTGCGTGTACTATAAAGTGGACCTATTGGGTAGGTGATCGGGCTCGCTACTCCTTCCTGAGATCGTATGTACTCCATCCAAAGGGGCAACCCGCTTCTCCGTATATTTGCCCCACGCCATCTAGCATGGAGAGGCATGGAGCGCCAGTTCAGGATCAGAAGTATGCGGGGAACATCTCGAGTCTACTCAAGAAGATCGCGACACTAGTGGGGCTTGGAAACTCTCGGCAGGGGCCGTTTCCACTGTTTCTGACAGCAAAGGAATACATAATAATACCTCCACCTGTCAAGGAAATTGGCTGTCATGTTTTTCTCCGCATGTTTCTTCTCAGTCCATATGTACATCTCGCAAACCCCGGCAAACCTTCTCCGCGCGGGGGTATTTTCCCCCGTTCTGTAGCGTCATTGGATTGACGATCGTTTGTCAGGCTGGGTTAGTGTCTCAGAATTCGTTAGCTGAAATGAATCAGGCTATCTATCCATGGATATGGCTAGGGAAAATCGATCTCGTTGGCCTATGAAACCGCCAAGGCATATGCGGAGTGGCCAAGTCCTATCTCCACTGCATCACACGAAATGTATACTATGTAATCTGTCTTGGTACTACAATGAGCGGCGCGAAGTGAGTATGTAGTTCCACGGCTTGGCCAGGCTGTGTACATCGGATACTCCGTGCTCCGTACATCGGAAAGGTTTCATACTCCGTACAGCTTCGGGTTGTGTGGGATTTCTGTGTCCTGACAATTGTGCATGTCTACGAAAGATAACGCAATCTCATTTCAATGATTGACATGCCATATGAATTCCCCAGGAAAAAATGAACGAAATGCCATCTTTGCAAATAAAAAGGCAGATTCTCTTGCCCTCCCCATGCCGACTCCTTCTCGTCGGTCTGGTGCATTACATTATTCTTCATTTCGATTGGCGATATTCCTGATTTTCGATCGTGTTGTCTCTATACTGAGTCATAATTATCAATCCTAGCAGCTTCTTTCTTGATTGATTTTTGAAATCGTGTGACTAATTATGGTTGAGATGCCTCGCATTTTGGAGGGCTAGAAAGCATCGATTTGCTCCTATTAGCCAATCCCCCGGGAGGATACTCCAGGGAATAGTCAATAACCCGTGTGAACCTATGTGCCTCTTCGTGGAAGAATCTATCCCCTCGGGGGGGTTTTGTATTTGCCTAGATGATGCTTTGAGATCGCCAATTAGTATTGTGCCCGTCCCCAAGGCTGGTGTTCAGACCGTATTTCCACGCTCGGTATAATTTGCGACCAAATGTTTTCTGGCTCCATTCCTTGCTGTAAATCATGCCTGATTTTATTCCTTTTGGCCCCTTCCTGACTCGGTGTTAACCGAGGGATGAGCGCGGGCCGCTTACCCTACAAGACTAGCCCCTGCGCCAATAATGTTCAATCTCCAGTGTTCGAGACGAGATAGCAAAAAAAAAAGTTCAATCTGGCTTGGTAAATGTGTACGGAATGCCGAGTTGCGTGGACAAGAAGCACTCCCCAGGCGAATCGAGCGAAGTGTGGCAGGGTCTCAGTACATTAGTAGCACTCTATTGTTAAATGGTTGTAAATGACTCGACATTTATCGAACATACCTGACGCTGGCAGCTTCCATACTTTGGGTCGGGGATGCTGATCGGAAGCTAACGATAATCAGAAGGTGGGCTGACGGTGTCAAGTTGGAAGATCCCAAACTGTCCCATGTCATCCGACTGCACGGCTTGTTTCTATCGTGACGATCGAGCACCAGAAGTCGGCCGAGGAATTCCAGGATTGTCTGTGTCGTCCGTGTTGACGCGGCCAAATGTCTGTCCCAGTCCCAAACGCTTGATACACTACAGTACTGCCATTTCATCTTTTTTTACGTCAAGGCAACAGTTAATTATCGGACTGATCTAGCCTCGTTGAAAGTGACTCGCAAATTACTTGTATATTACCAATTACATGTTATATACACCCATAGTACACGTGGGTGAGGCCTCCCAATTCTGGCTGCGTATGGCTGTGTCTTCGTCATTCTGTGGACGAGCACTGATCGCCATGGCAAGGGGGTTTCTCTGCAAAAGGTATCTCAATGGCTCCCCGCCACAGTGACTGGAACAGTGATTACGATAATCACGACAACTACGAGGATCCAAGCGACCGTGCAAGTAACACGCCATCGCCGTACTCGTCCATCTTTCATAAAAGGGGAGCGGAGCTTGCTCCTCAGCTTTTTATCTGTGCTTGCCTCGACATCTTGGACGGGTTGGCGTGTGTCGTCTCCAACCGTACCAATAGCCACCTTATGAGTGTCTTGCGC
Organism: Penicillium capsulatum; assembly: GCA_028828875.1. Classification (NCBI taxonomy): domain Eukaryota; kingdom Fungi; phylum Ascomycota; class Eurotiomycetes; order Eurotiales; family Aspergillaceae; genus Penicillium; species Penicillium capsulatum. The sequence continues at coordinate 4,265,068 of JAQJZR010000009.1, read as the reverse complement.
CCGCTGGTTAAGTTCCAGCGTACAGTCACGGTCATTGGGCTCGAGTGTGCAGTCTCTATCATTGGCTTGCAATCCACTATTATCGTGGTGTCTAGGGTCTTGTGACGACAGCTCCTTGAAGGTATCGTGGTCGTTTGTTGTGTGGCTGCTTTGGGTCTGAGCTGGACCCGCCCGAGTTGACATCGTGATATATTCGTCCTTACCTTTGACGCCGGAGGTTAACGGAAAGCGCCAATTTATGGGAAGCCAAGGGTACTTACTTCTCCGTATCGCAAGGGGTTACTTATCCCCCGAGGTAAAGTGGATAGAATAGGGGAAAACAAAGCGGATAGAATAGGCAAAGCTCAGCCGCATCACGTGGTTGGGGCCAGCCACCGATATAAGCCTCGCCAAACGCGGTTTAGAGCGGGGTTTTTGGTCTTGATGGACCCGCCCGTGGGTTCATGGCGATTGATTATTTGGCCTTGTGGTTTATCTACAAATGCCGTGATTTGATCCGTCTATTATCACTAACCCCTCTTCACTACACCGATGGAGCAATACATGTCGATTATGATTGGTGGATGGAGATTGATGACACCCCACTCTCAGACCTCTCGGAGTTAAGAGCTTCTAAGAATGTATAGCCCCCTTGCCAAATTCTCAAGCGCTCAGTGGGAAGGGATTTAAATTGGGGTTTCATTTCATTCCATGCATAAAGTTTCAAAGGCTACCGGCCGCTTCTTTGGATGAGCCCTGCTTCGTCTTGTATAGGTATGCTTTTGGTCCACAACGAACCTTGGAATAGGTCTATGTCAGCATAGCCTAATATAACTATAGCTCAGTGATTTTGCAGATCCATGGGTGTTTCGTCTACTTAAGTTCGGTGATAAGACGCCTATTAGCTCCGGGCTGACAATTTCGAATCGTGATATTTATAACCCCTGCTTCAGTGTTTACCTTAACTCAATATTTTTACAACGCACGAACGCAAAACCAGCAATCTCAGATATGGTCAAAACACTCCCATTCGGCGATATTGAGATCCCAACCCCCGGTTTCGGGGCAATGGGTCTGAACTTTGGCTTGGGCAATAAACTAAGCCTCGAAGAAGCCGAGCCAGTTCTTCTGAAAGCGATGGAGCTGGGATGTACTTTCTGGGACACAGCTGTAAGTCAAGTTGCCTGAAATCCAAGAACCGCCACGTGATTCTGAATCATTTGGTGCAGGTTGTCTATGCAGCTGGTATCAATGAGCAACTTCTTGGTGACTTTATTAGGAAGCACAACGTTCGTGACAAAGTTTTTAGTGAGTTTTATTCAACCTATCGAACGGAATTTAGTCTGGCTAACGTCTATATGTGACAGTCGCATCAAAGTGTGGCTTCGATGTCTTTGGGAAGGGGTTCTCTGTCACCAACTCCGCCTCGCATATCAAGGAGTACATCGAGGGAACCATAGAGCGACTCGGCTTCGCCCCTGACCTATATTACTTGCACCGGATCGACCCAAGTACATCCCCTGTTCTTTTTGAAAGATATAGTTACTAACTTTAAATAGATACACCTCTTACGGAGTCTATCCCCGCTCTGGATGAGATTCGGAAGGCCGGCAAGACCAAGTACATTGGACTGTCGGAATGCTCGGCTCAAACTCTTCGCGGGGCTAATGCAAGTAAGCCTGACTCTAATCCTCACCTTTACTGGATACCCCTGACGTCATTCAGTCGCGAAAATCGATGCAGTCCAAGCCGAGTATTCGGCGTTTGAAACACTGCATGAGACAGATGGCCTCATCGATACGGCTAAAGAGCTAGATGTCGCATATGTCGCCTATAGCCCACTCGGCCATGGCTGGCTTGTTGACGACTTTGATTACAAGTCCCCCGATGACTTTGCACCTGATGATTTCCGTCGCACCTGTGGGTGCTTCCTTCCTTGATAATTCCGCCATTGAAGACGCTAATCACTTTGATAGCCCCCAAGTTCCAAGGCGACAATTTTTACAAAAACCTCAAAATTGTGGAGGAAATCAAGAAGCTAGCAAGTCGCAAAGGGTGCAAGACCAGCCAAATTGCAATTGCTTGGGTTTCCAGTCAGGCCTTGATTCCGATTCCCGGAACGACCAAACCAAGCCGCCTTGAGGAGAACTGGCAGTCTCGAGATATTGATCTGACTGATGAAGAAGCACAAGAGATGCGTCGAATTATTGATGCGGCCAAGCCACATGGAGACAGGTACAGTGCACCTAACCAAGCGTTGGTCGGTCATTAGATTAGCAGGATACGGGAGATTGTCGAATTTATTCAATAAATTCGGTCTATTCATGGTCTCTTTCAGGTTCTCAAAGCTCATCATCGTCGTTAGCACAGCCCGCCATCAATCTTCTACCTCCAGCGAGTCCCGATACGCCTCTCCCATGCAGGGAGTGAGCAATATTTTCTGAAACGAGTCCAGCTTGTCCTGGAACCTTCCTTTTCGCCAGTCCTGCGAGTAGTCACCGTAGAATACGACATCTGATCCTTTGTGGCCAGATTCTCTAACCCACGAGTTATATGTCGAAGCCTTCCACAGCGTTGCCCCGGGAGTGAACGGAAGTATGCTCAAGGTTGGCACGTGCGTGCAGAACCCTATCTTCAATGTCGAATATAGTTGGTCGATCATGATGGAGAGGATGATTGTCCTGCGCGCACATTCCGCGAAAATCCAATTTTCCCAACTCGACGCAATGCACGGGCTAATATCTCGCATCTGCAGCTCCAACGTCCATGTCCGCAAGATATCCAATCCCTGCTCCGCAATCGAGCGCTGTCTCACATCTCCATCAAACAACTGCATAGTGTAAAGCAGCATCAACGCCTGTACTGCAGCCAGAAGATCTTCGACCGGGAGGCTTTGAGGATGTTGTAGGGCGATTTGAGCACTCTTCGCCTCGAGAATTTGAAATACCATGTCTTCGGTCTCTGTTGACTTCATGCAATATGACGCCGACGCGGCGAATGCGTCCTGGATTGTATCGGGTAGGCGGCCTCCATAGAGGCGAGGGTGAATGAAGGGAGTAGTTCGATGCTGTGCGAACATCCGAGGGAAATTTTTGATACTTCGCAAAAGACGGCTCGTAGACCATTTATCAAGAAATGCAATATCCGGATACAATGTCTCAGATAGGGATGGCGGAAATATCAGGCGAGACGGGTTGACGGTCCATGGCGTTTGAGGCGGGCTTAAGCTCGAGGCATCGGAAAGCACCGGACCAAAAGGTGATGGCTCGGAGGACTCGCTCATACTCTCCACATTCGTTGAATCCGCTGGAGCTGGAAGGGGTTGGGATTTTCTCGGGCGAGTTGATAGGCCGATGTAGGTGCATTGGACCCCGCGCATCAGACAGCGCGAGCATTGCGGCGTTTGGCGATTGCAGCGCCGTTTCCCCTCCGCACAAGCCACGCAGGATTTCTGTCGGGAGCGATATGCGGCTAACTGGGCAGGCATGTCTTCGGCTCTCTGAAATTGGCGTTGGAAGAGGAAAATCTCGGATGAACTCGCAAGGCTGCGAAGTCCGACCGAAACTCCGCAACTCCGCAACCTCGACGGCCCGATCGACCCGGAATGGCACGACACCGATCAGCTGTGGATTTTCTGGCCGCATTTTATTCGATTGTCTGTATTGGGTGACTTCACGAAAAGTCCGCACGGGAAAACTCTGCTGGAGTCAGAATATTTCCCTGCGCGGGACGATGGGCAGGTCGTTGAATATATAAAGTGGGATGATGACTTCCTGGGACCAGTCCTCAACGCGACATTTTCAATCTATCCGTCCACACTCGCCTGGGTTATCTTGAATCTGTACAATGGCAATCACGGAGCTCATTTTCCCATCTATCAAGACGGATCCCAAGTCCCTGGAAGAGATCGAGACAAACTGGCCTACTTTCAGCAGTTTGTTAATCGATCCCAACCCGGGTCTCCTCCATGCATTTCGTGGCTGGGTGGTGTCTGAGGAGGACAAGGACGTCACGAAAGACTTTAAAGAGTTCCTGCTGTTTGGTAAGCACGGCGGCGGGATACCTGCTCTGTTCCAGACTGACACATTTCCAGAATGGAAGGAAGAAGCCGCTTTCCATAGCTTCGTGACGGGCCAGCAATTTGCAACATTCGCCTCCACAGTCAGACATCTGCTGAACGGACCACCGACACTCCAACTGTTCGACACCAACGTCAGCCCGAAGGATATTGGTCTTGCACCGGTAATGGAAGTCATCCGTGTGCCTATTCAATCCCCCGAGGCTGCCGGAACTGCAGTCAAAGTGTGGAAGACCATCTCACAGGTGGTAATGGAAGAAGGAAGCAAAAATCACGTCCTGCATGGTACCAGCACGAATCTCGAGAATTCTCTCTTTGTTGGTATCGTGGGCTGGGCAAGTCCCGAGGTAAGTTTTTCGACAGAAAGATGGAAATATGCCGCGGCTGACATCAACAAGGAACGTGCTATGATTTTGAAACAGGAGTCCTTTCAGAGCGGCTTGAACATGCTAAGCACTCTTGGAGATGCGTCTCGAGTCGCTGTCGAGGTCTCCGCGTTGGACTTGCCAGCCTTACAAGAAGCATAGGTTGCATGTGTCTGTTAAATTTGTTTTTATTAGAAACTCTCAACTGATCTAGAATCCTTTTTTTTAACGCTTATTATTATCTCTGTGTAGTCGATAATATGTCATCAACAATGTCATACATGATCAGCGGTAAAAAACGCGGGGTTTCTTCTCCACATGTCCCCGTCTCGGGGGGCATTGCCCATCATTTCCCAGTTCGTAATTTAATCATGGCCCGTTCAGGACTTGAGTCGCGTTTTCTTGATTTTTGACCCGGGCGCATAAATGTGAAACTCGCAACACATCTTCTATTCCGCGTTTCTGGCATTCACAAATCCCGAATCCTCCCATTTTCTCGAACTCTTCATGGGTAGCACAGGTCCTTTTAATCTCCCAGATTCGATGCGAGCATTAGGCAAATGACCATTCTGTACCACTCATTCTGCTGTTGCCGGGCACATGATTTGATGCGACGCGGAGTACAGCGAGGCTCGTAAATTCAGCATTGTTGACAAGGCCCTCCCGACACTTCGCGATCATGATGTCTTGGTAGACCACTGCGGCAAGAGTCGACACCTATTTTCACATCTGACCACTTGCACAGATCGAAGCCACGGAAATCAAACGTACACCAGGGCACACCTTGCATGCCGATCATCCCCCCCCCCAAAAAAGTAATACAAAAAGGAAAACGCCATGGACGCCGATGCCACTTCATGTCGGTGGGCATAGCCGGGCATTTCGTTGTATTGGATAAGAGCCGTGGTGACGATGTAACAGAAGCACATCCTTGCTGCCCCGAACATCATCAGCTTTCGTCGACCCCATCGTTCGACATTTGGAATGCCGATCAAGGAGAAAAGCAGATACTGAACGCTGTTGCATGCAGTAAGAAGCCTTGCCAAGAACTCATCGAGCCCCACGGATTTTGTGAGAACAGTTGGGAGAGAGTAGGAAGTCACGTGGATGCCTGAGAACTGTTGCATTGGTTCCGCGCCCATGTCAAGAATCAGAAATCAGACGGCGAACCGTCTCTATACCTGCCTTCTCATGGGCTCGTCCACGCAAAATGTCGCCGAAACTGACACTGTTTGCTTGTTCGTACTCGACGCTATATTGGATCTCACTCATTTGGAGCTGAACAAAAGGATCATTGCAGTCTTTATCTTCCAGATCTGCGATAATCTGGGCGGCCTCGTCTGCACGACCATGGGAAACCAGCCACCTGCGAGAAAATTAGTATGACACTTCAGAACGTTGAACAATGACCGTCGGAACTGTTCATCGTACCTAGGAGACTCGGGTAACCATGGAACGGCGCAGAAAAGAATGATATTTAACACAAATTGAAAGGACAAGGGAAATCGCCAGGAAATAGGGCCGTTGGCGAATGAAAGACTATGGACAAGCCAATTTGTAAGGGAAGCCCCTACGAAAACCATGACATTCTCAAGGATAATCAGTTTTCCTCGCAGCTGAACTGTGGAAGTTTCGACATGCCAGATAGGTGCAGTCGATGTGTTAAGACCTTCAGAGTGAAGTCTGTCAGATGCTGCCATTGGGAAAAGAACGCAAGATATCTATCTGCCTGTACATACCGTTACCGACCCGCGATGATTCGACCAGCCATAATATGACCCTGGCTATAAGAAGAAGCCTGTAGCAGGGCACCGATAGATATAATGGTAGTTCCCAGAAGGATAGTAATCCTCCGACCCAGACTTTCCCCCAGCCAGGAAGCAGAAACCGACTCGAGAAAACAGCCGACGTCATAGATGGCGGTGACTGCCGATTAAAGATGCTTTGGATGCTTCTTCGACATTGTGCAGTCGGAGAAAATCGTGTGAGATCACAAAACCACTGAAGACTACCCAGGTGAAGGGTTAAGTTCTGCGCTTGGCAGGTGTATACGTGCTCATTGTATACACACTTGATCATATCCATAGAGGGTCATGTCAGCACCACTGGCCAGTGTGATCGAGAAAGTAAGCCCTCCGCTCCGGAGGCCAAAATATGGTTGCTTCGATTTAACATGTCGAGCGAGATAGACGATGAGGTCTTCGGTACTTCGCGTTTCGGACACCATCACAGCGGTATTTATTTCTCCACATCGATTTTGTGGGGGTGTAGTCTCGGCCCCCACGCTTTCCCCACGAAAATAACGCCACTCCATTTAAGATTCGTCCGCGAGACGGGCTGTCCAGGGTTGACTGTAAGCAGTAAAGAAGATCGGCGTTGCGTATGCATTCAACCGGAGCAGCTTGGGTACAAAAGTACACATGTCGGATTATATAAACCACCGCACATCGGTGCCCCCGAGACGAGGACGGGTGCACCTTGACGGAGCAAGCATGGACTCGACTCTGGATCACGACAATGCCACCGCAACGATGCATTCACGCGCGCCCTACAAGCGACCACGCATACGCAAGTCGCGTGGCCGTGGCCTACGCACGACCAGTGGATGGTAAGTCCCCCTGTGCTGGAGTGACTCGCGCTTTGCTCAGCCCGATGAATGTAGTACCACTTGCCGGAAACGACATCTGAAGTGCGACGAAGTCAAGCCAATATGCGGTGCTTGTGAAGAAAAGAGCAGTATTTGCGAATACACCGGCTCCAGTCGTCGCAGCGTTGAAGTTCTGTCCTCGAACGCCGACATTACCGAGGATGTCACCGAGATAACCACGGACCAGCAGCAAGCCACGTCCCCGGCGGATGATAATAGGAAAGCGTCTGAAAGAACGCATACAGATTCCAACAGACTGAGATACGACCCATGTGAAGTTGCTGGCTCAACATGGGTTGGCAACGAAACTGGCCTGAGTCCCGCTGCCCAACTCAATCAGCTGGCGTCGAGCCAGATTCCACTAGCGTTTCCAAGCTACTCTCTATCACCGGTTAATGCATCCTTTGCAGCCGTGCAGTGGTTCGGCTTACTGGCGAGCGACGCTGCAAGGGACATCTCACAGCTGTCCACCGTTCCCCACTCCTGGGCCAATGAAAGCCTTTCGCTGGGCAATTCGGGCCCCGATGACCCGACCCAATTGAGCTCCCTGCAACGCGCAACGCAAGTGCTGGACAGCCCCCCTACCAGCAACACAAGTCATGACCCCACACATACCGGCGTGCCAGGCGGAAGCCCGCTAGAAGAAGGGCAGATCTGGCACTCTCGGGAGCCAATAGAGCTTCTCCCAACAGAGTCGACATTGTTTGAGCACTTTGTAACTCAAGTAAGCCCTTGGGTAAGTCTTCATTGATATGCTCGTTGGAGTCAAGTTTCAGCTTATAAATTCCCTGCGTAGATTGATCTTTTCGACCCGACAAGCCAATTCTCCACGTTTGTTGCGCATTTGGCCGTGAGTTGATACCGTTTTGTGGGGGAGTTCCTCGCCGGAGAGGTACTGACCGGAGATATTTAGATACACAATGCCGGGCTGATGAATGCCATTCTAGCGCTTGCATCCCGGCACCTCACCTTGAATCCACGTTTGGATAGCCAAGACATACCGAACAAGGGCGAAGCAGCTCTGCAATATTACTACCAAACGTTACACTATGTGCAAAGAGCCATGCAGTACTCTGGTTACAAAACAAGCCTCGAGCTACTCGCAACTACCCTGTTTATTTCTGCCTACGAGATGTTGGATAACTCCAGCAATGACTGGGAGCGGCACCTCGAGGGTGTCTTTTTAATTCAGAGATCCCAGGTTATCCATGGAGAGTCTGGGGGGCTACATTCAGCCGTCTGGTGGGCATGGCTTTGTCAAGATATATGGGCAGCGTTTCGTGAGAAACGGAAGACTCTGACCTTTTGGGTTCCACAAAATCCCCTTGCTACGCTATCACCGCATGAGCTCGCCTTGCGGTCAATATACAACACAGCGAAAGTGATTAGCTACTGCGCTGAGCCCCCAACGGAAGAAAATATCTTGCGTCGGATTACTGGAGCAGCTCATCTTTGCAAGATGCTGGATGACTGACAGGAGCACCTGACTATGAGTTCTCGCCGTTACCGCTTAGCACTCGCAAGCAGTCATCGAGCTTTCGACCGATCTGGATTCGCCCACCTGCGTTCGGTAAGAATCCTGCGTTTCTACAAATCGAACACAGAGCTAACGCGACCAAAAAGCTGTGGCCGTTCAATTTTTCAACGTCTCCCGCATTCTACTCCTTGCCCACGAGCCAAGCATCGGCGGATTGGAAGAGTATCTTGAGAGACAAAATATAATCAAGCGCTGCACCGAGGAAATCTGCGGGATTGCGATGACTTTGAAAGATAACTCATCGAGCTTGATGTCTTCACAAGCGTTATTTATTGGTTGGTCCCTCAGGGCCCCGTCTTTCAAACTGAGCTAACCAAGAGAAGCGGGACTATTTATGCAAGAACGTAGTGCCCGAGAGGCTGTATTCGATCTGCTTGGATCTTGTCGGGAACAAACTGGCCGGCCAATTCGATCCCTAGGCGAGGAGCTACAACAATTCTGGAAGGCCGGCGAGGCTGCTAAACCCGCTGCTTCCCTGATGTCCCCCAGGCGGCACAGAGGAACTTGAATTCTCTGGATTGGCGATAATCCGAGTGTACGACTTAACATGTATTATTTTAAGGTTTTTTTTTTTTTTTTTTTTTTTTTTTTGCAGAATTACAACGTAAGCAATGCTCCCTCGACAGCTGCATCAAGCTTTATCTATAGTCGAATCCTTAGAGAGAATATTTAAATTTCAAATTCTAAACTTAAGTCCTAAGCATATAAAAAGTTAAACCTTACTAATAAATAATATAAATAACCAATCAGAACCTTGATTTTTAAAATTAAATACCTTTTAAAATACGGTATCTATTAAGAAGTATATATTAGAAAAATATATATCATTAAATAATAATACCTCTTAAGATGTTATTTTTATAAAGACATATTTTTTCAGTAAGAGTTAGCTCATAGTAGTCTTTTTTTTTTCTAACGTATTATTTTGAAAACAGTTAGTAGATAGTAATAGTATGGTAAAACACTGAAATAATCCTCCCGTATGGGATGAGATCAGAGAGAAAGAATCAAAAATAGCAGGAACAAGCAATTCACAAGAGAAAATCAACAAAGATGCTCAACATTAGCCGGATTCGATCGCTCGACCTCGCTGTGGCAGTTACCATCGACGCAAGAATCACTAAAAACATCAATAACCTCATAATATACGTTACGGTCTGGAATCTTTTCAAATCAGGTGGTATAATTTATACGCAGAGTAAGAGGAATGACAAAAAGAAACATTCATGGGGGCCATATCGTCCTTTCGTCTAAGTTCGTAACACTTACTGGATTAGGAATCCGGTGCGAGTGATATGAAACCTTGTTGGGCTTATCCTGGTGTGGAAGAGTAAATTTAGGACCCATAGGTACCCCCACCCGTCAGCCTACGCCTCCCTGTGATATATAATTCTAGGTTTTCCCTCTAACATCTCTGTGGATATATTCTGCGCGTGATGAGAAAAAGCACCATAAGTGTACTCAAAGCTGGTTCGAATCCTATGAGCCTGAAAATCCAGGTTGTCGAAATATATCTAACAACGAGGCCTCTCTCGAAGATAGACTTGACTTCTCAAGATCGACATGGAGTTCTTAATCCCGGAAGAATACCGCGACAAGCTGAAGCCGCTCAAGGTGACAGATCATCGCACCGATGCAGAGATCTTTGCGACTTTCCAAGAGCATAAGCCGGTCACATCCGAGAAAAATGTCTGGGCTTATTGGCATGCGGGGGTTACTGAGATGCCAAAGTGGTGCCAGAAAAATGTCATTGACTGGGTACGTATCCTCGGTGAGCAATGGACTGTCCGGGTGCTCGACAATGTGCCGGGTTCACCAAACAACACAACTTGTTTCGTCCCAGAGAACCTACTTCCGTCGGCTTTTCTTGACCAGACTATGGATGGGAGGTATCTTGGCCAGCATGGAGCAGATATGACACGATCGGCGTGTATATATGCACACGGCGGTGTATGGATGGACGTTGGGAGTATCCTCATGCGACATATCGACCGTATCTGTTGGAATGAGCTCGAGGATCCAGCTTCGCCGTATCGTGTGGCTTTGCCTATTATCTACGGGATTTGCCCCGGGAACCACTTCGTTGCGGCACGTAAGAATGACCCATTCATTCTTCGATGGTGAGCTTGAAAAAGTGCTGATACTTCGAACCGAATGAAAACTGATTGCTACCATAGGCACCAGCTTTTCATACATGTCTGGGGCAACAAAAAGAACATTAAAGGATGTCTGTCCCATCCGCTTTTCGAATCAGTGGTGCCTTTGATGTTTGAAGGCAGGGATGCCAATTTTGATCTCGATTGGATTGACCAGACGGTCGCGCTGGAATATGTCACACAAATTATCTGCATGTCACGGATCTTCTGTCTCGAAGATGCCGGCGATGGGTTTTCAGGTATAGGTTATTGGCAGAATCACGTCCTCGGCTTTAGCGCTATGCAGGAGGACTGGCGTGGAGAGCAGGTCACAAGCTTTGTGGATTTTGGAAACCGATCTCTCGAGGCATTGCAGCTTCCGCGCTCATTTTCACAAACTGATCCCTCGTCGGAGAAGTTGAAATATGCCGAGAAATTGATATGGGAGCAATTGGCCAATGCCAGCATGTGGAAAGTGACACATGCCCATGACCTGACATATTCAGTTCACCTAGGCACTCTGCTTGATATGCCCGAGAACGAGGGCAAGGACGCAGCACCGGGGACATTTGGCGAGTTGCTGCGGTATGGGTCCGTGAATCTCCAACAGACCAGAGAGACGATCGTGAGGTTGCCTAATTCACTTCCATCTCAAACTTGGAAAAAGGGACTTTTGGAGGCTTGAAGACGTTTTTAACGACGGCATGTTGCGGGAGCAGAGCAAATGATCAGGGCGCTGGTGTTAGATAAGATCACATTCTCTTATCTCTCTGCCCATGTTCTCCATTAGCTAGCTCCATAGATTTAGTTTCCGTCACGCATCTCTCTTCGAGTCTTCCAGATGGCACCAGGAAAGATGCCCAAAGAACCCATCAAGGACCACCCGGAATTGATGTTTTTGTTGTAGAAATTTCTCTGTGTGGGCTATGATAAATGCCCATTGAAGAACGCATGATTTTTCTATATCGATTATCTCTGAGATAGGAAAGATTGCGAAGGCGTAGGTCCTTGAATGACTCAGAAGCTGTCTCTTCAAAGCGAATTTTGGGGTCCTGGGCTTCAACGGGGTAATTTGTATCAAATCCGGCATAAAGATGGGCCACATCATCTGTGCGGGTGTGATTCTTCCAGAGTGGGTCGTGTTGGTCAAGACCCGGACCTAAATTAAGCCATCTTGTGATGATAATGGCTTTTCTGGAGTCGAATTCACAAAATTCGATCTCGGAAGATGTGTTACATACGTTGAAGATCCTCCAGAAGCCCTCACTTCCAGTTGTAAGCGAATTTAAGATAGAGGCGTTCTCTTGACGAAAGTCCGGATCATGGGAGCAAAACACCAATGGATCGAAACACAAAAAACCTGGTCTCTTAGTCCAATAGTGAAGCTTTGTAACGAGGACTATATCCTGTAGCCTAGGTCAAGGCCGAGAGGGTTGGTGCATATTTCTGCCTCCCGCGAGGATAGGGAGATCTCTGTCCTACCAGAAGAGCAGAGATGTTCGCAGACTTGTGTATGTGATAATGAACTAGTGCTGATCCCATATTCAGGGCCATAGTAGAACCTCCTCATAGCAAGCTTCAAATGAAGGAAAGAAAATTTCTTAACACAGTAGTCGTATAGTGTATAAAAAACACGTTGATTTATTGAATAAAAAGAAACCTCTAGCCTGGTGAAGTGCTGGACACACGGGAGTTGAGAAGGATCGAATCCATCATACCGATGGAGCAAGTTGCAAACTTCGCACGCGAAGAATTTCAGAGTGTCTCTTTCCAATCGGGTTCGAATCGAGAACTTGTCATTAGGCGCAAGTAGCAGGGACCGATTGATTGGCCTCGAAAGCAACCCATAGAGTCGACGATTGCAAACAGAAAAGCAATAAAGGTCGACAGGCGGAAGAAAGTCGGATATTGAGAGTATTAACTCTGGAAGGAGCCCGGCGAGTGTGGTCATCTTGAGACTCGTATGTTGATCGCTGTTGGGGGACGGGAGACGAACTTCTTTACTCCGTGCTATAACCCAGATGGGTGACGGGAAGGATTAGCCAAAAAAGGCTTAGTTCAAGTCTGGCCTCCGTTGATGACGAGGTCGTTATAACTACACATCAGACTTGGCACATCATTCTGATGTAAACAGCGCTTATCTCATCTACTTCATCCATCTTGATTCACAATTACCATCCACAGACGGTTTGGCTAGGCAATATCTCACGTGGGCAATCTCAACCTTCATTGCTAAAATCATATGGTCGTAGACACACGCTATGGAATCGACGCAAGCAATCATTTCCGAAAGAGATGACGCGAGGCGAAACACGCCAACGGCCACGCAACTCTGGCCAGGATGCTAGCAGACGCCGTGAGACTTGCCAGTCTTGCCCTGCAGTGAGTGCTGCTCATCCGTGAAATGCTGGTGGGTGTGTCGGTGGCGAGGGTGAGCGCGGTGGCTGGAAATGTGTCTAGAAATTGGATTAGCACCATCCATCCTGCCGTCGAGGAAGAACAACGTACGCCTTGTACTTGGCCATCATGGCCTGGTCCATCGACTCCAGGGTCTGCAGCGCCAACTTGATATCCGTCAGAAGGCTGTCGCAGCGGTTCATGCTAAAGTCCTCGCGAACGACGATGCGCATCAGCTGCAGTTTCTCACTGTGCGGCGCCATCGTGTAGGCCGGCACGATCCACCCCCGTTCCCGCAGCTGGTGGGCGAGGGCGAACTCATCGTAGATCCGGTCGGGATTCGGGGGCAAGCGGTACGCCACTAAAGGCAGTCCCTGGCCCTTGGACTGGCTCATGATGATCATACCCATCTGACGCAGCTGCTCCGCCATGTAGTCTGCAATGCGGGTCAGATTGATCATAATGGAGCGGTAGCCATGTTTGCCCAGTCGGATGAGCTGGTAGTACTGTCCAATGACATGCGAGGCCCCCTTGGAGAAGTTCAGGGTGAAGCTAGCCTGGTCGGCTCCGAGATAGTTGATGTTGAAAACCAGCTCCTGTGGCAGGTATTTGGGTTCACGCCAGATCACCCAGCCCACACCGGGGTAGACCAGTCCATACTTGTGTCCGGAGACATTGATGGACACCACCTTCTCCAGCCGGAAGTCCCAAGCCAGATCAGGGACGGTAAAGGGAGCAACAAAACCGCCGCTGGCAGCGTCGACGTGGATCGGGCAGTCAAGCCCTCGCTCCACGAGTAGATCGTTGATTGCCTTGACATCTTCATACTCACCCGTGTAGGTCGTTCCGATGATGGCGCAGATACCAATGGTGTTCTCATCGACCAGGTCTACGGCCTGTTTGGGGTCGAGAACATACCGGTCTGTGGTGCAGTAAACATACTTCTCTTCGATGTCAAAGTATCGCGCCGCCTTCTCCCAGCAGACCTGGACGGCGCTGTTCATGACGATGTTTGGGCGTGAGTAGTCCTTTCCCTCGGCCTTGCGCTTGTTTTGCCAGCGCTTCTTCATGGCCAGGGTACCCAGCATGATGGCCTCAGAAGACCCAATGGTGGAAGTACCCATGGCATTCTCCCCGTTGGGGTCCGTGGGGCAATGGAACAAACGTGCAATCATGTTGACACAGCGGTTCTGGATCTCGGCAGAGTGCGGGTACTCCTCGTAGTCGATAAAGTTTTTGCTGAAGGAGTCGGTCATGATGGACTCGATCTCTTCTTCCTATACCTATTGTGAGCGGGGAGTGCAGTGACCCGGGTGGATTCCCAACTCGTACCATGTAGGTTGTGACGAAACTCGCAAGGCTGGACAATTGTCAGTTGTGGTACCGCATGCCGCGGGTTTGAACTACGTACTTCAGCTTGGGGTTGCCGTCCAGGCTTAGCTCATCCTTGATCATTCGAGCGGCTATCTGGCGCGGCATCTCTCGCTCCGGCATCTCATGCTGGGGCATGTGGTCCGCCGCGAAACGACTGCCGTAAACATTGGTGGAGAAGTCATTCTCGTCCGGTGGAGGCGCGGCGATGGATTCAAATTGACGGGAGGAAGGGTCAAAGACCTCGTTGTCTTTCTTGACGGATGCGAGATGCACCATGATTGCGATGGGAAAGAGAAAGGAAGAGTGAGAGAGGGGAAAAGAGGAATATAAGTGGTGCTGCACCACGTGCGGGGGCATCAATGACGCAGCGTCTCCGCTTGCGATGAGTTGTTGCGCCTGATTTCTTCCTTTCCATCAATTTGGGGTCTTATTGATTTCCGATTCGTTTAGATGACAATATATCACTCTTCTCTGTCCACCACCTTCGATACACTCTCTACAATGTTTGTTGATGGCAAAAGCTTGGGCAAAGCTTGGCAGCTGAAGATCCCGATCTAGCCGAATGCCCCTCCTGGCCACGTCGATACCGGACGAGGTCGGAGTGGACCCTGTTTCCCTGTTTATAACTTGCTCTCTCGCAAGTTCTCCACCCCGGCGAATCGATAATAGAATTCCAGGCTGTCCGGGTTCAGCAGAGTCCCCGATGGCTGGATCCGTTTCCCAGACACGATCTGTTTCACCGGAAGCTCCACTTTCTTCAGATCCACCGTGGTCTGATACCGTTAATTGGATTTCACCAGTCAATGGCACAGACATATGGAGAATTCCAGGGTTTCAAGCACAATCATCGGCACATGGTGGGCACTGAGCTCCCGGCGGATGGTTTCCTTGATCCGCTGCACCAAATCTACGGAGAAGGCGGATCCGCGCTTCATCAGCAAAAACAGCATCGCTCGCTCGTCGAAGTCTGGAGGCCTCCACTGTTTTACGCAGATCGAGTCGACAATCTCATCCGCGAAGTGACCTTCGATTACTCGGTAGATCTCTGCCGAGCCGAAGCGCACCCCGGACGGATTGAGGACACCATCCTCCCGACCATGGAACATCAACTGCCTCGTGGTCGGGTCGATGGAGACTTCATAGCCTTCAGTAGTGCACCGGTTCTTCGCCGAAGCTCGCCCCATGTCAAATGCACTTCCTAATGGGCAGCTCCCTCCCTGGCCTCAGTCACGGCAATCCTGTCGTCTTCCTTGTCAGTGGTATCCCCGGTGGCACGGGAGAAGAGTAAGCTCCCAGCGAAGTTCAAGCGGATGCCCGAAAACCAGGCTGGGATCCGATCTATTCTCGTGGACTCGTCCACATATTGGGAGTGGGTGCCTTCATCCATCATCTGAAAATGTTGCCAACAGAAATCCCAAAACGCCGAAGGCTGCTGGACGGAATAGAGATGCATCTCGTGAAAGGACTTCCAATGTCAAGTTACTAGCTGACCTTTCCTTTCAGTGGGATGGCTGAATACTTACTTTGAAGTGCTCGCCGCTCGATCGCCCCAATTCTAGCTGGAATCGGGCCATCTTGGTTGTCTCTGGGCGCGGATGCTGCCATAACTTCGGAGGCACTGCCATCTTTGTCTGGAAATATGAAGTAGGTGTAGAATGCAAAGAAGTTCCCCCGCGATTGATTATCCAAGATCCATCTTACCGAGGACAGACGTCCGTGGTGTCGGGAAGCCCCGCATCGGGTGAGACGGGATGAGCTGATCATGGCTGGAAGTGTACCCTGGCCTGCATATAACGTTACGCATTTGGTGCTTGTCTGTGAAAATAGGTTTCCAGGCCCATATTCCAGTGGGTATTTTAAGATATAACCAATACGAGTATGGATATTGATCTTTCAAAACAAATAGCATATCAAGTGAGTAACTCAATATGCAGGCCAAGAGGGGTAGTCTTATTTATTGCGTATACTTGTGGATATTGATATTGAACTGGGCAACCAAAGCACCATATGTCTATCGAAGGTATAAGTATACATCATAGATAATCTACTTGTACTGCTGATTGGAAATCCCCCCTGCACATGCAGCATCCACGCACCGGGTCAAGCCTCCAAACCGAACCTGTCGACCAGTCAAACCCCTGCCATAGTGGGCATATTTAGCCGAGTTTGTCAAAATAATCTGACAGTCAACGGGGATGATAGGTTCCTGGATCATGCACCAGCATGTATCCGTGATAATTTGAGCGCCAAACTCTTCCAATGCTCTGATATGACCTTCTTTCGCTGCTCGAGAGTACGTGTCACGGTTACAAGTGATCACAAGAGCTGTATTCAAGCTCTTCGTGCGCCCAGCGCATAGACTGAGGAGTCGTATGATCTCATCGTGAGAGAAATGCGGGTTTCCCAGGGATACCAAGTCAATCGGAGTGAATTCTTCCACCGCGGGTGCGTTGAACAGGGTATATTGCGTGGCTAGGTCCGAACGGGAGATATCCACCTTGTTTGTATCCGTCAAGTGCCATCGAATCTCTTCGTCCGTGCGAGCCTCGATGGTAACCCCCGCTATATGGAACATTGCAGCACTGGAGGTAGTGGCAAATGCTGCCCCGAAAGCTTTGAGGTCGTCGATGGAGGGCGCAGCCGCTTCCAGACCTGTAACAATTGGGATACGATCCGCCGCGATGTCACCCACGAGATACCCCAGAAGCGGATAGAGAGAGTCGTCAGTGCCATTGCAAGGTTCCAAATGAACTTGGACCCGCGCCTTCCGATTCGCCGTCAGATGGCAGCCTGTTTTGAGTGACCTCCCAGTCAAAGCAACACACACATCCAGAAAATCCGGACACTTGATAGACCTCGCCCCTAGGACACTGTTTGCAAACACAACTGCGTTGGATTCGGCCCATATCACGTTCTCTCCTCGTTTAGGGGCGGTTTCCAGAAGATAGGGTGCACAGGTGAAGGTTGGTTGTGCGCCCATTCCGACATAAGCCTGGGCCAGCTGCTCCGAGGGCTCTCCAAGATCGGGATCCACGCCTTGTGCTCGCCAGAGACGCTGGTCGATGGATATTGAATTGAGCGATGTGGGAATTCGAACTCTAGCTCCCCAATCGTGTAGCTGTCGGGCGAACTTGAGCGTTGCAGGTCCGGTGTAGATACAACAATCGATATGTGCTTGCGTCACGTCGATCAGCTCGGTGACCCCTTGTATCTGCGCCATGCGGAGGATCACTCTCATGGCAACCTGAACTGCTCTGCCATGGACCCCGTCTAGAAACTCCCGATCCAGCGACGACACTTGAATGGAGGAAAATTCGGACCCGTGAAGCGAGGGACTTTCAGAAGGGATTATTGGCGACACATCGTCCGGTTGTTCCAAGCAAATGCGGCCTCGATCTATCCACATTCGATCGTGCCGCAATAAATCCTCAAAGACAGAGCTCGATACCTGCACCACGGGGATGCTCTTCTGGAATATCTCCTGAGCAATTAAAACGCCAATCGTCAAAATCATTTCCTCCCGCCCGAAGATCATGGCGCTTGGATGGGATCCGTTGAGCAGCAATTCGAGTATCACGCCGCTTCCCGTGCAGGACCCGCGCCCGCTTGGAATCATCAAAATTTTCCCCGCAATCGATCTTCCAACGAGTGGATGGTGATTGTCGATGATGGTGCCGGATTTGGCATCCACGCCTCCCCAGAAGCTAAGCGGTACGTTGCTTGCGACGAGTTCGCCCTGTGCGATCCCGGGGATCAGGACTCGCGCATTGAGGCATTTCTATAGCGATGGTGAGATTTTGTGAGGTGAGTGTGCCTGCTTTACTCACCGGCATTGTGGGACTCGATGTTTCGGACAAGAGGCGTCGGGGTAGGAAGGTTCCAGGTTCCCGATGCACTGTTGCGCAGAAATCGGAGATCGTTCCGATGCAGCAACCCCGCAAATCACTCGCGAAACAATGTGCTTTTGGTAAGACCAGCCAATATACTCACAATGTGAGTATGGTTGGCTATCAAGAGAATAGCGTTACCTCTGCCAAGCTCATGATATGCGGGTGGTGGGCAAGGATGTTCGAATTCAAGCACAACTCGTGTACTCCGAGATTAAGGGGGGGTTAAATGGGCTAGATGTGTCCAAGCAACACAGTTTTGTCTCCAGACACGAGAGGTTGTACTTTGAGTTTGCTAATCAAGGATACACAGTTTTTTTGCCACCACGGCGCTCATTACATGCCGAAATATATTACCAACATGGAAGTCACGGGTTCCATATGCAAAGCACGATGTCAACCATTCCATTCTTTCCAAGAAACCCAAAGAATCCCTCATCAAGCTGGACATTTTCTAGCCTGCACAATGCCCTGGTAATTATGACTCGTATGAATCATCATCTGTGGTCCCCAGACTTCGCAGAAAGGTCTGAGATTGGAAGGAGCGATCGGATGAATTCCACAAATAATTTCCAAGGTTCCACGGCCAATTCAAGAGAAAATCCGAATATACAACACGGTACACACTTCCACCTCTATGACACCCAAGCACGGTCACATGATCTGCCACCTGAAGTAAACAAGAACGCCGCGGCAACAAACCCTTTTCTCATCATGTTTACGCTGCTTTCCCCCCGCCACGCCTTGAGTCACTGATAAAGAGACAATGAAAAGTATTCCTTGAAAACGGTTGCGCAGTTGACGTTGTCTGAGACCTCCCAGGCCCCTTCAGAGGGACAAGGGCCCGGCCGCGATTCAACCAGAAATCATGGTGTGTTGACAAGAGCCATCACAAAGGCATCTGCCCATCGCCCGACAGTTGGCATAAAGACAGTACGAGGTCGCAGTGGCGAGAAGCTACTAATTCACACGGTTTGGGCCCCTTTCAATATCCCTCGTAAGTAGACATGCACGTGCTCACGCTACGTCCCTATGTCTAGTACTCGGAAGATGATTTCGACTCTTATCAACTTCAAGTCTCGATGATGTCCACTGTTGCGCGCATTTCGGCTCTCACCAACCATGCCCCCCCCCCCCCCCCCGGTCTCATCCAAGCCGTTCCAGACTCTCGAGTCATTGTCCTCAGCACCCCACGTCTTAGGTGGTTTCCAATTGTGTACCACCTGCAAGCTTCGAAGTTTGGTCTTGACCAGCTGCTTGAATTCAAGCAAAGCTATGCCACTACGTGGAGTTGCTATACAATCATGGCGTGGCGTACCAAGCAATAACTCCATCTTTCCCGCCTAGAAATTGTCAGGTCGCTGGTTGTTACATTTAAGTGGCTGGCTGGATGCTGAATACTGTTCCGACCCAGCTCATCTGCAGTCAGCGGAGTGGAAGGAGCGGGAAACAAAGCAAATAAAAGATATCGAGCGTCTTTTTGGGCTACTGGTAAGCCACTACCAAGATATGCAGGATAACAAGCAGGGTGACAAGGCATACTGGGTCAACCCATGGGGACTGAAGGAACTGCTTCTGCCCCAGGACGATAAATGATTGATTGCCATATCTTCCTTTTTCCAGTGTTGCTTGATATTTGTTGGCGCTTGGTGAGTTGGGTTATTGCTGCTGTCTTGTTGTCTTATTAGCGGCGCAGGTTGGGATTTTTACCACTATGCTTAGGCACGATCTTTGTCCTTGCGAGAGACACCTTTCCAATATACCCGCCTGGTATTCTCGCTACCATTTGAAGAGCTTATATACGAGGCTATATCCTTGTAATGGCTGTTCAGAGACAGGGTTCGTTTTTATTGTCAACCTCAGGACGAGAAGAGACTAAGTGAAGTTGCTCAGTATGATGTTACTAGACAACTCGAAGAAAAGGGACAGGATAATTCAGCGAAGACCCCAAAGCTAAAGAATAGGATCTATCTAGTGCAGTTGAATTATGGATCTTGCTCCTCGGGCAAGTATGAACCTATTCAGTTTCCTAGCGCTCACTTTTGGGAGAAGGTGTCTTTTGAAAAAAGATAAATAATGAATGAATGAACTACGCCCTATGTGCATTTGGCGGGTCTTTTCTATCTGGATTCCCTCGGTTTCTTTTGGCCAAATATTTCATACTTTACATCGACAAACGGCACATGTCCTTAAAGGCTTCATCGATGCTTAGTATGTTGATATGTCCTGTTTGTTTTTGCCTGGTATTTACTACCCGCTCATAATTTGCCTTCTTACTATTATGTCAATGGTTTCTTCAGCGGCAAAGCAGCCTGGCACAAACGTACGCACGGCGAGTAATGCTGAGCAGGAGAGCTAACGCGCTCCAGATATTCCACCCTCGCCAAAAACTGCGTACCTAGTACATAACGACCGGTAGGTAATTGTGGCAAGACAAGCTGTCGAACCCGGCGTCGTAATCAACCCCACTCGCGTCACGATCTCCCTACGAGGTGATCATCGGGCTCCATTTCACTACCGCAAGCTAAGACACAGACGCGCCACTCGAGCCAAGTAGCGGTGTGTGGCCACGAACCTCTAACGGGGCAACAGGACAAGGGGGACTCCCGGAGTGGAGGGAATTTAGTCAATAAGCACTATGATATATAATTTCGATTGGTGTATCATCAAACCCGGACCCAACATAAAAAGATCGAAGCAAAGTCCTCCCCATCTTTTGCCTCATATCGTACACCCCCCGCGGACTCATCAACAAGCAGCGTCCCCTCTCACGCAGACACCGTCTTATTTGAACAGACGCTTCAACTTCGAGAAGAACCCGCCCTTCTTTTTCTCCGGCTGCTCGGCGGCCGGCTCGGAGGGGTTGGGTTCCTCGCTCTTCGCGGGCTCCTGCTTCGCGGGCTCCTGAGTCTCCTTGGGGGCCTCGGTGGGCTGAGGCTCCTCGCCACGCTTCACCGCAGGCTCGGGCTTCTTGGGCTCGGTCTCGGCGGTGGCGGCGGCCGGGGTAGCGCTCTTGTCTACCTTGGACGAGTTGATGGCGGCATTGGCGGCGGCGACCGCGTCCGGGGAAGCCTTACTGGTGCCCTCGGTGGCCTTGGGGGCAGTCTCGACGGGGGCCTTCTCCTCGGCCTTCTTGGGCGCCGGCTCGGGTGCGTGGGTCGCCGCACCGCCGGCCTGGATCTTGCTGTCGGCCGCTTGCTCCTCCTCGGTCTTGGGGATCTTGTGCGGCTTCAGGTTCTCCTCAGTCGAGAAGATCGGCTTCTCGTACGGGCGCTTGGCCGCGGCGGCATCGGTCTCGGAGGGAGTGGCGACGGTCTCTTGCGGCGCGGCAGTGGATTCCGACGTCTTGGGGCGTTCGGCCAGCGTGGCGGTGGGGGCTACAGCACCCGTGGCCGCGGCGGTCGAAGTGGCAGACTCCTCGGCAGAGACCTCGGTGGTGGAAGGGTAGGGTTCGGCATTGGGAGCGGTCTCCTTGGCGACGCTGTCGGGGAGCGTGGCTGGGTTGGTTAGTCGCAAGCACACAACACTGATCAATTGCCCATCTAGTCATACCTTTACCCTCGTCCTTGGCGGTTTCCACCGCGCCAACCTGATCGGCCTTGGTGTCCTGCGCCTTCTCGACAGCGTCCTGCACGGAGGGCTCCTGCGCGACAGCCGCTGCAGGTGTCTCGGCCTTGGGGGCCTCGACCTTGGGTTCTTCCACCTTGACAGGCTCCTCAACCTTGGCGGGTTCCTCAACCTTCTTCTCTGCCTCTTCAGCCTTGGTGTCGCTCACGGGGGCGGCGGAGGTCTCCTCCGGCTTTGACTCAACCGGAGCCTGCGCCTGTTCAGCCGACTCGGTCTTGCCATCGCCGTACAGCACATTGTCCTCGGTTTCGTGGCCGGGTTGGCTGCGGAAAGGGGAAGGAAAAAAACCCGTTAGTGCGCAGCT
Source organism: Penicillium capsulatum (assembly GCA_028828875.1). Classification (NCBI taxonomy): domain Eukaryota; kingdom Fungi; phylum Ascomycota; class Eurotiomycetes; order Eurotiales; family Aspergillaceae; genus Penicillium; species Penicillium capsulatum. The sequence goes on along the minus strand of JAQJZR010000009.1, from coordinate 4,242,738 downwards.
CTCGGGGGGGGGCACGCGACCAGCATCAAAACTTTTTTCGGGGGCGCGACTTACACAACGGTCTTTGCGGCGTCGACGACTTTCTCGGCGGGGCCCTTGTTGCCACCTTTGCTCTTCTTCTTTCCACCTTTCTTGGGCATGATGGTCGTGAGAGTCGTGAAGTGGGTTGTCTGCGGCGGGTTAGAATTGCCGCGGATGACGACAGGATGCGCTCGGCGGCGAGCAGGGGAGGGCAATTGGGAGATGATATAGGCCGGGCTTCCTTTGGAGGAGAGTTCTTTCTTTGCACAGGGTGAAAGGACTTACACTAGGATTCTCGGGTATCGCGAGTGAAGCGTGGAAGGAAAGGGAAGAAGGTGTCGCGGGAGTGGGCCAAGTAAGGGGCGATCCGGTATGCTGGATTCGAAGGTCGGATCCGTGGTTCTCCCACGACTTGGCTTCACGAGAATTTGGACAAGGACACGAGAGATGACGGGAGATTTGGCACTGGGGAAATTACAGGGAGTAAGGACAGATGGCATTTTCTTTGTTTGTGGTTGAAGCCTGCGATCCGGCCGCCTTTGGTTTTGATTGGCATTCTCTGGGCCGGTCGCGGTGGAATGGTTGAAGCATTCTACGGGAGCCGCGAATGTGTCGCAGCATTCTCCTTTCTGGACAGACCGTTGGTCTTGGTTGTCGCTGTACGGAGAAGGTGGTCATAGTTCTGCAGTGTGCAGCCCTAATCCTGGATTGGGTAATAGGGTTTGCAGGAGGATCCGGGGGAAGTTCATGCAAGTCATCGCGTATGTATGTACGCCTTGCCAGGCACCCTGACTTGCTCCCTTCCGCAGTCGAGGGCATTCTCCTTGTACATTCTTGGGGATTACATCATGGTCCACAACCGTGGCTCGTCTATCTGAGACGTTGCCAAAAATAATTGTCTCACCTAAGAATAAGATTGACGTAGGACGGATCAATGAAGTGGGAGTACGGAGTACAAGTACAATAATCTCGAAAAAAAAGAAAAGGAAAAATAGAAAAAAAGGGGGGGGGGGGGAAACTAGACAAAAAACACCGCGGGAGAAAAGTAAACAACCTCCGTACAAAAAGATTGACCGACGCAGGGATCGAACCTGCAATCTCTTGATTCGTAGTCAAGCGCCTTGCCATTGGGCCAGCCGGCCTAGGATGATTTATTAAAAATAGCTGTGTATGATTCACCAGTTCATCTGCTGCCGAGTGGGCATCGGGCACGGGGCGCAATTGCGTTTCCGGTGCCACTTCATCATGATGCAACCGTGAGGCTCGTCCGTTTCTGGAACCCTTCGGTGCAGCGACCCCCACGCTTCGGGAGACTGGTACCTGGTCGGAATCTATTCTCATTGAATGTACGTAGCATGTCCAGAATACATGTAGCCACCTCAATCACCTACATGGCACAGAGTACACCGTACTCCGTACTCTGGAATCGCCCCAGACCCGCCCAGCTGCGTTGGGCAACTTCGGTCAATGAGCGCGCCCGTTTCATCTCGCACAGACCGGATTCGCCAATGACGCGGGGGTTCTCGTCCGGAGTGGACGGAGTGGACGGAGCACAGCGTAATACATATCCCACTCCCATGGTTCCTGGGGCTTATCGCCGTTGCATTTCCCCCCATTTATCCCGCCGACTCCCGAGCCCTTTTCTTTCCTCCCTTTCCACCGGATCGACTCGAATCCCATTCCCCCAATTTCCTATCTTTCCCCCTCAACTCTCTGGCAAAGCATGCTCATCCTGACCCTGGATCATCCTATCCCTACGTGCTTGCACCTCCGCGTCCGTTCCCCTTCCGGGAGTGGTATGCACCCGTGAGGGACTCGCTGGAACAAAAGTCGCCTTTGAATCCTGGATCTGTCTCCCTGCCATTCACGATGCCCTTTCGGGAACGAGTGAAGCGGGTCTTCCACCGCTCGTCCAACAGTGCCGACCACGGCAGGCCCAAGGTGGAATATTATCGTCGCCATGAAGTCCCACCGTCCAAGTTCCGGGGCCCCGTGGACAAGAATCATCAAAAACAACTAGCCGCTTGGTCTTTTGATCGGGCGATGGTTGAACGCCGCCGATCATTCGACTTGGCGTTGTCCCCCTGCGCCACTTACGACTCCCCGAGCCCGTCAGACAGCGATGACTCGGCGGACATCGCCCCCGATGATGACGGCGTCGAGATCAATCCAGGTATGTCCCCCGACGGGACTCGTTTGTAAACTCCCCGACCTAACGCCGCCGTCCTAGCCCTCACAGATTCCCTCGAGTCCCTCGACCTGCGCCCCACCAACCCGGGCTCGCAGTCGTCCACCGTCGTCAACCCGGAGAGCTTTAGCGGCTCCATCATGACCTTGCTGCCCGAACCGACCATCTACGGGATCCCCGAAGACCCCATCGCCCAATTCAAAGAGTCGGTCCGATACACCTCCCCGCTGGTGTTGGGCTTTTCCCCCGGTACTCCCCGTGCGATGTCGCCGCGAGGCAAGCACCTGCCCTTCTCACCGGACGACCTCACCCGCGCCCTGATCGCTGTGCAGGTCTGCGCGTAACTATACACCATCCTTTTCTCACATCCTGGAGATAGTCCCTTGCGTCGCCCTGGCTCGACGCCACGTTGATCGTTTCTTTTCTGTGCTTGAATCGTTTGAGCTCCTCGTTCCTTGGCTCTCCGTTCCTTTCTTTTGGTCTTTTTTTGGGGTCTCCCCTGGCTTCTCGGGTTATCCTCGCTGATCGCTCCTCGATGGACTGATCGGGCGTCAGGTTGGCACCGGATCCTCCACCCTCGACGACCCTCAAACAACCCCCGATGGATCTCCAACCCGCTGGACACTGGGTCCATCCACCATGCATTGCATCTGAGCGTTCTACCACCCGGGAGTTGGGATTTTTGGCATACGGTTGCTGGTTTATGGCTACACGCGACATTAGAAGATAGACGACACGGGTCGCTTGAATAGACCAAATCCAACACATTCATTTACATTCCCACATCCGACGTAGATAGTAAACAAAGCATAGAAATAAAGTATAAAGTGTAAACTCAATCTTGGGTGTTGCGATGACATGTCCCATATTTGGGGTGTGTAACCTCCACCCTGCCCCGGCTAAGACCCTCACCCCGCATGGTGATCGTCCTATTCCCGGTCGCTCTACCAACGAGGTAAAGATCTTTGATGGCTGGATTGTTCTACCTTTGCCAAGGGCGGTGGTGTTTATCGGAGTGTTGGTTGATCATCGGCAGGGTTGGTCTCTTACGGGGTCGTTCAGTGCCGGCTGTTCAAGATGGGACGAGCCCATCGGTGCACGCTCTTTGATTCTCAGTTCATGTGGCTACTCCATTGGCTTAGAGGGAGGGGTATGCTTGGGTCTCGACTGGGAGTGGTTCTTGATATTCAATACTGGGAATACATTGCAATCTCGGATAGGTATCTTGTTGTGAAAGAACGCGAGGAAGGAGAGAGTTCGTCGGGTGTAGAGGTAGATTCGAGGTCAACTGGCTATCGATGGCCCGTCAGGTTTGGACAGGCCAGAAATGGAATGAACATACCAGTCTGCATCACCTTTCATCACTCTGGCAAGGAATCATTTTGCCACGGAATATCATATACAAGTCCTAAAGCTGGCTCCGTCCCCATAGCGTTTCGACAACGCCTGGTGAACGAGATCAGCGCGAGTCCACTTTCACTTACCCAACCTGGAAATGAATTCACCACTCACCACTTCTCGTCTGCATTGACGACTACACCCCCGACGGCCGAGAAAACATATCCCACGCAACTCGTTTGGCAATCTGCCACGAGAGCCAAACCGCAAATCCAAAGTCGGGATCTGAGCCCATCGCTCGGCTCTCAACAAACTGAATCATGGGGCCAGACATGACAAATTCCCAACTGGCCTGTAATGCACAGTGGGCAATGCTGTGCTGCCTGGGCAATTAAAAGGGGATTTGGGCCGCGTTTTATATCCAGGCGATGCTGACGCTGCTCGGCCCCCTGCTACGAACCCCTGCCCCCGATGTCTCTTCTATGGCGGTCATTGTCTCCCCCCGGCACTTTTGGTGCAAAATCCCGTTGGTCCCTCGTGAGCGGGGACTTATGCACTGATCCTTGGTCTTGTGAGATTTGGCCTGGACCCCAGTTGCATCGCCGTGCATGGCGACGCGCTTCTCTAGCCAATCCTTCCTCGGGTCGTCTAACGGGCACTTTTAACGAATTGTGGCGTTAGGATCTGCGTGGGATGAAGGGTCTGCTTTGGGCAGGCTTTCCATATTTGGGGCCGTCAGGGGTACCGTGACCTGAGCCTCGAAGCGAGATTGGTGAGTTCGTTTGACGTTCGGATATTTGGCATATGGTGCATTGGCCGCGTTGAAGGATTCGCTGATTTACCGTGCCGTCATCCTGACAAAACTCAATATTGTGACTATCACCATCGCTCCCCAACGACGGTCCAAAGGTATTGCTTCGCAGTTGAGGAATGCATCTTGCTGTGCTATTCGACTACAATAAATGAATTTGTCTAGTTGTCACATCAATAGCACTAAAGTGAAAGAGTCCTCACGAGTTCATTCAGGGGTCACCCTGTTTCTTGGCCCCATTTCCTTCCCAGTGTACCCAGGGCTCCGGGTGCGGGGAAAGTTCAGCAAGTCCCACTACTCCGTACGCTCGTCAATCGTGAATGGCATTGTCGTCGGGTTCAATGGTGAGAACAATGGGCCTCGAAAATGCGCGTGCACCAAATAGGAGGTCCGATCGCGTCCCATTGGGGCGGTTGAAAGCCGCTGATCTGTTATTGCCGACAAATAAAGTCTGGCTTACAAACGAAAAGTGGCGCCTCTCGGTGGTCCACGTTGCATACCATTGATCGTTCTATGGAGTACTGGGTACTCCACTGTACTCCGTAGGATGATATCTCATACGATGTACGGATAACTGACTCGAGTGGTCCACTTACAGTTCGCGAGGCTGTCAATCCTGCATCAAACCCGCACAGGCCCCAGCTTGAAGAGCCATATTACTTCATCGATTGCCACTTGAATTGCATGATATGTTGTGTTCAGTTATAATAAAAGAGATTGCATGATTTCCGCTCGCTGTATGGGGATCGAGATCAGCAAAATGCCACACGCAGGTACAATCTACCTCGGTATCATGGTGGCGGACTTTATATACCGGGCCGTGATGTCAAAGGTAAATAGTTCATCCTGCGGCATCTGGACCCGGGGCCCTGGCAGGCTTTGTTCCCCTCAGGGTGGAGCGAGTCGAGACCGAAGGATTGGGGGAACCTTGGTTATCACCTGGCCGGTGTTCAATTGGAGGGCCGGCCATCGTCCCGACAGGAAACGTTGGTCCCAACTTCAAGCTAGAGAGACAAGCTAGCCAGTCATCGATCAGCCTCCAAATGAACCAAGAGAGCGGCACGGCCTCTACGGAGTAGAGGCGACCCCCGGCGAGTCAGAGCCCGACAAGAGAAGCCCCTTAGAGGAGTTCAGTGGGAAAGACCGGGATCTCCAAGATTTGAGCCAATATCGGCTTTCGAGGTCACACCGTATTTAAGGAGGCTTGTCCCATTCTTCGAAATATTTACCGTGAGATGCCACTCGGACACGTGGGCGCTTATACCGTATAATTTTCCGTTGGAAAAGTCTATGAAGTACAGCTACGCTCCGGCGTCTCTCTGCATCTTCATCCAAACTCTCTTTGCAGTCCATTCTATGTACTGTTGACTTATCTTGAAAGTACTTCTATTCTTTCACAGCACTATCGGCCGGAACATACATCACCATGGTCCGGTCTCTGCGAGAGTTGTTTTGCTTTTCTTCCGGGACTCCATCTCCGCAGGAGTCAAGCCCTAACATCACCCGCCTACGCTCGATACGTTCGATACGCAATGCAACCACAAAAGCCCGCTTCCCTCGTTCTCCTCGTCATTCCATGCAGTTGACCAAGACCGCACCTCAATCCTCGCCCGTGACCTCTTCCCCCACCACGATCAGCACCTGCGTTTCCACACTTGCGTCGGAAGCCGACAGCCATGCCTCGAAGAGTTCTGCAACTAGTCACAGTCCCACCTCATTCTCAGACGCAACTCCCAAACTCCCAACCATTCCCTCAGAGGAATGTAGCACACCGTATTTTTCCATCCTGCAGCCGGACGGAACACTCAAAGCGCCACAGATCTCGTTCGGTGGCTACGGCGCCTTTGGGGGCCGGTTCGCACCAGAATCGATCATGGGCTTCCTCAGCGAGCTGACCTCATTCTTCGAAGCTACCGTCTCGGATGCCTCGTTTTGGTCCGAGTTCGCCTCGCACCAGCGAGCCGAGCCAACGCCATTGCAAATGGCAGGCAAACTCACCGACCTGGCCGGTGGAGCCACCATCTGGCTGAAACGCGAGGACCAAAATGAATACGGCACCCACAAGACTCGCAACATCATCGGCCAGCTCCTGTTGGCCCGCCGCATGGGCCGTACCGAGATCGTCACCGAGTGCGCCGCAGCTAAACATGGCAGCTTCGCCGCGGCAATGTGCGCGCGTCTCGGTCTGCGTTGCGTCGTCGTCATGGGTGCAGATGACGCCCAGGCACAGCCGGAAGATATCCTCGAAATGAAGCTGCTCGGGGCCAAGATCGTGACCGCACGTACCCCGTCTGGCATGGGCACGCTGCGCGCCGCCATCACCGAGGCACTCCGCTATTCCGTCTGCAACCACGAGACGGCGTACTACCTCATGGGATCCCCGGTGGGACCCTCGCCCCTGCCTACCATCACTCGCACGTTCCAGGCTCTGCTAGGCGAGGAGGTCGCGGCCCAGATGCATGAGGCGGCGGGCTGTCAGCCGGATGCTGTCGTCACCGCCGTTGGTAGCGGCAGTAGCGCTGTTGGCCTCTTTCAACCTTTCATTCATCTCCCCGCGGTTCGACTCGTCGCCGTCGAAGCGGCACGGGCAGCAACCTTGACCGAAGGGGACATGGGTGTCCTCCAGGGCGCGCGAACATTGATGCTCCAGAATCCCGATGGCCAGATCCTCGACTCCCACTCCATTTCCCCCGACTTGAACCTCTCAACCGTGGGCCCCGAGGTGGCTCATTGGAAGGACTCGGGCCGTATTGAAATACAGACAGCCACGGACGCGGATGCCCTGGACGGATTCAAAACTCTGCAACACCACGAGGGGTTCCTCCCAGGTCTGGACTCGAGTCACGCCGTGGGTCCAGCTGTCGATTTGGCTCGGCAACTCGGCCCCGGCAAGAACCTTGTTCTGTTGGTGACCGGCTCTGATAATATCAGCACCCAGCGGGGCTTGGATGCTTGATCCCTGGTGAGACAGTGAGCATGAAGAGGGGCTTGCACTCCACTTGCCACGACGTTAGGTGGCATTGAGGTCTGCCTGCTCTTCTCTTTTCATGCTTTATATTTTCTTACTCCTTGCATTGTTGCATTCGTGTTTATACCCAGGATCTTTTATATTTGGAGTTTTTTCCGTGAAGCTGGTTTGGGTGGGGTTGACTTGTACATACCACATGCCCAGCCCGAGCTAGCATCGACGAGCAAACCGGAAATTTGTGTTAGACAATTGTACTTGAACCAGCGGTGAAGAAGGACGCAGGCTGGAATCTATATTTTCAATTATCCAGGATCATGGCAGGGATCATGTACTGCCCCCAATTCAGATTGCCCTTAACTTTGGCAGTATCGAAATTTCAACAGAGCATCTTGTTTGCTTTGGAGCAACAATCATCAGTCGTTTATGAATTCGTCATGTACATTATTTCTACCCAATGGCATGCAAATCCGGCCACTTTAATCCTCATGCGTAACCGACATGTCCAGCACCTCGACCCGTCCTCGGCCGCGAGTCTCGTTGCCGACAAAGTCATTCAGGCCCTTGAAGGCCCCCGGCTCAGCAAAGCCCAGCACTTCCCACTCGTCTCCGCCGATGACTTCCTGGGTCTCCACGGATTCAATGTAGCTTAGAATCTTGTCTTTCACAGTTCCCGGTGCCTTTGGGACAGCAGCCTCTGCATCCGATGCATCCCCTTCGGCGTCGGAATCGTCTTTCTTGGACGATTTCTTGTTGCCCTTCTTCCCCTTCTTGTTAGACTTTGAGCCTCCTGATGGGGCTTCTTCATCTTTGTGAGATGCCGCACTCGGCGCAGCCTTGACAGACTGTTTCAGCAGCGACACGGGACAGGATACTCGGAGCCGCATCCGCGCCCGCATCACCGGAATGGGTTGCCATGCGATAAGTGCCTTCATCGCATCAAGAGCTTGGCTTTTCGCTGATCGGTTGGAAGCAACGCCCGTCCATAACGGTTTTCGCGGTTGTGTCGGTCTGTCCTCAGCCGCGCCGTTCGCTTCTCCGCTCTGCTGTTGCTGCTGGCCACTCGCCGAACTGAGCTGGTCCAACGCCTTAGAGATCATGCCTGGTGTGTATACTCGCTTTGTGTTTGGATCGACCAGTCGCCCCGACACGATATCAAGCACCTCTTTCTCCACGCGCTCTAGGATGTCTTTGCGCTCCCGCTCGCCGACCTGGACTTCACCCTTGCGGAGGATCTCTTGGAGAACTTCATCGCGCGTCATACTGGGACCGAAGGCCTTCGATAGCTCTGCAGAAGGGGCTGTTTGCGCTTTTGATACGGAGAGGAAAACAGTAGGGACTTGGAGGACATTGTCGAGATCCTTTTCGGCACCGGATCGATATTCGAGAAGCTTATTCTTGTAGCAGGCTAGCTCGAACCGCTTTTTGCCTGCACCGAGGAATGCAGTCAGCCTTAAATTCCTGGTGGGTTGACCATAGGTCATTCTTACCTTTTTTCAGCCGGACGATCGACACATTGGTGAATTTGATTTGGTTGGAGGGTTGATTAATCGGCATGGTGAAGAGCCGCCGGGGCTGGTAGAAATCGCGGGTTCAAATGGTCTATACAAACAAAAAGTGCGGAATAGCTGCTAATGAATGCGAATCTTCGAAACGATGTCATCGCATATTTTGTCCCTCCAGGATCTTCGCTGAGTCATGAATCGTCGCTCGTGTGCCTCGTGACCCCGCATGACTCATCAAACCCGCTTGGGATGGAGCTCTGATTGGCTCCCGCTTATCACGGTCACTCCCGGTCCGGCGTCATCGTCTCCAGGGTTCCCCTTCCCCCAACCTCCTCTCCTCATCTCCGATTGCAGGCCCGTCTTGCATCGCCTTCCTACAGACCTATTTTCATCCTTTGGGTATTCTATTAGGGTGAGTCTTCCTTCCACTCGTCTAGACAGACTGGGTTGAATGATTGCCGGAGCCGATACTGATAAGAGCTGCCTAGGTACCCGCTTCCTGAGCTATCGTTACCATCAACCTCATCGTTTCCCTGCCACAAACATCTTCAACATGAGAGTCCTCCCCGCCACCATGCTGGTGGGAGCTGCTTCCGCGGCTACTCCCCTCCAGCAGGTCTTCGGAGCTGGTCGGGAGCACATGGAGACTCTAGCCCAGCAGGGTTCCGATGTCTTCTCCAAGCCCCTGCAGCAGCTCCAAGACCACTTCAAGACCCTCTCGGGAGAAGCTGGTGCCCTCTGGGAAGAGGTATCCAACCACTTCCCAGACTCTATAGACCATGTCCCCATGCTCTCGCTGCCCAAGAAGCACAACCGCCGTCCCAACTCCCACTGGGATCACGTCATCCGCGGTGCCGATGTTCAGAGTGTGTGGGTAAATGGTGCCGATGGCACCAAGGAGCGGGAGCTCGATGGCAAGCTGGAGGCCTATGACCTTCGTGCCAAGAAGGTTGACCCCAGTGTGCTGGGCGTTGACCCAAACGTCAAGCAGTACAGCGGTTATCTCGATGACAACGAGAACGACAAGCACCTGTTTTACTGTGAGTTATGAAATCTTCGATATCCTCAGATCCACGTCTGACGTCTTGCAGGGTTCTTCGAGTCTCGCAATGACCCCGAGAATGACCCCGTCGTTCTCTGGCTGAACGGCGGCCCCGGCTGCTCCTCCCTCACCGGTCTGTTCATGGAGCTTGGCCCCAGCTCGATCAACAGCAAGATCAAGACCGTCTACAACGATTTCTCCTGGAACTCCAATGCTTCGGTGATCTTCTTGGACCAACCCGTCAACGTGGGATACTCTTACAGTGGCTCTGCAGTCAGCGACACTGTGGCCGCGGGCAAGGACGTCTACGCCCTGCTGTCCCTCTTCTTCAAGCAGTTCCCCGAGTATGCCAAGCAGGACTTCCACATCGCTGGCGAGTCCTATGCCGGTCACTATATCCCTGCCTTTGCCTCGGAGATTCTGTCCCACAAGAAGCGCAACATCAACCTTAAGTCTGTGCTCATTGGAAATGGTCTGACCGATGGTCTGACCCAGTACGAGTACTACCGCCCGATGGCCTGCGGCGATGGTGGCTACCCGGCCGTCCTGGACGAGGCCAGCTGCCAGTCAATGGACAACGCCCTACCCCGCTGCAAGTCCATGATTGAGGCCTGCTACAACAGCGAGAGTGCCTGGGTCTGTGTCCCTGCCTCGATTTACTGCAATAACGCTCTGCTTGCTCCCTACCAGCAAACCGGCCAGAACGTCTACGACGTCCGAGGCAAGTGCGAGGATGAGTCTAACCTCTGCTACAAGGGAATGGGCTACGTCTCCGAGTATCTCAACCAAGAAAGCGTTCGCGAGGCACTTGGAGCCGAGGTTGAAGGCTACGACTCGTGCAACTTCGACATCAACCGCAACTTCCTCTTCCACGGTGACTGGATGAAGCCTTTCCACCGCCTGGTGCCGGGTCTTCTGGAGCAGATCCCGGTGCTGATCTACGCCGGTGATGCCGACTTCATCTGCAATTGGCTCGGCAACAAGGCCTGGACCGAAGCTCTTGAATGGCCCGGCCAGGAGAAGTATGCGCCGGCCAAGCTGGAGGACCTTGTGATTGAGCAAAATGAGCACAAGGGCAAGAAGATCGGCCAGGTGAAGTCGCATGGCAACTTCACCTTTATGCGCTTGTACGGTGGAGGCCACATGGTCCCCATGGACCAGCCCGAGTCCAGCCTGGAATTCTTTAACCGCTGGTTGGGCGGCGAGTGGTTCTAAGTTGGCTCCCCGTCTTTTCCAATGCTAGATATATTGTTCCCATCTTGCTCTCCTTGGGTGTGATTTCGTGCAAATCTGTACTACGTGCCACGGCTACAATATATGATTCCGGGACGTCTCCGGTCGCTTTGCTCCATGCATGTCGAAGTATATCCGTATCTTAGACATTTCAAATTGATTGATTTCGGTTGAGCATGTTTCTGTAATGCCCATGTGTAGTCCATCCTAAGGCAGGTAAAGTTACACCCCCAGGATTAACCTTGGAAGGAATAACCTTGGAAGGCCATTCATTAATTCAAGATCGCTCGATAAATGCCTAGGATATACATGGGATGTCTTCCGCCGTGACAGCCATAATGCTCCTAACACCAAATGTGGCGGTGCATCGGGCGCGTGATATCTCACCCGAAACTTCGTCGACCCCCAACCTTGGAAAGTCGAGTTTTCTTCAACCATGTCTGCTGGCGCTGACTCTCCAGCCAGTCTTGCGCAAGATTATATCGGGAACCCTCGTTTTCACCAGCGCTTCACCCTGGAGCCAACAGCTACCCATGGCGCTGTGGAAGTGACCTACGCCGAGTATGGGCGGGAACCCGATGGAACTACCTCCATCCCAACGATTCTTTTGATGCCGGGGATGTTTTCGTCTCGATACCTTGGACTGGCGCTGCATCCGATCGCCACAAAATTAGGCGTGCGTCTGTTGACTGTCGATCGGTATGCAAATTCCGCCCCACCGAATAACACTGCGGCGTGTGCTCGTTCCAGAGACTAATCTTACTGACAGCCCTGGAATGGGCGGCTCAACTGATGTACCATTGGCGCAACGAGTATCCATCTGGCTTGAAACTGTGCCGAGGCTTCTGGCAAATCTTGCTATCCAGCATGTTGCCCTGGCGTCACATAGCGCTGGTACCATCTACCTACTCAATACGCTCTACCACTGTCGCGACCTTGTGTCTCCCAATGCGCCCGTTACCATGCTAGGTATACCCCCTCGATCTTTCATTTATTGTTTGAGCCGATGCGGAACCTTGGTCTAACCGCACCACAGCGCCGTGGGTCGATCCTGCGTTTTCACGGATCACGTCCATGCAAATGGCCCAGTATTTACCCAACAAGGCATTCAGCCTCTGGGATCGCATTCCACGTTTCTTCCTTCTCCAGGCAGGACCTGCGTTTGCATCGAGCGGGGCGGTCGTGAAGAAAGTCACCAATGCGATTTCATCGCCTGGCTCCGGCGCCCACGACATTACGCAGCAGGAGAAAACACGTCTTCATATTGAGGAGTTTTACGGGTTGCCTCGGGACGTCCAGGCAGAGCTGGAAAATTTAATCTTTCGACGGATTTTCCAGGAGAGCACCGTTGGCTCCAACAGCGAGGCTTTACAATGCCTGCGCAAAGAAGCCAACACGTGGGGGAAGTGTGAGGACTACCAGGTCTTTGTCCGAGACTTCCGACAGTTAGAACGGGATCGAGAAGGATCAGCTTTGATGGTCCATGCTTATTTTGCCGAGTCTGACTCCATGATTGGGAAGAAGGGTCAGCAATATTTTGAGGAGTGTTGGCAGGGGACGGATGACGACGACAACTTGGATTCGGTGAACTTCATATCGACCACGGTTCCTGGAACGGACCATGATACTTTGGCGACTTCTGTGGAAATATGGGAGAAGATCATCGGAGATCTGACCAGAGCTTTGGATCATGGATCGCAACCAACGTGAATGGCGATTGTATGATCATATGTGGTCTGTCTGAAGATGCCCTAGACAAGACACTTCTATCTCAAACCTCCACGACCATTCAAATACGCTTACACACCATGCTCTGAGGTACCTCAAGAGCGCAAAGAAATCTACACAGCGGCATTATTCTCCAAGACATAAGGCCAAGTGATGGCGGAATAGACAATAACGATATAACAATCCCGATAGAGATCAAAGGAGCAACAGAAAAACAGAATAGTCACAACTCAGTCTTTGTTTTGCGAGACAAGATGTCTCAAGAACATGGAGGCTCAATGTTCATAAATCAGCGTATTTCCTTGCCACCCGACGTCTTCTATCGAATCATTCGGTGCTATCACAACTTACTGAGCGCATTACTGGATTCTATTGCTCAATTTCCAGTTCCTTCATTTTTCCTTCCACACAATGGAGGCCAATGCTTCCTCGTCCTCCCCGAGGTCTCCGTTGGCAATAGGTAACTTTCCTACCGAGATTGCGTTTGAAATTCTGGACAAGCTTTTCATGGAAGGCCCCGAGCTGACACACACCGCACTGTGTAGTCTTAGATGTCTGTCCTTGGCTGACGAGGCATCTGCAATCGTGGTTCAATCCTATCTTCGCCTGCGACCTCCGTCGCAGCGCCTGGAGCGAGCACTTAATTTCCAAGTCTTTTCATACGCGGTCGAGCGTGGCCGTTTGCACCGTGAGGGTCCTAGTATTCTCACACAGCTCCCAGGTACCCCAATAGTCCACCCCAGCATCCGCAGCGCGGAAGAGGACATCGTAACCAGTACTATCCTCGATGGATGTGCAGATTGCTTTGATTGGCTCCGTGCTGAGATACCTCAGTTATCTAGGACGTCTGTCAACCCGCACGGGTGGAGTTATGTCGGACTTGCCCTCTATGCTGGATCGGTTCATGCATTGAAATACTTCCTAGACTCGGCTTCGGATCCCGCTGACTTTATGTTCTGCATGATTCAACATTTCCCAGCTTGTGTATATCAATATGGCCCATCGCATTTTGATCTTATGACGGAGAAGCGGGATCTACCATTGTTAAAAGCAGTTGTGGATACCCTGGAGCCATTCTTTCTGGCATCTCCCTGTCAGATGACACTCTCAAACTTGCGCCCCGAATCGCAGTTCAATATTTGTTCCTTTGCGACCCCCAAGTTAGCGGAGCGCTTACAGAAAAACTTCGCGATGCTACTGACCGACCGTTCTATTTGGCATGGTGCCGTCTTGAATGGCCCTAGATTTTTGGACTATTTGTTCTCACAGCGGAAGATTCCTCAGGGTGATTACTCTAGGGTTTTGACACATCATCATGATGGCCGAACCCCTCTTGGCCTGGCAATGGACCGAAATCTTGTAGATTCGGCCCGGTGGCTGGTGGAAAACTATGTCTTCTTTGATATGATCGACCGACGATGCTTCGAAATCGATGTGTACGACGAGATCAAACTTGCCACCATGGCAAATTCACCGGCGAGTGTGCGGCTTCTTCAGATCTTATTGTCTGTGACCCCGTCGCATCACAAGATTTTCGATCTCCCGATTTCGCTACTTGGACGCCTGATCGTTGCTCTGCACCAGGAGCTTCGAGCCTCGAATGCTGCCGGCCATGGTGCAGTGGCATTCTGGGATGCGCGTGAGGCACAAGAAAACATCGCCATACAAAAGTGCGAGGCGATTATAACCGTCGCCCGGGCTTTCCAGTACCCTTGCCTATACCATGGAAGTGAACAGGAGGATCATTCCCGGAGAGCACAGGCTCTCGACAGAATGAAAGATTTGCTAGAAGAGCTTGGCTCTGAGAAGCTTTCACGTGTCATCGAAAATGCTTGCTCCTGTCCTCGATGGCAGCAGTCACTTCGAGGTCAAGTCTAGACTTGTTTCCCTTTGGATATGACTTGACTATATTAGAATTAGACACATTCGACATCCTTGCGATTATTCAAACAGTTCATCGAATTGTCAAACGCTAGATTTTTCCGTCTCTTGATGACTCGGTAAGAAGACATGAATTTCGACAAATAAAGGTGTAGCAAAGGTGGAGACTCGGCATAGAGATTGGTCTTGCGCAGCAAGGCAGGGCAATGCCAATCCGTGCAGAGTATGGAACAGATGGCGTTATTTCAATCGCCTGAACATCTGCACCGTTCTCACCCTGGCGATCACATCTCCAACACCGCAGGTGGCTGTATTGTGTGTGGCGTGCGCTGGTGTGTGGATACAGCAATCGATCGTCGAATGTTTGGGGTAGATCGTAAGGGCTCAGTAGAGTACGCATTAGGCACCGTAGTGGGTCTTGCATGGGTACACAGCTTGAATGGGAGCTGCAGCCTCGACTCCACCGGTTGTATATTCCAAAATAATCTGATGCTTTTTCCGAAGCAACGACCAACTTTCTGAAGAGAACATCCGTCAAATTTTCAGACTCCCAAGATCTTTCATTGATTGAATTCCACTGGCGACACAAAAAAATAAAGTGAATGCATGAAGTCGATGTTGTGCAACCTGAGCTGTAAGGGCGCGCAGATCGACTTTTCAGCTCAGCCCGTCGCTGGAAGAAACAAATGAGACATCTAGAGGCGGCATATTGTCAATTGCTATTCCTGGCGACCCGAATGAGAGTGGCTTTTCTCACCTGGAGCGACTCGGTCCTCCACTGCCATCTCTTTTCATCCCGACCATGCAACGTGCCCTCTGGCTGGATGGCCTTCGGGGCATTGCGGCCGCTGGAGTGACTTTCGTCCATGCCTGGAACTATGATGACCACTCGCCCGTGTTTGGATTCCTATTCCGTTCGTACTGGTCCGATCCGCCCGAGGACAATCATTATTTCATCCAACTCCCACCCTTCCGCCTGCTCTTCGATGGCAGTGCCATGGTGGCACTGTTTATGGTGATCTCCGGATTCGCAATCTCCATCTCCATCCTTAAGGCCCGCAATGGTGACTTGACCGGCAGTGGGAACTTTCTTCGCCGAGTCGCTTCGGCATCGACGCGCCGTCTCTTTCGAATCTACTTCCCCGTGATGATGGTTGCCATCATATCCCATATCTTGTTCTTTTGCAATGCATACCAGTCCTGGGCGCCGGAATGGCATCACCTCTGGGGCTTGAAACCCTTGACCGCGCCATGGCTGCACATCAAATACTTGTCGTGGTATCTGCTGCATCTTTTGGATGTCTTCAACCACGGGATCGATATCAATACCTTCAACCATACGGGCAAGAAGATGGTTTTGAACAATCAATTCTGGACCATTCCGATCGAGTACCGGGGCTCTTGCATCGTTTACTTGCTGCTCGCGACCACGGTCTTCTGGAGACCACAACCGAGACGGGCGACGTTTGTACTGGTCGCGGCATATTGGTTCTGGGTTGGTCAATGGGATATCTTCGCTTTCGTCGCTGGGCTATGGATATGCGAAGGCCACGTCGTCCCGGAAAAGATTGAATCCGACGGGGAAATCGCGTTGCCCTGCGACTCACCTCCCCCCAAGCCCCAGAGACGCATCTCAAGTGCCTGGAAGAAAGCCATCAAGTGGAAACATCTCCCGCGCGTACGCACCGCGATCTGTTTTCTGGTGGGCATGTATTTTCTGTGCATGCCGGACGATGAACCACTGGGAGCCGAGTACCAATTCCTGCGCGCGTATTTCCACTCCCCAAACTGGCACGAGAAGGAGATGGAACGGAGATGTTGGATCTCCTTGGGCGCGGTTCTGATGGTTTATTCCATCCGCCATTCACGCTATTTGCAAGCGCCTCTGAACACGCGACCGGTCCAATATCTCGGTCGAATCTCCTTTCCCCTGTATTTGATCCACATGGTCATCTATCTCATTCTGCAACGCCCCTTGAAACACGTGTTTTGGTTCCTTGTTCGTCATGAATGGTATCCCGGTAAGGTGGAGGCGAGCAAGGATAAGCTGCCCTTTGCAGTGGCATGGTCGGGCTCGTTGGTGGTGATGGCTTTGATCATGCTGCCTTTGTCCGATGTGTGGGAGCGCGTGGTGGATCGAAGGTGTTTGGAGGCGGGCAAGAAGTTTGAGCGTTGGGTGGTTGGATGACCTCCGGATGATGTTCCTGAACGAGTGTAATATATATCACTCAATTCCACCATAGAATTTAGGGATTAGACTGGCCTATTCCACCGTGTGCTGTAGATATCAAACCGGGAAAAAAGCCAGAGAAATGCAATTAGAAGAATGATCCAAGCCGAGAGGAGATATTGCTAGTACGGCTCCGAGCTGGTCTGACGCGATGGACCTGATGGAGAGTTAAATCAACACGATCAACATCATAAGTCTGCTTATTATTTTGAAATACAAGCAGCGGACTTGCCATGGAAAGGTAATATAATCGTAATATGACAGAGAAACACCAGACCCTGTCGACTTCCACTGCGTCTCTCAGTGACCTTGGATGTCGAACACGACTCCGTAGACATACCGGAGAGCCCAAAAGATTAGGCTTCCAGAATCGCCTGGACATTAGGGAGCTGGAGATAGGGGTCATACTCTTCCAGATGCTGCTGCATAGTGTTGAGGGTGTCTATCCTTTGACACACTCGCCATTCCAGGCCAGGAGGCTCGGACTTGGCATTTGCCCTGCGAGAAGTGGATTATTAGCGAGTTCGATCAATGTCTTCTCGATCTGTACATACTCGCTATACTCCTTCCATTTGAAATATCGCCCTAGCTTAATCTTATCATCAGGATCGGTGCTTTCTCGGCAATGAATGATTTGCTCGTCAAGATTCCTGCACTTGTTAGCTCCCTGCCATTTTGAATAGTCTTCGTCGCTTACCATGGGCTAACTCCTGGCCTCAAATTACTCTTTGTATCAGGGTTAATCTTTGTTTCATTCCCTGATGTGTTCTGTCTCCGCAACTGCTCCAGTGGAGATGGTATGCACGGCGTCGGTTGTTCTCCACGAACAGTCGGTTTCCATAGGGGATGATTGCACAATGGAAAACCTGACATGATACTTTGCGCCGGGCTCTCAATATTCTTGATGTGAGTCGGGGTCATCTCCAATTTGGCAATCTTGGTCTTGCGGTGTTTGATCCTTCGGCGAGATTTGGCGCGTGGATTCTTCCTTGCATCCTCGCGCGGGTGTTTCTCTGGCTCGAGTGTCTTTCGTTTGGTGATGTCTCCCATCGGACGTGGCTCCTAGGCCAGAGAAAGATTTTCTTCTAACACATCGAGCTGTTGGTCGCGCTTTCTCTTTTTCGAGGGTACGAGGACCTCCGTGATGGCCCGTAAAGCATTATAGCTTTTGCTGGGGGGATTGTTGATATCATCGAGAGTGATGCTTTGCGAGAGTGGACTTGGCGTGGGTTCAAATGCCCTTCGAAGAGGCTGATATCGGCGCCTGGATTTTTGGATGTCTTGCATTGTGGAGAGTGGATGAGAAAGATGCTGGGTTGGGTGGAATAGAAAGTGCATGATCATAGCTTTTGAATTCTACCATACTTGTAACTCGAAAGAAGCTCAGACAAAGGAAGGGTACCTTTACTAAAATAGATCAAAGGCATCGTGTTGCGTGAAAGACCGTCATTCAAGGTCAACTGAAAGAACGAGGGTTTCACAATAGACAAAGCCACAACGGTAATTCAGATCCTGCAACAGACCGGAAGATGGAAGGGGAAAGTGCCAGTAAACACTCGTCCTTATCTATTATTCTCATGTTACTCTCACCTGATCTCAGTGTAGCCTGAATTATTCACTGTCGATGGGCCTCGACGGGGTAGCCAAATGGGGTCTATTTATGAACTCTTCCCCGTGCTTTCTTTCTTCCTTCAGTCGATACAAAGAGACCCCTGCCCACAAATACTGGTCGTCATTGTCTTAACAGACATGTCGTTCGACGCTCTGCCGCCCTAAGTACTTTACAGGATCGCCGAAGGACTCGACTCACAGCGAGACCTGAGCGCTTTGACTCGGACCTGTCGAGCATTCTATCTGCACCTGGCCAATCTCCTCTACCTCAACAATGTCCAATACCATGATAGTACGGTGTTGTTCTGGGCTGCAAAGAAAGGCCATCTTCGAAGTGTTGAAGGTATGATTGCCGCCGGTGCCAATGTGTCCAAGCTCCGCGACTACTATCGACGCACACCGTTGCACGATGCGGCCTTGTTCGGAAAAAGGGCTGTCGCGGAGGTCCTGATCGACAACGGAGCCGAGCTTGTCGTATTCGAATGGTCCGAGACATCTCCTATTCATGAGGCAGTGCGTCGAGGCCACGCGGAAATTGCAGCGCTGCTGCTGTCAAAGGGAGTCGACCCGAATCTTCGACCTCCAGGACTCAACATCTACTCGCTTCTTCATGTCGCAGCGGAGCATGGTCGTAATGCCATAGCCGAGCTCCTGATCCAACATGGCGCGGATGTCCACTTGAAATTGACCATCACTGATGCGACTGCCTTGCATTGGGCCCTGCGACCGTTCGTTCAAAATGGGCTTTCCAGACTTGGACCAGAGCTCCTTCGGTCAGCCACAAGCAAGAACGCCAAAACTTCCTGAGACATCAAGCAACTGCTCTCACCCTGATAGAAATGGGCGCTGATTTGAGTGCCAAGAACGCATTCCATGAGACCTGCCTGACGCTGGCTGCTAGCGGCGGCTACGTGAAAGTGGTACAGCGGATGCTTGAGAAGGGAGTTGATTGCAGCATTGAGACAAATGCTATCACTAAAAAGGACATTGCTTGTCTCCAAGAAATGATGAGTCTGCTCCGGTCGAAGCCAGTCGAGCAGAGAAACGAGAGCGAGAATAAAGACCGATCTGGCTCTCGTCCAGACAACAGCAGCTCGCTATGAACGTATACTCGGTCTTCCTCACAGCCTCGATACCTTCTTGGCCTCCTTCATGATGCCCTCCACAAATTTGGCTGCCGCCAAAGTCTCTTCATCTTTGAAATGCCGACCAGTAATCTGCAGCGCAACCGGTGCACTTTCATACCGCTCAGGACTTTGATACTTCAACCACTCTCTTTCATCCACTTTGCTCCGGGGTTTGTAGTTCTTATCCTTCTCTGTAAGCGCATCTAGTTTCGAGTCCACCGTCAGACCGGATGGAAACACCGCCGAAGGGAGGTCCAGCACGTTCCAGATAGCAGTATAATTCCAGTAATGCGACTCCCCCATGACGGCCGCGGCGGCCGGATAGGCTGGAGAGAGGATAAAATCGACACCACGTCTTTTCAGAAGCGCCTGGTACTCGTCGCGGTACACGTCCCGTTGATGTTGCAAGGCCCAGGTTTCGTGGTGAGTAAGTGGTGTGGCACGACCAAACGAAAAGACCCATTCACTCAAGGGTCGTGCAGGCTCGCCAGAATCCCGAAGCATTTGCCGCTGTAAGCCGGCTGCGTCCGGGTAATAAAGCGCAGACTTTTGAGGAGGTTAGTGCCGGGTATGGGGAACGAGGATTGTCGGTACTTACGATGATCTCCCAGCCGTGGTCGTGTTTATATGGCTCCCAGTCTATGACTTTGATGCCCGCGGCAACAAGCTTTCCCTTTGCTAATTGCAGGGCCCGAACGACTGGTGGATGTGGTCGGACAATCCTACAGGGCAAGGTCAGCTGCATGGGTGCATGTCCGAGGGCTCTCATACCCATCACCCCACATAATGGCGACGGTCATATCGCGAGTCGGAGCCACGGTCTTCCAGGGTAGCGGAACAAGCGAAGTCTCGGTCTCCCAGGGCTCTTGGTCCAACACGGCCTTTTGGAACAACTCCAAGTCGTCGAGCGAACGGCTTGACATTGGCCCGACTACGCCATGAATTGACTCCTGGCCAATTGCGGCGACTTTGATTCCGGTCATTGGATTGCGCATGGCAGTCGGTTTGAAGCCATAACTACCGCAGAATGCAGCTGGACAGCGAATCGAGCCACCGATGTCGGTTCCAATACCGAGAGGAGCACACCGGAACCCCATTGAAGCGCCCTCTCCACCCGAGGAACCACCGGGGGTCAGAGTGCGGTTATGCGGATTGAGCGTTGCACCGGTGATATTGTTGCTGCAGCAGAGGTGCTACTTGGTGTTAAAGAGAGTTCGAGAATTCCACCCGGGGACTTCATACCATCAAGGCCTGGGGTTGGTTTGTTCGAACATGGAATACTGCACCGGCTTTGGCCAGTAACTGCAGAAGCAATGCGTCTTCGGTCGTGACATTATCAATCCTGTAGCTTGAGGATTAGCTCTGAATCTTCATCGCGGATCTGGGTGCCACACCATGCCACATAGCCTGTATTGCATGTTTTATCTTTGAAGCCAATATGCTCTTTGACACTAATGGGTACACCGTGCTGTTCTGTTAACTTCGAATAGCCACAATTCCCGGTTGAGAGTCTTACCAAGGGTCCGACTAGCTTGCCAGTCTGCTGAAAATAGCGGTCTAGCTCTTTAGCACGGGCAACCGCTTCATCCGCCAGGAACTCCGTCGCAAAGTTGAGCTAAGTGGCATGAATAAGTACGCTGCAATAAGCCTGAAGGCTACTCAAGGAAGTACCTACCAACTGATGCCCCAGTACGGCTCTTCTGAGGAATGCGACGACGGTGTCTTCCGCCGTCAATCGACCAGCCCCCATCTCCGCAACCAATCCCGTCGCCGAGAGCTCTGTGATGCGAAGATCTCGCTCATCCAGAAGTCCACCCAGTTTCGGGAAATCAACCACATTCTTCTGGGTGATGGGCGGCAGTTGCTCCGCTGGAACGAGCCATTGTTTAGGGATGGAGTCCTGCAGGATGTCTCTGCCTTTCTGCGCCTGGTGCTCCCAGCTCTCGACGGACATGATGAATAGATAGCCAGGAAAATGGGAGATTGATAGGTTTAAACCAGAATCAGGATCAAGTGAGGAGATCAAGTTCAGTGCCCCCTCTTCTCGGAATCGGAACGCAACCCCACTGATAGGCACCGCCGCGGAATTCCCCGCGCGTGGAGAAGTGGACCAAGTTATCTCGACGCTATACAAAGTGAGATCAGTACTGATGGTGGCATTTGGTTATGATTGCCAGCCTTCTCAGGCCGCCATGCGTGACGGTTGTATTTTGCCATTGGAAAAGAGAAGAC
Organism: Penicillium capsulatum; assembly: GCA_028828875.1. Taxonomy (NCBI): domain Eukaryota; kingdom Fungi; phylum Ascomycota; class Eurotiomycetes; order Eurotiales; family Aspergillaceae; genus Penicillium; species Penicillium capsulatum. The sequence continues at coordinate 4,220,826 of JAQJZR010000009.1, read as the reverse complement.
TCGGAGAAATCAGGCAGCGGACACCAAGTAAACAACATCCAAAGTGAATGCTCGCCAGATCTACATCCCCAACACCAGCCCCGATCGAACTGTCCTAGACACGCACCGTTGGGAGATTCCACTGCAGGCGTTCGGGGGATTACGAATGAACATGCTGTATGACCTTGTTGTCGACGCCGCCAATGTCTCACCGGAACGGTTCGACTTCAGAGTGGTATGGTCCCAGCACGATGCCTGCGCCGGTGAAATGGCTTTGCTCAGATCGGATCCCGACTCGGGGTAACAGTCCAGAGAGGCAGTGCAGACTGCGGATATGGTCCTTTGTACGTGGACTGAGAAGGATGTTTCATCTGAGTTACGGTATTGGATCTCAGGTCCGTGGACAGCGGGGCTCATGCGGGGGCTGCGAGCGCCCATGGGAGACTTGGCGATTGACCGGGTGCATGGTGTGAAAAAGTCGAAGGAGGCCTACCGAACTGTACAAAGTGACTAGCAGACGGTCCCCTGAGGACGACGATGACGACGACCTGGACCTGTAGCATGAGGGGCGATGGTGGGAAGCTATCGAATGTTACCACATTGTGAAGAAATCCATGTTATTTACATCATGGCATCATGGTCACCCAGTACTTGGAGTAGCTATCTTTGGTTTCTTCTCTCGGCTTAATTTGACAAAGCGAGTTTGAATCCTCGAGGACGATGATCGCCGGGACTGTCGGGGTGGGTATTGGCAATCTCAAGTATGAACAAATCTACATTCTTCTGGTTTTCAGAATTCCCGGTCTTGTATTTATTCCGAGTTTAGTTCATGAAATGCCGCAGCCGGGCCAAAGTGAATCGGGCCTAAGGATATGCCCAGACGAGTCGGTCACTCACCCGCTCTGCGGAGTACTTCATACACATCTGTCCCCTGGAAGGATTCCCGCTTGTGATAAAAAAAGAGAAACAAATGTATCAGGCGACGAGAGAGAATCGTTCTGTGTCACTAGCGGCTTAACAGATTTCCAATTCCAGGGCCAGACGTCGGCCACTCAGCGACTCCCCTCTTTTTCTCTGATTGTAAAGTTCATCACACTTATTGAATTTTTTTCCCCAGAAATTACTGATCAATTCCAGGCTTAGAAGCACCCTGACGAGTCTGATCTCAAACGTGAGACTCGGGGTTATTCCGAATGGCCGTTGTTCGTCTTATTCCCGAGTCCATTGCACGCCCTTGCTGCGTAAGGCTAGAGCCGAAAACATGGCCCGTTATCTCCAGGGTCTGATATCAGATGTATTATTGACTTTTGTCCTACAATAAAAGGCCCAAGAAAAATGCATCCCTGCCTGAAACGATGGCGCGGGCCCCGAATTCCACTATACTTATTGTCACTTCCCCCGAACCCAGACCCGCGAGAATTTGAAGACCGTTGGAATTGCTTCTCCCTATGCGATCAGCAATGATGTCGTTCAAAAACTGGCTCGCGTTGATCTCGTCGTTCAGCCCCTTGGGCCTGGTCCACGGGAGATATGTCATGAATCAAAATGGGATCACATGGGATCAATCATGCTTCGGACCAAAACAACAGATCATAACAACCGCATGGGAAGGGGCGCTTGAGCTGGCAGACTCTGCCTGGACCCGATTCGACACGCATACTCGACCTGTCGTCGAACGGGGACCACTGGACTCGGTGGCGCAGCAACATATCAATCAGAATGATCCAGCGTAGGCAGTCCTTTTTACCGTTATTTTCTGTGCCTTCTTTCCTTATTATGCTCCCGAGCTAATGAATCGATCCTCCTAGATACGTGCAAATGTTTGCCAACGATTGGTCGACCGAGGGCGTGGCAAAAATCCGCAGCGTACTCTCGAACCTCGTCCAACGAGTCAATTCTCCCCCCGGAGAAAATGGTCGTCCAGACTGGGATTCAAGCTGGCTGACAATCCGTTGCCCCCAGCTTGGCGAGCACGACTGCCAGGAGAGTGACAATGCGATTACCTTCAACGAGCGCAAGAGCGGCCAGTGGGAAGGCAGCAGTATGGACTTTTGTCCGGAATTCTTCGAGAACGATCGGTTCTCCGACCTGAAAGCCGCTTCGAAGAGACCGTTTCCCGAGGTTCATCAGATCGATGATCATCATGTCCAGGTTCAGAGCCTGTTCATGGACCCTGATTATACGGGTAGTGATGGTAAGTGTCGAGGGCTTCCTTTTGGCCGTTGCGCGACACTGCATGATCGACGACGTATGATTCAATGGCTAATCTTTGAATGATCCAGCGACGGCCGTTTTGCATGAGATGACGCATCTCTGGTGGATTGGCCCCACGAACGTCGATCCGGTGCAGAATACTGGCCGCGTCGAAGAGTACGGGTATTTGGCGTGCGCGGACTTGACATGGAACGACGGCTGCGTGATGTTCGATAACCCAGACGTGGTGTGGAACGCGGACCACTATGCCTGGTACGCCGAGTATGGATATTGGGCCGAGCGCGGCTTCGACAGTTGGCCGGAGCAAGACAAGCCGGTCAAGCTCGATGTTCATCCCGAGTGAAGGGAGTATGGAGAATTGGTACGATAGAGCCCGATAGACGATTGTATTAAAACCATGTCCTTTCCAAAAGAATAGATTTTTGTCTACACACATCCCCATCCAAACAGAAGAAATACACGTTGCACGGCATCTCATGTTTCAACATGAAAAAAAACTCTCCCTCGGGGAATCGAACCCCGGTCTCCCGCGCTCATCGGGGTTAGTGACAAGCGGAAATCATGACCACTAGACCAAGGAAGACGTTGATCGAGTTAAACTGCTCGACCACTTGGTGCGGATGATGTCATTTTCCACAGCAGGTCAGGGCTTCACACAACGTGCTACACACCACTTGACATCCTCCGTCTCCGTCCACGAGCACTTCCGGTTGCAGGGTCGCCGAGTGGATCCCATAGGCGTGGAAACATTCATTGATCGTTTTGGCGGTTTTGAGGAACTCGGCCACGGAGGGATCAGACACCACGACGTGCACGGAGGCCAGGGTTTTCTGTTGGTTCAGACGCCAAATGTGCAGTTCGTGCACCGAGTGCACGCCGGGCACCTAGACGCTCGTCAGTTTCTTCCGGTGACACCAGGGCTTAGTGGTTAAAACCCCTTGATAGGACAGACATTTTCAAGATCGTGCTGCACGTCGCTCAATTCCATTCCAGTCGGGGCACTCTCCAGCAAGATCAGGCCCGATCGTCGAACTGTTCATGTGAGCGTGCGTTTTATCGAATGCAGATAAACAGGAGGGTTCTTACTCAGTGGCATCGATGAGAGAATGATCATCAGCGCAATGCCCATACTCACACCGGGATCGGCGTAATATCGGCCGTCGTACTTGGCGAGCCAGATCACCAATGCCGCAGCCATGACGCCCAGGTTGTTGGCTGCATCGCAGAGGACATGGAGCAGAACACCCATCATGCCTAGATCGCCATGATCGTGGCCATGGCTGTGGCCATGGCTGTGATCGTGGCCATGAACATGGTCATGGCAGTTACTAGAGACCGTGGCATCGGACTTTTCGGGATTGGCGTGCTTGTGGTTGTGGTGCTGGCAAATGTCAGTCGACCGAGACAACAAGACAACTACTACATACCTTGGCAATAGAGCTCGCGCTATCCTCACTGGCTGGGGATATGCCTGCTTCAAGTGATGGTGGAGGGCCGTGGTCATGGCCATGCTCTGCTGATGATTAGCGACCTTCACACCGACGCTGCGATGAACTAACCATGCAGAAACAAGGCGCTAATGACATTCAGCCCTAATCCAATGCAGCCGACAATGAATATGATTTTGGGATTCTCGACACCTATCTCAATTAGCCATTTCATGATTGCTGTGGGGAGACACAACAACTCACGTTGTAGGGCGATGAAGCGCTCAATCGACTGCAGAAAGATGCTGATCCCGAGTGCAAACAGTAGCACGCCATTGAAGAAAGCACCGAGTAATTGAGAGCGTTGCCATCCAAAGGACAAGCCCTGCGGCGACTCATTTTTCTCGGACACCTGCGGGAAATCTAAGAAAACGGCGGTAAAGCCGTGGGGATGTGCTCTTACCTTCAACGCCACAAGGGCAATAATAAACCCAACTAGGTCATTGAGCTAGAGGTCCAAGTCAGCACTCGATCCCAACACAACGGGTAGAGATCGGGATATCACACATAGTGGAAAGCATCTGCAATCAAAGCCAGCGAATGCGTATAGAAGCCCACTGTCTCGCGTGAGCCACCATCAAAACAGAAACAAGTCGGACGTACGGGAGATCTCGCCCAGAAAGAAGCAAGTGGCAATCCCAATCACCACACTTAGTCGCGTCGAACGCGAAAAGTGAAAGGGCATGATCTACCGTACGGGATCTATACCACCGGCCAGTGAGACTCCGACGTTGAATCAATCCACACCCTTAGACTACCACAATTGAGGAAAGTAAACAAAGAGGATAAATTCCAGAATTGAGGTCCCCGCGCAAATCCGGGATGAAGTGAAAACCCCCGAAGCAAGTGCCGAGCAGCTTTGGTCCGAACCAAATACTTTTCTCGCACAACTATCGTGTAACGCTGTGGTTGGGACCGGCTGGCATTTTTCGGTCTGGCATGTCCCGCCATGTCCATCGGGGGGTGACTTGTCGAACGGAAACCAGGAGTCCGAGTAAACATTTAACTTTCAAGATATCGAAACTAGCAGCCAGGTTAAACACACGGGGTATCTATACGAATTGATGAGACCTCCATCCATTGCTGGCCCGGCGAGATCGCATTTGGGATATAAGCCGACGCAGCGGAACATTCCGATGGCCCACCGGAAAAGAGGTTAAATCGACGGAGAATTTCCAGGGGCATAAATAGTTCCCCCTCGCCCAGCCCTGTCGCGGCGCGTCAAGCTTCCGGAGATCTGGGCGCGAAGAATGTCAACTACTACTTTGGGGCTCGGGACGCGACAAAGCTTATCCAGGTTCAAACACGTATGCACGTAAGATTCCACGATGAATAAATTTGTGATTGGCGTTTCTTTGATCCAGCTTATGACATCAGTCTATAGTAGACCCTGGTTGAAAGCCATCTCTGTATATAAAGACTAGACATGTCGCCAACTAGGATTACGCAGATCGAGGTTCAAATATACGAAATCCGCTTATAACTGAATAATTAGACAAGCTCAATTTCAACGTATACTCATAATTGATACTATCCGGCAACATGCATTTTACGCCGCCACCTGATCAGACAATCCATCCAGCTCCCGCTGCCAGTTCCGGTGTCGCGAGACATGCCAAATAAACTGCTCGGCCAGACTCTTCGAACTCGGACCGACATTAGCCACCGTCAAGGTGGCAGCGGTATCGCCGTGACCTGTCACAACACCATAAGACTCTTTGAGCGAAGTGCCGGGCGCGGCGATTTCAACCTCCTCCAGGCCGATCTGCCGCCCAATGAATGGAACAGCCTCGTTGACGCCCGCGATCGCCTTGAGATGGGCAAACGACTCGGTGATCCAAAACTTGGCCACGCCATTTTTCGACAGTACATCTTTGACATGTTTTCCGCCGGGCACGAAGACCGCGTCGAACAGGGTCGACCGCATGCCCGAGAAGAAGTGATCCGGAACGACCATTTGCCCTGTTTCGGCGACAACGCCTTGGCGCTGGGTGCCGATGGTGAAGACAAAGGCACCGCGCGCTTCGAGAGCTTCTTTCATGGTAATGTAGGCAGAATAGTCAAAGCCATCGGCGATGATAATGGCAATGCGCCGAGTGACAATAGTCGGGGTTTCGGGCATGTATTCGAGCTGGCTGAGTCCCTTGGCCTTCTGGCCCTTGTTCGGCTTGAGGGCCTTTGTAGGAGTGTCACCGCCGACATTTTTCGCGACGGTTTGAGCGAGCTCGAGGCTGATGGCTGCCACACGCTCCGACATGCGCTTGTACACGATCGGGTCGTCACAGTGGTCCAGTTCAAAGGAGAATGCCTTGGCGAGGTGCATCTTCTCGATCTCCGAGAGGGAGTTGTAGAAGGTTTGTGCTTGATTGTAGTGCTCCTTGAATTTCTCGGATAGCGCGCGGGTCTTGATACCGTGTTGCTTCGCGGGGAAGGTAGTGAAACCGCCCTGAGACGGCTGGGCCGGGGGATTCGCCTGGAAGCGGTTGGGCCAGTAGTTTACCGTGCCCTTCGTGATGCGATGTCTCATCGCGCCGTCCCGGTTCGCCAGGTTCATATACGGACAAACGGGTCGGTTCACGGGGAGCTCTTCCCAGTTCGGACCAAGACGGGAAATCTGCGTGTCAAAGTACGAAAAGTTGCGACCTTGCAGGAGGGGATCGTCAGAGAAATCGATGCCCGGCACGATGTGGCTGGTACAAAAGGCCACTTGCTCGGTCTGCGGGAAGAACTCGTCGACGTTTCGGTTGAGCTCCAGCTGGCCGATGTATCGAATGGGCACCAGTTCTTCGGGCCAGACCTTGGTAGCGTCGAGGGGATCAAACTCGAAGTCATCGATCTTCTCCTCGGGGAGAAGTTGCATGCCGAACTTCCAGCGTGGGAAGTGGCCGGCGTCGATGGCGCTCATGAGATCCTTGCGGTGGAAGTCTGGATCCTGGCCACTGATTTTCAGTGCTTCATCCCAGACAAGCGAGTGCACGCCGAGCTCCGGGGTGAAGTGGAACTTGACAAAGTGCCGCTTGCCCTCCTTGTTGACGAGGGAGTAGGTGTTGACACCAAATCCCTGCATCATTCGGAACGAGCGTGGAATAGCTCGATCCGACATTTGCTATGTCAATCGTCAATGTTAGCACCGTTTCCACTCTCCAGGAAGCACAATCTTACCCAGTAATTCATGTGCGTCGTCTCTGAGTGCATATACACAAAGTCCCAGAAGTTATTATGCGCACTCTGGCCTTGAGGCACTTCATTGTGAGGCTCGGGCTTCACGGAATGGACCACATCGGGGAACTTGATGGCGTCCTGGATGAAAAACACAGGAATGTTATTCCCGACAATGTCCCAGTTGCCCTCCGAGGTGTACATCTTGATGGCGAACCCGCGCACATCTCGCACTGTATCGGCGCTGCCCTTGCTACCCTGGACCGTGGAAAATCGAAGGAACAGCGGCGTTTCCCGACTCGTATCCGTCAAGACGCCCGCAGTCGTGACGTCTTCGGCGCTCTCGAAGAGTTTGAAGGTGCCAAACGCTCCCGTGCCACGGGCATGTACAACACGCTCGGGGATGCGTTCATGATCGAAACGCATAATCTGAAACGTGTAAGAATGTGTCTTTTCAATTCGATGAAGGAGGGGGAACTCACTTTCTCTCGAGCAATCTGGTCCTCTAAGAGCATCGGCCCGGTATTCTGATCGCTGGCGACACGGAGCCAGTGGTCAGGATCGGAGATCTTGATGCCATAGTCGGTGGTCATATGCTGTTTGCTATTGACCTCGACAGTATCCTTCTGCAGGTCGGCCAACTTGCCGTCCCCGACCTTGGTATTAGCAGCTGCTGCCATATTGATTTGAATTTGTATCTCTGAAAAAAAAAAGAGATACAACTCTCGAGCGAGGAAAGAGAATTAGAAAGATGTGTTTGGAGTGGGAGGAAACTATGATCCAATTCAAGGAAATCATCCTATATACCGTGAAGCTCGGTAGGAGCTACGTCAGTGATGTCATATACAAACCCATCCCAGGACCCGCATGCCAATGAGATTGCCATGAAATTCAATCAAGCTTGTCCCGGCTTAATCAGGTGGATCCGTCTCGATTATTCACATCGACTCGTCTCGATCGCACCGCATTATATTCCGTTGAGTACGAGATAAAACCAGAATAGCCCATCGTATCAGTAGCAGCGCGCCATGCTCAGCGCCTGGATATACCAAATGGAAGAACGAAGGATATGTACGGAGCAAGCACCGGATGAGCAAGCGATGACCTAGTCATTGGGTCATGAGAACGTGGCCCGGAGAGAAAAAACATGAAAACGGGGACTCAAACCGGTGTGGGGTGGAAGCAGACAAGTAACGATTGCGAATCGAACCATTCTGATTCGTGGAATAGATTCGCAGAAACTACCACTCTGCACCGAGCGGATCAAGATGATCAAGCTTAATCACGAACCGGATTTGTCGACTCTTTCCGCTTTGAGACTTGCCCTTGCTGGTTTAGGATCATAACATTCGGTCGTAAAGCGGCGTCCCTTCCTGTCTAGCATTGAACTAACTATAGCATTTATTCTCTAGAATTTCGAGAAAAGAATTCATGGACAATATCAAACATTGCTTATATACACCTCTATCTACTCATGTCTATAACGGATGACCCACCAAAAGCCAAGGACTTTACATGTTGTCCTCGCTCCAGTGGCTGCGAGTCTTCTTCCAAGCATCTCTCTCCTCCTTACTCTCCTGCGCATCTTTTCCAACACCCAGACCGCGCTCCACCCATTCCTTGCTACCCATCTCCGAGAGTCGCGAGAGCGCACGCGCAAAGGCGAAACGCTCCTCGTCTCCGCTAAAGATGGAGGTGTTTTTGAGTGCCTGGACGGACATGCCCAGGTCGTCCATGAGATTGCGCATCGCATCAGAGAGGTCGGAGTGGTCGGCGCCGCCCTTCAGAGAGGATTTGACGTCGGATTCGGAGAGGAAGAGGTTTGTGAGGGGCACCTCGGTGGTGAGAACGAGCTTTGCCTGAAAGGTGTCAGTGATGTCTATTTTCTCGACTACATGAGAATCAAGATGCATACCCTGCTTTCATACACCGCATCGATGAAGGTGATGAATCGCCGAGCGAGGTCGCGTTGGTTGAGGTTCATGCCCGGAACATCCGTCACGATAAATGCGTCGTAGTGCCGCACCAGTTCTAGATAATCTGCAGCACCCGTGGCAGTCCCGATCAATTGGTTGAATGTAAATTGAGCAGCTTTGCCGCTGGCCAGAGGAACTTTGATCGTACGCCCCCACACAACCTGGCTATCGGGATGTGGAGGGTCATGCACAGGGTCCCCCAGAACCTCGAACCATTTTTGCGCATGGCTCTCCGCATCCGCGCCTAGCGGGTGGTGGTAGACCGCGGCCGGTGGCCGGGGAATCTTGCGGTAGTCGGTTGGAGAGTTGAGGTTGATAACGTTCAAGGCAGATTTGAGGAGGTTGATGCAGGGGATAAAAGACTCGCGCTGAATGCCATTTTTGTACAGGTCGTCAGGGTGACGGTTAGAGGTCGTAACAAGCACAACGCCATGCGACATCAGAGACTCGAGCAGTCTGGGAAAGACAGGGTCAGTATCTAGCGGAGACAGTCCGTAATAGTGATGAATTTAACATACCTTCGTAGGATCATAGCATCAGCAACATCCGTACACTGGAACTCATCAAAACAGAGCACACTCGCGGTTTCCGCAATATCAGCCGCGACCATAGGCAAAGCGTCGAAATCGTTGCCGTACTTCATTTTGACAACATGCATGCGCTTATGAACATCCTGCATGAAATTGTGGAAATGAATGCGCGTCTTGGTCTTGATATTCGGCGGCAGGGTATCGAAAAATAAATCCATCAGCATGGTCTTGCCGCAGCCCACATCACCGTACATGTACAGTCCCTCTGGTAAATTCTCGGGCACGCTCGAAGTCGGTGCGTTTTTAGTCCCTCCTCGCCCGAAGAGTGAGCCAAGAAACGACTGTTTAGGTTGCGGGTCCAGCGACTCGACGCTGGGATGAACAACTTGGGGCGCGTGGTATGTCTTAAGGGCTTCAAAGAGGTCTTGTAGGTTCTGGATAATACCTGCGTGGTGCCAATCAAGTCAGCAACGTTTGTCTCTTCGCATCTGCGAATCCACCGCTCAGCTTGCTTACCTCGCTGATAGGGATCATCCCGAAGTCGACCCTCCTCCACCCGAGCATCGTACTCCTTCAGCGGCCCATCTTGCGGTGGGCCGGTAGGCTTCGCAGAACTCGTCCCTGTACCGTCGTTGGCGGTAGCGGTAGCCAGACCTCGTGTCATTTGGGAGCAGCGCAACGCTGATTGCAGAGCTGCGATCTGGCCCGCAGCTACAGGACATGTCGAGAGCTGACTGTGTTGCGCAACCATGCCCCTCCGCTGAGTCGCATAGGCCCTTTCACGGGCGACGCCCCGCACCGGCGCGGTAGGACGCAGCCTTCTAGCCGGCCGCAGCGCCCCCGGGAAGCAGTGCGTACATAGCTTCGCAGGCGGCCGACTCATTTGCAGCAAATTGCTTGTATATCGCGGGGAGTACGAGAGGCGGGCTCTGCGGCGTGGCGTTGGAAATCGCGGTGCGGCGAAACGAGGAGAGTAGCCGAGGTATTCAGGAATTCTTTTCAGCCGGAGAAGCGGCGATCCGAGTTGGACGTAAGGCGTACGGCGTCGTGCGATCGTGCGGTAGGAAAAAAAACGCTCAGAATGGACAGGTGCAAAATCGAGGAAGATATCTACAGACTCGAAAGCCTCTAATCGCGGTCCGCTCAGCGGTTCCCGGGGCGAAAAACGACCGGACCGATTGCCGAGTCATGTGACCCGGGATATCTTCGGTATTTACCTTACTCAAGACGATTCAGGAAACCTGTGTTGTATACGGAGTATACACGATACAGAAAGCATATATACATGTCACGAAGCAGACCAGGGAATATCACCAAGGGTAGATCAGGGCGAGGTCTAGAAGACCATAGACGAGCAAGGAGAACAAACCCAGGATGACAATGGGTCAAAAAACAAATAAACAAGAAATGGTGGAAAGAAGGGAAACCACGCCATACATTGCATCATAATCGTAACACCGCGATCATCCGCACCGTCGAAAACCAATTGCAATCGCTGAAAAGAGCTGGTGGACCACGGGGAAATCTCGAAAAGTGATGCCGGAACGCCAAAGCACCGTACCTGTTCCAAAAGACAGAGTGAAGAAAAAAGGGACGAAAAAGCAAATGGAAGTGGGGACCACCATTGCACCAAGGCAAAAGTCTATCGCAACGATTCAACAAGGGCGAAAAGACTGGGTTTTATGCAGTGCTGACGAAGAGCGTCAACTTGGTATTACGCTGCATAGCATTCTCCAGGTCTTGGTCGGTATTCAGATCGATATAAGTGCCGGAGGTTTCATCGCGGTACTGCACGATAATGTCTTCTTGGATCTTCAAGCGGTCTGAAAGCTTGTCCTTAAGGTGCTGCATGCTGACTCCGGATGGGATTCGGATAGCAATCAGGTCATCTTGGAAGAACACCTTGACCTTCATGGCGGTGGAGTTGGAGTTGGACGCGGTGGAAACCTGGGTGAGGGAACTGGGTTGCCGGTTCATCGCAGGCGGACCGCCGTTGGGATACAGGCCGGGGCCCTGAGCCCGTTGCTGTTGCGAAGCTCGATCATTGGCCGCGTTCATCGGTACCTGTGATGACTGACGAGACACGCTGCGAGATTGATCCATGCCCGATTGATGCGACTCGCCCGAGTACCGCGCTTCCTCACCAAAGACATTCGGGTCGATTTCAAAGTCGCCGGGACGAGGCGCAAACAGCTGCCGGACCAGTTGGCAGCGGGCGATGTGAGGGGGCATGGAGAGCAACTTCTTGATGTACTCGTCCAAGTTCTGTCGACGACCATTGGAGATTGCATCCGTGACATGGGTGACGGGGCCCGGCATGAAGGGCAGAGTTCGTGGGCGTCCGCGGTTGCCGGCCTCCTCCTCGAATTGGGTCAAAAGCGCAATCTGGAAATCGTAGAAGTCGTGGTAGTACCGCGACAACTCCCAGCACCGACCATCCTCCATCTTGGCCTCGATGATGTACCAATACTTGTCATTGTCGAAGCAGTAGCGTGGGATGGAGGCGGCCACCGGGGCCAGGACGGATTGGTAACCCTGCGGAGGAGTATTCGACACGGGCATCTGCGAAGCCAAGGTGCCTTTGCTCGCATTACGTTGGTGATAACCCTATAGCCAGATGGTCAGCGCAAGGACGTCGACATACACTTCCCCTCCATCACCCACATAGTTGTTTCCATTCTGACTCATGTGGCCGGCACTCGGGGGTCCCATAGACATGTGGTCCATGCCCGTCGTGACCGCCACGACCCCGCCGCCAGATGCCCCGGTGTCAATCTTGCCGAGGGAGATGCTGCTGTTCTTATACTCGGCTGTCATCTTCTTCCACTCCTCGACCTTGGGCACTCCGGCGCGTCGAACCGCGTCGAGGGGGTCGGTCACGGCCTGGCCGGACTGCATGTCGCGAAGTTCGATAAAGGAGACGGGGATGAGACCGGGGCCTCCGAGACGACCGATGGGTTTGGCGACAAACCATTCCGGGTTGGACTGGGCGATGACGATGATGGCCTCGCCGGCGCGGGCATCCAGCTCGTCGGGCCGCTCGGCCTGGAAATCATACTGGACAATGCCGTAGACCATGGCGCCCTGGCCTTTACCAAGCGCGGACATTCTGAAGGCAGCGTTGCGGGTGGTGTTGGTGGAGGAGTCGGAGGCGGGACTGCGGTCGGAGAAACCCGAGTCGTGGTGGTCCTTTTTCTGCTGGTCGATTGACCCCCCACTATCGCGCTCGTTCTTGCCGATAACCTCGAAAAAAGAGACAGGCACGAGGCCGCGAGCACTCGGGATGAGAGGGTTGCAAGCTTCGTACCAATCGGAATCGTCCTCTCGACTGATGACGTGGAAAAAGTCGCCCTTGTTGAAGGCCAATTCTTGGTTGGTGCCGGGTTCGGGCGAATAATCGTACAGGGCTTTGATCACCTAAACACCCACATTTAGCGGTCAGTTCTGGGGCACAGGAGAGGGGCAACAAGGTTCACTACAAGGCTGAGGGAGGGGGGGAAAGGGGTACTTTTTTGGGAGGGAGGATGGCAATGGCCGACTTAGGGGTGATGGAGACGTGGTGGTGGTGATGTTTGGGCTCTTTCTCCCCCTTCAAGGATCGCCTGATAGCCTGGAACCGGATTAATTTCTCGCACACACACGGAGGGCCTCAGGGGAGGGAGGGGGACGAGGCAATAGACACCCACCTTCATCGCGAACAAAGGGGACGGAGATTCAAGGGAGAGAGAGGATGGGAAGGAAGAATCGCAACTGCCTTTTTTTTCCCGTTCTTTTTTTCCCCTGCTTGAAGGGTAATCAGCGTATTGCGGTCCCGGCCACACGAACGGGCTGGATTGAGATGCGTCAGGCCCGCTTTTTTTTTCGGGGGAGGCAAGATCTAGTTCCGGTGGGAGGTTCTTATGTATAGACCCATCGATTGGGGGATCTGTTCTCTCTTTTTCAGTTTGCTTTTTCTTTCCCTCCCCCTCCTTGTTTTTTGGGTTCTTTCGGGCCGTGACTCTACCGGAATACACATGGCCGCAGAGAACAGGCCGATCATCGACATTACAAGGCGTAATACCATTCGATACACTCCCACAGCCCCGGGACTTTCCCCAATGCCCCGTTGGGCAGACACGGCGGTTAATTTAGATCCTACCCTGATCTTCCTCCCACGAGGCCCCTGGTTAAACGCTCGCCTTTGCGCCTGAACCCCCTTTCCAATCCATGGTCCGGACCCGCCGGGACCGTGGATCCAGCACTATCGTCCACCCAAAACCGTTAGGATCGACGGAAATCAACAAAGTGACGAAGGAGAAACCAGAAGAGAAGACGAGATGCGGAAAGAGTATGGGTTTCAACAAACAAAGAATGATTCACTTAGAATGAATTTATCAAGCGCCTCGAAGGCGCGACATCTGCACGAGTCCGGTAAGCTACGCCCAACCGGAGGTTTTGCAGCCCGAATGCCAAAGTGGAGCGACCAGAACAACCGACAAGTCCTGAAGACTCAAATACCAGTCCAAGCGACGGACTGGTACGGCCAGCCGCCAGCCCTCCAGGGTGGTCGAGTGATAGGTCGTTTTCCTCACCAGCTGAAGAAACTCAGCCGCAGACCGTGCCGATCAGGACAATGATGTCAGTAAAGGATTCGATCCATCGAATCGGCGCACCCGTCACTTCAAGTGTGAAGATCAGATCAACTAACTACTTCCCTTGAGTATTCCGTACATACAAAAGCGGGAGATGTAACATCGAATCCCGCCCCCGACGGCCATCCCATGCCTGTACAGAGGATCCCCCGCGTGGTCTTCTCGCTAAGCATCCAGTACCGTGGCTCGATCGGAGCCCCACGTGGCGGGGCGTCACTGGATTTTCCATGGAAGGATCATGGAAGGTCAAAAGCCGACTCGACCTCGTGGTTGGGTGGATGCGTGTACAGGCGACGATCCTTTGACGGGGGCAACCCATGGCTGAGCCTTGTGGTGGCGTGACAACCCGCTCACGGCTTGTAAAGACCGACACCGAAGAAAACCACAGGAATCACTCGGGCGGTACGGGGTAGAAGAGAGGAATGCTCAATCGGATCAAAATTTCATATTTGGGATTTTTTTAAGATGAGAATGCACTCGGGCGAATAGATATCTACTTGGAGAGCCGGCGAATGCCGGACATCCCATACATCCCATTCTCTCTCAAGACCCCCAACCAGACGCCAGCGGGTATTAGTATGTCGCCACAATGGCATGACGACCGCGCGGTTGAAATAAAGATTTCGAAAACCCACACCAAGAAAAGGGGGACGCAGAAATGACGGAAAAGAAATGCTGCGACTGCTCTGCCAGGAGGTCGAGGGGAAAGCCGAAAGAAACCAGAAATCAACGCCTATCGCTCGGAAACAAGGGACTAGTGTCGGAGCCCAAGGGCTTCCGAACCAGCGTGGGTGGAATTAAGGGGGCTTTTGGAACTGAAGAATCAAAGGCCGATCGATCAGATCTGGCCCTTGATATCGACAACCCGGTGGGCTTCGATCTTAGCCTTCTCGAACACAAGACCCGCCTTGCCCGTAAGCAGTCGCACTAGGCCATTCTTCTCCTCGAGCAGATCCTGCGACGAGTGATCCAGGACGAAATGGGCCGCCTGCTCATCGGACTCGAATCCAAGTTCTTCCGTGATGAATCGGATGTTCACGTCGGGTTTGTATCTGTCAACCAGAATTAGTCACATTGCACCATGGGCTTGCACCGGTATATTCCGAGGGCACTCACGCTTTACAGATAGCGGCCAAGGCTGTCAGCCGCTCCCGCGCGACGAACATGTCCATCAGATATGCCCCCATATTCGGGGTGTCGAGGTAGAGCTGGAAGAAGCGATGGTAGTTCCCAAGTGCGAGCGCAGAGCGAACGTTCAAGGCATGCTTGACGGCAGGGTCTTGTTTGTCCACGGCAGTCACGTCGGCGAGGGCGTCGTTCATGGCCGTCCAGTTGCGGGTGTAAATGAAATAGAGAATACGATACGCCTTGAATTCCGTCGGGTGCCCCCCCCAGCTGTTGTTTGTACAGGATCCGCAGCTGAGTCTGACACTGATTGTACTCACCAAGATCCCCTTTCTCCAAGGCGATGCGCGCGTGGATCTCATACACGGTCACCGTGAACTCGTTTCGGATATGTTGAACAGTCAGGTCTTGACGAAGCGACTTGAACTGGTCGCAGATGTACGTGTAGTTGGCCTCCTGCTTCCATTTCTTCTTCAGAAGGTCCAGGGTCTGGTGCAGGATGTGAATCGGCCGGACGGTCTCCGGGTTGGGGGCAGATGTCAAACGGAAGTAATTCTTTGTCAGGGTTTGGCATCTTCCCACAACGGGTCCTTGGTCCACCTGGGCATGGGGGGAGTCGGTGGGGGACGAGGCGCCCGAGTTGCCCCCAATTCCTTCAAAACGTTTCTTCCTCATCTCCAAATTAGCTTTGGACTTACTAGACTCATCTAGGGTCATGCGTGGTCGCTTCTCTGTGGACGGGTGAGTGATTCGGTCTTCAAAACGGTTGCGGTTGTTAGCTTTTCTCCATGGCGGGGAGTCTGGTTCAGATGACTTGGTCATCTCGATCGATTTGCGTTTCCGCGAGGGCTCTCCGGGAGAACTCGGCTGGCTAGCCCAACTGGAGACACTCGGGTTGGCAAGAATCTTGTTTCGCTCGTTCTGGATCTGGACCTGGGGTAGGGGCAGTCGTTCCCAGTCGATCGAATGGAGCTTCTGGCTTTCGGCTGCGCTGGTGATGACTTGTCGTAGCTTTTCTTGCATTTCGGGGATGCTCACGCTGGCCACCTGGTTGTCAGGAGCAAAGCAGCGTTGCACGTAGGAGCGCACAGCGTCGGGAAACTCCACGCGTTGGCGAGACTCCGGATCAACTGGTGACGCTGAAGGTGGAAAAGTAGAAGGTCCGCCTGTAGTGTGGTGTATTTTATGGTGGGCAAGGCTACGGCGTGCTTGTACGGGAGTGAAGGCAGGGGTTGCTGGGCAGCGGTTAGCACCAAGCTAAGACTAGGGTAAACCGGAGATCTTCTTCTACTTACCAGATGAAAGGGCCGATGGCTGGGAGGATAAAGCTGGGCCACTTGCCCGCCAGGGTGGAACGCTAGAACTCATATTGAGTTGGGATGAAACTGAATCAAACAGGACTTGACCGAGGCGAATAAAAAAAAGATCCGGGTGGCTGATGCTGGCCGAAAGAAAAGAAGAGGAGTGAAAAGAAAGATGCTACGTTGACATAAAAGGGGATGGTCAGGAGAACTCGTCGCCGATTATATTGAGTGTCTGGGGGAAGACAAAGAATGGAGGTTGAAGTCCACACACGAAGCCCGACTCGCTTACCCGTCGGAACTACGTTTGGCCGGCACCCGGCTTTATCGACGTTATCGCGGGCGGAACCGCATATGCATCGCAGCCAACCTGATGTTCTTCAAGTCCTTGGACCTGACGACTGCACTTCGACCCTTGCTGTTGCCTGACGAGACCCTTCTCTTTGTCCAGGATGCGGTAGGGCTATATGAGGGGTGCGTTGCTTCCTGCGGCTATACTGACGCCATGTATATTGACTCCCCCACGCAGGAAATACAAGATCCCCGACTACCAGAATGGACATGCCTACCTGACTTCTCATCGCGTATGCTACGTTGCCACTGAGAACCCGCGAAAGTTTTCCGTTAGCATCGATCTCAAGGAAATTGATCGTGCTGAGTATCAAGTGAGCCGAATCCATTATCGACGTCACTCGAGTACGACTAACGTGTGACATCCAGGCAGGGTTTCTCAAGTCTTCGGCGAAAATTACCATATATCCCAAAACTCCGAAGAACAAAACAGATAAGTCACGGAGTGCAACTGCCAGTCCAGCAGCATCCCAGCTCTCCCTCCACCCGGTCCAGCCACAGTCTCCACGGTCACCGTCTACAGCGCCACAGGCCTCCTCGTCGCCAAAGCCTGTCCATGCGACATGGATATGCCCCATATGCTCGTTCTCCAACCCCGTTCCATCGAACTTTGACCCCGCGACTGCGACTTCCGCGACTCATCTGCCACCATGTCTTGCATGTGGGATTAAACCACCCTTTACAACGGTTTTGAAAGCGGCCATTAGCGCTGCGGCAAGTCGAGATTCTCCCTTGCCAACATCCAACTTAGTTCCCACCAGGGGAAGCGCGGATGATGGCAAAGGGAGTCATACGCCAGTGTTTGGTTCCAACGAGTCCGTGTCATGCCCTCGATGTACCTTTGTGAATCATCCTTCTCTCATCGAATGTGAGATGTGCGGGGCACCATTGCTAGCTGGTGTGTCTTCCCTAAGTACTCAAGATAACCGCCCCGATTCCCCGGCGCCAGTCTTCGAGCAAGGACGCATCGCCAATACCGAGGTCAGTGAGAACATCAAGCTGTCTTTCCGAAGCGGCGGCGAGAAGACTTTCCACGAGCGACTCAAGGGGGCCCTAATACAAAGGAAGTGGCTGCTTCAGCATGCACCTCCAGTACCACCGCCATCGCAAGGGGGCCCATCCTCCAATGCCCCGGGGAGCACGACTTTAGAAAGTCCCCAGCCTGCAACCCCCCGCGCCACGGCCGTGGGGATTGCGGGCCTGGAGCAGCGGGGCTTGGAGGCCCGCATGAACAATCAGTTGGTCATCGGCAATGCCTTTGAAGATCTTGAGGCGCTCATGGCTTCTGCTAAGCAAATCGTGGCTTTGGCCGAGACGCTGGCTCGGGAATCCGGCATGGCAACTAATGAAGGCGCCGCCGAGGCCAATGCCGTGCTGTCGGAATCGGCAGCTGCACTAGGCATGGTGACTACTAGGGACATGCTTAACTCCGGGTCCGAAAACCTCTACTTGTCGGAATTGTCTCGCAACCTGGCCGAGTACCTTACGGACGATCGCAAAGGGATCCTGCACCGAGAAGGTGGTATCATGAGTCTCATTGATCTCTGGGCGGTATTCAACCGGTCCCGTAATGGCGTAGAGCTCGTCAGCCCGTCCGATTTCCAACGGGCCGCCGAGCTGTGGGAGAAGCTGAAGTTGCCAGTGCGTCTACGACGGTTCAAGAGTGGACTTCTGGTGGTTCAGCGATATGATTGGAATGATGATAAGACTGTCCGCCAAATCCAGGAATGGATGGACGAGTTACGGTGCGTGCCACCGGAGGAACCGGTTTTATGGGAGTGGAGGGAGTTCGGTCGGCCCGTCACAGCCCAGGAGGTCGCCCAGCGGTTCAAGTGGAGTGTTGGTGTAGCCGCCGAAGAGCTCGAGATGGCCGAAGACCGAGGGGCTCTTTGCCGGGAAGAGGCCATCGAGGGGCTCCGGTTCTGGACCAACTCGCTTTCATGACGTTACCTCCGAAGGATGAGCTGCATACTGAATGACGACGGACGAAGTTAACGGCTTGGGATCGTTTCCCTCTTTGGGAGCACAAGGAACTCGGTGACGTCAGAGGCACTGAGTCAGCGATGCTCCATGCGGGGAAGCGGGAATGAACGCACCTGATTGGCTGACCCCGCCAGTGACCTGGGGCTGCCCGGGGGACTGTAGTCCTGCTGTTGTCCTGTATATTACCTCGCGCTGCCTTCTCGCCTCCTTCTCCTTCATATACCCCTTCCACCTCATCGCCGTCCCTATCAACTCTTTGCCCTTGTGCTACCCATCGCCCGGGGACTTTCTGCACCTCCGCTTAGCTTAGACCCGCATTGATCCTGTGGATTTCGTGTGGATATGATCGACACTGCCTAAAGGATACCTCGCAGACTATCCGATATACCAGATATCCCGAACAAGTCGCCTTTTTCCTCCCCACGAAGTCTCCGAATAACCCAATATGAGTGCCTCAATTGCCTTCGCCACGTCAACGAGGCGCCCCGCCTTGTCCCAATTAGTCGCGGCCAACAGCCCTCCAAGTCGAAGCATATGGCGTTATGCTCGCCACCAGCAGCCAAGCGGGGACAAGATGGAGCGTATCTCACAGCGTATCGATAAGTACCACCGACATCCTCTGGCCAGCACTCGCAGCAAAGCCGAGACTCGCGACTGGCCCTCCACCACCCACCGACAATCGACGGGTGGGTGGGCCGTGTCACACTCCCGTTCTGGCTTCTCAGATCTTTCGGCGGGCCGAGAGCAAACTTCTTACAATGCCACCTTTGGCAACCGATCTTTCAAGCCCGATGGTTCCTGGACCGGCTCCCTCCCCTCTTTTCTGAAAATTCAGGACTCTGCCCACTGCCAGGGAGCTACATTCCCATCAAAGGCCCACCTTCAGGACTTCAATTTTACTCGGTCTTCCCACTATAACCACCTCGAAGGCTTTCGGTACGACCCGATCAGTGGTCGCATGGTTCCAGAGCCTCCTCGACCCGAGACTCAACAACAGACTCCGGAGGAAATCCACGAGCATGTGATTGACTGCCCCCCAGGAAGCGAGGTAGAGGCCAAGTTCGCCTCTAACCCCATTGCGGTTGAGGATGGCCAGTTCCAGCCGGGGCCTTCCACAGCTGCCAGGTACTCTGCGCTGTCCTCCATTCCCAACTCGAAGTCAGTGGATTGCTCCCCAGGAAGCGAGTTGGAAGCCCTTTTCGCGGCGAACCCGGCCAGCTTTCAGGAAGCCAAGGTTCAAGCCCGTATTCCCGAGGAATCTGCCCACAAACCGAATATTCACATTGCCTGCCCCCGGGCCACGAACTCGAGTCGTTTTTTGTCTCTGAGTCTATCCCATCGAAAGGGCCCAGTACCGAAATGTACAAAGTACAGGAGAGTAAAAAGCCCCGGAATGCAGATGTCGGACTTGGCTCCTTGGGAAATGTTGAATGCCCACCGGGAAGCGAGCTAGAAGCCATGTTCATTTCTAAGCCTACCACCCGTGCAAAGTCGAGTCGTCCGATTGATACTTTCGACGCCCACACGACTGTTCAACAAACTGGAATTCCGGTCGACTGCCCTCCAGGTAGTGAGCTCGAGGCAAAATTTGCCACCGAGCTACCGAATGAGTCGACGCGGAACATTCCGCACGATGGAGAGACTCATAGTGTCGAGTGCTCCCCAGGCAATGAAATAGAGGCAAAGATAGTTTCTGATATTGCCAACCAGAAGAGCCAACAACCGAAGTCTTCTGAAACTGTTGAATGTGCACCGGGCAGTGAGCTGGAGGCTATGTTCATTACCGATCCAGCTGCTGCGGCGGAGACTCATCTCAAGCCGACTGTGGCTGCAGAGCCAGCCAACACCAAGAAAGCCAATGTCACCGTTGATTGCCAGCCCGGAAGTGAGCTAGAGGCCAAGATGATCTCCGATGCTATGACAGATGGAAACACCGAGAACCTGGGTGCTCTGCAAGCTAGTGAAATTCGGGCTCGCTACACACCCAAGCCTCGCCCAACTCAGAAGCTTGATTTCGACGGTTCCGAAGATCGCGTTGGAGACTTTCTTTCGCAACAGCAACATGCCGCTACAAAGACTGACTCGGTTGCCTACCGCATCTTGGCTTATGACTCCGCCGTATCCCAAGTGACAACTACCGAGGCCGAATCGTTCTTTGGAGATAATGATACTGCCCAGCCTCATGAGATTCTGGCTCGCCTCCATAACCCTGCCAAGTTCGTGCCTTATTTTGCGCAACTGCAACAAGAAGGGTTCGAAATTGCCACTGGTGGTGGCGATATCTTGGTTTTCAAGAATGCGGTCAGCACCCCAAAGCAAGATGTTGCTCAGGCGGCATTAGAGCAAAACCCCCAGGTTCATGCTCAGATTTCCCAATACCTTCGCCACGATTCATACCCAACCAATACCCCCGGGCCATCGTTCAAGGTGAGTAGACAGTAAGGGCTGTCTATCTCATTGTCGTCCTCCTAACTGGTCGACTTAGCCACATCCAGGGTCAGGGCCATCCAATGACAGAGGAGAAGTGTCTCCTGCGGAAGCCAACTCCTTGTTTCGCAAGATGATGGTCGCTGGCATTGCCACTGCGGCATCATGCTATGCCATTGGAGTAGTGATTGAGTACTTCCGTACTGGAGGACAAGATGGCCGTGGCATTGACGGTTTCACTGCATTCGAGTCGGATCGCCGGCAAGATTAACGCCGATGGATCTTGTCTTTCTCATCTTTCATTTTTTTTCCTGGCCGCGAGTCGGCCAGTGCTCATTTCTGGGAGAGGAATTGCGATGCGGGCTTCACAATTCCACTCTTCGATATACCCCGTTATCCCCCACTGTTTACTCGTTGCATCATATCAATAGCATCTCTACAGTCCTAGCTAGACTTAGAATGAGAATCATTGAAAACTGTGAAAATCATCTTGTCATTGTAGATCCGGGAGATGCAAACGGAGATCATGTCGGGATCTGTGTACAGGGTAGCAAGATCTTCGAGCGCGCATTTGAGATCGCGTCGGGACAAAAAAAAGAAGAAAAAAAAAAAAAAAAGGCAAAAGTAAAAGTGAAAAAGCCCGGTCCCCATCCCAGATGGTCACTCTCGCCGAAGTAAAGAGCCGCTGGTCCACCTAATCACTGTCCTCGTGCTCCTGTGCATCGGCCACCGACAAAATGCTCCATCCACTCTCGTCGTCGGTGAGCGGAATGTCCCACCACACTTCCTCCTCGGTGTTGTCCTGGGCCTGATGGCCTCCCACTGGGCGCCGGATCTCCCGCCGGTCTTCCACTTGCTCGTTCCGCTGGCGAGTCAGCTCTTCATCTTCATCTCGCAGATGTTCCTCCGTCTGGGTAGGCTGACGTTCTTCCTGCCGGGATTCGTCACGGGGCGGCCGGGCGGTTGTCACTTCACCGAAGTCGTCGAAGGAGGCATCGTCATCCCAGTCACTGAGGTCTACCTCGGAATCCGAGTCGAAGTAGGTGTCGGTCTCCTCAGATCCGATCTGGGTGTCGGTCTTCGGCTCCTGCGCGGCGTCTTGGCGGCTCATGGTGGGCATCGGACGGAAGGCAGATCTCGGGATCGGGTTCTTGCGAAAGGTCTCCATGAGGATGCCCGAGACGGCCTGCCCACTCATGAGGTAAGTTTCAAGTGCAACGATCAGCTGCACAACGGTGGTGAAATGCTCCTCGTCCCAGAGGTTGTACTCGCGGGTTGCCAGCACTCGGAATGTGTGCCGGTCGAGCTCGTTGTCGAGGGCGAAGAGACGTGCCCTCTCGAGCTTTCGCTCGTACTGCTCCCGGCGGGGAACGGGGTGGTTTGGCGGGGGAGGGGGAGAGCTTTTGACCACCTCAGGATCCTCGTCGGCTTCGATTGGGCATAGCCCGGCGACCTCCCGTTGACACCAGATCCTAGAGACCTTCTGCCCCGGGAAGAAGGCCCGCATCAGGTGGAACTTGCCACCGTGCATCCCAATCAAAAAAACTTCCTGGTCCGGAAGCTTGTCACCCGGCAAGGAGGAGAACTTCCTGATATGCATCAGGAACTGCGCCAGGATGATCTTGAACTTCCCCTCAAGATTGGAGGTGAGGGGCTCCTCCTTCAGGGTCTATAATATAACGCTTAGCAGGCCTCCTTTAAGGTTCTATGCAGTGAATTGAAGCTTACCGTGGAAACCGGAACCACTGGCAGCGCCTGTCCCACGCCAGGCCCGTCGAACATCAGGGCAAGACACCCCGATGTGGACGGGGCATCAAAATGCCGCTGCCGGTATCCGGTCCAGTACTCAAAATCGTAGGACACAAGCCGCGATCTATGATAGGGAGCAGGAAGCATTAGCATATAAATAGTGGTTCAGACCAGCGGCAAATCACGGGAATGGACATTCACAGCTCCTCAAAGAACGTGGCCATCCCGCGATATCAGTTACATACCTGAGGTAGAAGACCGCGGCTTTGTCCTCCGTCTGCCGGAAAATATCCAGCCTCATGCCGACCTCATCCATCAAGGCATTCAGGGCCTTGGCCTGTGCCTTTGGGTCCCCCGGGCCCAGCTCGGCCCCACACTCCTCACTGCCGTTCTCCCACAGCCCTTTCTGGAAGGCGGGGGCCTTCGAGAGTGCTCTAAAAACCGCTCGGTAGCGGCGGTCAACTCTGGACCACACTCCCTGGTCTAGGTAACAGCCATCAATGGCCCGGCTTAGTGGTACCTGGGCCCCATGTAGGCCTACATAGGAATTTGTCAGTTATCCTATCACTTTGCGATTGCTTGGGGCATCAAATCAATAGCAATAAGAGCAAATAGCACTCACTTCTCTGTTCAGCCATCCTCACAAACTTCTTTGGGATGAGTTCTTCGAGGGGCCGGTTCAGAAAAAACTTTGCCGTCAGGGAGTGAATATGGGCTTCTAGGTACCCAGGCTCATTGGTACTCGCCAGGGGGCGAACAGCGGCATCTTGACCCGTGGAAGATTCCATCTTGAAGGCTTGAAAGGGTTATGGTATGCCTTTGATGAACGGGGCTGATCTTCCGTGGTAGAGAATGAGGGAGGTGATGAACGGGAGGTTTGTTGGTGAGAGGTGGTGGAGAGAAGTGAGGGAAAAGAGAATAGGTGGGAGTTTTGGTGCGTTCAGATCGAAGAAATATCGATAGGAGCACCGAGTTCGATCGAAAATCCCGAAGATAGGATGATATCCTTTGATCTGGTGATGGAACGGGATGTTGGGGATGCGTGGTGGTGAGAAGAGAAAGAGAAGGTGAGAGGTAGAGAAAACAGTACATGGGAGTTAAAGGAAAGTCGAAATCAACACGGAGTTTGAACGGAAATTTCACTGACCAACTAGCATATGTCCACCCGATAATATCTCAGCTATCGACCGGTGAACATCTAGGGAAAGTATCACTTATACTGTCTATAGCGAATACTGGATTATTAGCTCTCTAACTGCTATATAGTAATCAGCAGAATAAATAATCCTATAACCCTATATAGACAGATGCTCTAATGTCAGTTGTTTGTGGTTTGTTTATCATCCCGCTGCTATCATAGGAGACGAAGGGACACTCTTTCAGAATTATAGGGAAGAGTTTGTAGTTAATGGGAATCCCTTTATCAGAATAATAGATCATAGCGATTAGTTTCGAGACTAGGAAATCTAGTCTTAACGGCACTAGAAATAAGCATTGATGGCTTGGCGAGCATGTCGAATGTCATCGGCCAATCAGAATTCGGGCTGTGGAGATCCAACCGCCCCACACGTCAACGCGGGAGCCACAACAATTCAATCTTGCGGCTGAACACAAACCTTGACATCTTTTTTAAACTTAACAAAAACCATGGCGCCAGGTCAACGGAAGCGAAAAGGTCACAATTCCAGGAATGGATGCACTACTTGCAAGTAAGTCAACAATCTTCTATTGCAAGGATTTTCCTCATACCCTCTCATCCTCTAGATTTCGTCATGTTAAGTGCGGCGAGGAGAAACCAGAATGTCTCCAATGCACAAGTACTTGGCACACCTGCGATTATGAAAGCTTTTCCAACGGCAACTTCGCTAGCGAGTAGCAGACTCCAATCAAGGTGCCTCGCTTGGCTCCGATGCTCGGCTAGTTCTGCTTCCCTGCACACGAAAAGAACGAGAATATGTGCATTTCTTCTGTACAGAGACAGTCCATACACTATCTGATTTTTTTTCACTCAAGCCTCTGGCATTATTATCTACCTTAACTCTGCCACTCTAACACCGCAATCCGCCATGTCACTACGGCTATCGGAGCTGTCCATCGACGCCGGATACAGAGTCCAGACAATCTGTCGGCCGAGTTATTTGAGATCCAGCAATATACTAGTGCAATCCATCTAGTCCGCAAAGACCAGTCACTCACCCTGGACTATGTGTTGGTTGTATGCAGTCTATTCATTTGTTTAGAGATTCTCAAGAAGAATCCTTACCAAGCAATAGATCATACCGAGGCCGGAATGCGGATTTTATGTGAAAGGTGAAAGCAGTCCTCTAGATCAGAACTTGCGGTCGACTTCAATCAAGAGCTATCAAACTTCTTCTCGCGCATGAATTTCTAAGCGGCCTTGTGGAATCGACCATCGATTCCGTTACTCGAGTCCACATAATGGAGCTTGCACGGTGACAAGGGCTTTCTGAGTCTTGCAGATGCCAGAGCCAACCTTTTTGAGATCATGACTAGCTTCAAGCAATATATCAGGTTCTGGCTTTCCAACAAACGAAGTGCACTGCCCCTACTTGAAGCCCAGGTACAGCACTACACAGAAGTCCGACAGACATTGAAAATAAAATATAAGGATTGGTGGTTGGCATTCGAGCCCACGAAAAAGCGACTGGCAAAGTCCAAACAGCAGCGTCTGGATCCACGGGCCAGTTTAGTAAGCCAGGTGCATCATCACACGCTTTGGGTCTGGACTCTGAACGTCCACACTTTGGACGAGATGCGATATGATTACTTCAATGGCGAATTCTAAAAGATTGTCCCATGGTCAGATCGAATCAATCACCTTTGTATCGACCATCAATGACCATTCTCATTGGAGGTTAATACTTCGACCGCCTTATACCTTACAGCAAGAAAATGTCGGCATCCTCTCATTCAACGCCGTGCCGTGGAGCTTCTTGGCCGCTGCTCTGTGCAGGAAGGTACTTATAATACCAAGCAGATCAGTAAAGTTGCCAAGTATAGTATTGAGCTAGAAGAGGCTGCCTTGACTCATCTTCCAGTTGAACAACGAATTCCAGAGGGGAGCCACAGGCTCTCTGAGACCTCGATATTAGATAAAGGGAGCACAAATCCCATTCGAGATGCTTTTATATGGGCAGGGGAGGATTGCCGGTGCATGACTCGGATCGAGCTTGTCAGCTGGTAAAAACCGACTCAGGTTGAAGATTTCACTCCACATCTATACAGATACGTGTTCATACAAGTGTACTTTGGGGATTAAATGCTTAACTTACTCGGTTGTGGATCTTAAAGTGCTTATACCAGACGGCAATTGCAAACAATCTCTTCGAAATTAGATAAAATAGGCCAAACTCACCTCGATATGCAAGATCACTGGCGGATCTTTCCTTACCTTCCAATCAATTGACAACAGTTCCTAAAAGATCATCAAATGTCTAAACCGGAGCTCGAGGATATAAGATAGAAACAGGACAGTCAATAAGGATTAGATGACTCACCAGAAAGACCAATGAAACTAGTCTTTTGACCATATCAGACATATGCAAAGTTGAAGGTATGCTATAACAATGATTGAGTGCCCTTCTCTGGCCTGTGGGATGCTCAATCCACATTTCTCTTATAATAGAATGATCCACACACTCGACCCATATTTTCTTCACTGGCCTCCGTAAGGGCTGAAACGATGGCAAGCTGAATTGCAAATTTGAGCCAAGACGGTTTTGGCCCCCAATATGGAATTAGGCGCCCGATAGCCCCTGAAAAAAAAAGCTCGCTTGTCGGTCTGAGCTTAATATTCTTCCTCCATATAGTGTCAACTCTTATTCACGTCCTTCAAAATGGGCGGTAGGCCTTTTCAAAGCACCAGCTGCGTGAATTGTAGGAAGCGCAAAATCAAGGTCAAGGCTACTCTCGTTCCAACTTAATCTTTTACTCACAGAATACGTTTTGCAGTGTGATAGCACGCAGCCGGAATGCTTCAACTATGAGAAATGTGGGATCAAATGCCTTGGATACACAACCCAGATCCTCGTGCACCAACCGCCTGCGACACGATCATCCTAGTCTACCCGCAAAGGAAATCACAACTCACAAAAAGGCTCGTGGGGCCGTGCAAAACAGCTACCTATGAACCATGGATCTATCTTGAATAATAGCCTGGTAAAAAGACAACAAATTTTCGCATCAGACATGGTGACCTACTTTCCGTTTAATGTCAACGGCTCTACAGAACTTGATCCTTGGCACCTATTGATGGCTAGCTTCCCAACTCTTCCTAATAAGTCACCGATGCTTGAAAAGACCATAGCAGCAAAAAGTTGCATTTTTCTCGGAAAATGCAAACATGACAACGCGCTATTTCATTATGGCCTTCAGCTATACAATGGTGCTATACAGTCCATGTCACACGTTCTCAGTTGGCGTCGGAAGACTTCCAGTGATGATATTGTATATACGGCTACTGTCTTCCGGGCTCTGGTGGTATTATCCCCTTTATTCAAGCCCTGAGAAACAAAGTTCGACCAATAGGACTGACCGTATTCAAGTCTACATACTGCCCTGGCGACTTGGGTATTTGGTCCAGCCAGATGAAAGTTACTTCGGGGATCTTGAAAGAGTGTTGGTCTACGTCAAGTGGACATCCTCTCATAAAGGCCATTTATCGGTGCTTTTTCAGACTAAGACTAGTATGTACCTGGTGATACAGATACATTCTCAGCTTTTTCAACTAGCTCGAGCTCTATCAGCTGCAGTCCTTGTCACCGCTACAGGCGGAGTCACCGGTGGATTTATCCGTGGAGAAAGCCCCAGATCTATCACCATCAAAAGAAGACCTGTTACCTGATGAGATTATCAAGCTCATGGCAGGGATCTCCACACTTCGGACCACCGCGAGCAGACTCGATGACCACGATGAGGCCACGCGGTCCAGCTTACTTGCCGACTGTCTCGCCCATAGAGACAAAATGATGAAGTGGTATTCGCAGAGGAAGAAGGCCCTCGGGGGAGCTCCGACATCGTGCCTTCCCGGCCAGTCTCTTCATACACGGCTGCGCCCGGCGGAAGGTCTCTTCGGACTACCCTATGCGTTCTCCAGCATCGACAATGCAAGGTACCACGTCCTGTTTTGGGCAGCATTATCTATTCTTCAGAACATCATCGGTCGAGCTCAGTCGCATCCAATATTGTGTCCAGATGCACGCGAAGAATATCTACTCTCTGAATTCTACGCGGATGAGATGTGTCGAGCCATGCCTTGGCTTCTTCAGAGCACATTCAACGCATGGGGCGCCCATGGCACTCTTTTTGGAGTGGCGCAAATCGGCATCGTATATTTGGAGTTCAATCAGCTGGATAAATTTCTTTGGGCCCAACATGCCCTTTGCATGATGGGGGAGGATGGGTCGGATTTTGCGTATCGACTGCACGACTATTTTGCATACCGCTGGAAACTTCTGAATGGTGGTGGCTGGAATTTTGCGAGTGTATCGTCATAAAGTAGCCATAGCGCGGATGCATCTTTTGAAGAGGATATTGAGGTGACCTTGAATATTTCAGCCAAAGACTTGATTGAATATATTACATTTCTGGATTGCATTGCTTTTACATACACTCGAGTCAATGTCCACCCGATGCTAGATTTTGCAGCTCCATAATTTTATCCAACTTGCAAGCTCATTGAGAAAAAAGGAACAAAGGGAACACGTAATCTCTGTCCTCGGTGATGGTACACATGAGTCGACCCAATCGTCAGCCTGCACGTCAGCCGGTCCAGAATATATATCTCCACCCAGCCCATCCCCGCCTCCCGACCACGTCCACTACCTAGGTCTAGAACCCTTGAAGTCGGGCATGGTCTGGACAACGTACGAGTTTTCCCCACGTCATGTCTCCACCGCGTCAGATTCTTCGCCAGTCCACGCTGGGCTGGACCGAGGTCACATGATAACTAGTTAACTAGCTCGTGACGCTGGCTGAAGTAATACGCTTAGCTCATCCTGGCGGGGCCGCTCCATTTGCTCAGGAACAGGTCTAGCGTTTGCTCTCGCCCGTGGTTCTGCGGATGATCGTATTTTTATCTACTCCTTGGCAGGTGAAGCTATTCGAACTCTTTGATGTACCGTTACATGGCCCACAGGTTCAAGGAGTTCCCCGGGCCACTTTCTTACCGGGTAGTCCGTACGGAGTACTCCGTACTACCTGACGCGATCTCTTTGTTATCGGGCACCAAAAAACCCCTGGCTGAAACCGTACCCCGTACAACGGAGTATCCAGGCTTACGCGCTGCTCTCGAGACAAGCGACCGTACGCAACACTATCGACAAATTTTCAGAAAATAACCAAAGATACGGAGTACCGGGGAGCGAGGGCAGTAAACGGAGTTGCCTGCCAATAATCCCGCAGAGTGTCGCGACGCAGACAGGCCAAGAACGTACATATGTACTCCGTACAGACCAGCCTTGCGACCAGCGCCTTGTGGAATGTGGAAACTGTCCTGACTAATTCCAAGATGGTGGAAAAGGCTGGGGAAGCCATACATCCCTTCATTCCAATCTGTCAGCGGGCGCGAGGCACGTGGAATCACGTTAGATCCGGTCGATCGCGGATCTGTGACCGAGCTGCAGCATCATTCAGGAACGGGGGCGATGGACGGTGATCAGGGTGACTACGAAAGCATATTTCTCGACTCACACGCGGAGGAAAGGGTCAGTCCGCAGTATGGACTGGGATATACGGAGTACTCCGCACCTATTCCGTACTCCGTAGTAGGGACTCGGGATTTGGGTATCTCCACGGGTTCTCATATCTTCAAGCAACCCGGTTTACGAGATTTCCGCAGGACAGAACAGGGAAAAAAACAACAAATGCCGTGTGCCGACTCTTGACGATCGCTTACCGAGTCTAGGCAGAGGAACGAGGCTAAGCCAGCCACTATGGCCCGAACAGGCGTAGCGGGGCTGGTTGAAATCCCCGTGTATGGTGAGTGCGCGGGAAAGTCGCTGGGCCGGCGGGACTTATACCCACGCACTTGGGGATACCATAGACAACGGAGTACTCCGTAGTATAAAAACTAGTCACAAGAGAACAAAGAAAAGGAATCTATGGGGATCAATTCGATGCTCTATTTTTATCTCATGACAATGAGCGATTGCGACAATTTTGGACGCACGATTCACGCGGTCGATCAATCCTTCGGTGAGGCTCGAGCCCATGTCGATCGCTCTGAAAGCCCCCGGCGAGTGGGCGTGATGCAGAACGGCACAGCCGGGCGCGGTGCAGATATTTTCCGACTCAAGCCTCTGGTCGTACGGAGTACACATTCGCATTCACGGGGAAGATGTATATTGTCAGAGATGCCTCGGTCAAATCAAATCTCGTCGACCGGGGAGAGAAGCCGTAAGGATGGACCACTGAGAAATAGTAGCCCACCGATCGCAATCTAACGGTGTATCCTCCAAACCCGTCTCGTCAAGCATCGAGTCATCCCAAATACAGATACCAAGTCGATTGCCCGAACAAAGAGCAAAAGTGCGTGGCCACAGCCCCCGACCGGAGATAATTTACCGTCACAATACGGACCCGTGACCCACCCGCCCCCATTTTCCCTTCCCTCCCCCCCTAATCAATTCTCAATCTTCATTCACCATATTCACTCCTTTCTGTATGCTTCGTCGTGGCGTCTGACCTGGGCTAATTCCCCCTTCCCCTTACCGCTCCCCACGGTCGCCCGGTTCCTTTGATCGTCTCGACCGTTGCTTTTTTCGCCGCCAGGCCCGACGTTCGCTCCCTTACAGCTTCAACTTTCCCCCAACCACATTCGCTTCTTGTCGTTTTCCCGTGGTCTCCGACCCCTTCCATTCGTTTGAAACACCCCGTCGATTGATTTGACTTCTTTGGTCTCACTTGGATTCGGTTGCCCTCGAGACGTCCGATCTCCTCGTTATTTCCGTGTGCCTCGAGCGTCTGTTGTGACTGTGTCCCAGAACTCTCGATTTCTCGATTCGTGACTTGCGTGCCCCGGAGCGGATCAAGTTTATCTTCTGCGAGGCGCTATCAGACGAGTTCGGTTGCTCGTTTGGTCCCATCGAGCATTCGGCATTTCCCCCTGAACGTCGAATCAACATGCGTTTCGAGACCCTGTCCGTTCTCGCGACCTTCGCGGCGGGCCTTCAGCTGGTGGCCGCCCAGGACACTGCCGACGCCATAAAGAGTAGTGTGAAGAATGAGGCGCTCAACACGGAGAAGCCCAGCCTTGAGTCCAGGAACTCGGGGGGCGGCATCGGCTCTTTTCTGGAAAATAAAGTGAACAATGTTCTCGATGGCAACTCGGCTGAGCCGACCACCTCGTCGAAGAATGGCAAGGAGGTCGTCGTTGTCGTGTCGCAGGACCGGGAGGGTAATCTTCACACCCTCACCACGTCGACGCGTCTGGGCTCTCAGCCCACCGACAAGGCCACCACGTCCACCAAATATCACGACGAATCGCCAGCCGCGGCCCCAGCAACCCCATCTTCTCCATCGTCTCCGTCCTCCCCTTCCGCAAGCAACACGGAAGACAAGATCAACCTTGGTGGGGCTCTCAATATCTTGGGCAATGGTGCATCCGACAGCACAACTGACACGGGCTCGTCGACACCCGCGACCACACCGGCTGCCCCTGCGACTTCTCCTGAGGACTCGAACGGCGGCCTTGGTGGAGCTCTCAATGATCTCTTGGGCAACAAGGGTAAATCCGACAGCACAACTGACACGGCCTCGTCGACACCCGTGACCACACCGGCTGCCCCTGCGACTTCTCCTGAGGACTCGAACGGCGGCCTTGGTGGGGCTCTCAATGATCTCTTGGGCAACAAGGGCACATCCGACAGCACCACCGAATCGGTCTCTTCGGCACCTGCGACCTCTACTGGAGACTCGAACGGCCTCCTTGGTGGGGCTCTCAATGATCTCTTGGGCAACAAGGGCAAATCCGACAGCACCACCGGAGCGGTCTCTTCGGCACCTGCGACTTCTACTGGGGACAAGGGCCTTCTTGGTCTCGATCTCTTGAACAAGGACAAATCCGACAGCACAACTGGAACGGGCTCGTCGGCAACCGCGACTTCTACTGGGGACTCAAAGAACCTTCTTGAGAAAATCGGCGATGGCTTGCTCGGATCCAAGACTACGGCCGCCACCCCTCAATCCCCTTCGGTTAGCTCGGCTGCTTCTTCGACCAAGGACAAGGGCCTTTTGGAAGATCTATTCGCCCCTGACAAATCCACGGGCAGCTCGTCTGGCACCATTCCTGTCAGTGTCCCTGCTTCTCCGTCAGCTACTCGTAGCCCGGGCTCCAACCTAATTGGAGACGTTTTGGACATTCCGCACAAACTGTTGAACGGAACTTCCAACACCCAACCTCTGATCCCAACCCCCTCGTTGCCAAGCATCCCCAAGCCCAGCAGCCTTCTGAGTGGTGTTCCTTCTCTGTCGATTCCGCTCCCTGGTTCGCCCTCTGGCTCGACTGGATCCATTCCTGTGCCACACGCCCCGTCCACCGGGCCCTCTGGTAAGCCTTTTGGCTTTGGTTCCGGCGCCTCTAGCTCCGGCTCCGTGCCTAGGCCGACTATTCCTGTCCAGGAGTCTTCCAACGTCATTCCGATGCCTTCTTCTACTGCGTTGCCCCAGTCCACGGAATTGAGCGAGACTCGTACCGTTGCGCCTCAGACGACGTCGACGTCCACTCCCACCCCAACGTCTACTGACAGCGATTGGATGCCTTCGACTATTCTTGTCCTTCCGACCCACCCCACGTCCGAGAGTACCGGCACCGACACCAATGCTCCCGAGAAGCCCACTTCGCTGCCTGGCTCGATCACTCCTAACAATGCTGTCGAGCCCCCTGAGAACTCCATGCTGCTCCAGATTGGATTTGACGGTAGTCTCCCCTGGTCCTTCGTGGCCACGACTCCTCTGTCTTCCTCTCAGATCTTTCAGTTCGTCCCGCAAGCCCTGGCGTACGCGCTTCCCAAATTCGGCTCTGCGATGTATGCTCTTGAGCCGTACTACAACTGGAAGCAGACCGGCTACAATGCTACCATTGCTGTCTTCTATTTCCCCCGCGAGGGTCTTGATGCTTTGAAGCAGCTGCATTCCAACCCCAACTCGGCTCTTTACAAGAACCAGGATAATCAAGCCGTTACCACGATCATGTCCATGGTCGACCCGACCATCCCTCTGGTCTTCAATGGCAACAGCCCATCCCAGAAAGGTGGCTCGGGCAGCTCTGGCAACGATGGAAGCAGTGATGGCGGCGACAACAACAACCACAGCGATGTTGACGGCGGTTCTGGCTCCAGCGGCAAGGGCAAGGCCAGTGCCGCTGGAATTGCTACTGGTGCCGTGGCTGGTGCTGCCGCATACGGTGCGGCTATGTTCTGGGTCGCTCGTCGCTACCGCAAGAGACGCCAGTTGCACCAGCGCACCAGCTCCACTGGGGATGCGATGAGCCAGAACTCCGCTGCGGCCTCTGCCGCTGGCGGTGGCAGCCAGCGTACTGCCCGTTCTCAAATGATCAGTGCGCCGGTGATGGCGGAGAACTCGCTTGGCTGGAACTAAAAAGCCAACCACCAAGGGAAAACATCAGAAAAGTCGAAAAAATACACGGACATTCTTCTGAGGCTCGGCCAGACAACGAAGCATCAATCGCTGCATGACGGCTAGAGAGAAACCAATCTCTCCCATGGCGTGCCCACGACCGAGACCTGGAAGGAGACGAGAGACTGCACAAAACTTCATTCCATTGTTCATCCTCCCCTGCCGAGATCCTTGTCATATATCACGTACCTTCTCACTGTGAAATTTTCTATTTGGCCATTTATCACATTTTTTTTTATATTCCCCTTCTCGATACTCCGAGCAACGTGCCTCTCAAAGCATTGCGCTGCGTGTGTCTTTTATTTTCATTGGATATCCCCCCTTTTGACTCCGCAACATCTTTTTTCTCTTCTTTATATGTTTTCGATGGCACTGACAACTGAATGAGACGAGGACTGATCGTTAATCCCGCCACCCGCGCCACTGGAAATTTTACACTTTTATTGGTCATACTTATGTTTGGTCTTTTTGCACATTGTGAACATCCTTAATGGCTTTTGGGTGGCCAGGATCCTTGATGAGCCGACGCTATTCCCCTGCCCTTTCCTCGTTTTGATATGTTTGGTTTATTTTTATCTGTACAGATGTGGTGAATGTTGAAGCTAGGAATGGGAAGATGTAGATTTATTTGTTCCATGGGTGGTTCGGAGAGTGTAGATTGTAGATTGTAGACGCCAGGCTGAAGACCGGGGACTACCAGGTATTATACTGTTGACCACTCCTTGTGTGTCGAGATTCATGCTAGGGGTAAACGACGACCCTTACTGCGCATGAGCGACTTGATGGGATGCTAGTTAAGAGATGTTGCTCTCGCAACTATCTCGAGGGATTGATTTAGATTGTTTCAGATCTGACTGGGTAACTTGAGCTAGTGTTTATCAAATTGTGAGCTGTAAGTGTCATCTGAAACCTTTGAAGTACACACAGAAAGCTCGAATATGGATGCAGTCCTTACTTCAGTGGCTGAAGCAGATGATTGAGGTAGGAATGTACCATAAACAGGCTAGTTCTTGGTTTATTTAGGGATACTAAGTGGCCCCAAGTGTCCTTGGGCCCTGTGGTAAATCTTGGCTTGCTTGGCGATATCAGACCATGTATGTATTCAACACAATGAAAGCTGCTGAAGCTGACCGCCATAAATGAGATGGGATATCAGAGAGGGGTAATGCATATATTTACAAAAGAAAAGAGATGGAAAGATGTTTGTGCAAGTCAAATGGGGAGGAGCACATCCCATGGTCACTCACTCCTTCTTGTCCTTGGACTCGGAGGATGACTTGGTGAACCAACTAGTCCGGGTGTTTCCACCAGCCTGCTCACGTCGAAGCTCCCGGGCTTTCTCTCGCTCTCCCTTGTATTCTTCCCAGGAAAGCTGAGCAGCTGCCTCGGTGGGTCCTTCACCACTGCTCTTGATCATAGCATGTGGAGGGAGTGGACGGACAGCATCTTCGCCACCATAGATACGGAGTGCGGTGCCAAAGCACCAATCCACAGCTTCCTCGACCGGGTGATCGAAGATATAAGGCAGGAAGGGGACAACGGTCAAACCAAGCTGTTGAAAGCAGTCAGCATGGCGCTCACATCAGATGAAGAATGCACAGCAAATAACACATACCCCGATCGGCACCCATGTGCGCAGAAATGTATTCTTAGCCCCACGAACCATGCGCCCAGAGTATCGGACCACACTGTGGATGGTAAATGCGGGCAACCCCATGGATGCGATGCTCTGGAACACAGCTCGCTTGGCCATCACCATCCGGTAATCCTCCGCCAGCGAGATTTCCGTCGTAGGCCAGGGCGTGAGCGATTCCTTGTGTACACCATCCTTGCCCGCCCCCGTCAATGGCCCACTCAGATTCCCCGTTGCCATGCCACGGATCACCTGGTCCCGCGGGATCTCACTGGCATCTTTGTACGCCTCACCCGGCGGGGCGAGTGCGCGCCGGTTGCGAAGGTATGCCTTGTACCCCTCGTGACTGACATCACCGATCAGGTAGGCCCATGAAACACCATATGCAGAGCGCACTAGCCAGGGATGGGCGACAGGGCGGAAGGATTCACCGATATCTGAGGTGTACGCGACGTATCGGTGTGCGGAGAGGAGGATGGTACGGATGCGATTGGCGTACGCCGCATAGCGGTACGGGGTATCGGTGGAATCGACGGAGCTGGGATCGGTTGAAGAAGGCGCCATGATTAGTTTCGGATAGCGTCAGAGAGTGGAGGTGGAGTGGGATGGCCGAGGTTGTGATTGCAATCTGGGAATCTTTGGTTCGCGGGAGTATGTCATTGGCAGGTTCCGCGGGTGGAGTCCGGTTGCGGTAAACCAGCGAAGCCCGGGTTTTCTGTCGCTCACAACAACCAAAGGTCGGAGTAGGTGAAAATACAGAGAAAGGAATGTATTCAAAAGCGATAGATACCTACTAGGAAGAGTAGAGGTCGTCATAGAAATCGTCATCGTAATCAACCAGTTGCTGCAGCTTGGTGGGGAGCTTTGCTCGCGTTACGGGCTGATCCATGTCCGGTTGGGGAGCATCATTCTGTTGGCGACGACCCCAGACCATTATGGAATTGTCGGGTATCACGGAGGAAAACGTACAGGTATGTGGTCAAGGAGGACGGTCGAGATGCCAGGTAAGTGTTGAACCGCGGGGATTATACAGCAGTCAAGAATGAGAAAAGGAAGAAGTGAAGACTTCAAGGCAGAAAGACCAGCAAGGCTCGGAAAAGCTACCGCCAAGCCGCAGTTTAAAAGGTCCCCGAATTAACCGTCCACGGCAGCCGAAGAGCGCACGAGGATAATCGGCTATGTTGACTATGGGAGTATACGCTTTCCCCGAGGCTCGGCGGGAGCTTCCAGATCACCGGGACAGGCACAGGAACGGCCGATGAATCGTCGATGAATTGAAACCATTTCTCTTGCCACAAAATCGGTTGTTTGCCTCTACAAACCACAAATGCCCATCACTCATAGTTGATCGTCCATTCCGATGCTCGTGACACCTTTCCCGAACGAGTCACATGATTCGGACGTACCCGGGATGCAGATATGTCACCTGACCATCCTGGCTGAATCAGCAGATTCCTGCGCTAACCAGATCAGGGAAGGCGGTCTCGGGGCCAACTTCGACTCTGTCAAGCCTGAGGATTCCGCTTCCACATCGATTTGATCTCCAGCTGCTCCCATCCCAATCTCTCAAGATGGTCGTCTACTACCAGATCGCCGGCAAGAAGGTCGGCTCCCACGTCGTAAGTGCCCGCTCACCTTGAACCGCGCCGCATGCGTGGCCCTCCCCCATCCCTTTTTGTCGCCTGGGCGGCGACCGGCGGACCCGACACGAACCGACCTAGCTAACTCGTGCCATAGCTTTCCATGGGTGTCCTCGGAACGATGTTCGCTGGCTCGTGGGCTGCTACCCGCGGCGGTGGCAAGCCCAAGACCGCCGCTGGCCCCCCGATTAACGCCGAGTCCAAGGAGGAGGGTGACTTTATCCAGTATGTGTCTCCAAGCGCTCCCAATGCGAGAGCTTCCAACCATGTATACCGATTGGGGAAATGAGACTAATCACCCGCAATAGGCAATTCCTGAAGGAAGTGGACGGCGGCGACAAGAAGCCCGCCCAGCACTAAACCGCCCTCGCCCTCGAAATGGATGATACCGACGGATCAGCCGAGCCTTGAATTCCATGATGCATGAGTGCGGCCCCATCCCATTTGCTGCTTCCATATACCGTGCATTGAGATGTGTTGGTTGGGGTTTCCCTTTTCTCGTTCCTGCAAACCTGGACGGGTCGATTATTGGAAGTGGGTGGATGGATCTGTACATATGAGTTGTGTACGCTGCATAGAAGAATGATTCTTCTGAGTTTGGTTTCTTCCGAGGGTAGAGGAGTTGTGGAGGATTTGTAGACCTTTTTGCCAAGGGCAGGGCACTTTAACCTTGTTGCAGTATCGGTAGCCATGGCTTGTGGCATCGCGAAATGCTGCGAGATTTTGCAGCTGAGTTCAAATGTCTTCGTTGCCCGTCGGTCGAGGTACTTACCGAAGAGGAAAGCAAATCTCGTTGCGCGTTGTAGTCACCAGATTTTGGAACGAAAAGCTAGAAAGCAATGCCCGCCAACCACCTAGAAAGCTCCGAGCGAGTCAATGGAGCATGATGAATACTTGGTGACATCTGCGAATCCAATTAGTCGCACTTAAAGCTCGCCAATTCAAACCTCCGTCATCCGCTCCCACCCCAACTTCTTCTCTACACCACTCTCTCCCAACTCGCCATGAAACCTCACCCCTTCCCACTCGCCCTCCACATTGGCACGGATATCGTCCATCTCCCGCGCATTACCCGCCTCCTCGCCCGACGCGACTACCTCTCCCGCTTCACCCGCCGCATCCTCAGCGACCAAGAACAGCAAGATTTCAACGCGCGCTTCCAGCACAGCTTCCCATCTCCACCTTCACTCTCAGCGCAGAAATCGCCAGCGCCGATGGCAGTCACGAAAGATATGACCCGCTGGCTGGCGGGGCGGTTTGCCGCGAAGGAAGCGGCGCGAAAAGCCGCGCCCTTCGGCGCAGCTTCGATCGGGTGGAAGGATGTGATTGTGCATGTGCAGGACGTTGGAGAGGCGTCGCCGACAAACCCCGAGACTGCGGAGGGCGTGAGCCGCAGGCCGGAGATTGTGTATCTGGGAGATGGTGATGAGAGGGGGCGGGTTGGACGATTGTCGATCTCGCATGATGGGGATTATGTCGTCGCGACAGTTTTGGCGACGGGGTGAA
This sequence comes from Penicillium capsulatum, assembly GCA_028828875.1. Lineage (NCBI taxonomy): Eukaryota > Fungi > Ascomycota > Eurotiomycetes > Eurotiales > Aspergillaceae > Penicillium > Penicillium capsulatum. The sequence goes on along the minus strand of JAQJZR010000009.1, from coordinate 4,182,479 downwards.
GATTGATGTCGAGATGAACTACAACTGCTTCACTTCACCTTATGGGCTATACTACCGGCCAGGAACTGGATCGAGTCCCAGATGTTCCTGGTTCCGGCAGACCCAGCACTGGATACCTCCAGCATTATCCCCGAGGGCTATTATATCGCTCAAGCCCTGCAACAGGTTGCAGGACCGAGGGATCATTGATGGGCTAGCCCGGGTTCCCGTACCTGAATCTGTTATGAGTCGGATTTAAAGGTGGACCATACGACGCATTACAGATGTACAACATGAGCACTCAAATCCATTGAACCTATATCGTCTCATTACCTCAAACCTCAAGTCTGTCATTGTAGTGAGATCTCAGGTATTAGAAATGTCCGTATAGAAGTGGTGGTGATGTTGCTTCACACTCTCCCCGCTCATTCCAAAGTGGAACCGCACATCTTATCGTTCTATCCACCTCTTTCGGCCTTGCCAACACATTCATCCACATATTCTATAGCGAGGTAAGGAGGAGTCAGTCCTACAGCCCCCAATGATCGATGTGCAGGGCAGATTGGCATTCCTTATCCGATCGCGGGGTCTTCCCATCGCAAGCATCGCTGACAGTTGACTCAGATCAAATAGCCATGCCATTCTCGCATCACAGCCATTCGGGTCAATTCTGCCCGGGCCATGCAAAAGACTCGCTGGAGGAGGTCATTCAGACGGCTATCCGCAAGAAGATGCAAGTCTTTTGCCTAACGGAGCACATGCCCCGCGGCGCGGAAGATTTCTACCCAGAGGAGGTAAATAGGTCACCTCGCATCCCGTCCCCTCTCTCCCTCTTGCACCAGCAACACTACAGACTATGCGATTCGTGCTCACCAAAGACTAGATTGAATCCGGCCAGACCGAAGCCTGGCATGTCGCCAATGAAGCCGCGTACTGGGAAGAGGCCCTCCGGCTACGCGCCAAGTACGCCTCGCAGATCCACATCATCATCGGATTCGAGTGCGACTGGATCCGACCGGAATCGAGAGCATTGATTGATCGCTCGCTGGCGCGGTTCCCCTTTGAGTTTTTCGTTGGCTCCGTCCACCACATGCATACCGTGCCGATTGACTACGACCGGGAAATGTATGAGCGTGCGCGGGAGATCGCGGGCGGTACCGACGAGCGACTATTCGAAGACTATTTCGACGCGCAGCTGGATATGCTACAGCAGCTGCGGCCGTTGGTCGTGGGGCATTTCGATCTGATCCGGCTCAAGAGTGATGATATGGAGCGGAGCTTCCAGACGTGGCCCGGGGTGTGGAGTCGGATTCTAAGGAATCTGGACTTTATCGCTGGGTATGGAGGATTGCTGGAGTTGAACGGAGCGGCCTTACGGAAGGGCATGACGGAGCCATATCCCAAGGCCGAGATTTGCCAGGTGAGATGAAGCTACCCTAGGGGATCTCCCTCCATGTGCAGGACTGATTCCTTCGATAGGAGTTTGTGGCGCGCGGTGGGCGCTTCTGTCTATCGGATGACAGCCACGGCGTCGATCAGGTTAGTCTGAACTTCCACCGGGTATTGGACTTCTTGGATGGGGCGGGCATTGCAACGCTGCATTATCTGCAGCTGGGCGAGTCGGCGCAATCGGCGCCAGATGCCCGGTTCCCTCGCACGCAGATCGCATCTCTTTCGACGGGGGAGCTGAAGAAGATGGCGTTTTGGTGAGAATGGTAGATCGATCGAATCTATAGTCCAGCACGATTCTCAATGCATCCCCCGGTAATCGTATCCGGCTCACCCATCAATGCGGGGTTTCCAGCTGGACAAGGAAAGGATCCGAGGCCAACGATGCAGTAGTTCCAATCAAAAGATGCGACGTCGGGACGGTCGTGGTTATTACGTCGAACCCCCACTGGGGAAAAAAGTGGATAAAACCACACGCTGCCCCTCGTTTGCCAACTTCCCACCTTTCCCATCTCCATTTCTCTCCAATCATTCATCATGGGCGTCGAAAAGAAGATTCTCCAGGCCGGTAACGGCGTCGATTTCCCCAAGAAGGGCGATGTGGTCGCCATGCACTACACCGGCTGTCTCTATGACCAGTCCCAGGAAGCCAACCACTTCATGGGCAAGAAGTACGCGCTGTCTCGGCCCCCGTCGTTTGCATTGTGCCTCTAACTCTGGTTCAGGTTCGACAGCTCCAAGAACCCTGGCCGCGGCCAGCCTTTGTCCTCCGCCATTGGCGTTGGCCGTCTCATCAAGGGTGCGTTCTTCTCGTCAGCTCGACCATCGCGCGGAGGAGCTCCCGGGAGAGGTTGAATCGGGGTGTTTTTCGCGACGCGCTGGATGCTAACATATATCGACGATCCAGGCTGGGATGAGGGTGTCCCCCAGATGAGCCTGGGCGAGAAGGCCATCCTGACCATCAGCGCGTGAGTCCCATTCCCTTCCATACAAAATGAAGACCGACTGACTCTTGGATACAGTGACTACGGCTACGGTCCCAAGTACGTGATGACGTCCCTAGCTTTGAATCCTTTATATTCCCGCATATTCCGTCCATCACACCCAGCATGATCGCGAACGACAACGGGCTACGCTAACACTCTTTTCTTCTTCAGTGGCTTCCCCGGCCTGATCCCCCCGAACTCCCCTCTGGTCTTGTAAGTCGATTCGAGCCTGTGAATGGAGAAGAACACGTCTGACCCTACCTACAGCGAGGTCGAGCTTGTCAAGATCGGCGACAAGAGCGCTTAAATTTACGCGATCACTGGGTGGCTTAGTGGATATTTCGAATTTGGCTGTGCAATTTGGCTCGGTTCGCTCGAGCGATCCGATCGGTACAGTAGAACCATGAATTGAAGCTCAGTTGCAGCTCTTCCATCTCGGTCTTGCGATTGAGTGGAGAGCGTGCGGTACCAGCCATCCTGTGCCTCCGTCTTGTAGATGTGCCGAAGGGGCTTGCAGTAGTGAACCACCTCAGCGAGAAATCCGGTTAATAAAGTCCATCCCCGACGCGCGATAGTCGTCGCGTTCCACATAGCTCGTGTCTCGGGGCAGTCGAAACACGAAATTCGTCGCTTGAGATGAGTAGCGAGGCCATTGCGGGATATGAAGAACTATCAAAGTCAGTCAGATGCCAGCTACAGGCGCTGAGATCGTAGTTTCATATATACCTCCGTGTCCATTGGGATCCAAGTCCGTGACGAAAGACGCCCACATGCGCGCCACCATCTGTCCTAGATGCAACCGCGCAGGATCAGATCCGAGGGCAGTGATGTTCTGCAGGGGATTGGCGAAGACGAAGGGGAGCTGCGGGAATCAGCAATGACCGACTTCCATCCCGTTCACGGCAAATGTATACACGCACCTCGGCAAAATGCTGTTCCCCGATCAGTCCGGTCGAGTTGAGCGCCGCGACATTCCAGCGGTGGGAGTATACACTCTTGCCCAGGTTGGACATGGTTTGTGCTAGCATCCACGCGGTGCCACCATTGTCAGATCCCCGGCCATGGACGCATACCGCTTGTACTGGAGTCCTAATTCAGGCCAACTCGTATTATCCCAGTCATAGGGACAGCCGAGCGAGGGGTTGTTGGGGGGAAAGGAAAGTAATTCGTTTGGATGCTATCACTGACGTTAGAGGTTTGACAGTCAGTTACAAGAGATGTTATACGAACTGATCAACTGCTCGATGCCACTGCTCGTCGGTGTCGGTGCCTGTAGTTCCAAAACTGGTGCCTTCGTCTGTATCTGTGCCGAGAAGAATGGGTACCTTGGCAATTTGACCTTTACGATAACTGATCTGGGGGGTGCTGGGTGATGGAGTCGCCATCAACAGTGGCGAACCAATCCTGGCCTTCATATGCTACCTTGTAAAATTCTTCGTAGGGAAGGTCCCGAAAGCATTGTAAAGTATTGGAAGAGTGCGCACAGCTGGTCGAAGTATGAGTATCTGTAGGCATTCAATGGTATTCGACATACCCAGCACGATCAACCAGGTGCCATTCGGTGCCATTATAAGGTGGGCCGATGGCGTTGCCAGACTCCATGATCGCTGCGAGTGTTAGAGACAGTCAACTTCCAAGCGAGTGTAAATACCAGCTCGGAAAAGACCTTCGTGGTCTCCACCATTGGTGACCAGGTGCGCGCCAACACTATACGCACCGCTATCGGAAGCCCCATTGTGGTTAGTTGACATCCAATCGGTTCGATTCTTGCCGGCATCCTCACGCAGATTCTCCCCAGATGGTGATGCGATCTGGGTCGCCGCCAAAATGCCTTGGTGTTCTGTTTCACCCATCGCATGGCGATGCGTTGGTCACGAAGGGCCAAACTGAGTGTTTCCGTCGGCCTGTCTGATGTCAATACTCTGATCGAATGTCAAATTCAGACGAAATGCACTGACTCGCACTTCTTTCGAGTCTAAAAATCCAAATGCAGCTAACCGGTAGTTGATGGAGACTCCTAGCACTGGGTTGCCGCTGACGGTGCTTTGTTGAATAACATAGCTCATATTGTATCTATCGAGGATCGAGCATATCAGCAAGGGGACATATCTATATAGAACAGCAGGTTAGAAGAACAAGGTACCTAGGATCTGCAGTAGCTCCCTGCTGCCACCCACCACCAAATATCTATATGACCACCGGCAGTAAGCTCTCTGGTTCACCACCGGGTCCAGATCTAGGTCGGATGATGTTCAAATTCAGACAGTTCTCATTCAAACGGATAAGACCCAGATTGACTAGCTTCGTCGTGTCGGAGCCGTAGCCGGGACAATCGTATTCATACTCGGTGACATTGTAGTAGACAGAGGCGGATTGCGGACCATAGAAACTAGAGTCACTGTCGCGAGCTGTATAAGTATTCTTCAGTTTAGATGGAGTGAAACGAGCTGGTTATCGGCATATTTGATCCCTAGAAAGAGATCTTGGTCAATCCCGAAAGCGCGCGACCGACAAATGTAGTCTTAGATTCGTCTTTGCTGCTGGACGGGAGCGTGGCGGTTGGAGAATCATTTGTAGATCTTTTAGGACTGGGAGACAGAGAGGTAAACTGAATTGCGAGTAGCAAACAAAACCATACCAATATGTACAGCATCCTGTTACTTGATGAGCGGTTGGCTTCACGGTGCAAAGTGAAAGGGGGATGGACGAGCCCGGTGTCGCGGGATTTATATCAGCCCCTCGTCCAGGACATCACCAACACTACATGTGCAACGCAGGTGAATTAACTGTCCTTCTCCACAACGTGGTTTGTATGCATCTAATGAGTAGGATTTCCGAGTACATGTGGGGTTCTGATTGCCCATAGGTGGAAATAGAAGCTAAGAAACTCCGCACGAAATAAGGTGGAGTAACCGATCTAGATCGATATTTCTTGGCTTTCTTTTTGAGAATGGACCAGAAAGAAGCCATCGAGATGCATATACATACGCTTCTCGATGTAAAGGCTGGTTAACCCGAGTCAATTTTATCTTTTTCCTGTGATGAACTGCAGCTTGCATCAAGCTGGAAACCGGGCATCTCCGCCTAATAGGAAAGCTTAGATTACTGGTCTACAATGAATGATACGAGCTGAGCCATCTGTGAAAATCGGCCCACGCCGCGATGAAACAAGAGCTGAATCTTTGAATCGAGATCATCTCGGCAGGACAACTATACAGTGGTTTCATTACTATCAATTGATCAAGCGAACAGTTGTAATCGGTCGCCTGCACAGACCTTTTGTGGCCGAGATGCTATACGCCAGAAAAGCTCTAAGCACAAGGGTGAAGCAATGTCAAGTTGAAGATTCAATGGTTGAGGGAATAGAACAAAAAGAAAAACACCAAGCCGCTCACGTGAAACCATAGATCTGAAAAGGGGGGATCAAAGAAAAGAAAAGATGCAAAAAATTGCGGTCCTTTGCGGATCCACAGAAGCGCAGACGCTCCTCTATTATGTACGTGTGCACACTCAATCAAACACGTCAGTCGTCCTTCACTCGCGCACCGTATCCGCTCGAGCCCGAGCCCGAATCAAGTCCAGTCGCACGAGACCTGCTCGTTGCGGACGTGGAAGGCGCCACTCGCAGGGAGGAGGATGAAGAGGACGTGCCTTGCAATCCGGACCTTCGCGCCGCTCCCCTGCTGCGGCTGGGGGATCTCCCGCCCTCGGAGGCATCATCCAGTTCAATCAAATCGCCTCCGACGCCCCAAAGCCCGGGACTGCGTCCACGGCCACTTGCTTGCTGATTCGGCGGACCTTGTTGCAGTTCGTTGAGGCCGGCCTTGGCGCGGATCGCAACTTTGCGCATCCAGCCTTCGAGGGCTCCGCCAATGTTTTCAAGGCCAGTCGACGCATTTGATGTCACTGTCGACTCGGAGCCAAAAGAGGATCTTCGCAGGTTCTCAGGGACTGGTGGTGGTGCAAGTTGAGGCATGTGCTGTGAAAAGAACTTGCTAAGTCCATCCATGGCAGGCCCCGGGCCGGTTGAAGTAGGATCAAGCGTGCCAACTCCAGTACCAGAAAGATGAATACTGCTGCGTTGGCGGCGATGCTGAGGACGAGCGGAATGCGCACCACTCGGTTTTGAGTGGTCTCCGCGCGGTCGAATGCGGGGGAGAAATTCTTGGGATGAAGCAAGCTGCGGTGAACCAGGAGACGCAGTTCTGGTCGGGTCTCGCGACGAGCCTGAAAGGGGGTCAGCATCGGAGTAAGATACAGACTTCCGACGCGTGCGTGGGAAAAACCCAAGAGCTTTTCGTGGAACGCGGCCAATCTCTATTGCCGCGGGAAATCCATCTATTTGCACCCATTTTTCATGCTTCCAAATCCGATTCGCTTCCGTGTCACATGAAGCAGCCGTCGTTGGCTCAGATGATGTTCCATTGGGAGCGCTCGCCGGTGGGGCGATGGAGCTGCCATTGTCGTCTTCGCTGTCTGTTCCCAGAAGATCCACGCCGTCATTGGACCGGATTGGCATGCCTTTGACGGTACATGCATCGACTGGTAAGAGGACCGTCTTTCGGCTCTGAATGTTGTCGTTGGGCCAGAAGCCGTTGGCCTTCCGAAAGATAGCAGCTTGACAGCCGTACCTAATCGTAACCCCCGTGATGCTATCTGTGGCTTGCACGGGATGGATATACGCCAAAGCTTCCTCTTCGTTTTCGGGGTCGAGCGGTTGATCGAGATAATCCCCCGAATCGCGTCGTTTATGAAAGTTGCGACTCGTGATTGGGTCGGAATCTGCCAGGAGAAGAGCTTCACGTTTCTTTGCCTGCACTAGCGCTTGGCGTTCCTCCTTAGTCCCCGTACCAATCTCCGGGGAAGCAGGCGCGGATGGACCCCATGCCGAAGGCGATGATCTGGGGATGCTTCGAATATATAGGTCCGACCGTGATGGTTTCCTGCGTGAATTCGTCTTGGCCGTATTGTTCGGTGTATTTCGTCCAGTGTCGCTTCCCAAGACTGAAGAGGCCAAGCTCTGAAGTGATGACCATGAGGAATCTAGAAAGTCCGTAGCTCCCAGCGAAGAGGATGCCTTGGACGACCGATTCCAGCCGAGAGAGGCTGCCTCGTTCAAGATGTGGCCTGCAGGCTCTCTGACACGAGAAGGGTGTTTTTTTGGCAATGGCGATGGTCCTCGGGAGGAAAGCGGCGAAGGGGTGGCACCGCGCGAGCGAGCCACTCCGGCATCCGTGGACAATGTCGTGGATAGGCCGGAGGCGAAAGGCTGGGCATCGTTCCGCGCTGAATTGCTGGTCCGATTGACAGGATCGTCGTTTTCGTCATCCATGAAGGAAACTAGGCGGCGGGGACGCGATCGAACGGCGGAGGTGGAAGTATTACTCGCACCCACGGTGTTGGAGCCCAGGGAAGCACTGGCGAAGCCGTTGTTGGAACTCATTCCTACCAAAAAAGTCCCTGAAGACCTGTCTCCAAGGGTGTAAGGTGGTGTCCTCCCTTGGAAAGTGTGAGTAATGCCAAGGCACCGACTGCCATCAGTGGTCTCCTAGGAGAGACCCATCCGTCATTCACCCGCCTTGTCGCATTCGTGGCCTCAAGAGCTGGGCGCTGCAATAAAGCAGACCATGCAAGCCCGACCAAGAGCACCCTGGGTATTATACAGAAGGTTTCCCAATAATTGAAGTGGGGGCGGGAGAGACGGTCACAACGAGGCGATAGGAGAGACAGGAGGCGCGGCGGTGATCGCGATAACGAACCACGAAGAGCTGCGGCCCTCAATGAATCGAAACCCCGGTAGAAATTCGAGAAAGCAAAGGTCAGAGTAGGGTTGGGGCGACTCTGTACACAACGCGGAACTAGGAAAGCTGGCGTAATTGCAGGAGGTGGGTTTTCGGGGGCGCTGTTGTATGATCGGCAGGTGACTTCGCCGCTTGAGTCGCGCGGTACATGACGTTTGCCGACGATAGCCCTATATTTGCAAGTATCTCTACTCCCCTCTAGACATTGAGGGTGAAACAGGTGGTGTATATTGCAGCCCGTGTCTGTACATGAAAAAAGGAACCCCCGTCGAGCCATTCGATAGCCCCTCTGGCCCTGCCAGAACGTAATTGTGAAGAGCAAGCGATCCTTCCTATTAAATCCGAGGTAGAAATAACACCTTACTCGTCGCGCTGCGTGCCAAAGGTGTCCCGAATAATAAGATACATGGCAATCTAAATTAACCAAAAGATTACAGCAATCACTCTGGAGGCTCGGCCATGCCAAAGGATTGGTGGTTGACGGGCTTGATTGTCTTTCCCGTGTCTTCCCCGGTAAAGCAGGAAAAGTCCGAAGTACGGAGACCACGCACTTCATGAGGTGCCACCGAGTCGATGGACTGTAAGGTTTCGCCATGGGCCAACTTTTGCCGGATGACTTCCATAACGGGTCTTTTCACGGCTTCAATGCAAGCAGCCTTGATCGCGCTTCCAGACATCTTTTCTTCGGCCATATCAAAGAGTAGATGGGCCAGGTTAAAGTGGTCACGATCGACTTTTGTGTCCTTCAGCGTCAAGCCGAGAATTCTCTTCCGCTGATCATCAGTAGGAAGTCGGACCTCGAATTTCTTGGGCATGCGTCGGAGAATGGCTGGGTCAATCTCGTCCTTTCGGTTCGTGGCCCCAAGAACAACAATTCGCTGTGGCTCGCCTTCCGAGTTGACCGAGGTAAGACCATCCCACTGGGTCATAAACTCTGCCTTCACCATTCCACTCGCCTCATGCTCGCCGCTCGTTCGAGTCCCGAGAAGTGAATCTATCTCATCCACGAACACAATCGATGGCTGGAGCTTGCGCGCAAGAGAGAAGACTGCGTTGACCATCTTGTTGGAGTCGCCATACCACTTACTCGTTAAACTCGAGATGGGCAAATTAATGAAACAAGCACCACTTTCATGGGCCAGCGCCTTAGCAAGCATGGTTTTCCCGCAACCGGGTGGGCCATGCAGGAGAACTCCGGACGGGGCGGTCAACAGGGACGAGTTCGAGGAAAACAGGTGAGGCATGGTCAACGGATAAATCACGGACTCCTTCAATTCGGTGATGATATGGTCAAGGCCGCCAATGTCTTCAAATGACACCGGGATATCATCCGGTGCAATCACATTGACTGCGATCGATTGTTCGTATTGGTCGAGGTTAAGTTCGCTTTTTCGTTGTCGACGACTCCGCTTGCCAGTTGCGTCTCGAGATGTATCTTCGCCCGTTTCATCGTCGTCTAACCTCCGTAAGATGGCGGCCGATTTCCGTCGTTGTTCTTCCCTCTTCTGGGTCTCCGGGTCGAGATCGAGGCGTGAAAGTAGATATCGGATTAGGAAATACGCCGAGGCGGACTAAGACTTGCGGTCAGACATTGGTAGCCCAATGGGTAGGGGACTAATGGATTTAGAACTCACAGTGCCTGCGACCATTACCAGTTCTTGTAAGAACTGCTGCCACCGCCGGGCGCCTGTTGCAGCCATGACGACAACCGAGGGGATCAAACAGAGTAAAACTCGAGAAGGACCAAGGGGAAGTAGCCCTCGTCAGAGTGGGGGACAGGAATGCCAACACAGTGGGAAAATGCAGGTCCCAGCGATTCCGAGATGGTTCGGGCAGCTGTGGCGCGGTCGATCCTGTGGCTCGGAATGTCACATGTCACCCCAGGCGGAGTTGTTGATGTTTTGCGCGCGCCTCTTTGACATCAGACCAAAAGCCCTGCGTCATGCCCAAACGGAAAGCTCCCACCAAGATCTCGGGCCTAATGGGCTCCGACGACGACGAATTGATGCAAATGTCGGGAAATGAGGCATCCCAAGAGCCCCGCGAAGAACCTCCCTCCAAAAAGCCTCGCGGCCGGCCGCGAACCTCTCATGAGAACGCGACCGAAGCCAAAAAGACAGCACCGGCTAAAAAAGCAGGAACAGCTGCGTCGCGGACAGAACCCCAAAAACGCGCGCCGCGAGGGAGGCCCCGGGGCAGCAGCCGCACTTCAGACGACGCCGGCAACGCGCGTGCGTCGGCCTCAAGAGAGCCCGGTGTTGACAATACACACGAAGAGGAACTCAAAGACACATCAAATTCAAAAGGTTCAAAAAACACCCGAGTTACAGACACCACGAGAACTACGGCAACACGTGCGCGAGGGCGAGGCCGTGCAGCTAGCAACACGATGCAACTCCAGACAGACGGAGAGTTCGAGTACACACCGACAAGTGCGCGACAGGCTACCGCTGAAGGAGCCTCTGAAGATGATGCAGAACCGAGCCCGCGTCCCCGCGCCGCGCAGCGACGAAACCATGAAGCTGAAGTGGCTGAATCGCAACACATTGAACCTGCGGCAGAAGTCGAGGAGTCGATCTTCCCCGATGATCATTCTGGGACCCGGCATACCCTTGCCTCTGCTCTCAAAAATGCCCGATCGCGATTGTCCGTCCTCCGCAATTCTCAAGACCCTTCTCCACGCAAGCGCAAATCAGGTGTTGAAACGGATCAGGGTGGGGATCCTGAATTGAGACGGCGGATTGGAGATATCACCAAAAAACATGATGCTCTGGAATCAAAATATCGAAGCCTGCGAGAGATTGGAATCGTAGAGGCCAATACCAATATGGACAAGCTGCGTAAGCAATGTGAAAACATCACTACAGGTATGTTCCTTTTTCGAAAATATCAGATCCGAGACTGATGGGTCATCAAGCTTCAAATGAACTTGTTTCCTCTCTTCGATCTGAATTGGAGGCACAGCGTACATTGGGGAATCAAAGCCGCGGACTCCAGAAACAGCTGAAGGAGCGAGATGCAGAAATGGCTCAGCTCAAGTCAGAGGCAGATGAGGCGCGCTCTCAGCTTGCCTCGTCACAATCGGAGGTCAAGGCATTGCAAACGAAGCTGGCTGCTGCTCGCAACACGGCTGCAAGCTTGGAGACTGCGGCCAAGGTTCCCGGCAGTGCCATCAAGGGAGGGCCGGCCAACCGCGCTACAGCCGCAGCCACTGCTGAGGCAGCACAGGTAGCCCAACTTGCACAGCTAAAGGAAGACTTGTATTGTGATCTGACTGGGCTGATTGTCCGTGATGTAAAGAATCGCGAGTCTGATCAACTGTATGATTGCATTCAAACCGGGGTAAATGGAAGTAAGTGGTCCAATTTTAAACACCAGATGAGCTTTATGCTGACCCGCTGGCAGCACTTCACTTCAAGCTTTCCGTTCCCAAGGTGTCATCCGCCGAGTACGATTCTGCTGAATTTCAGTATCTTCCTCTACTGGATGCCAACCGAGACCGTGACTTGGTGAATATACTGCCCGACTTCCTGACAGTGGACATCACCTTCAATCGGCAACAAGCATCCAAGTTCTACACCAGGGTGATTGACGCACTGACCAAACGGCGTAGCAGTACTACATAGCCATTCATCTCAACACTATATACCTGTTTGATTTACCGAAAATCGGCCATCTAAACCTTGTAGAGCACCAGATGCCAAGAAGTTCTGCCGTGCACAATTGGTGCCCCGTGATTGGCTCTCACCGCCCCTGTCCGCAAGTTCCCCGATCCGTTTCAAGCTGTCAATGTTGACGCCGACCTCCTTTTGAATCGCGTCCTTTTGCTTCTCTCTCCAGGGGCCCAATTCCACTCTTTCTTCTTACTTCACTTCGGTCCCCCCCGTGTGAGAAAGTGGATAGATCATGGCGCGTCTCGGCCGCGTTGGGTTTCTCGCCCTCGCGGTGGTCTTCCACCTGATCTATACATATTCGATTTTTGATATCTATTTCGTTAGCCCCATTGTGAGTGGCATGCGATCATATGGTGTCAACCGACCTGCTGGCACCAGTGCTCCTGCCCAACGACTTGTCCTCTTCGTCGCCGATGGCCTACGCGCCGACAAGGCCTTCCAGGCCTTCCCCGATCCTTCCCCCGAAACCCCCGCCGCGCAAACCGACGAATTGATCCGCCTGTCACCATTCATCCGCTCCAAAGTCCTTACGCACGGTACATTCGGTGTCTCGCATACCCGGGTCCCCACCGAGTCTCGGCCGGGCCATGTTGCGCTCATTGCCGGCCTCTACGAGGATGTCTCCGCGGTCACTACGGGATGGAAATTGAACCCGGTCAATTTCGACAGTGTTTTCAATCAAAGCCGACACACTTGGAGCTGGGGCAGCCCCGACATCTTACCAATGTTTAAGGAGGGTGCGGTCCCGGGTCGAGTGGATGCGGACACGTACGGAGAAGAAGCAGAGGATTTCAGCATGGATGCGACGCACTTGGACACCTGGGTCTTTGAAAAGTTCCACAGTCTCTTTGAATCCGCCAAAAAGGACCCGGAGCTAGACCGGAAGCTTCGGCAAGACAAGTTGGTCTTCTTCCTCCATTTGTTAGGGCTGGATACTACTGGCCACGCTCACCGGCCTTACTCGAAGGAGTATCTTCATAATATCAAGGTCGTGGATCGAGGAGTGCAGGCAGTCACGAAGCTGGTGGAGGATTTCTATTCGGATGACAAAACCGCCTTTGTTTTCACCGCAGACCATGGCATGAGCGATCTGGGCAGTCACGGTGACGGCCACCCGGACAACACGCGTACTCCTTTAGTCGCCTGGGGCTCTGGTGTTGCGCTGCCGCAGTCTACCGTTCCAGGAACCAAGACTGGGCATGAAGATGGTTTCTCTTCGGATTGGGGGTTTGACCATATCCAACGCCATGACGTGGCACAGGCCGATGTTGCCGCTCTCATGGCATACTTGGTGGGCATCGACTATCCGGTCAATTCAGTTGGTCAGTTGCCGCTCGATTACCTCAGTGCAAGCCCCAAGGAGAAGGCACAGGCCGCTCTAGCCAACACAAAGGGCGTGCTGGAAATGTACCGGGTCAAGGAGGAGCAGAAGCGGGCAGCAGTGCTCCGCTATGTTCCTTTTGAGCCACTCTCGGGTGACGGTGGGATGTCTGTGGAAGGGCGGTTTGCCAACTTGGAATCTCTCATTCTCAATGAAGCATACGAGGAGTGCATCTCCTTGTCTTCTGAGCTGTTGGTTCTCGGTCTCGAGGGTCTGCGCTATCTGCAGACCTATGACTGGCTCTTTTTACGGACGATTGTCTCTTTGGGGTATCTGGGTTGGATTGCCTATTCTCTCACCACGGTCATCGACTTGCACGTTTTACATGGTACTTCGGAGTCCCACCGAACCATTGCTAGCATCTCGTTCTTTTCGTCAATCTTGGTGGCTTTGTTTTCCGTCTTCCTATACCAGGGCTCATCGGTTCGCTATTACCTTTATGGCTTTTTCCCTGTGTATTTCTGGGAGGAAGTGTTCGCGCGTCGCAAGGCTCTGATCGCTGGTCGCGATATTTTGCTCGGTCATGTCCGCTCATTTACAGGCTACCTAAGCTTTGGTTTGCAGTTTCTGGCATTTGTGGGTGTGCTGGAGGCGCTGGTATGTCGAATTTTCGAACAGATGAGATTCAATTCCGCTGACATTATTCGGCTAGGTTCAATCTTATTTCCATCGTGAGGTTTTCAGTGTCTGCTTTGCCCTGGCTATCCTCTGGCCTTTTGCCTATGGCTTGGCCTTTGTCCGCAATCATGGCATTTTGATTGCTACATGGGCTCTTGGCTGTGGCCTGATGAGTAGCTTTACTCTGCTACCGGTCCTGAAGAAAGAGAACATCAATACCATGTGAGCTCTCGTGTGCTCCCTGCTCTATGGCATTGCTAACCAAACTCTAGTACCTATGGAGGTGTTCTGATGTTCCTGACCGGTGTACTCTATCTGATGTTTGAGAATACCATCATTGGGAAGCTCTCATCATCAAAAGTCTCGGGGTCCATCAATAATGTTGGGTCCCGAGTCATTATGGGCATGCAGGTATGTTCTTCGTGTTTTCGAGCAGTCATCTGGAATACTAATTAGCTTATCAGGTTGGCGTTGTTTTGCTTGCCCTAGTCGTCACTCGATCCAGTGTTCTTGCTCTTCAGGAGCGCCAAGGTCTGCCGTTTGGTAACCAAGTAGTTGGCTGGGTTGTCCTGGGTAAGTGAGGAGACTGTCTCCGTTGCACTCTGGTACTCATCAATATCTAGGGACCTCCTTCGCGTTGCCCTTTTTTTCACCGACTCTATCCCAATGGCCACTATCTCCACCGTCTCATGGTCATCTTCCTGACCTTCTCGCCCATGTTTATCATCCTCAGTATCTCATGGGAAGGGCTGTTCTACTTTGTGTTCTGCATGACTCTTGCGACGTGGGTTCGTCTTGAACATGCAATTTATGTTCACACAGCCGGGACACGTGTGCCCAAGCCAACCAGCAATGGCTCGGCTGTTTCCAAGCCCGCTCCTAGCGCGACAGCAACCGTGGATGGGGAGACGTACCATTACCGTGCACTCACTGTTTCCGATACCCGCGTGGCGCTTTTCTTCTTTTTCCTCCTACAATCGGCGTTCTTCAGCACCGGCAACGTCGCCTCCTTTTCATCATTTTACTTGGACAGCGTACGGCGGCTCATCCCGGTCTTCGCGCCATTCAGCCAAGGCGCTCTTTTGATCATCCAGATCTTGATCCCCTTTGCCACCATTAGTGCCAACCTTGGTATCCTCAACCGTCGGTTGGAGGTGGCGCCCAGTGCGTTGTTCATGGTAGTCATGTCCATCTCGGATGTGATGACTCTCAACTTCTTCTATATGGTGCGCGATGAAGGCTCATGGCTGGATATCGGCATGACCATCAGCCACTTTATCATTGCCAGCTTGCTTTGCACCTTTGTGGCCGGGCTCGAATTCCTCAGTGAGCAATTCGTCAGTGGCGTGGATTTTGGTCCCACGGCCGCTGCCGTGGTACAAGCTGTCACCGAGTCCGCCGAGTGTGGCCACGAAGCCCCTGCTGTGACCCCGGTCAGTAAGGGCCCCAGCAAAGAACCCAGTAAGAGCAAATCGAAGAAGGGGCGGAAGGGCAAATAATGGAAGGATGCTATCGTGGATGTACTTTAATCTCTTGGTTCCATATGTCGGACCGCCTTGTTAATATAAATCACGTTACCCAAGATCACTTGCATTGTCCGAACTCGACTTCGGACTTTACTTCCTCACTTTCCCCCGATCCCACGCCGACATGCAAGGGTCATCAGTCCCCACAACTCATCTCGTCCGATCTGGTGCTGGCGAACCATCATGGCACCAGCAAAACCAGCGTTGTGCCTGACGGGCCGGATCCGCGTGTCAAGTGTCAATGGTCCAGGGTCTCCGCGCACTGTGATTGGCCCAAGCTGCCCCAGACTCAGAATTGCCGAGGCATCACAAGCTCCCCAGCCCGCGCGCCCTGACGATATTCGAAGGATTGGACATCCTGGACGTGACGATGCGGGAAGTTTGGTCTCCCCGCAATTTCCTGCCCCGAGTTTTCGCGTGATCCCCGCATTCCGGGGCTGGCAGAGGTTGGTGTATCTACGCGAGAGTTGTAGGTACTGGTTACTGGTGGACTGACGTCCAACAGGTATGGTCTCGGCGGGGGAGTGATCGAAACTTAAATAGATTGACGAGCGATCTACATCCCACATGATCATTACGGGAATGTCACCCAGGACATGGTCGATTGGGAGTGCCAAATGGATCCAGCACCGCCATCTAGGTATACATCTCTCGAAATATATAGATGGGACAACCGCGCGCCAGGTCACACCGCATATGCCCGTGATGCGTCCCGCACGAAACGACCCGAGTTCATAAAGGCAATTAAGAATCCTTCTGCACCGGGCACTGTACGGAGGATATAGTGCATGCACCCTCCGTGTCTTCCCGCGTGGCGGTGGAGGGGGGAGGCATGGAGGATTGAGCTCAGATCGCTTACGCGCCGGGAAGTAAGTGCCCGGGGGAGTTTCTGCCTAGATCCCAAACCAAGAGAAGCGAATCTGCGGCTCCTGCGACAAAAGTCGTTGGTGAACCGGAGTCGTATTTCCACGACTCCAAGTGGAGGTCCCCCAAATAGGGTAGGTCGGCCTAGTGCCTGGTCCATCCATGGACTGCCCGTCTTTGGCACTGACGACCCCCGTTGCTTTCCGTTTCCAGACTTGTGGATGACCGTTTCAGAGGAGACCTTTCGGCCCGGAGCCCCCTCGGGGTTTCCTAGACTGGGGGATCCGTGTCCCCCCTCGTCGATCATTGCACCCGTGTTGGGCGGACGGTTTGGATCATGGTCGGGCTCAGACTTGGAGGAAGAGGACCCGGGAGATCATAAATGCCATCGTAGATTGTCCAGCGAGCTGAGATTTTCATTCCACAGGGAACTCGTGGGCGAATCTCGGCGGGTGGGTTGGGTTGGCTCTTTTTTGAGGTTTTCGCGAGTGGGGGACCACCAGCTGGATGAGATGGGAAAGATCCCAAGGTACCTTGAAGAAACAGGGCGAGAATCGGAGCAGAATCCTTGCGCCAGAAAGCACAGCCGTATACTCCGTACTCACTGCTCGACTCCCGCAGCCAGTCAGAGGGATCTGATTCGCATCTCCACCAGTGACCTCAGTTCCATTATTGCCACCCCCCAATTCCATCCCAAACGGCGATTCTCCCCAGATTCTATCTTCATCTTTCTCCGGGACTTTTCGTGTGTGTTTCCTACTTCCTCTCCTTCTTCCCCCCGACTTTTTCTCCCTCGAGCTAAGAGGAAGATCCTTCTCCACCCTATATCACCTCGGTGTCTACTCCCCCCCCCCCCAACCCCCCTTTTACCCTTCGCTCCCCCCCGCTCTCCTCGTCCTGTCGCTTTCCCATTCGGAGCCCTCTGGACGAGGATCGCGCGGCCATGAGCACTACGATCGAATCTCAGACCGAGTCGGCGGCCACTCATCCCAGTCCGGCGCCCAGTGCCACTGGCTCGACAGGAACCTCCGGCATCACGGTGCGCAATGGCCCCGGCGGTCAAGCAGTCAGCTTCAGAAGGTGAGACCTTTCCGCTTTTTGGGTATTATGATAGAATGGCTCGGCGACGAGATATGGGAATGTGCGGCTTTTGTGTGTGTGTGTGGTGGTGGTCGCGGGGATGGACGGGCGCAGACACAACGGTGGAGGGACGGGGGGCGCCGCAGGGTTTTTTCTTCTGCATCCCATCGGGGTGGTGGGAGGCTATAAAGCCCGTTGAGAAAGGCGATACTGACGCGGGTTTTATTTCTAGACAACGGGCATCACGCGCGTGCGAGGTACGTTCTTTTTGTTCGAGACGCGATCTGGTGCTGGGGAAACCTCGGCTGCTGCGGTGCCTCGGTCCCTCCTTATCGCGATGCAACCCAGCACCAAGCGCAGATTGACCCCCCCACCATGAAGCATACAACTAATTTGCATTTTGTGATTCGGTTCTATAGACCTGTCATGCCCGCAAGGTGAGTTTTTTCTCCGCGCTTTCCGTCATTTCCATCGGTCGCTCGCCTAACTGTCGTTCTTCCCCGACCAGGTTCGCTGTGATGCTGCCAGCTTAGGAGTCCCTTGTACCAACTGCACCGCTTTCTCCATCGAATGCAAAATCCCGAGCCCCAAGCGCAAGAAGAACCAGACCAAGCCCAAGGACGACACTCGGTATGTCGACAGCCCGCCCCAATCCGCCTCGGCCCTTGTCGACGGGGCGTTTGCTCACTTTCGACCCTCCAGCGCCGAAGAGCCTCCCGAGCCCGCACCGGTCGATCGAGGCGGCCAATCTACCGACTCGGAAGAGAAGGATGAGACTTTCGGATATCGTAACAGCGGCATTGCCGCCGGCGATGGCATGCCACCCACCGCCTTGACACACCAGGAGGAGGCCCAGCAGGCGTCGGCTCACAATGCTTATGCTCAGTTCATGAAGCCCAAGTTCGCCCGGGCTCCGATCAAGGAAGCTGGCCGCGTGGCATACCTGGGCGAATCCTCGAATCTGTCGCTCTTGGTCCAGGACCGCCATGGAACTACGGATGTGGTGCACTATCCCCTGCCGCCCAACATTCGAGGATCGCGAGCCCGGCTGACGGACTTGGACAACCTGGAGATTGACATTCTGCACCAGCGGGGTGCATTCCTGCTCCCGCCGAAGCCACTGTGTGATGAATTGGTCGAGGCCTACTTCAAATGGGTTGCGCCCGTGGTGCCGATTGTGAACAAAAGCCGCTTCATGCGCCACTATCGGGATCCGAAGAACCCCCCGTCGCTGTTGTTGCTGCAGGCGATCCTGTTAGCGGGTTCGAGGGTGTGTACCAACCCTCAACTCATGGATGCCAACGGTTCGACCACCCCGGCGGCTATGACTTTCTACAAGCGCGCCAAGGCACTCTACGATGCCAATTACGAGGACGATCGGGTTACGATTGTGCAGGCGCTGGTACTTCTAGGCTGGTATTGGGAAGGCCCCGAGGGTGAGTACTGGATTGATCCGCCATCCGGCCTCATTTCTAACGTCCCATAGACGTCACCAAGAACGTGTTCTACTGGACCCGGGTGGCGATTGTCGTTGCTCAGGGTTCGGGGATGCACCGCAGGTATGTGCTTTGCTCCTCGTAGCCCTGGGTTTTCTGTGCTGACGTCTCCTAGTGTGGAAACATCACAGCTCAGCAAACCCGACAAGAGACTTTGGAAGAGAATCTGGTGGACTTTGTTCACCCGGGATCGCTCGGTGGCCGTTGCCCTCGGACGACCGATCGGGATCAATACGGATGATTCGGACGTCGAGATGGTTACTGAGGACGATTTCATCGAAGATGAACTTGACACCCCTGCCGAGTACCCGCCCGATTCGGTGCATGTGCAGTTTTTCTTGCAATACGCCAAGCTGTGCGAAATCATGGGTCTGGTACTGTCGCAACAATACTCGGTGGCTTCCAAGTCACGGCGTATGAATGCGATGGATCTCACCCATTCGGACATGGCGTTGGCTGATTGGCTTCAAAACTGCCCCAAGGAAGTGTGTTGGCAACGCTCTCGACACCACTTCTGGGCCGCACTTCTTCACTCGAACTACTAGTAGGTCATTTTCAGATGTCTATGTAAGGTGCATGGCTCACACTAACCTTTCCAGCACCACGCTTTGTCTTCTGCACAGAGCTCATATGCCTCCCGCATCCTCGGCACCCAACAGCTACCGAGTGGAAGAAATGGCCTATCCATCACGCACGATTGCCTTCCAGGCTGCCGGCATGATGACGTCTATTATCGAGGGCTTGCAGGCTCACGGCGAAATTCGCTACACACCTGCATTCATGTATGGAAATCTACGGTCCCTCAAGTTCGTTTGCATACTGACTCTCCCACAGTGTCTACAGTTTGTTCTCGGCCTTGATCATGCACGTGTATCAAATGCGCTCGTCCGTGCCCTCAATCGTGGCGACCTGCCAGGAAAGAATCAATGTCTGCATGGCGGCCCTCAAGGACGTGTCAAAGGTGTGGCTGGTAGCTAAGATGGTCTGCACTCTGTTCGAGTCCATTCTTGGTAATAAAGCGCTGGAGGAGAGACTTCAAAAAGCCGCCGGCCGGCGACATCAGCGACGTCCTCATGAGCCCGCGACCGCTGCGAAGCGACCGGATCCGCCGAAGCGAAAGTTCGATGACATGGACTTGGGATTGCCTAATGGCGCTCCCACTCCGCCCGTGTCATACGAACGTTCGCGTCCTCAGACCCCGGCTGTGACACCCTCTCGGGAGCTGAACCAACCGCCGCTGGGCATGGCCTCGCCGAATGCCCAGCGTGGTCCTCTGGATCCTCTCTCTGGCCCTGCGAACTCGCGAGGAAACACTCGGCCAACCACGCCGTTCAATGCTCAGTTCTCCCTGCCCGCTACGCCCCCTGACTTCTTCCTCGTGACCCGTACATCTCCCAACCTCTCTCCGTCGCTCTGGGAGAACTTCCAGCCCGACCAACTCTTCCCCGATGGCACGGCGATCTTCCCCGAACTCACCTCCCCACCGCCGGCGACCGTCGACCCGCAAATGCACGTCGCGTCGCATCTTCAACCTCCCAACGCAGGCCAGCGGCCCATGATGGGAGGCCAGCCGCAGCCAATGCATGGACGGAGCATGTCTGTCTCCCAGGGTAGTCCGCCGATGATGTCGGGGATGTCATCTGGCATGGGAATGCCTGCAGGCCAGGGAACACAGCCGATGTTTGGTATGGAAGGCCAAACCTGGCCCATGCAAGGCTTGGATGGCACAGTGAGTGGCTCGGCGCTGGACGCTGCCAGCCAAGACAACGACAACTGGAGCAGCAGTTCGCGCAGTGGACCGACTGCGCCGACAACCTTGAACGTGGAAGACTGGTATGTTGACCTAAAATTTTCGGTAGATGACCTGCATCCTAACCCTTCTTTCAGGTTCCAATTCTTCGGTATTAACGGCGGCTTTGGTGATCTGGCTGCCTAAGCTTTTCCCAACTGCTTTTCATACCGTCTATTTATTTAATCCCGTCCTGGTATATAGGTCCTCTGTACTGGCCACTCAAAAGGAATTGGGGGAATGGGGGATTGGAAGGCGTTTCCTGGTGTGGTCGTGAGAGGAATAGGAGTTTTATGAATTTTATGAATTGCTTCCCCAACAGGAAAACATGCCTCAGTAGGGTAAGCCAATCCAGTCTGCCTGACGTAGTTGAGCCGATCGGGTTCCGGCAACTGGCGAGTGTCCCAATCGAGCCTAGCACATGACGGAATCACATCATCTCGTGTTGTGGCCAATCAGCGTGCTCCGAGCGCGGAGTCATCGTTCAGTCCGGGGTGGAAGGAGGTTCTTTTTTTGTATTCTCAGTATCTCTGATCCTGTGTGTGTTTTTTCTTCTCGTGGTCGCCTCTTGTGTCAATCGTCTCAATTCCTCATTCCCGTCTTCGCCCGCCGCCCCTCTACCAATCCCCACCGCTCTTCTCTACCCCGCTCTGCAGCGATGTCGGCATCAGGATCCGGAGTGCCTAGCGCTGCGTCGGGGTCGTCAAGCTCCGTCAAGAAGCCGTTCCCTAATGTCGACCTCCAGGGCAATGACCTGCCCCCTTCTCCTGCCCCTTCTAGTCCTCACGCTGGTCGCCGGTACAACATTGCCACCGAGCTAGTCTTCACCGAGGGTAGTGACCAATACAATGCAAGCAGCGTGCCTATTTACCAGGTAGGAAGCAAACAAACAACGCGGATATATCTGGCTTAACTAATATTAATGGATTGATCTTATAGAGTGCTACTTTCAAGCAAACCTCCGGCGCCGGAGGTGGAGAGTATGATTACACTCGTTCCGGCAACCCAACCCGCACCCACCTCGAGCGGCACCTAGCCAAGATCATGTCCGCCCAGCGGGCTTTGGTCGTGTCCTCCGGCATGGCTGCCCTGGACGTGATCACCCGGCTGCTGCGGCCCGGCGACGAGGTTGTGACCGGCGACGATCTGTACGGTGGAACCAACCGACTGCTCAAGTACCTGTCGACCAACGGCGGAATCATTGTGCACCACGTCGACACGACCCAGCCCGAGAAGGTCGTGGAAGTGCTGAGTCCCAAGACTACTATGGTGTTGCTGGAGACGCCTACGAACCCCTTGATCAAGATTGTTGATATCCCCCGGATCGCTGCGGCTGCCCACGAAGCCAATCCCAGCTGCCTTGTCGCTGTTGACAACACCATGATGTCCCCTCTACTGCTCAATCCCTTGGAGCTGGGCTCGGACATTGTCTACGAGAGTGGAACCAAGTATCTCTCCGGTCATCACGACCTGATGGCCGGTGTGATTGCCGTGAACGACCTGGCACTGGGAGAACGGCTATACTTCCCCATCAATGCCTCCGGGTGCGGCCTTTCGCCGTTCGACTCGTGGCTGCTGATGCGCGGTGTTAAGACTCTCAAGGTGCGCATGGAGCAGCAGCAAACCAACGCGCACCGCATTGCCGAGTTCCTCGAGTCGCACGGGTTTAAGGTGCGCTACCCGGGGTTGCGCTCCCACCCGCAGTACGAGCTCCATAACTCTATGGCGCGCGGCGCTGGCGCCGTGCTCTCCTTTGAGACAGGAGATGCCAATGTTAGTGAGCGTATTGTTGAGAGCGCTAAGATCTGGGCGATCAGTGTCAGCTTTGGCTGTGTCAACAGTCTCATCAGTATGCCCTGCCGGATGAGCCATGCCAGTATTGACGCAAAGACGCGGGCGGAACGCGCCATGCCGGAGGATCTGATCCGTCTCTGTGTTGGTATCGAGGACGTCGACGACCTGATTGATGACCTGCGACGAGCGGTACGTGTTGCGATGAACCCCCGTGCTGTTGATGACGACTGACTTTCTTTTTCCTTTTCCACAGCTTGTACAGGCGGGAGCCGTGAACGTGACATTGGATGGATTCCAGGCCTCATAGTTTATAAATTTTGGGCGTTTGGGGCATCTAAAATTCGTGAAATATACCACATCCATGGATCATTGAACGTTTATCTAGCGCGGGAAACTTTAGATCGGGCCGGCATCGGAGCGCTCGGCGCCCGGGTTATTCTCGTCCGAGCGTATAACTCCATTTGTAATTGCTTCCCCTTCATTTGGTGTCCCCGGATTTCGTTCTCTTGAGGATGACTCGCGATGCCGTTGGACGAGACAGTCCCTTCGCCATGGCGACTGTCCCTGACCCCGTCGCGCGCGGCCCACCCGCGCCAGCTCCGGCGAACGTGACCAAGACCGCGCCGGCATGGAATCAGAAGGACTTGGGGCTTCGTCTGGGTGTAGATGTCGCCAGTGCTGCGACTGCTGGCGCCTTAACATGTCCATTGATTACCATCATTGATCGGTAAGTTCTGGACTCCCGTTGTTCATGTCAGAAAGGGCGTTGAAGCAGCGGAACTAACAATGTCATTCCCAGTGCCATCATCGAAAAAGCTTCTAAAGGATTCCCCATCCGCCAGACGATCTCCAGCTGCCTCAAGTCCATGATCACTCGGCCCAGTGGTTTCTTCCTCAGCACGCCTTTCCTTCTCATATACACCCTGTACAGCTCTACATATCTCACGGCAAACGCAATTGACACCGTCACCTCGACGCTCCGCAACCAATCCTATTCCACTATCACACCGGGACCGGCCAAATTCATTGCTACCACCACCGTGAACATGGCAATCTGTGTATACAAAGACGCACGCTTCGCGCGGATCTTCGGCGCCAACCCTCCGCCAACAAGCTTCCCAGAACCGTCATCGAATGCATCAAGGATACCAACACCCTCCGCAAGAACAACAAGTCTCCGTCCCCCAGTACCCCCATCCCTCCCAGCCGCCCCGACAATCCCCAAAATCTCCTACACGCTATTCTGCCTCCGCGACAGCGTCACCATCTTCGCCTCGTTCAACGTCCCGGCTCTCATCGCCCCCTCGATCCCGGATTTTGTCGCTGCAACCCCCTCCATGAAAGCCGCCACCGCCCAATTCGCCTGTCCCGCCTTGATGCAATTCGCCAGTACCCCGATGCATCTCCTGGGTCTGGACCTGTACAACCGCCAACCACCGGGCGGCCTCCCGTGGACTGAGCGCGCCATGCGCATCCGCCGCGATTACATCTCCAGCTCGTTCGCGCGCATGGGCAAGATCGTCCCCGCGTACGGCGTCGGCGGCGTGGTCAACGTCCGGCTGAGGTCGGCACTGATGCAGAGACTCGAGGCGCGATAATGATCTTGTTGCAATGATTCTCCCCCGATTAGACCGTGCCTGCTTGAAGAGGTGTGGTCTCAGAATCGGCCGGCATGGTGTTTGGACGAAATCAGGCTTGTGAGCCATGACCTGATGACATTTGGTTCGTTTCTTATAAACTCTCCACTCTAGACTTGAATTTGGGTAATATCTTGGCGGTATCCCGGTGTTGCATGGCGTCTGGGCTGGCCTTTATGGGCTATCATTTTGTGCATTTCTTCATTTGACCAGGCGTTTGGGTTTAGACTTTTTTTTTTCTTTCTCTTCTGGCTGTGATTTATCGAGGATGTTTAGATCTGGTATATTTACCGAGGCTGTAGATGGAGGTTCATCTTAGCTGTTAATATTATTACCATTGGACATTATAATCAGCATAGGATCTGATCAGAGATACACGCAGCGGAGTCAAGAAAAATGGTAATCAATTATTTGTACATTTAAACATAGTACATGTCCAATAAAGCCATACAAGACCAGCAGATATGGATTCGAGAGAAATAAAGCAATTACCACCTGGAATTACAGGTTAGTCAAACCACAAGTGACACGAAGGAAGGGAAAACTTACGCAAAGGGCTCGGAGTGAAGATAGAGCTCTTCGACCTCGCCGCCAAGGGCACGCGCCTGCGCCAGCGCAGCTGCATTGCGCGTGTCATGGAGCATGGACGCAGGTCCACACACCAGCACGCCGATTCGCTTCTTCTTACCACCGGGGGCCGTGTGGACCCGCGCATCGGTGACAGTACGCGCAACGAGGCCTGGAATATCCGGACGAGCGTCCCGATGGACGTTCAGGCTGAAGCTGCCCGTAGTAGTGATCTCAGGCGAGGGCATTTTCTTGACGGGCCCTTTCTCTTCTGAGTCATAGGTCGATGCGGAGTACGTCGAGTCGCGATTCGTGGAGCTTGCGCAGGACGAGACATTCGAGGTGACATGGACTGAAATGGCGGTCTCGAAGCCACTGTCGAGGTCGGCTGAGAGCATGGTTGAGTGCGAGAGCCGGGACTCGATTTCGTCGGTGTACCAGTCCGCCATGTCCATGTCGCGGGTGGAGAAGACAACCTGCAGTTGGCGGCGACCTTGGCCGAAGTGACTCTGGCCTGGGCTTTGGCCGCTGAGACGGAGGGCTTCATCGACCATGGCCAGGGAGAACCCGCCGCCGGAGCCACCCGCGATCACGAGGAGGGTATCGAAATGGGCCATGTGGTGGGCACTGACTCCACCGTATGGGCCCTCGATGAGGATTTTCTTGGAGATGCCGGGCTGCTTGGCGGCCATTGAGGCCAGGCGTGCGGTGACGCCACTGCGCGGCTTGATATAAAAGATGAGTTCAGAGGCTTTGCCGATTTCGTTGGGATCACGGCACACGGAGGAAATAGTGAATGGATGAGCAGTCAGCAGGTGTAGGTCGGATGTTAAGAAACGAATGAAGACATGCTGGCCAGGGGTCCAGCTAATGACAGTAGGCACCGCGACACGCAAGAGACCACTTGGAAGGAGCTCAAGGGTTGCATTGTGCATGCCATGCATGAGATAGGTGCGAATCTGAGAGGA
The DNA here is from genome assembly GCA_028828875.1 of Penicillium capsulatum. Lineage (NCBI taxonomy): Eukaryota > Fungi > Ascomycota > Eurotiomycetes > Eurotiales > Aspergillaceae > Penicillium > Penicillium capsulatum. The sequence continues at coordinate 4,156,870 of JAQJZR010000009.1, read as the reverse complement.
CACCAAACAGAGGAGATAGATGACGCCAGTTGCGATGAAGTAGTCCCTGGAGGGGTTAGAGGAAGCCATGGAATAGGGATGGCGAGTCTTACCATGAAGATAGACGGAAGTCACAGTGAAGGAAGAAGAAGACCACAAAAACCACCGAAGCGAAGATGTGGGTGGCCTTGAAAAACTCGTAAAATTTGTTTCTGCTTCAAGTCAGGTTGGCTCATTCATAGGGGAATGTTAATGCTCATCACTTACCGAATGAATGGCAATGACATGATAGTCAAATAGGCTTGCGCAATCAAGGCAACGACACCAGTCCAGTATGCCACGCTGGTCTTCCACTGCTTGATCATATCACCTTTCCAAACGTTATAGTTGATGAACGGAAAGGTGTGGACCAATGCCAGGACAAACATCGCATAGCTAGTCCAGTGGTGGAAGACCTGCAGTTTTTCATGTGGAATCCCCGTTACAACGGAGATCATGTTCGCTTTGGTACTGAGGGCACTATTCGGAGATCAGCACTGTCCATGATATAATCGCTGCGCAGCACGTACAGGACGAATGGCAATAGCGCAAGGGCCATCCAGCCAGCTCGAGTCGCAATGGGAGGGCTGCCGCCATATGAAGCGTCTGTGGGCCAGTAGTATGGTCTGGACCCGAGAGTCATAGCTAGAGGTTCATTGTCAGTTGTGTATTATCCCACGCGATAGAGGTTCCACCTACCGAGGGAGAAAGCTGCGCCGGCCAATCCTAGGGCAATGACACCCAGTGATGGAGACCAATACCGCAGCACCGGGAAGCGATACCCGCGATAGGCCATATATCGCGACAGCGAAGTCGTGGTACGATAAACCCGGGTCCGTTTGACCCAGTCAGGGCAAAATTGCACGAGAAGGTTCGAGATGGTGAAGACTCCGATCACAGCACATAGAAAATAGACTGTAGCGAGCGCATATGTGTGATCGGCTTGGTACCTACAGCCGCACTGATCAGCATGTCAACACACCCCGCGTATGCAAAGACCGTACCAGTATCGCCAGCGGTTGCCGCGGAAGGCGCATTGTTCGGGCGTCAGCTTGCAATGGTCTGCACGAGACGAGTGCAAGAGAACCGGCTGATCCAGCCAGGGCACACTGCCCTGCGACATATCCATGTCCTTCATCTTGATCAACAACGGGGTGTAAGGCACAACAACGAGCAAGTCGAGCGCATCCCAAGGTTGTTATGATTTGACCCAGAAAAGAGCGACGAGAAGAGGATGCACGGCTGACGCAATTAAAGATTGACGACTGAATTCATGGTCCATGTCATTGACTGCGCTGAACGTTGCAGAGCCGAAAACGGGAAGCTTGAAGGACACAGAACCAAGGGAGGCCCGCCTTGTTACCGGACAGCATTCCACGCCCGCCGATCACCCGCGGGGCCGTTGCTCGGAAATGAGCAGATTTCTCTGCAATCGTGCCGAAGCAGTCGCGTGCGCGAGGTGGAATTATAGGGGTTGAGGCGGATGCGAATTGTAGTTCGGCACTAGTGCCAGCCTCGCATGAGGATCGAGGTACTATGGACCGTTTTACCCCTGGGTGCGTCGCTTGGCATCTGGTGCCTGATCATGAAGGTTCATATGAATCCATTTGATCTGACCTCTCACTGTACTCCGTACTCCATGCATCTGAAGACTTCCGCCCCTGCAGATGCCCGTGTCGGATGGAGATCCCATCGCATCATGGGGTCTGAGCCCCGGGGGGGGGTGAATGCTACCTCCCCCAGATCTAGAACACAGACAAGATAATGACAATCAAAGTCCTGACGTCGGTGGCCATGCAATCCTGGATCTCACATCATAGGGTTTCATGCAACAATCGTGAAGTAAGATCGAATGAAACATCGCGCGAGCCTATCAGAATCATCAGATTCACCTACCGCATCGGGTTTAGTCGCTCACATGGCTCGATCAACCCTACATTCCCTTCATAGCTCGGTGATTCTTGCGAATCAAGGGGCGATGGCCGAAACGGAAGCCGTCGCTGCGATAGAAAAGGTGTTTGAATGGTCTTAAGTCTTCTGGATCCATCCTCAACGTGGGTGGCTGCCACGCATGCTGGCCGGGTTGAGATCGTGGCGCGGTGTACCAGTGGAGGTGACGTGCGCTGCCACTGCTTGGGAGGAGGCCAATAGAATATGGTGAATTCCCAGGGGAATACCAGGCGGCCGCCATGAACGATGTTGGATTCCACTTTCTGCACACGCTTCGGCCTGGGATAAGTTGATTCATAACAATAGGTATCATGTCAGTGAGATGACAAGCCACCATGCTCGGATGGACTCAGAACATGACCAGCCTGACACGTTTTTCTTCTAATATTTCTTTCGTTGACAAAACCTCGCCAAGCTCAAGGGATTTGACCTAGGAGATTCTTAAGAGGGGTTTCCTATTAATTTCTTCTAAACCAGCGATCATGGACCATATAAACCGCCCTCGATCTTTATGTACAATGTTGGGCTCAAATTCTGGCGGATCACGTACCAGAAAACCTCCCACAGCATTAGGTGTTGGTGGGAATAAAGTCTGGGTACCGATTTCCCGCCGTGGTAAACTTGGCCAAGGTGCTGTCGATCTGTGCCATCTCTTCATCAGTAAGCTCGATCAACTTGCTATTCTCCTCTACCCGCGCGGCAGTTGTCGCGCCGGGGATCGGGATGATTGTAGGCATGCCGGGGCGCTTCGACAATTCCCGGGTCCAGTTGATGGCGAGTTGAGCTGGGGTACAGCCCTTTGCTCTGGCTAGATCTTCAACCTGTTGAACAAGTTGCATATTGATCTCAAAGTTTCCGGGCTGAAATCGAGGGAAGTGACGCATCATCGAGTCTTCCGGCAGATCCTCAAACTTTTTGATTTGACCGGTCAACATGCCTCGACCGATGGGCGAGTAGGCCACGAGCGGGATTCCGTACTGAGCGCACGCAGCCGCAACACCGTTTTCCAGAACCTCCGTGGAGAAACTTGTCACGAGTGAGCAGTCCGTTGCTAATTGATGGCAATCACTGGAAAGATGCGAAGTGCACTTACAGCGAAAGCTCGGCCTCGACAGCGAGCACCTTGGTATACTTGACGGCTTCGTGGATGGTCTCGGCTCGGACCTCAGAGAGCGAGATACCTCCAATCTTACCGGTCTGAACGTACTCCTTCTCCATGACCTCGAAGGTGACGGCCATGGGCACATCCGGATCCCGACGGGCAAACTCGAACATGTCGATCTTCTTGCGGCCTTTGAGCTGGGAAATGCTGTCATCGAGAGTTCGGCGTGTGTTTTCGACAGAACCATCGGGCTTGTAGTTTTGAAGGTTGGTCCCGCCCTTGATGCTGAGAAGGAACTTATCCGCATCTTCCGGGTACTTTTGCAAGTATTGTTCTAGAAGAACCAGGCTGTTGTATTCCGGTGGTCCGTAGAACTCGCCGCCATTCCAGAAGTTACCTGTGACAATCATAAGCCGGATTGCGTTTGACAAGGTAGACATCCGATACTCACAGTTCTGTGCAAGAGAGGTGCGCAAGGTCTCAAAGGCCTGTTCTCGAGGGCATGGTGTCGCTCGCCAGGTCAAGCCCATGAGGCCGAAGCCAATCGGACCAACTTCTTTGTCGAGGAGGGCAGGCATATTCAATTGTTGGGAAAGGACTTGTTGCGATTATCCCCAATGATGATTTCTTGGAAGAATCTCCAAATCGAGTGCAGAGAGGGTCATTCTTATACATAGCCATGGAGAGCGATCCAATCTAGAGTTAGTGTATGAGGATGACATCGGAATTAGTGCGGCTGGCTGAGCCACGTCAAATCCCTATCACCGATTCCTTCATTATACGACGGACACAATGCACTGTGTGATCTTTTGGCTGCTCGTCGGAAATGCACTCGGACATCGGTGGCGAAGCATCGCGGCCTTATGCTTAAACTCCGAGAGCACATTGACCAATGAGAGACGGCAAGTGTTGGTTTTCCCGATCACCGCGTTGTTGACTCCGTACCGAGATATTGGTGCGGATTTAGGAAATATCAATATGGACACGTGGGAACTTTGAAAGGCTCTCGGGCAGTGCTTCTTTCAGAGCAGTCACGCTCTGGCCACCCTTGTCTTTGTAGAGCGTTGTAGCCCACGAGTCCCTTGCCAACCGGCCCGATCGCGGCGGTGATCGCCTCTCCGAGGACCATGAAATAGACATGCAACCGATTGACCGATTCCATCGAATCAGAGGGCCAAGGGAATTGAAGCAGGGCGGAGGATCACAAGTTATCAAGGCGGGCTTAGTCGCTCTTTCATATTTCAAGCGTGAGAAATAGCGGGGAATGTAGCAAATTGATACTTGTTTGGTTGATTCTGGTAAATTGCTTTCAGAATAAAAACATCTCTTGGAACCATTTCATGCTTTATCACAGAAGCAAAGTCGTGTTCAATTAGAGCGAGGCTATGAGCTCCAGCACATCATTAAGGAAAGTGTCGTCTCGGTCGTTACGTCGTCTCAAGCCTTGCAAATTCACCAAACGCCATCAAGAGAAAAAGAAGTCACCCTAGGCTAAAGCCCGAAGACTGATATTAAAGCGAAAGATCGTCGATGACAACGACCCGCTCCACGATCCAGTCAGCGAAGGCCTGGCCCTCAAGTTTCCAACGGCCCTCCATCCACACGTCGTAGACCCAATATCCCCATGGCTTACCGGGGGTGAGTTGCAGATCCCAGAGAGACGCGGATGCGCGACCGCCCGCAGAGTTCCTCTCTGCCCCTGCCGAGAGGTCTTGGTTGACATTGCGCAGTTCCAGGGCGGAAGCAGAGTTACTCGCATCCGAGTTGCCCTGGCGAAGAAGCCATTCGCGTTCCGCTTTCTCGCCGGCTCGCCGAGCAACGGCTTCTTCATCTTCCGATTGATAAAGGTCGCATTTAGTGCATTCGGTACAGCGGGAGCCCGGGTTTATCCGGAAATGCTCGCAGAAGTGCTTATACCCCCCTGGCTCCTCAAATGCCTCCTCAGGTGCATTGTCATCCAAGTCCTCCGCAGGCCCATCATATCCATGTCGAGCCTGTGGCCCGTGGTGGCCCCGGGCAGGGTATGCCGGAGCCGAATGAACACGAGGCCCAAGGGCTTTGCGACAGAGGTAGCACATTGAATACCCACACACGCAGGTCAATTTGTTGCAGCCGGAGGATTTCACAAAGGAAAGACCGCATCGTGGACACGTTCTTTTGACGGCAGCAGTGCGAGCAGCTTCAACCGTAGCGCGGAGGTCAAGCAGCAGCGGCTCATGACAAATATGAGGATCCTGCCATGACTTTTGGCATGTTATACAACTGATGCGCTGGCAGCTGGGGTTGGAACAGGTAAATCGTCTGGGACGAGTCTTGAGGCACAAGCGCCGAATGGAGTTGCGGAAGATAGCTGCCACAGAGCGACGGTCGAGAATCATGAGAACCAGGAGAGGAATCGCAAGTAATGGAACAAGTTCCAGTAATAAGACAACCATTAGTATGGTTGGAATGACGCCCCCGTCACGACGCAACCGCCAGTCAATACCCTTTACAGGAGGGTGAAAGACCGGATCGACTTCGGCATAGGAGCAGAATGGGCACCGTATGAGCTTTAATTGCGATCTCAGCAAAGCATCTGATGCGATTCTGCCTTCGAATTTGCGATACGTTTCAACGCCAGCGGTATCGAGTAGAACCGCTTGTTTTACGATCCAGGGATGAAGATATCCATCGCATGCGCCAATGGACAACGGGGCCAGGCATCTCAACGTCGAATGCTCCAGGTCCACAGATTTGCTCCAGCCCTGGCCAAACAGGGCTTCGTGGATCGTTCGTTGGATGCAATTGTAGCATATGATATGCGAATTTCCGGAACAGGTTGCAATCTGCTCAAATGTCACATCGGCCAAGCAGCACTCGCATTCATACATAGCCTCTGCAGCTTGCGCCTCCTTTTCGTTGATATCCGAGGCAAATTGGAAATCTTCAAGCTCTTGCTCATCGCGTCTCTGTTGCAGCACGGGGGATATAAGAGCCGAGTGCAACTCAGCGTCCAGCTCAGCACAGCCGGTTTCTTTCAACCGTGGCGTCAGCCCCCCATCTGCATGACGTTGCCAAAATATTAGAGGGTGTTCTTCTCGATCTCTCTTTCGTCTGAAAAGAAAGTTGTTGAAAGTAGCGCGCCAGGTCCGACGAGACAGATCTCGGAGGATGGGCCGCGCCCGCGAATAGCCAAAGTTCACCTCAGCCAGCACGGCATCAACCGTACTCCTGCTTAAGCCGCTAAACTCTTTCGCCAGTGTCGCCCGCACAGTGGTCTTGTATTCACCGGAGCGAAATCGTTCTTCTGGAGGGACAAGGCTCGAGTCGGAGGGGGCGGCGTCCGCAACGAGAGCCCCGTCAGTTGAATCGTGGGTGCCGCCACCTTTATCTTCTTGTTCTCCGGGAACATTCCAGCGACCAGATACCCATGCTTCCTTGTGTCGGAGTAGTTGCTCAACACAAACCTGCAGCCGGCTTTGTCCATCAAAGCGCACCAGAAGTTCCCGGAACACTTCGATTCTCACGTCCGGAAAAACCCGCGCGAGATGTTCTAGGGTAGCATTCAGTTCATCGTGCTCCCTCTTTTCCTCCTCCGCCTCGTGGATGGAAACCGGGACTGTGGAGGGCCGCGAGACGCTTCCAAAAGGGTTGTTCCGCAGGGCTTCACTCAAGGTGATCGAATGATTATTTGGAGACGTGGAGCTGGACCCTCCGAGGACTGATCGTTTCCAGCCATTATTCCGGCTTGACGAGGAGCTCGAAGAGGAGCCGGAGACCGAGCCGGATCGACGGCGAGACTGCGGCGCGGGCGCGGTAGCGTCAGCGGGGCGTGGGAGAGATGTGGACGATCTGGAGAAACCGGGCACTGGTAGCGATAGCACCATTGTTGGGTTGCCGGGGCAGGCGCTGCTACATGGTCGGTTTCGACAAAAGGCGTCTTGGGGAAGGAATGATAGATTGTATTGAGGGTGGGAGGAGTAAAATCCGCGAGATGATGAGGCCGCGAGGCAGCAGTTTACATAAGACCGTTGAACGAATGTACACGAACGGCTGTCTTGGGTCCAAGTCACGATCTAGAATCGAATCGGTGTGACGAGTAAGTTCTAATTATATCGAATTTGCGATCGGATGGATCTAGACCGGGTACCCCTTGCGCCATGTATTGGGCAAATTCTCGATGTCCCTGGAATGGACAAGGCGGGCGCAAGGAATACAAACTTGCCCATATCAGAAGACCTAGGAATATACCAATGAGAATCACGTCAAACACAAGATTTCCTTTGGTATGATGAATTCCTAACGCATCGTAAAAAGAGAAAACAGGTATGTATATACAAACAAGAAGCCACATTCTGACCGGAGAATCCCAGCTCACTTGGAACAGTAAAACGCTTCAACCAAAGTTCATATTTTACAGCTTTGCCTTAGCGCCCTCGAGCAGCTCGGCTCCGGCACCCGAGATCGCAGGCTTGCCAGTCTCGACAACAGTGGCCTGAAAGAGGACGGTGTTACCTTCCTTCCACATCTCGGTGCGCAAAGTCTGACCGGGCAGGACAACACCGGCGAAGCGAACCTTGAGGTTCTTGTACGCGCCGAATTTCGAGAATACGTGTTTGCCGGAGACACCGAGCGAGCAGAGTCCGTGCAGAATGGGGATCTTGAAGCCGCCGACCTTGCTGAAGTCTGGATCAATGTGAAGAGGGTTGCGGTCGCCGTTCAGGCGGTACAGTGCGGCCTGGTCCTCGGAGGTCTTCTCCTCGACGACGACGTCGGCCTTGCGTTGGGGAGGCTTGTACGCAGCGGTGGCCGCCTTGGGGCGAGCAGCAGTGGGCTTAGGGGAGCCACCGAAGCCACCGCTACCACGGATGAAGATGGTCGACTCATTGTAGAAGAGGTCCTCGCCAGTCTTAGCATCCTTTGTGGTGTAGCCAGCCACCACGAGAGCAGCGTTGCCCTTGTCGACAACGTCGATGAGCTTGGGGTAGGTCAAAGTATTGGCGGCGGTGGGGATGGGGAACTTGCGAACCTCCATGTACTGCTCACCGTGGAGAAGCATCATGGGGGAGAAGTTCTTAACGATGTCGTCCATGTTCCAGGGGGTGGCAGTGTTGAACCAGGGGATCACACCGTATGAGGGCAGAGCCTGGAAATGCTCGTTGTTCTCGTAAACCAAAGGAAGATCAGTGCGCTTGGCACCCAAGCTGAGGTTGTAGAGGATCACGTCGCGGTCCTCGTAGTTAAAGGCAGTGCCCTCGGTCGACAGGGACTTGGCCTTTTCGATGTTCTGGAGAATCTCGTTCTCGCCGCTGGATTCACCACCAGCGCGGTTGGACATGTTGGCCATAATCCGCTCGGCGCCAGCCTGGGAGTCCTCCGGGTGGTCAGCACGGCCATCCTCAAAGTCTGTGATCACCTTCCACTTAGCCACCACTTCCTCGGGAGTCAGCTTGACGTCCACGGGGAATCCGTGACCACCGGATCGCTGCCAGCGGGTGCGGCCGAACCAACCGCTGCCGCACTCATACAGTCCCTTCGTTGAGGGCTCCGGGGCAGCATCAGAACAGAGTAGCACAACCAGGGGAGCAACGTAGTCGGGCTTGAAAGCCTGGACCATCTCTTCGGGCATGATCGTCCGGGTCATGTTGGTACCGGCGTTGGGGGCAATGGTGTTGACCTTGATGTTGTACTTGGCACCTTCTAGAGCAAGAGTGCGGGAAAGACCGAGAATACCGAGCTTAGCCGCAGCGTAGTTGGCCTGGCCGAAGTTACCATAGATACCACTGGTACTAGCGGTGTTGACCACGCGGCCGTACTTCTGCTTCAGGAAGTAGGGCCAGGCGGCCTTGGTGACCTTGTAGGTACCACGGAGGTGGACGTTCACGACGGAGTTCCACAGGTTGTCATCCATGTTGGTGAAAGCCTTGTCACGCAAGATTCCGGCGTTGTTGACAAGGATGTCAATGCGCCCGAAAGCATCGATGGCAGACTTGACAACGGCGTCACCATCCTCGCAGGAAGCCTTGTTGCCAACAGCTTTGCCACCAGCCTTCTTGATCTCTTCGACCACGGGATCGGGGTTGGCCAGGTCGTTAACGACGATAGAGGCGCCCAGTCTGGCAAAGAGCAGACAGTACGCACGGCCAAGACTATCAAATGTTAGTGATAATCCTAGCTCGCTTGTTTTGATTTCAATACATACCCAGCACCACCACCGGTGACCAGCGCCACGCGACCCTTGAAATCAGGCTCCTGTGCCTTAGGAGCGCTGGGCATCTTCAGACCATCTTCCAAATAGGTCATGAAATCAGCGGGGCCAGTCGGGTATTCAGGCTTGGAGAAATCATTGACATCATTCCACTTGGCCGCAATGGCACCGGGGGTCAGAGAGTCATCGGTCTTGAGGAGGGCACCCTTGGAGCGCTCCCAGCGCAGCTTCGCAACGTGACCGCCACCAACTTCATAAATGCCACCCGATTCGGTGGTGTTGGAGGAGTGAACAAGAGCCGCAACCAGAGGAACCACCCAGTCAGGCTTGAGGTTCTCCAGGACATCCGGGGGCATAACGGTAGCCGTCATACGGCTGGCCGCAATAGGAGCAATCACATTGGCGATAATATTGTATTTGGCACCCTCCTTAGCGAGTGTCTCGGTGAAGCCGACCTGGCCAAGCTTGGCGGCAGAGTAGTTTGCCTGGCCGAAGCTGCCGAAAAGGCCGGCGGCGGAGGCGGTGTTGATGACTCGGCCATACTTTTGTTTCCGGAAATGAGGCCATGCAGCTCGTGCAGTCTATTGATTCAAGGGAGTGTTAACACTGCACAGTCTAGGATCATGCATCCTGAGGTTGAGTACTTACTCTGTAGGCACCGTAGGTGTGGACACGGTTGATCAAGTCCCAGTCCTCATCTTTCATGTTCTTGAAGCTGACATCTCGCAGGATACCGGCGTTGTTCAGCAGAACATCGACACGACCAAAGTTCTTGATCGCGGTATCAATAATACCCTCGCCATTCTCGACGCTGTCGTAGTTGGCGACCGCCTTTCCACCGGCGGCGCGGATCTCCTCAACGACAACATCGGCAGCCTAAACGACGTTAGTTTGAGTTGTCGCGACGACTGGAGGAAACATACCTTGGCCGACTTGCCCTCGCCCGAGTGGGAGCCACCGAGGTCATTCACGACGACATTGGCACCTCTTGAGGCAAAAAAGAGAGCATATGCCTTCCCTAGACCGCCGCCGGCGCCAGTGACGACGACTGTCTGATTATCGAAGCGCAGTTCGGACATTCTGAGTAGAGGCAAGTCCGAATAATTCAGAAGTATGGGGGAAGAAGTCGGAGAAGTTGGAGGGAGGGGAGACTTAAGAGAGCTCGGCAGAAGCTGGGGGACCTCGGCTCGTTTTCCTGACAAACAGCGGCGCGTATCATTACACGGATGGGGCACACTTCACATGCCGACAACCCGCTGCATTTACAATGGCGGCGTCCACATGGTATTCAGCGTCGGGAACACCTGCGGATGCGGTAATTTATGCCGCTTATGAATCGCTCGAATGAATGCCATCCAGCTTTTTCTTTCCCTATTCGCCCTGCGACTGTCCGTACCCGAGTACCGTGCTGACTCAGGCATGTGACGGACGACGTCATCGCAGTGTCCTTGTTGATCTATAAAATTCATCTCGGAGATGCGATGCGCATACTCGAGGCCTTCAGTTGGACCATCATCAAGTCTCGCACTTTCTCGCCCGAGAGGCGGAAATGTAGATAGCATTGAGCGAGCCCCCGCGGGGGCATAAGAACCCCGGATTTCCTCCGATCGGAGAACTTGGCAGATAAACCCGGCAACCAAAGGTTTGCGTAGTTTGTCGGATCAACTCTTGCCCACCATGCCGGAAATCATCGACGACAAGTCACAGCATTGTATTCCATTCCTTCTCGAACGGCTCCGCGCCCATGCCGAACGGCACCGAAGTCCTGACGGAAACACCCCGCCATTCTTCCTGGGCCTCAATGGCGTGCAAGGTGCCGGCAAGACGGTCTTGGTAAGTTTCTACCTCGGGACGATATCTTGAGCTCGCCTACATCCTCGGGAACAAGTAAAACCTTCTAACTAGTCGCTGTAGGTGTCAACCTTACAGGAGACCCTCCGATCCGAACCCTATTTGCTCTCCGTGGTGACCCTATCGCTCGACGACATCTACCTCGCTCACGCAGGTCAGATTGCTCTTGCTCAGGCGCATCCCACCAATCCTCTTCTCCAGCACCGCGGTCAGCCTTCCACGCATGATCTTGGCCTAGGCGAGCAGGTCTTTTCTTCTCTTGCGGCGGAGCGCCCAACTGCAATCCCGCAGTATGACAAGTCTGCCTTCGCTGGACAGGGCGATCGTGTACCCCAGTCAAAATGGCAAGTTGTCAATACTGAGGGCCAAGAGAAAGTGAAAGTAGTCATTTTCGAGGGTTGGTGCGTCGGCTTCCGAGCGTGGGACGACAAGACCTTACACGAGAGGTGGGAGGCTGCAGTACAGCAAAAAGAAGCTGGTGACTACCAAGGCCGACTCGGCCATGTGAAATTTGAGGATGTCCAGACTGTCAACAACGCATTAAAGCAGTATGATGTCCTAACCGAGTATGTGTCCCTTTGCCAATCCATTGAATCAACGGGAGATCTAACAAGATTACAGCAAGCTGGACGCATTGATTCATATGTCCGTTCTCAATCTTATACTTCCTTATGCTATCCAAAGTTCAGTGCTAACTTAGGCTAGTGATGCACAAAACCTACGGTTCGTCTATGAATGGCGCCAGGAGCAAGAACGCACTTTGCGTGCTACCAAAGGCACCGGAATGACTGAGGAGCAAGTCAATCATTTCGTCGATGGCTGTCTGTATTGTCTCTATTCTAATCATTTTGAGTTGGGCTTATGTTGAATATAGATTATCCTTCATATGAACTCTTCACCGAGATTCTTCGGAAGGGTGCTTTCAAACCTGTTGCACATCGTGCATCTGCAGAATCCCCCTCTGAATGGCGAGGCAGGCAACTCCGGCTGGTGGTAGATCACAACAGGAGAGTCCAAGAAGTGATAGAGATTTGATTAGGCCTTCTGAGTTGCACCGGTCTTGCATTTGCGTATGCTTGTCTGGGGGGCTTTGCAGATAAACTCCAACCAAAAAGCTATGTCGGAAGGAGAAATTCAGATCCCAATTATTATTGTCTCTAGACTCAAGTTTGAATTATCTGGTAGTGTGTTGTTCGAAATGGCCATCCTCAGAGCCAAAAATTCGGCAGAATCATAACTTCGTTTATGCCTGATCGTTACTTCATTGATGTCTGACCGCCACCGCCCAAGGGACAAGAAAAAAGTGTCAGAGTGTGGCTGCAGTTCATAAAAAAACAAAGCTGACAAGAGTGAGACTCGAACTCACGCCCCGTAAACGAGATCAGGAAATGGTGTTAAGGATGATCGCCTTAACCTGACGCCTTGGACCAACTCGGCCATCTTGCCAATTATCAGTCAACGGAATGACTCTCGATATCATCCGATATCCACCAAGTTCTGAGGTGACCAATACTCCTTTTCGGGCCCCTGTGCATCCAACCAAACAAGGCCATCAGCGAGTAGGTCATCGATGACGGTCTGCGCCCGTGCTTTCTCCCAGTTGAGGTTCAGGCGCAACATTGAAACGCTCACAAAGCCCAGAACTTGAATGACTTCAAGTACAGTGGCCTGGTCAGTGTTGAGCTCCTTGGGGACGGATCGGATGTACTGCTTAGTACCGACATGAACGATGGAAAAACCGGAGCCGAGGGGTTCCAGGGAACGAACGGCACGCAGAATATCATCTCTGCCAGGACAAAGATTGTTAGTCCAACAAGCTTTTGGCAGACACTCCAGTTCACGAGGGCGAAACATACTCTGATACCTCCAATCCACTTCCAATTGCTTTTCCTTTGGCCACTCGCTTCTGGCATTCTTTCACCCCAAGCAGGCCTCCGTTCTCACTTCTTGTGTCTCGGCATAACTCCACCACGCGGACCGCAACTTCAAAGTAGAAATCGTTCATATCGCCGCCCATAATCTGCGTCCAGAAACTACCACCTTCGCCCAAGCCTCGGCGGCCATTCTTGCCTTTGATGTTGCTAGCGGCGAGAGGATCGACTCCGATCGTATTGCACATGCGTGCAAACTCTGCCCGAAATGTTGGGTTTGACTTTATGGTAGAGCTGTGTTCCAGGGCGAAGGTGTGTAGTAGTGACTGGAAGACTGAAAGCTGTGTCTGCAGGGACGAGGTATGCGTTGAGCGTAGATTCGCGCCATGGGTGGCATAAGATTGAGTCGTTTGGCTCCGGTTCGCAAAGGCCCCAAGGCCGACCCCCCGCCGCGACATGGTGAATCTCTGTAGCGAGGTTGAGGTCCCCTGGGTTGCGGGGACTTGGCGGCTGGATGCTTCGGATGAGGTCATCCGATAATGGGGAGCGTGCCAGCCCTAGTCACATGGCGATAAGGGTAATGAACCCAAATATGGACTAGCGTGGGAATAAAATACCCTAATACTGTTCAGGCTAGCGCCGACCAGCACCCACACAACCATTTCTTTTCTTCTCGTTCTCTCGAACTTTTTCTTCGACATCCCCTTCGCCGACCAGCCAACCTCGGACCTTCGCCATGGCCCCTACCACCGCGTATGCTATTCCCCTCCCCTCTGACTGATTCAATCTTTCGAGATTGTGAGGTTCCAGGTATAGCCGTCCTTCTCGCTGGAGTTGCTACGGTCGTCGGAATGTCGACGACCGCTAAGCACCAGCTCGATCCTTCCGGTGCCCTTCCCCTGCTCAAATGACCTTGAATATGCTTCGCGTTTTGATTGGTATCACCGACAGAGAAGGGCCATGGAGTCTTGAGGTTGAAAGCGGATGTCGCCTTCTCCTCCAAAATCATCGTTGTCAGCTATCGCGATCCGGTGCATTTGATGCGGTAACAGCAGTCATTGCACTGGAGCGAGTAGTGTCAACTACCTTTCCTGGACATATGTTCGGGGTGTTGTCGGATGAGGACTCAGAACATGACTTGAAATTTTCGGGTGGTCTTCCGCGAACTCTCGTGCTGGAATATTGCACAATTAGTAGCCTTGATCAGGTCTAAACCCGAACGTCATGGTCCTCACTGACTAAAGACATTTCGTCGAGTTTTTGTTTATCCATTGCCTTCAGTTCGAGAATGTGGCGCTATATGCTGCAATTCTTACACTCGGCGGATTGTTTCATGTCTTCGTGATCAACGGACGGACTATACTAACCTCCGCAGCTCTATCCCCACCAAGGACCAGGTCCTCGTCCCCGAGACCCTCCTGAAGAAGCGCAAGAGCCAGGAGGCTGCTCGCGCTGAGCGCCGTGCCGAGGCCGAGAAGACCAAGAAGGTCAGTCCTTTTTTCCTCACCTCACTGTCACCCTTTCCCAACTACCTGATGACAACTACCCAACCACGCGACTAGACCTCACGGTCAATGCTGTCGCTTTGTTAACCATCTTTCGGGGCTGATCCATTGTTGATGCCGTCTGCACTGCTTTTGTCACCAACCATTTTTGGAATTTCTCACTGACTGAAATTCATCAGGCCAACAAGGAGAAGCGCGCCGTTATCTTCAAGCGTGCCGAGTCCTACGTCCGCGAGTACCGCGACGCTGAGCGCGAGAAGATCCGCCTGGCCCGCGCCGCCCGCCAGGAGGGCAACTTCTACGTTGACGATGAGCCCAAGCTGGTCTTCGTTGTCCGTATCAAGGGGTAGGTTTTCTGCATTTCTATCTCTTGGGCCCTCATGCTGACCCCCCTTGCCAGTATCAACAAGATCGCCCCTAAGCCCCGCAAGATCCTGCAGCTGCTCCGTCTCCTGCACATCAACAGCGGTACCTTCATCCGCCTGACCAAGGCCACCCAGGAGATGTTGACCATTGTCAACCCCTACATCGCCTACGGTTACCCCAACCTGAAGTCCGTCCGCGAGCTCCTGTACAAGCGCGGCTACGGCAAGGTTGACAAGCAGCGCATCCCCCTGACCGATAACCAGCTTATCGAGGAGCAGCTCGGCAAGTACGGCATTGTCTGCATGGAGGATCTGATCCACGAGATCTACACCGTTGGCCCCAACTTCAAGCAGGCCAACAACTTCCTGTGGCCCTTCAAGCTGTCCAACCCCAACGGTGGCTTCCACGCCCGCAAGTTCAAGCACTTCATCCAGGGTGGTGACACCGGTAACCGTGAGGAGAACATCAACGGTCTCATCCGCCAGATGAACTAGATTTAGTTCGGACTGAGCCTGCGAGGGGTCATCTCCCAAAAAAAAAATGTTACGACGTTTATCTGTCATGGGTTGTTTCTTTAGCACACAGGCTGTGTTTATCTTTGGTCAATTAGCGATAGGATGGTCTGTATTCCCGTCAATTTAATGCTTCAGACAACCCGCAATCGTATGTTCCCGTCTTGTAGTCCGTAGCGTGCAATGAGGGACATCCTCACGTAGTCTTTGTTGGTCTCAGAACCTGACTGCGAATTCATTTGCAATACAACTATCTGGGCAGCATGCTGCCACTGGTTTAGACCAGGATGGAGTTATTGTTATTAAGTCCTCGGGTCATCTTCCAAGGTTCGAGGCACCTGGACGCAGATACGCAACTTGGCAGGGATTGGAAACTGTAGAGCTACGCACTGGTCTAGGTTCAAGACAATATTTACCAGCATACCTAGACTGCTTCTATTTGCATCCTTGATATTGTTTCGACGGGTAAGTTGTGCAATCCATCGTGGGTTGGTTGAGCGTGCACAAAATATATACAACCGCCAAATCCAGTCGCAGTCTCCAATTCTTGTCCCGGTCTGGGCAAGCAATCAATTACCTATTTCATGGAATAGCACGGGACCGACAGGGTCTTAAAAAGTCAATTTCTACACGTTGGTATATATGTTATTTCCCCGGTCCAAAGCTCGTTACTACTCCAGTCTCTTCATCAGTACAAACTCGGGCACTGCAAATAATGCCATTCGTCATGATCCATTCCTTGGATATATAGACCACAGCTATTGATCAGACCGTCACAAGTAGAATACCAACAAGCCCTTGATCTACAACGGGAATAAAGAACATTCTAACCATTTATATTCATTCATTTTGAGTCATCCAGCAGACACAAGGGCCTTCACTCGTATCAGAAACGGCATGGGGAAGAACATAAGGAAACCATGACAGACAAGAGAAAAAGGAAATAGGAAGGGCATGCCATTACATCAGAAAAACCGTTAAGCCTTGATCGCACCACCCAATGCACCGCCTCCGAACTGCTGACCACCGGGCCTCCGGCCTTGTTGACCGCCCGGCAGTCGGGCACCACCAGGGGTGTGGCCTCCGCGGCCACGCCCACGACCGCCACGGGCACCGGGACCCTGCTCGCGCTGGAAGGCGTTGGCCATACCCTGGGTGCGCTGCTCGAGGGTCTTCTCGTTGGACTCGAGGAGACCCATCGACTTGTCGGCAAGGGTGACGATCTGGGACTGGAGACGAGACAGCTCAACGCCCTTGCGGAAGACAATGGCGTCGTTGACCTGGTCCAGGGCAGCAGCTAGCTCCTCGTGGGAGATCATGCGGCTGATGATGGCAGAGATCTTCTTGGCAGGCAGCTCGAACATTGTGGCGAGCGAGGAGATGGAGAGGCTGTCGTAGAAGGGGGCGTAGGTGAAGAGGTAGGTACGCAGACCCTCCTCCTGGGTCTGCTGCGACAGCATCTCCTTGACCTTCTCGGGCTGGGGCATGAGGTCCCAGATCTTGATCGAGGTGAGCATCTCGGCAGCCTTCTTCCAGTCACCGGCGGCGAGGAACTTGGCACTCATGATAACACCGTCGCGGGTGTTCTCCGGAGGACCGGTGAACACCTGGCGCTCGTTGTAGTCGAGCATGCGGCGGAAGGTCTTGGAGATCATCCGGCGGCGCACCTCAGGCGCGGTTGTGGTCTGGGCCATGAGCGGCACTTCCAGGAACATACTCGATGTAAGGTAGATGCACTCAAGCAGCTCCAAGTTGATGTGCATGTGGAAGGGCAGCTGGCGCTGGCGCTCGAGGCGCTCTTGCTCCGGGGACACAGTCGAGTATCGCTGGAGAATAATACCCTGGGCCAGCAGCTCCTTTTGACGGCCACTACCGCAGATGTCACCCAGGGTGTTCTGGGCCTCGTAGATCAGACCAGCACGGAACGCGCACAGGCCAATCTGGACGAGGGTACGGTTAAAGAGGATCTGGGTGCTAACATCGAAGTTGGCGATGTTCTCAGACAAGTGCGACATGAGCATCAGATCGCGCGACCGGTAGTAGTGGTCGTGCAAGGCAAGGAAGTAGATCTGGCACAGCATGGAACGGGCACGGATGATGCCATCGCTGTGCTGGAACAGGTAGTTGCAAAGGGTCTGGATGAGAGCGGGAACGTCGCCGGCGTTGGCGCGGGGAGTGATGGCCGATTCAAGGTGCTTAGGGAGAGCAGTCCATGTAGCACCCTCAAGAATCGAAACCACCTGGGAGGGCTTAAAGTAGACGTGCTCCAATCGTCGGATGACCACCCGGTTCACGCCATCTTGTCGGGTGTCGTTCTTATCGCCGGTGTTGAGGCTTTCGGAATAGAGCTGAGTGCGGACAACATTGTTATACAGTTGCTGCTCATCGCTCAGGCGCTCAATGTACTCGGCAGTGTGCGGGTCGATTTGTTGGAGAGAGCGGGTAAGCTCGTCATCCAGACGCTCGATGTATGAGACAATGCTACCGGGAATCTGGAAGGTCTCGCCCTCGGCGATCTGCGGCTGCTTCTCATCATCCTCCCACTCATCAGCACCCTCGCTAACGACGATGTTGCGGTTCTCCTCCAGAACAGAAAGCAGATGACCAAATTCATCATCGGCCAGCTTCCATTGGTCGGGGCTCATATAGTTCGCGGAGGATGAAGCCGTAAGATCGAAGCGGGTAGAGATAAGAGTCAAGTAGACACGGATACGCTGGTACGGAGTCGTAGAGACTTCCAGAAGCTTTTCCATCGTCCGGATCTGCTCCAGGCGGTCGGTATTTTTCTTTCCTCGCGACTCCACAATCACACGGAGGTGCTTGAGGATGCTCTCCGGGGTGTATTGGAGAGCCTTGCCACCGCGGCCCACGGTCGCAAAGCCGTCCTCATCGCCGGCAGCGGCCGCAGCGGCGGCAAAGTTCTGAATCTTCTCGACCTTGGTGGGCTTGGGCGTAGGAGCGGGGGCAGGCTTCTCGGCTTCGTCTTCGCTTTCCATGAAAGCATCCTTAGCCGCACGGTACTTCTCGATTTGGGCGGCATAGTCCTTGTTGTTCTTCTTGATGCGCTGCTTCACGGCGTTGAATCCCTTTTGGTTGCTAGCGTTCATTTTCTTGTTGGAGGACTTTTGCTTGGTGACCGTCTCGTTGACAAAGTCCTCGAGATCGGCGACGGCCTTGACGTAGACCTTGGGCGTCTGGCCAGACTGGACGACCTTGACGATCTGTCGGTTCAAGTTGTCGAACTCTGTGATACGTAAATCGTCAGCCCGAGAGTCCCATGGCTTCAACCCTCCTCGTCTTGCCGTGGCGGGAAAGTAATAACGCAGGCACAGTGGCAGTAGACTTACCAGTCGAGATGACAGCCCAGTCGTTAATCTTCTCCGCGTTTTCGATCAGGCGAATGGTGTTCTCCAGGCCCTCCAAACGCTTGTCCTTCGCACTCTTGACGACCGTGACTTTTTCTTCCTCCTCGCTCTCATCGCTGTCGGACTCATCCCTCAAGAAGTTGCTGGCACCGCCCTTGCGCGCCTCCTTCTCGTCACCGGAATCGGAATCGGAATCAGAGGCGGAGGAGTCATCGTCGCCGGACTCCTCAGCGTCACTCTCCTCTTCCTCCTCGGAGCGCTCGTAGACATCGTCCTCCTCATCGGAGGAGCTGGACTCGCTGTCGCTACCACCGCGGTAGAAGAATCGTGACATGGCGGGATGAAGGGTACACGAAGAGATCGTCCCAAAGTGATGGAGTTGAATGTCGGAGTGAGAGCCACACACGAAATTTAAGCGAGGGGTTGACTATACCACATTGGGACTAGCGCCACCCGGCTTTGTATTCGATCGTGAAAGCGTGAGATTTCAGATACTTTGAATGCTTGGTAATAAATGAGAAAAAAAAAAAAAAAAATCAGGTGTAGCTCTATCGCCGGTAATTGCTGAAATCCCGCGGTATATTTCCCAACAACAATAATGGTATACGCTTGGATGCGAGCCCCCGCTCACCTCGTCCGGGGGACATGAACACAAAGAACAACGGGTGTCCGCGATCCTTGAGCAAACACACAAGAAAAGAAGAGAAGAGAATAGAAATCGAAGAGAAGCCCCTCAGCAAATCACCATACGGTAAGCAAATAGGGCTTTACTGGGGCAGACAGAAAGCTGGATCCAGGCTATGCCGGAAAGGTGGAGGGGAAGAGGACAAGAAAATGGAGAGAAATACGCGTAACAAGAGCCCATCAGCGAGTGCCGGCATAGAAAGGTAAAAGGCCTGAAGAATCATTTGCAAAACGGACAGGTTACAATGACAGCATAGCAAGAAACGAAAAGGGTAGGGTGACAGGATCATGGCCTGAAGAGTAGCGTGAAAAAAATATCAATCTCTCCCAGGCCACTGCGGCTCGCAGATAATGAGCAACTGTCGGGGTTCGACACAAAACGAGCATTGTATCGAGTTCCAGACGCCTCCTTCGGTTCGAACAGCCAACTTCCAAGACCCATGTCATCTCAACCAGCTCACGGGAGGGGTGAGACCTCGAGGTTGAAAGTGCCATCAGCAGCGGATCGGAGGTCGCGGTAGTGGATCGAAAGGAGGGCAGACCGAGTGAAAGTTCCAAATGTCAACGGGCTTTAACGCGAAATGGAACAAACCTCTCCATGTGGGAGCACACGTGTACCGGGGGTGGGGTGCTCGACAGCGGAGAAAATAAGACGAGTATATCATATTCCAAGGAACCAGCCGAAGACATCCATCACGCACAAAGATGGATGCCCCGTTCGCTTTAGTGCCACTGGTTCTGGCCCATATACCCTTCGCCGAGAGCCCCGTCTTCAAGATTGCGGATGAAGTCGCGGTTTCGCTGGTTTCCACCGCCTGCACGGCTTCCACGTCGCCGCTGACTGGCATCAACATACCCATCCGGAGGTGGCGGGTAGTAGGCTGGGCTCGGCTGTAGTCTGATTGGAGCGTTGGGATCCAAATGGCTCGCCACTCGTTGAATCGTAGGTGGAATGCCACCTCCTTGGGGGTCCATAGTTGATGCCCGCTGACGGCCGGCTCTGGTCGTGGCCTGGGCATAGAGACTCTGAGATGGAGCGTACTGTGCTTGAGGCACTTGGTTCGGCACCAAGCCCATTTGGTGACCGTAACCCGGGGGTTGCGGGGGGTAGGGAGGTGGCGCCCCCTGTTGATACATGCCATTGTACATCGGGGGCGGCTGGGCATGTGTCGGGGATGAATACTGATTCA
The DNA here is from genome assembly GCA_028828875.1 of Penicillium capsulatum. Classification (NCBI taxonomy): domain Eukaryota; kingdom Fungi; phylum Ascomycota; class Eurotiomycetes; order Eurotiales; family Aspergillaceae; genus Penicillium; species Penicillium capsulatum. The sequence goes on along the minus strand of JAQJZR010000009.1, from coordinate 4,136,269 downwards.
TCTGCATCGAGTACGCTGATTGCGCATGCGCTGCCTGTGCTGCTCGCTGTTTGCTAGCAGCCTCAGCTTGTTGCTGCTGTTGAACGCCCGGGGCAACGGTCTTGTTGGGGGCCGGGTACTTCATGTGCATCGGCGGGACAAATGGACCGGTGAACTTATGCTGGGTGATAAACGGATGCATTTTGGCTTGGTGGGGCGACCATCTTTCAAGTGGGTTGATTGACAGGAGACCACGCACAAAGTCGATGAACGCGACCCGGTTGTTGAGCTCTGACAGCATGAGTTAGAAAAGCACACCGAACGACCAAGATAGATAGAGAAACATACCACGTTCAATCTCTGCCTGCTTCATGTTTTTCCTCGGCATTGGGTAGCTGCGAATAATTTCCTCCAGGGTCGAAGCAGAAAAGTATTTCTTGCTGGGTTGCTCCTTGGTGTTGTGTTCGCGCGAGTATTGCTCGAGGCTCTTTAGACGGTACGTCTTCCGTCCGAATTCGTCTTGAGTTTTCTCGAAGAATTCGCCTGATTGCTTGCCCATTTCGAGCATCCAGGTTGGGGGCAAACCGAGCATTTCCACAATGCGGCAAATCTGATTGTACTCGGACGAACCCGGGAACAGGGGCAATCCGAGGAAGAGTTCAACAACAATACATCCAAGAGACCACATATCAATGGCCGATGAGTACCTGGTTGTTACGTTAATAAATAGCCGGCTAAATGTGGGACCTTGAAGACATACGGTAGCCCGAGCAGGACTTCGGGTGACCGATAGAAACGGGATTGAATGTAGGTGTAGACGGTTTGACGCTCATCGCATGCAGACCCGAAATCAATAACCTTGATGATGGGACTCTCAAGGCTGCAGGGACGATTAGTTAGCAAGGAAAATCGTCAAGTGGCAAGAGTACCCAACTAACTTTTTCAGAAGAATGTTCTCCGGCTTCAGATCGCAGTGAATGAGATGGGCCTTGTTCAGAAGGCTTAACGCATTCAATAGCTGCTGTGCAAAGACGCGGACGAGGGTCGTGCTCAACCCCCGGAATTGATTCTGCTTGATGAGCTCGTAGAGGTTGACACTGAGGAGTTCAAAGGCAAGACAAAGATGCTGACGGTGGATGAAGGTGTCCTTGAGACGCAGGAGGTGGTGGTCGTCATTTTTATCGTACTTGCTGTTCAGCTGTAGCGCGAGGGTTGTCAGTCACCACTCCGAATGAAGGTAAAAGACCAGAGATGGAAAAGCGCACCAAGTCCAATACGGAGACCTCCATCATGCTCTGATTGAAGTATGCGGTCTTGTTCTTGATGACCTTGACAGCCACAACTTCCTGGGTCTTCAGATTTTGACACTTGACCACTTGTCCGAAGGTACCCTGACCCAGCACATCAAGAATCAGATATCGGTTCCTAGCCAGAGGTTAGATGTAGAACATCCCAGCGTGGTATAGATAGGCGTACTTGTGCCCGGCTTCTTCGCTACCGAGGATGTCGTTGACGTAAAGAATGTAATCGCTGTCATCATTATCGTAACCGTCATTCTTCGAGCCCTTGCTTGGCTTGGTCAATACCCGCCGAGGGTTTCTCGAAGACTCGTAGTTGAAATTCGGGTTGCAAATGCGATACGTTGCGGGGAGATGGCTGGTCAAGGCGTGGAGGGGCTGCGGAGTGTCAGGACCTGGAGCGTGAGGTTGAAGGCTGAGTCCAGCCGTTACTTACGCTGATGAAGCCGCCTTCCGGGTTGGCTCGTCGGTAGGCAGGCTGCACATGGACTCGGGGCTGCAGCTCCTGCACCGACTTGATTTTCTGGAACTTGGGTACGGGCCCACGACCGGGGACTTGAGAAGGCATCGAGCCCGATCGGGGAGAGCGCCCCCCCGGGCCAAACGAAGGACTAACGTGGGAGGATGCGGAGGGGGGTAGTACTGTTCGGGGCTGAGATCGGCCGCCTGAAGAGGCGGCAGTCGAGGAGGGCGGTTCGCTGGCGGAAGTTATCAGAAGGAGTGCCAGATACGGGGGGAGAGTGAGCGGAGACTTACACGGTGGTGACTGATACCCTAGAGGAGGGGAGGAGTAGTCCGCGGCTCTTGCGGGAGAACGTCGCGACTGGCCCGAGGGGGTAGGCGGGAAGCCATACGAGCTCTGGGTCTTCCCGGGGCTCGTAGGGTATGACATCGGCGGCGACAGGACGTCCCTGGGCGAATATCTACGAGCGGCCGACGATTCCTCGGCCTGAGCGAGGAATTGGGAGGAGGCGCGACTGTGATGAACCGGCCTCGACGGGTATTTGGCCCGATTGTAGGGGTCTGCGTCCTCCATGGTGGTGTCGGCGTCGGTGACATAATCCCGAGTACGTGGCATGGCGCTTGGGGACGAATCCATAGACACGGGCTTAGAGTTGGGACCGGAAGGAGTCTTGGTCGCGGTGCTGGGCGTTTGGAAAGTCTCGTAGGTGTATCCGACGGGCGGCTGTGACTGCGGTGGCTGACCGTACTTGGAGGCTAGCTGCTGGGGATGAGACGCCAACCCAGTATTGAACTGTGCGGGATGGCCCATCAGAGGATCCTGGTAAGGCTGCCACCCGGAGTCCATGATGATTCCGGAGAGGGGCAGAGGCAATGGGAAGGTGGAATTGAAGGTGGTGACTGCGCTGCCGTTGCGATCGGGAGGATTGTGGGATGCGGGGGGAGAGCGACACACGCCACAGGCGCGATCGCAGGCAAGGGGAAGACAGACGCAATGCGAGCGACTGACAAGTTTAAATTGTCCCGTGCCTCATCATCTGCACGCAATGGGACTCGGTCGCGAGGGTAGTCGAGCACCCAAGATGATCAAGGGGTGGGAGGGAGGGAGTAGTACCACACGGGAATCAGACGAGATTGAGCACATCCACACCTTCAACCATCACGCGAAGGGGAAAACGGAAAAACGGAAGAAGGGAAGAAGGGAAGTGGAGAGAAGGTGTGGTCGCTGTTGGAGAAAAGATCGTCTGTGGTGGAAAAGGTTCTACTTCTGGGCCGTCTACATCCCGCTACGGTGCCTTGGACTCTATCCTGATCTCACGACTCCCCACACGATGTAGGACTGACCGTTCTTTTCCAGGCGATGGTGGTATCCATGGCCAGGTGCTACAAAACAATGGCTTTCAAGGTACAACTCTTGGTATGACGGCTTATAAGAAAGTCGGCGATGTACACATCGCCCAGGATTCATCCAAGCCCGTGAGCAAAGCGATCCACTCTTCGCTCAAAGTCTCGGTTCCCAAGGGCACGACCGATGAGGTTGGCTTTGCAAACACGGGGTACAAGGGGGTGCCTGTCATGAAAGCTTCCTACAACACCTCGTTCTGGATTATGGGCGACTATTCGGGAACCGTCAAGGTGCAGCTGGTCGGGTCGCACAGTGGCTCGGTATATGGCGAGCGCGAGTTGACCGTGAAGAGCACCGAATCCGAGTTCAAGCAGTTCCAGGCGATTTTCGACTCGACCGCGGCCCCGGATGGTAACAATGAGTGGCGGTTGACTTTCGACGGGTCCAAGGTTGCCGGCGGCTCGTTGAACTTTGGCTACATCCAGCTCTTTCCTCCGACATACCATGACCGACCCAATGGCCTTCGCGATGATCTGGCCACGCCTCTGGGCGAAATGGGCCCGGCATTTCTTCGGTTTCCCGGTGGCAACAATATCGAAGGGTTACAGGTCAACAGTCGATGGAAATGGAACACAACTATCGGCCCCGTTGTCGACCGTCCCGGGCGAGAAAGTGACTGGGGATATCCCAACACCGACGCTCTTGGTCTAGATGAGTATATGTGGTGGTGTGAGGATATGAACATGACGGCGTTGCTGGGCGTCTGGGCCGGTAAATCATACGGCGATATTCTGTCCGGGAAGGACCTCGAGCCATACGTTGACGACATCATGAACGAGCTGGAGTATCTCCTCGGGGACTCGTCAACGAAGTATGGCAAGATGCGCGCCGAGAATGGCCGAGAAAAGCCGTGGACCGTCGACTACGTGGAAATCGGGAACGAAGACGATCTCACGGGGGGATGCGCCACCTACCCGGACCGCTTCAATCAGATCTACAAGGCCATCCACGACAAATATCCACACATCACACTTGTTGCATCCAACGTTGACTACTCGTGTCTACCATCGCCTCTGCCGAGCGGGGTCATCATCGATAAACATCTGTACCGCAAGCCAGACGAGTTTGTCAAGCTGTTCAACGAATTCGACAATCAACCGCGCGATCAGCCTATTATGGTGGGCGAATATGCCTGCCGGAATACCTCCCAGACGACGGGCACATGGTGGTCCTTTATGCAGGGCAGTTGCAGCGAGGCCGTGTACATGATTGGCATGGAGCGGAACAGCGACATTGTGAAGATGACCGCATACGCGCCTTTATTGCAGCATTTCAAAATGGCGACCTGGTCGGTGAGTTGCTCTACCATAATACCAGTCATTGTTAGATCTTGGAACTAATCAACGAACCCAGCCAACCCTTTACGGCTTCGATTCAAACCCGGATTCCCTCACGCTGTCGACCTCGTACTATGTGCAGAAGATGTTTGCGACTAACAAGGGTGACACAATCCTCCCAGTGACAGCGTCGGGGGAGTTTGGACCTGTGTATTGGGTGGCATCGAAGAAGGACTCGCTGTACTTTGTGAAACTTGCCAACTATGGATCGGTCCTGCAGAGCGTGACTGTCAATATCCCTGGCACACAAAAAGGGGAAGTTGGAGATGCTTAGCGGTGGCCAATACCAAGGGAATACGCCTCATGACGTGACGATTCAGACCGTCACTACGGATGTGAGCAACGATACCCTCGGCAGCTACCTGATCCAAATGGATCCGTGGTCCGTTGCTGTCTTGGCTGTAAATTAGTGTACGATGTAAATGTCTAGTTTCTGTTTCCTTGAATATCTGAAAGTGTAGGTTCAAACCCGAGCTCTTACTGGGGGAGCTTGATGCCCGCGTAACAACGTCCAACCTTGGAACATGGTGAGGTTGTCCTACCCTTCAAACGAAGCCTCGAATATATTTCATAATCCCTCGGTAAATCTTGTTATTCGTTTCCCATGTATTGGACGTTGACATTGCCGGATATTGCATCACTTTTAGGCGTTCCTCTCATCCGTTGCCGCTTTCACAGCCGCGTCCACCATTTCCTTCTCTTTCGTGATATACAAGCTGTGGTCGGCATCATAAGTTTCGACCTTCAATTCAACCCCTTGTTTCCGTACTTTCTTCAACATGATTTCTTGGTAGACAAGTGGAACCGCGTAATCCTCGAGGGTGGAGATATAAGTCGTCGGTATCGTCTTCCACGCTGCCGCAGTGACTGTGGTGTGCAAAACAGGTTTTGGAAAGCGAACCAGCGACTGCAGTGCTCGGTCGACAATTTCTTGTTCTGCCCGACCACTGAAAAGTAACAGATTGGGGTCCTTGATGAGCGTCAAGCCGTTGGCGTCGGTATCTATGAATTGATCCCATAGGTGATCGAACTTGGCTTCCTCCAAGATGTTCCAAACGCAGGTTCCTACATCAAGGATGTATCCGCAAACATATAGCAAATGGACAACCCCGCCTGGATGACCTGCCGCTTTCCGTTCAGTCAAAGAAAGACCGTCGACGGCACTGGACCCCACGACGCCGCCGTACGAGTGCAGGATCATTAAGACGCGATCGCCAGCTTCAACAAGGCCCCGGACGACTTCTTCAATGCATGCAATATCGTCTGCGAGCGAGGCAGTTGGCGGAGACTCATCGCTGCAGGTTGGTAAACGGGGGCAATGGACTTGAAATCCTTGTCTCCGCAAGGCGTCGATGTAGGTCTGGTAGCCGAATGGTGTGCTCCATGCACCGTGAACCAGGACGACAACGGGAAGCGAGGTCATTGTGATATATCGTGCATCGGTTTAGCTAGTGATTTGTTCGACCGCAAGAAGCAAAGGTCGAGGAAGGGCACCTGCTTATGTACATTCGGAATGGCCCCAACTGGCCCCCACACGGCTTTGCTCCCCTCGCTAAACGTATATGCTGATGGTGGCGTTTGTGTACCATATCTGGCTTGCTCTGCGATTTTTAGACCGAAGGGAGAGTGGAGACGGATTGTAGACCAGGACCAATTTGTCTACAGTGCCTCACAAGGTGATTTGGGCGGGCCCACTAGTGTCGGACGTTGGGCTTCAGCCCGTAGACCAGGCTGAGAAGACGGAATAGAGGGCCCTTTTATCTCTAGCCGGGGGAAGCCACCGGGTATATAGAAGGCCCCTGGACAAGTTGGGGGTCAATTTCGGCCCAGTATGCTCAACTGACTTTTGCTACCATGTCTCGCAACACATGCCAAGTCTGGACAGTTAGAATCGCAATTCGGGGTCAACAGATGCCCTCGTCTTAAGCCAGCGACGTGGGACCATCGATGAGGATCATGCAATGCCGAGGCATGCCGCCGCGTTGTGGTCAGGACGACCGATGTTACGCTATGCCGTTGACCGATCGTGGCGTGAGCTGAACCTGCATGCCATGATTGAGGCTAAATGCATGAGCGCTTATTCACTCTTTGATTGACTTCTGGGCGGCTGCAGCGACACAAATGTGGCTTGACAGCGAGGCCTCGAACCTCCTAAGTGATTGCTTACCCCACACTCATCATGAGCATGCAAGCCTTAGTCCTACCGCAAATCATGCATGTATGGCAGGGCTTCCCTGCAGAAGGTAACCCTCTTCTCGACAGTCGTCCTGTCGTCCAGTGCGATGTAACAGTGGAACCGATAGTCGAACAGACGAGGTTGCTCGATCTACCCGAGACATCCGGCCGTGAGAACCGCGATGGGGGGAGCAGATGATTATCAGATTCGAATATTGTCTTGAAACTGGCTTGCAGCCGAGTGGACAAGAAAATACTTGACCAGAAACAGGGTTACAACGAAGACAGGCGACTGCAACCCGTAGTGGCAAGAGGCCCCAAATCATTCCAAGTGCGTCCAGAGAGGTACAGACGCTTCTTTGCAACCGTCATACAGAGGCATGAGAGGTTTCAAACCTTTGGTCTGTCGCATGAACCAATTTCCTGACAGCGCATGGCGCCTGGTGTTATAAATACCGGCTGGGAAAAGTCGAGCTCCAGCTGGGTATCGCACCCGTCGTTCGACAACAATCTACATTCGCTACAAGCTGCCCTTCGGGCCTTTCAATCTTCAGCCCCTCGGTAGTCATGGTTTCATCGTGCACTCGTGTCGTCCTTTGGGCCTTGGGAATTGCCAGCGTCGCCCTTTCCAGCCCCGTTGACATGCCCGTTTCGACGGATGTCAGCAAGTCGGAACAACCGCTTCAGATGGACCCAAATTGTCAGTTAGATGACCAGACCTAGGTTACCGTCAGCTCATTCTTGTTTGATCTAGGCAATCTGTTCTATATAATCCAAAAGGGCGATACCTGCTGGGACATCATCTCCCGAAACGAGAACACCATCACGATCAAGCAGCTCATGTGCTGGAACCCAGACATCAATCCCTGGTGCTCGAATCTCATCCCCGGGCGGAATGTCTGCATCGGGGTCAACAGTGCTGGTTCCTTGTGCTGATGGGGTCTCTGAAAGGGGCACATACCGGGCAAGGGGATCCCGAGCCCACGATAATGCATGTCGTCGCAGTACTTCTCTCGCGACGCTGTAATAATTTTGATCTTTCTTGTGTGATATCGGATAGTTGTTCGGTTGTTTCAGCTATCACTATTTATGTCCTGACCAACTCAAGACGAACTAATTTGTCATTTTGGTGTCGAAACTATTTGTTCTGCCATGCGCTTTGCAAGAATTCTCTCATCGTAAGGGGTTGCACATCCGGGAAGCGATCATTAAGGCGATTTTCCCGAGGCAAATCAAAAACATCGTTGACAATAAGCCGATTGACGAGAGTCGTGACTTCTTGAACCTCGTCCGCTGGATATTCAGCCCCGGGAGGCATAGGAGGAGCAATGGTATTGCTCTCGGCAATCCGCTGCGCCGAATTATAAGTGACCTCGAATTTTCCGCCTATGTGAAACTCTCGATTAGTGATGGGGAGCAAACAAAATCAAGAACACTTGGGAAAGGTTCTTACCGCGTATCTCCTCAGCCATTTCCAGAAGCTGGTTGTAGGTCACCTGGTCACCGACGATGACGCTAAACTCGGGCCACTCGTCAAGCTCAAGCAGCCTAGCCACGTACTTGGCCATGTCGTACGTGTATGTCATGCAGATGACATTGTTCCCGTCGCCAGGGATAATTGCAACGCGGTGGGACAAGCTGACTCCAAAGGTGTACGGCTGCAGATTAGTCCGAGCCAACGGCATGCCCCAGTAGTCCATGAAAAAGCCGGGAATCACTCGGGTGTATTGAAGCGAGCTGGCTTTGAGACTGTCTGCTGCATCAAGCCACCACTTGATACTAGGATCTATGTGCAGGAGACTTTGCAGGGAAGAAAGAGGGTCAGCTGGGGTCAATAAGTTATCGGGTTTGTACCTACTCGGCAGTTTGAATAAAGGAGAATTCACTGGGAATGAATCGCTCTGTCGTCTTGGATTGTTCAGCGGCTTCGATCAGATTGAGCTGAGACTGGCTCGTGTCCTCGGAGACAAGACCAATCGCGGATATAATGGTGTGGACATTGTGGCGTTCCAACGCCCTGGTGGCCGACGGAATATCTTCGTAGTTGATCTGTACCTGTTGGGCTGAGCCATTACAGGGATCCTGCATGGCTTTAGTATTACTGTCATTGAATCAGATCATCTCGAGGGCAACCAACACTGCGAGTCAGGACGACAATCTCAAACTTGGACTCTTCGACCAGCCTCTCCACGATAGTCTTCCCCACACCCCCAGTGCCACCGGCGACTGCGATGACGACCATATCTGCGGATTGCAATCAATTGGGCTCGAGCGTAAGGGGGACCTGTCCTCTGGAGACTGAATGCGAGATGCAGGTGCTTGACAAAGCAAAGGCCAAAGTTCAATTCGGGTTCCACCCCGCGTCACGCCCCACCATTGCAGAATCAGAACTTGAAAGGCAGATTCGACGCGACAAAGTCAATAAATTATAGATCAGTGAATAATCCCGTAGAACCCGATCGACACTATCGGTCCTGAGCCAGAAAATAATTTCAATTCCGACTTGAAAGTGAATGCCGAAGCCTCGGGCTCTCGGGCTTCACCATCGGCGTCCTTATGACTAAGAGTGCAGACGCCGGTCTATAAAAAGCAGTTCCCGCTCTTCTTATCGCTCCACAATTTCCTCCAATCCTCAATCTTCCTCATCCCCAAACGCCAACAATGTGCATGAAGGCTAGCTGCTCGACCTGTAGTAAGTGCCACCATCGATCTTCTTTGGACACTGCGCTCATGGAGTATTCTAGGCAAGGTCACTTGGTGGGGTTGCGGTAGTCACATTCCTTCCGTCATGGATTCCGTCCCGGAAGGTGAATGGTGCTCGTGCACGCCTCAAGTCGAGAAGGAGGGCAAGAAGTACCCACCCAAGGCTGTCAAGGCCGGTTGACTAGATGGTTGTGTGATCTGTTAGGTGTTGGGCGGGAGAGGTGTCGGTGGGATGTGGCGCTGGTGGTGTTTTGAGGATATGAAGATATGAAAAGAATGAGACTGGCTCGAGATTCATTTGTCTCCTGTAAATATCACAATCTTCTATTTACAAGGCCGGGTCAGTTCCATTCAACAGCCCATATTCGTATACCATCTCCCACGCGATTTAGACATGCTCCACCCCAACGCTGTCAATCTCTTTCTCATTGTCTCGCTCATCGGCTTGGATGTCCCCGTGAGCTTTGATTTCCGCCGCCATCCTGCTTCACTGGGTCTCCGCCCCGAAAGAAGATCAAGTCAACGTCCTTCAGGCGCAGGTTGCCAGTCTCGGGGTAGAAAAAGTACACCACGGGGATGAACACGAAGTTGGTGATCATGAAGATCAAGTATACCTTCCATTGAATGCGGTTGATAATCACCGGGGTGATCATCGCCACAACGAAATTCCAGAGCCAGTTGGAGCTCGCTCCAATTGCGGTTCCTTTGGTGCGAGCCTCCAAGGGCAGGATCTCGGGCACATACACCCAAGGAACCGAATTGATCGACATGCCATGGATCAGCATAAAGAGGAAGGAAAATGCGACAGATGCGGAGGCGTAGGACTTTCCGTTCGGTTCATGAACTTGGGAAAGAAGGGCCGCAACCATCATCATGCAGATTCCTAGACCCAAGGAGCCGATCATCATTGTTCTTCGGCGACCCATGTGATCCAACTTGAAGGCTGGAAGAAGAGATCCAAGGATGAACATGATTTCGACGCATCCAGCCAGGATCTGAGAAAGCTGGTCGTTCATTCCAACATTCTTCTTCAAGACAGCTGAACGAGGCAGTCATGTTAGTGCTTGAGGATAAGATCAAGGGCGTGAGTACTTACTCGGTGCATGGTGCATGGTTCATGAGTTGCATGCCCCATGCCAAGAGTACTCGCTTCCCAGTTTTCACCTCATCATTGCGAAAGATCTTCCAGAAGGACTGCTTGCTGGCGGAATTCTCCATTTCGATCGCAGACATAATGCCCCGGCGCTCATTGACAATATACTCATCATGTGGCTCGCGATCGTACACCGCGCATAAAACTTCCAGAGCCTCTTGTTCTTGGCCGTGGTTCATAAGCCAGCGAGGAGACTCGGGCAGCCCAAACACGAGGGCAATGACAAAGAGGGCGAAAACAATCTGCATGGCAATTGGAAGACGCCAGGCAATCGGGCCACCAACGAAGGACATGCCAAAGTCAAACCAGTAAGCAATCACGATGTCAACCGCTGTAAAAAGCACTTCCGACGAGATGAGGCGGCCTCGGGTTTTGCCTTCACACATTTCTGCTTGGTACCTGTAACCAAAGTCAAGAAATTTGTCTTCTACAAATCACTGGAAGGACTCATATTCGCACTGTCGATGTCTTCAAGCCTGTACCTGCGCCAGTGACAACTCGCCCGATGATCAAATGAGGCGGAGTGAAGGCAGTGGACTGCAAGACTGCGCCCACAATCACAACTCCCATCGCCAACCGATGGTCTTTTGACGGCCAGGAGACCCGCCGATGAAGAGGTTGACTAAAAGGTTGACTAAATTCCAATGTCAGATGTATTTTAATGTCACCGGATGAGGCAAAAGACTCACTGAAGCAACCCAAAAGACAGCCCAGATTGTAACAGCTCACAATAATACCCTCCTCGGAATCACTTGGTCCGAAGAGAACAAAGCGGCCAGATAGCACGCGGTAACGGCCACTTGAAGGGACTGGCCCCGCCCATACCAAGAGCGCGTGATTCTGAAAGTAATGCGGAAGCACTGGTTCTCGTATACATTCCTCTGGTTCCATTTCCAGAAATAAGGACCTTATATGTTTGCCGGGCCGACGTAGGTCTGCCCGGGATTGTGCCGTCCCATAATGGATCCCGCATCATAGCCGATGGGGAACAAAGTCCCGTTGACCAACCGACAACCAGCATTCATGTTCGATGGCGGGCCCTGAGTTTTAGATCTGGGGAAACTGAATAACAGACCTTGTACGCGGAGACGTCCGTGGGGAAAACTCACACTCCACAGCCAAATTAGGCAAGTTAATCGCAGTTGCCGAGCGCGATCCGATATGGTGATGGCACTTTCCGTTTGGGACACAGGGCGGAGGGCGAGGATTAATTAGGAAACCACAACCACCGTGCACAACACCATCTACAATAGCAGGACAACTTTAGATATTTATAAATTCGACTGCATTCTATGATATATAGGCACAGGATTTCAAAAAGAGACCTATTTTGCAAAATTTCAACATCGAGAACCAGAGGAAAATCCCAAGACTGCATATACTCCTCTGCACCAACCAGTTCAAACTCAACTTACAGAATACTGCACCAACCTGTGCGCATCAACCTGGTGTCGGCCGACTGAACAGATTCCTTCTCGTTAGTGTCCTCTTTCTTGGCTGCCGAGGCTTGCTGGGAAGCCAACTCCTCCAGAAGACTCTGATGAAGCTGCTGATCCGCAGCTTCCTGAATCTTAGCCTCTTCATTGAGATGGCGGGTGCGTTCTTTGATAGTCTGTCGAATCTGACGGATGCCAGCCTCTTTGTCTGAGCCTCGAAGCTGCATAGTGGCGTCAGCCTCGGGCTGAATTTCTTGGGGGATCTAAAATATACTATTAGCGGGTAAGTCTTCTGAAAATCAATAAAAGAAAAGAAAAGCATAAACAAGGGGGAACATCACGATATCTGACGTACCGGAATACAACGATGGCGCACGTCGATACAATAACGGCAAGAAGTATAACCCCGGCTGAAGCAGCAAACATGGTCAGGGTAGTACTGCATCCGAAGAAAGCAACGTTGGCAGGTGGCTCCGCGGATGGTAGGGTATGGCCTAGCGATAAGATTGCGTGGGTGGGGGGCTGTATAAGTCATGGTGAATATAAATATAATGTTTTGCAATGATGTGCTGGTTGTATCCTTGGTGTGGAGTTGATCTTTGAGTATTTTCTGGATAGCTACAGACAGCTGAAAAGCACCAGTTTATATAAAATATTCTGGCAGTCGAAAGAAACTCAAGGTTTTCAAGATTTGCTCACCTACAAAGCCGTATCAGATTTTAAGACAGACTTGTCCTTGGCTACTCGCATAAAGAGAGACAATGGAGGCTCTACAATAGCGATTCAGCCTTATTGTCACAGAATTATCGACATGCCTTGATATCTTTATGGGGGTAGTAATTTTGATCAGACAATGCTTGTTACTTTGAAACGCTGCATGGGTAGTATTTCCTACAAATCCACACAGTATCTAGTTGTGGCCTGGTCGAACAAAGACGTTGATTCTAAAAACGCCACAAATGACACCAAGAATGTCACCATGGAGCCCCTCAAAAGTTCTTTTTGTGGCGCTCTACATTGAAATGAGTATACTTCGATAAGGTAGGCTGACGAGACTATTCAAAGCGTCGAGAACTACACCATCTCATCAGAGGTGACGGTGACGAGGAATGAATTAATCTGACAAACTAATCCATGTCCCCAACAAAAAACGAAATATTCTGGGAACTCTCCTCTAGGGAAATATCAATAGATTGAAGGGAACCAGTCCATTTAATTTCAATCTATTAAAGCAGCTATACCCCATGATAGAGTATTTTGCCCTAATGCACCGACTTCCCCCTTGGGTAACTCTAGTTTGCTTAGGTAATTACAGACTCACTAGCCACAATGGCTCGTGTAATGTGGCTGTGTCGTCTTCCGCGACTCCTTCATCACCAGTGCAGCTTGGCATTGTTGAAAGACAGTCAGCCATTGAGGTATCTGCTCTAGCATACTACCTTAAGATCTCTATCCCCTCCAATATCGTGATATCTGCTCGTGCATTCATCAGCGTTGCAGACAGCACCTCGGGTGACCTCAAACCTCATCGTGAGATCCTATTATCTCGGGGATACCTGGTGCCTGATTATTGCCTGTCTCATATCCACCTGGCCGCTGCCTTCTGAGCTGCGAAACACCCGCTGAAGATTTCTTGGGTAGTGTGCTTGCACCTACTGAAAGATTGGGCTTCGCTGCTTCTGGGCGCCCCCGCAGTTTCGCCCTTTTTAACCCATGTCCGCTGTTCCAACCACAGCTGCGTCTGCAGCAAACACTGGCAACGCCATGCCAAGTTCCATAGCGCATGCTGCGGGTGCGCAAGAGGCCTGTCAGTCCATCAATGACGACACTCCCTCCGTGGATTGGGACTCGGAAATTCAACTTGTTTCATCGTTAGCCAAACTGCAAGAACTTGAGCGTCAGGTAAGTGTTGGGATCTCAATGCCCCAGAACTCCATCTGCCTCAATAGCATTTTTTTTTCGTTTGAATGAGCACCTCAACTCTATGTGTATGCAATCTAACAAGAACAGATCCATAGCCTCCGCCAACTCCTACCAGACGGGCTGTTGGAACCATTATTGCCCATCTCTAACCCCAATCAACTACCTACTAATACCCCAGTAGCTGGGCCGCCGACCGGACTTCGGAATGAAATGCAAGAAGCGGCTCGTTCCCAGCTGGCGATGGTTGATCAGTTCCAGTCGATGTGGCATGGACCCGAGTTGAAGCCTGTATGGGCACATGTCGAGTCCCGCATCAAAGAATCCAATGGGCAGTACCTGCAGCCGAGTGGAGTCTGGGAGAAAGATTATGATGTGATTCTGGATGAATTGACCAAATCAGAAAAAACCACCCAGGAGGAACAGCAGTGTGCTGAGGAAGAATCCGAGCGCGCAAAACTCGAAACCTCTGATGACCAATATCAGGACATGGCTAAGGCATTTGCTCAACGAGATATCCCCGGTGTCCGGGTTATCATCGGCAATGTTGCAAACTCGTTCCTTGTTGTGCTTGCGAGAGCTGGGATCATTGTCATTGTCCAGGGCATCAAGGAGCCAAGTATGTCCGGAGTATCAGATTGGCAGGTTTCGAGTAAAAGGGCGTCGGGTCAGCCGCCCACGCAACTTGAACTCGACGTTTTGGGTTGCTTGCGCTCACGACCGCGCAAATGGGACCTAACGTTCTTGCTGGTATGATCTGGCTCCATTTCGATTCGATATCCGTGATGCTAATACACAGGCCTTGGTTTAGGAAATGATCTTATCATATGCAGACATCAAGAAAACCCCATGTGTGAGGTGCAACAGGCTAGTCAATGATGCCGCGCAACTCCCAACCGCGCGTCGAGCGCAATCCACTCAAGCACCTTCCACCGAGGCAAGGTCATTTACATTTGACGCATTGCATGCGAACTGTGCTTGAGCATACCTTGATACCGTTTCGATCGCGATACCCGCTCCCATCGCAAAGCCACGCGGAAATTGTCAGAAGAATGACTCCTCATCTTTCGTACTCATTATCGCCGGTCCACATGCACTCCATGGAACATATCATGCCACCCGCGAGCTGGATATTCATTCCCCTCGCAATCCCAATATCTTCTTGGCACGCGATGCGCTTCTTGTCCCGGCACCCCGCTACAATACTGCACCCATCTCCACACCCCCTCGTTGGGAATGGTGTACCTTCGTCTTCGGAAGTCATATTTCTCCGGTCCACGTCTTGCCCACGGGAATACCGTATCTTGTTGAACGGGATCGCCACTCCACCGTGACCAGTTTGTCTTCAGCGAGGCCCGGGGCGAGTCGGGGGTTCTGTCTCGGATGACCCCAACGTAGATATCGGGTCCCTTGTTGGTGAGCACGTCAAGGAAGCGCCACCGGCGTGGCCAGTGGTGTCTATCTGCCGGGCGGGGATCTTTGGGCCAAATCCATCCCATTGGTTTGTCTTTTGAGGGCATTGCGGTTGTGTGTCTTTTGCGGTATCTGGTTGGGTCGCAAGGAGGAAGCTTAGTGGCGATGTTAAAGAAGGCTTTGGATCAAGTTGAGAGTGAAAAGAATTGGGTGGAGTTTAGCTCTTCAAATACACTAGGAGAACAATCATCCGTGGCTATCGCTTTGGGAAATTTTGACTCTGGTACCACAGCCTGCATGATTGCTGTGTTTGTATATCTCTTTGGCTTTCGGTTTTGTTTGGGTCTGGCTCTTTGGATTTTCAAAGTATGCTGCCGTTACAGTCTAACTGTCTGGGCTGTGTTTGCCTGTCTTGGACAACAATGCCATCATAGACTTGTCTTGATAGCGACATTGAAGAAGTCTGTTCCTGTCTGAGTTTGCATTTCTCGTTCTTTGAAAGTAATGTCCCCAGACAATGAGCCCTCCGGAGGAACGGCGACACACGGCCAATAGGCAGATGAAAGCGGATTCTTTATGAACGGATGGGGTTTACATGAGAGTTTGGGCATGGAAAGTAAAAGTGTCTCTCGGCGGTCAAGTCCCTTTTTTCGCTCCAATTTTCTATCAACTTAATGGTGGATAACTGAAGCCGACCTTCGAGGCAGAATGAATTGAGGGGATGGGAATGATAAGCAGTCCCATTGCAGTATATTAAAGCACGTTACGAATCTCAATCCGAAAGTCAAATACCCAAAGTAATTCCGTCCAATAAACTGGTTCGCTGAGCCGCAGCAAAATATCAAATGCAAAATTAAAGAGATGGCCTGGAAATCCATCCGTCCGTCCATACAAACGCCGTTTTTCTTGCTAATATCGTAAGAAGAAGTCGCTTTCAAACAATGAGACACCCCGGGGAGCCAACGTATGTCCATGAGAATATCACTTCCAGGTTCGAGCTAGACGTGCTTCTTTAGATGGCGAAGAGGCCGAAGCTGCCCGAGAACCAGGTGAAAGTGGCAATGGTGATGGCCGCCATGCCGAATGCGAATTTCAGACCCTGGCGTTGCGCCTCGGATATCGCCCCATTGCAAGTGGCGCAAAGGAATTCTAGATCTCGTTAGTAGAGGTTTGTTCCTGGTTGACCTTCGATTACTTACTGTTCAGGGGCGTGGCCTTTTGTGGCCAATACATTCCAAAATTGAACCCAATCTGCGAACCCAGATGACCCGCCTCGGCGGTATCACCAAGAGACTTATCCGAATCGACAACGAACAGGGTATAGGTTGCCGTCAAAAACGGAATAGTCTGGGTTGCGTTGGTGTCCCAGACCACGGATCCGGTCTCTTTCACGGTCATGTTGCTGGTCAAGGTGTAGGTGGCGCTGTTTGCACTGCAAGAGGCAACGACATCGACAGCCGAGGGAGAGATGGTCAGCGAGGTATAGTTCCATGCAAAGGTCACATTGTGGCCGATCTTGTAGTATGTGGTCGCGGTTGTGGCAGGAGTAATGATGGAGACACCCCCGCGCCAGCAGCCGGATTAATGGAAACCGACGAGGTTGCGGTAGTCTTAGAGTCGGATTTGGTATTTGTCTTCGAGTCGGTGCTAGTGCCGGTCGCTGTCTTATCACTCGCGGTCTTGTCGGCGGTCTCCGTGGACTCATGGGAGGCCGTGGCTGAGGCATCTTCGCTGCTTGTGGCATCCGCGGTGGTTTCTGAGAAGAATTGTCAGTCTCATCTTCCTTATCGTGCAACAAATCCGGTGAGCAGTTAGTTACCTGCACGCTTTTCCAGTGCACCTTCTTCGGCGAAAGGCAACCAAGCGGATGCCGAAGTGACCATCCCCAAAAGGAAGACGAGGCACACGAGACTCAGTATGGAGGACCGCATGGCGAAATTCGAGTATGTAAAGCTCTCGGGGGTTGGGCAGGTATCAGAGACGAATGGGAGTCACAACTCCTGAGTCGGGGAGTAGAACCGGATCAACCGCCCCTTGCACCGGCCGTGGGGGAACCGCCGATGAAAATTGACAGGTACCACGGTCGGAGGCACAA
The DNA here is from genome assembly GCA_028828875.1 of Penicillium capsulatum. Lineage (NCBI taxonomy): Eukaryota > Fungi > Ascomycota > Eurotiomycetes > Eurotiales > Aspergillaceae > Penicillium > Penicillium capsulatum. Next base: position 4,118,893 of record JAQJZR010000009.1, on the reverse strand, counting down.
AGGATTCAGTGGTCGCAACGAGTCGAGCCAGGAGTTTAACGAGTTCTACACCAAGCAGATGGGTCACCCGATCGAGATGGAATGTCGGAAAAATGGCAAAGCGTTTCTAATCAGTCTGGACCGTGATTGCAGATCACTTGGAAAATGGGTGGGTTTCTGGGAGGAGAAGCGGGTCCGTCCGACTGCCAGCACAAACAACTGCCGGAGTGAAAAGGGGGTGAACGAGTGACAAGGGGAGGGAAACGAGAGCAAGAAAGATCAGAGCAGAGAAGGCGAGAAATCGAAAGAAAGGCGATAGAGAGGAGTTGCGGGGCTAAGCCTGAACGGGCATGTGAGACATCCGGTTATTTATAGCCGACACCGAGCAGAATTGACCTCGAGAGGGATGATACTGCTCCGTATGGAGGACGGAGTCCGAAGTACGGAGTATGTACTCCGTACTCCTACGCCACCTCCTGTTGGATGTGGGGGTGAATTGGAACGGGTCTCGAGGCAAATATTGATCCCGGAGGATCGTCGATCAGGTTGTGTGACAGCTGGGGATAGAATGCGATGATCACGATGTCTTGCATCGGAATGAATCCAGGCTACGAGATGTGGTGGAATATAGGTCTTCCCATTCATCTCTACCACCATCGGACTGCTTTTCTATCTGATAATTCTGATCTTCTGTTGATTCTTTTTTTTTTCCCGTGTTGATTTGGATCTACTTGATACGGCAGAACCTCACCGCTGGATGACTCATCACGGTTGAACTCGTGACATCCAATCAGCGAAGTGTTTCTTACGAGAAACGAGGTTGAGATATTGAGATGGAACAGTAGAGCAGCGGGGATCACCTTCAATTCTCTCATGGATTGCATTGGTTTCGTGAATCTCGGGAATCAAGTTCTCTGCATGTGTTATCAATGCCCCCTTCACCATACCCAATTCCCTCCCCCCACCCCAAATCACCCAATCCTATCAATCATCATAGACTCGGGGCGTCGCAGGTCACGGTCTCGGGAGTGGGAACCCGGTGAATCCAGTGATATGGCATTAGGCATCCAGGCCGCAGAGCCGATGGTTGGGTATGCAATGACGCGACGATCCCGGGGCGAACACGTCGCCGAGGAGACCACAATCCTCGAGGGGCGAAATGCGGGCATCATCGCCTTAGACTATAGCATACCGGAATGATCCGCCTCCTGCGATTCAAGTCAGCCCACGTCAATAATACACAAAAGCCGCGGAGGTTCCTACCTCAAACATGATCCCGTACAGGATTGGGCTGGACTGGTTCCCGCCATCGCGAGACACATTCAGAGTGATCTTGCCCGGCTTTTCACCAGTTAGAGCCCCCGCAAGACAGGTAGTCAACGCGATGCACGTGGCCAACGCAATGCACCCATGAACCAGCCATCCCGAGTTTCCTGGCTTCATCGCGAGTCAGGAGCTAAAGATAGCGAGAAGGGCAAAGGAGAAAAAACGGATGGCTAAGAGTTTCGGGGCCGGCCCCCTGGTGAAGCACTTGAACGGGGCCCCGGCATTTTGATTTGCCCACGAGGCTTTGGGGCTGTTGGAAATTCTCCACTCCAGCCATTATGGACCCTTGAGATAGTCGGCGTGCAAATCACATTGTGTAATATGACTTGTAAAGTTTCCCGCCCCGCGGGATGTTGCATTTGGGGCCAACCCAAAGGGAGCCAGTGACAGAGCCGTAATTGAACATGATGCCGCGGATTGTGGCTGTGGCTTTTTGTCGCAGAAGAAGTAGAGCGATGCTCTGAGCTCATCGATTTGCAGTTTCCAGGCCCTTTCCGAGATGGTGCGTCGGGTGCTACGGTCGCAAGATTCAGTGATTGATCATGCAGTCTCTCATCGGCACAATAATCTGTGATACCTCCATTTTTCGCTGGACAGAAGGTGTTCTGAGGTCGGAATGCCATCCCTGGGATTTAAGCTCATCAGCCAAGCACCGGACTCCATTAGCCCGACCAAAAATACCCGACGAAATTGGCAACGCATCCACATGTCGTTTTCAAATTCCAAAAAGTATTATGAACTTGGAGGCCGAATTCCAGATTTTTCCGAGTACAATCGGAGAAGCAAATATGTGGTTGATGCCTGTCGCCCCGAAAGCCCGCGGGGGCCCCGAAATCGTTCGGGCGCTATCCCCGACCGCTAGGAGCGCTGATAGGCCATGTCAACTTGATGGTGGGCTTGGTGTATGATTTTGGTCGGTGGGCATAAAAAAAAATACCATTCTTCTATATTCTAAATAATTACAATGGTCAATCTTCTGGTTCCCCATTACTCAAGCTACCTAGGTACATTCCTTCAGATGTTGCTGAAAGATAAATAGAACCAGTCGACACTAGCATCTTAACATCCCCCAAGCATTATATTGCTTCTCTACCACTTATACTCTCACTTAATTTTCCTCTTCTTTTTCCCACTCATCATGCCATCTCAGGTCTGGCTCGTTACCGGGACCTCTTCTGGGTTGGGCAACGAGTTTGTCAGAGCAGCGGTAGCTCGCGGTGACAAGGTCATCGCAACGGCTCGCAACGCTGATAAAATTGCCCATCTCAAAGAGCTTGGGGTGGTGACCATGCAGCTGGATGTCACAGCCCCCCAAGATGAGCTCGATCGCAAAGCTGAAGAAGCTATCGCGGCCTACGGGAGGATCGATGTTCTAGTCAACAACGCCGGGTACCTGCAAATCGGGACCGTCGAAGAAAGCAGGTAGGCAAGCAGACGTTGTACTTATCATTTCTTACTCCTCTTGCTCACGCGGGTCTTTGCGATACCGGTAGTCATGACGTGTGGTTTAATCAATTCAACACAAACCTCTTCGGCACTTTAAACGTCACTAGATCTTTCCTCCCTCACCTGCGTGCCAACAGGTCTGGAACCATAGTCTTCATTGGATCGAAAGGGGCGTGGGAGAGCATTCCAACTGTGGGAACATATTGTGCCTCGAAGGCTGCCATTCACAGTATGTTGCCAACCAGCAATGAAAACATCAAGCTTGGAGACTGACAATCAGTGTAGGCGCAGCTCAGTCGCTTTCCGCGGAGATCGCCCCATTTGGGATCAAAACTCTACTCGTGGAGCCCGGCACGGTACGAACGGAAGTTTTCAGCCAACAAAACATGAAAACGGTGCCGATGAAGTATGAAGATTATCGAGGTGCGCTAGGGACTCTGACCGGGGTGTTCGATGGTGTCTATGGTAACGAGCTAGGCGATGCCAGGAGGAGTGTTGAGAACATTCTCAATGTTGTCAAAGGAGAAAATGGGACAGCAGGGAAAGAATGGCCAAGCTCTCTGCTGCTAGGGTCGGATGCAGTGGAAGTGATTCGAAAGAAGTGTCAGGACGTACTGCGTCAAGTGGATGAGTGGGAAGCGTTGTCAAAGTCGACCGATGTTTGAAAAGCCCCGTGTAGTCGAAGAAGCCATACTCAATAAACAAAGTGGATTTATTTCTCATCTTGATGATTGCATCATCCAATCGAATGGACGGTCACGTGCACTCGATATACTTCGGTCTCTTTCATTGCAAACCTCCCCCACTTATGTCATACACCCCAAACGTCGAAACGTTGCCTGAATACACAATGACACAGCCCAAAGGTCGCTTGCTTAGTGCATTTCAGGATCGGTGAGTTGCAGGTCTTTTTTCTGAATACAACACCGAGACATTTGGTCTTCAATGTGGAATACAGTGCAGGTCTCACGCAAGATAGACCTATTCAGGATCATGGATCTGGCTGGTCTCACTTGTGGGACTCGGGTGAAAGTGCTCTATGGGACCGAGGCGAGGCGTCACCCGCCTTGGTCGATGCGGTGGAGCAGGAGCAGGAGCTTCTCGGCCCCTTCACGGCAGATGGACGTAGGAAGAAGGCCTTGGTTCCTGTAATTGATGCATCTTGCTCTAAGCAGTACCAATACTGACAAGATCCTGCGCAGGGCTGTGGCCGAGGTTATGATGTGGTAATGCTAGCATTGCACGGATTTGATGCCTATGGTCTGGAGATCTCGGGGACCGCTGTGCAAGAGGCAGAGCTGTACGCATCATCAGAGATGAAGACTCCCTCGTCCTACCATTATGGAACTAAGAAGACCCAATATGGCTCACCTGGATCTGTAACCTTCATCCAGGGAGACTTCTTCTCAACCAATTGGGAGAACAAAGGAGGCATCAACGCGGCAACCACATTCGATGTTGTTTATGACTACACAGTGAGAATTGACTTGTGTCTGCCTCATGGATCGGAGATGCTGATGATAGAGTAGTTCTTGTGTGCCCTTCATCCAGACCAACGCAAGGATTGGGCAAAGCGCATGGGCCATGTTCTCAAACCTGGGGGCTTGCTCGTCTGTCTTGAGTTTCCACTGTACAAGGACCCAGCACTTCCGGGACCCCCATGGGGATTGAAGGGGGTTCACTGGGATTTGCTTGCTCTGGGACGGAGTGGTGTAGTTACGGGGCCAGTGGGTGAGGACGGGAAAGCGGTGAACGGGGAAGGCGGCGAGGGTGAATTCCATCGAGTGTTGTATACTCAGCCCCGTCGGTCATATGAAGTAGCAAAGGGGACGGACAGGCTGAGCGTGTATGAGCGGAAATAAAAGTCCCTCGAAACGATTCTACCTCCCCTATCTTCTCCCTCCCTCTTCTCACTTCCACCTCATCCCCAATGGTGAAGCATTTACAACTCGCAGTGACAGTGACGACGCCAAGTCTCGCCCGTGTTAGCCCCTGCGTCACGTGATCTCCCCCATAAGCGACACCTCAGCAACGACAACAGGCGGACCTCCTGAGGTCACTTCCGCTTCTTCAGATTCCCCTCCCCCATTCCCCTCCACCTCTCCTCTTTGACATTCTTTCCTTCTCTCTCCTTTCTTTGAATTTGACGGCTTTCTCATTGCGTGGCGTTTACTTGGGCGGACAAGGTCGTGCTGCGGCCTAAGTAAATATGGCACTGCCCATCAAGTTCACAGAGCTGGTCAATGTATGTCGCTACAAGCCTGCCAACACGTCTTCTCTCGCTTCTATGTCCAGTCACTGACAATACTCTCATAGTTGACCAATGTCGGCATCGCGGTACGTTTCCCGTTTCGTGTGGCTCCGTGGGGACGTCTTTGCGACAAGCTCCTGTTGCAAGGCGGATACCCCGGTTGTGCCAGAGAACACCTTCGGATTATGAACAGCACTCATTGACATCCTTTTGGCCCTCTAGCCGGCATCAATTGGCTTCACCTCATGTGTAAGTGGTCAACACCATACCAAAACAACGATCGGGCCACGGCTAACGCGCGGCATTGCCACCTCACAGACTCTAGAATCCGACCACTACGTCTGCGTTCGGCAGAAGCTCGACGAAGACGACAAGCCTCAGGTTATCATTATCGATTTGAAGAGCAACAATGATGTTATGCGCCGACCAATCAATGCTGACAGTGCGATCATGCACTGGAACAAAAACATCATTGCCCTCAAGGCTCAGGGCCGAACAATCCAGATCTTCGACCTTGCAGCCAAGCAGAAGTTGAAGTCCGCGGTGATGAATGAAGATATCGTCTACTGGAAGTGGTTCAGCGAGAAGTCCCTGGGTCTGGTCACCGACACCTCCGTCTACCATTGGGACGTCTACGATGCCACTCAACAGAACCCCGTGAAGATGTTCGATCGACTTAATAACCTTTCTGTATGTGGTGTTTCTGATATAGGAGTCGCGGCGAACAAGGGCATTGCTGACTTCGGGGGACTATAGGGATGTCAAATTATCAACTACCGCGTCAACTCCGAAGAAAAGTGGATGGTCGTGGTTGGTATCAGTCAACAGCAGGGTCGAGTTGTCGGCTCAATGCAGCTCTTCTCGAAAGAGCGTGGGATCTCACAATTCATTGAGGGTCACGCGGCCGCGTTCGCCGACATTAACGTCGAGGGCTCCCCTCTGCCCCACCACCTCTTTACCTTTGCCGTTCGAACCCAGACTGGCGCGAAGCTTCAGATCGCCGAGATCGACCACCAAGAACCCAATCCTCGCTTCCAGAAGAAGGCCGTGGAGGTCTACTTCCCCCAAGAGGCCGTCAATGACTTCCCCGTCGCTATGCAGGTGTCCACCAGATACGACATCGTTTACCTCGTGACAAAGTATGGGTTCATTCACCTGTACGATCTTGAGACCGGCACTTGCATTTTCATGAACCGCATTTCCAGCGAGACGATCTTCACTACGGCCTCGGATTCGGAGGGTGCTGGCTTGGTCGGCGTCAACCGTAAGGGTCAGGTTCTGTCTGTGAGCGTTGATGAAAACCAGATCATTGACTACCTGATGAACAACCCGGCTATGGCATCTTTGGCCGCGAAACTTGCCTCGAGAGCCGGACTTCCCGGGGCTGACCACATCTATCAGACCCAGTTCGACAACTTGATCAACTCCGGAAACTACAGTGAAGCCGCTAAGATTGCCGCCAACTCCCCGCGTGGGTTCCTTCGCACGCCCGAGACAATCAATCGCTTCAAATCTGCCCCCCAGACTGGTCAAATGTCCGTCATCCTGCAGTACTTCGGCATGCTGCTGGACAAGGGATCGCTCAACAGGTATGAGAGTGTGGAGCTGGTTCGCCCGGTATTGCAGCAGAACCGCAAGCATCTGCTGGAAAAGTGGATGCGCGAGAATAAGCTTGAGTCCTCCGAAGAGCTTGGTGACATTATCCGCCCGTACGACATGGCTCTTGCTCTGAATGTCTATCTCCAGGCCAACATCCCCCACAAGGTTGTTGCAGGTTTCGCGGAGACCGGCCAGTTTGATAAGATCCTCGCCTACTCCAAGCAAGCGGGCTACCAGCCTGACTACACCCAGCTGCTTGGGCACATCGTCCGTGTGAACCCTGAGAAGGGTGCCGAGTTTGCTACCCAGCTTGCTAATGAAGAGAGCGGTGCTCTTGTGGACCTCGACCGAGTTGTAGACGTGTTCCTGTCTCAGAACATGATCCAACAGGCCACTTCTTTCCTTCTCGATGCCCTAAAGGACAACAAGCCTGAGCAGGGTAAGTTGCAAACAAGACTTCTGGAGATGAACCTTGTCAATGCCCCTCAAGTCGCGGATGCCATTCTTGGAAACGAGATTTTTACCCACTTCGACCGCCCTCGTATTTCGCAGCTTTGCGAGGGTGCTGGTCTCATCCAGCGTGCGCTTGAAAACTCCGATGACCCTGCTGTCATCAAGCGCAACATCGTGCAGACCGACAAGCTTTCTCCTGAGTGGTTGATGAACTACTTTGGTCGTCTCTCCGTTGATCAGTCTCTCGAATGCATGGACACCATGCTGGAGGTTAACATCCGCCAGAACCTGCAGGCTGTCGTCCAGATTGCCACCAAGTTCTCTGATCTTCTGGGTGCCAACCGTCTCATTGATCTCCTCGAGAAGTACCGCACTGCTGAAGGTCTCTACTTCTACTTGGGAAGCATTGTCAACCTGAGTGAGGATCCTGAGGTACACTTCAAGTACATTGAGGCCGCCACCGCCATGAACCAGGTTACCGAAGTCGAGCGCATTTGCCGCGAGAGCAACTACTACAATGCCGAAAAGGTCAAGAACTTCCTCAAGGAGGCCCACTTGACGGAGCAGCTGCCTCTCATCATCGTCTGTGACCGCTTCAACTTCATCCATGACCTGGTTCTCTACCTGTACCAGAACCAGCAGTTCAAGTCCATTGAGGTGTACGTCCAACGTGTGAATCCCTCGCGTGCTCCTGCCGTTGTTGGCGGCTTGCTTGATGTCGACTGCGACGAGAGCATCATCAAGAACCTCCTCTCCACCGTGGACCCCTCCGTCATTCCCATTGACGAGCTTGTCACCGAGGTTGAGAGCCGGAACCGTCTCAAGCTGCTTCTTCCCTTCCTCGAGGCTACTCTGGCCTCTGGTAACCAGCAGCAGGCTGTTTACAATGCCCTGGCAAAGATCTACATTGACAGCAATAACAACCCCGAGAAGTTCCTCAAGGAGAACGACCTGTATGACACGTTGACGGTTGGCAAGTACTGCGAGAAGCGCGACCCCAACCTGGCATATATCGCCTATCACAAGGGCCAGAATGACTTGGAGCTTATCAGCATCACCAACGAGAACTCCATGTACCGTGCCCAGGCCCGCTACCTAGTTGAACGTGCCGACCCCGAGGTGTGGACCTTCGTCTTGAGCGAGAACAACATCCACCGTCGTTCGCTTGTTGACCAGGTTGTCGCCACTGCGGTGCCTGAGTCCACTGAGCCCGACAAAGTCTCCGTCGCCGTCAAGTGCTTCCTCGACGCCGATCTCCCTGGTGAACTGATCGAGCTGCTTGAGAAGATCATTCTGGAGCCTTCTCCCTTCAGTGACAACACCAGCCTCCAGAACCTGCTTATGTTGACTGCTGCCAAGGCCGACAAGAGCCGTTTGATGGATTACATCCACCAGCTCAATGAGTTCTCTGCCGACGAGATCGCTGAGATGTGCATCAGCGTCGGCCTCTATGAAGAGGCATTTGAGATTTACAAGAAGGTTAACAACTACCTGGCCGCCGTCAATGTTCTTGTCGAGAACATTGTCAGCATCGATCGTGCACAGGAGTTCGCTGAGCGCGTGGAACTTCCCGACGTATGGAGCAAGGTCGCCAAGGCCCAGCTCGATGGTCTCCGTGTCACCGACTCCATTGAATCGTACATCCACGCCGGTGACCCATCAAATTACAACGAGGTGATCGAGACTGCCACTCATGCCGGCAAAGACGAAGATCTCATCAAGTTCCTCCGCATGGCTCGCAAGACCCTACGTGAGCCCCCTATTGACACTGCTCTTGCCTTCTGCTTCGCTCGCCTAGATCAGCTTCCTGAACTTGAAGACTTCCTTCGCGCCACTAACGTGGCTAATGTCGAAGCCTCCGGTGACAAGGCCTACGAGGAGGGCTACCACCAAGCTGCCAAGATCTTCTTCACTAGCATTTCTAACTGGGCCAAGCTGGCAACTACCTTGGTGCACCTCGAGGACTACCAGGCTGCTGTGGAGTGCGCCCGCAAGGCCAACAGCGTGAAGGTCTGGAAGCAAGTCAACGAGGCCTGTGTTGACAAGAAGGAATTCCGTCTGGCTCAGATTTGCGGTCTGAACCTCATTGTCCACGCCGAGGAGCTGCAGACTCTGGTTCGCCAGTACGAGCGCAACGGATACTTCGATGAGCTCATTTCCGTCCTTGAGGCTGGTCTCGGGTTGGAGCGGGCTCACATGGGCATGTTCACTGAGTTGGGCATTGCTCTGTCCAAGTACCACCCCGATCGTGTGATGGAGCACCTGAAGCTTTTCTGGTCGCGCATCAACATTCCCAAGATGATTCGGGCCTCTGAAGAAGCCAACTTGTGGCCCGAGCTGGTCTTCCTGTACTGTCACTACGATGAGTGGGATAACGCCGCTCTCGCAATGATGGAGCGTGCGGCTGACGCTTGGGAACACCACTCCTTCAAGGATATCATTGTCAAGGTGGCCAATCTCGAGATCTACTACCGGTCGCTGAACTTCTACCTGCAAGAGCAGCCCCTCCTTCTCACCGACCTGCTTCAGGTCCTGACAGCACGCATCGACGTTAACCGGGTTGTGCGCATCTTCAAGGCCTCGGACAACATCCCCTTGATCAAGCCGTTCCTCCTCAACGTCCAGGCGCAGAACAAGCGGGCGGTCAACGATGCGATCAACGAGATCCTGATCGAGGAGGAGGACTACAAGACTCTGCGCGACTCGGTGGACAACTACGACAACTTCGACGCCGTGGAGCTTGCCATGCGCCTGGAGAAGCACGACCTCATCTTCTTCCGCCAGATCGCGGCCAGCATCTACCGCAACAACAAGCGCTGGGAGAAGTCGATTGCCCTCTCCAAGCAAGACAAGCTCTACAAGGATGCCATCGAGACTTCTGCCATCTCAGCCAAACCGGACGTTGTCGAGGAATTGCTCCGCTATGTATGTCACCTCCCCCTTTCTACCCCAATTGACCACGACACTGACCGTTCTCTAGTTCGTCGACATCGGTAGCCGTGAATGCTACGTGGGCATGCTGTATGCCTGCTATGAGCTGATCCGCCCCGATGTGATCATGGAGATCTCATGGCGCAAGGGTCTCCATGACTTCACCATGCCCTTCATGATCAACTTCCTGTGCGAGCAGACCCGCACGATTGACATGCTCAAGAAAGACAACGAGGAGCGCAAGTCCAAGGAGACCTCGCAGCGGACGGACGATGACAACACGCCGATCCTGGGCGGGTCGCGACTCATGTTGACCCAGGGCCCGACCCCGTCGGCTAGCCCCATGCCATACGGGCAGCAATCCAACGGCCTTGCACCTCAAGCCACCGGTTATCGCGGATTCTAGAGTCCCCTTGATTTCGCTTGCCTCATCTCTTGATGTTTCTATTTTCTCTTTCTGTTATGTGTAACATAAAGCGCAGTGATGACCTCCGGGGCGAGCAAAAGACATGAGCTGGTGCAACGGGGAAGCCAAGGGAAGATATTCATGACGGCCCGTTAATTTGTTTCCTTTTTCCTTTCTTCTATTTGATTTGCATTTGCCATTTGGTTTACCTTTTTTTTATTATCCAATGTATTTGATAGGCTTCCCGCGATTATTTAGATGGGCCTGATCGGGCTTTAGACCGTGGCACGCCGTAATGACATTGCGATTTCCGCTGCATTGGCATTTCCTTTTTTTTAAACTTCAATTTTTGGGCCTGCCAAGGATCGCTGACGATCACAACAAGGGGCAAGATCCGCCAAGGATGCCGTGGGCCATCCGCGCGACACGGAGTGCAAATCGGACGGCGGAATCCGCATCTCAACCCCCTGCCCGACGCGCCGAGCCCATGCGGTGGAATGATTGGATTTCTCGGCATGGAATGGTCTCAGCCGGGAGCACTCCGCCGAGCCCGCAGCTAGGGGAGGTTGGCGTTTCTGCAGAGCATAGTATGTATAGTTCTTTACCCCCTCCCCAACCGGCTTGGCTCTGCATGAACGCCCCCAGTTCCAGCGACTAGTGCCGTTTACATTAAATGAAGGACGATGACGAGATTCCTTTGGTCCGGGCTGCTGGTTGGATGGCTGGAAAGGACGTTTTTCTTTTTCTAGTACTTTGCCGGGCAATGTTTTAGCCTGTGGAGAAGGTGTCGCTGATGGTGATGGAGGGGGTTGTGAATTTTTCCGAGAGGCACTTGGTAGGAACTTTTTTTTCCTCTTCAGTCATCTAACAGGAAATTCTACTGGTTACGATGGCAGGGGATGACGTTCGTAGATAAGCCACCGAGGACGGTGATTTGGGGAGAGTTGAGCATGCTTATCATACCTAGGCACCAAGTCTTGGACGCAGTCTGGGCGGCCGATCATGCGGCAGATCGGGGCGAAAGAGGGAACGGGGGGTGGAGAGGGGAGGGTAGGAAGATACTCCGTACAGTCAGAGTCAGGCCAGCAATCCGTAGATTTCGGAGGATACCGCGCTTGACGGCATGGACGATCGTGGATGCGCGCATCTCCCCGAGGGATGGTTAGTATAGACCCCAACGTTCGATTCTCACCCGCACGGTGGTACCTGTCATACTTCGCCCGGGAGATCACCGGCCATGCCAAGTTCATCGTCTCGACGCTGGATCGGAGGGCCGAGGGGAGATCCTTTCCCCTCGGCACACATACGCATGACATGTCCTGGAGCAGGCAATGGGATCCCCTCGAGTCGCCTACTTCGGAATGACCTTCCCCGAGGTGAAAGGGGGCACTTCCTAATGCACGGGCATGATTGGCTTTCCATGGACCTCTTTTCCCGGCGAGGCCTTGGCCTTGGTTCACACATGTCGAGACTTCTCCGAGTCTCCCCCGGACACTCCACGTTTCCCGTCGCTATCCGAATGTGGACGAGATCGAGGGCCCGAGGTTGGAGGGATTGGAGGATGGTACCTAATCCACCCGAGCACGACAATGAGATCATCGGAGGATCTCGTTGCGAACGTGGGAGGGATGAATTGGATGGATTGGACGCATTTCCGGGGGGATCTGGGAGGTCCTCTTCAGAGGTCCCCCGGTCATCGCTTAGAGCGGGTCGCTCAGGTGAACAGAAAAAAAACAGCATAAATCAACCAAGGCTGGGCAGATCCTTGGATCGCCCGGTGTGCCGGTGAGACGGGGGCGGTAAGTACCTGTTACCTCATTGCTGGAGTCAGCCCCGGAATCTTTGCTGCAGATCCCCAACCCCTCCTCACCTTATCTACCCTTTGCTCGCTCGCAATTCTCTCTCTCTCTCTCTCTCTTTTCAATTCTTGTTCGGCCGGTCCTTGTTGTTTGCTGTCCCCCGGGCCTGGAGTTTGATCTGGAGCGTTGAGTCCGCTTCAATTCGTGAGTCACTCCCCCACCCCACGGGGACCTTTTGGTTCTCCGGAGAAGGGAAACCCTGAAGAGGGAAAAAAAAAAATTAGGGCATTGAATTGACCTTCCTTCAGTACTCTTTACCACGCTATACCTCCTTCCTCTATTCCCTCTTCCCTATACTCCCTCCCCCTTCTCCCCCTCCTCTATCATTCACAATGGCTACCCCGCATCGCCAGCCCGAGGAGGCCATCGATGAGACCGACTTCATCGAGGACCACCTGGAACACCACCAGGACTCGGTCCACCGCCGTCTGCGGGCCAACTCTACTATTATGCACTTTCAGAAGATCTTGGTGGCCAACCGTGGTGAGATCCCCATTCGGATCTTCCGTACAGCCCACGAGCTGTCCCTACAGACTGTAGCTGTCTTCTCACACGAGGACCGTCTGTCCATGCATCGGCAAAAGGCCGATGAGGCGTACATGATCGGCCATCGTGGCCAATATACCCCCGTCGGTGCCTACTTAGCCGGCGATGAGATCATCAAGATTGCGCAGGAGCATGGCGTGCACCTCATCCACCCGGGCTACGGCTTCTTGTCCGAAAATGCCGATTTCGCCCGAAAGGTCGAAAAGGCGGGGATCGTCTTTGTCGGTCCCACTGCCGATACGATTGACGCCCTGGGTGACAAGGTCTCGGCTCGTAAAGCCGCCATCAAGTGCAATGTCCCCGTCGTCCCCGGTACCCCCGGCCCCGTCGAGAAGTACGAGGAGGTCAAGTCCTTCACCGACGAGTATGGCTTCCCCATCATCATCAAGGCTGCCTTCGGTGGTGGTGGCCGTGGTATGCGTGTCGTCCGCGACCAGGCCGAGCTGCGCGACTCGTTCGAGCGTGCGACCTCGGAGGCCCGCACTGCCTTCGGCAACGGTACCGTCTTTGTCGAGCGCTTCCTCGACAAGCCCAAGCACATTGAGGTCCAGCTGCTGGGTGACACCCAGGGCAATGTTGTCCACCTGTTCGAGCGTGACTGCTCCGTTCAGCGTCGTCACCAGAAGGTCGTCGAGATTGCTCCAGCCAAGGACCTGCCTGTCGAGACCCGTGACAAGATCCTGGCGGATGCTGTGAAGCTGGCCAAGTCGGTCCGCTACCGCAACGCCGGTACCGCCGAGTTCTTGGTCGACCAGCAGAACCGCTACTACTTCATTGAGATCAACCCCCGTATCCAAGTCGAGCACACCATCACCGAGGAGATCACCGGCATTGATATCGTCGCCGCCCAGATCCAGATCGCGGCCGGTGCCACGCTGGAGCAGCTCGGTCTGACCCAGGACCGCATCTCCACTCGCGGGTTTGCGATTCAATGTCGTATCACCACCGAGGATCCCGCCAAGGGATTCTCGCCCGACACCGGTAAGATCGAAGTCTACCGTTCCGCCGGTGGCAACGGTGTTCGTCTGGATGGTGGTAACGGTTTCGCCGGTGCCATCATCACCCCTCACTACGACTCCATGCTGGTCAAGTGTACCTGCCGTGGTTCGACGTATGAGATTTCCCGCCGCAAGATGCTGCGTGCCTTGGTGGAGTTCCGCATCCGTGGCGTCAAGACCAACATTCCCTTCCTGGCCTCGCTGCTGAGCCACCCCACCTTCATCGATGGTACCTGCTGGACCACCTTCATCGATGACACCCCCGAGCTTTTCGCTCTGGTCGGCTCCCAGAACCGTGCCCAGAAGCTGCTGGCATACCTGGGTGACGTTGCCGTCAACGGAAGCAGCATCAAGGGCCAGATCGGTGAGCCCAAGCTCAAGGGCGACATCATCAAGCCCGTCCTCAAGGATGCCGCGGGCACCCCCATCGACGTCTCCGCTCCTTGCCAGAAGGGCTGGAAGCAAGTTCTCGACAGCCAGGGTCCCCAGGCCTTTGCCAAGGCTGTGCGTGCCAACAAGGGTTGCTTGATCATGGACACCACCTGGCGTGATGCCCACCAGTCGCTGCTCGCCACCCGTGTGCGTACCATCGACCTGCTAAACATTGCCCACGAGACCAGCCATGCCCTGCAAAACGCCTACTCCCTCGAGTGCTGGGGTGGCGCGACCTTTGACGTGGCCATGCGTTTCCTCTACGAGGACCCATGGGACCGTCTGCGCAAGCTCCGCAAGGCTGTCCCCAACATCCCCTTCCAGATGCTGCTGCGCGGTGCCAACGGTGTGGCCTACTCGTCGCTCCCCGACAACGCCATCTACCACTTCTGTAAGCAGGCCAAGAAGTACGGTGTTGACATCTTCCGTATCTTCGATGCCCTCAACGACATTGACCAGCTTGAGGTCGGTATCAAGGCCGTCCAGCAGGCCGGTGGTGTGGTCGAGGCGACCATCTGCTACAGTGGTGACATGCTGAACCCCAACAAGAAGTACAACCTCGAGTACTACCTGGCTCTGGTTGAGAAGGTCGTCAAGCTGGGCACGCACGTCCTTGGTATCAAGGATATGGCCGGTGTCCTCAAGCCCCAGGCTGCCCGTCTCTTGGTCGGTACCATCCGTGAGCGCTACCCCGACCTCCCCATCCACGTCCACACCCACGACTCGGCCGGTACGGGTGTGGCCTCGATGATTGCCTGCGCCCAGGCGGGTGCTGATGCCGTCGATGCCGCCACCGACAGTCTGTCCGGCATGACCTCGCAGCCCAGCATCGGTGCCATCGCCGCCTCGCTGCAGGGCACCGAGCAGGACCCGCAACTGGACCTGGCGCAGGTCCGCGCTCTGGACACCTACTGGGCCCAGCTCCGTCTCTTGTACTCTCCCTTCGAGGCCGGTCTGACTGGCCCCGACCCGGAGGTGTACGAGCACGAGATTCCCGGTGGTCAGCTCACCAATCTGATTTTCCAGGCCAGCCAGCTGGGTCTGGGTCAACAGTGGGCCGAGACCAAGAAGGCTTACGAGTCTGCCAACGACCTGCTGGGTGACATTGTCAAGGTGACCCCTACCTCCAAGGTGGTTGGTGACCTGGCTCAGTTCATGGTCTCGAACAAGCTCACTGGCGAGGATGTCATCGACCGCGCCGGAGAGTTGGACTTCCCCGGTTCCGTTCTCGAGTTCCTGGAGGGCCTGATGGGCCAGCCCTTTGGCGGTTTCCCCGAGCCTCTGCGCTCCAAGGCTCTCCGTGACCGCCGCAAGCTGGAGAAGCGCCCCGGTCTGTACCTGGAGCCCCTGGACCTCGCCCAGATCAAGAACAACATCCGCGAGAAGTTCGGCTCCGCCACCGAGTGCGACGTGGCCAGCTACGCCATGTACCCCAAGGTGTTTGAGGACTACCGCAAGTTCGTGCAGAAGTTCGGTGACCTGTCCGTCCTGCCGACTCGCTACTTCCTCGCCAAGCCCCAGATCGGCGAGGAGTTCCACGTCGAGCTCGAGCAGGGTAAGGTGCTCATCCTCAAGTTGCTGGCCATCGGCCCGCTCTCCGAGCAGACCGGTCTGCGTGAGGTCTTCTACGAGGTCAACGGTGAAGTCCGTCAAGTGAGTGTCGAAGACCAGCAGGCCTCGATCGACAACGTCGCCCGGCCCAAGGCGGATGCTACGGACAGCAGCCAAGTCGGTGCACCGATGAGTGGTGTGGTGGTGGAGATCCGCGTCCACGACGGCCACGAGGTGAAGAAGGGTGACCCGATCGCGGTGCTGAGCGCCATGAAGATGGTATGTATCCCCCTCCCCATTCTTTTCCGTTGGCTCTTGCTCACATACTTCTTTAGGAAATGGTCATCTCCGCCCCCCACAGCGGCAAGGTCTCGGGCCTGCAGGTCAAGGAGGGCGACTCCGTGGACGGCCAGGACCTGGTCTGCAAGATCGGCAAGGCCTAAATAGATCAAAAGCGATTTCTTGTGTATAAGAGGCGCACGACATGAAAGACGTGAACGATAGCTCTAGCGTTGATTTTTTGTTTTGATTCTTGTTTCCTTATGTCTCTTCTATGTTTGTGGTATCAAATATCCCGGGCGGGATTCAATTGGATTCTTGCTGTAGATTTTCCTCAATATCGATATGTCCACGTTCTCCTCCGATCTCCTGCCATCGAGCTTTCCCCGCATTTTTCTTACGTCAAGCTGCAGTCTGGATTGAGTCTGGATCCTCGTCCCTGGGGCCCAATCATCGTCGATTTATGATCTCTCGGTGCCCGCGTCACACCTGGCTCGGGGGGGGTTTCTGTATAAGAACCGGGTTCCCCTCTTCCTTCCTAGACATCACGAGCATCTCACACCGAGTCGATCGACCTCAACCCAAACTCGGTATGTTTGTCTCTCGGCTTTTTCCGGTGGAATGCTTGATGTTCTGGACCATGCGGATTCCACGCTGCCTGCGCCCATGACGTCTTTGACTTGCCCGTTCTACAACTCCCCGTTTGCTTTCCCATAACCGCGGGAATTAATTTCTTCTTTCTCAGATATCACCTCTAGCCACTTTTTCTATACTCCACCTACAATTTACTTCAACCCAACATGACCGACGACCCCCGCCGTCACTGGCACGGCAACCCCGGCGACCGCCACGAGCACCTCAACGTCTGGGTGCAAGGTGGACCGAAAGGTCCGAGTCCGCGTGCTGCATGGGCCTTGACCCCGGAGATGATGAGACGGGTACGTCCATCTGACCCCGATTCCGTCCGCCTCCACTCATGTATATATATATATATATATAGGACTCGAGTACTTCCACCGCGTCCACCGGAAGTACCGTCAATGCAGCGCCTACTGTGAACGCTAACGCCAACGCCAACGCCAACACCAATGCCAATGCCGGCACAGCCTCCAATGCCTCGCCGACCTTCCCATCCATCAGTGAGCGCCGCCGTTCCAGCGCGGGCTCGGGCGCGGGCCTCTTCGCGAATCTGCAGTCCCAGAAGCGGGAGTCCGGGGACCCGGATATGGTGACGAGGCGGGCGAGTTGGAACGATCAGATGCAAAAGGGTGGTGTGTTTTCTAAGCTGTGGAATGGATATACGCGGGGCAAGTAGCAGACTGTCTCGTTGATGAAGCTGATACGAGGGGAAACGGATTGTGCTTCTGTTTGGACTTTGTATCTATTTTCTCTGACTGGGTGCAGTGTGACGTGTTTGATGATTCTTTTGGTTTGTTTTCCAAGGTTATTTGCAATATGATGTCTCTTATTCTATTCATTTTGTATCGCCGCAAAACTCATATTCTTCAATTGCTGATCGCCTCCATACTTCTAGGTAAAAGGGAAAGAAAAGCTGTAAGACAAAAATAGGGGGGTTTTTTCTAGCATTTGCCGACACCATTCCACATATCATCTAGGGTTCACCGGGAGGAAAACATCAATATGGATCTTGCCAGCAAGCGCATTCGAGAGCTTCTTGATCGTGGCTTGATCGAGAAACACCCACTGAATAGCAGGGCGACCGTTTTCATGCTTCAGCAAGAACTCTCTAGTAATTGCTCGTTGAACATCGTCCTTTGCCATTCGGTTGATTTTAAGCTCGATGCAGATGTTCCCCGTTACCAGCCCAGCATCGTAGAGATGGTGGAATTTGCCAGGGACAGTAGCCCGATGCCTGCAGGTCCACACGTCCTCCTTCCAGTCACTAGAGTACCAAAGGTCTTCGGTTCTGAAACTCTGGTCAAGTTCATTCGGAACTTGGATGCGAACCACCATGCTCTCAGAACCGGGGTTTCGCATAGCGTCCCATTGTCGATACTGCAGAGCAGTTTCTCGGTGTGGGGTCCAGTAACTTGCGTCGAAATTGCTGTTGAAATCACCCCCAGAAGCGGAAATTCAAATATTCCAGGTGAACATTGCCGTCGCTGTCAATAAGGTAGGGCAGGCCCGGTGTCTCGAAAACACTTCTCTCCTTGTACAGAATAGTATGGTTCGGGAGAATGGCACCTTCGATTCCGATCGCCACCCAGGCAGCAGATACTCGAAAGTGGTCAAGAGGTAGATTGATTGTCAGCGAAACATTCTGATCTTGCCTCTCGGGATGCTGCTTAGAGGTTGCGGGGTTACGCAACGGGTTCTGTTCCCTACTGTGTCGATGTCGGTGTCTTGGATGCTGTCGGGAGCCACCACGGTAGCGCAGTGGATTCTGCTGGATCAGTCGGTTCGCATTGTTCTTGAAAAGCTCCTGCTTGGCAAGAAGAGTAGCATATCGACTATGCATGGTATCCTTCACCCAGTAGAATAGGTCACGAGTCCCAAGGATGTGGGCAAAGCGGGGATCCAGGATTGCATTTTGAAACTCCGTGGTCAAGCCTAACGTGGCGAGGGCAGCTTGAGGGTCTGCATCGGCCAAGTATGGAGCATGCAATTGCGAGATGTGGCCTCTGGCAAAGGCAAGCAAGTCATCGGGATTCTAATCGGGGTCAGGGCGGGAGATGTAGTTCTCGAAGATTGCTGTAGCGGTGCGAGACATGAATCCAAGATATTCGAGGACTTCTACGCTCTCTTCATCCAGAGGGAGATTGAATTTCAGGACGGTAGATGGCTGGACGCCCCGAATGATGACCGTCGCAACTGGTGCTGACGAGGCCGACGAGGAGCTGGATGAGGAGGAGCTGTAGGCAGCTGACACAGTGCGTTTTCTGGCATTACCTGCTCCGGGTGGCGGTGACTGAAAGATGCCCTCATGTTCCAGGCACGAGATCTGCTCTCTGGTGAATGCCTCCTGATCCTGAGATGACCCTGGCCTGGCTGCCAGCATGATGACGTTGGGTTCGGATCAATCATGAGTGAGTGAGATGCAGTTAGCAGACACGCATGACTCAAGTGAACTAGAGGCGAGGCACAGGTGAAGCAGAGCTGAGGCAACCGAGGCAGAAGTGCCAAGTGAGATCGAAGTGAAGCCGAGGCAAGGCAGATCAATAGAGGGCAACTAGGGTGGTCTCTTACCTGTTGAGGCTGTGGTTGCGAAGACAGAGTCAACGGAGGGGGACAGCTTGAATAGGAGTTGACGGAGAAAAAAATGATCTGAGAGAGACAGAGGGTGACAAGAGTTCAAGTGATGATTCTACTACTTGCCATGCCTACTATTCCGAATCGGGAAAATACTACCTACTACCACCAAGGAATCAAGCTGAGTCCTTAAGAAACGTCAATCATATATCCTATGTCAGACTTACCGGATACTCATTGATGGTACGGTCACTGAATTTGGATATTTTTGTGCATTCGATGTGCTCGGTGAGAAATCCAGTCTGGACAGACCAGTGACATTTGTGAATGCCAGAAGGCCTCTGCGACAGACTCGCACAGGGTGAGCACTAAAATGGAAAGGCTCAGGAAACCCGGTACCCGGATGTATGCCACCGGATGAACTGCTTTGGCTTCATAAATCTCGAGTGTTGCTCAGGTATCAAAAGCATAGTAAGCAACACCGGGATACAGACGGCTCCCTCTGGTAGATCATCCGGCATAGGTCAATGCCAACAATATCTCTATCGCGTCCAACAACACTACGAGTCTACGAGCTACGAGAAAGCAAGACCAGGTAGAGACAGTAATAGACAGAGAGGCCAAATGGTACTCTGCCAGACCAGTCTGGAGCAGAGACCGACTCTTTGAACGAGGTCCGAGACCAGATCAACCGAGTCACGGCCGGACAACGAACGCAAGGTTCGACGCCAGCCAGTCTTTTCAACAATGGTTATGCGGAGATCAACACCTTTCGTGCAGCCTGCATTGTGAAAAGGATCAAAGGTTTTTTGCAAGGTGGTAGTGGATTCTTGTCTCTAACACGCCTATCCTGGTTGCCGTGGTAGAACGGATAGGGAAAAAAGGTTTCAAAACACCATATCCGACGCAGAGATCAGGAGCCCGGCCGGTAGTCGACAAGGTACTGCCCTGGGCCGAGTTTTTTAGTTTCTTGGGGAAGGGTGATTAACCCCCCACAAAATTTTTGGGCTCCCTCGATGCATCATAAATCACAAGATTCGTTCGGTCCTCCGCTCCCTCTGTACTTCGAAGAAGCATTTACCGGACGATACCGTCGAAGCGGTTCTTGAACCACTTGACGGTCTCGTTCTGGTTGATCTTGTGGTTGACACCGATGGAGGACTTGCAGCGGCGGCGCTTGGCAACACGCTCACCGGGACGGGTCCTGGAAAGGGGAACCATAGTCAGTATTGTTCTTTCTCCCCACGCTTGTTCATCTCATTGCCAGTATCGGATGCACTCACATGCAGCAGTAGAAGTCCATGCCGTAGATACCGATTCCGGGGTCGTACTTGATACCCAGATCGATGTGCTCGCTGATACCGAAGCCGAAGTTGCCGGTCTCGGAGAAGTTGCGCTTACGGAGCTCGTACTCCTTGACCTTGAGGCCACGCTCCAGGATCTCCTCGGCCTTGGGGCCGCGGACGGTGACGTGGACGGAGATCTTTTCGTTACGGCGGATACCGAAGGTACGGACGGTGTAGCGGGCCTTGCTGTAGACGGGGGTCTGACCGCTCAGCTGCTCCAGCACCTTGGCGGCACGGGTCAGTCTGTCACCAGACTCGCCGACCGAGATGTTGAGCACGAGCTTCTGGATGCGCAGCTCGCGCATGGGGTTTGCGCTCTTGTCCTGTCCGTCCGACTGCATCATTGTCAGACTGGCTGTGCAATGGTGGTGGAATGGTGATGGGAACATACCATGGCGACTGGTGTGGCGTGGAGTGGTTGTCGACGAGATGGAGGAATCTGCGAAACGCACAAAAGCGGTTTGTGTGGGCGGTCACGGGAGCCGAAGTCACGGGAATCGGAAGCGAGGGTCTTGGCATTGCTTAGGTCATGCGCTTAGTCATGTCAGCTGAGTCATCCCATCTGGGAAACCTTGAGACTCCAGCACGCAGAGCTAAGCTTGACAACGGATCCCGCGTCACGCTTGATCTCTGCTCAAAAAAGAAGAGGGCCCTATCGCTCACTTTGTGATTTATTATTTTTGGGCATCTCAAGTCGCATCCGTGCGCGCTGTCTTCGCCGCCATGGCCGCCAACAAGCAGGGCAAAATGGTAAGTCTCTGTGAATTTCCGACTGGGGCACCCAATGGCTGTCGCTAACTGATTCCATATAGCAAAGCCTCGTGGGTTCAACTCGAACGGCATATACCTATGACCTCCTGGCCTAACGTTTCTCTCAGATCAACTACCGGATGCGGGTCACTCTCAATGATGGTCGCCAGATGACCGGCCAGATGCTGGCTTTTGATAAGGTCCGACGCCTTCCCCGCCATTCAATCTAGCTCTACAGACTGACCTATTTCTTTGTATGTAGCACATGAACCTTGTTCTGGCCGACACAGAAGAGTTCCGCCGTACCAAGCGCAAGTCGAAGCCCGCCCCCGGTGCCTCGGGCTCCTCGCAGATTGAAGCGGAAGAGAAGCGAACTCTTGGTCTCACCATCGTCCGCGGAACCCAGGTTGTCTCTTGCTCGGTGGATGGCCCCCCGCCCGCCGACCCCTCTGCCCGGCTCGGAACAGCTGGTCCCGGCGCTGGTACTGCTGCGACTCTCGCTGCCGGTCCCGGTATCAGCAAGCCCGCTGGTCGTGGCCTGCCCATTGGACTTGGTGGTCCCGCAGCTGGTGTCGGTGGCCCGCCCCCGCCAGGTGGTTTCCCCGGTTTCCCACCGGGTGGTTTTCCTGGTGCCCCTCCTCCAGGCTTTGGCGGTCGTGGAGGACCCCCAGGTGGACCTCGTAAGTTATTGAACTTCGTGCAATCACTCTTTATGCATGCTAACGTGCGCATCTCTAGCTGGCTTCGCTCCCCCTCCTGGTTTTGCTCCCCAAGGTGCTCCCCGTAAGGCGTCTTCCCTCTTATGAACTTGGGTTTACGAGCTAACACCTTGCAGCGGGCTTCCAACCCCCCCCTGGTTTCCAACCCCCGGGTCAAGGTCGAGGATACCCGCCGCCGGGCTTCGGTGGCAGATGATCAGATGGAACGTGATTCCACGCTTAGTATCATCAGCAATTTGTTTTCATCTGGCGAGTACGACACAGATAGCTTCGAGCCTGGATGGGCACCCAAGCCCTCGTTTTCAGCGGAAACAGCTCGTGTACAGGCTTGATTGGCCCGCAGCTTAACGGGCAAGGCGTTGCGGCGCATGCGGAATGGAGCTCGCGTCAAGGATTGGAAGAGTTAAGGAATCCTTTTGAGGTCTGCTGCATTCAGGATAAAATAATGCTACCTAGCTCCTATCACCCCTTGTCGCAAAAATGCAATACATTTTTCCTTCAATGTTGATAGGGAAGATCTTGATATCAGCTACAACCTGCAGCCGAACGGATGTCTGTGCGTGTATGTTATTGAGTGACCAGTAGATGTAAAATGCAGGTCGCATCTGGTTGATCATGCTTCATCCAAAACTACTCAATGAGAAAGACCCGCGAGCCTCAGCTCCAATTTATACATCCGAAACCAAAGGCACCCTGTTGTGCACGTGACCCGCCGGAGACCGGGGCGAGTCGAGTAATTCCGCACCCGACGACCCCAACCTCACCTTCACCTCTACATTGCCCGTCCCCTCTACTCCGCCATGGCCGCTGCAATCAAGGCAATCAACGCCAAGATCCGCTCAAACAAGGTGCTGGACTATGTCTGTTCCACCCGTACGTACCAAACCCCAACCCAGCCCGAGTTTCCCGCGTTTCCCGCTACCGAGATCGGCCAGCCGCAATCTCATGTACCTGGCAGAAGCAAGCAAAGAAAAACAAAAGAAAAGACATGAAGCTCTGCAAAACTAGCCAATTGATTAATTCGCCATTGGATCATGCCTGTCGAACAGATTACTAACGATTCCACACCGCAGACTTCTGGGGCCCTGTCTCCAACTTCGGTATTCCCATCGCCGCTGTGATGGACACACAGAAGGACCCTGAAATGTACGTTGAACAATTCTCCTTGCATGGAATTTCCGCCGCTATTCATGCTCCCCGGATGCTTCATCCGCATGAAACCCGGTTTTACGTCACTGATTCTAATCTCCTGCGATTATAGTATCTCCGGCCCTATGACTGGCGCGCTAGTCGTCTACGCTGCTACCTTCATGCGCTACGCTCTTGCCGTCACCCCCGCGAACTACCTCCTTTTCGCCTGTCACTTGACCAACTTTGGAGCTCAGACTACCCAGGGTTACCGGTACCTGGCCTACTGGAAGTACGTTGGCCCCCAAACTTGAATGCCCACCGGAATGGAGACTGACATTCGATATAGCTGGGGCGGCCGGGAAAAGCAGCTTGCTGAGCAAGCAAAGAAGGGCAAGGAGGCAACCGAGGCCGGTGCTTAAACGCTCGGTCTTGCGTTCACCACAGAGGGGGTTTGTACTTTTTATTTCCGTTTCTGTATCTCGATCTGCATCATGCATCTCTATACACCTATTTGTCTTGCAAATTTCTTGCTAGATGGTGGATGAAAAGAGAGGCTGTGGTATCGAGGCACTGATAGGATCAAAAAGGAGAAGTGTTGGACCCAATATGCAGGGGCTTAATTGTCTCTGAGTGCTAAGTTGGTCATTGTACATAGGCTAATTTGATTCAATCTGCTGCCATGATGCTTTGGTCTTTTAAAGTAAACCTCACAATAATAACATATATTGACATCATCTCCACCTCTCCTCAGGGAGAGAGCTATTTCTCTGGTCAAGACACAGCAAAAGCCGGTTGCGATGGGCATCTAGGAGCTTCTGAGCGACTAACCAATCGAGCCCACGCCCAGAAGGTTTGAGATCGTGCAGTTCTGTATGTCATGTTGACACCGTATGACCTTATTCCACTTGCAGTTACTGGACATCGACTTCATATTTACAAGGCATCGTATTTGCCTCCGAATATATTCACAATCTTGGAATTGAAAGATAAATACAAATATGAATACAAAGGGTCTGGAAGCCCAAAATAGCCCGCTGAATATATTAGCCCCGAGCAAATAAGAACCAACACCAAGTCCAACATCTCCTCTCCAAGTATGCAAGAAAGAACAGGACAAAATGCTATGCCGCAATCCGGTGTTGAAATAGAAAACCAAGGGCTGAAGCTGTGGATTGACGCATTGGCCACCTAAGGCGTTCGGACTGAACCACTAGGTGTCACAATATCCCGGATCAGGAGGTACTTCTGCGCCAACCCAGTTGGAGATCGTTAGCGCAGTGGTGTAGACGCAGCAGATGACGCCGAAAGCAGCGAGGACCACGTCAGCAATGGCTTGGCGTTTAGACCGCGCACAAGCTCGGAGGTGAAGAAGAGGCTATGTCAAATAATTAGTTTCTGTTACAATCTAGAGGGCCTACCAAACTTACCGGATAGACGTAGATCAACGGGACACAAGCGAAACTTCCGACCAGTGAAACAAACTTGTCCAGATTGTCGGCGCCGCACCAGGCAACGACTGCACAGACAATAACCAGGAAAAAGCGGAAGGCATTTTTCTTCCACTTGATGTATGGGTTGTATTTGCCGCTGCGGGTGAAGAGCTCATTTTCCATAATACGGATGGCAGGAAAGAGCTGCAGAGGGGTGCTCAGAAGGATGGCAAGCGAATACAACAGCTGGACCACGTTGACAAACTTGTCATCCTGAGGCAAGTTGAGAAGAATGACCGTCTTCGTCTTTGATCCATAAGCGGCGTAGCTGAGAGCGCCAGCCGAGAGGAAGATGAGTGTGATTATGACCATGACGCCGGCCAGGACACCAGGGAATCGGCGGGGCTGTTTCATCGACTCCTGAATGGGGATGATCAAACCAATTCCCTCATAGGTGAAAATGGCGGTACCAATGAACATGGACCAAGTCGAAGGGTTGAACGAGATTATGTCGGAAATGCCACCGTTGCTCACGAGTGTGCTGACGTCGTAGTAGTAAATGTACAGCAGACCAAGCAGAATGAACACGTCCGCAATGAGCGCAGTGAACCCAAGCTTGCTGATGTCGCGGATCAGAGACAGAGGCAGGAAAATGACCAACTGCAGTATTACCATGAACTTGATATCGATAAATGACCTGCACTTGCTCACAGCCAACACGAATGCCTGCAGGTTCTGTGACACGAAAACGATGTATGCTGAGACGAAGCCGAGTTGACTGAGCACAATAGATCCGAGAATGATGCGTCTCATATGCTTTCCAAATAGAATTCCACCAATGTCGCCGAACGAGCCCTCGATCTTCATGCGGGTGTTGACCAGCAGGATGAAGGCATAGTAGCTCAAGATGGATACGCCGAGGAGCACCATGCTGCTAAACAGCATGCCTCCGTTGAGGAAGGCTCGGGGGAGGAAAAGAATTCCCGTACCAACGAAGGACTTGAGTAATAATAAAACGGCACCTGTCGTAGTGGTGGTTCCTGCAGGGGCACGTTGCTTATGCTTTCGCTTGCGGCGCCCGGCACTGTCGCCCTGGAGCAATGCAGCATCCTCTCCGGAATCTCGCCCCTCGTCGAGTTCATCCCAATTATCGGAAGAGAAATACTCGTCAGGTGCCAAAACCTCATCATCTTCCTCGAGTTCTTCGCCGGCGAAATGGCCGTAGAGGGTTAAGAATTCCAAAAAGCTGGTCGTAGGAAGCTGAGGCTGCCCAGGCGCAGCACCCGAGTTGGATCCCTGTACACTACCACGGTGTGGACTGCCGGCAGTCCTCCGCAGGAAGTCTCTTCGAAACCCTCCTGGGACTCGGATAGTGTGAATGTCTTCGGTGTCTGCCTCGGGAGTTGGCCGGCTGACACTGAAGCTCTTACTGCGTAAGAAACGGCTCGCGTCCGCGTCCTCCGCCCATCGATAGACCTGGCGGGTAATATCACCACCCTGCAGCTGAAGACTCGAGAATTCATCGTCTCCATTAAAGCTGGTACCAAAATCCGAGTTGGTGTCATTCTGGTCCCCGTTATTCGGAGGAAGCACTAGATGCCGTTTCACAACTTCTGGGTCCTCATACGGCACACTGAGAGGGTCCTGTCCATTCTTGGTGTCGAATGACCCATACTGAGAGGCCAACGGGCGGCTTTCAAGAGTCGAATGCGGGCCTGGTGAGCCCGCGATACGTGATGGAGTTCCAAATTTTGGGGGCGAGCGACCAAGACTTTCTTGCAGCTGCGAAGCAATCATCGACTGACCGGGGCCTGGTAGCGAAGACGGATCATGAACTGTCCGGAAATTGGGTTCGGATGTCGTCGAGGCCGAGGGTTGAACTGGTCGACTGGCCGGGACCCCCTGGCGCGACGAGATTGATGTTCCCAAAGACGGCGAAGCAGGCACGGGTGAGGCCAGTCGAGCGATCGAAGCTTGTCTCGTGCCCTGATCGGGTGCAGGGGAGGTGGATCGGATGGACGACGTGGAAATTGGGACTGCCCGGGGGTTCAGCGACGAACCCTCTCCGTTATCCGCCATGCTGGCTTTAGAGCGTATGGGGGAATCGATGAGGTATGGGCATGAGTCGAGAGGCTCTAGTGGGTCGAATGCAGCAAAACGTCGGTTGAGGGTTGGAGCTGAAGGAACGAAAGAAGTGAGGAGTGGCCGATCATCACCCCTTGCGGTGTGTGTGCCTTTGCACTGTTTGTTCCCCCACGTCATCTATTGAACGCGCGGTGACGCAGCTGGGTTTGTTGCTTCTTCAGATTCGATAGATCACCTGGCTCTCTGCTCTCCTCTCCCTATCCTCATGCCCCGTGGGTACTCTGGCTGTTGCGCTTAACGACGTCCGGCGGAGATCGCGCCATGTCTCGCCGTCGCCCGAATTTCTCGACTCGCACCGCACAAGAAGACGTCGCGCGCCTCGATCCAAATGAGCCTGGAAATGAGTCGCCGGGTGACAGAAACCGATTTCTGCAGTGGTCCCCAATAGTATGGTCCCGACAAGAGGAGTCGACAGCCGCAGAACCTGCGCAGCATGGTTACTTACACCCGTGGAATGCTCTATCTCGATGGTGGGGCCAGAAGGCCAGGAACGACCAAGGGCAGGAGGAACGGGGAGAAGCAGTATTGCCCAATATGCCCCTCTCTGCCGGCCCTCTTTGTGATTCCAGCGCCGACAAGAAGCTCCATCGGTCTCGTTCGACGGAGGAGCCGAAAAAACTTGGCACATTTTCCGGCGTATTTGTCCCGACTACGTTGAATGTGCTCAGTATCCTCATGTTCCTTCGTTTTGGCTTTATATTGGGTCAGGCTGGCCTCCTGGGCATACTTGGTATCTTTTTTGTCCATGCCTCGCATTGAGTTATGGATCAGTCTGGCTAACTAAAGCAAGGACTATTGGGAATTTCCTACTTAATCAACCTGGTGACTACTATGTCTCTTTCTGCTATCGCCACAAATGGCACGGTCCGAGGTGGTGGTGCCTACTATCTGATCTCTCGGTCATTGGGACCGGAGTTTGGAGGCTCCATTGGCGTGGTGTTCTACCTGGGATATGTCTTCAACACCGGCATGAATGCCGTCGGATTGATAGACTGCTTCACACAGAATTTCGGCGTTGTCTCGGGTCGCTGGGCCAACTTCCTCCAAGAAGGTTTTTGGTGGCAGTATCTGTGGGGAACTGTGATCCTGGTGCTTTGCACGGCCATCTGCCTAGCGGGGAGCTCGATGTTTGCCAGGGCAAGCAATAGTCTCTTGGTGATCTTGCTCATTGCTACCTTTAGCATTCCGTTATCGGCGCTCTTCATGAAGCCCTTCTACTCGGCCAAGGAAGGGGTTGAGTTCACAGGCATCAGTTGGAACACTCTTGTAGAGAACCTTAAGCCGCATCTGACCAAAGGTGCTGCGGGCACCCAGCTCAAGCATAAGGAAGATTTTCAAGACCTATTTGGGATTCTGTTTCCTGCCACCGGTGGGATTTTCGCGTACGTCAACCTTGTGATCGTGGCCATGTTCCCACTGACCCAAATGTAGTGGCGCAAGCATGTCGGGCGACCTGAAAAACCCCAGCAAAGCCATTCCCAAGGGTACGCTGTCTGGTCTTGCCCTGACCTTCGTCTCGTATGCGCTGGTGATCCTAGCCATGGCGGCTTCAATCACTCGGCAATCTTTCTACAACAACGTCAACGTGATCCAAATTGTAAGTCAATTTCTCCATATCCCAGGCTGCTGTCTGACCTCAGGTAGGTCAACGTCTCGGACACCGTGATTCTACTCGGAGAATTTGCGACCAGCTTTTTCTCTGCCTTAATGGGAGTGATTGGATCCGCGAAGCTTCTACAAGCGATTGCTAGAGACAGCCTTCTTCCTGGCTTCGATTTATTCGCTCAAGGCACAAAGAAGAACGACGAGCCTGTTTATGCAATCATTGTAACTTTCATCTTCGCGCAGGTCACGATGTTGTTCGATATCAATCGTATTGCGTCTTTTGTGACTATGGCCTATTTGATGACATTTCTGGTGATGAACCTCGCCTGTTTTCTGCTGAAGATTGGGTCAGCACCAAATTTCAGGCCGTCGTTCCACTACTTCAACTGGCAAACGGCTGCTGCGGGGACACTTGTCAGTGGTGTGAGCATGTTTTTTGTGGACGGTCTCTATGCAGCAGGCTGCGTGGGAATTCTGGTCATCTTGTTTCTCCTGATCCATTACAGCTCACCACCCAAGCCCTGGGGCGATGTCAGCCAGAGTCTGATCTATCATCAAGTGCGCAAATACCTGCTCCGCTTGCGCCAGGAGCATGTGAAATTTTGGCGCCCTCAAATTCTCCTTTTTGTGAGCGATCTTGACAGACAATACAAAATGGTCTCCTTTTGCAATTCGCTGAAGAAAGGCGCGCTATTTGTGCTGGGCCATGTGCTTGTGTCCGACGACTTCTCAGCGGCGGTTCCAGAGGCCCGTCGGCAGCAAACAACATGGACGAAGCTTGTCGAATACTCGAAGATCAAAGCTTTCGTGAATATCGCCATCTCCCCCGCTGCGGAATGGGGCATGCGCAACATTGTCTTGAATTCAGGACTGGGAGGCATGAGACCGAACATCGTCGTGATTGACCAATTCCGACCAGATCGGTCTTTGGTGGAGAATCTATCCCCTGGGAGCCATCGCCGCAACTCTTCCAAATCAAGACGTCGCTCATCCGTCTTTGGATCGGGAAGCGATGGCCCCGCCGAGTCTGATACAACCAAAACGCCCATGACCTCCAAGAGCTATGTTACGATTCTTGAAGACCTTCTCTTCAAGCTTCGCATCAACGTGGCTGTGGCTAAAGGATTCGAAAATCTTGAGCTGCCGGATTCTAACGGTAGCCACACCAAGAAGTATATAGATTTGTGGCCGATTCAGATGTCTGCTGAGCTGGGCGCCGACAGTCAGAGCAAGCAAAACGTGTTGACGACCAATTTCGACACATACACTCTTATTCTTCAATTGGGTTGCATTTTGAACACCGTCCCTTCTTGGAAGAAGACGTACCAGCTGCGAGTCGCCGTGTTTGTCGAATACGAGACAGACGTGGAGGATGAGAGGGGACGAGTCGAGGCACTATTGGAGAAGCTGCGGATCCAAGCCGAAGTTCTCGTGTTTTGGCTTGCTCGCGGGGATCTCAAAGCGTACCGCATCATCGTCAATGGAGACACTGCACCGGAGATCGCCGATGCACAGGAGCCTGTTCACTCGATTTTGCGGGACGAGGAATGGTGGCAGGAGGTTTTGCGAGCTCGTAACCACCATGCGCCACCACCGAACATGGAACCAGATGCCACGAGTGAGGATACGCAGCTCGAACGATCAGCCACTTGGCAAGGGGCCACAAGCCAAGGTAGTGGAAACCGGCCACTCCACCAGCAACTGACGGGACTCCGCAAATTGATCCAGTCCACACGGCGCCGACGCTCCGTGTCCAGTTTCCGAGCAATGGGAGGCGTAAGCTTGGGCATGCAGACCCATCGCTTGCTGGATGCATTTGTCGACTACGATGGAGATAACTCGAGCAGCGAAAGTAGCGATGACAGTGATTTCGATCCGTACACCAGCGATCCGGAGAATGATGACCGTGATGCAGAGGATCCCGATGGCCAGAGCCTCAGCAAGACCACTTCTGACCCTCCACGGTTGCAAGATCGGACTCGAAGTGATGATAGCTCCGGCTTGAGCCCATCGACTCGGGCACCCATACGGTCCAAATCGTCGACCGGCCCAGAGTCGAAATCCAACCAGGGTATTCCTTCGATCATCACGTCGACGGATGGCGACGTGCTGCCGAGCAAATCGCCCGCCTCTCGCCCGGCTGTCAGTCGCACCGCGTCCAGCAACCGGTTTAGCTCGTCGCCAATTCCCGAGGCCAAGGTGAACACTGAAGACGACGGGGCTGGCCCCTCGATTATGTTCGCTGCCAATGCCTCTCCGCCCCGGTTCCAGCAGAAGCTGGATTCAATCTATGCACGGCGCCCATCCGCGACCTCCCCCAGTGCCCAAAGTGGCCCGGTGGCATCGGGGTTTCCTGGGCCAGCATCTGTCCCGCTATCATTTAATGATCTCCCCAGTCGGGCTCAGCATTTGATCCTGAACGAGTTGATGGTGCAGCAAAGCAGCGAGACGGCCGTGATCTTCACGACGTTGCCATCGCCGGTGGAAGGCACATCACTCCAGCAGGCAGACAGCGAGTCATATCTCAGTGATCTGGAAGTGCTGTGGCAGGATCTGCCACCGTGTCTGCTGGTTCACAGCAACAGTATGACCGTGACGTTGAATCTGTAGAATAGAATTTCGGGCCTATCGCCTTACTCCGTACATAGAACGATTTGATTTTCTGTACTCCGTACACTCCCGCGACAATCAATTTGTCCTGCAGGGATCGGCAAAGGATCCGCCGTGCATGAAATTTCCCAGGCCCTCGTAGGTCCCTGGTCTAAGTCCCAAGGCCGGTTGTCAACAAGGTCCCGAGCCTAGAAGTATAAAGAAATTAAAAAATCATCCTCGCAACCAATCGCCTGGAGTTTTGTCGCTCCCGGCGAATCCGACCGGACAGAAAAAAATCATCGAAAAGAGCGCGACGGTGATTGGCTCAGGACGTGCCTGGCGATACTCCGTATAATGGAGCACTGCGCGCATCCCCCGACTTGCTCTTCCTCCGCCCCGACACTCCAAAGGGTCCACGCTATGAGCCCTTAGCCCTCTTTTCTTTGGCTTCTCCCGTGATCATTGTTTGCCTGTGTCCTTGGAATTGCAATCATGACCATGTCAGCCAATGCGCGTCCGCTGAACGGCGACATGAATGCCCCCAACAACCAGCGCCGCCCCGTGGCTCGTTTCCTACCCGACCAAACAAATGGCAATTCAGCCGTGAATGGCCACGGCGATCAAGATCTCGATCAATCCGACAGTGCATCCTCCACCAGCTCCCATACTCGCAACGGCACCACCTCCCGACCGCCCATGTCTCGCAAAGCCTCGTCCCCAATGGCACCCGCTTTCATGGTGTCAGCGCCAGGCAAAGCCATTTTGTTCGGTGAACATGCTGTTGTCTATGGCAAGGCAGCTCTTGCTGCAGCCATCTCCTTGCGATCCTATCTCCTAGTCACCACCTTGTCGAAATCACAGCGGACGATTACCCTGAACTTTCGTGACCTGGGTCTGGACCACACTTGGGACATTGATGCTCTGCCCTGGCATGTATTCCACCACCCTTCAAAGAAGAAGTTCTACTACGACCTCGTCACCTCCCTCGACCCTGAACTTGTCGAAGCTATTCAGCCCCATCTCGAGGAGGTCTCGAAGGGTGTCCCCGAGGAGCAGCGCCGGATCCATATTCGCTCTGCATCCTCCTTCCTTTACCTCTTCCTTTCGCTTGGGTCGCCACAGAGCCCCGGCGCGATCTATACTCTCCGATCTACCATTCCTACCAGTGCCGGCCTTGGCAGCAGCGCCAGTGTTTGTGTCTGCCTGAGTGCGGCACTCCTGCTCCAAATCCGCACTCTCGCCGGTCCCCACCCCGATCAGCCTCCCGAGGAGGCTGAGACACAGATTGAGCGTATTAATCGGTGGGCATTCGTGGGTGAGCTTTGCATCCATGGAAATCCTAGCGGGGTGGACAATACGGTTTCCGCGGGCGGCAAAGCCGTAATCTATCAGCGCTCCGACTATCTTAAGCCCCCGACTGTCGTCTCTCTCCCGAAGTTCCCGGAGATGCCGCTCCTCCTCGTCGATACCCAGCAGTCTCGGTCCACATCTACGGAGTTAGCCAAGGTTGCCACACTGAAGAAGGGCCACCCGGTTGTGACCGAGTCTATTCTGGATGCTATTGACCAAGTCACCCGCTCGGCGCAACGCCTCGTTGAGGATCCAGACTTTGAGGGCGAGTCGGAAAACACACTGTCTTATTTGGGGACTCTGATCCGCATCAATCACGGCTTCCTTGTTTCACTCGGCGTCTCACACCCTCGCCTCGAGCGTATCCGGGAACTTGTCGACTATGACAATATTGGCTGGACGAAGCTCACCGGTGCCGGTGGTGGCGGCTGCGCTATCACTCTACTCCGACCCGATGCAAAACCCGAAGCCGTTCGTGACCTGAAGGCCAAACTTGCCGAAGAGGGCTTCAACCGGTACGAGTCTACTCTTGGTGGTAACGGGGTGGGTGTCCTTTGGCCTGCGGTGCTCCGGAACGGATCCGATGAAGAGGGCGGCGAGGAGATTGACCAACAGAAGTTTGAAAACGCCGAAGGGGCAGCCGGCATCGAGCGTCTCGTGGGCGTCAGCTTCCACGAAAAGCGCGAGGGCTGGAAGTTCTGGGGTGTTTCGCAATGACATGCTCCGTCATGATGCACGATTCTTGCCTTCTTCCATGATATGCATTGCCTCACGGTCCCTTTTCCCATGTCTGCAGTATGAGTCCTTGTGATAAACAGACTCTCGTGCCTGCATTCTCCGATTACCCTTCACGTTCCCATTCTCTGTACACATTGTCCTCTCATATGCATTATACACCTTATTTTGTGATGTCTCTTTCTTGCATTACCTCTTGATGTCTTACTATCGGATTCTCGGGTCTTTTGGTGCATGTCTTTGGCGCCGGTGTGTCTACTGGAATGGCAGTGGACTGCTTGACATAATAATCAAATCCATCGATAGAGCTGTGGTTACTTCTACTTCTGTCCTAGGTTAACTGTACATCCAGTCCTTGTCTACATTTACACAAATCAGCGAAGGTACATCGTTAGACCTCTTCAAAACCAATCCGTGTGAACCAATGGTACGTCCCAAATCGGCACTCATCGGGAAGTCTGCCTGTGCAGTCCTGTTCGATTCGTTCTGGTGGACTTTTCTTTGGCCGTGGCATGACTGAGAGTCTACAATCGCCGCGAAGAACCCTGGCCAACCGGCAAGATTATCCCATAGTCGTCTCCCACCCGTTCTCTATCATCACATCGATCCAATATACGTCGCTCTGCCCCGCATCCATGCGTTTCCACACTTCTTTTACCAGCCGCAGGCACACATTGATCGGTTTCGGCGGGAGCACATGCAAGAAAGAGGTTAGACGGCCGAGGATGAACTGGCGCGTACGAGAGACTTCGATGGCATCCATTGAAACGGGAGGTGGCTCATTATCCGGTATGGACCCCGTTCTCTCGTTTTCCGTCGGCTGATGAGATGTACCTTGACCTGTTTCCGGGTTGTTGGGTTGGGTCGGTGGCTGTGGGAGTCGCAGCTCGCTACAAGAGGCGACGAGAAGAATCGGTTGAAGACAGCGGGTGCGGGATTCTAGAGGTATGGTCTTGAGGCGGGATAGTGTTGTTACGGCAAACTCGGTCAGCCAATTGTTGTATAATGCGTGCTGGTCATCTTGCGATGCAGATTGGGGATGGTTAGAAGAGTAGAGGTTAGGTGGGGAGGAGACTGAGGGTGAGGTGTAGGTGCTGTGAGTCTCGTTTTGGTGAGAACTAGATGCTGACCTGGGGCCGGGGTCCGGGAAGCCGGAGGACATGTTCATGCTGTCTAGGTCGATAGGGAAGAATGGGTCTTGGGAGGTTGTGGCGGCAGTGCCACGATACCGTGCCTCAGAACCGGGCAGGCGCTTGCGCAGCAAGTCTGGGAAGACACGGTATAGTTGTACCAGCCCCGTGCATCTGTAGACCTCGGCCATTGTGAGGAGATGCCAGACGGGGGTTTCGTCGTCACCGGGGCTAAGGATCTCCGCTTCGGTCGGATGAGCGAGGCCTAGTAAGCGCTCTTCTAGGTCGTGGGCTTTTTCGATAGCTTTTTGTGCGCTCGTGATTTCATCTTGCGAGGTGAATTTTCTTGCACGGATGCGTTGGCGCTCGCATCGGACGAGTCGGCCAACCTCATGGACGGTAAACTGTGTATCTCGCGCGATGCCCGTCCAAGGGTGCGGAACCCGCTGCAAAACAAGAGATTCATCCATCGATGAGGCACGTGAATGATCCGAGGCCATCATTAAATCACTGTCTGCAACAAACGACAGGAGCATCTCCCAGTAGATCAGGGCCTCTTCGAAGAAGCGGTAGTTGTTACTACAGCTCTTGGTGTAGCCGAACTCGGGGCTATCCGAGGAAGAGGCAATAGCTCGAACCTGCTTGTGGAGCAGATTGAAGAATGAAATACCTAAATCTTTAGGGTCATGCCAGCTAGCGGTTTGGCCCAGCATGAGCAGCGCCAGCAAGGCCTTGTCATCCATCACTGCCTCCCGCGTGATGATATCTACAGCCTCATCACGCATTTTCCGGCCCATCGGGCCGAACTGGGGGAAGTCGTTGACAAGCGTCGCTGCTGCCATGCTTTGCATGGTCCGACACATGGCTAATGAAGACCCCCACAGGCGGGACACGGTGGTGCGAAAGGGGTTCATATGGCTATCATAGCTGGAGAACAGGGCCGCCACCTCTTTGAAGTAATACTCGATCAACGTCCAGGATGGATTGTTCAAGGGGCGAGTGATTGACATGAAGTCACGCGGATCGGATCGTTGAGACGTGGGAGGATAACTACGGACAATAGTTGAAGGTGAGAAATCCCGGTAGACACTGCCGCTATTCTCGTCTTCCTGAGGGGGCGGTCCGATGAGTGACAGGAAGCGAGAGAAATTTACGGCAGTGTCGCCCGATGGAGAAAAAGCAAACGCCCAGCTTTGAGGCTCGGATAAGGACGATGCTGATGGGAGAATGGGAGAGGGTGGACAGAGATCTGTCAGCTCTGGTAGCGAGCCACTGCCGAGAATATCCCACAGATTGTCGCCGAGGGTATTGCAGGTGTTCAAGTCAAATCCGTTTGACTCCGAAGGGTGAGAGGACTCCGCACTCTCCGGTGGCAAGGCATTATCATCGACGGGATAAGAAGGCTCTTTTGAGGCCGGTACGGCAGATGTCACGGAACTAGTCACTCTATTATCTGATGATGCCCCGGGACTCGGCTGCTCATGCTTGGTGACCCAGCGCAAGGACTGAAGATAACCAGGACATCGGACTCCTAGACGAGTGCAGCGATGACAATGAGGCTTCTCTTCTCCGCACTTGACCTGCACCCATGAATTAGAAGTCTCTCGAGCACGAGGGATGAAACACACTCACCCGCTTACTCTTGCATCTGCCACATCCATTGCGAGACTTTTTAACTCGTCGCATGGTCTCGCTGGCGAGAGGAAGAGCATGGGGATGAATCAAAAAGTCGAGAGTGCGGGGATAGGGCTTATCTGGGCTGCATCGATAACGGGATGTTTTTGCCTGTTTGAGGCGACGATCGACTACGGGGGCCAATGGCTTGTCGAGATACAAGCAGTTGTCAACCCGAGAAGAGAAAAGAACGAATGGAACAATTCAATAGTATCGAGTCAACACCTGGGCAGCAAGACCTGATCATCTATGACCCTGGACCATGAGTCGTAATCGAGTGGCACCCAACACTAGAGTATATTCAGTCGAACTCTCCATGTTGAAAGTATATTTTGTACTTGGATTGTGTTGTAGCGTTCCGAATGTGAAAAACAGATCGTCCAGTATCTGGCACCGAGGTAGTTCATATAATCGACTTTCAGGTATATGGTATGACCAACCTTCCTTGAAAGATTCCACTCTCGCTGGCGCCAGAAATATATTACTGAACTACTGGCTTTGCACCCAACTGTGTGCCTGTAATCGAGCCAACCATAGTCCTCAAAGAACCCGAACAAAATTATTTGGGTTGAAATATTGACATGTAATCCATGACACTTATTATATTGTGCTTGGTGGTCGTTCGTCAATGACCACTCCCTTCCCGCGGGGTTATGTTGACTTGGCCCACAACCAAAGAGATGTATAATCGGGGCGACCGAAGAGAGCTCTACGATAGCTACCTGGAATACTCTTAACAAAACTTCCTAAAGTATTACCCTAAAAATATAAAATTGATTGCCTTGGATCTCGTTCGAAAGCTGACTCAGCACTTTCGGGCCGAATCAGAAAGCACCTTCTTACTCTCCTCCCCTTCTCCCTCTGTTGTTCGTTTCTTATTTCTGGAATCGTAGGAGTGAAACCCGCGACACTTGAAGGTTGAATCGGCATACCTGTCTCCCTGTGGCTCAACGGTAGAGGGAGCGGACGAGGCCAAAGCTTTTCACGCTCCTACCTCCGTGACCTTCCGCTCGGGAAGCTTTCCTGATCGAGGTACTATGGTTCGCCTCGGACGTTTGAACAATGTATGCTCTACCAGCTGAATCATTGAATACATTTCTAAGTGGGAACGTAGCTTGTTCCAACGAAGTTCACTCCGTGGAAATCATCATACCGGAGATCTGTGGCCCTACCGCAGACCAGGTTGATTACCACGCCTCCCCACGCATTGGTAGCTAAACGGCTACCGCCGCAACCGAAGGTCAAAGGATTCCAATGGAGTTGCCATTTCCACGCCACCCCGATCGCCACGGCGGGGGCTACCCAAGAGTTGAAGCAAACGCTCGTCCCGAGTCTTCTCCAGGAGGTGCGCGAATTTTGGTTCGACCACCTCAGCGGAGAGGATGCCTTGATCCTCCCGGGTCCTAACGAGATGAAGCGCTGGTTTAGCCGTGATGCCGAATTTGACAAGGCTTGCGTGTAATTCCTCGATACCCCCCGGATGTGTATCACTGTGAACTGACAGACCATACAGCGCACAATTTCAACCCGCGTTGGAGACCATCATTGCCTCCGGTGCAACGGCCACAGAGATTTTGGATGCCATTGATATTTCTCTGCCCTTAAATTGGCTCAGCATTCTTCTTCTGCTCGACCAGGTCCCCCGGAACTGCTACCGCGGAGACAAATCCAAACTGGTCTTTGGTCTTTTTGACCCGCTTGCCGAAGAAATTGCGCTACGTGCTATCGATGCAGGCATCCCAACTCAGTCTTCCGATGTGCGGTACCGGCTTTCCTACCGATTTTGGTTTCAGTTACCTTTAATGCACTCGGAGAATGTGGCGGTCCACGAGCATGCTTGCAAGCAATACGAAGCGACGGCGGGGGATATAGAGCAGTTCTTGCGTCGAGAGGTTGCATCCCTCGACGGGGATGAAAAGAAGTGCTATGATGTTCTGTCATCGCAGCAGGAGGCCCTCCAGGGCTTCCTGAACCAGACCTATGACTTTGAGAAAAGGCACAAGGTAATTATCGAACGGTTTGGGCGATACCCGCATCGCAACCAAGCTCTGGGCCGGCAGCCAACCCCCGAAGAGAGCGAGTATTTGAAGAAAGGCGGGGAGACGTTTACATAGCTGCATCTGGGCGACGGGAATCTAGATGTGTTTGTAGGCCACCTGTGTAACACGAGCGCCGATAGACTTCATGCCAAGACAAGTCTTGTTTCGAATTCAGCCCCATCGATCACGACCGTGACATTGTAAGCGGGCAACTTGGATGCGATTCCCGTTGTTCCTGTGACTTATGTTGCAAGTAGGATCCTTTTATTCTTTTTTCTTCTTTTGTCTTTGGTCGACGCTGGATAATGCCTTTCAGTCGCTCCATGTAGTAGCGTAGCTTCATGATAGAATGACAAGGACGATGATTGGAACGTTGCGGGATGAAGCATGCGGGAGGAATATTCCATCGTCTCGCACGGCTTACTGCTTTGATCATCGCAGGGTCTTACCATATGTAGTAGGTATCTCGTTACGATATACGGAGTATTCCTTCCCCTATGTACGGAGTACGCCTCTGTAGTATTGTCCCATTGGATGAGCCATCAAGTAAATTTGGAGTATTCAATTTAGATATAATTAGAGGTCACCGAAATCCAATCAGAGGATACTGAAGCGTCCGCCCGTAAGATTGCGGCAATTGGGAGGGGAAGACGCGGGGATTATCCATCTCTTATGTATTCTTAGCAAGTATAAAGAAGGCCATGCTCCGTACGCAGGGCATACTCCGCTGGGGCCGTGTGAGCAAGTGCGACTTGCAGAATGGATGATTACCTTCTCCTTAAGGTAGATAATCCCGTGCTGCGTACTCCGTAGTGCAGTATTAAATGGTGATAGGTGGGCCCGCTTCTTGAAGTGGGGCGATCCTCCACAAGCCGCAAGGAGGCACGCGATCAGTGATCCGTTAAAATTACCGATTTGGGCTTTACCCAGGCTCCCGGCCTTGTTTGTCGATTCAGCCAGTCATGAGACGAGTCAGTCATTGCTCCACCACCTCTCTCGAGTCAGTTCCCGCTAAATCAATTCCCAGACGAAAAACCAGGGCCTTGTACGGAGTACTCCGTATGGCGTACGGTACCGAGTACAGGAGTACGTGCTCAGGACTCCGTACCTGTCTCGGAAGTGCCCAAGGAGGGCACACGCGTGTCTATGTCTGACCTCGTGTTTGGCAGAAAAGCCCGAAACAAGGCATGCTTGCGACGCTATGGTTCAGGGAGAACCATGATCCACATGCCTGGGCCTTATTGGTGACGCTCCCATCATGATCCATCATTCGGAGCTTGACTCCCTATGATTCTCCACGCCACAGGGCTAAAATTACATCGCCCTGGTCCCCTGCATTCATTGACAGGTATTGAAGGATTTTCCCGTTGCATCATTACGCCTGATGCACCCATGCCTCCGTAGCGGGATCCTTAAGGAACCTTGCAGCCCCACGACCAAAGAAGGAAAAAAGCAAAATACATACCAGGGATACATTCCATCGCAGGGTATGCTGGCATTCTTTGTCTCTTTGCTCTCCCGTCAAATCTGCACGATTCGATTCTTTCCACCGAGTCGAGCTTTTGATATCTGCCAAGCTTCCAACGGATTCCGCCATGTGTGTCTCGGCATTGCTGCATACTATCTGCCCATTATGATCATCATTCGTTCCTCTCTTCTCCGGCCTTTTCTTCTGTCTCTGCTGCTGGTCTCGGCTCTCTCCTCGAAACTGCTTCATCTCTCGCAACATGCCTCCTCCTTACCCGCAGCCCAGTTTATATTGTTCCTCCCAACCTTCTTTCTCCAGGAGGCTCTTCTATGCGGAGCAGCCTGGTTTCTATTGACTAGATCCACGGGATGGAAGGCCATTGCGGGCACAGCCGTCACGGCGTTCGTCGCGTTCGTTTCCTTTGATTTGGATATCGCTGCTCTCCCCGCTGACCCCAGACTAGTGTCCTGACCTTCGTACTCGCATCCTCGCAATTCGGATTTTATCTCGTCACCAGTAATGAAATCCGCTGGGATGCCGCCACCAGCGTCGGCAATGACCCCGAAGGGAGGAAGCTCATGATGAGTGGGATCAAGTCGTTCCTTCTCGCAGCCACCGTCCTTTTGATACCATCATGGCTGGGTGCACCGGCGGTTTGGTCGGTCATCAATGGATGGTTGATAACGGTGTTCAGTGCTTTCTCAACCGACAAACTTGATGAAGCGCTTCCGCTGGCCAATCTACAGCACGTCTTGCGGAAAGAGCGCGGTGCTCGATTCTGGACGATCTTCGCTGCCGTGGCCGTTGCGGCCCTCCACCTCTTCAGGCCGGGGATTCCATACAACCACATGTCGGGCGCATTGCCGTTCACCTTTTTCAACGCGTTAAGATCAAAGAATACCCCGCCTTCTCCGATTGTAGAGACATCGTTTCCTCTTCCCGAACTCCTCCGTCAGGAATTTTGGGAGCCACCTCGGAATCACTTCAAAGGTTGGGCGCCCGGGAGGGCCCCTGAGGATGAGAGTGCTAGTGTACGACCGCCCTGGGCATCGGGATCTTTACCAGATGGCTTTCAGCGCTGGCAACAGACAGAACCAGACACTGACGATACAGAGGAAGAGGAAGAAGAAGAGTCACCCAAGAACTACTACGACCCGGTCAATGATCCTCTACGGATCACTAATCTTGATCACGATATGATAAACCCTCTCAAGGAAGCCTTCAAATCGCACGATGTACCCATTAACCACGTTGTTCTTGTGATGATGGAAAGTGCCCGCAAAGACGTGTTTCCTCTCAAGTCAGACTCGCACTTGTACGAAGAGATCATCTCCTCCTACGACACTTCCAAGACCAACGCCATCAAAGACCTCAATTCCAAGCTAGCATACCTCACGCCCATTGCTGAGATGTTGACCGGCGAGAAGGGTGGATTTCCAGACCGCAACACTTCCGACTCTGAATTGTGGCAAGACACGGCGGAAGCTGGAATGGGTGGGATCAATGTCCACGGAATGCTCACGGGAAGCAGTCTTTCCTTCAAGAGCGCGGCGATGAACCATTGCGGTGTCGGACCTCTCCCGGTGAACTTTATGGGTGAAGTTCACGCGGATATCTACCAGCCGTGCATCATGCACATCTTCGACTTGTTTAATCAGATGAAGGAGAACTTGACCACTCTACACAAGCCGGACAGCAAAACACAACTGGCTCCTCATGTGCTGGATCGCAACTGGACATCGGTGTTTCTGCAGTCGATCACGGGCGACTTCGATGAACAGACTCATCTCAATGACAAGATGGGCTTTAAGAAGACCATCTATCGGGAGGATATCAGTCGCTCTCGGGCGAAGCATTACCACTCAGACATGGAGGAAATTAATTACTTCGGGTAAGCTTGAACCTCATCAAGACAGATACGACAGAATGCTTACCCGGTTAGATATTCCGAGCGCGAGATCTACCCATACCTGAAAGATGTGATCAATGAGACACTCGCCAACAATGAGAGACTCTTCTTGTCGCACTTTACGAGCACCACCCATCACCCCTGGGGCACACCCTCCGACTTCGACGAGGAGCAATACTTTGCCCCGGGCAGGTTGACGGGCAAGCATAAGGACTTGAACAGCTACCTGAACTCAGTCCGCTACGTAGACGCCTGGCTGGGAGACCTGATGAAAGTCCTTGATGACACGGGCATTGCCAACGAGACGCTGGTAGTCTTTATTGCCGACCAGTACGTTACAGTTACCCCTTTCAATCTCCCCCCAAGTTTAAACTGACGCCACTCTGTAGTGGCCAGGCTTTCCAGGAAGACTCAGGGGTGCAGGGCACCTATGAGAACCCACATATCAGCAATTTCCGGATCCCACTTGTCTTTCGACACCCGCTTCTCCCGAAGATCCAGATCACGGCCAACGCAACCTCGATGTCTGTTCTCCCGACGATCCTAGACCTCCTCGTCCAGACCAAATCATTGGACCAGACCGATTCCGCTGCGGCACTCGACCTGATGAACGAGTACGAGGGGCAATCTCTCATCCGACCGTATCAAGCCTCGCATAATGGTCGACAGGCATGGAATTTCGGCATCATCAACGCGGGCGGCACCATGCTCAGCGTTGGCTCGGCCGCCGTACCTTACCGGCTGATTCTGCCTCTGACCGAGGACTTTGAATACGTGTTTTCTAATCTAGACAAGGATCCCAATGAACTAAATACCTTACGCGAGTGGTCTATGGAGGATCTGGTGTCGGAGGTGACGTTGGAACACGGGGCGGACGCCGGGGAATGGATGACCGAAGCCGCGCAAGTTGGTCATTGGTGGGTGAAAGAGCGCAAGCGCCTGTGGAATGCGGAGTAAACCTCAGTCCATGTATATAACATATGAATCGAACATAATTCCCCCGCATGACTTCAAAGAACGAACAATATCAAGCGGATTGATGGTGCCCGCTTTGTTTGCGCCTCAGGCCGCACGCGCCCCACCTTTCGGCCTCGCGTCGCATTCCTTTCTTTTACTTCTACTTCTCCCTAGAATCTAGAGGTTCAAAAAAATCTCAAAAGGTGTGTTGAGTGCAGTCACCTTGAAACTTCATCCAACAAGTGGAAATCTGTCCTCGACATCGGTACTGTAGGGGCACTTGCAAACCCCGCGCAGATTTGATATCGGATCACCCGCGCCCAAGATGACTATCGACTATGCCAATGACCCGGAATGGGCCTCTATCACTCCAATCCCGCTAGACGATGGCTCCGAGTCCGGCGCGATGCCGCTGGCTACCATTGCCTACCCGCCCGCCTACCTCGAGGCGACCTCGTACCTCAGGGCCGTCATGGCCGCGAATGAGATGTCCGAGCGGGCGTTGAAGTTGACCGAGGACGTGATTTCCATGAATCCAGCCCACTATACCGTGTGGTATGCTCGACCTAGCCAATGCCTGTGAATATTATTATGTGGTTTCCATGGCTAATCTCGCACCAGGATCTACCGCGCTAAGATCCTCTTCGCGCTGGAAAAGAACCTCCTGGACGAGCTAACCTGGCTGAACGGGATTTCTTTGAAATATCTCAAGAACTACCAAATCTGGTGAGTTTGGAGGGTTCCGCCCGTGAATCGTGATTATTCCCCCGTCTGACATCGTCCCCAGGTCCCACCGCCAGGTCCTTATGTCCTCCAAGGCACACTTCCCCACACTCCCGCCCACGGAGCTGGACTTCCTGATGGACATGTTTGCCCAGGACTCCAAGAACTATCATGTCTGGACCTACCGCCACTGGCTCGTCCGCCACTTCAAGCTGTGGGACCAGCCGCGGGAGCTCGAGGATATCGACGCCCTGCTCAAGACCGACGTGCGCAACAACTCCGCCTGGAACCATCGGTATATGCTATGCTTCGGCCCGCGCGGGGACGAGCCTGATGCCGGGATGGCTAACGCCGGGGATCTAACCACGGACCCGACGGCAAAGGGCCGGTTGGCGGTGGTGGATGAGGACCTTGTCGATGCCGAGCTGAAGTATGCCCAAGAGGCGATCGTGCGGGCACCGGAGAACCGGAGTCCGTGGTGGTATGCACGGGGAGTGTTGCGGGCAGCGGGGCGTGGGGTGTCGGAGTGGGAGGGATTCGCCGGCCGGTTTGTGGACGACGGGGTGGTCAAGAGTAGTCATGCCTTGGAATGGCTGGCGGATGTGTACGGAGAAACGGGAGGACGGAGCGAGAAGGCCGTCAAGGTGTTGACGCTGTTGAAGGAGAAGTACGATCCCATTCGCAAGAACTATTGGGAGTATCGGATTCGCGCACTGGAAGGCACGGCGTGAAGCCGGCAGTGCGAATCAACCTCATGCGCTACGCTTTCTTTTATTTTCCCAGACCGCAGGTGGAACAATCTGATTGCAATTAATTTCTTTTCTAAGACTGATAGGCCGGCCTGTATGCAAAAGAATCCAAAGATGCCAAAGAGACTCGTGTCGAAGAGCAAAGAAACCCAATGTAGAATGAAGAACCATGAGCGAGAAACGAAGAGCCATAGCGAGGTATATAAAGCCAAACATGAAAAGATTATAGCCAAAATCCCCTATCACTAGATCATACCCATCCTTCCGCCAACATTTTCCGCCACTCGCCAGCCATATCGATGGTGACGTTACTTCCACCACAGACGATGATGACCACCCGGCTCTGCGAGGTGAGATCCGGGACAAGCTGCTTCAGT
The DNA here is from genome assembly GCA_028828875.1 of Penicillium capsulatum. NCBI lineage: Eukaryota > Fungi > Ascomycota > Eurotiomycetes > Eurotiales > Aspergillaceae > Penicillium > Penicillium capsulatum. Next base: position 4,074,798 of record JAQJZR010000009.1, on the reverse strand, counting down.
TTCGACTTCAGCTGGGGGGAATTGGACGGAACACGGCCAGCGTGATTGTCAACCTCCGCATCGTTCTCCAGGTCGGTTTCATTGTCCGTCGACGACAACCGGTCATCGCCGTAGCCCTCATCCCGCTGTGAGACAGAGTCCTCCGATCCCCTCTTCCGCTTCTTGGTGCTTTGGCCCCCGGTAACGGGGAGCGCCGATGTGGAGGCTGCGGTGGCAGCATCGCCGATGGCCGCCTCCACACAGACGCCACATGCCAATTCGACCAGGAGACGCTCATCATCCGCGAGACGGAGAACGCCTCGGGCAGCGTCGGCATCCGAGAGGACAGTACTGTGCACTTTGATACCTGGCGGAGGGGCCACGGCATATTGGAAGGTAGTCTCGGAGACACGGATGGCTCCGAGTGACGTGGCTTGGGAGGTGATCTTGGGGAGGGAAACGAGGGAGTTTTTGGCAATAGCGGCAGCCAGGGAGTCGGTTCCGGCCGTTTCGATGGCGAGGAGGTGGATGGGACTGGGCTGCTTGGGTACAGCGGTGGTCCTGGTCTCGGCAGAAGCAGTATCGATGTAAGCATGCCCGGTACTGCTGGAAAAGCCATTGTGGTGTTTCTGTGATCGTCGCTTCTCGAGGCCCATGACGAGACCGTTGAGCAAGCCGCCGCCCCCAACACTGCACAATACAGCGTCAAGAGGGAGTGCCCGTCCGCGGTAAACTTCCTCTTCTTCGGCATTAGCGGCGGCCGGGAGTTGCTTCTCCAACTCGTCAATCAGGGTGCTGTTGCCTTCCCAGATGGGCTGGTTGTCGAATGGATGTAGAGCAATCTTGACCACGTCCTCCTCGCCCTCGACGGTGTTCTTCATAATCACATCTTTCATGTATGCGCCCGCTTCGAAGAAATTCTCGCCATGGCGGATGACATCGGCAGCGCCCGCGGCTTGTAGCTTCTCCACCATCAAGGGCTTGGTTGATACGGGTACCACGACAGTGCAAGGGTATCCCAGGCTTCGGGCGGCACACACTGCAGCCAGTCCGGCATTTCCACCGGACGACGCGAAGAAATGAACTCGGCGGTTGGCATACTCGGGGTTCTGCAGATGAGACAGGATTTGATTGCCCATCGCCCGAGACTTGAAGGAGCCACTCGGCTGGACATTCTCCAGCTTTAAGAACACACGGCAGCCCGCCGCACGAGAAAGACAGGCGGACTCGACCAGCGGAGTCTCGATCCACGGTGTCTTGAAGGTCTTCTGGTCGGAAGGCGCGAGGCTCCCCATAGTGATAATCGATGTCAAGGAAGGAAAGAAGAGGGGGGGGAATAACAACGTCGAAGATGACCCGCCTGATGTCAAGTATGAAAGACAACGGGCCCCAGATAGGAAATAGGCTTGGATAGAAGGGGTTACACGGTCGTCGGTGGGATATAAAATCACAAAAATAGAGATAAGAGGCAACACGGATCAGAAGAGAGGGTTCTATAAGCATCAGCCTTCAACAAAATAGTATACAAATATTGCGACATGTTTTGATATACAAACGAAAGCCCTAGTCCGGCCACCAAGGTTTTCCGCCGGGAAACGGGCGACTTTCCCGACCCGAGTGAGATAGCGATGCAATCCACGGGTCTGGCCCATTTTTTCCCGCCGATAACCTTGTGGGCGGCGCCAATCACAGCTCGACCAGTGATGACATACCGTGCACGCCGCGCGCGTGGAAAACTGGCGGTTTAGCAGGGTGGAGGTTCCGGGAAGTCTTCTCAATGGAGTTGTTGCACCTGGGCGGAGTTGTTGCAAATCGTTATTCGGACGGGTCTGGCCGGCCGCCGTGATTGGCTTGGATTGCATTCTTGTTATCAAATGGAAAGGTCGGGGCGCCACCCGGCTTTATTCCTCAGTGATCAAGGGAGGGAAAAAGGATCCCCTTCTTGATGCCCTCGCCATACTCGGAGTCCGAGCCGTAGACGGCCGCTGCGAAGCTTCGTTTCAACGGGTTGGAGGTATCTACACGGAGCAGCTCTAGGAGCTCTTGTGATTTGGAGGGCATGAACGGTTGGAGCAGGATGGCGGAGATTCGAAGAGATTCAGCCACGTTGTAGAGGACCCATTGGGGATCGGGGCTTTTCCACGGCTCCGCTGCGTGGAAGTATTTATTGGTCTGATGCGGGCATAAGCGTCATTACTCCATCTGGAGGGTGATTGTCCATACCTTCTCAATGATGCTCACGATTTCCTGCAGAGCGGCACGCGGGTTCAGACCGGTCATATGCCCGGCAACCTTGGTCGGGGCCAGGACTAACATCGTCTGATGGCCCACATCTTCCGCGGTTGGGGTCGGACCCCGATTGGCAGTAGAATTCTGGACAAACGAGTGCATTCTTCCCTTGGCACAGCCGATCGTGCGGTGCAAGAGATTGCCAATACCTCCCTGGAGCCATTTCTTGTAGTCGCGAGTGATGAAGGAATTGTCATAGTCAGCATCATCTGCAAGACCTCCTTGATAAGCCAGGAAGAACCGCATGCCATCAACACCGAACCGATCAATAGCGTAGAACGGGTTCACCACATTGCCCGTGGACTTGGACATTTTCTCGCGGTTCATGGTCCAGTGTCCGTGCACGAGAACGTTCCGGGGAAGTGGAAGATCTAGGGCCATGAGGAACGCAGGCCAGTACACACAGTGGAAACTGTCGGGTGCATCAGCAGCAAATTGGTATTGGACAGGGACATGGTGAACGCTTACCGAACAATGTCCTTCCCAACGACATGAACATCAGCTGGCCAGATCGACTGATTTTCTCGGCCCGGAGGGAAAGGATATCCGGCTTGTGTCAAGTAATTAACCAGCGCATCCAGCCAGACATAGATGGTTTGCGTGTCATCGCCGGGAACCGGGATGCCCCAGGTCAGCCGCTCGACTGGCCGGGAGATCGAAAGATCCTGTAGGCCGGATGATACTGAATTGATCACTGCCGAGGAATACTGCGAAGGTGTGATAAAGGAGTCGGGTCGGTTGTAGAGTTCAAGAAGACGATCCTTGAACGCAGACAGGCGGAAATGGTAATTCGTCTCTGAAGACCACTCTACTTCCTTTCCTGTCTCAACCGAGACCTACTCTAGGTGAGTAGATATGGGCGAAATCCAAGGTGGTTTTCTTACCATGCGTTTCCTGCCTGTTGCTGGGTCTAGGGAGTTTTGTACTTGAGTTTGGGGGTAGAATGTCTCATCGCTAACCGAATACCATCCCTCGTGTTTGGAGGTATAGATATAGCCGCGGTGACTTAACATTTCCTTCGCCTCATCAGCTGTGTTTTCCTCCATCGACGCGTTCAACCTACCCAGAAATACTGGACCGCGTCCCGATGCGCGGTGTCAGTTGTTCTGATAAAATGATCATGGTCGAGATTTGCAGCCTTCGCAAGTGCCTTCACATTATTCAATGTCAGTAATTCCCGGCACTCACACTTAGAGCGACATGACTGACCTCGAAAGTTCGGCAGTTCATGTCACAGAATGCTTGGGTATCCATGCCGGCCTCCATGGCGGCTTGTTGAATCTGACAACCGAGCATCAGCCGAGAACTTGACCGCCAATACAATATCCCATGTTCACCTTCATTCCATGCTCGTCGGTGCCAGTCAATAACTGCGCGTCGCTATTCCCCACAAGGACCTGCCACCGTTTCAAGATATCCGCCATGACCATTGTGTATAGGTGACCGACATGTGGCGCTGAGAGAAGAACAAGACATCAGCAGCGGGTACAATGCAATATGTTCGGGGCATCTCACAGGCGTTGACATAGAAAATTGGCGTTGTCACATAGAAAGGCTTCTTGCGCTGCGGAGCTGTTGCGACTCCGCGGAGAGACGGGAGCCTTCCGAATTGGCAACCCGTGCACGTCCATGACCGGCTGGCGTTCAGCAGGCGTGAAGCCCCGGATAATGCGCGCATAGGCATTCTCGAGGTGGCCATTGAAGCGGGTGACGGAGGGAACGCTGCGTGTCGCGGCCTCCGTCGTGGCGGTGGTCCAAGCTCCTCCACCCGCAATCATTTTTCCTTTGCCACGGTCTCTCTGCTTAGTCGTCGTCTTTGGCTTTCAGAGCTTCCGTCTTTACGTGTTTTATTCTTATATTCCGCCCTACACGCCTCTCATCCATTCATCGCTCTTCTCCGTTGTTTTCTGCTTCCTGGCCTAGCCTGGTTCACGCGAACACCCGCGCCGCCATGACGGGCATCATTGACGACACACTGACCAACGTGTCCACCGACGGTAAGCGCATGGTATGCACTGCTACGAATGAATGGAATACTGACTTGTGATTTGATTTAGCGGCCACCAAGTTCGTCCAGTCCTACTACCGGGCTCTTGAGTCAAACCGCGACAGCATCGGGACCTTCTATGACCCGGCACCTACCAAACTTCTGTTCAATGGCAACGACCTTGCAAATGGTGTGACCGTCCAAGATGTTCTCAAGCAAGAGCTGGGCCAGGTGCACTTCGAGGTCCAGTCCTTTGACTGCCAAATCATCAACCGCGCATTCCCCACCGTCACTCCCACCGGCGTTCCAAAGGCCCCTACACAGATGACAGCCAAGGATATGTCGGTACTCGTCCTAGTGAGCGGCAATGTGCGATACGGTGGCCGAGACAACCCGCAGCGTTGCTTCAGCGAAACCTTCATCCTCGTCCCCAATGCATCCGCTGATCGTACGAATGCCCAGAAGGAGTGGCTTATCCAGAGCCAGAATTTCCGATTGGTGGTTTGATTTGATCTTTGCTATGTTTTCTCAACATACCGGATGTCATCCATTTTGATTTTTTCGACGCCATCATGATTGCACCTTACGTGGAGGTCGGGCCATACTCGTTCTACGTGTTTGGCAACCGCGGGCCTTGAAACAGCAGAATTCGAAACTTGAATGATCAATTTGAGTGCAAACCCCAACTGAAACGCCTTGTCCACTTCCAACCAAGCCTGGGCATATGAGACGCCATTCTGTTTTATCACGACGTCGACGGCTTGGAACCCCGAGGAATCCGCAAATTTGCTTTCACTCTTTCCAACAGTTCTTCACGTGTTGCTTTCTCGCTCGGAAGCAACCCTCGCTGGAGCATGGTCAGCCCTGCACTTCTGAGGCTTTTGATAGGGAGAATCAGAGACATACTGCTTGAAGCCACCGTTTCATCTCATCCGCAGTCCAATCATCGGGGTCTGTCAATATGAGCCTTCGTCCCGATCATGGCCATTGCTGTGTTTTCTCACTTCCGGTAGGGTCTTGCTGTGCGGGAAAGACGTCGCCTCCCCAGATGGACCATGCTGCCACCGCAGTGATCATCCCCGCGAAGCCTTGAATTTGAATCTGTATCAGATTTCATTTCGTCTGTGCTTTTGGTCAGATGATGTACCTACCGAGGAAGAGGTTCTACATAACATCAGCTTCATTCTGAACTATCTGTGCGGGTCAAGTACCTTGGAATGTAAAGTACGGTCGAGCGGAGTAGGCATGTTTCGTAGTTGCAAGCTTGAATCTTTAACAATAGAAGACTGATACTTGAGGTGATGACAGCTGTACTTGAAAGCAATGAATTGCATGTGAAGGACAGCGGGACCCCGGAATGCACCGCCACAAATAGCAACGGCCACTTCAACTGCCACAGCTATGATGAGTCATCATGTTCGACCTGGCCGATCTTCAATAGCGACCAAGGAGTTTCGAATAAGGTTGATAATGAGCTTGTATACTGCTGGATAGAAGATGATGGCAATGCATCCCTCTCCGTTCAACCGTATCTATACATTTATTTCCTCTTTTTGTCATCAATTGCACTGACAACGGCGACGGATATTACTTCACGTGACTTCAGGGCTTCCCCGGGTGGAAACCCTAGTCCGATCCACACAACTCATTCAGGAAGTGTCGTCGACAGTGAGCTTCTTTCCCCATCGCACCTCATCCGCATCAACCGTCATCATGCCCAGCGAAGTCTCCGATATCAAGCAGTTCATCGAGATCTGCCGCCGGAAGGATGCCTCCTGTACGTCTCGTCGAATGAGCCCGCGGAGGGGAGGGAGGATCTCGGAGCTTGAACACTAACCTTCCGCTCTTCAGCCGCCCGGATCAAGAAGAACCGCAAGTCCCAGCAGACCAAGTTCAAGGTCCGCTGCCACCGCAACCTCTACACCCTTGTCCTGAAGGACTCCGACAAGGCCGACAAGCTCAAGCAGAGCCTGCCCCCTGGTACGTCGAACCCCACATCTTGAATCATTGCCGCGATCCCGAGCCAGCATACCGAGAAATTCCTGGCAAAGCAATTAGCGACTCTTCACTCGGGCTATTACATGATGGGAGCTCATGCTAACAATTTGTTCTTCACACCAGCCCTCAAGGTTGTCGACGTCACCAAGGGTGACAAGAAGAAGTCCCTGTAAATGCAGTGACTGCGAAAAGAACGGATGCTCGGAACGTGGCGCGATAGGTTGTCGATACGTGCAAGACCAACTGTTGGAGGGAGGAATGGCCTGGGCTTGATCCCTCTGCGGGCCGACACGGGGATGACTCCATGGCGCGGGGTGGCCGTGCTAGGAGTTCTTCATCCTTGCGTCTGTCACCGCTGTGATAATCCACCGGCCAGACGACTCGCATTTTCCGGACGCCTTGATGGGAGATTTTTGTCGGTGCTTCCAGTCCCTACATACCAATGAAAAAAACAGTTGAAAAATTCCTTCTGGATGCCGGTAGATATCTGGCTCGGCTACCGCCATGGGTTTCTGGTGACTGCATCTTTGCTTTGGTTTCAATCCCGTAGACGCGATAATATCTCAGACGTCAATCTTTCGACTACACCTTGCGGGTCCGGTGGAATGCTTCCTTTGACCGGTGGCAATTGAATGAACTTCTGACAACAACCATCGCTCTCACTGAGATCTTTCGAGGTGCCGGACAAGGCATTGTACGCATGTCTCAAATCCCTGCGCGAGAGTGCTGGTCATAGATCTAGCCCGTTTCATCCTCAGTCAAGTTTCATGGGCCATTGTCACGCCAAAGAATGCCTTTTGTTTATCCACCAGGCCAGCATCTGTTCTCAGAAATGAAGAGGTAACGGGAAGCCATGTATTAAACGGCATGGCAGTTGCTCAACATCATCATAATTCCAAATCTACATGCAAAGAACTCAGTGTTGATCAATATGGGTACTTCGGATAGTCTAGGTTCCCGCACATCTCCATCGCAGTGTATGTCCCATCAGCTGGGATTCTCGAGTTCAACTTCCATCGCAAATCCTCTGGGTACCTTGAGTGTACTTCCCACCGAGCTCATGTGGATGATTTTCGACAATCAACTCACCAAGGAATGCGAACTTGAGCACAACCGCCTGTGCGGGTTACTTTCTGGCTAAGGAGGGACAGGGATATTCCGTTTGCCCGGTCGATGTTCATGTGTTTTTAACTTCCATAGAGATGTATTGTTTTGGGGATAGAAATTCCAGTCACTTAGATGTGACCAATGGGCTGGTCACTACCTTGTTGATATTTACTCGGCTATAGATATTCCTCGGTCACGCTGACGAACTGAGGTGAGAATTCCCCGAATCAGAATCTGCCCCAAGACCAAACCATGATGATCATTGCTCTCCAGGCCACGGGTCTTGCACATCCCAAGTATTGCCCCGCGTTGCCTTGCTTGGCATGTCGCATCTCTCTTGGCACCGTTGATTCCAATCTGACCACGGAGTGGCATCGGTGCGTGCCCCAAAATGAGCATTGTGATTGCCATTTCTGGCTGTGGATAGTTTCGTGGCTGTCACTTTCTCTCCACCTTGCATTCTGGACAATCCAGGTTAGGACGGTAGGAATCAGGAGATACCTCCGACCGACCACCGGAAAGAGAGGATTGAATAATGAAACGTTTGGCCTCTATGGTCAAAGCTGGGTCAATACCCGGCTCTCGATCGTGAGACTATTCCAGTATCAGAACGGACCTTGGTCCAGGTCGGCAGAAACGAGACCGGAGACACGGGGCCGTTCTAGAAATATAAATGAGGGCTATAAAAGGTACCTAGGTAGTAAATCTTCAATCGCCTGCCACGGAATTACCAATCGAAGCACAGTTAAAAAGTAGCCCCCATTTGGATATCTACATTGCAAAATGACCATTACCAAGGCCGCAGCTCTATCAATCCTTCTGGCCTCGGCCTCACGCGTCGCTGGACACGGCTATGTGTCCAGTATTCTCGCAGATGGCCAAAAGTACGTGACCAGCAGGAAATAACACTCTTTCTGGAATCCTTTCCTGACTTGGTCTTAGCTACACCGGCTATATCGTCGACAAATACCCCTACATGAGCGATCCGCCCGAGAGTGTCGGCTGGTCCACGACGGCCACCGACCTGGGCTTCGAGGATGGTACCGAGTACCAAGATCCCAACATTATCTGCCACCGCAATGGCAACAATGCGGCTATATCGGCGGCTGTCACAGCTGGCTCTGATGTCGAGATTCAGTGGACGACCTGGCCAGACTCGCACCACGGTCCCGTCATCACATATCTGGCCTCGTGCGATGGTGACTGCGCCACCGTGGACAAGAGCAAATTGGAATTCTTCAAGATTGACGCCAAGGGCCTGATTGATGGCTCTATTGTCCCCGGAGAGTGGGCGACTGACCAACTGATTGCTGCCGGGAACCGCTGGACAGTGACTATCCCCAAGACCATCGCTCCCGGATACTATGTCATGCGCCATGAGATCATTGCACTTCACTCCGCTGGGCAACAGAACGGAGCCCAAAACTACCCCCAGTGCCTCAATTTGAAGGTGACGGGTGGTGGCAGTGACGAGCCTGAAGGGACACTGGGAAAGAAGTTGTATACGAACACCGACCCGGGGATCTTGTTCAGCATTTACACGACTCTGAACGAGTATATAATCCCTGGACCGGCTTTGTACTCGAGCTGATGAACATGAGATCTTGAGGACCTCAATTGACGTGCGAGATGTTATGTTGCTATGATGTGGAAGTAGTAACATGAATCTATCATTCTCTTCTCCAGGAACATTTTCTGCAGAAGACTCTATGTTTTATTCTTTGCGCTGATAAGACAACGAAGTATACCCAATAACTCCAGCTCCCTCAAGCGCCTGCTCCACGGACTGTAAACCAAGGTCCGTCCGTCGGAGCTCAAACTCGCCAAAGAAATTTGGCTCTGTAGTAACCTTCTCAAACCCAAGACTCTCAAACAGAGCAAGGCTGCGCAAGTTTTCATGTCCAATCTTCACGCTCAAACAGGAGAATTCGAAAGTAGACGTCTTGGCCGCGGCTTTCAGCCTCTCCGCCATCGGTGCATCGACGTCGCCCCGAACAAACTCGTCCAGGATCTTAGATTTCTCATCGACAATGTATCGAAGAAAAGTCAATAATGCCGCTTTTCCGAACCCCCGCCGCTGGTTTACCTTCTCGGCGATCATGAGCTCGATCTCGCCGACGATCTGCGGCAGCTGGTCGCCATCTTCGCCGTCGTCGACGCGAAGGAAGAGGTTGATGTCACCAATCATATTTGCAGAAGAGTCATCTTCTGAGCTGAGCAAGATACTAGAGTCTTCCTTGCCGTGGTGTATGACGGGGCGACAGACAATGAAAGTCAGTTTATCCGCGTCTTGTCGCCAGCTGCGCTGCATGGCGTATTCTTCTTCTAGAGTAAGCGGCTCCGAGGCCGTTGCCTGTTGGATCTCCTAGACATAAGTCAGATATAGAGTCCAACCTCTCTGCGAGCTCCTGTCTTGGGATCTCGAAGGAACCAAGTACCTCGTCTTGCATCCACTCATGATATCGTGGTACATGCCATGTTGAGTATGGGACCAGAAGGACCTTGGAAGTGGACAGAGCTATGTCGACATCCGTCAGTTATCTCTCTTCGATTCATCAATCCAGATCTCGATCTACTTCCGAGACTGGGGGTGGGACTGTGGTATGGGCATGGGTAGACTCACCGGTCTCAGCGTTGAGCAACATTGGCACTGCGGATCGGACCGGAGATTGGACTTGTCACCAACCCCAAAGATATAGCCTTACAGTCGGACGTCACCTCTCAATGGTAAGAGCGTCGAGATTGAGTGCGGGCTGATTCTGTCGAAAGTGGGGCTTGGCAAATCCAAGGGTTTTGGGAGGGGCCAGCAAAGAGGATTTCTACTTGTTCCCAGCACCTCAATCGCGAGAAGGAAGTGGTAGTATATAGATGCTGAACATTTCATTGCTCTCCAAATCCCGAGTTCGCCGTTTCTATGGTTTATTTTCTCTCCTCTTGTCCCGCAAAAACACCAAAACGGACCACCTCGACCTCCAAAGTTTCGGTATCAACGAGGACCAATTCCCCGTTGTTCGTGAACCGCGGCAGGGAGAGGAGTCGAACGCGAGGAACAGAGGTATTTTCTGCAGCGTCGGTCATCTCAGTATCTCCCCCATTCAGAGGGAGGGGGATATCCCCCTCGATCACAGCCGTCTTAAAAGACGGTTGGTTTCCGGTGAACATGATGTGTGGGCAAGACTCTAGAACAAATGGATCATTCGTCTGGAAAGGATATGACCCTACAGATTTGTTAGCACAATGATTGAAAGAAAAAAGTAGGGCTGTCCGTACATATTGTGTCTGGGGCAGTGGGAACACCGCAGCGCCAGCGAAGTATAGCTTCCATGATTCGGAGCCGAGCCTCAGAATCGTCCGCTTGGTCACCATCCTCCCCGGCAAAATTCAAGTACCGTAGGACATCATCGACATTCTGGCCACTACACCCCCAAAGTCGCCATCCTTCTACATCGCCCTCCCACGGGTTGGTGACACTGTCGAACCAGCCTGGTTCCGGCTTGCTATCACCAGAAGGTGGAGCCGCGCAGTAGGCCCGGGATTGCGGGAACATTGCACGGTGGATTCCTTGTTGGGGGAGAGAGAAGTTGGCGGGATCTTGCTCACCCGGCATGAGCGTGACGGGAATACTGGGGAGAATCTCGGCGAGGAAATTGTCGAGCTGGGTAATAGGCGATGCATTATATGCGGAGGCATCGTAACCGTACTTTTTTGGCGCTTGCTTTTTCTTTGCTGCATTGTCAGAACCTGCTGATGCAGCCTCGGTGGTGACGCTAGCTCCGAGAGAGTTGCCTGCAATGACGAGCCGTGTAATCTTGGACGCACTAGACGACGGGCTATTATCTTCGTTGCCCGAAAATCCCGTGTATCCGAGAAGATAGTCTGCCAGAAGCTCCAAACTGAGGGTGTCACTCGACTTCCCTGTGATGCCCAAGCCACTGACGAAGGCAATCTTGCCATGCTCCTTTGGAGCCGTATCTTTCCCATTCTGCTTGGAATCTTCACCATCCCGCTCCCAGCGACGAGGTTGCCGAGCTAGATCTGGGACCTTGATGTCGATTGCCTCGAAGTCTCCGTCTGCGTTCTCTGTTCCCAAAGCCGCGACAACGGCACCCGTCACCAGTTGAGAAGATGAAAGGGAGCTTCCCACCAGGCGAAGACGACCCGATTCATCCTCCAGCATAATCTGTGTCGCCGAGGGATCGGAGGGATCGGCGTAGGTGCGTCGTGGAGGGGGAGCGGATGTGAAATTCTAGGACGGCGTTAACGCGATCACTTCGACATGCTGGCGACCATACCGACCTCCTTCGTCAGATCATCCAGAATATTCGGTTTCAATGGCATATCCATGTACACTGTTCCAGCGACCCAGCAGAGCTCGCCTTGTCGTACGTCAAGTACTCGTTCCACGCGTCGCGCAGGCTCACCCGCAATCTAATCACAACTCAGGTTAATGACGAGAAAGCCATATGTCTCAAGAAAAAAATGGGGCCATACACTGAAGCCTTCCCAGGCCTCCGTCGCGACTTGTTCCACGGCGGGCTTTAGCTTCGCGAGTCGCAAGAAGTACATGTCGCCATACTGCTGTTGGTAGTGTCGATCCGGGCCCATGGGCAGTTTAAAGGTATCGAGGGGGTTGTACTGAGAGGTGGTCCGATAGACCGGTTCATATTCGTCATTGCTATTCAAGCCCATGTCCGATGGTCAGCGAAGGATAATTGCGAAGACAAGCGGAGCTCAATCGAGGGTGCAATCGAGGGCACAATCAAGCAAGACATTCAGAGACATACCCCGGCGGTCGTAGAAATCCATAATCATCGTCTGGAGCCATTGTGGCGGCTGGATCTGGAGATCCTGGAGTGGTGGAAAAGGTCGAGTTGGAGATCGGCGATTGGAACGCGAACCCGCGCTTTGGCGCGTCCAATTACATTCCCGCTTCGGGCATCGCTTCATCGCCGCAGGAACAATATTGATTGTTTTAGGGAATTTGTGAAATTGAGTGTTAACATGAACTACCTTCTCTTATTTTATTTGCAGAGAATATCATGCTGGAACGAAACTGCGATGATCAGATGGGTCACAACCATGCCCTTTTCCATATAATCTGCAACAGTAAGCGGACTTCTTGATTGGAATAATTATCTAACCAAGGATCAATGGCTGAATTCGAGTAATATCAGATACTATCAGATAAAATGCCTTAGGAAGCCGCCAGAGGATCTAGACGCCAATGCCTGAGCTGCACAGCCCTGGAGTATTTCTTTACCCGACTCCTGGGACACTTAGATAGAACATACCATCTAGATGACATGCAGGGAATCCGATACAATTACGGCTTGCATTAATAGATCAATAAGCTATACAACATCCGACAGTGAGCTATTAATCTGGTCAACATGTGCTAATAAACCAGTGATCTAGGCCGGAAAACCGACAGAGCAAAGTATGCATTGCTTGATGGGTTCGAACATAAGTTTTCGTCATGAAATAAACCTAGAATGATCGACATCCCGAGCCAGTACAGTGGTGCAAGTATAAAATGTCTTCATAAGGGCGCCTCAGATGCCTCGGTCCGGCCACAGAATTTCCCCGCATTCCTCAACCAACTACATCCCCGACTATATACCCATTGGATCTACGACCAGGAAGTTAAGACGGCCTCAAAATCTTTCGCATGGAGATTTCTAAATACTATCGATCTTGACCCATAATTCCACACCAGCTCACGCACAAAGTCCCCCTCTCCCCGACCAACCGAGAAACGATCCATACCATGTCTCTCCAAACACCACTTTGCTCCCTGCTCAAAATTCAACATCCGGTCTTGCTAGCCGGCATGGCACGCGCATCAGGCGCTCCACTCGCCGCCGCCGTCTCCAACGCCGGTGGTCTCGGCACCGTCGGCGGGCTGGGCTACACGCCCGAGCAGCTCTCCGAGATGCTGACCGAACTCAAATCACTCCTGCGAGACCCGTCGCTGCCTTTCGGGGTGGACTTGGCTCTACCGCAGGTTGGAGGCAGTGCCCGCGCGACAAATCATGATTACACGCACGGTCAACTGGATGCGCTGATCGACGTGACCATCTCGCACGGCGCAAGGTTATTTGTCTCGGCCGTGGGCGTGCCACCAGAGAAAGTTATCAAGCGCCTGCACGAGGCCGGGATTCTCGTCATGAACATGGTCGGCGCACCCAAGCATGCGGAGAAGGCCTTCCAGCGCGGTGTGGATATCGTGTGCGCGCAGGGTGGCGAAGGTGGCGGTCATACCGGTGATATTCCCTTCTCGGTGCTTGTGCCGGCGATCGTGGATGTTGCCCGGCGATACAAGAGTCCTTTGACGGGTCAGCCGGCGCAGGTCGTGGCTGCCGGCGGGATCAATGATGGACGCAGTCTTGCGGCGTCATTGATGCTCGGGGCGTCCGGTGTCTGGGTAGGCACGCGCTTCGTGGCCTCCGAAGAGAGCGGCGCGAGTCGCTTGCACAAGGAAGCCGTTGTTGGCGCGCAGTATGGGGAAACACGACGAACGCTGGTGGTTTCCGGTCGCCCACTACGGGTCTTGCCGAATGACTATGTCAAGGAATGGGAGAGTCGACCGGCCGACGTTGCGGCGTTAACTGCCAAGGGAATTGTTCCGATGATGCACGACCTAGAGAGCGAGAAGGATATCGACATGCCGTTCCTCATGGGGGATGTTTCGGCCAGTGTCAAGGAAATCAAGCCAGCGGGTGTCATTGTGAAGGAGATGGTCGAACAGGCCGTCGAGGTGTTGAGGGCAGGTCATGCATACATCTCGACTGCCGGCGGGAGCAAGCTATAGGCTCTCGGAGATTCTACGCAGGCGCATGGATACAAGAGCAACCTTCCATTGTTAATATGACATGTACTTGTACAGAACCAGTTGAATTTCGATGAATCCACAGCGAAAGATGGATGCAAAAGGACAAGAAAAGCTCTCGATACAACCCATGCATAGGCCGTAGCTCGACAAGATGGCCAGCGACAGACACATTTGTTGTTACCTAGAGATTTGCAGGCCGCATCCAATCATTTCACCGGGACATCCATTTCGTATCTTTGCGCATGAATATGACCATGTGTTCACTAAACACCTAGCCTTGTCGCTGCCGCGACATTGAAAGCATTGACGTTGGTAGCATAAAACGCGAAGAAAGAGAAGGACAAAGGCAATCAATGGCACCCATTGACAACAGTTGCGTTCTTGGTAGCCTGAGCCTCCAGGAGGCTGGGCGGCGGAGGGGGTCCAAAGACAGGTCGCTCAGAAGGTGCAGCTGGACGAGGAATGCCATGATCGGTATCGTCCAAGTCGCCTTCCTCGCTAAGCTCTTCTTCATCCTCGTAATCATCGTCGTATTCGCTTTCTGTGCCTTCGTCGTCATGATCCAGATGATCGTCTTCTTCAGCCAAGCCCTCGCCACGACCTTGAGCCTGCATGCGACGGCATAAAGCCTCAAGATGCTGGCACTTCCGTCGCCACCGCTCCAACTCCTCCTGATTGCGCGTGCGTTCTTCTGCCATTTCGAGGATATTACGATTGGTCTGCTCGTGCTTTCGATTTAGCGTGTGGTTCTCCTTCTCTAAGCGCTTGGTCTTCTTGGACATCTCCTCCATCTCCTTGCGAAATGTCAGGAAAAGTTCATTGCTGTTGTTGAGCGTGTCCTCGACCTGGGACTTTGTGAGTTGCTGGTCGATGGCAATAAAGCACTAAGGCTGTCGTACCTGCTTGAATTTCTCCACGTAGATGTTGAGTTGACTGCGCAGCTCGGCCTCGGTGTGCGAAAAGGTGGAAACCTGGGCGCTCAATGCACGTCCTCGGGCAGTCTCATTGTCGGCGGTTCGGCGCTGCTCCTCGTACTTGGAGGTGAGACTTTGAATCTCGGAGTCCTTGCTGCGGAGGAGGCCCTTGTAATGCAGCTCGCGCGTGTCGAATTGCTCGCTGATCGTCTTGAGCTTAGCACGTAGCCTACATTGGAATTAGCATTTCGGGTTATACACAAAATGACCGTGTTTTAAGTAGAGAAGGCATGCGACATACGCTTCCTCTAGATCGACATCCTCCTTCTCATTGCGGGGATTTCCCCGCGAGGCCATGACATCTTGAATGTCGTAAAGGAGGCAGTCGAGTCGTTCGTTGACGATCAGCCGGGCTTTTCGCTCGGTATCATCGAGTTTTTTGTTTTCATCCTGTTCAATTTCAGCCATGGAAGCCGTGACGGGGAGAAGTACGGGGTGACCTACCTTCACCTTCTTATTTTCCTTGGTTAATTCTCGACAGAGCTTTTCTAGCTTGTCCTTCATGGTCACGCTTTTATTAAGCTCCGATTTCCCTTTCTCTTGGTCCTTCTGCAGCTGATCCGCTCGTTTCTTGCTCTTGGAGTAGTCCCGGTCCAGCTTTTTCATATCGGCCAAAAGCTCGGTGTACTTCTTGTGAACGGTCTCTAGGCGGGTCATGGGGGACTCAATGTTGTTCAACAGTTGGTTAAGATCTCGAGTGGCCTTCTTCACCTCGCGCTCTGTACATTGGACCCATGTTAGTGGCCATGTTGTTTCGGACTAAACACGTTTGCAGGCAGAGCATCTAAACGGAAGAACCACAATAGCACAGCGCACAAACAGGGCTCAACGCACCGATTTCCGCTTCCTGGTCCTTTTCCCCGGCTGCATCCTGCTCCAGTTGGGAGATCTTGGCTGCCAGCAATTTGGAGGTTTCATTCGGATCAGCGGCTTTCTTTCCCTTGTTCTTCTTCGCCATAGTGGTGGACGACATGGTACGCTAATCTTCGAGAGCGCGGCACGCTCTATCCGGTCCTGAAATGGTTCGCGGTGGCCGTGTGGCCTGGTGCAGGTCGAAAATTCAGAAACGGGTCGGATTGACGAAGGAGGGGGGTAGGAGGGCCAATGGTGGGTGTGGGAGAGTTGACGGATGATCCCAGAGGCAAGGCGGACTCAAGCAAGAGATCACCTCTGGGGTCGGGGCTCAGAGTCGCGAGGCTTCTTGATCAGTCCAAAACGCCAAATGGTTCCTTCTCGCGCAGAACTCGACGAGGGGATCCTTAGTCATCGGACCAGCCGCACCGCGGAGATTCAAACCAGCCACAGATTTCCTCAAACACACAGGCCGGGGAGGTCGGAGAGGTCGGAGAGCCTTTCTTCTCTGCCGAGTTCCACTGTCAACCTTGTTCGACCTGGTCTATTGTCACGAGGCCTCGTTTAGGCTCGATGACATAAGTCCCGATGGACTCGGGGGACCCTGTACTCGGTGCTAGACTCGATCTGCGACATCACCCTCGGCCTTGACCTTCTATCTCCCGATCGAATCGATACAGATACTCATCATTGCTTGGAATCTTGCATTACAGCTCTGTGTGACTTGTCACTGCTCTTATATGGGCAGAGCTTGTGTCTTTGGCCGTCTAGTGATTTCCCCCTGCGATCTCGCGCGTCACGCGACGACTCGAACATGAATCGCGATTGGCCCCAGGTCTTTGCCATGTTGACCTTGGTATGCGACATCTACGTTGGAGGATTACGAGTCTGCATTTTGCTGTCGAAGATCTCGAGAGTTGACTCTTGACCTGTCACATCCGCCGATGCCGCTAAAAGCCAACGCGCAAGATACTGGAAGATTCCTGGTCTATCACAACGCCTAGGGAATATCGACGAATGAATCACTGTTTCTTTTTGGAAAACACCAAAAATTGCACTGACAGATGACTATTTAGCCACAATGAAAAGGAAAAGATACCCGAGCTACTACGTCTCCAGATCTAGGGTGTCTCACGCAGTATCCATCGGCTCAGTGGAGCAGACTAACAGTCATGCCAGAAGGCCATCAGTGAAATGGAAACGGATGCCTAAGAATTTCTTACAGCCCTGCGACTTTGCGGTGCCAGATATAACAGATGCGTCTAAATGAGTCCCCAGTTCCCAGTCCCTCCAACGCGCTGGCAAGATCTATACGTGCTTCAAGCACTCGAGCTATCCACATCTCCAACTAGTCTCTCCCCTTGGTTGATAGATGTGACGTCCATTCCCTACTTGGGGGGATGTAAGCGCAAGAGCAGCGGGAATGTGTACCCACGAGGCACACTTCCCATCTCCGTTTATCGGAACCGCCCTGGACACCTTTCAGCCTACGCAGGGCGGACTAAAAACGTGAGAACATGGCTAGTCATAGCAGCGAGAGTCTTGTATCAGAACATAGTCTACGAGGACACAAGTGCATACCTCGGATCTTGCATTCGCTAAACCCGTCGTACAACAAATCTCAATTTAAACGTCTCCAAGCCACCATGGTAATTCTTCATAATCTTATCCGCGCCCTCCCAGTCCTCCACCCAGGCATCAACATCCCACTCCGTCCCCGTGTCCCGCGCAACCTGCTCCCAAAGTCTTTTCCATGTACCGGGATCATGTCTATAGTGCGGCAAGACATTCTCCGTATCATCCGGGCTTGGAGGATCAATACACCCAACCTGGCGACCAATCAATAGTGATCCAGGTCTTTCGCGCAAGAGACCAATCATCCTCTTGGCGATGGTGATTTGGCGGTCCCAGCTGAATAAATGGAAGAACGACGCCGCGTTGATGATATCTACTTTACTGGCGAGTGTTCGTACCAGAGCAGACTCATCGTCGAAGATATCAGCTTCGATGAATGGAGATCTGAGGGTCTCTGCGTCTGCGAAGAGATCGTAGCCCATGTCGAAGAAGTCACGGCGAAGATCGGAGGCGTATAGGTTTTCCGAGGGAACGCCATCGAAGACCTGCGTAGTTTGTTACCATGTATGGCTTTTATCACTTTTATTTTATTTATTTATTTTCTGGGTCGTCATCCAGGAATCTTACCAAATGGCGAAGTTCTTGTCCAATAGCACAGCCCACGTCAAGCAGCGTTTCACCTGACCGCAATCGATGCAAGACTTCATGGTAGACGGGCGATTGAGGGATACTCATGTCCAGAAATCGAAAGGCCCCGATACATGGATAGGGAAACTAAGCATCGTCAGTGCCGTTGACGGGTATAGACATGTGTCTCTTCTCAATGGATGATACAGGATGCTTACCACTTTGAAAGCTCGATCCCTCTATAATCTGATCAGTTGAGCCTCGTATTCCGGGAGAAACAATAGCTGACCACATTCTTGACATGTCCCACCACCCGATCAGACGGGATCCGACTGTACCTTTCGAGAATGGTCTTGGCTGGCTCAGGAACCTCGGGCAAGTCAGGCTCATACCAGGGCAGTTGATGCGGATCCATGCCAATGCTCAGCATGGCCTGCAGATCCGACTCTGCTTTGGCCATTGCGCGGTGTCTGTGCTAGTCGACGGTCTCGCAAAAGCAAGCAATTAGATCATGCAGGCGATGCCGTATGCTAGGGATGGGGAAGAGGGCCATCTAAATTCCATCGAATAACTAGGAAACTGAAGACGACAGTAATGGCGCAATCGGTATTGCGCGTGGAGTCGCTGACGCCCCGCGCGGGGTGAACTGTCCCGGTACAAATTCGTCAATCATCCACAAGACTAGAATCTCATGTTATTTTAGGTGCATAGGCCTTTAAGAAGTTGAGTTGGACAAGATCTATATCCCCTGAATGGGTATTCTCGAAACCACAAAATGAATTCAAGGTAGAATCGTAATATTCGTATGTGCAATCATCATCGGTGGGTATAAGTTACAGAAAGGCAGGTCGTTATATCATACAAGCAATCGGCAGCTCGGTATCAGCCACGGCATCCTAGCCAGTTAGCAAAAAAGCTATTACACGGGTGTTCCGGGCCCATTCGAGTTTGCGCCGCTCTGAGATGCACGCAAAGATCCAGGCTTTGAGGCATCCGCAGAGCTCGGTAGTGATAATGATGGGAATGGCTCATTTCGGTCGCCCGAGTGCTGTCGGACCGATGAATCGCTCGGCTTTCTGCCATTGCTTGCAATCGACCGAGCGTCGGCGGGCGGTAAAGACTCGTGCTGAACTGACGGCTCGGCCGTCCGCTCTTTACTCCTCAAGGGCGAGGCACTCTAATACAGTTGATTAGCTGAGAGAACCCACGGCGCTCATATACTTGTCTCACCATGTCAATGTCGCTCGGCTCAAGCCCACGCTGCAAAGCGAGCTCCTGTGCTGCGAGACGCCTTCTTTCAACTCGCGATTCCTCCTCCAAGGCCGTTCGATATTCTTCCACTTTCAAATCCACCAGGGACGGCGTATCAACGCTATGAACTAGATCACGGCTGGGGCTCATCGGGGACTTGGTGGATGAACGCTTTTTCTTCTTCTTTCGGTTTGACTTGTGAGAAGAGGTGCCCCCTAAACTTGAGGTACCCGAGGCAGACCGGAACATCTTTGGCATCGTGCCAGACTGATCGTCCGACTCCAAGCCCGTCCCCCGACGACTAAAGGCAAGCGCGAATTCATCGTCCAGCGGGACCGCGTCTTCCTCTTCGTCACTGGGGAAAAGATCACCGCGCGAGCTTAATGAGTTGCTAGTCCCTTTGGATGAATTTGTGCCACTTCGAGTTCTCCCGTTTTGGTAAGAGGTCTGATCCTCTTGGTCCTCCATTGCTTCCATCAAGGGCTCGTTCTCCTGCGGGTAGCGCCGCGAGCCACCGGGGCGCTCTTGCAGGTCCGCTGCCGATGGCCGATATTTCACCCCCTTCGCTCCGATCCTCCAGGGAAAGCGCTCTAAAAAGCCGATAAGCGAAGAGCTTGGGATGACAGTCGGGTCAGTGCGATTATCCGGGATGTGCACTGTACTCCGGCGCCTCGGCTGCCGGGTTCCGTAGCTCATTCTCCGTTGCCGGCGCGGTTGTTCTGCATGCCCTCTAGCCAACCCACTCCCCGCCAGGAGTCGGTCTAGTTCCCCCGTGCCCCATCCCAGTAAAGTATCGTCCGCTTCCTCATTATCCCAATCGTCGTAAAAGTCGAAGTTGGCCTCGGCGCGCCCTCGTCGCCGGCGGCGCAGCTGATCCTCCCGAGTCGGAAGACATGGAACTGTACAGGCTTGGATGCAATTGCTCACCGACGCCAGACAGGGGGAGATGTAGTTCTGGGAAAAGGTGTAGAGTCCTTCCTGGGCGGTCTCGTTGGCGGATTCGAGGTTGTGAGAGATCTGGTTGATGCGCTGACGAAAACGCGGGTCACGCGGTCGCATCATCTTGGACGCAATAATGAAGAGACAGCGGGGGGCAACTATTCACTTCATCGGGGCGCGCGCGGAATGGACCAAGCCGATGCACGCAACGATGTCATGCGAGTTAGTCAGCACAACACGTGAGAGCGGGATCTGGGGTAAAATCGAAGCGAAATTGAGCGTTTCTATTGATAGAAGCTCGGAGGGCAATGGTGTACTATATTCGCTTCTTGAAGACTCCGCGCTTCGAGCAGCAGAAGGCGCAAGTGTTCATCTCGGCACTGATCTGTATCACGACGGATTTGGGCGACGACTTTCTCGCCGAGGATGTGGACTTGATTGCTACATGGGCGGTTCGCTTCTCGCGGGAGAATGTGTCGAGCAAACGGTTTCGCTGGCAGGCAGGGGCTCGTCAGCTGCCCATTCAAATACCAGTTCATCTTAGTCTGGCACAGATGAACAACGCCCCGCATGCGGCTGTTCTAGAGGTTCACCCGCAGAATAGCTCCATAATCCACCATGTCCTGGGAGAATCATCCATGCCATTGGTGGTCTCTGGATGCAGTGATCACTTCCATTGGCCGTCTGGGGGGGCCGCCGACAAGCTC
The DNA here is from genome assembly GCA_028828875.1 of Penicillium capsulatum. NCBI lineage: Eukaryota > Fungi > Ascomycota > Eurotiomycetes > Eurotiales > Aspergillaceae > Penicillium > Penicillium capsulatum. The sequence goes on along the minus strand of JAQJZR010000009.1, from coordinate 4,053,681 downwards.
ATTCAACGAGAATTCAAGATCAACGAGCAAGGATCGGAGGTTCTGAAGATCTGGGAGGAGACCGGGAATAGTATTGCTCGACATATCTGGTAAGCCGTGCATTTCCGAGCTTCCACAATCATCGAGCTAAATCGGAAATCTTCAGGGATGCGGCACTGGCATCGATGATCATTCTACGGAAAGCTATATTGGGCGCTACCGAGCTGCCTGATCTCGATCGGCTCCTACACTCCTCTCGAAGCTCCCCGCTCCAGGTGGTAGAATTAGGAGCTGGGTGTGGAATTGTAGGCATTACACTCGCCGTCATGCTGAACCAAGTTCAAATGCTGCTCACGGATTTGCCCGAGGTGGAGGAGATTATCATGCGCAATATACACAGCAACTCCCCCCGGCCTGACTCGTCAGTTACGTTTCAGACTCTCGACTGGGATGATCCGCCGGCCGATCTCTGCAGTCAACCAATCGACCTTATCCTGGTCTCGGACTGTACCTACAACGCCGATAGCTTGCCCACGCTCGTTTCGGTGCTGGATCGATTGGTCCGGAGGTCACCGGACGCATTGGTGCTGGTGGCTCTCAAGCGGCGGCACGATAGCGAAGCCATCTTCTTCGATTTGATGCAGGAAGCAGGGTTTACCGCGAAACAAACCACCGTCTCGCTGCCCGCGCAGTACGGCGAGATCCAACTGATTGAAGTGTATGCCTACCGACGGTAGGGAGCTGGCCCGTGCACGTGCCCTGCGTCATTCCGGTCGCGCGGGGTCCAATTCCATCTCGCGCCGATCTTCCTGGGCCTAGGCTTGAGAGTCTGAACTCGTTTGGAACTCAGCGGGTGCTTCTCCTGAGTAGGATGTAATAGGGACTAGACTGCGCCACAGCAACCCGACAAACAAGGCTGGATTGTACCCTGTCGGTCGCTGTCAGGGATTGCCACACCGCAAGTCTCGACAATGGAGTCCTAGCTTGTTGACCACTGCATCCTGCCGGAGAGCTTCCAGGACCGCTAGAAGCCCGGACGGAGGACCTCGAGCAGTTCCGGCGTATAGAAGGAATGACTTCGTAATGGAAACCGGAAATCGCGCATATTAATTAGGCTGCATTATAGGTCCTTGCGCTGCCCAGTTTTTTTTTTAGTCCTTGTGTGGATGGCTTTTTTTTGCTGCCGTAAGCGGGCGTTCCCCCCCCAAAAAAACTTCCCTTTCTTGAACCTCACCTTTTTGTCTCTTGACAACATCCCTTGGTCTGTTGGTAAGTGGTATTCCATCTATTCATCTGCTTTATTCCATATCAAGTGAGACTTGTTCCTGGGATCTCCTCAATCCCCGAGGTGCCTGGGTGCAACGGTGCGGCTTTTTCCTCCCACCAAGCGTTGTGCCCTAAGACGCCCCGGCTTCGTCCAACTTAAAAATCTTTCCCCCCCCCCCCTCCCGCCTTTGATCCGTCCATTTTTATTCTCTCATATATTTCCCCCGGGAATTCACTCGACTGATCTCCGCTCGTCTGACTAGACGTCCCTCTGCTCAGCCTTTGGTTCTCCCCCAAAGGCACCCTCACCACGGCTCCCGTAGCCGCCCTCGTGCTCCTTAGCCAAATTGTCTCCACTCGACGTCCCCGCGACACTCTTAACAACATTCCACCTCCTGCTGTCATCTGAGCTGTCGTCCGGTGCGCCTTTTTTCGACGCGTTGACGCCCTCTCAGAATATTCCCTCAACCCTTGAGCTGCCGCATAGGACTTCTCTGAAGGTTCTTCCTCTTAAGGAGGAAGGGTCTAGGAGGCTTGGTCCAGTCAACCTCGGTTGCGACACTTTTCGTCCTCCCTAAATCACGCAGTCGCGTACTTGAACTATCTCCTTCTCTATTTTTCCCCGTGGAAAACCGTGCTGAGTCGCAGCTGCACGGGTATGGCACCGACTGCGTGTGTTTCGCCCGCTGATGTATGCACCATCAAACACGACTTGACCTGTCGTGAGCATCTCGGTCGGATCCCCAATCATGGCGGGGACGAACTGTTGCAATCTGGGTTGACTGCCAAGGAATTGGTCTTGGACGTCCTGAAGAAGCGTGCGTCCGTGGTGGACGTCGACCAATGTGGCCCCGGCGAGGAAGATGCCTTTTATGTCGCCGACATGGGTGCTGTCTACCGCCAGCACATGCGCTGGAAGATGAACTTGGGCCGCGTCAAGCCGTTTTATGGTAGGTCTACGCCCTCTCCCCGGAAATAGATTCCTTTTCTATCCTGGACCCGTTGATTGACCAATTCGTGCAGCCGTCAAATGTAACCCCGACCCGGAGGTTCTGGGCCTGATGGCCCAGCTCGGCAATGGCTTTGACTGTGCCTCCAAGGCGGAGATCGATCTCGCCCTGCAGACGGGCATCGATCCGAGCCGCATCATCTACGCGCAGCCCTGTAAAACCAAGTCTTACTTGCGCTATGCTTCCGAAGTTGGTGTCAAGCAGATGACCTTTGACAACGCGGACGAGCTGTATAAGATCAAGGCGACCTTCCCCGACGCCGAGCTCTACCTCCGCATCCTGACCGATGACTCCACCAGTCTGTGTCGCCTCAGCATGAAGTTCGGCGCCTCCTTGGACGTCGCTCAGCAGTTGCTCGCCCTTGCTCATCAGCTTGGCTTGAAGGTCGTTGGTGTGAGCTTTCACGTCGGCTCCGGGGCCGAGGACCCGCGTGCCTTCCTCAAGGCCGTCCAGGATGCCCGCCTGGTGTTTGACCAGGCCATCGAAATCGGCCACGAGTTGCACACTCTGGACGTCGGCGGCGGCTTTTGCGAGGACACTTTTGAAAAGTTCTCGGGCATTCTGAGTGACGCACTTGAGGAATACTTCCCGCCCCACGTTCGCATCATCGCGGAGCCCGGTCGCTACTACGTTGCCAACGCCTTCACGCTGGCGGCCAATGTGATTGCTCGTCGCGACATCCCCGACCCGCTCGATCCTTCCCGGGACGCATATATGCTGTACCTTAACGACGGTGTCTACGGCAACTTCTCGAACATCATTTTCGACCACCAGCACCCAGTGGCCAAGGTGCTGTTGTCAGCGGCCGACGACTCCCAGCCGGGTACTCCGAACTCTGCGACTTCGGATGTCAACTCGTACTCGATCTGGGGTCCCACCTGCGACGGCATTGATGTCATCACTCAGCACATTGAGCTGCCGGGCCTGTTGAACACCGGCGACTGGCTCTACTTTGAGGAAATGGGCGCTTATACCAAGTGCAGCGCGACTCGCTTCAATGGATTTTCCGATAACCACGAGGTGATCTACATCTCGAGCGAGGCCGGCGCATCTGCCTTGCTGAACTATTAGCTTTTATTGTTTGTTGCTTTGCTTTCTTTGTGATATCTCATGGTTCATTTTGCGTCCGTTGGACCGAACACATTCGAGTTGATTGATCTTGTTCATGGATCACGTTAATCTGATTCTCCCTCCACCTTGCTGCATTTGTTGAATTGTTTAGAGATTCGAGTAGTCTAGAGCGTGTGCTTCTTCGCTCGAATCTTGGTCTCATTAGATTCCGTCATTTGGCGTCCCAAGACCACAAAAGTTGAGCTCGAGGTAGATCATCCTAATATACTGATTGTCTGAGTGTTATCGAAAGAATTGTAGTGTGGATAGGTTCTGACAATCCTGTTGTTTTCAGATCGTTCTATATCATCCAGGCCCGTAGACAATACCCCAATAACCTAGTGGAACCCCGTTGCGCGTTCAAGACGCTATGGGAAGAATATCAGTGTGCGAATCCATTCCCACTCGAAAATGACATGTGGAATAATTCTTTAAGACTTTCGTGCAATCTTATCCATGCGAGAATCCCTTTAACTTGATTATCAGACCCTTGAAATGATCTGTCGTCGGTTCATTCCATGCATAAGTATTCTCGGTGTCACCTCAACAGTCATGCAAAAACACCTATCTTGAACCCCACCACTCACGGTCGGAAACCACTCTCGTCGGCTAACACAAAGGACTTGTCTTCCCACAAAAGTAGTTGGCATACCATCCCATTCTCCAGGAATGGCTCAACATCCAGCGCCCCGATGGGTCCAACGACGTCATTGCCAGACACGATCGACTGGATCATTGCTCCAGCAAGAAGCGGTCCACGCGCCATGATCTCAGCCCAGATTGTTGTTGCCTGGTTCCCTGTATATCTGATGTGTCGCATTGGCCTGGTCCAATTTGCTCTCCACCATGGACGATGTCATCAACAATCCAATTCTGAGGGTCTTTCCCCTCAGCCCTATACCCGTCAGCCCTACGGTTTCCTTTACACCTCTACCGCAGCAGACAAGGGCGGTTGGATTGGCTGATTCCAGTTTGCTTGTTTGACTTTTTTTTTTTTTTTTTCTTTATTTGGTGCCGCTCTGGTATGATGAGCTCGTCGACCGACTCTACCACCTCCACATTCGTGCCGTCGGGGCACACCGAATCGACCCCGAATGACTCGAATAACTCGGATGGAGTCTTGTCCAGCGTGAAGCAGCAAATTACTTCCGTCACCGACGGCGCTTCTATGTCGGAAATACCAAGCAAGGTGACCGCGGCTGCGGGCGAAATGGTCAATGGCGTGAAAGATACTGTCGTCCCGGCCGCGAGTCAAGCCTTGCACAATGCCCAGAGCCAGATCAAGTCTTTGACGGGCGAGGTAACTGAGTCTGCTACAGGTGGTCAAGGTATGTGCATGAAGGAGGAACTGTCTGGCTAGAATTGACTCCCGTGGTAGATGTGAATCCGACCGCCGACGCACACGACCGCGAATGCGTGGATCAAATGAGCACAGAGCAAGTGTGCGATTTTCTACGAGAGAAGCATTTCAGTAATCGGCCACCACCGTCGACGAATTAAGGCGAGAGAATAGGATTGGCTTCTTTGGCATGTATGAACGACAACCCCGCCGCCGACTGGGCGTTGTTACTTTGATCGAGGGTACAGTATAGATTTGGCTGTATAATTATAACGTCCACTTGGTCAATTCCCCTGCACACATCGCATTTTCCACCTACAGCACGGCTCTGAACCCGGCGTCCCGACTGCGATCCAACCCCAGAAAGTCCACCACTTGCCCGAGGTGATCGATGCCCCAGAAGCCCTCGGTATTGCCCTTGGCATCGGTACATTCAAACCATGGCAGACCAAAAGCGCCTGATTTAAACGCCCGGTCCGTGTTGGCCGTCAACTGCGTCTTGATTTCCGGCCGTGCGATCTAGAACCATCCAACGCGATCAGAACTAAGCAATTATAGGAATGGGGATCTACTCACCGCCGATACAATATCCTGGGTAGTGTTCTTCCCCAGCACTTTCTCTAGCACGGGGATAAACCCCTCCGGCTCTCCAATCTTCGCATTACGATCCACCCAGAAAGAGCGGTACAGGGCCTCCAGGACCGAGGGCATCTGCGACGGGACATTTTCCGCGACGGCACACAAGGCGCGCTGGACCGCTAGAGTACGTTGCGGGAAGCCATCGGGAGCGCGGTCGGCGACCGGAACAGAGAAATACTTTGCCCAGCGGATTCGTTCCAGGTTGATCCATTTATCCTTGTCTGGGAGATGCATCAGCGGATGGACTGGGGCGTGAAAGCTGGACCATATTCTCCGCATGCTTACTCTTGATATTAATCGGGGGATTGTTCCCCGTAGCCTGCATCAAGCCACCCAGCAGAATGGGGACATAAGTGACATTGCACTTGGCAAAAGTTGGCGAATTCTGGAGTATGAGAATGATGTCACGGGTAGATAGATGGTCCTTGGCATACTTTCAACACGTGGAATGCAATGTAGGCAAACGGACTGATAATATCCACGTAGAGGGTAATCTGAGGAGCGGCCATATTGGAATCGATGGTAGTTGGAGTGTGAGGAAGCAGCGGGTTGCAATTATTCTCCGCATTTGGCGTTTTGGGCTACCGAGGCTCTTGCCGTAGATGACTCAGCGAGAACTACCGAGGTTCGGTTGGGAATAACCTCAAGTCAAGCTGTATATTGGAAAGATGTGTGAGCTGGTCACTTGACTTGGAAGCTACTACCACCGTGGTGGGGAAGTTTGTGATGATGGTTTATCCGGTGGGCAGTGAAGAGGTGGTTCCGGTAAATTCCATCACTGGTTTTATAGTCTTGAGCAAGATTTATATAAACGAGTAATGGAGAAAGTGTCTGAAAGATAGGTTATTTGAATATATTGGCACTTTTGTCAAACATCATTACAATAGCTACATCATCCTACAGACTATCTAGTCTAAATATCGACGAATACCCAGTACAATGATGGACAGACGATGCAGAACAGTGAAATAAACAAGCTCAAACTACGAGTGAATGAGCGATAAATTCCTTTTCGATTTGTCGATATTGCCCGTCTCTCCCCTTCCTCTCCTCTTCCTTCTCCCACGCCTCGAGAGCAACATCGCCCACCCCTGTTCATCATGTCAACTCGAGACATGTCCTTTTATTTCACAGCGACTCCACCGACGGGTAACACGCCTCAAAAGCCATTACCTACTGGTGATACTGGCGAGGAAAATAGATCATGTGCCTCGTTCACCCCAGACTCCATCTCCCGGCGCCGTCGCCATGGCGAGTACATGCAACGGGCTCCTCTTCACCATGCCTTCTCATCGATTTCCCGGACACTCTCATCCTTGACGACGCGATCAAGTGCAACACACGTCGGCCAGGAACAAAAAGATATCCAGCAGCCCACTGCAGCTGAAAGTCCAGAGAACGCCAACGACCATGATCACCTACCTGAACCCGGTATTGCTCTTGAGCGTCTTCCCACCCTCAAACCTCAGGTCCATGAGCCTGCTCTGACAACCGAAAACCTGGAGAAGCTGAATCGCTCTACCAAAAAACGTTGCCTGGATCCTCGTCCTTCCCCTACGGCCATGGGCACAGTCTGTTCCGTCAGTGGCATGATGATGCCACTTGACACTCCTAGCCCGCCCACCAGGCCCGAAAGCACCCGGTTGCGGTACTTTCGTGACGCCCGCTGCATACCGCGTACTCCATGGGCTTTCAAAGAAGGATCCCTGGTCATAGGTATTGATCCATCGTATGTGGAATGGTCGCCCCATCAACCCGTGTCTTCGACGGACACCCACGAGCTGAAACCCGGGAAGATGTATGTCATCTGCCGCATGTATACGGACATGTGGGCTTTGTGCATTGAGGTATCTCTCGACTTCCCGCCTCCGTTGGATTCCTGGCCGCCTCTGGGCGTGAATGTCGGGTTCCTACCCCTCTGTGCGGTTACCTTGCCCGTCAACTATGCTTCCTTTCTGCAGCGATGTGAAGGACAGCGAAACTTCTCCGAAACACCGCCATCATGTCCTAGCCATGGGCAATGTCTGAACGTTCCCTTGCGCTCTACGAGTCTTGGCGCAAGCTCAGACATACTCAACCCGCAGCAAAACACGAAGAGAATTGGGATTCCCGTTCCACGCATGGTCCATGAGATTTACGACAATTTCTTGTCTCTTTTGAGACAGGATGGGGACTCGGTGGTCTACAGACCGGCTTTTCGCGAAGACCTCCACGACAAAGCTCCTTGGATCTTTCGACGTATGGGACGTTGGAGAGTGAAGATGCCTAGAAAGCCTCCAATCCATTTCACGCTCCCTGATCCTGTCACGGGTGACAGCCCTGGGACCTCCGAGGGTATTCATGTTCACACCATGCCAAACCTGCAATCAATGCCGCAGCTTTCACTGTATCGGTATCCCCCTGTGCCAGAGCCCGAGCAACATGCCATACGTCGACTCATTCTCCGGGTGTTTCGCTGCTGATCAGGGCGAGTGACTATGGGCACTGGGGACATTCTCTCACGACGTAGATCAGGTAATAATCAAACGTCCGGTTCTAATTCTGATTCCAAACTATTCCATCCAGTACTTGGTATTGCATCAAGATGTGTTCATGATGAGTAACCCCATCCTTGCCATCCGCCACGCGGATACATTAAAAGCACTCCACGACCCAAGTCCCCTTCACGACTCGATAAACACACCCAAGGATTCCTGTGGTCCAACCCATTCCCGACACAATAGCCAGCATGCCCTCCCGGTCCGCGAGCCCCTTCCGCTCCGCCGAAAACCTCGGCCGCATGCTCAACCTCCGCGACGAAAACAGAGACGAGGATGAACAATTGACCGGGAAACCCGATCATTCACGCGTGACGAGTCGAGGCGCACCGGCGCGCCACTCCCGTCGACAGCGGTCGGAGTACGCATCCTGGAACCGAGCGAGTGATCAACCGACGGTTGGTAGGACGGGGTCGAGAAATCGATCGACGTCTCGGCATTGAGATGCAGGAGGCTCAAGCTAAGGTCTTGTGTATGTATTGGATACGTGAGATATGCCGGTGTCTGTGTATCAAGTCTTGGATTCCATTGCTTTTGCTTCTATAGAAGATGACCTGAGATGATCGGATTGTTTTTTCTGTAATTATTCTTCACTCGAGTAGGCGGGACAATCATTCCAATGAGATGGAGAGTGCTGTTATGAATTTTCCCAGCTTGGTCCAGACTCCCGGCTCGATCCTGACGGTGTGATGTTTGGTGATTTGTATGCTACGCCAGGGTATATCCACCAGAAGATAGAACGAGCAAATGGAGCCCTTATCACGAGATGAAATGAATGTCAACCGAAAATACCTCTCCCATCTCCAATTGCACCTCGGAAAACACAGCACGGGGTATTTCATGCAAGACCCCCGGTACATCTCCACGAGGCTGCATCGGATCCTTCAGAACATTGGACGTGGTGAAGCGAGAGACGGCTGCGCTAGACTCGCAAGGCTTGGACTCTGCTGTGTTTTGTATCTCCGACGATTCGACGAGCGCGGCACGGAGTACATAGTAGAACAAGCCTTTCATACAGCTTAGTATCTGCCATCGAGAAGGGCCACGGTACTTCGTCGACTGCCTTGCAAGGCGGTTTCACGACCCACATGAGCTTAAATATCACTACAGCATCGACGCAGAGTCGGGTTGGTATAGTACATGGGATAACGGGATCAATGCATAGGGCTCTTGTTAAGATGCAGGCAGCAGTTAAATAGTGGACATAGTCTACTCCCCAACTCAGGGTGTATAGATCCATTGTGAAAGCCACGAAAGAACGCGACGTCGCGCAGGGTGATCATTTCACCCGGTACGGAACGAGCGCAGATCCCAGAGATTTCAGATGTATACGAGTCATGGTCAGTCCCCGGCGAAGACCCGAGAATGCCAAGCTTTGCAGCGAGTCATGCGTCACTCGATAGAAGCGATGTTTGATATACAAGTCTGCGTGCCAGCGTAGGCTTGCTGGTATATATGTACAGCGTCGAAAGGAAAAAAAAACATTACCATCGCGTGAGATTGGGGCCGGATTCGGCGTGGCATGAAACACTTCCGTCCCCTTCTCCGCCCCATTGGCCCCCTTTTCTCGTCAAAAGCACATCACACGGGGCTGACCAATCGACTCATCCGCAGTGTTCATTCCGATCGCACGCGACAAACGATGGGCGATGGTCGGGAGTGGGGACGGTCGGGCTCGTATAGCGGGGAGGGCGGAGGGTGGAGGGCGCGGGAGACCCGGCGGCTTCATGGGCGACGTTCAGGTCGAAACGTAAGATCCCGACACTTCTCTAGCAATCGAATTCCATTTCGCAGGTCCCTCTCGCGTAGCGTTTGACGCCGGGGGCATTCCCAAGTTTGGTGTCGCCGTATTCAAAGGCGCATGTGCTGGAGACCAGTCAGTACGTGGTGGAAAATGGACAAAGGGCCATCTGCGGAACACATACTCGATGAATTGTCCGTCGCAGGTGACTTGCACCGACACATCGTGCGCCAACCCGGACTTGGCCGTGGCCGGGATGGTGATGCGGTTGTCCTCGGCGATTTGAGTCCCCTCCTTGAGTTCCTTGCCCTTGAAGGGAATATCGGAGTAACAGAGCAACGAAGCGTCCTGAGCGATCTTCTTGCCAGTCGAATCCTTGACGTGTAACCAGCCGGTGTTTCCGGGGAAAGTGGTCATGCCGGCCTCCACGGTGCACTTGGCGGCGACGACGGAGGCCAAAGCCATCCAGATGGCGACCAGGACGCGAAGTGAGTGCATGATGGGTGGAAGGATGCGCCGGGGGAGGCTTGAAATTCACAAGCGAAATGCCGAAAGGCAGAACCTTTAAACCGCGGGCAGGGCTGGTCACCTAAGATACGACCGTACCCAAACCAGGGAGTTTTTTTTTACATATTTTACCGCGCAAAAGGACGATCCCGGGTCTTGGCATGTAATACGATGTCGGGTCGGGAATGCGATCGGGGAGGAAAAGAATATTGATATTGATAATTCATACTCTGAAGGAATTCAATAGAATGTATACAGCCGCCGTACTCCGTAGATATAGCTAATTCCACCTGAACTCGCGTGCCCGGATGCCCCATTCGGCACCTCGTATGCTCGTACCAACCGAATCCAGGGGGCGATGGATCCCGCCAAGTTTCCGCTCTCTCCACCCACCTCTTTTCAGCCCCTCCAACGCGAGGGAAATTGGTTGGCAAATCCACCACTGACCATGCTTGATTTGGGGCATACGTACGCAGTCATCCGCCCCCACTCCGAATCGCAAGGATCAGAGCCTCGCTCCGACGAATGCGAATGCCCGCATGCGGACATCCCGGGAGAAATGAGTCGACTCTGTACGAGTTGGGGAATTTCCGGTGGAAGACTACAAAGACAGTTGACATTTCATCCGTAGTACGGTGTACTAGTAGATTACCGATCCATGTCAACGGAGTGGCTCAGTTTATATTTAGAGCAGCACACGGCCCCAGATGACGCGGGGGATGGCGGGAATAAGCAATGCTTCATACGCCGTATACCACCTCCCAACAGATCACCTAGCAGGTCTTCAATTCAGGATCTCCAGAAACTGGCCGGTGTGATTCTACGTTCTATTAACTAGATTCCTTGAGAAACACCTCCTTGTCCGTGTCATACAAAAGCTGATTGTGACCAGAGAGAAATGACCCGCACACGGAATCTACAATATGATCATTGCTCAAATGCCCGGAGAACCGCAAGACCCGCGACGGAGAACGTAGCAACGCTATTGTGCCCTAGAAAGATTGCCCGATCAGCCAGAGATCAGAACCGCTCGTCGATCTCACTTACCTCCGTATCGTACTCGTTCCCATCGCACCTTCTTCACAACCCGAATCCCATCCTCGCCCGTGATTCGGTGCTCCCAGATCTTGACCTGGCTAGGACTGCCGGCCTCGGCCTGTTCAACCGTAAGAGCACCCGGGCGACCCTGGAGATTCTCGCCGGTGGCGGCCACCCATACCCGACGGCCTTCATACCATGGAATCTCAACATCATCCAGAGCATGAATAATGGTTAGATCCAGGTCTCTCGAGGGAAGCTTGGAAATATCTTCCGACACATGGACACCGGAAAGCCGAGCAAGTCTGGCATCGGTGTTCCAGTGGTCGACAATGTGACTCCGCACCCACCGCTGGAAACGAGGGTATCCAACCAGCGGTGATAGCATCGGAGGTGTCAGACCCTTGAAGCTATAGGATTCAATCAGGTTAGGCAGATTGCTAAAGGATGCTAATAAAACCACCCCTGCAAAGGGCTTCGCGTTTTGGATAGCCGGCTGGATTGCACCAGCGTTAGGCGATCCAAACATAAAACGCTCGGCCACGGCCGCAGTGACCGCGGTGCCGAGGCTCTGTCCGGTAAGAACGATGCGAGAGGGAGGGATATGCAACGGTCCCGCAGTCAGGAAGTTCACAAGCGAGACCCCGTCGGTGACCAAGCCCTCCTCTGTAGGGCCGCCGGTGGATACACCGAAGCCCCGGTAGTCAATAGCAAAGACATGCACCGGGTGCGATGGCGTCGACAGGCTCAGCATCGCGTTGTATGCAGCCGGTCGTTGAGCTGATCCCAGATGAGCGGCATTTCCATGAACTATTGCATCGTCAGCATCTTCAACTCAATAAGATGAATGGTAAGATATCAGTCTAGCATACAGCTCACCACCACTCGAGCGTTGGGGTCATTGGCTAGAAGTTTAAAAGCCACCGTTTCTGTGTATTCTTTTGCCGGGCCAGAAGGTGGATTCTCCCCCAGCTGCTGTTCGTTCTCATAGCAGAGATGCAGTGGCAGCAGATGCCAACCGTAGAGCGTTTCATTGTCCGGAGTCACCAAATGGAAGGGCTGAACCTGAGTTTCTGCACAAAAGTCAGCAATGAGACCGCAAAAGTTACTGTGGCTCATACTCAGAAACCCAAAAGACTCGACTTGGTCCACATCTTGCCAGTACGTAGGGTTGATCTTGTTGGCGTAGAGCAGACTGCGTGATGTTTAGCCATCTACAAGTCCAGACCGAGAGACGATACTTACAAACGTTGAACCTCTGGATAGGTCATAGCACAAATAAAAAGCACATAGAGCAGCCCACCGGCCGCAAGGGACCAGTAGGCCCTTTTAAAGATGGGCTTGAGCTCGACCATGGCGAGTTGCGAAGCGGAGAAAGCGGGAGATACGCCGATAAGCACCGCGTCACGGTTTTTCCCCCTTCCATCTCCCCCAACCTCATCGCCACCACTCCCCCGCGCATGCCGATGGCTTGATTGTCCTCTTGGCCCGCATCTATCATCGAGGATACATCATGGCCGAAAAGCGCAAACTCCCTCCTCGCGCCGGGCGCGAGCCCGCGGCCAAGCGACGGGTCTCCGAAGCTGCGACGCCCGCCCAAAAGAAGAAAGCCGCGACGCCGCGCGCCCCGACACCACCGTTGGAACCGATTGAGGCACCCTTGCCGTCAAAGATGAGAGACGGCGAGCCTTTGCCGGTCGTGCGCGTGCGACAACCAGATACTTTGTCGGACAAGGAGTATCAATCTTTTGCGGAAAGGTTTGACCACGAGGATCTCCGTTGGCTTTTTCTGATACTGACCTTGCCTCAAACTCCAGCGCGGTACTTCTGGCATCACTCGAGCGATCGAAAAAGAAATGGCTAAGCGATGGCATCCTTGTCCGTTACTACACGAAGCCCAAGAAGACCAAGCGCGAACAAATCGAGAAGAACAACCCCCGAAAGATTCCATGTCAAGGATAGGAGCTTGCGACATTACGGTCGGCCCGCATCTTTTCGGTGCAATGCTATACATTGTGAAAGACCCTACCGTGCCTCCCCCCATCCAATATGCGACTCCACAGCGTCCGATGGTCCATTATGGCCACCCGAACAACTTCCAGCAATACCAGCCATACCCTTCTCCATCCAGTGGACAAAGACGACCACCATATCCCCCAGGTCCTCCAGGCCGTCCACCGCAGGGTTACCCTGGCAATGGCCCGAATAACCAGCAGCGGGGACCACACCCTGCACCTTCGCCGTCAGGTTCCCGGCCGCCGGGACAGAATGCACCACCTGGTCAACCCGCTAAGCAAAATCCGGACCCGGTGATTCAGATGCTTGCCACCAGGGCAGCCGCCGACCCGGAACTGAAGGCGTTGATGAGAGTCGTCGCGTCAAGCCAAGCGACGCAAGAGCAGCTCCGCGCGTTCCAGGCCCACATCGACGAGCTCAATGCAATTATTAAGTCGAGAGAGCAACAGGAGCAACGCCAACAAGCTTCCGCTGGAACGCCCACCCAACCGAAGACGACTCCGCAGCCAGCGACTCCGGCGCCTCAAAATAAGCCGACTCTACAGCCTGGATCTCAACAAAAGCAGACATCAGCGTCACAGGAGCCACAGAAAGACCAGAAAGCCAACCAGGAGCCGACTACGAAGACCGATACACCATCCAAAAAACCCACAGAGGGACCTGCTTCGTCCGAAACCCAACCGTCTGGACCGGCTAAATCCCCGTCGGAAGGAGCGCAGCCTAGTGCCCAGCCTCAGGAAGCAGGAACACCGCAAGGAAGTCAACCTTCTAGTGCACCTCAGAAACCCCCCGCGGAGCCGGCTGTCAAGCAAGAATCTGCCGCAGCCGGATCGAATACTTCTCAACCCGCTCCTACGGGCTCCACACAACCGCCAGCGTCGACACCGGCTCCAAAACCTGCAACCATTGGAACACCTATATCCACCAGCACGCCTCAGCAACCGAGCCCGGCTGTGCGTCCTCCACAGCCCCCGGGCAATGCCCAATCGCCAGCACCACGACCGGGCCCGCCATATCCGCCATATCAACAAGCACCGAACGGTGTTCAGCCACCTATTCAGTCTCGTCCGCCACAATATAATTCGCCCGGGTCATTCTATAGACCTCCTGCGCCTCCCACGCGCCCTGCCCCCTTGGGGTATAAAGCCGTTGTCTTTGAATTTACGTCACCTTTGACCCCTTACGGAAGCAGTACCTCAGGTCACGCGGGTTCAGGTGATCGTTACCTGTTCCCCGAATATTCTATATTGGAATGGCTTCCAAACGAGTGTACTATGTTGGCCTCTTTCCTTGTCGTTCGCAAAGTTGATCCAAACACCCCCTTTCCCATCGAATCAGCTCAAGATGCAGCCAGCGGTCGCGGGAAAGGAAAAGGTGCTTCAAAATCTAAAAAGGGCAAGGCTGAAAAGGGAAAGGATGGAGATGAAACGCCTGCACCAGGCCAGGCTGCTCCTCCGACTTCCACCGAGACACCCACCAAGGCCGAGCCTTCTAACAAGCCGGATGCCAACCCTGCCTCCCAGGAGCCATCTGGTACCCCAGCTGGCACTCCAGCTGAACCGGCTGCGACCGAGACGAAATTGAAGGAATACTGGCAACCGGTTACCTTCCGAATCCACGCCCCCCAGTCCAAAATTCTCGAGCCGCTTACTCGCGTCGTCAAGCCCGCCGATGAGGTACGCAAGTATATGAACGAGATCATGGATCGCGCGGAGCGTGCCCCAGATGGATTCCCGGCCTTCCGTCTTCCGCGCGAGGAAGCCCGCGAGGCGTTCGAATCCGAGGGAACCCCGGTATCTGTTACAAATGCCGCTGCAGCCTCTCGGATTCGTCCTTCGCGAGCCGGCGTCAAGGTCGAGGAAGAGTCGGAGGTCGAAAATAACCTTCCTGATATGGAAGAGGAGGAGGAAGAGTTGAAGGACTTTTATGGTGATCCGATGGGACTTCCGCCCTTGCGTACTTAGTGATTATATCGGACTGGGCAATCCTGGTATTCGATTTTTTGGCATCAGCGTTTGAAATGAATTGATTATACCCCCTCTGACCTACGTATTGCATTACCCACTTGGTGCTCTGTAAAATGGTTTTTAGGATCCATATTCCAATGGGAATTTTATGATATAACCAATAAGAGCACTGATATTGATCTTTCAATAAAACAAATAATATGCAGGCCAAGGGGGATATTCCCCATCGCGTTAATTCACCTGCCTCGTTGTTTCTGGTTTTGTTTTCGTACAAGCTGGAAGCATTTGCGCAGGTAGCATTAAATATTCTCTTGTGTGCTTGCAATCCAAAATATGAGAAATAGATGCCTCCAAAATAGTCAAATCAACGAGCCAAATCACCGCCACACCATGATAACCCACGCGCTGACCGTTCCCCATGTCATACACTACCCCCGGACCGATTGCCCTGGTCCCCAATGACTCCCGCTGTTTCCAAAAGCCATCTTGCGCTCTCCGTCGCTGACTCTCCACCCCCGGCCTTTAGGTTGATATTCCGCCGTCTTTCCGCCTCCCGCGCCTCGAATGCCCATTTTGACTGCTGAGTCTCGACGGCATCGCCCCCCGCGGCTGATCCGGCACAGTGATCTGGGTCTGGCACCACGCCCCAGATCTCCAGGCTATATAGATCAATCTTGGTCTTTGTGGTGGGATCGCCGGGAGAGGCAGTGCCAGACGGGAGGAAGATACCGTCATGACCGACTGGTGCAGTGTGAAATTCTGCTGATTCGAGGCTCGCGTCTAGGATGAGACTGCCGCCGCCGTGGGGCCTGGGGTATGTTTGATGAGTACGGGAGGATGGAGGGATGTGGCAGCCGAGTGCGATGCCTGTACTCGTCGAGAACCAGGCCGTGGGGAGGTTTGGGTTTTTGATGATGGAAGGTGATGGATTCCCCGACAGAATTTTGTGTTTGGGGAAGAGCTGGAAGAGGCAGGGGGAGGGGGCGAAGGTACTGTGAGGGGTTGTGCTGTGCGATGATGTCGAGGATCTCCAAGGCTGTGGAATGTAGACCCCAAGAGTGATCTCGTCACCTGAGTCCCTTTGGGCACCTTGGAGGACGAGGATGGAAGCGGATTGCCAGGTAAGGACGTTATGGGAGAAGGAGGTAAGAGAAGAGCCGTGCGAGGCGGTTGAGAAAACGGGATGGAGGCGAATCTCGCTCCGGAGGAGATTCAATGACGGCGAAGCTGATGGTAAGAAGAATGAGATGTGTGATAGAAGGCTTGGAGTGAGAATGGTCGACTCGAAACTGCCTGGAAGCATGATGGAAGCCGGTAGAGTTGATTCCTCCGTCTTCTCGGTGGGTTTTTCGGCAATCACTCCTCTTTGTCGTCGTTGCGAGAGATCCAAATTCTTGCTAAATAATAGGTGCTCAAATAGTGCCGTCAATGGGTCGAATAAATATGGCAACGAAGACGAGACCGTTCGTGCAAAAGCGCGGTATGATATCCCACCATCGCTCTCTTCTGGCGAGAATGCCGCGATGATGCTATCCGCTTGTATCTGACAAGCCTTAATCCGGTCTACACTGAGATCGGTGGTGTATATGTTCACGGGTTCCAAAGGCTTTAAAGGCGCAATCACGATCAACAGCATGAGTAGCCGGCGGAAGGTATCGATCGAGATCCGCGTTTCATAGACCGTGCGATCAACCCGATGATCATGCTTGAATACTTCAATCGCATCCAACGACTCAAGGGCCGCGAGCGCAAGGTCATCATCTTCATCCTCATCATATTCATCATTGACTGGTTCGTCGATTGAAAAGCCAGGCGCATGAGAAGAGGCCTGAGTCTGAGCGTCTTCGACGGCGGACGATTCGCCGCTAGCTTCGATATTCGGATCGGACGCAACCGCCACATCCTTCCTCCCGACATCTGCAAGACTGCCGAATAACAGCTTCACGCGATCCTTGCGCCCGCGCCGCAGCACCTTCCCATAGCGCTCTGTCAGCAACACGACCACCTTCACCATAGCCTCAAACGTCAGCACGCTGGGTGCCATAGTATTCTGGAACGGAAATGCACCAAGGTATGAGACCATGCGGAAAAGAACCGGGCCCGCGTCGAGCGGGTTCTCATGCGAGGTGGAATAGCTGCCATCTGGAATACCGAGAGTATCCGAAAGCGTCTTTTCATTCCAGTAGCGAAGGCCACCTTGCTCAGAAGCCCTTGAGAAGAAATTTTCTTTGAAGTGTGTGAGTTCCAATGGGGTAAAGCATTTTGTTGCGAAGCGTTCCGCGAGCAGATGGCTCAGTTCCTCTGTTTACAGTCAGACATGGTTGCTCAGAAAGGAACTCACGGAAGGGGGCCAGGCTATTCAGTATCTCATATCCAAGGTTTGAATTGATTTGACTGCCATCGCCCCACTCCCTTTGAATAAAATAGAAAAGACTGACCTGGTGATGCTCCACTATACTCGGTCGACTGGCCCGCGCCCATTGCTGTCTCGAATGCGGGTATCAACCCCGCTGCTTGTCAATAGCTATCGCACGAAGTCCAATATAGATGTCGAGACAAAATGCACTCGTGCACAAGCCTTCAAGATTAAATCAGGAGGTTCAGCCTGGGGAGAAAGTGATGAGAGCGGAGATCGACGAGCGACGTTTCAGATGACGACGTCAGGTGAATTGCCTGAGGTGTCGATCTGCCGGCCATAGCGGAATAATGTCAATGTCGACTCGATTGGAGTGTTTACAGAACGCATGAATTAAATATAAATGATCCAATGACTTTGTTTTTCTTTTCATAGCGACATAAAGGTATTCATTGCTGGGTATCCAAGATGTGATCCATGTCAATATCCAGCATTCCCTACAGCATCACGACACCAACGCCGCCCATCTTGTTCTCGTCAGGCAGGTTTTTGTCGTTGATCCCACCGGGGACAGGAGCAGTGCGATAGTTGTACAAGTAGAAGTGAAGCTGGCCATCGCCAGCGCCAAACTTCAGCTTTTCAAGGAACATAGGGTTGTCGTGCAAGGTGAGAGCATTGAAAACATCGAAGTTGGCCTAGGATCTAATCAGTCATCTTTCAGGGTGTTGGTCTATAGTCATCCACATACCTTCTTTGCGCAGATGAGCGCATCGTTCATCAGCAATTGTAGTCGCTCCCTGAGCGCCTTCGAGTTATCGGTGAAGGCAGTCTCCGTTGCGTAGTAGTAGAGGTAGGCGGCGCGCACAGCATCGTGCTTGTGGTGGTCGATGACAGTTGACTCCAAATTGTAGAAAGAGACAAAGTCGGTGATATTGTGGGTGTTCGGATCCTCCACCACATATGACCAGACGACCTGCTCCTTGCCGGGTTGCTCCTTGTACACCAGCCAATGGTCAATCTCCTCGCGGTTGAAAGCCTGATTGAGATCGAACCGACGCATATACCGCTCAAGCAGGTCAAAAACAGCGTCAATATCCTTAGACTCCATGGGGCGAAGACCCGGGGTTGCAGTGGTGCTGGGGAGGTGATTTTTGGTGATCTGGCGGGCCTTGGTGGAGCCATGGGGAAGAGGTGAGAAGCCAACTTCATAGAGCTTGAGCCAGTCCAGCGCACGGTGGTAGTACCGGCATGAGCTGACGGGGGTGGGCAGAATCACACCACCGGTATAGATGGCCTGGTAAATACCATTGACGTAGCAGCGACGGGTAATCTCCTTGATCAGAACAGGGGTAAGGCGCTTGGATCGCAGCTTCTTGTGAATGCAAAGGAAGTTGATCTCGGTCACCTTGATTCTTTCACCTCGAACGCGGAGTTCTGTGGGGACACCACAGATCGAGGCAACCAATTTACGCGACTTGGTCGCACGTACACCTACATGCCATTCCTTCTTCCACCCGGGAGACATCAAAGCCCTTAGAGAAGAAAACATGTCAGTAAAAACAATGCGCGACATGCCCATTGAACGAAGGCCATCCATACCAGTGCAAGAACGACTCCGAGTAGCTGAATCGGAACATGGCATTATCATCCTCCACGTAGTGGTTGTTCAGCAGCTCATAGAGCTCCTTCAGCTCCGTCGGGTCTGTCAAATCGAGTGTGCACCATTCGAAGCCCTCGATGAGTGCATCAGGCGTCTTTGGCACCTCGTCTGGGTTGATGATCTTGATCGGGCCCTGCGGCGATGCCTTCTTGCTAGCCTGGTCGTCAAAGCTAGGCACCGGTTGCGTTTGCCAGAACTTGTAGGATGCCATGTCCTTCTGGTTTTTACCACCGACTGTCAATCCCGTCAACAATTGCGAGATGTCCAACTTCGACAGGGTGTCCGCAGCCTGGTCCTTGTCCATCGCAGCGAGCTCACTCTTGAGCGCGGGGTTCAGGTCCATGAGAGATTCGATCATTTTCGGAGGCAGCTTCTTGGTCTTTTCCGAGGAGGATCCTGCAGATTTGCAAAGGTCAGTTCCTGGCTCTCTGGGCGAGGTTCAAGCTTGCGCACCCTGGGTGTTCTCTGCGCTGCTCCGGGCGCTGGCATCGTCCTCATTTTCAGGGCGCTGGGCAGCCTTGCCCTTGTCATGGGAGTCCGACATGACCAAGAAATCGGAAGATGGGCGAGGGACTATCACTGGGGAGTGGTTGAAAGAGGATTTCGTCTCGGGCCCCACGTTGACCACATATAACGCGGATCGGTGGGGAGCGAGGGGTAAATGCCGTCGCCCGGCGTGAGATTACTATTGTGATTACTACTTCGCTCAGCGCAAGTCGCAGTATTGTAGATGCAGCTTCATTGCCGAATCTCTTTACATGTAGACATCTGGTGTAGATTACATCCCCGATGTACTTGGTTACTTGAATCTAGTGGACCAACGCAGCCTCGGTAAACCATGCATCTGGAAATGCAAGACTTCCGATTGGCGAATTGATCTCGAATTGTTGAAATCGACAAAAGACGCCTCTATGGCCATCGCTCTATGTATAAAACGGATTTCGAGTGTTGATACAGGAACCAGGGGAAAGGTAGACGCCCGAGCCACTCGCGATAGAAGGACTTTGGGGGGCATGAATTAATTCTCGGTAAATGGCTTGGTCTCGATCACATCGAGGAAGCCACCGACCAGATGTAAACTGCCAGTAACCAAGGTCACAACGGGTGACTCGTCCTTGTCGAGGACCTGGCGCTCTTGAGCAGCCAGCTCGCGTGCAAAATCAACAGCCTCCTCGATCGTCCCAAACACACGGGTCTGGGCATTGGGGTCGATGGAATTCCAAGTTTCCGCGAGAGATTTTTGAACGCGGAGAAGCTCAATATCGTCGGAGCTGGTATTCATGCTGACCAGGTCCGGTCGGAAACCCGCCTGCTTGTAAGTGACATTCGTACAGAACAGCGCATGAGTGAAAGGGGACGAAGATTCTAAAGCTGCAGCAAGAGTTTCGTGAAGTGCACGCGCCAAAGCTGGGCTGTCACGAGTCTGTTGATTAAAGATCAAGACCCTGGGCTTCTTAGAGGCAATCTCGTTCGACGATGACTCGGTCTGAATTCGAGACGCAAACCACTGGCCGGCCAGTCGAATGCTCTCCAGCGTGTGTCCGCCGTCAATGTACCAAGTAACGTTCTTCTCAACCCGAGTCTCACACCGGCCGCCGAGACGTGTCTGTTCAAGGCCGGTCTTGAAGCGGGTGGGGAGAGGCTGGGACATGACGCTCTCGGGAATTTCAGCCACGCCTGCCTTTCGCAGGAATTCTGCAGCCGTTGCAACGGCCAATGATGCGTTGGTGTATTGGAAATCCCCTGCCAAACCAAGCGCAACTTGGCTATCACCGACACGAAGATACGGGTGGTTGGATACCACGTCCAGCTGTGTACCCTTCTCATCGGCACGCCGAGCCAGCACCTCCTCAGCCGTCGGCGCTTGAGGCACGGTGAAGCCTCTCGTTCCGGTCTTTATGATACCGCCTTTATGCCATGCAATTTCCTCAATCGTAGATCCCAGCATCGCAGTATGGTCAATGCCCAGGCTCGTGATCGCGGTAGCCTTAGGATGTTCGATCACGTTAGTGCAGTCGTACTGTCCGCCAATTCCGCACTCGATCACGGCGGCATCCACACCTTCGCTCAGGTAGGTGTGCAGGGCCATCAGCGTTAAATAACGGAAATATTGAGGCTTTGTTCCTGGCGCGGTTGGGTCTTGGCCTGCCAGTTTGGCGGATGCTTCCAGTCGATCCCACACCTCGAAAAAATACCGAGCGAATTGCTCTTCCGACAAGGGTGCATTGTCGATTTTAATGCGCTCGCGGGCGAACCGAAGATGAGGTGAGGTGTAAAGTCCGACTTTATGCAGATGAGGTGTCGACTGGTCGGCTTCCGACTTGGTATATTGTGACAGAATTGCCGAGATGAATGCGGAGGTTGAGCCCTTGCCTTTGGTCCCAGCAACATGGATTGGATTCAATCGGTCGAGATCCGACGGCTAGTGGACATGGGAGGTTCCATGGTTAACGCGAGATTCCGGATTGGCCCAGTGGTCGATGAAGGCGTGGAGATGAGAGGATAGCGAACCTGATAGCCAATGCGACGGAGCCATTCCACGGTCTCGGGAAGGGAGCGCTCATTCATATCCTTCCTTGAGGTGGATTGCCGGAGCTCCTGGACAATCGCATAATTCGTCTGCAAGGAATTGAGCGCCGTAATCGCAGCCTTATCGTAGCGCAGATTAGTACATAAGTTCAAGGTGCTTGCGCTCCTTGCTCCGACCCTGCAAGCAGCTCTCCGAGACGCACCTCATACGTGCGAGTCATCGTGGGCGAGTGAGTTGACACTCGCCGCTGTGGACAGGACCAGCGAAGAAACCTCCAAACCCCTCTCATGAACGATTATACCGTGCCTGCGGATTGAGGGGAGCTGGCGAGGGTGTTCGCGACCAAAAACCCCGGCAGCTCGAGAAATGTCTGGTTCTACCCCCGATCCAGCGCTCCCCCGCGGGAAAGCACTCGATAACGGGAATCTCACGTGACACGGACTGGTGATCATGATGAACTCGCACTCGAACTTGAACTCGGGCTGGCACTAGATAGAATGGAATTGAAGCTTGATTTGCAGAAGCGATAGTTCGCGATGAATAAATAGGCTCATGATGTATTTTCAATGTATTGTCTACCTCTGGATGAAAAAACTAATGCGTCAAAACACTGAACAATGAAAGATCATTTTGCCAATGTAATCTATGGCATGTAGTAAAAATGAGTCAGGCTGCGAGAGAATTAGAAAAGCGCAGGGCCCGATAGACAACAAATGAGAAAAGGGGTTGACATGAAGCCCCAAATAGTCACAGTGGTGATGAAAAGTTGGTAAGACATACAGTCATGAAGTAAAGTGAAGAAGAATATGCAGACAAACGACAATAGGGCATGTGAGAAAAATCTATTCGATCCTGGTCTTTCCCTCCTCGAGGAAGACGAGACGGGCGTTACTAACACCCCGTTGATGTCGTCTCGATGGAAGCCATTGACCGATGATTGGGTCGGACCGTGCTTTGATGAGAGCATCCTGGTACCCTTCGGCTCCAGCGACGGGGGTGTTGAGCTTTGGCCAGTTTACCTATTCTAAGGGTTAGCACCGGCCATTCGTCAAATAGGTAACAGATACTTACGTAGAGCATGCCATGGGCATGAATGAAGCGGAAAGAGTAAGCGCCCACGACCACCCAGAAGACCATAAAGATACGAAGGGGCCAAACAGCAGCGTCTGGCAACTGGCGGGTGAAGGTGGCCACCATAATCATGAACAGACTCGCCGCAAAGATATACGGGACAGCCTGAACTGGCAATGGGCGTCGGTCGAAGAATAACTGAATGTTGGCAGACGTCGAGTCTGAAGGAAGATAGGTGCCCAGGAAAACATCGAATCCATCCTGGCGAGGTCCATCCAGGAAATTGTTGCGGAAATAACGGGAAATAGAGTTGTTCAGATCCTGAAGCGCTCCGGCACGAGTGCGCTTGCCGGTCCGAGTAAAATCTGTCTTCAAAGCACCCGTGCCCGAATACGACTTCGAAACAACGTCTGCATTATCGGCCCAGATGTTCCGGAACAATTCCTCGAAGGCTCTGTCATCATTGGCGTTCTCTCCAGCGCGAAGAATGCCGGCATCAGTCAGCTGCCGTGTGACAGCCCAGCGTCCGAGCATGCTCTGCACAACATTGGTTCGGTCAAGACAATCCATGCAGTTGGTACGCACGACGCTGGTTTGCGTAGATCGAATGTCAAGCTGACCGCCCGAGGTCCCGGGTGCCTCCTCCACACCTCTGAAATAGCCTCCTTGAGCAAGACCATCACTCAGGCGGTGCAAAAGTAGCTCGGCTCGGTGCCACTTGAGACCTTTGGTCTCGTTGTGGAAATCAAAATACACGTAGTGCAAGCGATCCATCTCATTCTGCTTCGTGCCTGGTTCCAGAATGTGCATCTTCTCGGGCGTTTCCTCATCAGCTTCGGTGCTCTCGGAGGTGGATGTAATGAGGGTGCGAACCAGCTGCTCGTAGGCCTTCTTAACACGGTCCTCCCGGCCTTTCTGGTTGACAAGGTTGACCATATAGTTTTCACCGTACAGTCGGATTTGTTCCGAGAAGTGTTTCCGAGCAGCTTCCACGGCCGTCTCCACGCCCCGAACCTGGAGTCTCGGTGTGTATTTGAGGTCGTTAACCTCGGCCCAGAATACAGGGACACTGCCTCTGGTCTGGACAAAAGAATACACTTGGAGGTCTTGTCCAGTTTTGCTGTTAGACATGGATTGTCCACCGGCAAACCCTGACAGTCCGCCAGTCGCATCATTCAGAATCACAATTTGTTCCGTTTCGTTGTAATTTGAGACGTGACCTTGGTCATCGATTCCACGTGAGAAGTACCGGGCTCCAGCCCGGTGTCGTGATCGTCGTGTGATGAGGGCAAAAGTAAAGGAGGTTGAGTGGACTCGGGCTGGAGTGATGCGCAGCATGCCAAACATCACGGGGAGGATGTAGGGGTCGACACCCGGCTGCGGGCCATAGCGAATGCCACCGGTGTCATGTTCTCCAAGGCTGAAGTCAATGAGGTCGGATTGAATGAAGCGGTTCCAAAAAAATCGGTCGTCGGCCCGCTTCCACAGAGGGACGTTGGGCGCACTCTGCGATTGTCGCTGGAAGCTATTGGTAAGATCCAGGGAGTAGGAAAAGTACATAGGTCCCGCGCGAATATGGTCCTTCACCAGTGCAAGGTATGTGTCTTCATCCTTGTCGTGAAGCGGTCTCTCGCGCATCGGAAGGAATTCGGTGGAAGCAACCTTGTATACCATGTGGCCACGGAGCCGGCCCATGGGTTGGGCCTTGGTGATAACGACAAGGTATTTATCTAAATTGGTCAGTGCGGGGGCTTCCACCGTCGCTGCAATCGGAACGTACCTAGTTTCAACTTGATAATGCCCAAAATGCCAGCAATGCTGGAGATACGCTTCGCGCCCGGGAGAGGTCCGTCATTCAAGCGAAGGTCACCCGTTGGCCGGTCCACCACGAGGGTTGGTTCCTGGCGAGAGGAGGGCGAGGTCAAGGCATAATGCGAGGGAGACGCGTGTAGATTGATATCCCTGAACGGGAGAATTGGCGGCGCCATGGCGATGTCAAGCCGAGATCAGGGGGGAATGAAAGTCGCAATCTAAGAACACATGATCGACCGCGGCGTGTACACGGCAAGTCGCGCCACACCGCCCCGCCTTGCTCATGTGGCTGGCCCTTCCGTCATCAACTGCGTCTGCCTTACCTTCTGATCTCTCCTCATCCTCATTCGAGTCGTGACCGGTACACACCAACTCCCGCTTATTCTCTTTGGTTTCGACTCTGCCTCAGTCCGCCGATTCTTGTGGCCATGGCTTCCCGTCCAGCAGCTGGCGCTCGCCCGGGGGCGAAATTCGCCCAGTTTAAGCTCGTATTGCTCGGTGAGTGCTCTTTGCATTGCATCACTTTCTTTGAGAGCAGAGTGTGCTGACTTGAACGATTTTTCTTTGTATAGGAGAGTCCGCCGTTGGAAAGGTTCGATATGCTTGCTCCGTGACTTACTTCGGCGCTAACATGCTAGCTATCCGGTAGAGTTCGCTGGTGTTGAGATTCGTCAAGGTGAGTCCAGACATATTTCTGTCGCCTTGATGCAGACGGCATGCCATGCTCCCGCTTGGCAATATCTGGGGCTAACAAAGCCGTCAGGATCAATTTGATGACTACCGCGAGTCTACGATCGGTGCCGCCTTCTTGACGCAGACCATCTCCCTCGACGAGAGCACTACGGTCAAGTTTGAAATCTGGGACACTGCTGGCCAAGAGAGATATAAATCGCTGGCACCCATGTATTATCGAAATGCCAACTGTGCCGTCGTCGTCTATGACATCACGCAAGCGGTATGTTCGACCTATGTTCGACCCCCTCCTCCATTTCGTGTTATGTGGCTCATCATTTTGGTTTCTTTCTCAATAGTCATCGTTGGACAAGGCCAAGTCCTGGGTGAAGGAACTCCAGCGTCAGGCAAATGAGAACATTGTGATCGCTCTGGCAGGCAACAAGCTCGATTTGGTGACGGAAAGTCCTGACAAGCGCGCCATTCCCGAGGCCGACGCTGAGGCCTATGCGCGCGAAGCCGGCCTTCTCTTTTTCGAAACCTCCGCCAAGTCCTCCACCAACGTGCGAGAATTGTTTACCGCCATTGCCAAGAAATTGCCTCTCGACCAGGCCGGCCCTCGGAACCTGCGGACAGCCCCACGGCCTGGGGTTGACCTGCGACCCGAAGCACCCGGCACCCAAGGTGCTGGCGCATGCAACTGCTAAAGCCATCGCTGTCGGCTCTTTACTCCCTAATTGGCGCTTTCTTTCTCTCCTCATTTCTCCTTGCCGATAGCAGGGACTCCTTGGCCATTCTATCCAGCCTTAGTCCCGTTATACTGGCGTCCCTCACGAGTCTGTTCTCCCACCCCCAACCCCGAGGGATGAATTCCCAGCTCTCTTTTCATCTATCCCGTCTCGGTTCCCTTCTAGTTCTCGCCGCACATTTCGGATGATTCCCGGGTCTGCTGTCAGCAGAGAATCTTCATCCCCATCAACGGACGCATCTGGAACTTGGCTTTAGACATGTGGCAGGAATCCCGACCTTTCTCTATTTCCCTTGTACTTCTTGTTTCCTCCAACCCGGCGTCTGCATCTGCTTCGTTTCGCTATCTTGATGGGCGGGATTCTACACCTGTTACTCTCCCCGCTGCTCCTTTCCCCGAGCCTTTCCCAGTATGCTATTCGCAGATAATACATTTCTTCAAACTGTATAAGATTGTTGCCTCGCTGGATCCGATCTCCAGAATAAAATGTTCAGAAGTAATGACTGTAGAGCTGTTTGCTTTCGTTTTGCACTTGCTTTCTACGAGACAACATGTAGGGCCCTTTGCCGGGCGACAACCCAGATCAGCATTTTAGATTGGCAGGATTTGTGCCATCAATTTCGACGGGATCAAAGGCTCTACCCTCCCTCTTCATGGCCATTGAGAATGGTTTATTTCCCAAGGAGAGTAAAGCGGGATTGGGGTGAATCTGACTGACCGCCTGCAGGATCAATCGGGCCGGATCGCGACTGGAAATCGCCTGCCCGTTTTCCCTAACCATCCACTCTGACATCTCCCTGCTCTCTGGCGATTGTGCGGCCTCGTCATGCTGCGCTCATCAATTGCTCCGAGTCGGCAGCTGCTGTCGGCCCCTGGTCGTCAACGCGTTCCGTCGCAATGGCTGTCTAGAGCCGGTGCTAGCAGCCGGCTCTCGGGACAGGTACGACGCCCTGCTCATATGACCAACCACGCTTTTCTAACCTTGACTATTCTGCAGCGATTCTTTGCCGACTCTAAGCCTCCTAGCTCTGACGGCCCGACCCCGGTCACCCCGTCCTCAACCAGTATTCCTCCCGAGGTCCCGAAACCCACGGAGCAAGGTATCGCTAACACCTTCGCCAACATCATTATTTCCCATCATACTAACCCATATCGTATGACAGGATCTCACACTCCTCCTGTATCACCTGCGACACCCGCTCCCAAGACTGGTCGTTTCCGTCGTTTCTTGCTCTACCTGATCCTGACTTCCGGTTTGGCCTATGGCGGTAGCATCTTCTTGGCCCTCAAGTCGGACAACTTTCACGACTTCTTTACTGAGTACATTCCGTATGGAGAAGAGTGTGTTCTTTACTTTGAGGAGCGTGACTTCTACCGTCGGTTCCCTAATGCCTCTCGTCACTCGAACCGCATCGTTGCCGCCCCTCGCGACGAGGGCAACCCGGTCACCATCCCCAGCAAAAGCGGTCTTTCTTGGAAGGTCTCTCACGAGGAAGATGCTGGAAGCGACGTTTCCAAGAGCGGGCCTCACATGAGCGCTAAGGCCCACGAAGGTCAAACGAAGAGCGCCACGGCCAAGCCCGAGGAGCGGGATGCAGCTGTTCACAAGGCTAAGGAGGACAAGGCCGCCAAGTCAGCCAGCAAGAAGGGGGAGAAGCCCGCTGCCAAGGATGAGACGAAGCAGGTCTCTCTTGACCAGCCTCGCCAACCCGCCGTTCCCGACCAGACCATTCAATTGCTGCAAATGAAGGATGGCGATGAAGCCGTTGTCCAGGAATTGGTGAAGACTTTCAATGACATGGTCACCGTCATCAGTGCCGATGAGAATGCCAGCAAGTACTCTGCGCCAGTTGCCAAGGCCAAGGAGGAGTTGTTCAAGATTGGCGAGAAGATCTCGGCGATTCGCTCCGAGGCTCGTGGTGCTGCCGAAGAGGAAATCAAGAAGGTCCATGAGACCTTTGACGAGTCTGCTCGGGAATTGCTTCGCCGTGTGGAGGAGACCCGCGCTTCTGATCTTGCTCAATTCCGCGAGGAGTTTGAGGCAGAGCGTGAGAAGCTCGCCGCCGCGTACCAGGAAAAAATCAAGACTGAGCTCGTCCGCGCCCAAGAGCTTTCAGAGCAGCGGCTGAAGAATGAGCTTGTCGAGCAGGCCATTGAGCTCAACCGCAAGTACGTTCACGAGGTCAAGGATCTGGTCGAGCGGGAGCGCGAGGGCCGCCTCAGCAAGCTGAACGAGCTTACTTCCAACATTGCTGAGCTGGAAAAACTGACCTCCGGATGGAGCACCGTGATCGACACCAACTTGAAGACTCAGCAGCTCCAGGTCGCCGTGGACGCCGTCCGTTCCGTCCTCGAGCGCTCCGAGACCCCTCGCCCTTTCATTCGTGAACTGGTTGCTGTCAAGGAGCTTTCTGCTGAGGATCCCGTAGTCGAGGCCGCTATTGCATCCATCAACCCGACCGCTTATCAGCGTGGAATTCCGTCGACGGCTCAAATTATGGAGCGTTTCCGTCGCGTCGCAGGCGAGGTCCGTAAGGCTAGCTTGCTGCCGGAGGATGCTGGTATCGCCAGCCACGCTGCCAGCATGGTCCTGAGCAAGGTCATGTTCAAGAAGGATGCTCTCGCTAACGGCAATGATGTTGAGAGCATCCTCGTCCGCACCGAAAACTGGCTCGAGGAGGGCAACGTGGATGCTGCTGCCCGCGAAATGAATGGCCTCCAGGGTTGGGCCAAGATCCTGAGCAAGGACTGGCTGGGTGATGTTCGCAGGGTTCTTGAAGTCAAGCAGGCTCTTGAGGTAAGCATCATCCTATCCGATGTATCGCCTTTCGGGCGTTGTACTCACCAGAACTAACGTCTTGCTCTTTCCAGGTCATTGAGACTGAGGCCCGCCTTCAGTGCTTGCGAGTGGAGTAAGCACACATATTGAGCAATGCTGATTTCAATTTATCCTGTATATCTTCGTCTTGTATACAGGAGCTGTACGTCTAGTTGTTATGCTTTTTGCCTTAGACCCAAATGCTAGAACCCTTTCCTATGTCAACATGCTGTCGGCTTGGGGACCTAAGAGAACAACATTCTGTGCCATAGGAAGTTCCTTTCTGGCGATCAAAAACTTTTTTGTTGGGGACTAGTCTCATTCACTTCACCTCCTTTCTCATGCCCTTTTGCCTTTGATACCACCTTCAACAAACCATCATCTGACATTCTTGCGTTGCTAGCCATCCTTCACACCTTCACACATCATCTTCCAACAACACCATGGACCCAGAATCCTATGGTATGATGGACACCGCAGAGGATGGTCCTTCAGGCCCCCGGGCTGAGTACCCCGAGTCCCTTCTGGCTCAAGTCAGGGCAGCATGCCAAATCCCCGCCATCCAGGGACAAGTCTTCATCGCCATTCACGAATGCTGTGAGCCCCTTGGATCCCATGATTTCATGATTCTGGGTATCTACTCCACTCTGAACTCTGCCAACAGCGCCGCGCTTGACCTGTTCAAGCGCGAGTACGAATTCTTCTTCGCCTGCAATCATCACATGTCCCGTTGGGTCGAGCGCAGACCTCACGCACCACACATACCATGTTCTCTCGACGAATGGGAATCTGGCGGCGTCTATGATGATGGTAAACCAGGGAACACGGTTTTATGGGAGGTTCACAACGGGGCCGTGTCTCTGAGAGCTTTGGTTGGAGATGAAGGGGACGCTTACCACGTCTACGTGGAGCGTTACACGGTTCAGTGAAAGAGTGCCTGGAGATATGGGGTTCATGGATGGTGGGATTCAATCTCTCCTGCCAATCATCCTGTCAGACAGGGTCAAGGCAATGAACTTACTCACGTCAATCGGACATTACTTGTGATCAACGATTCTCAATCCCCTTTTTGGTATTCTGATGTAGATGTATCTCATACAACCGGACGGCGTGAATTGAGCCTCCACGTCTGAGGCCTCGATTTATGTACACCGGCCAAGCAATTTCTTCAGGAAGGGCAAAACCTGTTCGAGCGCAGGAATGAAATCCTCGGGCTTGTCATAGAGCGTGTACTGCCAAACACCCGGAACAACAACAATTTGTTTATTTTGGATATATATCCGATACGATCTCGACGTATTGAAAAGAGCTAGCCCAGGAGGGATCTACTCGGTATTTAACCCCGGGAATAAAACAAAGCATAAAAAGAAAAGAAAAAGAAAAATCTAACATTAAAAAAGCGACAAAAAATATCGATAGTTAGCTTGCTGACTACTTAGATAGATCAAGTCGTATATATCTCATCCAATCTCCATAAATTCATCTGTCCTGTCTGAAATGTTCAAATGCAGCACTGTAGACTGGCATCTAGGAGCCCAACAGCCAAATCTCACATCTACAGTGCAGTTTCCTGGCCTTCACAAGCTCAACCAGCCTTAGAGTTGTAGTCTTTGTGCAGACCACACTGGTACTTCGGACTGAGGACTCCACCCATCTGAGCTGCGTTGATAAAGTCGATGGTCTTCTGGTGATCGCCCTCGCAGATGGGACCGCACCAGTTCGGACGCGAGTCTTTGCCGTACGGTTGCAAGACCCACTCCTTGCGGTGCAGATCTCCGTCAACAGCCCATCCCACATCGCAGACGGGAATGTTAAAGATGCCTTCCCAAGAGGCCCCCTTCTGTGCTGGGTTTGCCCAGCCCTGCTGCACGGCGTCTTCAGCACGGCTCTTGCGGGTGTCCTCGTTGTAGTCCAGGCCGGCGACGTTCCACGCGTCCAGCGAAGAATTGATAACATCCTGGAGTAGATTTAGTAGCTGTACCATAAAGGAAACACACATGTCTCCATACCTGGACTGATATATCCTTGTAGTCACCCTTGTTCAAAACCTGGGCACCGGGAGGGAAATGGACGAAGCCGTACTGTCCTTGACCAGTCTTAGGTCGATCGCCGGGAATGGCCCAGTAGTAGAGGTACCAAGCTTTGCCATCGCGGCAGACCATGGTATCCTGAGGTCCATCGCCGATTCCTTGGCCGTCGCCACATGCTCCACCTCCCATGACGAAGACACGCTGCTGGCGCCATAGCTGGTTGATAGAAATGCCAATGATCTGGGCGTTGAGGGCATCGACGATCTGGTTCTTACCCCACTGGTCGTCCTGCGTCATCATAGCACCATCGGCAATATAGGAACGAATGTCGTGGTCATTCACAATCTTGCCGTCCATCAAATCGTCATTTTGCTGCGTAAACGACTTCATTGTATCCGTGAAGAAACTTCCCAGAATACCACCCAGATCGGCCGCTTTTTCAAAGGTATCATCCTGGCTGAGAGAGGTATTAGAAGTCATCACTAATGGAGGGATGTAATCACATACTGGCCATCCAAGGCTAGGTTTGCACCGCCCATCGCACCACCGACCATGGCGGTGCCGGCAGCGCCTGCAAATGCCACTGCGCCTGTACCAAAAGCCGCAAGACCAAGAATCACACCCGCGGCGATGGCCACGCCGTTGAGAATCTCTTTCAGAATTAATGCATTGTCGTCTTTCTCATAGTCGTAGAAAACTTGGGCCCAGTTATCCTTGCTCAAGGCCGCACCGACGCCGGCAGTAGTCAAGGCCTCAGAAAGGCGTTTGAAATAGGCATGCAGGTTCGAGATGGAGGTTAAGACATAATAGGTCTGGCGGGCGTCGTCCTTGTTGTTGGTAATCTCATTATCACAGACCTTATCGACGTTACAGTTGCTGTCGGAGCCGTCATCATGGCAGTTGAAATTGAAGTTGCCCAGGCCCCAATGTCCGAATGCCTTGGCAAATCCGTCCCCGTCTTTCCAATTGTCGGTGTTGGAGTCCCACCAGTGGTTCAGCCAGTCGCCCGTTCCATATTGGTTGTAGTCATCGGCCTTCTGGTGGTAGAACTGGTTGACAATGCCGCATCGGCGAGCTAAGGTCGAATTGGCCGGGGCGCCTTGCACAGCGGGCAAGAGCGCAATCACCGCCAGAGCAATCGTAGACCGCATTTTCAGCGGTTGAAAGAGATAATAGAAAGAGAAATGGTCGCTGATGTTGTTTACCCATCGGTCAAAACGACGAATTTATACAAACTACATGCCCGGACACCTTCCCGATTGGGAAATTCGTCTGGTCCCTTTTTTGTCTCGTTCTGGGCTTTGAAAGAAGTGGAGATGGAAATAGGGTAGTACATTGCTATGGCCACTCAGATTTCAGTTTCTATGTGCGCAGTGGGTCGATTGTGGGGCAATTGAGCATAGTGATATCACAGCACAGACCAGGAATGGGGGCGATGAATGAGGCTATGCTCTATGCATATTGGACGGCCAACTCAACCCTCCTCCGCTTGGCATCTTTCGATATCGGGACATCCGGTTGTTCAGACTGTGGATTCCCAAACGCTCTTGGCGCGACGATCTCGAGTATGCCTTGAGCATGTTCCAACCGCAGCATTGCATGCTGTGGACTCTGTGGATCTTGAGGCCAGTGAAATGCATCCAATTCACCGGACAATCCCCTGAGGGACTTGGCCAACAGGAATCTCGGCTCCAAGATCAAGGTCTATCGTTCTTCAAGGACTCCCCGCCTCGGTGCACCCGGTGCAAGGCTGCGATGGTTGTGGGTCCTTCCTTATGTCGCATCGCCATATGGCTTGTCCAGTTCGGATCCCTGGCCAGGGCCATATGTCCTGCAGAAGATAGTCTCGTCAAGGTGAACTGAGACTTATTTCTGGGAATATTAGCACAGCAGAATACTCGACCTCTTGTCGCGGGCGTGTAGAGGTCCCCTTTTCATTGGCAGCGGAAATGAGGAACATGCGCGTGAGGTGAAATCTCGGGGTTTCCCCGTTTGGCGAAAAGGACATGCCGGAAAAGGTCAATCCCTGAGTGAAAATGACGATCTCAATCCAAGCATCTCTCCCCCGGCCGACCTGGGATGTGGCAGCACCCCCCTGAGTTCGACCGGGGTTCAGGGTTGAAACGATGCAAGGCACGATTTCGGAAGTACGGGAGCATGAACAAGTCGATGGTCTCCATACATCCAGAAATTCATCAATTGGTTCTTCCAAAAAAAGTGGACCGAAGCCAAATCACTCCATTCGATCCCCAGGATTCACAAGATCCACGCGTCCATGGGACAGAGGAATTTCCCGATTCAGTATGGAAATGACCCAAGTTGGCGGTGCTCGGGAAATGCCCGAGTGTGTTGACTCCGAGAGAATAGACTATATAAGAACTCTCGGGTTCATGGGTAAATTGACGGAGATTACACTCCACCGTAAAGCTCGAGGTTGGGTGTATAGCGACTCTGCTCGCCGGGGCAGCCCAAGGTCTTGAACCCTGCGCCGAAGTCACCGATTCGTTCCAGAAATCGAAGAAATCCAACTGTACGTCGGAATGTACTTGGAATGCTTATTATTCCGCTAATTATCCAAGCTATATTCCTCATCTCCGGCGACCTGGCCCATCGATGCCTGCAATCGATTCCGTTCAAAGTCTCCCCGGCCGTCGCCGTTGTGGATGAGTACCGCAAATACTTGCCTTCCCAGTCGACGATCGACGACTTGAAGAGTGTGCTCCTATCTATCCAGCGTTGACATGGTACCTTGACTGATCAGATGATATCTGGATATATCGGCTCGCCCGTAGACATCATCGGTGGGCTAGATAAAATCCAGGAGAAGGCAAAGCAAAACAAATATAGTAGCTAGTTTGACTTTGATTCGGACCTGTTGGATCTGGCTAGCTCGGCAAATGATGGGCATTTCCAGATCAAGCCATGCTCTATCAATGTTTTCTCTAACCGATGGAGAACCGCTCGTTTTTGTTTCTCAGGATGGCCTGAAACTCCCGGAGGTGTAAACTCGGCAAGGGAAATTGTGCAGCTCAAATCCGGACCTCTCACTGATATTGGAAAAGGCGATGCACAGCCGTTGGCAAAGAGGAAGTCCCCTTCCGCTGTCAAGTCAATCAATGGAACCGATGCGACCCAGTATCTCGAGAAGTTCTCATCCAACCAGGGACAGCAGGATCCCGATGCACGGTAAGAATCCCGATGCACGGTAAGACCCAAGCAAGTCCCATTGTATCAGGAGTCCACGGCCAAGTCTAACTCGAATCAGTTATAACACTGTCTTCAACTCCTTATCGAGAACCACCAAAGTGCCCAAAGGGCTTTGGATGGGGACTACCTGGTGGCCTGGTCCATCCTCCCTTTTGGAATCCAAGAACGGAACCAAGAAAAACTTCGAGACACTGGCTACAGCCTATTACGAGGTTATGGAGGCCCAGAATGGAACAGCCATGTACGACAGGGCTTCCAAAGGTCAAAGCGAATTCTCGTCGCAGCAGTCAGACATGTCCAACAATCGGGCTGCTGATAAACCTGGGTACCCCAAGACGACGATCAGAGCCGACCACGCCTTAGTCTATGGGTATACCTCGAACAAAGATGCCCCACGAGACACAGCTGTTCTCGCTCTTCCAACTTTCAGTATTTTGTCTTCTAACATGGCCCCATTCGTGAGAGGCTTCCTTCGAAACGCGACCCAGCAAGGGAAGAAAAAACTCCTGATTGATCTCTCCGAGAACACTGGCGGTAATATCGTTGCCGCCTTCAGTCTCTTCGCTGAACTTTTCCCCGGCAAAGAAATGTATCTGGGGAGTCGGTTGTGAAGCCACGAGGGCGTACCTTTTTGGCACGGGGTTTCTCTCGTATGAATCAATTCGAGGCATCTGAAGAAGGGGTGGTGGGGGCGAATCCATTTATCTAACAGGTAAAAGTGACTCCGGATCAGAAAGGAGACTTTGCAACTTGGAAGCACTTGTACAACCCCCACAAAGTGCTGCAATCAAACTCTCACCAGCCTCTTTGCATCCTTCAATCTTACCGAGACTTCGGACAACGGAGACAACCTGATAAACGGCTATGGCCCCGTTCCTCTCAACCCACGAAAGGCAGCATTTGCTCCCGAGAACATCACTCTAGTAAGTTCGCTCGGCCTATGAGCTGTGGCTGTTACTAACACATTCAAGATCACGGACGGCTTCTTCGCTTCAACCTGCACCACATTCGTGACTCTGATGAAGGAGCAAGGCGTTCGCTCCATTGCATTTGGTGGTCGCCCCCGAACTGAGCCGATGCAGGCAATGGGTGGCGTGAAAGGCGCCCAGTCGGTGTACTTGCCCGACATCAGGTGATTCTTCAAATCGGTCCAAAGCATTATCGCGCGTTCCATGGGAACTAAATCGCCCGTATTTCCCCGTGACGAGTGGAAGCGCTTTAACGAGGCGGCCGTGCTGAATTAGAATTATTTCCCCCTCAAAGTGCTCTTCGCGGACGTCAACTTGCGCAGCGCATACGGCCCCGACGATGATACCACGCCCTTGCAATTTGTCTACAAGGCAGCGGATTGCCGCAGGTTTTTCACTGTGGAGAATTACTTCCACCAGGAGAGTGTATGGCAAGCTGCTGCTGAGGCAATGTTTGGGGATGGGGAATGCGTGGGAGAGTCGACAAAGGGCAAGGGCAATTAGGATGCATCGCAAGCTTGATCATAATCGAGGTGCGTTGAATCAAGATAGCTGTATAGATGCCGAATCGGGCTAGAACATCCGGATGTAACTAATTCCAGCTCCGATGTAGATCAGCTTACGTCGTGCAGATACCCGAGCAAAGAGCGCGAACTACTTGATCTTCTTGGCTTCTCTGCCCGACATCCTCATGCTTGCGCTTTGCTGGCAAGCAATGTCGGTTGCCTCTTTTGACGGGAGTGGCCATCTAGCACCTCGTTGGTCCCTCGGCGTTGTTGTCGTCACCTGACAACTCGACCGTGGGATTCGATGTCTCCTTCACATGAACAGCAGCGACCTCCGTCAACAGGTACCCGCGCGCCTTCAGAACAAACCGATTACCTCGTGCCCCGGCGAGAAACGGGCCCAATGAGTGATGGTCGAGCGAGCGGGGAGCTGGAGGGGAGCACATTGGGCAGCAGCTCCCGCGAGGGCGACCGGAGGACATCAGAGCACCACAGAGGACCAAGCTCTGGTGGGTTCTTACTTGATTCGCTACCTCGGTCGAAAAGCTCAAGGATCACCTCGCATCGCCCTCGTCCCTCCGAAGTGACAGCGGGCAAACAAAATGCGCCCGATGCAGATGTTGTGGTTCACAAGAAACGATCCCGCTTCCCATGGAGCCGACATAAGAAGTCTGCATCTGAATCGGACCCGAAAGATATCCTGCCGAGCACGAAGACCGCTCAACAAAACCCGACATTACCCTCAGATCCACAAGCGCCCGAAAGCGCGTCTGGAATCCCAAGCGGGGCGAACAGTACTGACAGACAACAAGCGGGCTTGGATAGAGATTCTTTGCAAATCGTGAACTTGGCATTGAATTTGAACGAGTCACGGAGAAGAACTGCTTCTGGGCTGGCCCCTGGCCTAGGTCAAAGACGACCAATATCGGTCTCCCAACCTGTTGGACCATCGAGCGATATCCGTGCACCATCTCCACGAGGCGAAAATGCAGAGTCTGATGCCTATCAAAGTTATGCACAACAGCTGGGCAATCAAATGACACCTACCCGACAAGGCAGGCAATCCTCGGTGGTGGAACTTCTACCTGCCAATGCGGTAGGCGACAACCGAGTCTACGAGTTCTCAGAGAGCACTTTGAACCGGGCAGAGAGAGCTCGGCGCCACTTTGACCTGCTTCACGAATACTTGCGATTGCTTCCTTTGCTACCTCCCCTTCGAAAGACCGAAGGCGCCAATGATCATGAAAGCTCGCACCCCCCAGCTTCAAGCACGTCTCTTACCAGAGGGTATAATCCGCTGCAGATGATTCGTAATCGAAGAATCAGATACCGAGAGAAGTGTTCTATCGATGCAGAAGCGGCGGGATGGCATGATGTTGAAAACGTTCACGAATGGGTCAACTCAATCAACAGGGAGTACGGCCATCGAGACCACGATCAGAACCACTCCATCAAGCTTCCCCCCTTCCAACAAGGCCAACGTCGTCGATTGGATGGTGAACCCGAAGATCTTGAAATTCTCGCTGCCTCGCCCCCATCCAGCCTCAGGCGCGTCAGCCGGACCAATAGTATCAAGGCAGCACCACCCCGACCGCGCCATGATTGGAAATTTTTCCCCTCAGAACTTCTCGCAGATGCTGCTTGGGTTGAAGATGGAGTCAACAAGTCCAAGATTGTTGACAAAGATGGCAACCATCTTTACCCAGATTCCACAGAACTCATTCTTGTGGACAGCAACCTAAATATTTTCCAGCAAAAGCAACGTCCATCTATAGAAGTCGATGATTATGGAGCGGAAGCAGCCTCTTCTCGCCCGAATTCCCTATCAAGTTCTCATCCCGCCTTGGCTCACGAGTTCAAAAGCGTTGGTCGAGGACGGAAAAGCAAGAGGATGCACAGTCACTCTCATAGCAACCAGAGTCGCAGCGCTTCCAGCTCTTACAAAAGATCAAGACGGGACAAGGCCAGGACGCGCTCAATGAGCATTTCAAGCGATTCCAGTGCAGACAGGCGTGAGGCGTCTCATAGCAAGCGACCTGCCAAGTATCGACAAGATTCCAAAAAGATCCACCAAAGAAATGCTGCTCATCATGCAGGGTCCAGCGAGTTCCACGCAAAATCCCCTGCTGCAGTTGGTCCGAATGCTGAGCAGGACCATTCTCACAAGTCAGGGCCCCTGTATCTCAATACCTCAACAGGCCACACTCGCCGAAATGAGTCCGTTTCTTCACTGGGAAGCATGGAGGACCGTTACAATCCGAGAATGTCCCTAGAAGGAATGGATAGCACTGCACCAAACTCCCCGGTTCACGCTGGCTACTTCCCCAGCATTGCCGTCAATTTGTCGCCTTCTTCTAGCCGGTCACCTTCACCAGCAAAGAAAGGACTGCGTCATAAGATTGTCTCGCGCCATGAACGGAGTAAGAGCAAGCTCGGCGATCGAGAAAACCAAAAGCATGAGAACGACGGACAGGGCCAAGAGGTGTCACCCCATCACGTTACAATGCCGCCAGTTGAGAATGTCCAACGCTCGTCGAAGCTGGAGCCAAGTCCCCTACCCGATGTCGTGTCTTCGTCTTTTCCTGATGATCAAGGCATGGTGGATAGCTACAGAGGGCGAAAAGGACAGCATATCCCCGAGTCTAAGCTCCGAGGAATTTTCAAAGGACCCGGGCGAATAGCTGAGATTGTCGGAAATGAGGTGTCCAAGGTTGGGGATATGATTCTGAAGAAGGATCAAATGCCCGACTCTCGCAAGTCGTCTTCTACAACCACACTTGGTTCAGATGAGAGTGATGACGAAGATGATGATCAGAGAACCGATAGGCGACCTAGCTCCAGAGCACGTTTACCCGGCCGGCTCATTCGTCGGGATTCTGACAAAGGCGCACCCTCAAGGAGCTTCATACCGTCTCTTCCAAGCTTCACATCGCCTTTACGGCAAGATGATCGGACTGGTTCTACTGATGCTGTGGAGCTCGGAAGCCCCCGAGGGCGAGGCTCTGCGTCTCGCAAGCAGGACGAGCGGGAATCTCAAAGGCGACTGGCATTTTCTCGGAGCAAGACTCTCGACTTTGGCTCTCCTCCCAATTCCCGTGGCCCCACGAAGCCACACGTCATTAAAGATTCTTCTGTTCCTTTCAGTCTCACCCGTCCTCCGGTCACTGGGCTTGCTCGAGTACGAGCCTCGCCAGCGCCATCCGGAGAAAGGCGACGGCCTCTTGGCGCTGCAACCCGTGCTTGGAGTATCTCAGACCGCAGCCTCCACACTTTGAATGACTCCGGTGTCCCCGGTAAAACCGAAGTGGAAAGAACTCGGACACTGCTATTGTCGTCTGGAATCAAGGCCCGGGAGATCGCTCGTCGAGCCAGCAGTGTTCGTGATCCTCCGCCGCACTGGCTACGAAGTTCTTTGGCGCCCAGTACAACCGTTCCCCGAGTCACTCGTCTTGGTGAATTCGACTTGGCCGCTCAGAGCCTTCTACAGCGCTTCGAGGCGTCTCAATACTCATTCCAGCAATCTATGCATCACTTTGCCACGGCCTCATCGTCACCTTTGCGCACCCAATTGAAAGATTTGGAAACCCTCGTCACGCACACTCTTACTCCCCGGGTCCGAGCCACGGCGGACGATGCCGAAGACTTATGCGTTCAACTCAACACCACCAGCACGCTTGCTGTCAAATCACTCAGCGACGCTCTTGATAAGGGTGTTCGAAAGCGCCGACGGCGACTTCGGTTTGCGCGACGAGCAGGTTTCGTTGTGCTGGAGTGGGCTCTTGTTGGCATGCTGTGGTGGGTATGGTTAATCGTCATGGGTTTCAAGGTGATACGCAGCGTCTTTCGAGGCGTTATCTCAGGTGCGCGCTGGATTCTTTGGCTTTAAGTCTATCGTTCCTGCCCAAGCTCAACGTCGAGCCACATCCCTCATTAGCCTGGAGTTTCCCATCCGGCCCCTTCTCATTGCATCCCATCGATTCTTAGCCTGGAGTTGCTGGTGTTACTTTTCTTCCACATGATCGCTGTTGTAATAATGCATTTGGCTGCATAATCTCCTTTCTCTTCTATATTGTTGCATTGCCTGTACACACAACACATTCATCTATGGACAGCACAGCTGGATGAAGTCCCGGGGATCATCCTAGATCGGATCGATGTCATTAAATCATCAGCAAGCCTTCAACACAAAGCCGACAACAAAACAATGCGAGCCTGCACACCATCTATGACGTTTCTTTGTTTCCAATTGACATCCAGCCTTTGACAATAGTCCCATTGATACACTTGAGCCTGGCCCGACCTCTTTGTTCGATGATTCAATTGTTGATATAAGTATAATTCTAATCTGTCTCCGCTCCGGACTTACTACAGTCCCTCACAACACAATCATTCCCTCGAATTGATCGTAATAGCCATTCTGACAGATGGATGACCCCTCAACGGTGAGACTACATTCTCCCTCCCCTCCTTCTCCGACTTTACGACGCTCTGGCGCCATTCGGAAGTCCCTACCTCCTCTTCCCCAGCAGCCCAGTACACCGGAATATCAGGAATCGGTGCTGAACCCCGGGGCGTGCCTAAACATGGCTGATTCCTCCGAATGTAAGCCTATCCAACGCCGGGCCACAGAGGGAGATCTTTCCCACCATGATCGGCATCGTGGTCATCGCAACGAGGTATGTCAATTAACTACAATGCTTTAATTGAGAAAGAGTGGCTAACTCTGCCACAGGCCCAGTTCATAACCACTTTGGTTGCCGCCATGACTGAACTGCAAGCAGAGCATGCTGGACAGCCTGCTTCCACCTCTAGCGATGCTTCCCTTGGCTCGCATTCAGCTGCGGGTAGTATCGACTGGCGAGACACACTGACTTGGGACTTGACCGGGGTCCTTCAACTCCGGCGACTCCTAGCATTGTGGGCCGAGTATAAAGTGCCCGCCAGCGACATGGGCCTCTTCCTCGTCAAGGTGCTATATGAGCGCGACGGGCATCTGGGCAATCGCCTGATGCGAATGGTGTATTGCAATGAATCATACACGAATATCGCCTTAGACATTATGAGGCACTATCAGGTTCGGGGCTCGGACGGTCAACCTCTATGGATGGCGTTGGATCTGGGCGAAGTTGAGCTTCGTCCTTCCGGGATGTCGTCCTTTGCTTCGTCCGGCTTGACGATTGCGACAGGATATACGGAGTCCATGACCGCTCAAGGCTCTTTCCATGGGACAAATCCATCTCCAGTGGATCTTCCGCCTCGGTGGCCTTTTTATATGCGCGGCGCTGACTTGGAGGATTTCTTCCTCAACAGCCCCGAGACCTCGGGTGAGGAGTTTCGTTGTCGACCCTCCAGTATTTCCTTGCGATCCGCTATCAACCCTACTAAACTGCAGATCATGGGGGCGAACTCGGATCCCCCGCATGAGCCCATGACTGGTGATATGGCTGGGACCGATCAGGGTGATCCGAGCCCATCTGATCATCGTGGGCCTTCAGAGACGCCATATGCTCTGCGGCCAGGATTCACCCCGACAGAGAAGAACTAGCCACCCAGCTCTACAGGGTCCGGATTGTTGGAAGATATTGAAAATGCTTCCACAGCCCAGGCTTGCGGTCTGCACCACTCGAGACGGTAAATCGTCGTCATCGAGCCGTACTGACGGCGATGCAGCTGCAGGAAAAGTGACTGGTGTCGAGTCAGTTGTAGCATCTTATCCTGTAGCCTGTATTGTATGATTTCCACGGTTATTAGTCTTGTCTTATTTGGAATAGCTTCAAATGCAATTGTATTCTCGGGAGCCCCACAACCGCTCGGGCAACTTTGATGGTCTTGGGAAAAGAGACGGTCTCATTGATGTGTTCTTTGTATTGTTCAGACAGGAGAGTAGAAAGTAATATCTTGAATCTTAAAATACATATCCCAAAAGATGACATAGCGCCATGACACAGAAAGTACATGAGGTGTCGAGTCGGCGGCATCAAACAAACGCCTGATCATCTATAAAGGGTCGCGCTAAACCTGGTCTCTGTCTGAGAATCGAGCCCAGGTCCCGCCTGCGCCCAACAAGGCGGGAATAACGTGGAGGTGAAATGGTACATGGGGAGTAGTGAAGAGGGCTGGATGGCGGGAATCAGGCGCGATGGGATGTGGGGATGAGGGCTTATTTCTTGTTGCGGTCAGCCTGAGCCTTGAGGTACTTGGCGATAAGGTCCTTCCTGTGAAGCGAGATTTGTTAGCATGGAAGATCCTCAAAAATATATGGAGGGAGGGTCAAACGTACTGCATGTGGGCAGGTGCCTTTTCGTAGTGGCTGAACTCCATGGTGTATTCACCCTTACCCTGGGTAGCAGCACGGAGGTTGCTACTGAAGCCAAACATGCCGTCCAGACTGCAGTCCGCGTAGATGGTGAACTCATCAACACCGGTCTCGGTGTCGTTGATGGTGGCACCGCGCTTGTTCAGCAAGGCGATCACATCACCCTGGAACTCGGACGGGGCGGTAACCACGGTCTTCATCAGCGGCTCCAGCACAGCTGGCTGACTGTCCGCGAAAGCCTTGCGGAAGGCCTGCTGAGTAGCATTCTTGAAGGCCATTTCGGACGAATCAGTCATGTGGGTGGCACCGTCGTTGATAACCATGCGAGTACCAAGCACCTTGTGCCCGATCAGGGGTCCCTTCTCACAGGAGAGGTTGAATCCCTTCTCGCAAGCGTACAAGAACTTCTCGGAAATGCTACCACCAACAACCTGCTGCTCGAACTTGTTCTCCTCAAGGACACCGGTGGGCTCCATCCATCCCATGACACGGGCGTAGTCACCGGCACCTCCGGTTTGCTTCTTGAGCAGGTGGTCAAACTCGACGCGGTTGCCAATAGTCTCACGGTAGGCGACCTGGGGCTGGCCAGTCTCGCAGTCGACGCGGTACTCACGACGCATACGCTCAACGTAGATGTCCAGGTGAAGCTCACCCATTCCAGAGATAATGGTCTGTTCGCTCTCATTATCATGGGTGACACGGAAAGTGGGGTCCTCTCTCTGGAAACGAGCCATGGCCTTGGAGAAGTTGGCCGAGTCCTTCGACTGCTTAGGCTTGATTGAAAGCGAAATAACTGGCTCAGGAACGAACATGGACGACATGCTGTAACCTAGTTGACCGTCGGTGAAGGTGTCTCCAGAGGCACAGTCAACACCGAACACGGCGCAAATTTCACCAGCGCCGATCTCATTGACTTCCTCCATCTCGTTGGAGTGCATGCGCACAATACGAGGAACCTTGACCTTCTTGTCGTTGCGGGCGTTGAACACGTTGGAGCCCTTGCGC
Organism: Penicillium capsulatum; assembly: GCA_028828875.1. NCBI lineage: Eukaryota > Fungi > Ascomycota > Eurotiomycetes > Eurotiales > Aspergillaceae > Penicillium > Penicillium capsulatum. The sequence goes on along the minus strand of JAQJZR010000009.1, from coordinate 4,010,833 downwards.
AGGGTACCCTGGTAGACGCGAATGTAGGTCAACTGTCCAAAGTTGCTCTCTTCCAACTTGAAGGCCAGACCAACGAAAGGAAGGGCGTTGTAGGGGACAAGCTTCACGGAAGCTTCGTTGCGCTTCTGGTCAAGAGCAAGGTTCTCAACTTCCGAAGGGTTGGGAAGGTAGTCAACGACGCCGTCCAGCATAGGCTGAACGGACTTGTTGGCCAAAGCAGAGCCCATGAAGACAGGAGTGAATTTCAAGCTGATGGTAGCGCGTCGAATAGCAGCCCTCAGTTGATCCTCGGTAGGCTCAGCCTCCTCCAGGAACAGTTCAGCAATCTCATCGTCGACATCGGCAAGAGTCTCAATGAGCTTGCCCCTCCGCTCCTGGACCATATCCTTGACCTTTTCGGGGATCTCATCCTTTTCCAAAAGTTCCTCGCCACTCGAACCGACGTTGTAGACAGCCTTCATGCGGATCAGATCGACCACACCTTCGAACTCGTCTTCGGCGCCGATGGGCACCTGGACAGCAGCGGCGGGCATCTTGAGCTTGGTGTTGATCTGGTCGATAGCCTTGAAAGGATTGGCACCCATGCGGTCCATCTTGTTGATGAACGAAATTCGAGGGACATTGTAACGGCGCATTTGACGATCCACGGTAATCGTCTGGGATTGGACACCAGACACGGCACAGAGAATCATGACAGCGCCGTCCAGAACACGCAATGCTCTCTCGACCTCAATTGTGAAGTCGATATGGCCGGGGGTGTCGATCAAGTTGACGTGGTACTTTTGGTCCTTACCCTCCTTATCCTTCTTAACCCAGTCGCAGAAAGTGGCAGCCGACTGGATGGTGATACCCTTCTCACGTTCCAGGTCCATGGAATCCATTTTGGCACCAACACTGTCACGCCCACGAACCTCGTGGATCGCCTTGATCCGGCCAGTATAGAAAAGGACACGCTCGGTACATGTGGTCTTTCCGCTATCGATATGGGCCTATTGCAAACGATACCGTTAGACACATTCACGAGAAGGGTCCGGACATTTATATACCGCAATGCCGATGTTCCGAACTTTATCGAGACGGGCCGCTTCCACGGGGTCGAGGTTGTCGATAATGGCGGCTTGCGACAAGGTCTCCGGGCTGGCCGCGGCGGCCTCAAGACTATAATCGCCAGGTCAGAAAGGATTTGATAGACATATATTTCAATACTCACACTGCAGACGCCGTAGCAGAGGCATTGCGTCGCTGCTCCCATTGTCTGAGAACCGACTGATAAGCCGGCGCGATGGCGGAGGACCGCAAAGCGGCCGTGGAGGCGCATCGCGAGCGCAGCAGGCTCTGGGACTGGAAACGGGAGGTTCTGGTCAAGCCAGACACTGCACGGTACTGGAGCCGTGCAAGAGAAGGAGACCTCATGGCGACGGTCAATTCAGGCCTGAATTGATCGAATCAAGACGGGTTGATTGCGCGCTTGTTTTCTCGAAAAAAAAAGTTCGGGGAAGCCAGGAACGGGCCACGTGACCCTGAGCCTGTCAGGACGCGCGCATTACGATTGGCCTCATTAAAACAATGGAATAGAATAATCATCGGATGGACAGGATATTGATATGCGCAAGCTTAAGATGGACCATCCATGGCCCTGGTGTTTTCCAAGGGGAGACTTGGAGCATGTGATATCAATCCAGTGGAATTCCGTAAAGACCAATATCGCTGGTCTGAGACTAATGTACAAGAAATGCCCAAGCGCCGCAAATTCATATGAGCCCCAAGGAGCTATAAACACATATGCAAACAGTATGCCATCAATTGAAGAGTCGAGACAAGCCCCCGCAGTATGACCGTCGGATGCAGCGGGCCCTTTGCCAATAGATTGCGACGAAAGGCAAATGTGGTCGGGTAGGATTTGCTGTCTGCTGCTGACACGGGGTTGTCGGATGCGCCTAGGTCGAGATCGCCATCCCAGGTGTAAATTGGGTATGTCGTTGGGGGATTTGAAGCACGTCAATCTATTTCCCTTGTCTTTGCTTGTGTTTCGGGTTTTTAGAGCTATGAAGCAGTGTTAAACATGGCTGGAAACACCCAAGAAATGAGACTCTTCATGGCATCAAACTTACCAGATGATATAGACACGGTTCTTGCGTCGAACAGGCTAGACCATCGAAAATCAGCACCCAAAGAATCCTTCAATAGATATACTCAGTCAATGAATACGTATGAATACGTACCTTGCAACCATCGCATAGCCGCTTCACCGAGGACCGAGTCTTCATCCCACGGACCTGTTCAATCTGACGGGCGGTCCCAACGGCGGGCACAGCAGCATTGGTAGTCGATGTTTGAGCAGCGCGCAATCTTGTAGGACTGTTCCGGATCATATGCGAGAAAGGACGAAACGAGGCCGCGCTGGGAAGCGCTCGCCGAGAGATGGAGGGGAGGAGCTGGCGGAGAGCGGCCGGGGCTCCGAGGGCGCGGCGGAGGGAAAACATGATCGTCCTCGAGGCGAATTTCCAAAAAGATCGTCGTGAGGCGGAGTGCCTCAATTACCACCTTTCGAGATCAAGCGTTGGGGTATAGGCTCGACGTGGATTTGCTGTGCTCCCCGGGTTCTCGCGCCAGGAAGATTATTGTCGCCGGAGCTTCGGTATTGCCGACGCCGGGCCCACACGCACGCTGATTGGTGGGTCTATAGAAACATCGATACATAGTGAGAATGCTCAATTGAAGTGATCTGGAAGTAAAATAAATTGCTCCAGGCTTTCTAAGTACAAGGTATGACACATATCAATGTAGAGGTTATCATACAGTCAAATTCAAAGTCCCAGTCTATACACAGCCGAACGCCAAACGAGGGATGAAAGCATTCATGAGATTTGTACCCCTGAGCCGCTGAAAAACACCATCTATTGACCCTTGCACGTCGGATCGATTAATTCTAAGAGCGCAGGAAGGTCTTGTAGGTTGGGGAATCAGTATGCTCGGTGAATGGATACCCCAGATCCCTGAGGAATGCCTCAAGGTCATCCTTCTCCGAGGGCGGGCACTGAATACCAGCCAGAACCTTGCCCACGTCACCGCCATAGTTACGGTAGTGAAACAAGGAGATGTTCTGGTTCGGTCGAAGGGTCGTGAGGAACTTGGCAAGAGCACCGGGTCGTTCGGGGAACTCGAACATGAAGAGTCGCTCGTCGGCCACATCGCAGCGGCCACCGACCAGAAAGCGCACATGGCGTTTGGCGAGCTCATCGTCACTCAAATCCCGAGCTTCCATGCCGCCCTTTTCCAATTCCTCGATGATCTTTTCCAAATCTTCGCGGCCGGTGACAGCAGACAATGAAATGCCCATGAGGACATCTGCCGAGTCCTCACGCGCATATCGGTAGTTGAAAGCGGTTACCGCGTGTGGCAGGATCACCTCAACAAGCTTGGCAAATGCACCGGGTTTCTCTGGGATTCTGACGCTCAGAAGAGCTTCCTTGCGCTCACCGAGAGCTGCGCGCTCAGCGACGAATCGGAGCCGATCAAAGTCCATATTCGCGCCGGAGGTGATGGCAATGAGCTCCCGGTTACTGTCGGGACTGGGGTTCTCAGAGATGTACTTCTTCAACCCGGCGAGAGAAAGAGCCCCGGCGGGCTCGACGACGGAGCGGGTATCCTCAAACGCGTCCTTGATAGCTGCACAGATTTCGTCCGTGGAAACCTGAATGACCCCATCAATGACATCGCGGGCGACACGGTAGGTTTCCTCGCCGACGGACTTGACGGCGGCACCATCAGCAAAGAGGCCGACCTCTTTCAAGAAAACACGCTGGCCCTCATCGAGGGACTGGAGCATGGCATTGGCATCATAGGCCTCGACACCAATAATTTTGACTTGGGGCGCAATGCGCTTGAGATAGACACCAATGCCAGCAATCAGACCCCCGCCACCAACACCGCAGAATACTGCCTCTAGTTTTTGCAGATTTGCCTGGCGCAGCAATTCCATACCAATGGTACCCTGGCCAGCGATCACATAGGGATCATCAAAAGGTGGGATGTTGGTCAAGCCGTGCTGCTTCTCCAGTCGGTGAGCCTCCTCTTTCGCGGCGTCGAAATCGTTTCCATGAAGAACCACACTTCCGCCCAGACGAGCGACGTTCAGGTGCTTAATGGCGGGCGTCCCAGACGGCATGACAATGGTCGCGGGGATTTTAAGCTTGCGGGCAGAGAAGGCCACACCTTGCGCGTGATTTCCAGCGGAGCACGCAATCACACCTTTCCACCGCTGCTCGTGATTCAAGTGAGCCATCTTATTGTACGCGCCGCGCAGCTTGAAGCTGAACACGGGCAGCAGGTCCTCTCGCTTGAGAAGGACTCGGCTTTCAAGGCGGTTGCTCAGGTTGACAGCATGGTGGAGGGGGTTTCTTCAATGACATCGTATACGCGGGACGTTAAGATCAATCGTAAATACTAGAAATCGGGACGACATGTTAGTATTGCGGGGGGTCATGCCAAAGGTCAGTAGGCTGGGTCTCACGTCAGGATATCCATTGGGGAGCAAGAAATCCTCGGGAATGCCCCAATTGGGAGGCAATCCCGGAACTCTCTGACCACGCTCGTTGGGAGGTGTTGGGGCTGCTGAATATTCGGTCAAAGCGAGACTGTTCTTCGGAGTAATGGGCCTCGCGGCGCCATTCGAGGCGGATTCAGCGTGCATAATAGGCTCAGTGAGTATAGGGACCTGCCCGAGAGTTGTGACCCGGGAAGAATCAATGGCGGGTGAGAGTATCAGAAAGCCGAGAAATTCTGGTCTCTGGCTCTTTTTTCCTTGCGGAGGCGGGACCGTGATCGGAGATCTTATGTCATCAACCCTCGTCTGGAGCCCTAACGGTTGAACTGCATGACAAGTTAAGGATATTCGATGGACTTATTTTGACTATCGATGTGGCGGGCGTCATCTCAGAGCCCCTCGAGGGATTTGATGTTTGATCTGGATGCTCCCTTGTGCGTTGCTTCCCCTGTACCTTCTATCCGAACCATCATCATCGTTCGACTACATGTTTTGAAAGAGCAAACAGGGTCTCTACAATGTGGTGTAATGTCGGGAAGCAATTGGTACTAAAACGAGCTCCAGTCGTGAAATTAGACTGTGTTCTCTCGAGTATCAGTGGTGAATATAGTCGGTCGATGGTGATCAAGTGGCGGAAGTATACGGATTGCTTATCTCGAACTGCTCCGAAGAGCATTCGCCTTTGTCAACCCAAATGTATTCCTGCATAGCTGCAATAACTCCGATCAATGAGCTCTCCATCATGAGTAACATTCACAATCCAACCATGCATTGGTGGCTTCGAATGTTCGTGGACGTCGCATGACCCGCCGAGCCTGCGAGAAAAAACCCTTGGCAAAGCTTGAGACGTCATGTTTGCCAGATCAACTCACACGCCCCTCTGATACCCGCCATCCCCCGTTCCTGGCCGCGCCAGCAGTCATTCTCGATCCAATCTTCCCGGCCGAATTGCCTCTCCCGGATTGATCCCGCCATTGAATTCTCCCGATCCGAGTCACCCGGGCGCGACCGACCCGCGCGTGAAGAGTCTCAACTCAGCCCGAGCCCGAGCCCTACATTTCTCCGTCACGATGGGAGGACAACCTGTCCCATCCTCATTTGAGGATAACACGTACGTGTGCAGTTCGACCGTCGCGCGACCCAATAACAGGGATGCCTACAAGACACGAGGAATGAGGGTTGCTAACCTCCCACCCCAATCCAGCCAATTCAGGGAAGAGTCCGGCCTCCAAAAATTCACCAGGCGGCTCAAGGAAGAGCCTTTGATTCCACTAGGTAATATCTCGACTCTATGATACAACTTGTGGCCATCCATTGACAACATCTTCGCGTCGGCACAGGATGCGCCGCTACGTGTTACGCTCTGTATCGTGCCTACCGGTCGATGAAAGTCGGCGACTCAGTTGAAATGAACCGCATGTTCCGAGCCCGTATCTACGCACAAGCATTCACACTGGTGTCGCTCGTCGTGGGTGGCATGTACTTCAAATCGGAGCGACAGCAGCGACGGGAATTCGAAAAGGCTGTCGAGGTCCGCAAGTCACAGGAGAAGCGCGACGCATGGCTCCGCGAGCTGGAGATTCGAGATAAGGAGGATCGCGAGTGGCGGGAGCGTCATGCCGCGATCGAAGCGGCGGCCAAAGAGGCTGGCACGAAAGAGGCAAGTCCCAAGGAGGCCCCCAAGCCGCAAGAACCTCACGCGGCTCGGGCTGCGATTGAGCCGGGCGATGAGAAGAAACTGGGAGTGGTGGATGCTGTGCGGGCATTGCTGTCACGGGGATAGAGGGCCTCCGCTTGTCACGGCACCTGTAAAATATGACCGGATCTTGATTTATCTTTTTTTTATGTATATAGCTGCGCAATCTGCCCGAGTGTTATGCATGTTAAGTCATGGACCGATCATACGTGCATAATTTCTGACATGGGCGCCTGTGCTTGTGATCGTCGAGCCCAAGCATCGTGGCGTGACAGGCCGGAATCTTGGCCGGGCACGGCATGGCTTTATCATCGGCTTCGGCTTCAAAGTGAAGATAGGCACCAGGCACGGAGTGGCCCAGGGGACCAGAGATTACTGTATGGGGATGCCCCCCGGCCTCGGATTCATGTGAGATCGACGGGCTTGGCGTCATCCCAAAGTTTGAACGTCCCCATGCGACCAAGAAGTCCAGAGTTCCTGGAGCGAAAAATTCAGTCTTCCGGATTCAGTCCCCTTCCCCGGATGTTCTCGAGGGAGTCGTGAAAGAAAAGCAAAGATGATCTCCTCGATCCCATCCCAACGTGCCGAGGTGCGCAACCCGTGAACTATAGCTTCGTCTCCATTCCCGAACCAATAGACTTTGATCTTCCTCTCGTGATTTTGAGCTCCACCCAATTCGGTGATTCTCCATGTCAATCATCGAGCCCTGCAGGGTCTTTTGCCCGTGCCACTGCGGCCATGACGTTTCGGCCTCGGCTTGATGGATTTTTTTCCCTTTCCTAGTGCCGTTAACGCCATATAACTCCAGCGTCCCCATGATCCGCGGTGGATCCTGCTTCTTCTTTCACCACGCGAGTCCTGCCCACCCTTTACACCTCACCCAAAAGGTGCTTCCCCGACTAGGTGGATGAGAATATTGGCTTCACCAACAAGCTTGAAGACTGCCACAATACGCCCATCATGTTGTCTTGGGTCTACCCCGTTCGGATCATCCAGGCGATCCTCGCCCTGGCGACCATCGCCGTGACTGCATACGGTTGGTAGTCCCGGAGCCTCCTCGGCGTCGTGAATGCGCTTCTAACGAAACGGCAGTCATCGGTACCCTGTACGACTCCTGGTCGTTCTCTAGTCTGATCTATTACATGCTCTTCGCCGGGTGCTGGACGACGCTGATCGCCGTGCCCTACCTCGGTCTCGCGCCGGTCTGGCTGCCGCGCGTCTCCCATGAATTTGTGATCCCCGCCGTCGAGCTCATCACCATGGCCATCTGGCTCAGTGGATGGATCGCGCTGGCGGTTAAGATTCCCAAGCCCGCTCAGTGCACGTACCCGAGCTGCCATGGTCTTCAGGCGACGATTGTCGTTGCGGCGGTGGAGTGGTAAGTTGCGCGTACACGAGAAAGACTAGCGAACTATATTCTCATTCTTCCAGGGCCCTGTTTTTATTCACCAATACCTACGCACTGCTGGACGTCAAGAACTCGCGCCATAACCGGAAAGCCCGCGAGCAGCGACGGGAACAGGTCTCCAACGCCAACGCCGAGGTGTCCGAGGCAAATGCCTCCGAGACTGTCTAAAGGGCGACTGCTGTCTTCCACAGATTACGGGTAATTCCTTAATAGGACGGCGCTTGGACTGGGACGAGTATATATGAATGTATGGGTTGGTTTTCATGGGATTTGCTCGGCATGGGCCAGTCTGCAACGACCTGATTCTGGCATGATTTGTTTATAATTCACTCCCGTGGACCGGTGACGGTCCAGATTATACTCCACTAATGATATTCTTAATGAAGAAAACACTCGCTATACGCCTTGATCTGCGCAGTCTCAAGTGTAGCCTCGTTGATATAGTCCCGGAATATATTCGCAATGTGACCGCATCGCCTCGGCTCGGAATCAAAGAAATTGGGTATTATACAACCTCATCTCAAGTAACAAATTATCCCATCATTAGTTCCCCAGAATCAACCCACGCCCATCCAATCGCCCAAGGTTGTGTTCCCAAGCGGCCTTTCCGATCTGTTGTGATATGACATGACCTCGGCATATCTAAACAAGAGTTATTACAATGATTAAACATATCCTGTCGTGAGTGGGGTACATACATGATTGTTTTCCACACTTCAGCCGATAGATTGGCTTCCGAGAACGACTCATCAAACATTTGCGTGGCCGTCGGCTCGTCGTCGGGGTCGTGGTAAGGCGCCAAATACGGCGACTCCAGTGCCTGGCTCGCCGAGACTCGTTGGGCGGGATCGAATTGAAGTAGTTTCTCCAGTAAGGCGATAGCTGCGAGGGCAAATGAGCATACATGCAAATATGACAGCGCGCACGAGACATACCTTCCAAATCGGCATCCGGGATCACGGTGGATAGAGCCTTGCGAGGTCGCTCAGGGAGAGAGCGGAGGAAATTCAGAGTCTGTAAGATCGTCGTCAGCAAAGCCGAATGCTTGGCCAAATCGCGAACCCATACATTCTGGCTGGTCACATTGGCAACGACGCTATCCGGAGGACTCCCTAGTGTTTGCGTAATGACACAGAATTGATCGATATGGTTCTTGCCCGGGAAGATCGGGTGTCCGAGCAACATCTCAGCGAAGATACAGCCCACACTCCAGTTATCGACCTTCTCGTTATATCGGCGCCAGGTGAGCATGATCTCGGGGGCCCGGTAGTAGCGGGTGGAGACGTAACCCGTCATCTGCGGATCTTGGATGCGAGCCAGACCGAAATCGCAGATCTTGAGATCGCAGTTTTCGTTGATGAGGATATTGCTTGGTTTGAGATCCCGATGAACGACGCCGGCGGAATGGACGTATTTGAGGCCCCGCTAGAAATCGTCAATACTTGGTATGGGCAGGGGTGGGGATCACTTACCATCATTTGATATAGAAAATATTGGGTGAATTGATTTTCCATTCTCCTGCTTTTCAGCAGAGAGTGGAGATCAACGGACATGAGGTCTGTTACGAGATAGCTGTAGTGTCTGGTTAGGAACTTCGATACTGACAAACACCTGGGAGAATCACGTACATGTCCTCGCTTGGTGAAATAAAAATGTCGATGAGATGAATTATCTGTTGTTTCATTAGCGAGATGGTCGAATGTGAATGTCGAAAAAGAGTACATTATCATGCTGGAGTTGTTTGAGAAGTTTCACCTCGCGGAAGATATGCTGCGCGATGACGGCGTTCTTGAATGGGTCGGCGAGCTTTTTGACCGCACACGTTCGATTGGATATTTGATCTTTTGCAGAACTAGAGATGAACCGGATGAGCTTTGCGTTGCATATAAATTGAGGACCGAGTCGTACCATACAAGCCCCGAGACACCCATCCCGACGGGCTCCAAATGAGCATATCTGGGAGAGTCAGCTACACGTGTTTTTTCTCAGATGGCGATGCATTTCTGACTTACCGTTCCGTTGTTTCAAACCTCACGCCCATAATCGTCTGTTTTTTAAACTGGGCCATCTCGCGCCCGGGGCTCAGCTCGGGAGTCAAAGGCCTCGCCATCGCGAAGGTTTGCAGCTGTCCAAGATGAATGATATTCGAAGAATACGATGCTGTGATGAGTGCGTGCAGAGGGAAAAAGGCACGTAGTAATACACCGACGATATCCGTCCGCGGTCGCGAGATTAGAAGTTGTTATACTGGACGATCATCTGATCTACCACATTAGTTGGCAAGAATAGACGTTGACATCAGCGGCGGGATCGAGAACAACCAGTTCAGCGCAACAAGCACAACAAGTAAAGGAAGTGATCAAGTATCAGATGAACAGGTGGATTGGATGCAGGGGAGCCCCACTGAATTCGTGGGGAAGAGCAACTGTCAATGGTCGGTCGCCGGTTTCTTCAGATGGAATCCGGTTTGTGCCCGGTGTGATGTACTGGTCAGCGGGTCTGGCATTCCACTATTTTCTGGTCGACTCATTTCAAGTCTGGTACAGAGCCTTGTTGAAGAAAACGCCCATTATCATTTTTGGCCCACCCAACGCGGGATAGCCATGAAATGCATTCATTATTAGATACTCTCGACAAATCCAACGATTCCCCATGCCTTATGCCAAAAAAAACTCCAAACTATACATAATATTTTTGCAACGTGAATGACATCATGACCGGTCCAAGCTTGGCATGTCTGCATGCTCGAATCAGTTCTAGATGCTGCCCGCTTCAATAAACTTGTCGAACAGAGGCTCGAAGTCGTCATCATTTATGACTTCTTCGGGTGCATTATCCGTCGACGCGGCCCCATGCGCAAGTTCAATTCCACTCGACCCGTCGGATTTCGTACTCATGGAAAATGTCGGCGACGGGCATGGCGCTTGCTGAGGACTGGTCTGGAGCGCGCTCTGGGTCATCCGTGCGAGTTGCGAGTTGATTCGGTGGTCTTGACACCCCACGTGGGAAAACACCTGGTTCTTGAGAACCCAAATTTCTTCGCGGAGGGAGCCCACTTCAGCGAGGAGCGAGTCGCGACGGGCCGATTCATCGTGCAAGGTGGATTGGATCTGTTCATGTTCCTTCTTCTTCTTGAGGCGACACTTGTTGGCGGCGATTCGATTCCGCTCGAGGTGTTTCGCGCGTTGAGGGTTGATCTCGTCACTTGAGGACTGCGCCTTGGATGAACGACGCGATCGTTTGGTGTCGCGATGGGTCGTGGTGTTTGTTCTTGTCGCTAGGTCTTGCGCCGGCGGGCTCTTTTGTGGCAAGGGTGGGAATAAAGGCTGGCCGTCTCCCGGTAGGCCCAATGCGTGGAGTAACGGGTGAGAGTCGATCACGGATGGCGAGATTGTGAATTTGGGATCCGAACGATAAATCGGATCCAAATGGGACGAATCCAACAAAGTGGCCATTTTTGGATAATGAGGCCGCGATTGTAGGAACGGTGGGTGATAGATTTAGATATAACAGCCAGACGCACTGTGATGGAGTTCGAGGTATTCACACAGTTGTCGGGGCGAGCAAAATGCAGCGACAGAATTAGTGGATTGGCAGGCTTAAATACCCCACACGAGATTGTCACCGCGATCCGCTCTCATAATCCAAGGAATTCACCCCCTCCGAGGCTTCTGAGCAAGGAACCGGATTCCTGGGGTCGAGGTGGAAGTTAGGGAGACATTGCCACCTCCAGGGTCCCTCGGCTGTCCATGATAGCAACACTAGTTCGAGTTAAGCGGCTTCGATTCCCATCGGCGGAAATAATAATGAGAACGTTCCATCCAATCAAGCCAAAGAACCCAAGCAGACAAGGTGTGTTCGGGATGGGAAATGTGGGGATGCGTCATGCGCCAGAAACAAGTCTGTCGCGACAACAGCAGAGAGCAATCGGTGACGACGACCATCCCGGGTGGCGAATACGGTCGAGAGGATGGTGGGATCGACCGTGCTTGGTCTAGACCGGTGGAACATGCTCGGACGGTCTGTAGGTACAAACTTGATATTGAGGTGGTGACATCATCGCGTCAATTGACTCGCTGTCAGATCGGAGCCAGAAGGAGGAATTGTTTGGAAGATCACAACACTCCCGGAATTGCGCTTGGGAGGTTGCGAAGTGTATGTCTATTGTAGCCCAGAAGATGCGATAATTACCCAAGTGATCCCGCTTTACCCCGTCGCCTGCTCGTCGATATACCGGCGCATCGTTTCAAACTCCGCCTTGCCGGTCTGGGCCAATGATGAGTAGGTTTCGATCTTCCGAAAACAAATGGACCTACCGAAAGCAGATATCGTATATGTTGCTGTCATCGATGAGTATCTCGCAAAATTTATTAAAGGAAATAGAGATCGCTTACCAAGTCTGTCAAATTACGATGTCGTTCAAACTCTTGTCGGGCGTAGGTATGAAGTTCATCGCGAGTGGACGAGGGGGGAATCTCTGCACAAAACCATTAGATAACGAGCGCGGGAACCATCCCGGATTTCAACAGTACTGTTTAAAGCTCGAACGATTTCTCGCCAAAACGCCAATACCCGCTGTCGCTGGATAAACTGGACTTGATGAGTGTCCCGTTTAGGAATATGACATTTCGGGTAATCGGCTTACATGGTCCAGACTAACGGCCGGCTTCTTCAATCTCGATGGCCGGCTGCGAGAGAGCGCAGCAAGCAGAGGCGATGATGGACGCATGGCGAGTTTCCAACGTCTTCGGGTTTGACTGGAATCGCGAAGCCCGGCGTGACTGCCAAGCCTTGGCTGAATAATCAAGGGGGATGATCTGTCGGGTACGGACGGTTTGGATCCACTTCAGATACTAGAAACACCAGTCTCGTCCGTGAAATATGGATATTGCCCGCATGGTTTACTTTACTCCCGGAATGTCGGTTGTCATGAACTCATTCCAAGTTTGATCGAGTTGAAGGATTATACAGAACTATTTCCAAACACATCCCGGTCCATCCTCCATCTACCCCCGCGGCCTGCATATAACGTTACCCACTTGGGGCTCTGGTGTAGAAATAGTTTTCCGGACCCATATTCCAATGCATATTCCAATGGGTGTTTTAAGATATCACCAATAAGAGCATTGACATCGGATCGTTAATCTTGATCTTTCAATAAAACAACTAGCGTATCAAGCGGGTATCGTTATATGCAGGCCAGGGGGCATCCCGACTGAGCCAGCCTTGGAACCCCTCTATTTGCACTCGTTTAGACCGTTGCGCAAGATGATATTCCACCGACGCCCTCCTTTACCCTTGACAAACATTTGCCCCCCAACTTCCAAATGATTCTTGCCGTGTTTGTTGCAAGTATAAGTGATCTGCCAGACGACAAAGCCAATTTCATGTTTCTTAATCGAGAATTCATGATCGTTCTGACGTTCAGGTTAGCGTTGTAGTTTTTGACAATCGCACCCTCCGAACTGATCTTACCGGACTACATAGCCAAGCCGACGACCAGATATCGCACGACTCGCAAATGAGCTTACACCCGTTTGCCTCGGTGGTGATTGTCTCGGACCGGTCGGCGGCGACGAGGTCTCCAGCTATGTTGTACGAGGAACACTGGTGGGCATCTCCGTATGGCCATTCCCCGTCGTTCATATTGCAGTTCATTCCATCTTTTTCGAAGGACCAGTCGCCACTCCAGTCCTTCTGGCTCGATGCCTTTGGATCGCACTGCGTTCGCGCTCGGGCAGCCAGGGAGTGGTTGACAGTGGCATTGAAATTGTCCAGCGCATTGTTGCTTTTGATGCTATCGCCGGAAATTGGCGTTGCCGCACCGAATAATGCCTAGAAAAGAATCCGGGGTTAGCACGGTCATCAACGCTTCTAGGACTTTATGCATTACTGATGAGATGCACATACCTGGACGATAACCCCAGCGGTCCAGAAAATGGCCATTGTAGAGAACATGGTCAAAGAAAGCGAGGGAAGAAAGTTATGGGGACGTTTGGTTCTACCCGACAAGGGAAGACGGGGGTTTTAGAGAAGATCCCAGTTCCCTGGGCCAGCTGGACCTATTGTCCACTTGAGGCCCCAACTGGGCTGTCAATCCCGAGAAACAAAGCACAGTCCTACGCACGGAGTTTCCATAGCCCTTCGCGTCCTCCATTTTAGACGCCGGATCAACCAAGAACAATATAGTCAAATAAATGCCAGTCGGGGAGTGACTGCCCACGCTCCGTAGAATGATACAATTGATGATTCAACAAGGGAAGGCCCAGTTTTGTTCTATCCCACATCCGATGATCAAAGCCGGATCCAAGATATACATTTCCTGTCGGGAAGTCTTATGCCTGCAGAGGCTCCCCCATCCCACCGAAAGTCACGCTCTTAATAACCATAAACTCGTCAATGCCGTACTTGCTGCCCTCGCGACCGAAGCCACTCTGCTTGACACCCCCGAAGCTAGAAAGGAAGTCAGCGGAAGCACAAACCACCAAAGCAGTGATATCACTTACGGAGAGGCAACGTCACTGATCAAGCCGGTGTTGACACCAACCATGCCGACCTCCAGAGTCTCGGCGATGCGGAAGATCCGGCGCACGTTGCTGCTGAAAAAGTATCCGGCAAGACCAACCTCGGCACTGTTCGCCAGATCAATCACCTCTTTCTCGGTTTCGAAGGGGAAGAGACCGGCCACGGGGCCAAAGGTCTCCTCGGACGCAAGGAGCATATCCTTGCTCATGCCCGTCAGGACGGTAGGCTCGTAGAAGTTGGGGCCAAGGGCCGAGGCCTTCTGGCCGCCAACCACCACCTTTGCGCCCTTGCCAGTGGCATCCTGGACATGCTCGTGCACCTTGTCGACGGCGCGCGAGTGGATGACCGGCCCGTGCGTGATACCATTCTCGAAACCACCGCCGAGCTTGAACTCCTGGACCTTGGCGGCGAAGCGCTTGGCAAACTCATCATACACGCCCTTCTGGACGTAAATCCGGTTCGCGCAGACACAGGTCTGTCCGGAACTGCGGAACTTGGAGGCGATGGCGCCTGCAACGGCAGCGTCTAGGTTCTCCACATCGTCAAACACAATAAACGGCGCATTACCGCCCAGCTCCCAGGACACCTTTTTGATCGTCGACGAAGCCTGCTTCATCAACAGCCGGCCGACATTTGTCGACCCGGTGAAAGAGACCTTTCGCACGTCGGGGTGCGTGGTGATTAGTTCGCCGACAGCGGGCGTGTTCTTGGATGCCGTAACGATATTCACTACGCCCTTGGGAATACCCGCGCGGTGGGCGAGTTCGGCGAGTGCATTCGCCGTGAAGGGAGTCTCGGCGGGAGACTTGGCAACCACTGTACATCCCGCAGCCAGAGCCGGGGCGATCTTCCGGGTGATCATCGCCGCAGGAAAGTTCCACGGAGTGATCAGCCCACAAACGCCCACCGGCTGCTTCAGTGTCATGACGCGGTTACCCGGGACGGAAGCGGGGATGGTATCGCCATAGATACGGGGCGCCTCCTCGCTGAACCACTCGAAGAACGCGGCGGCGTAGTTGACCTCCCCTTTGGCATCGGCGAACGGTTTGCCATTTTCCCACGTAATCAGCTTCGCAAGGTCCTCCGCGTTATCCATCATCAACTGATACCACCTTCGTAGCATGCGGGCGCGCTCGCGAGCCAGTGTTGTCCGGAAACTGGGAAAGGCCGCCGAGGCGGCCTGAATGGCCTTCTCGACATCGACGGTATCGAGTTCCGGGCACGTTCCAATCAGCAATCCGGTCGCAGGGTCTAAAGTCAAGTATCCGTCAGATATCGTCAAACGGTGTAGATCAAGCGGGCCGGCTCCTACCATGCACTTCAAAGCTTTCCCCGGACTGGGCACCGACGAACTCGCCATTGATATAGGATTTCTCAATGAAAAGGGATTGATCGTTCAGCTGTTCAAGTATTAGCGCGCGCTATCGCCAATCGTGAACAATGGACACACGTCTGGTCGGCTGTGTCCCATGGTGTAGAGTCTCTTCAGAGCGGGCGGCGGAGGAATGGAGAACGGGTAACGGGGTCGGGGTCGCAACAGTTGGCGGGAGACCGGACGGAGGAGGCGCTCCATTATCACAAGATCTCAGCTTGCGAGGGGGAGCGGGGATGAAAGGCTAAAAAGTCCGACGCAAAAATGAAGCCGAGTGGTTACGTCGGAGCGTGCGGGGATTTGGAGATGGCTTTAAAAGGCCCTCGGTCTTCACTGCGAGGGAGATTGGATGGATTGGATTTGTGCGATCCTCGACGATGATTGCTCTCCGGGTCCGAGAAGCACCGAGGACGGAGATCGCACCGAGGGTTCTAAGATTCAAGCTCGGAAGGGAAGCTCGATGCTGAGCGGGGGTTGATGTCATTCCGGGATTCTGCTACCCCTTGCGGTATATGCTGTGAGTCCAAGCACCATGTGCATTACTGATGGGGTATATTTACTCGTGCTTCTTTCTTGATCTATTACATTTATCCTACATTTTTAATTGTTCCAGCCGAAGTTTTGGACGCTTGTTCGAGGTCTTTTTATGCATCCCGTATGTCACTTTCACGCGCGATAAGTACCGGCCTCCTCATCCACTAGGAAGCTTGGCATTCATACGGTCGGGATCAACGACCAATGAAAGACCTCAAAGTCCGGAACTGGGTATATGCATTACCAAATTCATCAGAGCTATCAAATGTACAGTTTAAGGAAGGACCAGCCGATAAAATTACTAACAAAGCCGTGTGCTCCCTAAATATAAAATTAACGCACTATTTTCCAAGGCTGAATGTTCGACTAAGTGACTCTTACAGGCGCTGTATATCTTTTATAGATAATCATCCTGGACGAATCTGAAGTAGATCGTCTGCAGATAACCCTAGAGGCCAGGCGTTAACAACCCCGCTAGATGAGTACCAAAATGGATAGATAATACCCGAGCACCTCCTTTTCAACCCTTTTGACTCATTGGCTAAATTGATCAAGGCTTCAATATGAGCATGTATGCTACATACATGATCATTTGACCCAATATCAGATGCAACGCTGCGAATCAACACGCTCTTTTGCGTTGGTGTCCAACCAACGTAGTTTGACAAGAATTATGCAATAATATCAAGGCGATGGAAGTCCCATTGCCACTGCTATTCCTGATATCTTCGCGTTCGCGAAAGCTGCCGACCATCCATACGAACTCGTTACACCGGCAACGGTCTTAGCCAGCCCGCCTAGGACGACCAACCAGAAGCGGGAAGCCTGGAAGATGCTAGAAGATTTGTTGGCTAAGAAGCTTCCTACTTCCACGGTTGCACTACACGATGCTCGGAGACAACGTTTGTATCTGGCAGGCAGTTTTTCGACGTTTATTAGCATCTGTGAGAAGCAGGAGCATCCACGTCTCTGAATTTGTATTATACATGCAGCTCGAAACAGAAAGAAATTCTATGAATATGAGGATGACTTCATTTTCCCTTCGGGAAAGAGTGTAGGGATCAGTTCTCACTGGTTGCTCCTTCTGTACCTTGAGTCGTGGGGCAAAGACATCGACCAATAATGTCTGCTTATTTTTCTCAGTATCATGTCCAAATAGGCGCCGTCATTCACTCCACAACACTTCCGAGGCTTTTCCATGTCTAGGGGCTCTCAATATACCCGGAGGTCTTGCACTACGATATTTCGGATCATCCATCAGTTTCTGTCAAGCTGCGGAATTTCCCATGTAAACATTCCGCTCGGCAACTCTTGGACACCGCAACTTCATCGCAGCCATGAGTATCTTGCCTCCCCCGCCATCAAATGCCTTGAATGACGAACCGAGATTCAAGCTCATTACGTTACCCTGCGAGTGGGTGGAGGATTACCGTCCGGGTGGTTACCATCCAGTCGTTCTCGGTGACGTCTTCAATGGCCAATACAAGGTCATCCGAAAGCTCGGCGACGGCTCTTCTTCAACGGTGTGGCTCGCCCGTGACCTAAAGTAATTTCGTCTTCTGCATTATCCACCCGCGATGCGATGAATTATTGTTACTCATTGCCTTGAAGGAGCAGTCGATATGTCGCCCTGAAGATCCTTGTGTCGAAAATCCCAGGATCAACAACCGAGCTACGAACCTTACGCTATATCGCCCAAGTCGCACCAGTAGAAGGTCCCGGGTATATCACGCAACTGCTAAACGAGTTTGAACACCAGGGCTTCAATGGCGTCCACAAATGCCTGGTATATGAGCCCATGGGTCCAAGCGTGGATACTATGGTCGAGGAGCTGCCGCAGTTCAACCCTCGCATGCGAGGAATGAAGGTCCGATATCCGCTTCCGATGGCAAAGAGTATCCTCAAGCAATCTTTGCAGGCTCTTGCCTTTCTTCACAAAAATGGGATTGCTCATGGAGACTTCCAGCCGGGGAACATACTCTTCACTCTGAGCGATGTCGACTCGACACCTGAGGACGTGCTCCGGCAGAAGGAAGATGTAAAATCCCGGTCGATTTCGCCCTCAGTCCAGAGACTAGATGGCAAGCATGATAAATGGGCTCCTCGATATCTCTGTGTTGCGCAGCCGCTAGTGCCCTTCACTTGCTACGACGAAGGGATTAAGGTCAAATTATCGGATATGGGCGGTGGTAAGTCTCTCCCGTTTCGATGATCTACTATTTTACTTATATCCGACTACCCTGGATAGCATATTTCTTCACCGACCCGCCAACGAAGCCCGTTACCCCGCGTGATCTTCGAGCTCCGGAGTTGATTCTTACCGGAGCTGTCAACAGGACCCTTGATGCCTGGAGTTTTGGCTGCCTTATCTTTGAACTCATCACCGGACAGCCACTCTTCTGTGTACCATGGTCCAAGTTTGAAGATGACAATCATCTTCTCTCGCTTACCGGCAGGCTCGGCGCGCTCCCCGACGACCTCTTCAAGCATTGGAAGACCTCGTCGCTTTACTTCACGCCCGAGAGGAAGCTCTTCAATTGTCAACTTGGAGGAATCACTCCGGGGAAGGAACCCCTCATGGTAGAGGAATTGTTAGGAATTGTCCATGGAAGAGTCATTCGATCAGGCGGGCCCCGAGCTTGATGAGGAGGAAGGCCACAAAGTGAAGGCACTCATTCGATGGATTTTACAATACGATCCCGCGAAGAGACCTTCCCCCGCGGAAATCTTATGTGATCCATGGTTCTGCGAGATTGTCGTCTAGAAGCGTATGCGCTAGGTGCTTGAGAAGGAAGAAGGATGGTCGAGGGATCTATGGATGTGGGGCCAGATCCAAGCCATACACGTGACCATGGTTTGATTTGAAGCCTCATGTATACGAGAAGTGAAGATTGGCAGGACAGCATGACGCTTGTTTGGGAATTGCATGCATCTTGGTTCGCTAGTCAAAAATCAACAGGGGTATCATAACTCCTCGTCACCAGTTTACAAGAAACATCCACGCACAGGCTAATCGACGTCAATTACATTCGCCGGCCGACTCTGCGATCGGGACCGTTCCCGTCCGGAGTAAACATGATGGATAATCTTCATGTGCTGATTGAGATTCCATCTCCGCGAGAATCCGTTGGTATGCCGGGGGCATTTCACGACGGGGCAAATGAGATCTACCTTTCGATGGGCGCCTTTGCCAACCCCCGGCTGCGGTAGATTCCGTTGCCGTTGGCTAGCGTTTTGAGTTTCATTAGATGCCAAGTCTGCGTCCATCGCCGCTGCGCTCGAAGACGCGGGCAAGGCGGTAGATGTGCTTCGAGAAGAACCTGGAGCTGCAACTGATCGAGATCGAAATCGTCGCGGCTGCGGCTGCGGCTGCACCTGTCTCTGAGAGTTGGCCCTTAAGATCCCACGCCTCTTAGGTGTAGCTTCAATTTCGGCATCCGGGTCGGTATCACTCTCCAAGTAGGCATATTTCCATGATCGCGAATCAGCACGAGAGACTTTCTTGACTCGCATCTCGCCGAACCGTCGAAAGGCCATGTCTTGACCGAAAAGGTCAGCGCAACGGTTCGAAGCCCGCATAACGGCGGCCGATGGAAGGCCCGTCATAGCAGCTAAGCCCATGACTTCGCTCCAGTCACGCAGGGCAAGTTTGTGGTTGATTGTTCGGCCATCATCATCATGGGATGTACGAGAAAGAGCACGAGCCTGAGAACCGCTGTAGGTGCTCTCGTTTTCCGTATCAAGGCCAGTGGAAGAGCGCATGGTTAGAGCACGCCCGCTGGGCATCTCAGGTGTATCAGAATTTTTGCGCGTGCGCTTGCGTCCGCGTGACTGGCTTTTTCTTCCACTCTTATGACCAGGCCGCGATCGCGACCGCTCATCGTCGGTATCCATCGCTGATGACTCGTCGCTAGTTGTATCCCCATGATACCGATTCTTCATGGAATGATGTAGACCAGTCAAAACCTGGTCAAGTTGTGATATGACATTCCGCGAAAGCGGACGAAGATGTTGTCGGGATGTACTATCGTCGGCCTGAACCACTGGTCGGGATTCTCGAAGGGCAGTCGTGTCTTCATCTTTCTTGTCCTCGTTGGAATCTTTCGTCTCATCGGGATTATCGGGATTATCGGGATTGTCGGTTTTATCGGGAGAGTATGCCCGGCCGGTCCTCACTTCATCCTCATCCCACTCTCGGGCCATGAATCTTTCCTTGGCAGTCTTCATCATCTTTGCCATGATAGATTCTTCTAGCTCAGCACTCGGGCGGAGATCGGGTGGCATACGTAGCGTCTCAGATCCCAGCTGCCGGTAAACAGCCTCATCAACACGAGGTACCATAGCAGAAGGCAAGGGCCACGCCACCCATCTCTTGGGCAGATAAATTGGATCGATATCATCTTGCTCGTTTCCGGGTTCAGAAAGCCTCTTTACTCCATTCCGAATAGCGTAGGCATTGTAGAGATGAGCTGCGAGGTCCCTTGAACGAGCAGTGTTCATAGACTCGTAAATTCCACGTTCTCCTTCGATGAGGTTGCTGTAGGTCTTGGCGGCACCCGCCCACCGGTTGGGTCGCTCAACGTCGGGTGGCAGATCCAGGCCACGGTCTAGCACATAAGTTTGCGACGTTGGCTCCGCGGAAGAGAGTCGTTTACTGCGTATGGGAAAACTTGGGTGCGTTTGAAATGCCAGATTTTGCTTCCGCTTTTTGGCATGTCCATCATCGCCTTGGAAGCTGTCACCGTCGGAATCATAATGGGCTTCTAAAGGCCTTTCTCGCAGGATCATGTCAAAGTCATCATCTTCGTACTCGCTATCTGCGTCATCCATGACATCTGCATTATCCTCTGTCTCTGGAGGATCCGAAGCGACATTTTGACTGCTAACGCCGCCAAAGATGGACGGACGTGGTGGCTCCGGCTGGGAAGACGGTAAAGAACCAACATCACTGCTAGGCCCCCCGAATAACGAGCGTGGCTGCGCGGACTGTGGCGCTCGGAACTGAGATGATGATGGCTGGTTTTCTTCCGAGGACGAGGCCATACCTTGGCACCGTGCTCTGTTTAGGCATGGAAGTTTGAGGTTAGCATCCACCTGTATCCCATGAATGGTGAAATCGGATCAAAATGACAGATATAAATCTGAAAGTAAGAATAAATCATTCCGCGAGGTTGGACAATGCGCGCAGCGTGGTAGATGTCGAAGTCATCAAAAATTTGGCCGGGTGGAGCAGATGTCACGTGCTATCAAAACGGTCAAACAAACTCTTTGGTCAGGAAGCAGAGATCTCGACTATTTGGGATTTCTGAGATGGGAACCTGGGGGTATGGTGTAGCGCAGCCTGTAAAATGAATCCCCAAAACAATTATGCTTGAATATCAGCGATGATAGTGCAGCGTCAACAACTTAACGAAACACTTCTCTAGTGGTACTACTTAGCATCTAGACTCTAGCCTGAGCATTGAGAAGTTGGTACCCAAGAATGGGAGGCATCAGAATTGAATTCAATGGACGTAAATTTTTAGGACATGCATATACAGGGGACTATCCGAGCCGCAAACGCCAGCCGTAAAAAGCACTCTTTGTAGTTTGACACAGAACGCTCTCTAGTTCTGGGCTTCCTTCTTCTCGAGCTTGCGTCGCTTCGAGCGAAGTTTTGCGGCTTCGTCCGACTGCTTCTTGTTCGAGTAGGTCATCTTCTCGAGCAGCTTGCGCTTCTTCCGGCTCATCATCATCTTCTGCCGTTCAAGCTCTTCATCCTCCTTGCGCTTCTTGGCAGCCAGCTTCTTGGACTGGGCCTTCTTCTTCTTCGACGCTTCGTCCGTAGCTCCATTGGAAGAGAAAGGCAGACCGGCAGCCTCGGCCTCCAGCTCTCTTTGGTGCTGGTTCCGGGCAGCCTCGTCGTCATCATCCGATTCCGAAGCAGCTTCGTTCTCGTCGAGCCCATCAAAGTCCTCCTCTTCCTCATCCTCTTCGTCGCTATCACTCTCGTCATCCTCGGAGCCAGCAATGTCCATGCCACCATCGACAGACTCATCCTCGGAGACTTCGGCGTCGTCAGTCGGCTTTCCTTGAACAACAGTCTCGTCCTCCATCTCCTCGTCACTGTCTTCGGCGTCCTCAGCTTGCTCAGCCTCACCTTCCTCTTCCTGCGCGGCCAGAGTGGCTCGCGGGTCGTAACCGCCACGGGTAGGCTTGACCCATGGGCTCAAATGAGGTGGAAGAGTGGTGCCGGGACCATAAAGATCAGCCCGAAGGAGCTTCCCTTCGTTGATGCAATCCCACACCCACTGGGGTTGGACATAGGTTCGACCAGGAATGCGAGTTCCAGGCTTGACCTTCTGAACAGCATCGTTTGCAGCGGGAATAGCTGGGAGAGACTCCTCGGGGAGTTGAGGCCGATCAACGATTTGGTGAGTGATGCGTGGGTCAGTCTCATCGTGTGTGAAAGCGCCGTCGCCCATCACAGCATCCCATCCAATGCGCTTGCAGCCGAAAGCTCGCAGAATAAACTCGAGGGGCGCCTTAGGGGCCTCACGGGAGATGTAGAAAGTAAACGGAGCAAAGACCGCACCCGCCTCGTTTCCGCTCATCTCCGGCTGGGGGAGGGTATCGGCCTCGGGGGCAGCAGGTTCAAATTTGTCGATGGCGTCGGTCGCATCTTCGGCAGTCTCAGTGGTCTGCTCGTCCTTGGTCTGATCCAATCCAGCCTTCTTGATCACCTTGTCCACCTTGGCCTGAACCTCCTTGGATACCTCCTTGTTGGCGTTGCTGTTTGCTTGGGCCTTGCTGGGCTCAATCGCCTTGGGAGTCTCGCCCACGGTCCGGCCTTCCAAGGTAAAAGCGGCCAGCTCAGCACCGTTCTCGTCACTGCGGGTGTCGAACTTCGGGGGGTACCGCAGACCAATCGAAGAGTATAGACGGAAGTTGACGAAGCCGAGCAAAGTGGTGTAGAAGTCCACGAAAGTAGCCATGATCCGGTAGTCGACATCGCCATTCACACGCTGCACAAACCGGTAAGGCACCAGCCACATGATGTCTTGACCTTGGATGGTCGCCTGGTAGTAGATACCCTTGATGGACAGGAATGACTTGCGGAGGGAGTTGGTGACAATCAGGTAATGCTGGAACTCATGGCAGAGACGCTGGCAGTGGGCAACGGTCTTGTGAGGGACATGGTCGGTTGACGGGAGCGTCGCAAACAGGAAAAGCAGCGACAGGGCGTCGTCCAGGTCTCGAAGAGCGTCGATGAAGGTTGGGTAGCGCTCCTTGATCACATGGTCGAGAGCAAGTTTCGGGGCATGGTTCTTCTCGAGGCGCGCGGCGTCGCTAACTTCACCCCGGCCCAGCGAACGAGCGATCTTCTTCGCAAGGGCCTTCTGGTCACGAAACTTAGCCAATAGCGGCTCATGGAGGAGGTATTGGATGTCCTTTGTATAATAAAAGGTCGTGTTGGGCGTTGATGTCTTCGAGGCCTTCTTCTTGTTCCGGGGCTCACGAGGGTAGATTCCTTTAATCGCGGGGTCTCATTAGCATTGCCCGAAATTTCGATTCCAATGGAATAGATTCTTACCCTTGAAAATACACAGGCGACGGAAATCGGGCAGGGAAATCTGCAGCTTGCGCACGGCCTGGGTACGGGTGATATAGTTTTTGGCCTGGCCAGAGGCACCTGGAAAAGAGAGTGAGTAAAATTCGACCAGAAAAATGCCTGTCAAGCATACCCTTCTTCTTGATCTTCGCCATGGTATCTGTCTGGAGTCCTGGGAGGGAATGCCAAACAGTTGCAGCTGATAAGAGGAAGAAAATTTCTCGATAACTTTTTTTTGGAGGCGCGCGGGTGGCCCGTGCACCGCGGGCGCCGTGGTTCCTCCACCAAAAGGGACAGCTGCACCTTGTCCTCTCCAGCAACTTGTCATGGCCATCGATCGACGGAAGGTCGCGGTCTTCAGCGCGGCCTTTTCCCTACGCCTCCTCCTTGTCGTTCTGTTCCCGTCCTTACCCGATCTCTTGACTGGGAGAGTGGAGGTCTCGACCCCGGTTAATAGCTTCAAGCGACGTATGCGATCACTGAACTCCGCCCACAACATTAGGCCAATTGGATTGACATTCTCAATATAGTACAAGAAGGACTATTCCTCTATACACGAAATGTATCGCCGTACGACGGGGGTGTCTTTCACCAGGTGAGTGGATCTCCGGCCCTTGATCCCACGTCTGTTAGTAACCCCATACACAGGCGCCCCTTCTCCTACCATTATTTGCTTTGCTGCCGGACTTGAAGAGCAGCCCGTTTCCGACCGCGATATTCTACTTTATCATCGACCTGCTTAACGCGCATGCATTAGCCACCATCTCGGAGTCGGGCCAGTCGGTCCAGAGCCGACTCCACTCGGCTGTTCGAAAGCACATTCAATGGGATGGCGTTTCTGTTGCAGCCTGGTATGCTTGGTATTATTTTTGAGCGTCGGGATATGTTCTCTGACACAAAAATAGGTTTCTCTTCAATCCCTTCACCATCGCAACATGTTTAGCTCGGTCCACAAGTGTGTTCACAACGTCGGGGATCCTCTTCGCAGTCTCGAACGCCGTCGATGGGAATAGCATCAATGCGATGATGGCTCTTGGACTTGCATCATACCTTTCACTCTACCCGGCGTTGCTATTTGTGCCCTTGGTCCTGCTCTGCTACGACCAACGGGCAGAAAAGCCCGGTCCGCCCAGTGTCACCATCTTCACCCTACAGCATGGCGCTTTCCTGCTGGCTAGTGTCGCTGGCCTGTTGGGATTATCCGTGCTTATTACTGGGAACTTCTGGGAGTTTATGTCGGCGACATACGGCTTCCACCTACTGGTCCCCGACCTGACCCCCAACGTGGGTCTCTGGTGGTACTTCTTCATCGAGATGTTCGACTCGTTTCGTGAATTCTTCCTGGGTGTGTTCTGGCTGCATTTGGCGGCCTACGTTGGAGGGTTTACCGCACGGCTTCGCCGACAGCCTCTCTTCATCATCACCTCGCTTTTGGGCATCTTTACGATTTTCAAGCCATACCCTAGCATCTCAGACGCGTCCCTCTATTTCGCGTTGCTCCCGCTATACCGACATCTTTTCCCGCGTGAGTTTCAATACCTTTTTTCTTTCCATGTGCGGACCGCTTTGCTAATATTGACAGTCATGCGGTACACATTTTTCGCCGTCTCTGCACTCCTCTACTCCATTCTGCTAGGGCCCGCCTTCTATCACCTGTGGATCTATGCTGGATCCGGCAACGCCAACTTCTTCTACGCAATCACCCTTGTTTGGAGCTTGGGGCTTTCTATCCTGCTGTCCGACAGCATCTTTGCCGCCCTCCGAGACGAATGGGAACAAGACCACCCCGAGGGCCAGGGCCAAGAGGTCAAACAAGTGTAATTGTATATCTCAAGCCAAATGCATTTCCAGTCGCATCAGTATATAATTTTTCAACAAGATATGAGATCATCAACGTAATCTCTTGGACAGGATCAAGTAATCAAATTCCTTGATTGTCCCGTTGCGCAACCTTCGCGGCTGCGGCGAATATTCATCAACTTCGTAACCACCACGCGTATAGAACTGCCGTGCCTTCTCATTGGATCTAAAAACCGTCAACATGGCCTTCTCTAGCCCAATCACCCGCCCGATCTCCTCCATGCGACTCATCAGAAGCCCACCCAGCCCGCGGCCCCGGGCCTCAGGCGCCAAATGAATCTCGTAGCAGTAGACCACCTCCTTCCCGTCTTCATAAGTCACCATAAAGGACAAGAACCCGACCACCCGACCATTCTCTGCGGCGTCGGGATTCTTGTTCTTTCCGGGTGCCGATAGTGCACCGTCGGGGCTGTCGGCATCGTTTCCAGCGGACTCTCGCGATGCAGCCGAGGGCTCCGCGTCCCGCAGGATCAGGTACTTCATGTCGGGCAACTCCATTTCCTTGCGCTTCTTGGGCCGCGACCAGCCGATGCCGGAATTTGAATATGCCTCGCTCGAGGTCAGCTCGATGAGGTCCAGACAGGCTTCTAGGTCTGCGCTTGAAATGGATGCCGCGGAATACACGTCCAGCCGGGGTGGTATGCGCGAGGAATCCTGCGACGGCTCCGCTGGTGCAGGGGATTTGTCGCGAGATGAAGACTTGTCGGGCGTTTGTTGTTCTGCCCCGGTGGCCGAAGTCATGTATCGCGAGATGAATTCCTGGATATTGAGACCATTGGTGCGCTCGACCAGGGGGCGAACTAGTAGAAGTGAGAAGATGCATCTAAAATTTCGATAGCCAAGGCTGGATCCGGTGGTTCATCCGAATCAACCCCGGGGTATTTCTGGATCCTTTGGTGGAAGGGGACCTACGTTTATCTCTGGCCTCGACGCGTCGGTTGGGTGTTTGACGCGCTTTGCCCACTCGGCCCTCTTTCGTGTGTGGCATGTCGGAGGGAGATATTTCAATAGTCACAAGGAATTGATGAATGCGAATTGCGCTGGATGAACACCGGGTGTACAGCTCCGTGGGCTAGGAGACTGGGATGTGTTGGATCGGGGTCGGCGCTGCATCCGCAACGAAACTACGGCTCGCTTCGTCATGTCATCGTTGGCATTGACAATCCCTGCAATTCCATTCGTAAGAGTGGATAAATAATCATTGGACTTCTGGAATACTTTTATGCCGATCTCAAAAGGTTTTCTTCGGGGTATAACTTGAATATATATTGCACGGTCTATAACTGTGAAGCAAATTGACTAGACTTGCCATACAAAAAGTCCCCTCGCGGAAGAAAGATACCAGTGAAATGTTCCAATCTATACATCGAATCATCCCGATATATACCTACGTTCAAGTCCACGATGTTCTTGCATACCTGGCTATATTCCTAAGAGCTCTCTCTCAGGCTTGCGGCATGTTCTTCAGCACGGCGTTCAGCCTCAGCGGCTCCAAGCTCCCCGAAAACATCAATTCCCCATCGGAATGGATAGTTGTAACGTTCGTTCCGGTCCAGCCGGTCCAGAGCCGCGAAGTCGGCGTCGGGAATGACAAAGTCTACCAGATCCGCAAGTTAGAGACCTTCAAGTAGCCAACAAGTCACGGATTGTACCTTGGAAGTTGCTCTCAATGCGCGAGGGTGTCACGCTCTTCGGCAACACAGCGGACCCTCTCTGAACGGCCCAGCTGATCAGAAGAATAGCGGGGTCCTTGTCTAGCTTTTTGGCGGTTTCGACCACCGTCGGATCATCGACAACGCTGTATCTCTAGTTTAGCACGCGACCATAAAAGTCGAGTCTGCTGCTTCGTACCGGGGCAAATTGTACAAGTTGTTCCCAAGGGGACTGTAGGCGACAGGTAGAATGTTCTGGGAAAAGAGGATGAGTTGAAGTCGTCAATCTGGAAAATACCCTCAACCACTCACGTTCTCCTTCAGGTACTTGAATAGCGCGGGCTGGAGAAGGTAAGGGTGCGCCTCGATCTGATTCACAGCGGGAGGAATCTTGGCTGTCTTGAGCAGCTCCTTGGTCGCATCGAGGGTGAAGTTGCTAATGCCGATGCTCCGAATCTTGCCCGCTTCAACGAGCTTTTCCAGCACGGCCCATGTCGTGGCTGTCGGGACATCGGCTCTGCGGAACCGCTTGGTGATCGGATCGATCGGTGTGAGGGTATCGTTGGTGTGCTCAAAGGCGACGGGCCAGTGGATCTACATAATGGGTCAGTGTACACCCGATTGACCAATTGTGCTATACTCCCAGCCTACCAGATACAGGTCCAGGTAGTCGGTCTGGAGGTCTTTCAGTGTTTTGTCGAGGGCCTCTTCGACGTGGTCTGCGTGATGATGTGTATTCCATAGTTTGCTGGTGATCTAGATATAGCGAGGGTTAGCCAGGAGTTATTTCTCAAATTCCACCGGACTTGAAACTTACAAAGATCTGCTCGCGAGGCACTCCGGACTTTTTCCAACCCTGGCCCACTTCATTCTCGTTCAGATAGCAGGCTGCGGCGTCAATGTGACGATAGCCTTTGCGCAGTGCCACTTCAACTGCATTCTCGACCTCATGAGGCTTGGAGAGCTAATTGTACCTCTGGAATTGAGCCTGCAAATCTTGGATACAATCGGGGGGACCACTTACCCAGGTTCCCAGGCCGACGGCGGGGATGTCGTAGCCCGAGTTCAGCTTGAATGTACGCCCAAGAGACATGATAAAAACAGTTGGGTCCTAAAATATCAAGTGTTCTCGAAGAATGAACTGGCTGCAAGGACAAGGTCGAGGAAGAGGGACTATTTATGCCCGCTCAGTTACCCCTCCTCCCCTCCACACTGATCACATCCCGCTGCGCTCTGGGCGCTGACCCGCTGCCGATGGAATTCGTGCTTGCCAGGAATCCTATGGATTCACGAGTGGAGTCTGGTCTCGGGAGAAGGTATCATATTAGTTTCGAATTGCACAATCCGAGAGCCCCGCAGTGGGTAACGGTTAATCTGAGCCCATGGATCTGTGATTGCGACAAGAGCCTGATCGGTAACCTCTCTCTAAACCATTTCAGCCTATGTAAACACGAACAAAAACTTCGTTGCTCCATCCACTGTCCAGTCTCAACAACTTCCAAGCCGCAAGAACATCGATGGCCAGTACCGTGGCGCCATCATTGCCCTCTTTCCATACGGTCTTTCGAGGCACCGGCTGTCCAAGGATCATAACCATGAAGTTCTGATCGATATCCCGATTGTGGAGATCAGAAATGTATATGCCCAATGTGCCCAATGCCTTCAAACTAATATCAAATCGCAAGCGGCCATTTTCAGCCATGAATATGTCCGAGTTTGCCACAGCCGCAGCTCCCGTCATCTTGCCGATGAGTCCAAGAACGGCGACATGGGTAAGACCCTCGCCAGACGTATTGCACCCTCTGCTTCCTTGCAAGGTAAAAGATTTGGTGGGGTACGCAGTAAGAATATCCCATCCCTTCTGCGGCAGAACAACCGAGATAAGAGCATCTGGATCCAGAGGCCGCATTACGCCGGTGACTTTGTTGCTGGTGTGTGCGCGGATCACGTAGAAGTCATCGGTGTCCTCGTGTATTCCGGGGAAGTCCTGCAGTGAGATGATGGTCGAAACTTCAGTCGACTGAATGTTGAAGAGACCGAGAATTCCGCTGCCGGTTCTTGCCCAGCCAGTGTAGCTACCGACGCGTAGCACGTGTCCTTCATTGTACCCGTGGTAGATGTCGATGGTACGGCCGATGACACTTGGACGAAGAATGACGGTGCCGCCTTGAATGGTTGGCGCTGTCATCTGTTCGAGAACATGCATGTCATGCTTTCCCGGCTCGTCAGTAATGTAGACTGGGCCTCCCGATACACATCGCGCTGCGGCGTGAAAAGATGCGTATGGATGATAGGTTTGAAACATGTCCCAGTCCGGCAAAACATTTAGGAAGCGCGTGAAGAGCGCATTGTGCGCGTTACAGAATACATGCCACGGGTGAGACGCCGGTACCTCCGGGAAGAAGTCGTCCGAGTTGCGCAAAGGAATCGTGGGCTTGTTGGTTGGCAATTGTGAATGGAAGATGATCTGCGGGACCAAGGACATGCAGGAGATAGAACGCGCACCGAAGTGCTTCAGCGAAGCGATCGACCAAGCATCCTGGTATGAAGTCATGAAGTTTTTGCGTTCTTCTGGATCCTCAAGAAGATCGATAAAGAATTGGGCGTCCGTTTTGACCGAGTCGACACCCGCAGCCGTAAGGAATCCATAAAATTCATCATAAAATCGCTGGGCATCGCTGGGATCAATGGCAGTAATTTTTCCATCTGCAATGTTCTGTGCAATTGGACCATCCGCTGCAGGGTCCTTAATTTTCACCTCCTTAGTCGTGTATCGCTGAGGGAGATCACCGTTGGGACTGATACCGCCCCAATAACCAAATAGTGCATGCCACACCGCAATATGTTGGATATAAGGATGTGTATCCCGGATCGCTGTCACGTTCTGCTTCAATCCTCGAGGGAATGCCTTCGAGTTTGCCTCAAATCGCTGCAAACGTCGCTTGAATTGGGGTTCTCCTTCATTGTCGAGACTTTGCCAATTGTCGTCGATGATCAGATTGGCAATGTTAATGTTATTAGCCTTTAAAGAATCCAAGGCTTGGAGAATCCTTTCTGCGGTCAGGTCCTGACCTAGTCCATTCCAGGTGCAGTATGTCAAGCCATCGAACCACTCTGTGAGCCACTGCATCTTTGAGTCTTTCTCGACAACCACTATATCGTCGCCGAGGGGCGATCCTGGGGTCTGCTCTTTCAATAAAGGCTCCTTCGACTCGGTAAACGGTTTGACTATCTTTCTTGATTCATAGATCACCGCCGACATGGCGACTTCGAAGTCCTCCGCTGTTGCTGCTAGAACGTGAAATCTTGATGATTGGGAGTTGTCACTCCTCGATTTGATCATGATTTCACCCGCATCGCCCGAGTTGAACACAGTGAGGATATTGTTGATTCCTGATATTGCCAGTAGTACAAGATGGGTACCATTCTTCCGAAGGAACGAGCATAAAATGGCATCTTCCGTTAGTCTGAACACGTCTTTGCCATGTCTGGGTCCTAGCCATGGACTCCATACCCGCACCAATGAGAAGAACTTCACCATCGAGGAGGGGGACCCGAGTGCAAGTCGCTTGAACCCGGAGGTTCCCCCTCTAGCCCCATCCACATCGCCAGTGATAGACCACAGAAGAGAGCCCGGTGCTTCACTGCTCCTCGTTTCAATCTGAACATCGGAGGCAAGATTGTCAATGTACTGGCCAAGCTCCTCCTTTGCATCACGCGAAGTCACGTCGAGAAGCGATGTTTCATCTATATGCGATGTTCGAGGTGTGAAGACTAGCTCCCCATCGTTCACTGGGTGTAGCTGGTTGGCCCATTGCCATCCGGAGTCGGTGCTAGCCCGAAAGCGGACTGTGAACTGTGCGTGGCCGCCTGTAGTGGGGAGCACGATCTCTTCCGAGAATACATGACGATAATAATTGTACTCGGGTTCTTGGTAAGTAATTAATGGCGCAGTGGATGGGTTGCATTTCCGTAATGGAAGCGCTGTCCACTGTTCGCCGGTTATGTTGTGCCAGATCTGGGCTTCCCAAGACGGCGCTGGGAAGGCGGTGCTTGATTCAATGACGACGGTGAATCGCAGCTGAAGATTATTTAGAATCAGGATTTTCCTGGCATAGGTAGAAAACCCTCGAGATTTGGATATTTATTCACCTACCACATCATCTTCCTCTGATCGCAACGCCTTTTGTACTCTCCGTGGGCAAGTGATCTGCCCCAGGGGTGGATAGCAAGTCACTCGGGAAAACAGACACATTTGAACCGGGCGAGTGAAGTGAGCTTGCAAAAGCCCCTGGGAATGAGTCGCACCGACGATCGGGAGAGTGGAGGATGTATGTGTAGTGGCGGCCTGCATCCTGCACCTGAACCGAGAGGGGTTGCGTGCCCTCGAACGAACGGGGATTCAACAGACTTTAGCCTACTGTGACCGCTAGGATGTGTGGAACAAGAAACCAAAGAGCGACAGACAAAAAGCAAATGACTCGGGTGGATTTCCAAGGGTGTTGACAGGAGTGGCTATTGTGATGATGCATGATGAAAGTGGCGGGGAAGGGCAAGGTCAAATCTCCCCTCAACCACGACATCAGTGCATCCAGCTCTATTTCCCACCACGCAAGTTAATCATCTCGAATATCTACTATTACAATGACTATTACAGATGTCGTGGATTATTGAGATCTCTTCAAATGACAAATTCTCATGTTCGTGCTTAGTTGATCTTGACGACCAGCTTGCCCAAGTGCTTTTGAGCAATCTAAACACCCAGTCAGCACAGAATTCACGCGGAGGATAACAAATATACTGACCATGTATTCATACGCATCCCGCGTTTGGTCAAGGGTGAAGACCTTGTCGTCCACCACGGGATGAATGTCGTTGGCCTCGATAGCCCGAACCATATCCCGCATCAATGCCTTGCTGCCCACATAGACACCACGGACAGTACAGATGTTGGTCAAGGTTTCCAGGACGGCTGGCTGAGTCTTGGGATCAAGGCCACCGAGGAAACCAACGATGCTAATGATCCCCTCGAATTTGATGCACTTGAAAGACTGCTGCAGGGTGCCTGAGCCACCGACCTCAATGATATGGTCGACACCTGCACCTTCGGGTGTGAGCTTGCGAGCAGTCTCTCCCCAGTTCGGGTCGGCCTTGTAGTCAATGACATGGTCGGCGCCGAGCTTTTTCAGTTTCTCGGCCTTCTGTGGAGACGAGGTCGTGGCAATGACGGTCGCACCCGCTGCTTTGGCAAACTTGAAGAGTAAAGCAATCAGTCGCAGAACTCACGAGCGCTCTTCATAACAAGGCCTTACCTGCAGACCAAACATGCTGACACCGCCCGTTCCCTGCACCAGCACCACCTGGCCAGGCTTCAGAGGCTTCAGACCATACAGAGCATTCCAGCTAGTGAGAGCAGCGCAGGAAAGGGTGCTATTTTCAAGAGCCGAGAGGTTCTTTGCCGCCTTGACAAGACCATTTTCATTCCAAACACCATATTCACGTAGAACACCATCAATCACACCACCGAGACCGGTCCCGGAGGCGGGGATGTCGATCTCACCATATTGGTGGCCCTGGTTGAAGAGGGTCGAGACTTGGTCGCCTTTCTTAAACTCGGTGACCTTGGATCCGACTTCGACAACCTCGCCGGCGCCATCAGATCCTGGAACGACAGGCAAGTTCAATGCGAAAGGATACTTGCCCTAGAAAGCCGTCCTTGTCAGTATGCTCCAATGGACCGTTGGGCAGCAGAACAGGCTCACCATCGGAATAAGCAGGTCGCGATAGTTCAATGACGCAGCGTGCAACTTCACGAGGACGTCGTTCTCACCGACTTTCGGAATAGATGCATCCTTAAAAGCAAGGCCATCGAAGCCATTGTTCATGTTTTCAACTACCCACTGCTTCATTGTCGACGGAGGCATGGTGAAAGTGTAAGATATCGATGTTTTGTACAGTTTCAGGAAGTGTTGTAAATATTAATATAATAAGCAAGGAGGGGCATTTTATAAAACCTCAGCCCTTGACGTATGTTTGATGATCGGATCCACTCCTATGACGGTATGATTATTAATGGACAAATTCAATGAACGATTTCCATACCTCAACAGAAAGCGATTTTAAAATGCTGATAAATCTTTTTCATCCTGCTCCGCTCCACCATGGTGCTCAAGACCCACAACCGGGGATAAGGAAGATTTCAAACGCCGGCCAGCTCTCTCAACCAACCGGATACTAACCAAGGAATACAAATTCCATATCCCCTACAGGTAGATTTCATAAATGGCGTATCAGACGTGAATGCTGCACCGTGTGCTTGGTCCCAAATTTTAGTTGCTGTTTTCAGAGACCACCAGGATATGGGAAGTGGAAGGAGTTTAAGTTTGACAAGACCGTCATTAACCAGAGGCGCAAGATTTGAATAAATTGACAAAGCAATAATTATTATGTCCAAAACCCGAGCCATATCTTTCGTCGGTATCGGAGTGTAGATCGAGCAAGAAACATGGCCAACTAAACTGTAGCTTAAATTGTCCCCGGGATGCGCCGCATCAACAATGTTCCGGGCGCGTCAAATTATCCATATCGGATTGACGATCGACCCGATCAGCTTTCCAATCCCAACACAAGCCGCCGTCGCGAGAAAAATCCCCTACGATTGCCTTCATGTGGCTCCGGTCGGTGCCACTGTCTCGAGCGACCCGTCTCAACGCTCGTCTTCCTTGCCGATTGCCATGTGGAGCGCGTAGCTTTGCGGCAGCCGCGCAAACAAATCCGCTCCGTCACGGAGTTCGACCACACCTCCTTCCCTACCTGTCCGACTCCATATCACTGCAGAAAAGGTTCATCACACAAGCATGGATTCAACGAATGAAGGATGGGGAAAAGGAATGGGCTCGACATGCCAAGGAGATCAAGAAAGGCGAGCGCAAGAGCTTTGTGGAGCATCTAGAGGAGCGAGGCCTCATTCACAATGTTGTCGGGTATGTTCCTGCTTTGAAATGTCCCCGTGCGACTTGCATGGTCAGAAGCCCCATGCTGACCTTACCCAGAGAACGTGATCTGCTACATGAGGTGTTTACAAACAAGAGGGTTGGCATTTACGTGGGAATCGACCCTACAGCTCCGTCAATGCACGTTGGACATATGTTACCATTTATGGTCCTAGCTTGGGGATATGTCTGGGGATTACCGGTGACATACTTGGTAGGCCTAGACATCACCGAATTTATTTACTGGAAACCCCACTGACTGTATTCAGCTCGGTGGCGCTACCTCTCGAGTTGGCGACCCAACAGGCAGACTGAAGGGTCGTGAACAGGTCCACTCCTCCATCCGCAAAGCCAATATGGCTAGCATGCACATGCAATTGAAGAAGCTGGGTGAGAGTGTCGAACAATATGGTTTGCGACATGGCTACAAAAAACATCCCATGTGGAGACGAGCTTTGCGCAACAATAACACGTGGTGGAACAGTATGCCCTTCATTGAGGTCTTGCGCGACCTGGGGGTTTTCATGAGACTTGGTCCCATGCTTGGCCGAGATACGTAAGTTTGAGCATGATCTCGATTGCATCCAGGTTTCTGACACCATCACTATTACCAGTGTCAAGACTCGTCTCAACCAAGGAGATGGTATGTCGTTCGCTGAGTTCTCCTATCCAATTTTGCAAGCCTGGGATTGGTGGACTCTGTTCCAAAGAGGCACTCAAGTGCAAGTGGGAGGCTCTGATCAGTATGGCAACATCTTGTTCGGAATGGATGCCGTCAAATCAATCAGTCGCAACACGGCAAATGAGCAGATCCGAAACCCGTTGGAATCGGAGTTGGACAGACCCATTGGTTTCACCACCCCGTTGTTGACCACACCCTCTGGCGAGAAATTTGGCAAGTCGGCTGGCAATGCGATCTGGCTCGACAAGGATATGACCTCGACATTCGAGCTCTATCAGGTAGGGACATTCAACGGCCGTGATCGGGATTGCGACTAATCTCTTACAGTTTTTCGTCCGCACCCCAGACGACACAGTTGAGCGTTACCTCAAGCTCTTCACTTTCCTTCCCTTGCCCCGGATTGCATCTATCATGGAGGAACAAAACCAGGACCCGTCCAAACGAGTTGCTCAACATCAATTGGCTTACGAATTCGTTGAATTGATCCACGGTAAAGCCGAAGCCGATGCGGTGTCACTTCAACACCGTCAGTTATTCCGTTCGCGATCCTCCACCAGTGAACCGTCACCCATGCCTCGGACAATAAAGATTCCTGAAGATTTTGCGCGGTCCCCCTTGTCCAAACTTTCCACCCACCAAGCCGGCAACCCCTACGCCCCCCAGGCCAATTTCGCCACCATGCCTAGTGTAAGGGTGACACTTCCACGATCCCTTGTGTACAACAAGACATTCAACAAGATCCTCTGGTCCGCCGGCCTTGTCTCTACCAAGGGCGAGGGCCACCGAGTGATCTTGAACAATGGCGCGTCTGTGGGCAGTCGCCCCGGGGACAGTGGACCCATGTCGGACGATCTTTCCTTTACTCCCATTCATCCTTGGACCGCAGACAAGACCGAACAATACATCATCGGCGGGAATTTACTCATGCTGAAAATGGGTAAATGGAAGCTGAAGATGGTTGAAATCATCAGCGACGAAGAGTTCCGTGAGCGAGGACTGACTGCTCCGGGGTGGGAAGAGTCAACCGACGCGACCGAATCCACGGAGGAATCGAAGGAGGAATCCAAGGCATAGCATCTCCACTCTGTATTTCTATAGCATGTAGAATATCCCCAATTGTACACTACATTTGTAAATTTCAAAAGTTCTGGGTGTGGCGTAGATCCCATAGTGCCAAGACCACTCAACGCGTCGACGCGCGAATCGCGCCTTAATCTCCTATCATCCCCTGTCATCCGATCTCCGTTCTCCATGCCGTGATACCCTATAACATCGCGCTTGTTGCATCCCAATTGCGAATTGTCTGATTGATCATGGCCAAAGATTCGGCCCCATCGACCACTGCGACACCCCCCTTCGGCAGCGTTGAAGCGGACAAGCTCCAGTACGCAGAATATGAAAAGCCAAAAATCCATCCTGGGCTTCTTCCAGAAATCCTCGCCAGCGACTCCCTCGACCTCCCAGCAGCGTGAACCCGCCTCGTCCCCTGCTCAGCGAGCATCAGAGCAGCGTGGTCCTGGTTTCTCCAAGCAAACGCCCAAGGTCCAGAAGAGGAGTTTCTCCAGCTTTGCGCAGGACTTGAGCCCCGTTCCGAGCAGCGACCTGCCTGTGCCAGAAGAGGATGAAGAAGACGAAAATGATGTGAAGGTCTGTCCGTTCCCTTCATCCCATAAAGCCTGCCTGCACTAACCCTGTGGCCCTCTGTAGACCGCGAATCGCACATCGCAGGACAACACAATGTCTCCGTCGCGTCGAGTACGTCAACAGGATAGCCTTTCATTCCACATGCCGTCCCTAACTGGTAGACAGAGCAAGAAACAGGTCAGCTACAAGGAGTCCGATTCCGAAGGGGAGGATGACGATGATGTGATTTTCCGGCCTAGTCGGAAGGACAGCGTCCGAGGCCGCGCTGCGAAGAGGAGGAAGACTTCCCCGATAGCGAGGATGAATTTCAAGACGCAGAGAATGGTGGCGGGGACTCCGATGATGGTATGCTGTTCATCGCTCGGTCCAATCCTCGTAGTACTAATCGCGCACAGAAATGGACGATTTCATTGTCGCCGACGATTCAGACGAGGAGGTTGCCCCCGCAAAGAAGCGAAAGAGACCAGCTGCGCAGACCGCACCCAAGTCTTCCAGCAAATCCTCGTCCTTGCCGCCTCCTCCGCCAGCCGACGAAGAACTTGATGCGGAGCTTCCCGAAGGCTCAGCGGGCACTGCTGCCAAATGGACCTTCGACCCGGAGAACCGGGAACCTCGTAAAGAGCGCGTGGTGGAGACCACTTCTAAGACGCCTTCGAGTGTGAAGAAGGAAAAGGCACATGTCAAGGACCCCGAGGAAAGATACCCCTGGCTCGCAAAGATCAAAGATATGGACGGGAATCCTCCAGGGCACCCTGATTATGACCCTCGTACCATCTATGTTCCTCCTTTAGCTTGGTCCAGATTCTCGCCGTTCGAGAAGCAATACTGGGAAATCAAGCAAAAATTCTGGGACACGGTCGTGTTTTTCAAGAAGGGCAAATTTTATGAGCTCTACGAAAACGACGCCACCATTGGCCACCAACTATTTGACCTGAAACTCACCGATAGAGTGAATATGCGCATGGTCGGTGTCCCGGAGATGAGCTTGTCCCACTGGGCCAACCAGTTTGTGGCCAAGGGTTATAAGATTGCTCGTGTCGACCAGTCCGAGTCCGCCCTGGGAAAGGAGATGCGAGAACGAGATGCCAAAAAGGGCGGGAAAGAGGACAAGATTATCAAGCGAGAGCTCTCGTGCGTTCTCACGGCCGGAACATTGGTGGAGGGTTCCATGCTCCAGGATGATATGTCAACCTACTGTGTTGCAATTAAGGAAGCCATTGTCGACGACCTTCCTGCTTTTGGAATTTCCTTCGTCGACACGGCTACCGGCCAGTTTTTTATATCAGAATTTGTGGACGATGCGGACATGACCAAGTTTGAGACCTTCGTCGCACAAACTCGCCCGCAGGAGATTTTGCTCGAAAAGTCCTGTGTTTCATCCAGGGCACTCCGCATTCTCAAGAACAATACCGGGCCTACGACTCTTTGGAACCACTTGAAGCCGGGCAAGGAGTTCTGGGAGGCGGATATCACTGTCAAAGAGCTTGATGCTAGCGAGTACTTCGTGTCGCAAGATCAGGACAACGTCACGGCTTGGCCCGAAGCTCTTCGTCAAGCGCGGGAGAAGGAATTGGTTATGTCTGCCTTTGGCGCACTCGTTCAATATTTGCGAGTTTTGAAGATCGAGCGAGATTTGATCACCATTGGCAACTTCACGTGGTATGATCCCATTAAAAAGGCATCTAGCCTCGTGCTAGACGGTCAGACTTTGATCAACATGGAAATTTTCGCCAATTCCTTCGATGGTGGAATCGACGGCACCCTTTTCCAGCTACTCAACCGGTGCATTACCCCCTTTGGCAAGCGGACATTCAAGCAATGGGTTTGTCACCCGCTGATGGACTCGAAGCGAATCAACGCCCGGCTAGATGCCGTTGACTCTTTGAATGCCGACCCAAGTGTTCGAGATCAATTTTCATCCCAATTGACCAAGATGCCTGATCTAGAGCGATTGATCTCCCGCGTCCACGCTGGAAACTGTAAGGCTCAGGACTTTGTGCGAATTCTTGAGGGCTTCGAGCAAATTGACTATACCATGGGTCTTCTGAAGGATAGTGGTGCCGGCGAGGGCATTATTGGACAGCTCATCGCTGCCATGCCCGATCTTGCCTCTCTTCTGGGCTATTGGAAGACCGCGTTTGATCGGCCCAAGGCCAAGGAAAACGGAATCCTTGTCCCTGAACCCGGTGTCGAGTCAGACTTTGACAGCTCGCAAGAAACCATTGAGCAGCTGCACAAAGATCTCGACAATTTGCTCAAAAAGGCACGCCGTGATCTGGGATCAAGTGCCATCTGCTATCGGGACAATGGCAAGGAGATATATCAGTTAGAAGTTCCCATCAAGGTGAAGAACATCCCAAAAGACTGGAACCAGATGTCTGCCACCAAACAAGTCAAGCGATACTACTTCCCCGAACTCCGAAGTCTCATCCGCAAGTTACAGGAAGCCCAGGAAACTCACAGCCATATTGTGAAGGAGGTAGCTGGCCGTTTCCATGCCCGATTCGATGAACACTATGGTACATGGCTTGCGGCTGTTCGAATCATCGCGCAGCTGGACTGTCTCATCAGTCTGGCCAAAGCTTCTTCTTCGCTTGGCCAGCCCAGTTGCCGGCCAGTTTTTGTTGACGACGAGAGGAGTGTCTTGGAGTTCGAAGAGCTTCGTCATCCTTGTCTCCTATCCGCTGTTGAAGACTTTATTCCCAATGATGTGCAACTTGGTGGTAACAAAGCCAATATTGACTTGCTCACGGGTGCCAATGCGGCTGGCAAGTCCACTGTTCTTCGAATGGTACGTTAGGCAAACTTCAACCCCCTTGTCTGGAAGTTCCACACTGACATCTATAGACCTGTGTTGCTGTTATTATGGCCCAAATTGGGTGCTATCTGCCGTGCAAGTCATCACGCCTTACCCCAGTCGACCGTATCATGTCCCGTCTTGGTGCCAACGACAACATTTTCGCCGCCCAGTCGACCTTCTTCGTCGAGCTATCCGAGACGAAGAAGATTCTGTCCGAGGCTACCCCTCGCTCCCTGGTTATTCTCGACGAGCTCGGTCGTGGGACCAGTTCGTACGACGGCGTTGCTGTCGCGCAGGCTGTTCTACACCACATCGCTACCCACATTGGCGCGATGGGCTTCTTCGCGACACATTACCATTCGCTCGCGGCTGAATTTGAAGGACACCCGGAGATCGCCCCGAAACGCATGGCAATCCATGTCGACGATACCGAGCGCCGCGTAACCTTCCTCTATAAGTTGGAGAAGGGCGTTGCGGAAGGTAGTTTCGGTATGCACTGCGCATCCATGTGCGGCATTCCAAACAAGGTCATCGAGTGCGCCGAGAATGCCGCTAGACAATGGGAACATACCAGTCGACTCAAGGAAAGTCTGGAACGACAAAAGGGCGGCGGTTATGTCGGTCTCGGTTGGTGGAGTGATGTTGCCTGGGCGTTGCGAGAGTCAACCGCTGGCGAAGACGCTGCTGGGGAAATCACCGACCGAGGTCTGGAGGTGTTGCGAAAGGCGATTGAAGCGCTGTGATGCACCTTTTTTTGTCAATCTCCAGATCCTGCTTTCATTTCTGTTCACCGACTGGCTGTATTAATGTTTGTTTTTTGTCTTCTCGGGTTATGGGTGGTCGACTATTTCTCAGATCCAGATTCTGATCCATCGAGTATTGAATGAATATCCATCGAATTCTGAGCTGAAAGTGAGAGAAATTAACTGGCATGTAGTGACCACTTGATAGAATTGCTGACCCGGCCATTTAATGGCGGTCTCCATGTAGCTCCTGACTCGAGAGAAAGACAAGTCCTTGTCATGCGATCAAAGGATCATTACCAGGGAAGAGCCTCTGTAAGCTCTGGTAGCAAGTTTAATCATACAGGGGAGAATAGGTTATGACTGGAAACGTCTTTTTCGATTCACCCTGGAACGCTGCGACGTTCATCCAGGGCCTTTATCTCAGCCGGAGGCAAATGTGCAAGCGAGTACATGAAAATGAGCAAAGAGCGAAAAGAAACCTTTGAAAAACGTCCAGGACACCTTTAGACCCCCAAGGCCGAGCGAAACTATCCCAAATGAAAGAAAAGCAAAGAGCAAAAGAAATGGAGGCCATATAGCCTTCACAAAACGCAAACCACGAGTAGAACCATGAAATGGTGGCAGAGAACAATTGCCATCGCAGGCCGCTTCAAGGACGCGTTTAAACCGCCTCAGCGGGCTTCTCGTCCTCCATAGGCTGATCGGCATCTTCGTTGTCTTCAACCTCGGCCTGCTCCTCGTTCACAGCCGGAACCTCGACCTGGACCTGATCGTCATTACGTTCCTCGGGCTCCTTGGGCTTGGTGTCGGCCTTTGGCTTCCGCCCTCGCTTGGCAGCAGGCTTTTTGGCCGGCTTTGCCTCGTCGTCGTCCGTGGCGGTCTTGGCCTTGGGCTTGTTGGATCCACGCTTCTTGGCCGGAGTGGACTCAGTGAGCTCGTCGTCGTCATCGGCTTCCGCGGTGATTTTGGCCTTGGGCTTGTGGCCGCCCTTCTTGGCCGGGCTAGTCTCGATGGTGTCCCCGTCCTGGGGGGCTGCGGCGTCAGCCTTGGCCTTGGTGGTTCGGGCACGCTTGCGGCTGGTGGAAGCAGGGGTCGAAGGAGTTCCATAGCCGTCGGGATTAGTGGCCCCGTTTTCGCCATTCTGTTCGGCAAAATGAGCCTCCAGCTTGCGGCGACTGCGGCTGTACATGGTCGAGGCACTAGCCTTCAGCATGTTCAGTTTGGTGGAGATCTTGTCGAAGTCAGGCTTCATAGGAAATGTTAACTATGTGGCTTTTCTCTTTAGATTGCAAATTGAACATACTCTGCCATCTTCGTGGCGAAAGAGGACACTCAGCAGAAGGATTTTCGACTCGGATTGAGTCAGATCCGCGATCTGCTCAACTTCCTTGGATCCAGAAGGCATTTTTCTGCGCAGAAATACTTCCCTGTTAGTTCCTTTGCATGGAAAGTTTCAATCAATGAATGAGGGTGGGATAATGAAGGTGAATGCCAGGGTCGTGATATCGCACTTCCCGACGAGGTGCAAATTGCAACCTCGCCGGGCAAGTGTGTAGAGAAGACAAAGTGTAGTCAAGTTCCTGGTCAAGGACCCGGTTCATGACGTGTAATAAGGAAGGAAACACCCACTGGGAAGGCACAAATGGGTTGGTGGTGGATGCTGGAGTCAAGAATAAGTAAATAGAAGAGGGTGGGTAGAAGGATGCACGAGGGGTAAAGACACTTCTGGGGTGGAGAATCGGACGTGTATCATTCACTGGGTAGATAGAAACACTCACAAGCAGGTATCAGGGTGGATGCTGATGGGAAATGAAGATTCAAGCGGAGTGGTTGAAGGATGGAAGAAGAGTTGGGGGAATGAGAAGGTTAAGGCTGCGTCCAAGGACTTGCACTTGCACTGAGGAACGTGTGGAAGATTTGAATTCAATTTCGAACGCACAACGTCAATTTTCTGAGGGTGGATTGGGCACGACGAGGAAGAAATCAGTGTGAAGCCGTGCGCGAAATGAGTGACCAACTAAACGGAATTCACCTCGATGTAGGCCGAGCTCATCGAGGGATTGAATGATAAGATCGATGAACCCCAAGGCCCTCAATCAGCAATCATCAAGCTTGCCATATTCAATACATCTGTGCAAACACATCAACTCACCGGGCTACAGAGCATGCCATCAATGAATATATCCCATCTTCTTGGATTGGTTCCTAAAAGTACATAACGCAGTTATCGTACATTCACGCCCTCGGACATTGGATTTGAAACATGCATTTAACGCTTTTGGGTCTGAATCTTGGGGTAGATGTGCTGCCACAGCTCTGGGTAGAATGCCGACGAATCACGTCCACGCTGGCTGGTCTCGGCTGTGTAGAACTGGGTGGGGGGTTTGCCCATCCACCAGGGCCGGGGGTTGGGTTAACATTGCGGAAACTGACGGGCCGGAGAGCCTGCTTATCAGCCACAAGGTCGCCTAATCGCACAGCAGTTTGCCGGGGAATAGTGTTGAATCGCATGGTGTTGAGATGAAGTATAGCCGTAGGCGGGAGTTCCTTGGCATACTGCAAAGCAGCCTCCCGAGAACGCCGAGCAAAGGCAGGAATAGTGAGATGAACAAAGTTCACATACGGTGCCGATGTGTATGCGACAAAGACCATGGGCACCGCGCCTCCGGCGATTACTGCGGTAACCATCAATATACCGCCTCGGAAGTGCAATGTTAGATACCCAACATACCAAGAGGTACGATGTACCATGAGTTGTCTTCCATATAGCAAGACGGCGCGACTATCAGGCACGCAGCACCAAACAGTAGAATAGTGGTCACCCGCAGCATGCCGAGGAACATGGCTCGGCCTGTCCCGCCATAGTAGACCAGAATACGTTCCGGTGGCCCTGCAGTCCGCAATCAGTATACGTTCCATTAGCTGGTAGGACCGGTCCTACCTTTCCGTACGCTTGTTCTGGGGGCATGTGTTGTCGGAGTAGATGAGCGAGTCTGGTGGCTCAAGTCTTTCGATTCCGGAGTTGCGGGCTCATGACGCTGGGAGGGGCGGGGAACCTGGGACTTAAACCGGGCCCAGACTCGATTGCGGAGGTCTGTTTGAACAGACTTGGGCAGCGCAGCGCGCAATTGGGGGTGTAGGAGAATATGGCGCATGGTGTGGAGAAGAGACTCGACGTTCCAGCCGGAAAGCCGACGCGATAAAGTGACCGCCTTGGCTTGATCTCCTTCCCCCCTTTCGCATCTTCACCTTATATAAACCTATTGCGAGCACCTAGCAGGCCTGGGACTCAAGCTGTGCTTGGTGCGACGACTGCATATATCATGATACTTTAAGGGATCCCTCCCCCCCAGCCATGTCGTCCGCCGCCTATGGCCTCTGTGGCCGCTTCTTACTCGGCCTCGGCCTGCTTCTGCTTTTAGTCCCCGGGTTGGCATACGAGAAACTCTCCGACGAGACATTGAAGGCTCTACCGCGACCAAAGCAGGACTTTGACATCCATAACGGCGCCATATTATCCCCGATCCTTCAAGCCCGCGTTCCTGGCACCCCGGGGCACACCGCAGTGCTCGACCACTTCGTCAAGTTCTTCCAAACATCGCTACCCAAATGGAACCTTGAGTTTCAGAATTCGACCTCAAAGACACCGGTGTCCAGGGGGAAGGATGTACCATTCACAAATTTAATCCTTTCTCGGGACCCGCCAGGCGCGAGAGTTGGCGATGTTGGGCGGTTGACCCTGGTTGCGCATTACGACAGCAAGTTGGAACCAGAGGGCTTCATTGGCGCGATCGACAGTGCAGCGCCCTGTGCGATGCTTATGCACGCAATGCGGAGCATTGATGCGGCTCTCGAGAGGAAATGGACATCGATGCGAGACCACGGGCTGAAGCCATCACTCGAGGAGGAACGAGGGATCCAAGTCCTATTGCTGGATGGCGAGGAGGCTTTTAAATCTTGGAGCGACACAGATTCACTATATGGTGCACGTTCGCTGGCCCAACAATGGGATAGCGAGGTGTATCCGGCCACCTCGTCATTCAAGACCCCGCTCTCCTCCATATCTCTCTTCGTGTTATTGGACTTGCTCGGCGCAAAGTCGCCCTCAATTCTGTCATACTACCCAACCACCCATTGGGCCTACCAGTCCCTCGCAACTTTACAGGAAAGACTTCGGTCACTGGGATTATTGAAGTCTTCGTCGACGAAGTCATGGTTCCCTCACTCATCTCAGAGTTCGCGTGAAGTCAAAGCTCTAGGTGGAATCTCCGATGACCACCTACCCTTTCTAGCTCGGGGCGTGGACATCCTCCATCTCATCGACTTCCGACCCGACACGGGGTTTCCGCCAGTTTGGCATACAATGGATGATGACGCTGAACATTTGGATATGGATACTGTCGAGGACTGGAGTGTCCTTATGACAGCATTTGCTGCCGAATGGATGGAATTGGAAGGGCACTTACCACATCCCGGCAAGAAGGGCGAGAGGGACGTGGAACTCGAGTCGGAGGCAATCCGCTTGAACAAGAAGACAGAGTTGTAAGCCTTCACCGCAATTCCACCTCTGCATTTCAGGCCTGGAAGCATGGCACAAGACCCCGCGATATGCATGGTGGATCTACCTATCCATGTCTACCAGGTCATGGCTGATGCTAATTCTGTGTATACAGTATATGAATCGATAGCGCT
Source organism: Penicillium capsulatum (assembly GCA_028828875.1). Lineage (NCBI taxonomy): Eukaryota > Fungi > Ascomycota > Eurotiomycetes > Eurotiales > Aspergillaceae > Penicillium > Penicillium capsulatum. The sequence continues at coordinate 3,966,093 of JAQJZR010000009.1, read as the reverse complement.
TTTGGAAATTCAGAAATCATCTAGTATCCTTATGTTCATCAATCACATAAACTCTATGGCTCTTCTATCTCCATGAAAGTCGTTCCTGTCACTAGAGCAGATTCCCGAGGATGCACCCGCTCATCGTCAACAACCCCCACATCGGCTGGATGGTTGATCGCAGCAAAGCAGGACCTGGACATGTCCCTCGCAAGCCCCAAGCGACGCCAAATGCCATGGCACCCGCAACAAATCGCCAATCGATGTCGGCCACCGTTGCCGTGGGTAATCTCCATTGCTCCACCAGGGTAGGCTTGGGAGCCGGCTTCTCCTTCCCACTCGATCTTCCAGGTTTCTTCGAGAGGTAAGTCATTAAAGAGGGTCCGATACCAAACACAATGATCAGTGCCAGTGACGGGTCAAAGCGAGCCCAGTCAGTCGGGAGTGCGAAGAACCCGAGAACTTTGTTGGCGTCGGCCATGCCGGATATCAGGAGGCCCAGCCCGAATTCGAGACCGGCGAGATAGGCAAACATTGTCTTTGATTCCTTCGAACGTTGCAGAATCTTCGGCACGATGTGGTTCGCGAGACTGGCGAGCAACAGCGACGCAATCATGAAGATCGACTCCGATCGTGATGGGTAAATGGGCAGGTAGCAGGGAGTTGCATCGCATGTTGGAATGACAGTGTCTCCGAAGACATTAGCCGTGATCAAGGCCGTCGAGAAGAATAGGGTCGTTGCTATCAGTGAGCGGGCAGAGAGGCGAGACAGACCACACAGCATGTGTCCTGACGTACAGCCCCGACCATTCTAGATATGATTCATCCCTCGATCAGTTTCCATTCGTTGTGTTCCTGCAACGGTGTGCATCTTACTTTGGTTCCCCAGCCCAGCAAAAACCCCACGGCCAGAGTTGCAGCCGCAGAGTTCCATGAGACCGGAAAGTGCGGATAGTTCGGGATCAACGATGGTGCCAGGAGATACACGGGGATCACGCTAGACATCAGGCCTGCGACGATGGGCACATTGTCACTGCTCGGATTGAAGACCGAACCAGATATCAAGGACGAGATGCCAAATATGGCGCCGTTGTGTATGAGCAACCCCGACGAGCCCTGGAAGAGCAATAGGGAGCCCAGGGTGGTGTGGATAGGTGTGAACATGCCAGTATTTCAACGACTCAACCAAGAGGATTAATGAAAAATCGACATGAACAGGGATGACAGTGGCGTGTTGAAGATCAGGGGTGTGTCGAGGATGTTTGTATATGACGGGCCGGGGATTAAATTGCGGGATTAAGCTTTGCGTTTCCACATTCTCGAGGATTTCCCGATTCGGGGACCAATTGGTCCCCGATACTTGACATGCCACTCCCCGAGGTGGATCGAAGGATGCATCCATTTCGGCATTCGGCGGCATCGAATCGATGGATATCACTGGCCGAGGGATACATCCGGGTCCATTCCGATTGGCGAAGTGTCCTCGCGTGCTCTGTGCCCTCAGTTGTATAGATCGGTGTTCATCTAGCAGTTGATCTACAGGCAGAAGATTACATGGCTCTTGTTTCTTCGTAGAAAGTAGAAAGACTACAGAACTCATGGTATAATCTTAACTTCGATTTCTTCCACAATGTCCGACTTGCCCAAGGGTCGTTCTTTCTCTCCCGCGGTTGTTGCTGTTGGAAAATTCCATCCCTTTCTTCGACATATCCTTCTTCCATTCCCATCTATCTCACCAGACCTCATTTCTTTCTCGGTTGTGCACAATTAACAATGGGTCATTCTCACAGCAGTCCGGTGCGTGACTGCCTGATGGCAGCCATGGGCAACAACTCGGCTCTTCTGTCTTTCAAGGACGATCCTTTCTTCACTGCTCACATTCCAGTCTACAATTTGAATCTTCCAGTGGTTCCAGTTGCCATAACATACCCCGACACGGCGAAGCAAGTAGCGGAAATCGTCGCCTGCGCCGCAAAATTTGGTCACAAGGTGCAAGCTTTCAGTGGAGGCCACAGCTATGGGAACTATGGTCTACACTCCTCAAATCTGCTTTCCTCTCTACCTCGCTGACAAAAAGGCCAGGGCTTGGGGGAGGGAACGGCGCAGTCGTCGTGCATCTTAGGAATTTTCAACAATTCTCCATCGACAACGAGACCAACATCGCTACCATCGGAGCTGGTACCAATTTAGGCGACCTCCAAGCCAATCTATACAACTCAGGTGGACGAGCCATTGCCCATGGATCTTGCGGTCAAGTTGGTACCGGTGGCCATCTCACCATTGGCGGTCTCGGTCCTATGTCTCGGCAATGGGGATCGGCTCTTGATCATGTTGAAGAAGTGGAGGTGGTTCTAGCAAACTCGAGCATTGTCCGAGCTTCAAGGACCCAGAATCAGGACTTGTTGTTCGCTATCAAGGGTGCTGCAGCCAGCTTCGGCATCGTCACGGAGTTCAAGATTCGCACCCACCCAGCCCCAACTCAAGCTCTGCAATTCTCGTTCACGGTAAATGTCGGTGACACTGCCTCTAGAGCTCGATTTTTCAGAGACTGGCAGCGACTCGTTTCCGTTCACAATCTCACTCGCAAATTCTCCACCGAGCTTGTGGTCTTCCAAGGCGGCATCTTGGTGTCAGGCACGTTCTTTGGTTCTGAAGAGGAGTTCAAAGAATTCAGGCTCGAGGAGACCTTCCCAATCAGAAATCCCGGTAATATAGTGTACCTCACGGACTGTCTCGGCATGGTGACCAGCAAGGCCGAGGATCTCATTCGAAATGCCATTGGCGGCCTCTCGTGCTCCTTTTACGCCAAGTCCATGTCTTTCACGCCCGAGACCCTAATCCCGGACGAAGGCATCGGGGCACTCTTCAAGTATCTGGACTCGACTGACAAAGGCACTTTGGTGTGGTTCGTGATCTTCGACTTGGAGGGCGGTGCTACCAACGATGTCCCCGTGAATGCTACTGCATATGCTCATCGGGAGGCCATCATGTGGATGCAATCATATGCCGTCAACCTGTTGGGTCCCGTTTCAGCGCAGACGAAAAAGTTTTTGAATGGTATCAACGATATCATTTCGTCGTCTCGCCCCGGGGTTCAATTTGGAGCTTACCCGGGGTATGTGGACCCGTTGATACAAGATCCCCAGAACGCTTATTGGGGATCCAATCTACCAAAGCTCCAGCAGATCAAAGCCTCCGTGGATCCAAATGATTTATTCCACAATCCCCAAAGTGTCCAAGTCGTTCCGAACGACAATTGATCATCGGATGTGGCGATAGGGAGAGTGCACTCACAGATCGAGTACGGCAATGACCACAGGAGTTTCCGGGTCAAAACATTGCCCTTTTTGTCGTAATATTAGCTTCCAGGACTTAATCCACGAGTCAAATCAATATTCATACCAATATCACGATTAACAACCTAACAACCCCAACCTAGACACTTTCTCGTATGACTAAGCTCCGCTCGTTGTCAATCGGCAGGATCAACGTCTTCGAACCACTTCATTAACTTATTTTTTTCTCGTTACACCATATCATATCAGCCATTGAAATGGGTCTTTCCAGTTTTTGCTCATAGAGAGCTGACACGTGCCTGGCACCGCTTAATATGAAGCGAACTAGAAGCTTAAGCTGCGAAGAAGGCAAAGCAAAGCAACACCCCCCAGCACAACAAATCCCCCAACTGCTCAGTCTCCTGAGACCAGTTTCGCCTCCACGGCTAGAATTCAAGAATCATGAAAAGAAGTCGGAAGTAACACAGATATCATCTCCGACAGCCCAACCCAGCAGCTCGCCGGACCTCGCTGCTATCGAAGCAGGAGAGATTGAAGTGGCCGACCATCTGGCCATTTACTCCAAAAGTCTAGGCAGGTTCGCTCGCTGGGGAGCCAAAGTGGAACAGCATCCACGGATATCTATCCCCGTGTGGAAAGATCTGTACAGTCGCAATGAGCATCCCCATGGATGTCATTTTGTGATCCATCAGCACGATCACCCTCTCGCTGGACCGCACTATGATCTCCGGCTGCAGTTCTCAGAAACGAGTTCCGTGAGCTGGTCGATTATGTATGGCTTCCCGGGCGATCCGAATAGTCAACAGCTGAATCGGAATGCTACCGAAACTCGGGTTCATTGTCTTTGGGTATGTAAGGAATTCTTCTGTCCTTCTAATTTTGGCTGGCAATCATTGGCAGTGGTTGACTCAACGATACTAATGTGTTCGCAGGATCATCTGAATGAGTCGGCGTCATCTCTTTCCGGTAGTATGATCATCTGGGATACGGGCGAGTACGAAGTGCTACCGTACCACGTGACGGATGGTATACCGGAAACCGACAATTCCCAGTCAGACACCTCTAGCAATCTGGAATCTCCAAATGAGAATGTGTCGGAGAGTACAAAGCTTCAGCAAGCTTTTCGAAACGTACGTATTGTTGCGGGTCAAGCAGATTTCCGAACTTGAATGTAAACTGAGCGTTGCCCTGCAGCGAAAGATCCGGCTTCGTCTACATGGGACTCGACTACCAAAGGGCTACACTGTTTCTCTTTGTATGGACAAGTCCTCCAATTTTACTCGAAAAATTACGAAGGGCCCGAAGCGTCGACGGCGTGGGGTGGCCCCAGCACGGGCACCTTCTACCACTGATTCGGAGTCGGAACCATCTACGTCTACTGGAGCAAAACATTCAAGACATTCAGAAGTTTTAGATTCAGATTATGAGGGATCGAACCATCGTTCATCTGATCAAGATCCTCAAGGCCATTCCGGCCATGATCGCGAATTTCAAATTCGAAAGAACAACGCATATCCCGGATCCTTCAACACAATCGGCTCGGTTCATCAACGTCGATGGTTTCTCAGCCTAGATCGAATTAACTCGGGATTTCAGACGGCTGGAAAGGAGCACGGAAATAGCACGTCCGGCAAAAAGGTCTGGACGCGCAGGCCAGATGGCGGACGTGGCCTCAGAGGATTCGAGCCATTTCATGTACGGGGACCAGACGTGGAGCGCAGTGTGGTGACGGGTCGCTTGGGGCAGGATGTGTTGGAAGATCATGCCGTGCAGGGATTCCAACGAAGGAAGGGCTGGATGCCGGTTTTGAAATGAGCGATCACTCTGCAATGGCCATAGATAGATGCGGTAGGTCTAAGTATTTGCAGTGGGGTTCCCATTTGCTTCATTATATCTCCGGCTGGATTTCTTACAGGTTTGAAACAGAATGCATCTAGGCTCATGACTTACACGCTCTCCTTCGGGTGCTCATTTCCCACCTTTCCTACTCGCTGATGCCCCGGAAACAGTTTTTGCCAATGGCTCCATAAGTAGACCGTCGCAAAAGCTATGGGCACGGCAACCACAAAGTAAATCCATACTTTCCCGGAAACCGACCAGCCCGAATTCGCGTCATAATCAAAGAATGACATACTGAATATCGAAGAGATAAAGGTGGGCGGCAAGAACGCGAGCGTGACAAATGCAACGGTCCTCATGGCAGCACTATCAGACAAGGCGACATGGCCAATTTTCACCGAGACCTCTGCATTCTGCTGTGCGACGTTGTTGAATGCCAGTTGGATTTCATTTTGCAGTCGTTTCTCGTTGGAAATGGAACGGTGGCGCATACTCGCTATATAGCTGTGCAGCACCTCCAACTGGGATTGGATGTCCTGGTTCACGGCAGCATATTCATCCTTGGCATTGACAGCCGCGTAATTGGCATGCTGTCTCAGGGCGTGCTCGACATTTTGAGCGTGGACATCGAGTGTCTCGGTGACGTGGATGGCGTGTCGGGCAATGTTGTGGATTCGCCTATAAGTTGGCGATGGCTGTCCCCTTGACAGTTTGGCGGCGTCTGCTTTCTCTATGGCCCGGACTTGATCGCGGATCGCCCAGACGGACGCATCTTCCAAGTTGACAATGCCTTCCAGGAGATGGGGGTAGACCCAAAATGGATTGATGAGCTTCTCTGGCTCGAGTGTCTCAAATAGTGCCGGGATGGCCTCGGTCAACGGTGGTTTCATATCGAACAGAAAGATGACGGTTTGGTTGGTCGAGGGAAACCATCGAGTGAAAATGTTGACCTTGTGCCATGTATATTTCATCTCCTCCAATTGTTCAGCTTCGAAGTAGGCACATGTATCTTGCAATTGCTTGACTTCGAAGTAGGCCCATGTATCTATCTGGATCAGTTTGCAATTCATCGCTGTTCCGCTTGTTATCACTCACTGAATCCCGTGACGGACCCTTGTAGTCGGGTGTGGTGTGAGCCAAAGTAACCGTTCGAATTTCTGTTATACTGAGACCACCATGTCTCCGGGATTTTGAAGGCAGTGGTCAACGTGCGTCTACAATGCAGACATTCCCTGATTTTATTTGCGGAGGCCTCGCTGTACTAATTAGCACCGGGGTAGACTAGTAGCGGCACTGAACGAACATCATGGATACTTGGGCGTCGAGGATACCCCGAGGCACACCTCGCCAGTCCAGGGAGCATAAATCCTGTAATTGGACTTTGGTCTTGCTCCAGTGATTGTCTGGCTGGTTAGCGACAATATCTCGGCGGGATGTGGCTATAAGAACACACCTCCGTGCCACTGTCGCAAGTCCAACTCCGGACAAACGGTGCAGCAATTTTCTGCCATCTCGAAATGAAGCCTAGCAAGAAAACCTTAATTGCTGAAAGGAAACAGTCCGGAGTCGGGATTCGACTTCTGAAAAGGGGCAGGGTGAGGCTCTTGCAGCGTGGCGGTGCGACGAACCCTGCACATCGGCTGCATCTCCAAGCGCCAGGCGATATGAACTCCGCACTCGCTTCATTTGGTCGGAACGTCCTTAGTCGCCCATGATGAGACTTGTTTCAGCTATTTTAAAAAGTGCGACAATCTCAACCTTTGGACCGGCCGCAGGGAAACGGGGTGGACGACCGTTCCTGTCCAATGGCGTCACTCGTCACATCGAAGGATGCCCCCTGCATCCACGCCCACCCATCACGCCGCCTCGTTGATTTGATCGGGATGATAACTGGATATGAGTAAAATGCGGCATTCAATTCCTCTACGGGTCAACCTAGCTATTTCGCATTTTCGAGAGGGCTGGTTTATCCGTGTTTACCTTCTCGTGCTCGGCCGTCGCACATAGCTGTCCATCTTTCTCGTTGTATAACTTGGCGTGCAGTATGACCTGTCTCTTCCCCCGCGTGCCCCAGTTCGCAGACGAGTCTCGCTTCGTCCCCACCTCCAGCTGGTGAAAAACCCCGATTGCCATACTTTGACTGGCGCCCCATCGCGAATAGAGTCCGGGCTTGGAAATGGCCACAAGAGGGACGGTAGTGAGATTGTAGAAGAGAGACTGCTCGCATCCACCGTGGAGGCTTATAAAGTGATTGTACATTTCTCGAATGGCCGTGAAGCGAAAAGTGGCGGACGGGGTAGGTTGGAGTGCAATCCTTGGTTCGATAGATTGAATTTTTTCTTTTCTTTTCTTTTTTTTTTGTGGTCGATGAAGAAGAACTGGACCCGGCGAGTAAGATATACCGTAGATGTCTTGTAGCAAGCAGACCTTGTTATCAGCGCCATCCTGGACGTATTGCAGAGCCTCGTGCAGTCGCTGCTCAAAGTTTTCGGGTGCTTTGCCATGTTCCTAACAACGGGACAGACAGACCGAGAAAGTATATTTCCAATCAACAACACTTGGTCGGTAGCTCGACAATATAATGCAGAAATCCAGCCTCGCGATCAAACTCGAGTTCTTTACGAACAAGCTTCCGTTGGCTGGTGGGGCATCACCGGGAGATCTCCATGAAGGTTTCACCCTGGGGGCATGGGCGACCCTCGGTGGAGGATTACGGGGTAGGGCTGGGAACGGGCGCACAGGTACATACGGGCTTCCCGGGGCCTGATGACTTGGCAATTTGAGTGGTGATATATTCTTTCCCCAAGACCCGCGACCTACTCCGGCACAGACTCCGAGAAGCTTAAGCCTATCCCTGGCGTAAGCATCCGAGTCCAAGGGTCGACACATACCACCAGCGCATTACTGTCTCCCACAATCCAATTGTCATCCATAGATGTCCTTTGTATTCCCCAAGGTGATCTGCCGGGCTGTGCATATAGACCCGCCGATGCGTGTCGAGAACACGTGTGTCGGAGCTTCTTCCGTGACCGGGTGATGCGAATGAGCCCAGCTGCTTTGGATTAACGGAAAGTTCGGAAGATGCTGGCTTTCCCGGACCACTTTGATCCATCTTATCTTCCTTCGATCCCACCCTTTTCCCGATCGAGAGCCCGCACGCGGCTGCTGCACAAGGCTGGAGCCATGACTCAGGCCATCTGCCAATCGCAAAGCGCCCATGACACCTCACCGTGCTTGGATGTTGAATTCCCCGACGGAGCTCCCGCATCTCCAACGGATGATGACGCTCGGGGCCGAGAACGGGAGCTTCCTTTTCTCTTTCCCAATACGAAGCATGGGTCAATCTGACTCACGCTTCCCCGCCGTGACGGCGATAAGCTGCATACTAAACGCTCCACTCTCCCTTCTTCTCTTTCCCACCCATCCGAGGAATGCTCTCCAATCCCCCCTTAGTGACGGGCGTCGTCGCCCTGTTCCTGGTGGGCGTTGACTCCATTCCCGCTGCACGGAGCATTGCCGATCGGGTTCGCCGTCGATCGCCCCGGCAGGATGACCCCGTCGTAGCCAAGACGGCCTACCGTGATGAGGACGGCGAGGCCACCGAGGAATCTCTCCGGGCCTTCTCGGATCGCTGGCAACGACTCGCTATCGCTTTCTTCTCGATCAGTGGATTGGCCGTGACAACGGCCTTGGCTGTTGTGACACTGTCATATCCAAGCAGCGTCGCCTCCGATCTGAAATGGTTGCAACTCGGGACCTGGGTATGAAATTCGACATTGAATGATCACAAGGCAAATGCATCCATTGGACAGAATTAACCTGCATATAGGTCTTGCTCGCATTTCAAGCGATTGCTTTCTTCACGGAACCCCGCCCAACTCGACGCTTCACCTTGGGCCAGTTTGCATTCGGCGGCAGCCTCATCGCGGTCGCAGTGTCAATCACCCAGCTTCATCTGACCTGGATCACTGGCAGTGTTCTCCTGCGCAACCCGACCTGGCTAGGTCTGATCTTGGCGCAGGTCGCCAGTGGTATCTTGCGCGGCCTGTTCACTGTTCTCCTGCCACGTCGACCCGATGTCTACTTTGAGGGTCAATTGGTCGACCAAGAGCGCACTGTATCGGCCCTCGGTCGCTATACATTCTCCTGGGCCAGCAACCTTCTGACTTTTACATTGATAAACCGTACTCTGGAGCTCACCGACCTGCCCAAGCTCCGGGCGGAAAAGCGCGCAGACCGACTGCGAGCTCATTTTGAACAGTCGAGAGGTTCGCGCAAAGTATGGAAGGCGCTCATTATTGCCCACTGGCAGTCCCTTCTCTTGCAGTTCACGCTATGCGTGTCGGTCGGTGTTCTGAGCTTCGGTCCGCAGATCGCCCTGTTTAATATTCTCACCTCGTTGGAGGATCGAGGCACGGATGCCTGGCTGCCATACCGCTCATGGTTCTGGGTGGCCGCCCTAGGATCACTGATGTTACTTTACTCCACCATCGAAATGTGGCTCTTCTGGGCTGTGTGCTCGAAACTGGGTGTGCCGATCTATGCGGAGCTGTCAGCCGCCGTGTTTGCAAAATCCATGCGGCGAAAAGATGCCAAGCAGACCAAGAAAAAGAAGTCGATGGATCAAGACAGCCCGGAAGCCTCTGCAAAGGCCTTACTGGCGGACCAAAACGAGGACGAGGAAGATGACGAGGCATCGGTGAAGAAGAGTCGGCAGAGTATTGTCAATCTTGCCGCCGTGGACGCCCGCCGCATCTCCGACTTTACGTCCTATGCCTACCTTATCCCTTACGCCACCTTGAAGGTGATGGTCGGTTGTACCTTTTTGGTGCAAATTCTTGGATGGCGCAGTGCCCTCGCCGGTCTTTCGATATCTGCCCTGGTGACGCCTCTGAATATCTTTGCTGCAAAAAGATTCACGCGCTCGCAGGACCGCTTGATGAAGCTGCGCGACTCCAAAGTTGCGATTGTAACGGAGGCTCTCCAGGGAATCCGACAGGTGAAGTTCTCGGCCCTAGAAGCGCAATGGCAGGAAAAGATTAGACAAGCTCGTGAGAAGGAACTAGGCGCTCTGTGGATCTCGTTCATCTACGATGTTGTACTCATGGCAATCTGGATTCTTGGCCCCGTGGGACTTTCTGCAGTCTCACTCACGACATATGCCTTGATCCACGGGAGTCTCTCTGCTTCCGTGGCGTTCACTGCCATGTCTGTGTTTGGTACGCTAGAAATGTCGCTCGGCATTCTTCCAGAGATCATAGCGGATGGGCTTGAAGCGAGGGTCAGTGCGGACCGAATCGATACCTATTTGGCTGCAGCGGAAAAAACCATCAACACCATCCCCGCGGATCACATTTCATTCGACAACGCAACGGTGGCATGGCCTTCGGAAGAGGAGCCGGGTGAAGAGGAAACCCAGGAGCGGTTCACTCTGCTCGATCTGAACTTGAACTTCCCTCGCAAAGGCCTCAGTGTGATATCCGGACGTACTGGCTCGGGAAAAAGCTTGCTCCTCACCTCGATCCTTGGTGAATGTGACATCCTACAGGGAACGGTCAAAGTGCCCCACCCTCCTGCCATCAAAGATCGCTTTGACCATCGCGCAACAACTGCCGACTGGATTATCGATTCTGCCATCGCCTATGTCGCCCAGATACCGTGGATCGAGAACGCAACTATCAAGGACAATATTCTGTTTGGTTTGCCGTACAATGAAACTCGCTACCACAAGATCCTCTTCGCATGTGCGCTACAAAAAGATCTCGAGATGCTGCCCGATGGCGATCTTACAGACATTGGAGCCAACGGCGTGAATCTGAGTGGCGGCCAGAGATGGCGAGTTTCATTCGCGCGTGCTCTGTACTCCAGAGCCGGCATTCTGGTCATGGATGACATCTTTAGCGCACTCGATGCACACACGGGTCGTCATGTCTACGAGCATGCATTGATTGGCGAGCTTGGCTTGAACAGAACTCGCATTTTAGTCACACACCATGTCGGTCTCTGTCTTCCTAGCACGGATTATTCTGTGCTATTGGAAAACGGATGCGTCAAATACGCGGGCACCATTGATGAGCTCCAAAAGTCGAACCATCTGGCAGATATTCTTCGCGAGGAAGGTGCGAATGAGGAGGTTGATAAGAGCCCGTCTAACCAAGATCTCGCTGGTGATCTAGGGGCGGATGCGGAAAGCTCGCTTCAGAAGGTTGTTTCAAATACATCTCATCGACACTCTACCACCGCTCAAAATGAGGCTTCCAATGGGCCCCAGCAGAAGCCCAAAAAGTTCGTGGAGGATGAGAAGCGAGAGGTAGGATCTGTCAAGCTCTCTGTCTATAAGACGTATCTTTCGATGGGTGGCCATGGTCTTTTCTGGAGTATCGCAGTCCTAGTATATCTGGGCTACTCGACACTCATGATTGGACGGGTAAGTCCGCAAGCCCCTTCGTTCAAGCAAATGGAATGGCTAACCATGGATTAACAGGCCTGGTGGATCAATATTTGGACCAACGCGTCATCAAGCACCCAAGCACACCCGGAACAATTCCAAGCATTGCTGCAACACACGATGATTCCGGCTTCTTCACCACCCGAAGATGACTACCTGCCAATTTATCTCGGGGTTTACGTTAGCATGTCAGTACTCGCGTGCATCATCGGAACGGCTCGATTTTACTTCATCCTCAAAGCCAGTGTTCGTGCGTCGCGAAACCTTTTCGCCGGACTAGTCCACGCTGTGCTCCGGGCTCCGCTACGATGGCTCGATACTGTTCCCCTTGGCCGCATTCTGAACCGCTTCACAGCCGACTTCCATCAGGTGGATTCCCGAATTGGCTATGAACTTGGCTTCTTTGTGGCTCAGATGTTGGATGTCTGCGGTATCATGCTGGCTGGAGCCCTCGTTTCTCCCTTTGTGATCGTTTTTGCAGTCATTCTTCTCCTGCTCTGTCTGAAACTTTCTATGACTTACCTCAAAGGCGCCCGCCAAATCAAGCGTCTTGAAAGTACCGCCAAGAGCCCGGTGTTCGAACAGTTCTGGTCCAGCTTGACGGGGTTGATTACCATTCGAGCCTTCAGCAAGGGCGACACTTTCATTGAAGTCATTTATACCAAGATCAATGCTCATGCCCAAGCCTGGTGGAGCATGTGGTTGTTCAATCGATGGCTCGGAGTCCGCATGAATCTCGTCGGTGCCGTGTTCTCGACTCTCACTGCCGCCCTGATAGTCTTTCTTCCCGGGATTTCCGCATCCTTGGCCGGATTTGCCCTGAGTTTTGCGCTGCAGTGCAACATGGCAATCACATTCTCTCTGAGACAATATGCCAACATTGAGCTGAACATGAATGCCACCGAGCGCGTCATTGAGTATTCTAAGATCGAGATTGAGGATCAGGGTGGTGCCGATGCCCCCGCTGCGTGGCCTACTGAAGGACGACTGGAGGTGCATGACCTAGTGGTCGGCTACGCACCAGACCTACCCCCAGTCCTGAAAGGGCTCAGCTTTGCCGTTGAGAAGAATCAACGAGTTGGAGTGGTTGGCCGCACCGGAGCCGGCAAGTCGTCCTTGACGCTCGCGCTTTTCCGATTCCTCGAGGCTCGGCAGGGTCAGATCCTCATTGACGGTCTGGATGTTTCCAAGATCAAATTGCATGATCTCCGCAGCCGGCTCGCCATTATCCCACAGGATCCGGTCCTTTTTTCTGGCACCGTGCGGACCAACTTGGATCCTTTCGATGAGTACGGCGATAGCGAGCTATATGATGCCCTGGCACGGGTCCATCTCATTTCTGTTTCGGCCGATGACGAGGCTACTCTGACTTCGCAGACGGCTACACCGCGTCAACCGGGAGACACTGGCACCAACACGCCGGGCACTGCTACACCATCGCAAGCCAATGCGAACGTCTTCACGTCGCTTGACGCGCCTATCTCGGAGGGCGGACTCAATCTCTCTCAGGGCCAGCGACAACTGCTCTGTCTTGCCCGTGCAATCGTGGCTCGACCCAAGCTCATGGTCCTGGACGAAGCCACCTCAGCTGTGGATATGGAAACCGACGCTCTCATCCAGCAGTCGATCCGGGCTGAGTTTGGTCGTAACGCGACCACACTTCTGGTCATTGCACACCGACTGAGCACCATTGCGGACTTTGATCGTATCCTTGTGATGGATGCCGGCAAGGCAGTTGAATTTGGATCACCGCGGGAGCTCATGGCGATCGAGGATGGTGTGTTCAAGAGCCTGGTGGCCAATAGTGGCGAGAAGGATGTGTTGGAGAGGATGATTTTCGGGTGAAAAAAGTTTAGTTGAAGATTCAGATTGTATAGTGTATTTCAGATTGGACATTATAAAATAGCGCGTTTTATATAAGCAGTAGATATTCATCTCATACATGGAAGAGAGGTCCAAGTCACAAGGCGTTCCATATCATCAACCAACAAGGATTGAAGACCAGAACAGCCCTCCTTGACCCGACTCTTCCAGTCACAATGTAACTCCACGGCCCAGCCAGTGGAAACACCACCAAGTTGAAAAAGGATCAGAGATGCCTTCATCGCGTCCGTGAATTAACAAGGTTGGGTGTGCCGAACGCATATATCACTCTCCCTCACCCTCGAGTCCGGCAGCCCTTAAGCTCCGAAGAGAGAGCCACTGGTCCCAGAGAGGAGGGATGGATCATATAAAACACACTAGGCTTTCATCATCTGCAGCGGCAACCGTCAGTAACAATGTCAATGTTCCCCATCCCGGTGCAAACTCACTTGTTCAAAACTTGGAAGGATGAAGAAAAGAAAAAAAAGCGGTGATGGCCCGCTTAAATACTCGGCCCACGCTAGACAGTTTTGGGCGGGCGGAGTCCGGAATTCTGCCGCTGTCAGAAAGCGCTGCTCAATGGTCTTTCGACCTCAACGCGCATGATGTTAAGTGCTGGCGTGCAGCTGCCTTTGCGCCTTCGCTTGGGCGCAACTCCTTTGTTGCGCTCTCGACAATTGGGGCTATGCTTGAGACGCGGGGCCGCCTTGAGGCGTTTTCATCGCCAGGCGTGTCTCCGCGAGCAGACTCCGCAGCTTCCTAGCTTTCTGGAGACATACAAGAAAGCTGGTAAGTGGCATGCATGTGTTGGTATAGACTCATTGCTAATTTTGATATCTATTTATTAGTGGAATTTCCCCCCGCTACCCATGATTTCGAGTCCTTCCTCTCTCATGCACAACCAGATACCGAGGTTGTCTTGCACGGCTATCTAGGACACCGCTCCGATCTCTCCAAAAAGCTGGCCTTCGTGCGTCTCGCCGATCCTACATTGAAACACAGTCTACAAATTGTTGCCTTTGCCAAGAAAGACGCCTTCGAAAAGCTCAAAGCGCTCAACGCCCACAGCCCCGTCGCTGTACGAGGCATCGTTCAACGGAAGAAGGGAAAACCGTCCGAGACGGGAGGTGCCCCTGCAGATGACACATGGGAGCTTGCACTTGAAGATATTCACCCGCTCAATGACTTCCCGAAGGACATTATCATGACCCCGGAAACCGTATTTGCGCCTGAGCAGCGGTACCTACAGCTCCGCTCGGATGTTGAGTTACGCGACGCACTCCGTTTTCGAGCCCAGGTACACAATACCTGCAAGAAGGAGCTGGAGGAGTCATGTCAGCCGCCGTTTGTGGAGATTGAGACTCCGCTCTTGTTCAAGTCGACGCCCGAGGGCGCACGGGAGTTCCTTGTTCCCACTCGCCGGTCTGGGTTGGCATATGCGTTGCCGCAAAGCCCACAGCAATATAAGCAAATTCTGATGGCTAGCGGGATGCCGCGATATTATCAATTTGCGCGCTGCTTCCGAGACGAGGATCTGAGGGCTGACCGGCAGCCAGAATTTACACAGGTATGTGGGGGCATGAATGGGAAAAAATGAGAACCCATTGCTGACTTTTCGCACAGCTTGATTTGGAAATGTCCTTTGCAACTGGCGAAGACGTGATGCGTACCGTTGAGGGTGTTGTTCGTCGACTCTGGTCGACATTAATGAAAGATCCGGCACCCGAAGGTTCATTCCGTCGGATGTCATACCAGGATGTCATGGCCCGCTATGGCTCTGATAAGCCCGACACCAGATATGGCATGGAGATCGTTCGTCTGGATCATCTACTCCCCGTTGATCTGATCAGCAAGATCACCCCTCTAGCACTGCCAATCGTCGAGGCCTTCAAGATTGAAGGCAATGACAACGACCCTGCCGAAACATATAAGTTCATTTCCGAGTTCCTGGACTCTCCGGCTGGTGCGCCATTTAACGATAACCCGGATGGTGGGCCTGGCGTCTTTGTGTATAATGGCAAGCAACCTCTCTGCGGTCTGCAGCCCTTTGGCTTTGAGGCTGCGGAGCAAGTCGAAGAGCTGCTCGAGCCCGACCATGGTGATCTCATTATCCTGCAAGCTCGTCCAAATGCCCCATTCTCGGGCGGATCCACCCCAATTGGTGATCTCCGACGGGCACTGCACAATGCTGCCGTTTCGACAGGCTTCAAGCCTGCACCCACGGGCTTCGACTTCATGTGGGTAGTTGACTTCCCGCTCTTCTCCCCCTCCTCCGACAGTGAGCCGGGTCAGGGCGGCGCGGCAGGAATCTCCTCCACACATCACCCCTTCACGGCACCCAAATCCGCCGCGGACGTGGACCTCCTCTTGACCGACCCCACTCAAGCCGTAGCAGATCACTACGACCTCGTTGTGAACGGCGTTGAACTGGGCGGCGGTAGTCGCCGTATCCACGACGCTGCCGTGCAAGAGTTCATTCTGCGGGAGATCTTGCAAATGCCCTCGGAGCGTCTCGCTGACTTTTCCCATCTACTCAATGCCCTCCGGGCCGGGTGTCCACCGCATGCGGGACTGGCGCTGGGCTTTGATCGTCTCGTTGCCGTCATGCTTGGTAAAGAGTCTGTACGGGATGTCATCGCCTTCCCCAAGACCGGCAAAGGCGGCGATGATGCTATGGTTCGTGCGCCGAGCCCGATGACGGCCGAGGCGCTGGAGACGTATCATCTTCAGCTGAAGTCGCAGTGAGTGGATGTGTGATGGCTATAGGCCCGCTACGTCCCTTGCAGACGACCAGCTTTGTATCATGATTGTAGTATAGATGAATCTTGTAGATACCCGGCTAGAATCTCCTATCAACCTTTGTATATTATACCTGGCGATCAACAATCGTCTGTCATGTCTACAAACTCGTGCATGTAGCATTCAAGTCAGGAAGAAGATATATATTGACCAGGTATCAGTGAGCTTTAGAACGGCTCTAGATAAATGTTGTTGTACAATCAAGAGAATGAGAGCAGAGCGCCATTGCCATCCGCTTTATAAGCCCAGAGAAAATAGTCAAGACATGATGAAGGCGATAAAAAAATCGACAAGTTGGTCTATGCAAAGCCAAATTTCTCATGCAGTTGATAAAGAGCCAGTCCGCACTGAAGACGGCTTCTTGGACGGAACTTCGAGGTCCTGTGTTTGGGAGTCACTCACCCCTGAACCATCGTCCTCGTCCTCGTAATACAAATATTCCTCCTCGTCCTCGTCCGGCTGCCCAAAAATATTGCGCCAGACACCATCCCACAGGCCCTTTTTGGTAACCAGACCACCGACAAGGAGGATGGGAAGCTGCCAGATACTGGCCCAGAAGAGACCACGCGCAGTACCCTGCGCTCCTTGGTGCTGCCAGAAGCGATAAGCCTCGCGAACGAGCCAGCCGTTGGCGAGGGTGCTCCCGACCAAGAACCCATTGCCGACAACGCCGATCCACCAGATACCAATCGAGAGAGGGAACATGAGGAGGGAATACCGCAAGGCCACACGTGCATTGTGGGCAGGATTGACCCAGCAGAGCATTTTGTACCCGGCGGCTTTGTAGTCATCGCGGATGAGGTGGGAAAGGGCATTGAAGTGAGGAAATTGCCATGCAAATAGGGCTCCTCCCAATAGCCACCCACCAATACTGTCCTCGCTGAAAAGCATATCGCGCCACGTATCATGGCCGGTAGTTGCGGTTTGACCTGCCGCCGCAACCCATCCCATCAATGGAGGAATACCGCCGACCACCGCTCCAACCCAAGTGTTGATCACATGAATGCGTTTCAGCGGGGTGTACACGAATGCATATAGAGCTATATTTGCGGCAGAAAGAGCCGTTGTTGTGGGGTTGGTTCCGACATACAGGAGCCCGAGGCCTGCAACGGCAGTGCCGAAAGCGAAGAGTAACGCGGCGCGGCGCGAGACCAGTCCGCGGACCAGCGGGCGATTCCGAGTGCGCGCCATCAATGCATCATACTTCGGTTCGAAGATCATGTTCAGCGTGTTGGCACTGCAGCATGACAAGAAGGTACCCGTAGTCAAGTAGATGAAGGTCAGAGTCGAGGTGGAAAGGGTGGGTAGAGGGGTCATGGCCGGGTCGAGAGTGAGCAGAGACGAGATCGGGTACATGCCATAGGCAGATGTGGTGGTAAGGACGATTAGAAAGGAGAGTCGCGGTTTTGTTAGGGCGAGAAACGCTGCCAGTTTGCGACGGAGGGAAGTGGTGGGGAGGGTGGATGAGAACGCAGACAATTGCGCCGAGGCGTCGAGCGGGATGGCATGTTCTGGCTGGCCCTGCTCAGCACCTGTATCTTTCAAGCGTTTCCTCCTTCTGTGCGGTAGCTCGCTTCGGCAGGAATCGGGGACAATTGGGTCGGTCGAGGCCGTCTCGGTCGAAGTGGACTGATTCGCAGAAACATCTTTCGGTGGTTGTGAGGGTGAAGTTTGGTCGGAATTGACGGAAGCGAACGATGAAAGGAAGCCGCCTTTAGACCCAGTGCCATCATAGAGTCGATTCGGAGAAAAATAGGTCTTGTGGAAGGCGGAGGGGGATTGACTCTCCGCGGTGCCCGTTCGGCGGGTTGAGGATGATAGGAACCGCCGAGCCGGGGATCCTGAATGATATCGCGACCGGAACAGACATTGTGCGCAGATCAAGGAGTCTCGAGGTGGCCCAGGCCTCAAGGCGGAGCGAAGAGGAATCATGGCGCGTCAAGGGTCGAGAGAGGAAGAACGACAAGCGGAAGATCGAACTTTCCTCGGCGGCGATACAGACCAAGCCCGCACTTTTGTGGAATGTCAACATTGTAGACAAACACGCTTTGTTTCCACAACCATCATGGACGCTCTTCAACAAACCATCGTGGATCCTCTCCAGCCCTATCTTCACCAGATCGTGAAGGTCATCCCCGAGCCTGTTCATGATGCCGTCGTTTCACTGATTGGCGCGCCCTGCCATAGTGCACTACTGCTCGACCTCAGTCTCACCAAGGACCCGGCTTGTACTTCTCTGGCAATTTCCAAGGCGCTCGGCCTGGCAATTGTTGGCGCCAGTGCAGTTGTCAAGGTTCCCCAGATCCTGAAGCTGATCAACTCGCGCTCGTCCGCCGGTGTTTCCTTCGTGTCCTACGCCCTCGAAACCGCCAGTCTGCTCATCACGTTGTCGTACGGCGTGCGCAACCAGTTCCCGTTTACAACCTATGGAGAGTCGGCTCTCATTGCCGTCCAGGATGTCGCAGTCGGTGTTCTCGTCTTGACCTTCGCCGGTCGATCCGCCGCCGCCGCTACGTTTGTTGCTGTTGTGGCCGCTAGCGTGTACGCGCTGCTTTTCGACCAGACTCTCGTGGACGCGCAGACCATGGCATATCTGCAGGCAGGCGCTGGCGCTCTGGGTATTGCCAGCAAGGCACCCCAGATCTATACCATTTGGAGCGAGGGTGGCACTGGACAGCTGAGCGCATTCGCGGTATGTCGAGCAATGTGCATTGGCGCAAGCAAGAGAAATTTGGTTAATCTTTTATGTTGTTTAGGTGTTCAATTACCTCGTCGGCTCCCTGTCCCGAATCTTCACCACTTTGCAAGAAGTCGACGACAAGCTTATCCTCTACGGGTTCATTGCTGGTTTCACTCTCAATGTGATCCTGGCCGCCCAGATGCTGTACTACTGGAACAGCCCATCACCGAAGAAGTCTTCCGGCAAGAAGGCCGAGAAGGCCCCAGTGGCTCAGAGCTCAGGCGTGTCGCCCAAGCCTGGCTCGAAAACACCCACCACGCGACGACGGGGTTAGAAGGTCATTTGCTCCAAACCAAATTGGATCTTTTTTCAATTTCGCAATAATCAACCTTTTTAATGCTTTGGATTTCATGCATTGGCCTAGACAAGGCACAGTCGTAATCGCATTTGCTCATGATGCGCGTAGAGGCAGTAGTGAGCCCAGGACCCAGCGACATCGAGTAGCAAGCTACAAGCCCTAGATATGTCCGGTCGTCATGTACCGCAATATGTCAGGCAACGGCACCGTAGGCTCGACCCGGTGTGCATGGTGAGGCGCAATGTCAAACTCGAAGCCGGCACCACCACCAGATTTGCGGTGCACGCCGACGATCTCCATTTCATCCTCGCCCTCATCTTCACCCTCCTCTTCACCCTCTTCCTCCTCGTCGCCGTCCTCGTCCTCCAATTGCCGCCGGAGACCGGTGACAACATTCTGCACGCCGGCTTCGCGCTCTTCTAATGTGAAATTGCCGCCCCAGTTGCGCCGTCGCGCTTCTTGGTTGGCTTCGACCGGCGCCCATTCCCAGAGGCTGGCTAGTTGTGCGTCGCTGAGCGGGGCGTGCGCGGGTGCTGTCGCGGCGCTGGGATACGGTGTTGGATTTGAGGGATCTTGGGCGGGTGGATGGGCGGGCTCTGTGCCCGCGGCACGACCACGCGCCACCCAGTCCTCGACTCGGGGGTCGAGTTTGGTTCGGAGAAGTTGCTCGAGTATGTTCGCCTGTGTGCGGCCCGGGTAGTCGGGGCCCGGGTAGGCGACGAGGGAGGAGAGGAGGTCGGTATGGTCGGAGAGATGTTCGGAGACGCTGACGAGGTTATTCGAGATGATAGTTGCTTGGGATTGAAGAGAGGACCTGACGAGCTGGGTCAATTGGGGGAGCATTGGGGTGTGTCACGGAGATCGATGCGCGTACCATGGAGGCAGAGGGTCGCCCTGGTTGAGACTGGTGATTAATGAAGCTAACGAGCGAGTCAGCTGGGCTAATCGCTGGCGCGACTGCTCCAGGACTTTGATTTGATCTGGCGCGAGGGCGGCCATGTTGAGATTGGGGGAAGTGGAGATGCAAGGGAAGATGTGGTGGAGAGAACCGAGATCAGCGGGGGCGGAGCTACGTACTCTAGATTGGATTTCCACCAAGAGTCTGAGAAGAATATACGTACCATATATATATTTACAATATGAGTCGCATTGCTGAAATGGTACTAGCATTCAGCCTTATACCAGTCGCGTAATCTAACGTTGCGATGTACAATCAAGTTGAATAACAAGCCAGAGCATGGTATCCAAGAAGGACCCGTGTGTTAATTCCAACCGCATCTGAGGTTTATACTAGTCGAGTTTTGCGTTGGTTTCATCTTCGATAGCCCATTTTTGTTCCAACTGATTTATTGTTGGTTCGACCTCCACGAGAGGAGCCTTAGGTTGGTAACTTCAGATAAACGGGACCAATCTACCTAAGTACCGAGTTTGCTCAGCCCGAAGACATACTTGCAACAGATTATCTATTGATCTACTATAGCTATCTGCTTGTGTTGTATCCGGTGTTTCAAGTTGGTTTGTAGTTGACAGTTATACCAATGCGGCTCTCTTGATCCCTCCCGGTGGGTCCCTCGTATACTCTCGACGACACTTTTACCGTCGTTTAGTCTTAGGTCCCGTCCACAGGGAAGGAGGGACAGAGGGCCTCTTTGATTAGTATCCCTTCACTTATGAGAAGAATACCTAATAAAGGAAGAATTAGTATAAATCCAGGCCAGATCATGCACCCCGCCAACGTCCAACGCTCCCAGTCCCCCATCTCCTGTATCAGGCAATTGTCTGTCTTACACCATGTTATTTCCATGGCGAGTCTGTCTGGGCGTTTCTGTCTCCCATCTTCTAGGCCTCGTTTCAGGGATTTCAGTCCTGGGGTGGGCAGCGCTGACTGACCTAACACTTTGATCTCGGCACACGCAAGTCCAAGGAGGATAGGGAGGTTTGGCCTGGATCAGTGGGGTTCTCCCCACCAGGTAGGGCACAACGGCATCGATGAATGATTTAGTGACTGACTTCGATGACAGAGGTGGCCAATGACTGTCCGAATTATGACACCAAGAAGGCCGAAATGTTCTCCGTTGGCATGACGGAACTACATCTCTTGGGCTTTCCCACGACCTCGTCGAGCGTGCTGCCCTCGCAGGATAATAAATTCTGGCTTTCGCTGTTAGAAACGGGCAAATATCTGACCCAGGCCAAGACTCACACAGCACTTACGCTGGAGTTTCAGCGTCCCTCGAGGCAGACCAAGATGAGCAATGAATGGGTGGAGGTTCTCAAGAAGCTCCTCTGTGGCCCCGATGAACGGGTGGATATCGACGAGCATTTGACGGATCTGCGAGGTGTCGTTGGAGCATAA
Organism: Penicillium capsulatum; assembly: GCA_028828875.1. Taxonomy (NCBI): domain Eukaryota; kingdom Fungi; phylum Ascomycota; class Eurotiomycetes; order Eurotiales; family Aspergillaceae; genus Penicillium; species Penicillium capsulatum. Next base: position 3,944,475 of record JAQJZR010000009.1, on the reverse strand, counting down.
TAGAAAGTCCTGTCTGACCGGGAAAATCCAGGCGACGGGCCGTATTCCCGCTCCAAAAATAGCCCTTGGCAGTGCGTGTTGAAACGGCTGCAGAGACGGGACGAGCCAATCCAGTAGTCAAGCACAGATAGCCGACCAGAGTCTCGGCGGGGAGGGCACGGGTAGTCTATTTTAGGCTCAGGGTCAACTTGGTCGGGGACATAAATAGTCTTGTCGCCTGTATTGCACTTCTGATTTCTACCATTTGGATTCGAGAACCTCTTCACGAAAAGATTTGTTTTGTTGCTATAGATGAAACTCAGAGGGATATCCCTGCACATCCAGAATCAAAACACTGCAACGCCGTGGGCGACTCAACACCCTCGCTCGCATTCAGAAATCAACAAGCACCGGGTACAGACACACAGCCGGGTATTCATCCCCGCTCCCAACAACACAAGAGACCAAATCCAGGTCATGAATCATTACAAAGGCGGCTTCCTATCATACTCGGTTCCGTGGCTACTCACAGCGTGCGGCGGCAGAGCCCCGGACTCGTTGATCTCCTGCGGGAACCCATGCTTGGAGTAGTCATGGCCGTACCCAACTTCTTGTCCGCGGCCATCGTTATCCACGAATCCGAATCCCTGGCCGGTACCATATCCGCCCGCTGCATACGCATCGTGTGCGGGCCAGCCGCCGTTGCCTTGCTTCGGCGTGCCCATGCTAGGATCGTTCCAGCGGGCGTACAGCTGATTGGTCATGCGGTTTTCGCGGACGCGCTTGCGGCGGTGCCGGATGAAAAAGAAGCAGCAGGCGCCCACGGCGAGGAGAATGATGATAAAGCCTAGAATGGGTAGCGCGATCACGACACCCAGATTCACGTTCGACGAGTTGGCCCCGGGGGTCGTGAGCGACATGCTGGACGGGAGGAGGACTTGAGTGAAGATGCGGGACGGGGCGATGTTAAAGGCGTGGCCCCTTGGGGTTTGGAAGTGACAGTTGTAGCGGATGGATTCGAGGACTATATGGCGGACTGGTCAGTTTATTGTTCCCCCATCTCGTTCCGAGGTACGCACAGTTTGCTTGATAGACCTGGTTCGAGGTCAGATTATAGCAGAATGTGCAGGTGTTGACCACATTGTCCGCGAAACTGGGCTGCGAGCACCAGTTGTCCAGGCTGTTGCTGTCGGGCTTGCCGATATCATACTCTGCTGCGGTACGGATTCCGTCGCAGGCGACCGGACACGGCGAGGTCGTGTTCGTGACCTGCGCTGGGTGGTTGAAGACGCAACTCGTAAACGAGAAGCGGAGATTATCTGCCCAGCACATCTAGATTAGGACCATGGATCATCGGTGATCGCGGTGTTTCCACTGGACTTACATAGCGCCCAGTCGACATCGGTTTCCCCGGTCCCGGAATCCGAGTGCTTACTCTCCAGCTGACACGAGATACATTTTTGAAAGTCCGATCCCTTGCCGGTATCAAAATCCGAGTCTAGACAGGTAATCTCCGAAGATGTCGTGTTGGAGGTGGTTCCTGTTTTCCCACAGATGTCGGTGCAGGGCGAACCCGGGGTTGTTTTCAACCCCAGAACTGCGGGGAAGAGGCTGCTGAACCAGACGGCCAACACAACCATCGCCAGCACCCGGGAGGACTGGAGACCGCGGTCTCGTCGTCCAACCATGATGGAGGAAGGCGTACAAGGACGGTTGGACAGTTTCAGGGCCCTTTTGCGACCGCCGGAGACACGGTAGAGGCGTCGAGAGGAGATCGATGCCTAGCGCCGGCAAAGGGCGATCACCACATGCGAAGGGTTCGGGAGGAAAAGAAGCACAGTTTCAGAGGAGAAGCTCGGGAGGAAAGCTTCTTTTTTTCAGTGCCAGCGGCAGGTTCGCGCCGGGGCAACCGGGATGTGACGGCGCAGTGGAGGTGAATCGCAAAGACCAGTCGTAGTGGCCGGCGCGAGCGCAGCTAGTGCTCGCAGGATGCGAATGAAGACCGCCTCGCAGAGCCAGTGGCCGGCGCTTAGAGCTCATCGCCGACCGGACGAGGGGCCAATCGATGGAGAGTGGAGGCGTGACGAGTGTGATGGGCGCGGGCGCTTGATTGGTGTGACTGTGATCGGGACTGCATCTCCTGCACGAACTAGTGCACGACCCCTCAGGAGGGGACATCCTCATCGAGTAGGAGGCCAAGAGCCGTTGGTGCGGGAGGCTGATTCTTATAGATCGAGAGGGAGGTTGCACCTTGGAACGCTCGACTTGGCAGTCACGGAACGCCGAGGGGATGAACCACAAGAATAGCTAAGTACATTTCAATTTTATATAGATAGAAGAAATTAACCGAATTAATTCATCGCCACCAAACAGAATCAGGCGTGGGGCACCGCCGAAAGAATGGAAGAATAAACAGAAAGACACAATGTCCCCTCTCGAACCAACAACTTCTAGTTCCCCTAGAAATAGAACGAAACGAATCATCTTGAACCCCTCAACCATAGAGCTCGTCGTAGCCCGGAACCATCTCCTGGCGAGCCGCGGGCTCGGGCTCCCGGGGCCGCGGACGGGGAGCAGGCCGTTTTTCCGCCTGTGCAGCATGCATCGAATTAAACGCAAAGCGCGGCGTGTCGGGGGGTAGCGATGGCGCGGAGACCGATGATGCCCCCGTATAGCTCGTATGTCTCGATGCCGACGAGTGTTCGGTCGTCGAGCTCTGCAGGCTGACTCGGCGCATGCGCGAGGTCACTGACAGGGGTGGAGACTTGGAGGCATGATCGGGGTAAGAATCGTACTCATCGCGACCCATCGTATGGCCTCGATGAAGCAGTCCTGCTTCACCCAGTGTGTCTCGTCCTTCGTCGTCGTCATCCTCGTCGCATGATTCGTCGGTACTGGAGTCGAGATCCTGATCCATGTCAGGTCGGGCCCCATCGATCCCAAGACCCCGCGACGGCCGGTGATGATGTCGATCCGGACGGTGCCGTATATTTTCATCAAAGTATCCCTTGGGAATGGCTTCGTCCGCGTGCTCGAGGCCATGAGACTGGATATGCCGATGTCTCGATCCAGTGGTTCCTCGAGACCTCTGTAGGTCCACTGGATCCATTGCCAAGGGTTCCTGTGGCATGTCTCTCCGGGCATGTTGGGGCGCCGTGCCGGGCACATTTGTATTCATATGGTCCCATTGATTCCAGGATCCGTGCGTTGGAAAGCTGATGCCGGTGTCCCCCCAGCGCGAGTGCAATTCTGACGAGAGCCTGCGCTTCCGCTTGAACTTTTTCATGAGGTTTGCCATGGTATGGAAGACTTTGACCATCGGAGACACTGAGATTGGGTCGACCAGTGGACTTTTGAATCAGATATAATGGAGGAAAGGCAGAACAGGCCACGCTCCCTCATGCGCTGCGCATCTCAAGGCGGATTTTGGACTCCCTCAACAGAGAGCGTGGAGCTTGTTTCATAAACGACAGATGCGAGAGCGGGCGCAGACAGTCAGTTAGAAGATAGCGGGACTGGCGACTGGCCCGCATAAGGTGAAGTTTTCTCAAAAGCGTAGGAGTGTGAAGAAACGCCAACAACCCCACGCATGTCGATAGTCTGATCGAGAAAAGGCAAGATTTTCTCGCGAGTGCTTGACGGTTGGTGTTGAGGGTTCCAAATCGCCCAGCAGACAATGAGGGCACCCCTGCGAAGACCCGAAGCTCCGGCTCAACCCCTCTGGCGGTGGCCTTGGGGGCGCCACTTGAGAGATGATGCATGTTGGCACAGTCAACAGCGCTTCTGCGCGATGCAACGGTCGAGCTGCAAGCGCGAGAGGTGGCTGAAGGAGCCTAGCGGGCCGCAGTCAAGCGGGATGCCCCGATGGCTGCAGTGTTGGTGCGCAGTTGCAGGGAGGGGTTGAGACGAGTGGATAGGGCGGCCCCGGTCTCTTTGTCCCCGGCATGATCCATGGCAGGAAGGCAGATGCACCACCGGAGATGCAGTTGAAAACGGGGGTCGAGGGAATGAGTCAGGTATGGGCCGCACCCCGTTCGTTACTCGACGTCCGTGATGTCCTCGGGTGGGGCTTGCCTATCTTAGCCGCCGCTTTTATGAAGGCGCTTAGAGTCAGGCTGAGTGAACAGTCTAGACCGAAAGGATGGCCTACCTGTTAATCGCCTTATTCTCACTGTATCCTGGCGTCGCAGATCTTCCAATCTCTTCCCCCGCACACATAGTCATCGACACCAACACCTTCCCCTCAACACATCCGAGATACTAGTTAAACGATACTAGTTAAACAGAACGAATGCGGCATTTATTTACACTCCTATAAATCAATCAATATATATAGGCGGGTACTGGCAGGCTATGCTATCTCTAAGTCGGTGCATATAATTAGAAGAGCTTCGGGATCACTATTATGTGCTCCCTTAGTGTATATAGATCCCAGAAAGCTTTTGGGGTGTGAAGTAAGAATCGGGCGACCACGTTGTGACGATGTTTATACACCCGGGCATTCTCTATTGCATGATTTGCAATCCCATCACATTGCCATTCAAAATAGCCCGTCCTCTAAATGTATTTTCTCCAACAGTCACCAAGGCTATTTAACCAGAAGAGCACACCACTGCTTCTCCCGACCTTAATATTCAGCCATATTCTATGCCTCCGAGCTAAGAGATCGATACCAGGCCAAGTTAGGCATGGCATCTTCAGAGTTCGAGGTATTATCCTCTATCCGTTGAAGAGCCAAGTTGAGCCAATGAGGGCTTTTGGTAGATATATTTGGCGCCTTTGAAATTTTTGGGAATCTTTTTGTCTTCTGTGCGGACAGACACACTCTCGAGCGTAAGTTCGAAGTAGGAAACTTTCTGCGCATGCATATGAGCAATCACCTCTAGCACTTTTAAAGTCAGATTTCTCGTGGTATCTTCTTGCCGTCCGTCGGTGTAGATTGATTATATGTCGAGATAGAATTCGATCCCGCTGAACTATCGAGGAGAGCACTCCATAGGAGCCCGGTTTTGTCCAATACCCCCGTCACAGACCTTCTCTCTCCAGTATTCAGTGTGTCTAATTTGCCGCCTCCTTTGAGAACGGCGGATTTGCGTCATCTCCTGTGCTGAAGTAAACTCAGGTTAAGGTCTACACGAGGTCGGGGAAATGCGACTAAAAAGTTGGATGATCCAATATCATTCTGGGACCGAGGCTATGGTGCAGGGCCTCACACCAGTATGAAAAGGGAGAAAACCCAGAGAGCAAGGAAATCAAAGTATGTACCGGGGTCTGAACAATACATCACAGGGAAAGATAGCAATAAACCCGAGACACCGTCGCTCCTCATGATAGTCATGAATCCATCACACGGCCGTTCCGGCAGCCAAATTTTTTCACGTCGAGCACACGAAAGTCCCCAGCATTACCCGCCGATCCAGATTCAGCCAAAGTTCGTAATCAGCCGCGAGAGAACTGGTTTGCCCCGTCGTGGACCCTTATGCTGCAGCCCCGCTGCAGGCATTGGTTCGGACACGCTCCTTTCACTTCCCTCGCCTGATCGGGACGAGTGCCGCTCAGTCACGGTGGGACGGGAAGGCATGGCTGATGTTTGCCGAGCGTGGGACGCCAGCCTCTCGCGCGGCATGGGTGGGGAGTACTGGTCCACCTTGGACGGTTGATAGACGGATTGGCGCACGTCATTATAGTGGGCGGCACTCAGGCGCGAAGATCGCCCACTTGGGGCGTTGGGGTGGGCATAGGAGGTAAGGAGATCCGCGCTCGCCGTCGAGGTTGGGCGGATAGGCTGGTACTTGGATGGGTCGTACGTTGGCAACGCCGGATATCGGGCATGGTCCACCGAGGCTCGAGGCTGGTAATCCTGCTGACGACTGAAATCCGGGGCAAAGGAGGATAGGGGCCGGGGAAGGGCTGAGCGGGGCCCGTTGGGCACCGTGTAGATATCGGCCTTATAGGCCGGGGGCACCGGCAGTGGGGCCGGTCGTTCGCTCTGGATTTGTTTTCGGCGGGCTCGCTCCTTGCGGGAGAAAAGATAGAACAGGCTGCCCGTCACTGTGGGGGGTTTTCCAGGTTAGCGTGCATTATCATTTCGGACAGGTCCAAAAAAGAGGACGAACTGGCAAGGATTCCACCGCGGAAGGATTGATTAACGGGTGTGATTAGGATTGGGACAACCGGCTTGTCCTGGACTAGCGGTCGCAAGGATGCAGAGTCCCTGAACAGCTTGGACAATCAATCCCTCTTCTCCAGATTGGAGGTTGGCACAATCCCCTGGATCCGAGAAGTTGAAACACACTTGATGAGACATAGCGGGCCTTGATATATGCTCCGGCACGAAGCTTGACCTGACACATGGACCGTGTTTCAGAGATATTTTGAGACGGGGTAAAGATAGTAGCACATTTAGCGGTCTATAGATAGAAAAAGGCCCATAATTAGCCCCGGCTTTAGTGCCCGCACACGACGCCACGAATCGAACTTATGCGGGACAAATCACAACGGCACCAACTCTCCAGCGACGCGCTGACTGGTCTCTGCTCAAGCGCTAGGATTGTCGACAAATCACCATCGAGACGCCCAGCACTAACAGCGCACGACGCCTGGTTTCTGTATCTGTCAGCCAATCAGCACGGTCCGGGAATGGATGCAGCCATGTCCAAAACAAGTAGGAGAATCGCCTATTATTCACACCAAGCATCTCGGGATCGTCAATCTGTCTCGGAATAGCCCGGGCTTGTCGCCGTGGCTCCACATACGCGCAAATGGACACGTCGGTGTCAAATTTAGCGTGACGCTTTACGACTTTAGACTCGCGCTGCCGTGTGGTTGCGGGAAAGATTGAAGAGTTGACCACTGAGAACATGACTTGTTCAGATCTATCACGTATCCTTTTCGTGTCAGCGGTCAAAGACATGAAGCGATTCCCTGCCTCCAAGGTTGACTCCTACATGGGAAATGGACGACTGAGTTGATGCAGAAGCGAGCAGATATCTTTCATTCTGAAGGCTCTAGAAAAATATCCCGAAAGTAACCCCGCCAACGCCAACACCTATGATAATGCCGACAACTCCACGTAATGATAGGTTAAATACCAACAAAAGGAAAACTCCATCCATGTATATACATCATAGTCATCAATTATAAAGTTCCTCGGGATCGGGGACCATGGCCAAAGTCATCGGTTTCAACGACGAGGCTCGCTTCCGATCCGCCGCCACACACGGAGATGTTCTGCGTCGGGGCGGCAATCCATAGCTAAAACGAGGACTGGAGTTGTCGGAGCTATCTCCCACGCTGGATCGGAGACTGCGTCGATCTTCTTCCGAGTCCCGTCGAGACGAACCTTCATAGGATGGTCGTACATCCTGGCGTCGCTCATCGCTGTCCAAGTAGTCCGAGAACGAATCCCGGCGATCTCGGGAGCTGCGGTGGGATCGGGCAGACTGGCTTCTTGGGGAGACAGGAGTGCCCTCGAGGTATCGTCCGCTGGTGGGGATGTATCGGTACTGGGGGCCATGGGCGCGATGAGACTTCTCCGTCACTTCCGCTGTGTAGTTTTGCTGGATTGGCTTGTAGGCGTACCCGGATGTCGTTTGCTCCGATCGATGGGATCTCTCAATAGGCTCTTCATCTTGCAGTTGTTGAGGGCGAGATGCCAGGCGGACTGACAATCGACCGGGTCGCGAAGATCCCAGAGACAGGGAGCTATGCCGGGAGAGCGAAGTTGTGTGATTTAATCCGCCTTTGCTGGATTCCTCCGATCTTTCCTTCGCGGGACGGGCTGTGCGAGTTGAGGGACCATCTGGCACAAAGCCGGGTCCATAGGTCTGGGTGCGCGAGGCACGTCGATGGGGATTGTTGTATTGATTCCATGAACCATCGGTCGGGACGGTGATGTCCACATCGCCCCATCGAGAATGTAAGGGCTTGGGCGAGTCAGATCGACGGAAGATGCCGAGCGGTTTGTTGACAATCCCGGCCATTGTCAAATAAGATGTGAAGAGTAACGATATATGCGTGTGGTTTTGGTGAAAGAACTAGGATATGATGTTCGAGTGTCGGATACAAATTCCAAAGATCATCGGAGGAGAAGGAGGAGCCGGTACAGTCGCCGCGTTCAAATAATAGTCCTGGCTGGATGTAATCAGGACAGCCGGAAGTCGCAATAGATCAGCAGGCTTCAGCTCCGGAGATCTTTCCGAGGGACACCGGCTGAATACAAAGCAACGCAATATAATCCGCCAGAACGAGCTCGGATTGGACAGAGCCAAGATCGGGGTAAACCAGGGTCTGAATCGAAATCACAGCGTGGCGAGCCAATAACGGCAGATAACCCTAGCAAGTACCAGTTCAAGCTGAACTGACCAAAGACGCACAGAAAACAAGAAACAGGCAAGGCAAGGCAAGGACATAGAATCAAAGCACACGCAAACTCATACAAAAGCGAACCACCCTCGCAAAGCGATGCGGATGGAGGTTGTTTCAAGACCAGTTTGCCCGGTTGAAGAAACGCCTGAGCTCGAGCGGGAGGCGACGGGATATAAAGCTTGTTCGATGGTTCGCCAGCCCATCCGGCTGCGTTATTAGACGACACGAAATGCATGACCTGGATCCCTGAAGGATCGGCGATCGACAAGAAGGACAGCTGCCCGCCGGCCGAGGCCAATGGGAAAGGTGCATTAGCGCCGGGATGCGGGACGGCGGAGGCTGATCTGCAATTGACAGGGGATCAAGTTCCTCAATTAGCAACCTTTGTCGCCCGAAATAGAAATCAATTAGCTGCAATTTGGACGCCCGCGTCGGGTGCAACCCTCCCTCAATGCAGGCTAATTAGCAGGTATTTTTAGAACGAGCCTCGTGCACACCCGCATAAGGCGTGACCAAAATACTCCTTGAAAGGGAAAGATGTCAACAATAGAACACGACATATCGAGACGATGACATCATGACCTGATGACTTGCGAACGGATGGTCGGAGTATCTAGGCACATTTTGAATGCTACGCGCAGCTGGGCAGTTTAATGTTGCGACAGAAAGAGTGTGTTCAGGCGAACTGACTGGCAGAAAATACGCCCACGCGTTAGTGGGGTGAAGATGAGCATTAAAATATTTAAAGCATCAATTCCCATAGATCCATGCTTCGTAATCCTCCAAAAGTACATCAGACTGTCATTTATGAACGAAGATCCTTCAAGCTATATCCTACACCATCGGAAGATGGGAGTAGCCTCGACACCATTTGTTATATGTTCCGATAAATCAAACGTTGTCGGAAATGTCGCACGCACGCAAGATCCTCTTACAGTCCCGAGGGGACAGGGACGGAGGGGGAAGCGGAGGCGCGGGAGGTCAGGAAGCTGGTAGGCACGGGAACCTGGCGCTCCTCGAGACCACCAAGGCCGGGGAGGCCGGTGGGGAGGCCGGTAGGAGCACTGGTCGGGATACCAGTCGGGAGGGGGAAAGGCAGGTCAGAAAGACCAGGGGCCTGGCGCTCCTCGAGACCACCGGCGCCGGGGAAACTAGGGAGACCGGTGGGGAGGCCGGTAGGGAGGCCGGTGGGGGCGCTGGTCGGGATACCGGTCGGGATGGAGAAGGGCAGCTCGGAAAGACCGGGGACCTGGCGCTTCTCAAGACCACCGGCGCCGGGGAAACTGGGGAGACCGGTAGGGAGGCCGGTAGGAGCGCTAGTCGGGATACCAGTCGGGATGGAGAAGGGCAGGTCAGAAAGACCAGGGACCTGGCGCTCCTCGAGACCACCGGGGATCTGGGGAAGACCAGAGGGAAGGCCAGACGGAAGGCTAGAGGGAAGGCCAGCAGGGACCTGGCGCTTCTCCTCGAGACCACCGGCGCCGGGGAAGCCAGTGGGGAGGCCGGTAGGAATGCTGGTCGGGGTACCAGTCGGGGTACCAGCAGGGATCTCAGTGGGCAAAGGGAGACCCTGGAAGGGAGGGCCCTGGGGGCCCTGAGCAGCGGGGAGGGCGAGGGCACAGCCCATCAAGCCCATAGCAGCGGCGCCGGTGTACTTCATTGCGAAGGTGTGTTGGGTTGGTTGATTAAGTAGTGAGTTCAACGAAAAAGAATGGCGAGATGTGGGACGTTGACCACACTGGGGAGATATCAGTGTATAGATAAGAGGTATAGATCACGAAGAAGATCGCGACGGGTGCGCGGGTCTTTATACTCCGTAGAACACCCTGAATGGGTCAAGCCTCGATGGCTGGGTCCTCGTGCTGGAGCCGCCGTGATCGGGCAAATGAGTCCAATAATTCGCCGTTTTTCAAGGCTAAGTCGTCATATGCAGCAGAAAGGACATTATTGCGGATGTCGATCCCTCGAAAGTTTTCGGTGGGTCTTGTGGGGCGTCAGGGACAGGAACGAGGGATTCGGCGTTGCCATTGCTTTGTCTCCGGGGCTGAGGTATTTTCCATGGGTTACTGCGGGTGTATTGTTGGTTCACAAACGGGAGACCCTCTTGCACGCATGGAAAGTGGTTCGAATCGAACCACAGTACGGAGTAGGCAGGTATCATCGGTTCGCTTATGTTGCTTGATTGGGCAGCCTTGGACGCGCCGAACCACGAAGCGATGATCATGTTCCTTGTTAATCGGGGCCGAGGTGGTCTGACCATATCACATCGCGCGATGGAAGACGGGAGATGAGTGCTCTGCGAAGGCCGAGGCTACCTGCCGCATCAAGTCGACGGGGGCCAGGTCCCTGGAAAGGAGCACTATCGAGCTGAATCTCGGATAGACCCTTGGTTTAGTGGTTTGCACAGGGCTGGCTATTGCCGATCCAACCTGCGATCACGACATTCAGCGTCAACTCTGAGCGCAGTTGGAGTACTTCGCACGTCACCACGGGGGGGTCCTCGGCCAGAGACCATGAAAGCGACTCGGAATTGGACATCTCTACGGAGTACTCCGTACCCTTTGGAAGTCGCCACAACGCCAAGGCTGACACAGAGACTGTATCAGGGCAGAAGGGTGGACACGGGAAACAGTCTGTGAAGGGAAAAGGATTCCCCACTCCTCATGATTGATAATAAACTAGCCAATTGCGACTGGCAGATCGACAACCCCGAACCACTTCAACCAGCAGTCGAACTTTTGGTCTTGTAACAGGGCGATTCGAGGTCATGATTTTGCGACGGAGCACCTCCTCCATGGAGCACGGGGTGCATGACGTGCGTTTCAACGTGGCTGCACCCTCCAACGGCCATAGATCCGGACACATGGTAGAAACCACGGTGGCGCCCGCCGCATCTTGGGGATGCAAACCGCCAGTTGAGCCAGGAAGATAAAGTTCAATAAAATGCAATCCTCTGTCGAAAACTCACGCTGGGGGCGTCGTCAGCCTCGAATCCTTCGAGCTCCGAATGGACGGGACCTTGCAGTCTAAACCCAAGCAAGAGTTGGTTAGCGCCCAGAGTGGGGTCATGATCAACATCCCCTTTTCTCAGGGCGAGAGGGAGGATTTGAAAGGGTCAAAGAAAGTTCGGGGGGAAGATGCATCTCGGAGCCGTAAACGAGATAGTTTGCGGGTACTCCGTAACTGGACTATCATCCTAAATCACACCCCCGAAGTACGATATGCGGATTACGGAGACTCCGTATTCCAAGAAATCATGGCAAGGAAGAACTCCGAGAACGTGTCGATGTTTCCTGCTTCTGGCAAGTGGGTGTCCCCCTCAGGTGTCCAACAGAACCACTCCCGGGCCCAGAACAAAGCCAATCTGTACTCCGGACTGAATTTGAGGCTGTCGATCCCATCTAGGCTGCTCGAAGGCAGGGATCTAGAAACCTTCCAAGGTGCCATGCCAACGGCTCTTTGACTTGATGGGTATGTATTCGAAACGGATCTTCGCTACCGAGTATATACATTGGATATCGCTGTCAGGATGGTCGGCCAACGTCCGATATAGCTACATGTCCCAAACTGAGGGATCAAAACAGGGAAGCGAAACGCCCGTAAATGAGATGCCCCCGGAGACCGTCTAAACAAACAATGGCCCCGAAAAGTCGGAGTCTCGACTCTCTTCGAGCCAAAGTCTTGGGGGGACCTGGGAGCGACGAGCGAGACTCTGCACGGGTCCTTCCCGTCCAAGAGGCCCGCCTCAAAAGCAGTGCAACACCACTTGACGCATGCAAGCTACCAGGCATAGCTTCATGGTGGCTATTCGCCCCAAAAACATGACAGCACATGCTACTGGCTTGTTTCAGCGGGGTTTCCGTCTGGAAGAATCGGGAGAACTTGGGTGGACACTCGGCGTCATACTGAGAAGGTGGCGAGAGGAGGGGGAAAGGGCCATGGAAACCTCGCGGGCCGACGGTGCAAAGACCTGTTTGGGCGACTCTCGCCCTGAAACCGAGTGTTGCGACCTACCAGACGAGAAAGAAGACCGCCGAGATCGGACAGGGCTGCCCACTCCATGACTCAAATGGTCACTGTAGGACGATGGCCCCCAGGAAGTCCGTAGTCCCATTAACGGTGGACGTGAAGGGAATGTCAGCTCGTCTTCTTCCTCTCCCTCGCTCCCCGACTCGGCTGCAAATATCCCACTGCCAAACGAGATTGAGGATCGACGCTGGTGGGCCTTGGGCCGGAACTGCCCGGGAAGTAGGTCGTTCGATCTTGACAATGGTGGTTGCTCAAGCGATACGGGGCTTTGCGCCTTTCTCAGCTCTTGAGAGGTATGGCTTCTTGACGCGCAGCGCGGGCGCCTTGGCTCTAACTCGTGACTGTAAGAACCACGCCGTCGATTGCGGATCCGTCCTCCGGCTTTGCTGCCAGTTGAGTCGACCGATTGACGGACGAGGCTACGCTTGCGCAACTCCAATTGAGCCGGACTGAAAGCCACTCGGGCCCGCATCTGTTGAATAGCCCCGTCTAGTGCAAGCTCGATGGCGCAGTGATTCCTGATCCGGCTTAATCTCGGCCAAGTCGCTCGTTCTCCACTAAGACAAGCCTCCAGCATGAACTCCGTGGTTGGGTTCTCGAGTATCCGTGGGAAATTGGAGGAGATCAATTCAGGATAGATGTTGATGTCGCCGCTGTATTTCTGGTTCACGATTGACGCCAATTTAGTCATCGAGGTTGGAAAAACCCCCAGCTCTGAGAGGACTGTCATCCGGTGAAGAACTTCGTCTTTGGCCAGGTGAGTCATTGTGTTCAACCATCGCGGAACAAAAGACGAGCCTTGCTCACTTGGGCTCATCGGTCCATCCTCTTTGGGAAGGAAAGGCACCACGTGAGGGTTGACTTGTGAGACAATGAAGTGGTTGACATTGAACATCTCGGACAGTCGTGTCATTGGAAGATCCCCGTCTACCGAGCCGTCAATATACTGCTTGTGGGAGTCATTCCATGGTATTGGCTGTCCCGTGGATGGATCTTTGGCCATCAAATTGTATGGTCTAAACACTAGCGGCACGGAGCAAGACACAGCTCTGAGAAAATGGAGTTAGATTTCGATTTGGAACTGTGCTGGTGGGAAGAGTCAACTTACACAGCAGACCAAATCAATACATTTGGTGCCGAGATGTAGTTTAGAAGCCGAGGGAGCTCATACATTCCGGCGCTCGACACGCAGATGTTGAGAATTCGACGGGTCCGATTATACGCCTCTTGGAATGTCATGTCTCCTAGCCACCTCCGCATGGTGTTGGCCAGATGAGAAATATCCAAAAATGATCCGAACTTCAGAAAACGGGTCATCTTCTGAAATATGTTCTCCTCTTCGCCACGTTCATTGAAGACATTAAAATCACCATGCGCATACGTTTCCAGGAGACCCGGCAGTTCATCGTCCGTGCGGGTGCAAAAGACCGCACAGACAATACTTCCTGCCGAAGCCCCGGAGATGATGCGCGGGATGAGCTTGGCCTCATATAGAGCCTTGAGCACGCCGATATGGTTCATGCCGAACGTAGCGCCTCCGGAAAAAAGCAGAGCACTCCGACCAAATGCTTGCCGAGCAGCCAGCAACTGGTCTAGAATATACTTCAGCTCCAACCCATCGCAACGATCATCAACCGATAGTTCCACTAGGGTGCTGATCGTGTCAAGCGCGGTGGTGATATATCGATCGATCAGGTCTTTGGTTCCAATATGGGAATGGCGGTAGAGGGAAGCGTTGCTCATCTGCCCCAGGTCGCGGCTGAGCGCCGTCCGGACGAGAAACAACATACGGCTCACATCGCAACTGATGCGCGCCTCCTCCAGTTGTTTCAGACGGTTCTGGACCAGCTGAGGGTGGTATTCGGTACATTCGACGGTCTGTTTCCAAGTGTTGTTATCTTCCAACACATCCAACTCGGTGGCACAGTTTCGCCATTCCTCGTACGACACAGCCTACAGCGGGAATCAAGATTAGATTGGTGACTCTGCAGATGCGACCGCCTGCCAGGTACCGGCGGGGTTACTCACATGTTTGATCTTTAGATAGAGGACCTGTTTGCGATCCTCGATTTCAGCCCGTTGCCTGCGCTGCTCTGGCGTCAGGCCATCGCGATAAGTGTGTATAGTATCCCCGGCCCAGGTCCATGAGTCCTTCACGAGCGAAGATACGGCGGGGATGGAGATCGCCTTGCGGAGGGAACGTGGCAGGGAGGCACGGATCTCGGACTCCTGGCGGCATCGCGAACGGATGGTGGAATCGCCCACCACCGACATAGCAGGCCTGTGCATCGGGAGCAAGCCATCCAGCCGGACGGTCGATATGGCCCACGCGGAATCCAACCTCCAACAAGGGCGCGTGCTTCTTTATGAAGTCGAGTTTGGCGGTCTGCGACGACGTCACGAGGGCCAATGGAATTCCGCCCGATTACCCCGACCGTGTCTTGTCGTGCCGATTCAAGGTGGATCTCCGGGGAAAATCGTGCAGGGTAAAATTGCGGAGGGTCGAGGGACGTGCAGTGGGAATCGATCGACTCTCGATCATCTGAACTTGTTCAAGCCCGGGGATCGCGTTCCTGTTCACATGCCGTTGCATGTGAAGAGTGTCCTGACCCACGGGACTACATACAGTGATTACCATGCAAAGAGACGCCATCCTGAGGTTCCAATTATAGTACAATACACGCAGGAAGTCAAGTCTGACATAGCCATTCCTGAAGGACTTGTCTCGCCCGTGCTTCAACGCCGGCTTCCCGCCAGAAATGCCCGGCGCCCTCGATCACACAACCCCGGAATTGACTCTGGTTCACGCGGGCCAACTCGGCTGACCACGTCTGTAATTTCCGGGCGGAGGTAAAGGTGTCCTGATCCCCATATAACGCCAATGTGCGATGCGTGCTCAGCTGCTCACTGGGCTGGACGGGTCGGGCCTGAGCTGACACGCCCGCCACCCTCACTGATAGGCTGGAGAAGACCGTCAAGGCTTGACTGACCGGGGGCAGCAGCGGTGACACGAGCAAATATGAGATCGAAATCGACGCGTGTAGCCCGGGTTCATCAGTGTCACCGGTACTGGCTACGCAGGGCTCTGGCAGCGACCGGGCAGCGATGTTCCCGGCTGCCTTGCCGATCTCGTGGATAGGCGTGTTCGGAGCAGATCTTTCGCCGCAGAAGAGATCAAGCATGACATCAAGGGTCGGGACGTGCGAGGCGATCAGAGACCCGTAAGAATATCCACCGAGGACAAGATGAATGCGTTGGTCTGCTCGGGCCGATGGGGGATTACCGTGCCATCTTTGTGTTGCAACCTGAACATGCTGCAGATGCTGCATCATAAACCCGTAAAATGACGCATAGTCGCCCAATTCAGGCCTTGCAGTCCAACTAGTTCGTCCTTCGGAGTTTCCTGCTCCACTGCAATCATCAATTAGTGGGGGTTCTCCCATGTTCGTGGGAGGGAGGGACACACCGGAAATTGAATGTCCCTACGATGTAGCCTGCTCGTAATAGTTCACATCCAATAAAACCCACGACCGGGTCATCGTAGCAGCCGCCAAGCGGAGCATATGGATGGGCAATGATCGCACCGCGGATGGTTGGGGTTGATTGTATATCTTGGAGCCAGTGAGGGAGATACAATCGACATTGGAGTTGACAGCCGTCATGAATGGACGGGATAGCGAAAGAGAAAGCGGGAGAAGGAATATCCATAATTGACCTCGGGAGTGAAGTATCCTTCACATCCTTCTCGCTCGATTCAGCTGCTGGTCTTGGGTGTGAGGTTTGTTTGGGGTTGGTTGAGATCGGCCCGCCGGACGGTAGCTTATCGATTCGAGTTTACAAGGAGTTTGTCATCACTTAATCATTTAACTAGTTAATTAAATGACTGGTTCTCTATGTGAACATAAATATAGGCTATGCTTGAGGCCAGTTTAGGCCATTTAAGATCCAGGGAGGAGCCATGCTGGATCGGGCTCGTCGTCTTCTGACCTAGATGCGCTATCGGTATGATGGACATCTCCATCCTTTAACAAATCCGCTGGTGGCTCGGGATCATCATTCTCTAGAGCTTCTGCACGGATATCTCTGGGACTTTCAGGTGCCTCCTTTTCTTGGGATGGTGAAGCCTCGGCCTCTGTGTCACTCGCTGAAACACCAAATGCTGGGAGAAGCATGCCGCGAGCCTCCCGGAGTGCTTCGAGCTCGGCGGCAATGCAACAGACAAGAAGTTTCCATTCTTTCCCCTCCGAATGCTCCAATTGATCCTTCAGGCGCTGGGTCGTTTGCTCCAAGTCACCCGTAACACTCGTGGCCAACTGTGCCTTGGCCCCATGGACCTGTGTACCGCTTCGCTCTTGCGTGTCCAGCTGTATGTAACGGCGCATATAGACTCCAAGCCGTTTTTCAAAACCGGAAATATCGGCCATGACCTCTTTCCAGACGCCACCGCCCTCCTCCAGGGCCAAGATCTCTGCTACCACAGCCTGCTGCTTGTTCCTTAAGTCTTCTTGTTCCTGCCGCCAGTGTTCGCGTGCCATATCAAGAGTCCTGCGCTTGGGACTCAGGGCGTAAAGGTCGATTCACCCATTTTCGGTGATAAAGGCTGAACTGGAGGATTTTTGAGGTACCTTCGAACGTCGGACTGGAGGAGAGTCAAGGATTCATTATAAGAGGATAGTTTGGCGTCAACAGAGTTGCCAATATTGGAAAGCTCACGGACAATGTATTTATGCCTTGCTTTCATCTCGAAAAGCCTGGTTTCAAGCTCATGAATGTCAGTCTCTAGGCCATGTGCCTCTTCTTGCAGGCGCTTGGACCGTTGGTTATCTCGATCATTGCGAATGATAGAAATTGCTTCTTCTAATCCATTCCGCCGAGAATCGAAGCCATCGATTTCTTGAAGCGCATGGTCTCTCTCATCTGCCTGAGACTCGAGTATCTCTCGCTCCTCCTCTCGCAGCTTCAAGAGATCGTGGATTGACCGGAAGATACCACGGCGTGCATCTTGAAGCCCGGTTCTCTTGACTCGGGGTTGTTGCGTGGGCAGTGTGGAGGGAGATTGAGAGCGACCAGCGGCTGAGGATGTTGGCGTGAAGCTACCGTCCGATGCCTCGCCGGCTCGGGACTGGCTAAGCCCAAAGGAAAGGGCTTCGCTTTGCGCATCGATCAGAGATTGGAGATTCTGCTGGATACTCCTTGTTTGCCGTTCGATGCGGAGAAGGGGATCATGGTGGTACATCGAAGCAGATGCGGGCACTGGCGGTAGCCGTTTGTCACGGAACGAAAGCAATGTTGACATTTTGAGAGGATAGCAAGAGGACTCGGTAAATACAAGGAGCAAAGGACAAGAAAAACACGTCCGGGGACCAGCACTCTTTTGTCATTGCCCCAAGACAAAAGCCACAGATCAAGCGATGCGCGCAGCTGACCCATCATTATGCGCCGTGCACGTGACCCGTACAGTCAGCTCCGTTGACGTTGACTCGCGCCTGCAAGCTTCTGTTGTCCGCTTCCAGCTTCCATTCTGTACACTTCATCCCGTCGCCTTCTTTCCCTTATCTGCCTTTTGCCCGAGTGCTTGCCATCCTCTGATCTGGGCTTGCATCACTAGCGCCACATCCTTTTTGCTCTGGGGCTCGTCCGCTGCCTCCCCAAAGCTCCCTCCCGTTGGCGTTGCTTCATCACGCCAACCATCACACCACCTGAGCTTGACCTCGACTCGAACACCAGCCGTTATCCTAATTAAAGATGGTCGGACTTGTTTCGGCCGCCGGTCTGGTCGGCTTTCTTTCCGAGCCCGATGCGGAGCTCAAGGTCTTTGCCTTGAAGTCATTAGATTCCCAGATCGACCTGCTGTGGACAGAGGTTGTCAACGCCGTTCCCGAGATGTATGTGGAAAAGCTATCAAAACCCTTACCTGAATCCGACGCACACTCCCTTCGTGCGATCGCCCTCACCAAGGTTCTCACGGTGAGACCACTGCTGACTAGATGACTCCAGAGAGGCTCTATACGAAGATGAATCATTCCCGGAACGAGAACTAGCTGCGTTGGTCGCCTCGAAGGTCTACTATCATCTGCAGGAATATAATGAGAGTATGGTCCTTGCGTTGGGTGCTGGCAAGCTGTTCAAGCTTGACGATGGTGGCGAATACGAAGAGACTATCATCGGTAAGCCTTCTGTGTCTAGATCTATCCTGTGCTATTTACTAACGCGAAGTCGCATCGATACAGCAAAATGCGTTGATACATTCATCTCCCTATCTGCCGCACAGCACCCCAGTGGTGGCGACCAGCCCGCCAACCTTAACACCTCCTTCCCGGCATCCGGTGATGGCGCCACAAGTACATCAGCAAGCCTCACTTCCCCAATCACACCATTCTCGAAATCTGCCTTGCCTTCGAAGTCCTTGCTCTCGCGTGCGGAGGTCCCTGGCCTTGATGCCGCCCATCCCGGGGGTGATGACACCAGTGTTCAGCACATCGAAACGCCCCTTGTCTTGAAGCGCGGTGTTCAGGGCCAGCTACAGACGGTGATTGAGCGTTTGTTCGAGGAGTGTTTCCGACAGAAGCGCTATCGCCAAGTCATTGGAATCGCAATTGAGGCCAAGAGCTTGGACGTGCTTCGTCTAGCTATTGGTCGCGCCAGCAATGACGAGAAGAAGCAACAGGGCGAGTCTCGTCGTAGTGAGGAGCTTATGGAATATGTCCTTGACATTTGCATGAGCATTGTCCAGGAGCGAGCTTTCCGGAACGAGGTTTGTTGCTTCATGCGCCTGGTGGTCCGAGCTATTGCTAATAACATTTCCTGCGGTTTAGATCTTGAAACTGATCCTTGACCTACTTAATGAAATTCCGGCCCCCGACTACTTTTCCATCGCCAAATGCGTCGTCTATCTTAATGAACACTCCATGGCCTCCGTGATTCTCCGTCAGCTGGTTGAGAAGGGTGACCCGCGGTCTCTCGCGGTCGCGTACCAAATCTCCTTCGACCTTTATGACAACAGCACTCAAGAATTCCTTCACAAGGTGCGACAAGAGATCGCCGAGCTCGTTCCGCAGCACCACGCCGATAAGGAGAATGAGCCCCTGGAGCCTAGAGAGTCCGATGCATTGCTCGGAAACCAGTCCAGCTCAACCCGGGCATCTGAAGAAATATCGGATGAGTCGCGTACCGCGTTCAAGAATATACTCGCAATTTTGAATGGCGTTAAGACTATTCAATTGAATTTGGAGTTCTTGTACCGAAGCAACAAGGCCGATATTGCGATCTTGAATAAGATTCGAGACAGCCTCGAGGCTCGGAATTCGATCTTCCACACCGCAGTCACTCTTTCGAATGCATTCATGCACGCCGGTACCACGCATGACAAGTTTTTCCGCGACAATCTTGAGTGGCTTGGCAAGGCCGTGAACTGGTCCAAGTTCACAGCCACTGCCGCCCTGGGTGTCATCCACCGCGGTAATGTTGGGCAAGGCCAGAAGCTCTTGCAGCCTTACCTGCCTCGCGAACACATTGCCGGTGTCGGGGGCTCTGGTTCCGTTTACAGCCAGGGAGGCTCTCTGTACGCTTTTGGCCTCATTTACGCCAACCATGGTGGTATGGCCGTTGACCTCATTCGTGACCACTTCAAGAAGGCCACGGAAGAGGTCGTTCAGCATGGTGGAGCCCTCGGTCTGGGTGTCGCAGGCATGGCTACTGGTGACGAGGGCATTTACGAGGATCTCCGCAATGTTCTGTACACCGACTCTGCTCTCAACGGAGAAGCGGTTGGTGTTGCCATGGGTCTCGTCATGCTGGGCACCGGTAACATGAAAGCGCTGGAGGACATGATTCAATATGCCCATGAAACCCAACACGAGAAAATCGTTCGTGGTCTGGCTATGGGCATGGCATTGATCATGTATGGCCGCCAGGAGGGTGCTGATGAGCTGATCAATGGTCTGCTCAGCGACGCTGATCCAGCTCTCCGCTACGGTGGTATCATGACTATCGCTCTGGCTTACTGCGGCAGTGGCAGCAACAAGGCCGTTCGGAAGCTGCTGCACGTCGCTGTCAGCGATGTGAATGACGATGTCCGCCGGGTTGCCGTGCTCAGCTTAGGTTTTATCCTGTTCCGCAAGCACCAGAGCGTGCCGCGCATGGTCGAGTTGCTCTCCGAATCCTACAACCCCCATGTGCGGTACGGTGCTGCCATGGCTCTCGGTATCTCTTGTGCCGGTACCGGGTTGCATGAGGCTATTGACCTCCTGGAGCCAATGCTGAAGGACTCTACCGACTTCGTTCGACAGGGTGCCCTGATTGCCCTCGCCATGGTTCTTGTCCAACAAAACGAGGCCATGAATCCCCGCGTTACCAGTCTTCGGAAAGCAATGATGAAGATGATTGGTGACCGTCACGAAGATGCTATGGCCAAGTTCGGTTGCGCTGTGGCGCTGGGTATTATCGACGCCGGTGGACGTAACTGCACCATCAGCTTGCAAACCCAGACCGGCAATCTGAACATGCCCGGTATTGTCGGCGCAGCTGTGTTTGTGCAGTACTGGTACTGGTTCCCCTTGACGCACTTCCTGTCCCTCAGCTTTGCCCCTACGTCTGTTATCGGCGTGGACCAGAAGTTGGAGGTTCCGGAGTTTAAGTTCCACAGCAACACCCGTCCTAGCCTCTTCGACTATCCCCCGGAGCAGCAGGTGAAGACCGAAGAAGCCCCGGAGAAGGTGAAGACCGCTGTGCTTTCGACAACAGCACAGGCCAAGCGCCGTGCCCAACGCCGAGAGAAGCAGGCGCGAAGAGAGAGCATGGATATTGACCAGACGCCAACCACTCCTAAGGTATCCGATCAACTGCCCGAGAAGATGGAGACTGACGAGGCCGTGCCCAAGGCCGAGGGCGAGGAGAGCAAGGAGGGAGAAAAGGCCGTTGGAGAAGGCCAGAAGAAGAAGGTGGAGCGGGAAAAGGTTGGATATGAGCTGGACAATATGTCGAGGGTACTCCCTGCGCAGCTCAAATATCTCACTTTCCCTGACCCGCGGTACGAGCCCGTCAAGAGAGTATGTTTACCATTCCTTCATTTCACGAAACACCATTTACTGACTACTTTCTCTCTCCAGCCCACCGGAGGTGTTGTGGTTGTTCTTGACAAGCAGCCCGACGAGCCCCGTGAAGTCCTCGAGCTCAAGGCCAGCAAAGAGACTCGTCAACCGGCTCCCCCTACCGAGACTCTACAGGACCGGCTCCAAGCCGCCATCGGCACCGCAGCTTTGCAGACTCCTCAACGGGCTGCTGCTCGAGCTGCGCTGTCCGACTCTGGCCCCGGTGCGGCGGCGGCGGCCGGTGTGTTGACGGCAGTGGATGAGGACGAGGAAGGAGTGGAAGATGCGCCTCTTCCCGACGAATTTACTTATGAATCGGAAGAAGAGGAAGAGTAGTTGAGGTTCCTGCAACATAAACTCTTTGACGTTGGATGTATTACTAGATTCGTCGGGCCCTGCCTGATCTATTCGGAGAACACTTCCGCTTGTGATATGAAGTATTTCTGTTTATTTAATTTGGGATATCTGGCCAGTTGTAGAGTAAGACGGTCATCAAGCAGGGGCGCCATCTGATGATGGCCGTACGGCGGGCCCTGCATCATTCCATGTAAAATCTACTCTTGAATTCCACGAATCGCATAAACCCCGACGCCTTCACATGCGAGGCGGCTTACTCAGCCGCCTCGGCATTTCAGTCGCGGCGATGACGCAGGACGAGCCAATGACCGCGCCCAGATTCGGCGATGACCGACATTGATCAGCGGCCGAGGGACAGGTGAAGGCCCAGCTCCACCCCGAACAACCATTGTTTTGTCCGAGGCTACCGAGAGCTTGTGGGATCTGGCACGGGGAACGCGTTCGGGCTCATATATTGCACATGCTCCATCTACCCCGGAGTTG
Organism: Penicillium capsulatum; assembly: GCA_028828875.1. Classification (NCBI taxonomy): domain Eukaryota; kingdom Fungi; phylum Ascomycota; class Eurotiomycetes; order Eurotiales; family Aspergillaceae; genus Penicillium; species Penicillium capsulatum. Next base: position 3,922,171 of record JAQJZR010000009.1, on the reverse strand, counting down.
AGCCTTTTCTCTCTTCCCCACGACCCTGTTTCTCTCAACCTATCTCCCTTATCATACCTCCCCCTCACCGTCATTATGTCAAAGACCTTTACCAAGGAAGATGTCGCGTCGCATGCTAAAGGCGACAGCTTATACATCGTTATCGACGAGGACGTCTACGACGTATCAAAATTTCAAGACGAACACCCTGGTAAGTTCCTTGCTGGTACAACTCGGATTCCGATGAGGCTTCCGATCTTGCGATCACATGCGCTGACGGGAGTCGCAAACAGGTGGAAAAAAGAGTACGTCAAGATCCATGCACCATCCCTCCGCGCACTCCATATTGACCCGTCCGCAGTTCTCCAGCGAGTTGCCGGGAAAGATGCCTCGAAGCAGTTCTGGAAATATCACAACGAGGGCATCCTGAAGAAGTACAAGGGCCAGCTTCAAATCGGCTCTTTGGATACCAAGAAAGCGGCGCCCGCGCCCACTCCCACTCCAGCTGCGGAGCCCAAAAAGCCGGAGCCGAAACCACAAGCCGCCGCCTCCCCCTCCTCATTCCCTCCCCCTGCAAGTGCCGCGCCGCAGGATCCATTCGGTGATCTGGTCCCATTCGCTGACCCGGCCTGGTACCAAGGTGTAAGTGCTCTCGTCTTGGACCGACAAAAAATGCGAGTCGAGACTAACGCGACTCTGATCTGATATAGTACTCCTCTCCATACTTCAACGACTCTCACGCTGCTTTGCGCGAAGAGATCCGCACATGGGTTGAAAATGAGATCGAACCTTACGTAGGCGAATGGGATGAGGGCAAAGAGGTTCCGGCCCACATATACAAGCAGATGGGCGAGCGCGGCTACCTGGCGGGTCTTTTGGGTGTCAAGTACCCCGAGCAACATACCCCATACCGAGTGGCATCCGTGCCACCGGAGCGGTGGGATCTGTTCCACGAGATGCTGCTGGCCGACGAGCTCTCCCGCGCTGGTAGCGGTGGCTTAGTATGGAACTTGGTCGGTGGATTTGGCATCGGCTGCCCTCCGTTGGTCAAGTTCGGGAAGAAAGAACTCGTCGACCGGATTCTGCCCGGCATCTTGGCCGGTGACAAGCGTATCTGTCTCGCCATCACTGAGCCGGATGCCGGTAGCGATGTGGCGAACCTTGGTTGTGAAGCCAAGCTCAGCGAGGACGGGAAGCACTACATTGTCAATGGCGAGAAGAAGTGGATTACCAACGGCGTGTGGTCCGACTACTTCACAACCGCTGTCCGGACTGGCAAGCCTGGCATGAATGGTCTCAGTATGCTGCTTATTGAGCGCGAGTCCGGTGGCGTGAGCACTCGTCGTATGGACTGCCAGGGCGTGCTCAGCAGTGGCACTACCTACGTGACCTTTGAAGATGTGAAGGTTCCCGTGGAGAACCTGATTGGCAAGGAAAACCAGGGCTTCAAGGTCATCATGACCAACTTCAACCACGAGCGCATTGGCATCGTCATCCAATCTGTGCGCTTTGCCCGTGTCTGCTACGAGGAGGCCATGAAGTACGCGCACAAGCGCAAGACATTCGGAAAGCGCCTGGTTGACCACCCCGTCATCCGCATGAAGCTGGCCCACATGGCCCGCCAGATTGAAGCCACCTACAACTGGCTGGAGAACATCATTTTCCAATGCCAGTCGATGGAGGAGACCGAGGCTATGCTCAAACTGGGTGGTGCAATTGCTGGTCTTAAGGCGCAGTCCACTACCACCTTTGAGTTCTGTGCTCGCGAGGCCAGCCAGATTTTCGGTGGTCTGAGTTACAGCCGTGGTGGACAGGGAGGTAAGGTCGAGAGACTCTACCGTGATGTTCGTGCCTACGCTATCCCCGGTGGAAGCGAGGAGATCATGCTGGATCTCAGCATGCGCCAAAGTCTGCGTGTGCATGAGATGTTCGGCATGAAGCTCTAAGGGAGCGGTTGAAGTTGCATTTCGACTCTAATCGCCAATCCCAGATGGCTAGTATTTTTTCTTTTTTGAAACATCTTGATGCACCTTATCATATGATGAGGCTCTCTTTTCTCATTAGATATCCTGTCCGGAGTGACGCATTTCTTTGGATCTTGTTTTGTACTATATGACATTGCTTGTGTATATTTGCTCAGTACCAGTGATTTCTCAATTCGAATAGTGTTTGAAGTGCTCTGGACAAGATCTAAATAGTCTGACCAGACATGGAAATCTATACTTCGTCATAAGGGGCAATATGAGGGGAGGATCATGTCTCGAATCCGGTCAAATGCCCTCGATGCTCAACTCGAAGCCCTTTTCATCAATATTGAACCCACGTGTGGAGTGAGAGTGGCGGGAAAAGACGCAAGGTTTCTAACCGTGGTTCATAGTTGGCAAGTTAGTTTTCAGAACAAGCGTCGCTGCGATCAAGAGGGAATTACCATGACCGCCAAAGTTCTTCTGCATTTTGGGATCACTTCGTAAATCCATGTTGTTGAATCCAATTCGAGGTCTTGCAACTCATTCGCGAATCTAGGCTTGATACTTCGGATATGCAGCCAGCATTAGGACAGCGAACCCCACTGTGTTCGCCGTTGTTTCAAAGCCTGCAGTGGAAAAGACGAAAAGATATCCGCTTATCTCTTCATCAAACAACGAGAAACCACCCTGGCTGCGTTTCTCTTCATCCGACAGACGCCGCAGCAGACAAAGGAAGTTATTGCGAGCGGCGGACCCGCTCTCCACCTCTTGTCTCTCTTCTTCGAGCACCGAAGGGGTGTACTTGGGGATTTTCTGCAAATTATGTCCCAGTATCTGGACTGCCCAGAACATTATAGGTAGTTTGAGAGCCGAGGCCGGGATCAAAGCTGCCGGAAGGAACCAATACGCTATCATGGCGAGAGCTGCGAAATACGCCGCTCTGTCACTGGTCATTTCCCGGTCAAGTTCTTGATGAAGCACCCAAGGCTGTTTCTGATTAAAGCTCGCCCATCCTATAACATTTACGGCGACGTTTTTGAGACCATCGAGTGTTTCGCCACCAGAATGTCTCCCCATATATATTCATGCATGGCGGTGGCTTGGCAGCCTTCGGTTCAGACAGTTCTACTGATTCGCACGTCCAGATTGACCGCGAACAGTTTTCGGTGTCGCCTCCCGAGAAGATGATCAGGATATTAAATATGAAAATAGCTACGCGTTGACAATGTCCTACCACTCGTCCCCATCGATCTAGATTCAGTCTGTCAGCACTAACGGATCACACAATTGCGCTATGGGGATCAAAACGGACCGAGAACACGTCTGGGCCCAGAAAGGTCATGAATTTCCTGGTCACCGGGGCTATACCAAAGTCTTTTCTCCGCTGCAAGATAACATTGCCTATGGTTGGGTCCACTACCCAAGGCAATAGTCAGAGGCTGCTCGGTTTTACTTCCACCCAGAGCCCATCAGCGCTACTTACACCAAGGTACATTCATCGGGAGTCACAATAGTGAATACACTGCCCATTCGATCATGGTATCCTCGTCCGCCGCGGAATTCCCATCCATGGGTAAGAATATCGATACGATCGTACATCCTGGATATACATCCATCCAGGCAGATAACGCTGGAAGGGAATAGTTTTTGGAGAGAAAGGTGATACCCGTGGACATAAATAGGAAGCCCGGCACGCCGAGCATGGAGGTAAAACCGGGCGAAGCTGAACAGCTTTGTAGCTGGTGTACACGCCCAGCGTTGGCTTGAGCACTGTTGGGCACAGTGAACCCAGTTCCATCTTGGATAGGTTGGGACTTGGGAAGACGGAGGCGATCGAAGTATTAAATACTCATTCCCCCGCGCGGAAATTACGCGGAGGGCGAGACATTCGACCAGCTTATGTGTCTGACATTTGACAGCCCCCAAGCTTCCGCGGAGCGGGTATGGACGGGTAGGGAGTAAGAGGCATTCCTCCTGATTGTGATTGGCAACTCCGATCACAGAGCTAACCACAAGGACAACTAACTCTAGTTTGCCCTGCGAGCCTCACCAAAAAGATACCAACAACCCGAGATTTGGAGCTACCTTATCCTAAGGTGGGCTTATTGGACCGGAACAATCAGGTAGATACATCCGAATGGCTATACGCTTGCCACATATCCAATTCGAAGGAGGTAGACATTTTATACCCAAGCAGATGGATTTATCGAACCGTATCCTCAATACCGTATCCTCTGGGCCTTCATTTTGTCCAGGGTATTCCTCTAAACGCAACGTTGATTCAGTATTGATCGATTGTTCCCGAGTCTTGGGGATAAATCCGGGGTTGACCACCCGGGAATGAGGGAACGGGCTGATGCAAATATGCTACCACAACCATAGAGATATCGTGGGATAGAAATAGCCATGTTCGACATCCCATCTGCTTGGATGGAAAGTCGAAGTTGGCGTGTTCCAAGTCCGAGTTGCGATTGGCCCGTGCGCCGGACTCTATACCTTCACCTTCACACACGACGATGCGAGTTTTGGCTTGACTATGAGGTTGGGAAGATATCTGAAAGTGCTGAATAAGTGGGAATTGAATTGACTAGTTACGCATCCCGACACCATCGACATTCCATTGCCCACAACGTGCAACGTTGCCCGCGGTGCCCAGTCATGTGATCCCGATGGATAAATGGGTTCGCCGAGCAGTCGCGGATCACTTCCTGCGCAAATTCGCTCCTCGCCTGGAGAAGGCCTCCTCCCAAGGCCATCGTTGCAGCTTCGTCCGACGGCCTATGGATTTTTGAAGAGACCCGTGTCGACCCCAAACATCATGGAATCGGGCGCAACAGCGGATTGCCCGTCACTCCCCTGGCGGGCGTGGTCGAATACGACCATGTGGGGAGTAGCCGGACTGTGTCGCGCCTTTCTATCGACGCTGAACAATGCTAAAGTGCATGGCTTTGAGGAATTCACGGAATTGCTGGACTCGCGGCAAGACGTGTCGCAAAGATCCAAAGGCCTAATTACTGGTAGGAATGCTCCTTCCAAACATCCCATGCTTCAATTGAACGAGATTGCTGACCGCAATAACTTAAACAGTGTCCAATCATATCAGTGTGTATGTACCTACCGATTACCGCAACCCTCCAACTCGACCTTCGATCCCAGGGCCTGAAAATGGCTGACATGGTGCTGGAATATCTAGTATGGATGATCCACTGATATGGGGATTGCTTCCCGTCCGATTTTGGAATAAGCGGTGGTCTTTCGGCAGTCATGATATCTGCTTCCAAGGCCGGTATGTTTCAGCACGAGGCGGCGGCGTGTGATGGGACCATACTGATGAGGTTGTCGCAGACCACTGTCGCTTTTCTTTACCATGGGACAGGTTCTGCCCACGCATCGTCTTGCCCACTCGCAGTTTGGTGGGCTAGGTCAGCCAGCAATCACGCAGGCCATTCGACTACTATCCAAGGGCCCCATCCCGCTGGACCATCACCGTGCCGCCCCAGAACGTCAACACTACAGTCTCCAGAATGTTTGCATCGATCCCTTCTCAGACCTATCGATCGCCTACACCACCAACGAAGAAGATTCACATATGGCACCCTCCGCATTTGCTTGCAATTCCCACTCGTGGGTTCATATTTTCCCCGAGGGCAAAATCCACCAAGCTCCGCGCAAGACCATGCGCTACTTCAAATGGGGCATTGCGCGGCTCATCCTGGAAGCTAGCGAGTGCCCGGACGTGGTCCCGATGTGGATTGAGGGCTTCGATCAAATCATGCATGAGAGTCGCGAATTCCCACGCTTCCTTCCTCGCGTAGGGAAAGAAGTCAACGTGACTTTCGGCTCCAAAGTCGACACCGAAGCAACATTCGGAGACATGCGCTCGCGCTGGCAGAAGTTAAAAAGCAAGGTTGAAGCGGCAGATCCCCAGTCTAGAGATCTGCCCATGGGGGTTCTGAGCGAGGAACTGTTGAACAACAAAGAAGCCGTGGAGCTACGCAAGGAAGTCACCATGAAAATTCGAAACCTGGTTCTCGATGTTCGGCGATCTCGCGGTCTGCCGGATGAAGACCCCAAGGAAGGTCTCGTTGAGACGTGGCTCGAAGAGGGCGCCGGGCGTGAAGGGCATATGAAGGACGACTCCTGGATCCGAGACATCTGATCCTGTGTACAAAATTATGTAAATAGAGTGTATATCACAACGCAGCCGCTGTCTGGAACTACTGTCGACTGCAGCTCGTGGGGCTGATCGTTATCGGTTATCGGCGGCGTCGATGACAACACAGTTATGGCCCCCGACCCCGACGATCTTTTCTCTTCCACACAACCCCCATGCCAAAGAAGCGCACGAGGACTTTCATCGCCAGGCCAGCCCATACAGCGCATCATACACTCTCTTCAGGGGTCCGTGACAGCGATCGCTATCGACCGACAGCTAGCTCCTCTGAGGCGTCTGTAAATGATCTGATCAGCCACCTTCGCCGCACGCAAGTTTCCAGTTCCGCCGTTGACAGTTATGCGCCTGGCTCTTGCCATGCATTCACTTCAGCAAGGTCTGTCCCGCCTTCTCTGCGGAGCGTCTTAGATCTTCCAGCGACCCAAACCCCCAGGTCCCGCCCTAACGCTCCCCCGCGAACTGTCCTCGGCGTCCGCCCACGACGGCCGACGCCTGGTCCTCCCCCTCCCGAAAGTTGGTTATCTCCGGGTAGCAATGATTCGGCCCTCTCTGACGATTCTGCTTTGTCCTCGAAGGATGCTCAAAAGATAATCTATCGTCTACAACGCTTGCCGGATGTCGTCTCTCCCATCTTTCCAGAGGAGCAGAGCCTGCAGCATGCGGTCTTAAAGTCCATGGCCTCAAATTTTACATGGCATATTGAATATGATGGGGTTTTTCTTACAGAGCTGCCTTGGCATGCCAGGGCTCTCTTGCTCAGTTATGTTGCGGCCTTTGGTCGTGAAGAGCCGCTTGATAAGGGTGCCATGGGGCTGAGGCTGTTGTTCCCGACGCAGGCGGAATACGCAGAACTTACTAGAGATCAGCCCGAGCTGACAAGTGACGGCTTCTCTGATGCATCCTCTTTAATTACGCGCCTCGACCTAGGTGGTGCGATGGGCAACTGGCTATCTTTTCGGCAACTTACCCATGAACTCTTTGTCTCGGCGAAGTCGGAGACCACCGCATCGGCAAGTCCGCCCCAAAGTCACATCCCAGACTCGTGGGACCAATGGGACGAGACCGCGATCAAAGCCACTCAGCAGAGAACGGCTAGTGTCATTCCTCGATCTATGAATGAGGGGCTGCGATTCGCCAACTTGCGCTTCCTGTCCCTGGCCCATCCAAACCAAAATCGAGTGACCTGGGACTCTCTCCTGCGACTGCTCTCGCGTCTGTCAACAATCACCCATTTGTCCCTGGCGCATTGGCCTGCCCCATTCCGTGGACCCGCACACCATCGACCCGCGAAACTCACTTTGTCGGCAGAAACGTCGGCCATTCTTCGCCAGTTTTCACGTCAGACTTATTGCCTCAAATGGCTTGACCTTGAGGGGTGCTCAGAATGGATTTCCGCCTTGACATGGGCTGACTCCACTTCGCAATCCGATTCAAGTCGTCTGGGTTCTACGGGTCCCGAGTGGAACGGGGCCTGGAGGGACATTGAGTGGATCAATCTGGCGCCTGGATGGAATATCGTCGATATGGCAGCCTGGAGGAGTCGGCCGCTGGAACTTCCCATCAACAGGAAGACTGGGATCAGCCGTCCGGATGTCAAGACTGGACCGTTATCTGTGCCGGTGTATTCTGTTCCCGAGGATCTTGACGATGGCGGATACTTAGATCACGGGGCGGAGCAGGTGCCGGGCCTCCAACAGCAAGCATTCATTCGCTATCAAAAGACAGCTGAGAGCTGGCACAAACAGCTCTGCCAAGCACAGAATACGTATGCCGAGATTCTCCATATTCGAGGGCCACGGGGCAAGCGCATCGAGGCACTCACGGGAGTGGAGGGGTTGGATATGGAGAAAGTGTCCCGCTTTATTCTCGGCACCGCTCCACTTGCCGAAGAATACCTGAGGAAACACCTCGAGCAGGCACGTGCCGAGTAATAGTGGATTTTCTCGGGCTCTGTTCTGTCATAGATCTGCGTAAAGAGTAAAAGCACAGTAAGTAGCATGTCATCTCAATTTGCTTCCCTCTTTTCTAGATTCTGTAGAAATTCAAACATGTCTTGATTAGCAATGGTAGTAGCTGCAATACTCGAGGCCCTGGAAAAGCGACGCAGGGACTTCTATATCCAGATCAACGGCGATGATCAAGATCCTCCTACATATGCGCGCGACAAATTCAAATCCGCAATCCCTCCCTCGCATGATTTACTCGGTCCCGCCTACCAATTCCGCTCTGTCGGCGACGCCAATTTATACATGTGTCTGTGGACGTCCATGTCCAGCATTTATCCACTCGTCCGACAACTCCAGATTCGCACCATGACTGACATGCCGGACTGTTTACGATCTGCCGATTTGGATCCAAGATGATTTTCCGTATTGTGAGCGGTTGGGCCTCAGTCGTGCTGCTCATTTGCAAGTATTGTGGCGCAATTATTGGTTTGAAACCAGCAGGCACAATGTCTAAGAATCCATCTTACCCGGAGATGACCAAGTTCAAACTGGAGCATGGGCTGAAATTGAGTGATAAATTAGCTATTCGAGAGGCATATGATCTACACTCTTAGGTAGTAGAGGCCAGGCTGCTGTCTCGGATCGAAATCAGTAACCTTGCTATTAACGCTGTCTATGGGGTAAGTAAGAATGGCGACAACAGGAGATCATCTAAACTCCATTCATTCCGCGCCATCTTTTATTACTGAGATCTTAATGTTCGAATGTTGCCAACTCCTTTTTTACTGCCATAAACTACCTAAATGTACAATGGTATCATGCATGCACTCAAGCCCGCCCTATTTACGTCCCCGGTTAAACGTCTTCAACGGATCTACCCTGCCACTTGGCTTCTTTCCCTTGCCGCGAGTACGGTTACGATCTCTTGCCTTGCGAATACGGTTCTCGTTTGTCTTTGAGAACCCAACATATCCCACATCCTCCTTCGAGATGCCCTTCCGGCCCTTCGCCGGCATCAGGTACTCGGGGACATGCTTGAGATGCGGCTGGATTCGTGCGGAGCGGATTTCTCCATCGTGGCGCAGTTGACGCAACTCTTCCGGGTTCTCTTCAAAATGACGCTTGAGCTTCTCACTCTTAAGCAATTCCTGGCGGATCTCGCGCGCACGAGCATCCTGCACGGCGAGTCTCGTAACAGCACGCAGGGCATCGGTCATACGGTAGCGGAAGGCGTCGACCTGTTGCATCTCGAAATGGTAGGGCTTGACCTCGTGGCCGATTTTGCCTTGGCGTTTCACGATCTTGGCGAGAACGGCCTCGTCGTGCTTAGCGCTGGCGATGGAAGTGGGCTTGTGCTTGCCATATTGGTCGGACGGTACGACAAAGGAGAGAGCCATTCCGGCTTTACCGGCACGGCCGGTACGTCCGATGCGGTGGGTGTATGATTTCGAGGTGGTGGGGAGGTCAAAGTTGAGGACGCAGGCGACGTTCTGGAAATCAATACCGCGTGAGATGCCGTAGTCTTTTTCTTTGGCGGTCATCTTGCGCTTCTTTTCCGGGTGAGACTTTTTGCCAGTGGACTCCTGGTCTTCATCGTCGCTTGATCCAATCTCCTGCTTTTCCGCTTCATCTTCGGCGTCACCCTTGGATTTCTTGCTTTTCTTGGCCCCCATTATTTCTTGGTCGTCGGCTGCGATGATAATATCATAAACACCCTTGTTGAACTCTTCGACAACGTGCACACGTGAGTTGATTGGAAGTTCCGAGTTGAGAACACAGCTTTTGATGCCGAACTGTTCGAGGAACAGCTTGACTCGGTAGCAGCGGTCCACATCTCCGACGAAAATGATGACCTTTCCTTTCACCAGTTGAAGTTTGAAGATGACATATGTGAGCAAGAATTTTTCATCTTCGGCACACCTATTACAAGCAGTTAGCCTGAAGAACTGACGACCTCGTAGAAGGGAACAACGTACTTGACCACAAACTGGCTGATCTCGGCGCCCTTCTCCTCCTTGTCCTCCAACTTGAGAATAGCAGGGTTTCGGCAAAAGAGGCTCTTCAAGGTATCCACCTCCGAGGTGAGCGTAGCGCTCATTAGGAATGTCTGCACCCCACGAGGAATTGCCTTTGAAAGCGCATTGATGTCCTCATCGTACCCGTACGAGAGAACCAAATCAGCCTCGTCGATGACGAGATGGGTGAGCTTCTCGAGCAACAAAGCCGAGTTATTGACGTTGGCCAACACACGAGTAGGCGTAGAGACAATCAGATCGGGGAAATCGGCAAGCATCGAGCGCTGCACGGCATCAGAGACTTTTTGAGTCAAGTTGATAGAACGAACGTCCTTTCCGCAAAAGGCCGTGAAAGAAGTAATAACTTTACGGACTTGCTCAGCAAGCTCGCGGGTGGGCACAAGGATGAGACCGGTGGTTGCTTTCAAGGATGGATCATTCTATGATGATTCTTCAATTAGCGATGCGATCCACGTCGCCCAGATCAGACAAGACTTACGGCTTTTTGTTGCAGGATCGACTGAAGGACGGGGAGGACATAGGCAGCGGTTTTGCCCGAACCGGTTTTGGCGCGAGCTGAGATGGTCAGCACAAGTTTTTAAATAAACGATTCCAAGACGACTCACCCAAAATATCCTTTCCCTCGAGCGCCAGCGGAATCGCCTTGGCCTGCACAAGAGTGGGCTTGCCAAACTTTTCCTTGATCAAGGCCTGGCGTAGTCGCGGATCGAGGTTCAGGGCTTCGAAATCGGTTTCTTGGTCCTCCGCCCCTGCGGCTTCAGGCGAAGGAACATCATTTGCATCCAGTTTGCGCTTCATGGTGAGTGTGTTGCTGTTGGTCGTGAAGGCAAAAAGATTGAGATGGGAATTTTCGGCGGGCGGTGAGATTTTTTTAGGGCGGTGAGGGCGGCTTCAAGTGCCTTCCCGATCGGGTAAAGACATAACATGGTGGCACGAATCGGTTATCGAGGCTCCTTCGCCGGGCAGTCACAAAGAAATGATGCAATTATCTAGGTAATCAGGTAGGTAAGGTTATCAGTAAATTAATCTCCATATTAGCTTAGTATAGTACCCGAGACAGTACAAACGATCAGTCGTCCTCAGTGTGTCTTGGAAATATATATTTCCCATGGAACAGGATCGCCCAAGTGAGATCGTCAAATCATTCATGTCGTTGTATTCATCAAGTATAACAAAAGCATGCAGGTGCCCAGTAGCATCAGAACATCTTTTCAGGTGTTCGTGCCCAAAAGCCTTGTTTGAAACCAGCATCAACGGGACAAATCCAACGTATAAGGAACGCACTCCAGAGCATAGACATAGTTCCGTAGTGGGCAATTGCGAACAATCTTACTTCGACGTAAACTCAGCCTTGATATAAGCTGTAAATTTCGCCATCGAAGCCTCGGTGAGTCTTCCAACCGGGAGGATCTTTACATTGTGCTCCACCGTGTATACTTTACCAAAATTCAACCGGGACATGGGGTCTAGTTTCTGGTCCGGACGAGCCGGTTCGACCTCCAGTGCCTCTTTGGCCATCTTGGGCTCCCCATTCTTGGTCATCGGGCGTCCACCGCTCATGTATATTATCGCATGCTTGCCGCGATCGACGCCCGCTTTCGCTACGCCTTGTCCACCATAAGTCGTGATGGGTCTGGAGAGACGGGTCAGGCTCGCCCTCTCAATGAAGCCTTGTGAGCCACATACATGCACCAACAACATCCCTTCTGCTCTTTGACCACGGCCATGTGTCGAATGCTGCTGTAGATGGGCTCCTGGTACTTGCCTCGAGTATAGTCCCCTCAACTAAGCGGTGGGCCCTTTTGACTGAGAATTGTCCCGTGAAGGCCGGCATTTTCGTGCCAGAGCATGGTGAATACCTATCTCAACGTCAGAAACGGCTGCTCATCCGCCGGTGTAGTCAAGACTTACTCTCCCGACACGAAAAAACTTCTGCGGTTCACTCTGCCTCTTGTAACCTGATTCAAGCATAAGATTACGCAATATAGATATGCCGATGATTATTTTGGAACACTCACGAGGATCCAAGGTCTCATGCTCACCAGTTCCTCCCGGGATAACATATGATGGTTCGAGTGATAGCCGCTGCCATAGACTTGAGCAACATATTTTGTGGTACGGCTCCTGCCTAACTTACCACCAGTGTGTCATGGTTTCGCTGGACCACCCCTAGAATTGGATCCCAGCGTTGACTCTGCGGGCTCGCTCCAGGAGGGGGAATTTGCCGGGAAGAAGCATGGTCCCCAAGGCCTAGCCCTCGCAAGTCCTCCCCCATCGATCTGAGGCTAGACACTTCGCTCCGCGAGGATGCTGTAGCATCACTGCGATCGGAAATGCTGTTTTTGGCAGGCCGGCGAGTGTTCTCAGTCTGTACCCTTGTTGATCCCTGATCTAAGGACGTGCGGCGTAGAGCGTTTGCTGCAGATGAAGCTTGGGGAGCCGAATCCTGGGCCAGTTGATGATGTCCTCTTGCACCCGGAGATTTACCACGAGTATCTCCACGCGAGTCGTCCGCTTGACCACTGCGCTGAGTATTCTCAGGCAAGCCCCATCGCCAATTTGGTCCATCATGGTGGGTTGCATGATCAGGCCCATGGGCCAATTGCGTTGGGTATCCATAGGGTATCTCGCGCGGCTGCGGAAATGCAGGTCCCAAAGTACTTCTTTGACGCGGTATGACACTAGCTTAATTAGTTTCTGTTCCAATGACAAGTAAAGTACTATAACACAAACCTCGGTGCTTGTTCATGTCGCTCTGTAGTCACAGGACCCCCTGGCCGATCCCATTCATAGCGCGACTGGCCTAGACGGTCATCAACGGAGTGCTCACTCGACGCGGCGGAAAGGTTATAGATGGGACGAAACAAGCGTCCGGTTTCTTTGTGGACAGTCCAGTCGGCCATGGCTTCTACGTAGCATCTGACACCAGAAGGGTGGGTTGGGCCGAGAGATTTGTATCTGGGACTCGCGGCGCATTGTAAAGATTGGGTGCCTCCAAGTCCCCTCGTGTCCCCTCAGGATTCATGCGGCTCGGGCCGAGCTATAATCGACGATGAAGCGATTATGCATGGCGCGTATGCAATGCGCTCGATCATTTGCGTTGGCAACTGGTTACTCGTTGAGCCCGGGACCAGGTGATGCCCGGACAGCCAGGATTTCACAAGTGAAGCAGACGGTGGCTGGAGAAATTCAGGGCCCTGGCGCCGTGCATGGCAAGGAAGCCAATGATCAATCCAAAAAGACCGAAGCGCGGGCGTTAATCCACGGGGCAGTGGAAGGGCATGGAATGGCGATTATTGGATATAGATCGGGCATCCCTGCACGCGCTGATTTGGCCCAAACGCCACCCAGGTTGAATCCGATCACCCTTTCTGCCTTGAGTCCCGGGGAAGTCGAAACCCCCCTCTGCTGACCAACAAATTTTGGTTTCCGACTGTTGGTGATGGGCTTGCCCCGAAATGTGACCAGAATTCCGTGGATTTCGTCGCGATGGCATCTTGGCCGGGGGCTCTACAGCCCAGTTTCTCGCCCGTGAGCTTCCCCGTACGTCGTCCGGAGCTCCATACTCATCCAAAACAGGATCTATTCACAGGGGAATCCTGGGCAGACTATCGGAGTGAAATCCACTACCGTCGCAAGGCGTCGGTTGGGAGTTCCTTGAACCAGGGGAACGAGCAAGGAAGACGTATTCGCCCACGAAGCTCCACGGTCTCCGGAACCCTGCAACCGCTATCTCCGCGTCTCTCTGAAGCATCGCCGCCGCGAACCACTTCAACGGCCCCAATCGTCCCCTATAACCCTGTCAATAATGACTCCGGCGATGAAAGCACAGCCAGTAGTGCCAAGCCGGCGAACAAAGCACGGCGGTGGTTACAGGCTTTGCCATCCCAACAGTCTTACTCCGATCACGGGGCGACTCATACCCCTCATAGCAGCGCTAAGCTAGTGAAACTCCTGGGGGAAGTCATTAATCTCCATGAAGAAGTCGCCACCAAGCGGTTTCGAGCCCGAGATATGCGACATGCACTCCGACACCAACGCGACGAGGAGGATGATCGGCGAGTCGCCCTGCGGAAGAGACTCAATCTGACCTCTCCTGAGACGGTCCCGGGGGAGATGGTGGCACTAAATGCCGCGATAGAGGACTTACAGGTCGCCACAGCCTCGTACCGGGCACTGGAACTCGAGTATCATCGACTCGAGGATGATCTCGGACAGCGCGAGTACATCCTTGACAAGCGCATGCGGAAACTCAGCACGAGACTGCGCACACAAACCTCTGCAGGAGTCCAACATGTCTACAACATGGACTCGGACGATGATTCGTCCGCAAGCTATAGCTCTACCGGGTCTGGAAACCAAATGACTCCCCAAGCAGCCGAGTATCTGTCCTGCATCGGGGACGTGCGAATGCTCCGCGAGCGTCTTTCCGATCTTGAAGCGGAGTATCTCGCCATCATTGACCAGCGTGATCTTCGTGAGCGCCTGGGTATATCTCTAGATAGCGAAGCGCTGGGCTTCCTCGCCCGGTACGAGGATGAAACCGCCCAGATTGAAGCCGAGCTGGAGCGTGCCCTTGACCGCGCCCGAAACCACCCGGAGCATAAAAACAACCCAGATGCTGAAGTGATCGAGGATGATTGTCAGCAAGTATTGCAAGAGTTCCTGCCCAGGCCACCCGAAGACGAGCCACCACCTGATCCTTTACTGATCACCGAGCTCGAGGATCGGTCTCCCTTCTTTGAGTCGGCACGTCCAGTCCCGCTGGAAAAAGCCACCTTTGTCAATCGATGGCTTCTCCATCGACTACGGCACTCGAAGCTCGAGATTATGAATTTCAAGTCCCGACCGGAACTGCTCGATTTGGACAATGCGGCATGGGATAGGGACAGCATAAGCAAGCTGGCGTTGATGCTATGGTACCGGGATGAGACCGCGCAGATGAAACAAGTGGGGAGTTACTCAGTCGGTGAAAGGTAGCCATGTAGAATTATATCCGATCCCTGACGAGGGAGTAAATAACAACCATTGTGACCAGCTGGTATTGGACGTTTGACCATCCCTATGTCCCGGGTCTTTGCATAGAATGATCAGTCGAGGATTGGATCGATCGCTATATACCAATCTAAGAAACGGTTACCAGTATCAATATCTCTTATGCACAATCACCACGGAAATTCCCGGGGTGGGGAATGAAGCTGGAGTACATCCTCGGGTGGACCGATGACGGTGTCCGAGACCCGGACCAACGGCATGTGCTTGATCGCCAACATTTTTTGTGTCCCGCCACGCATTTTTGGATTGTTTCGTCGGACTTTATGCAACGCATCGTGTCGCGGCTGAGATCGGGTTCTCGACTCTTCAGCTCCGTTTCCCCGCACCCCGCAATGGCTACACTCAATGAACAACTCGCGACGTTGGTCGAGAACTTTACAGCTTGTGATGTGAGTGTCATATGCTTTTGAATCCATGTTCTTTCCATCTCCATAGTCAATCATCCATGCCTCTCGATATAGGCTCACAGTCTCCATAGGTATCAGACGCGCTTCTCAAGCTTCAGAAAACACCGGAAGGCACTGTCGCCCGCGCTGGATACATAGCGGATTTAAGTAAGACTCCCACCCCTAGAGAAAAATTTCCAAATTCAACATCAGGAAGAATGCTTGCCACTCTTTCCCATAGAGGTTGACTCTGGCTAAACCGCTGAAAAGCACCCTTCTCGCCGATCACTGGCCGCAATGATATAACACGCAAAGTCGCAGCCCCAGCATCAACATTCAAATTCATCTCCAAAAATACCAGTCCACCAGAGATAGCAGCCCAGGATCCCGAGAAACATGGGTTCCCGCCGGGTAAGCACTGGGTGGACTATGCCGGCGACTTCGCAGCCGAAGACCCGGCCAAGGCAGGTTCGGTCATCGTGATTGAGCAGCCGGAGGGCCAGTACTGCGCCGTTACCGGCGGAATCATGGCTACGCGCATGAAGGTCTTGGGGATTAAAGCAGCTGTCGTGAATGGCCGAGTACGGGATTTGCGAGAGTTGCAGGCGACGGAGCTCCCGGTTTGTTCGATTCTTGGGAATCAGTCCTGTCTCGGAGCTAACGATTACTTTTGGCCGGTCTAGGTCTGGGCGCGCGGTACCTCGACGGTGGGCACCGGCGCTGAAGCCAAGGCTGGGGTACGAAATGTGCCTGTTGCGATTGGAGGTTTGGAGGTCTCACCGGTGAGCTTGGTCTGATTTTGTCTCGTGGAGTGAACGAGACTGATATGGCATTTTAGGGAGATATTGTATTCTGTGATCCGATGGAGGGAGTGGTGGTCATTCCGCGAGACTTGTTCACAGCCGTTCTCGAGACCATGCCGAAATTGATTAGTATGGACGACAAGGCCAAGGATGCCGTCGCGCAGGGCATGAGTGTTACGGAAGCATTCAAGAAGTTCCGGTGAATCTACCCAAGCCTTGACTTGTATAGCAGACGGTTCATGGAAAGCAATGCCTGAAGCAACCTGTATTTTGGAACAATATACATGAAATTCAATCTTTCGTGGTACCTCAATAGGTATTCAATAACATCAAAGAATCCGTGGATATAAGAAAAGCCAAATCGCTGTGCAATGTACAATCAAAGATGGCGGTGCCTTTTACTCGGCCACCCAGACCGCGGCCATACCCATACCGGTGCCGACACACATGCTAGTGACGCCGACCTTCTTGTTTGTCCGGTGGAGTTCAGTCAGGAGTGTGCTCACCTGGCGGGAGCCAGTGCACCCAAGAGGGTGGCCGAAGGCAATGGCACCACCCTTGGGATTGACCTTCTCGGCGGGCAGGCCGAGCTCGTTGGCACACCACACGCATTGCGAGGCGAAGGCCTCGTTGATCTCAAAGATGTCGACATCATCCTTGGTGATACCGGCCTTCTCCAGAGCAACGGGAATGGCCTTCCAGGGACCGATACCCATGAGAAGAGGCTTGACACCGACCACACTGGCGGCAACGTATTTGCCAATGATCTTCTGACCAAGGCGCTCGGCCGTGGAACGCTTCATGAGCAGAACGGCGGCGGCACCGTCGGAGATCTGGGAGGCATTACCGGCGTGGATGGAGCCGTCCTTGGCGAAGGCCGGACGGATCTTGCCCAGGGACTCGGGAGTGATACCCTCACGGATGCCGTCGTCGGCCTTGACAGTGATGGTCTTCTCCTCACCGGTCTTAGGGTCGGTCCACTTGACATCCAGAGGAGCAATCTCTTCGTTGAAGAGGCCAGCCTTCTGGGCCTGAAGAGCCTTCTGGTAGGAGGCGGCAGCGAAAGCGTCCTGAGTAGCGCGGGTGATGTTGCGGGCCTTGGCCATGTCCTCGGACAGAACACCCATGGGGACCTTGCAGTTGGCCGACTCCTGGTGGTTCTCGAGGAGGTCGGAGAACTCGGTAACGGCACCGGGACCGTACTGGGAAGACATGCTCTCGACACCAGCGCCGATACCAACGTCGATCATGCCGGACTTCAGAGCATTGGCAATGTCGACGATAGCTTGCAGACCGCTGGAGCACTGGCGGTTCAGACTCTTGACGGCGGTAGTCTCGGGGAAGCCGGCCACAAGAGCGGCGGCACGGAACTCGGTCGCACCACCACCGGGAGCGAGAACAGAACCAACAGCGACATCCTCAACGACCTTGGGGTCGATACCACTCCTATTGACCACGGCCTTGAAGACTCCGGCGAGCAGATCGGCGGCGGCAGTGTCCTTGAAGCCACCCTTTCCACCCTTGGTCAGGGCTGTACGCAAAGCACATGTGACCACAATATCGTCGGGGTGCTTCTCGGTGAGGGCAGCCGCTCCCTTCTGGCCGGCGGGGCCGAAGTGGGAGGAGACCTGGTTCAGACGTTGCGATGCTACAAAAATATCAGCCTTATTCTTCCCAAAGCAAGCTTGCACATCCTCCCCGGCGGGCATACCGGTAGACATGACGTCAATATGGGAGGTGAAATGAGGATGAAGGAAGGGGGAGGAGAGATGAACAAGGCAAGAAGATGGAGATGAACACGGGCCGGGACTTCTCTTATAAAGCACCAGTGCACACTCGGTCGTCTTTCCCCAGTTGCGCCGTCGTCCGTTGCTGGTGTCGCCGCAAAAGAGCCGAGGTCCCCGCACTATCGTTGATCCGGGGCAGTCACGGGATCTCCGACGGGGCAGCGCATGTGAGCATGTGAAAGGCAAGAAGAACCCACGTCATGTCAGTCTCCGATCGGAGGATCGTCTCGGCATCTTGTGGGCGCTTGGAATGTGATCGCGTCTCTCCGGTCCCTCGGGCTTTGTGGAGTCCCCAGTGCTCCTCCTTATCACAGGCCATTATGACCGGGATTGCCCCCGTTCATAATTCTGATTATTATACAGGGAGCGATATCATAATCTACAGCTATACTAGCAATGGGAAATCCCATTCAAATGCAATCTTTTCATGATGGTCGATCCTGCTTGCAATAGTGCCGGCCTGAAACAAGGCAGCTCTTTCTCAGCGCTTCGGGCCGTCTCCTGCAGCTTACCATACTAATTTGAGCATGGCAGAAGTGCTGCTCTGAAACTGCTCTGCTAAAATTGATTCGATAGGTCATCATAACCCAGGTCTCTTGCCGCCTGGCCGATGGATATGGGGCTACACCAATCCTATTTAACAGCGTCGAGGCCCGTCTTGACTTGGTCCACGTCGCTTTCGATCCATTCTCTTGTTCATCATGTCAGGACCTGTTGATCCCCAGATAGATATTGGCAACCTGTCATTGGCCGGGTTAGGTGGCCTGTCAACTGTCTTGGGTGTACTCTCTGCCGATGATGTCCAACCGATTACGTTGCTCCAGTTAGAGCAACTCGGCGCCGCCTTCCCAATCAGCGGGCCACTCAGAGCCGAGATTCCCGATCATCTTCAAAGATGCCGAAGCACACGCTTGAACCGCCTTGGTGTCATGATAGGATGGCGCAAGGGAGACGCCGCTTCCTTGATGGCCCATTCTGCTGGTGGACAAGCTGTGGCATTGCTGACAACTTGTCTCGTGAATATCTATGGCAACGACATCACTGCGACTATATGCTACAGTCTTTCGAAAGCACTACTTCCAAATTCGGCCCGCATTAGCAGTCCCAAGCAACTGACGCAAGCCACTGAAATCCTTTCTCGAAAATTGGGGTCTGTTGGATTCGGAACCATCTTGGCAAAGCAAGTCTGCCGCATCCATGCAGCTTATCGGCATATTGCCCAGAAGGCGCCGCAGAGTCTCCTAGCGTCTCTGAAGCAAGAGGGAATCAGCGATCTTTTTATTAAGTGCTCGCGTGCCTTGTGTGAGGACAAATATTGCGCTCGTTTTCGTGGGTGCGCGAGTATGGGGTATATTGTGGCCCTCATTGTGACCCTTTTCTCAGATGATTGCATAGTCACTGTTGAGAATATGATCATACATAAAGGTTGCCGATCCTCTTCTATCACCATCGAGATCACCACTGCTTTCGGCGATTCGACACTCCAGGTTCAATCAAGGGAAAAGGTTGATACATTCATGGATATTCCGGTCAAGCGGGCAAAGCCTTCAAAATCCCTCGGGTTCTCCTATCGTGGTCATCTTGCATCCTATATGCAACTTCATCTGCAGGAGATGGGGCTCTTGTGCTCACCGGATGTGCTCGTAGCCATGGGCACTTGTATTCTCTCCCTGACAGATTCAATCTACATATCTGTTGGAGAATGCATTGGCAACCAGTCAAAATCAACGACAGGTTTATTTGGCCAGCTACTGGGCGAGTTTCCAAGAACAACCATTCGTGATCGATGCGAGTTCATTCTCGGTGTCTCGTTGCCGTTGAAGTGGGGCATTTTCTCGGACACTTTGGCCCGTCTTCAGCATGTTCTCGCTAGATCAAACGGGATTTCTTCTTTGCCCCAAGCACTTGACGCAATGAACCGCCGTGGAGACCCCACCAATGTTCTCCTGCGCATAATCGATGAAGGCATTGCCAGTTTGGCGGTGCGTGCCCACGAGGGCGCTGTGTGGCACGAGCGTTCTGACCACGAAATATGGAGTCCGTCGGAGACCATGCAAAAATACGGGACAACGCACGTCACCATGAGTCCACAGGAGCTTCTATATAAGCTTTTCTCTTGGGATGATGCGAACATCATCGCAAAGTCGGACGCATCAACGACTCTCGTTCCTTCGGGCATTGTGCATCTTGGTAATGATCTCTGCAGCCATCGTGACGTTGAACTCTTTGATGGACTAGTTTATCACGAGAATCGGTATCATGGTCAGATATTTTCTGAGGTTGACTACAACTTTTGGTCCAAGCCCGAACTTCAAAATACCAATATTCCAAGGGTGAAATCAGTCCATCCAACCATGGAAGGAGTGCATTCTGATCTCTCGCTGACCCTTGTGGAGCATGTGCATGGTCTGGCTTTGGAGTGCTCAGTGACGGCTGCTGGCCAGCGTCAGTCCGTCAACCTGCGAGAACGGATTGATCAATTATTTGGACTCCTCGATGCTCATCCATGCGAGCATTCCCGAAAGACTCCACTGGAACAACAGTACATCCGCAAGGTCTGCTTGAATACGGTGCTCATGCCAGATCGAAGATCTGAAGATCAGATTTCCATCGTACAAACAGCCGGAAATCCGACAGCCCAATTTCTTTCCTTGACAAAGTGGGAGCCTGCAATTCTCTGTCGAAAGTGCTGTTTGAACTGTGCTTACGAGAAAGCTCGGGAAAAGGATATTCGCAAGATAATAGTCGCATGATTTGCCTATTTTCTTCCTCGCGGCGTCATTCGCGTGGAGCCGTATGTTCCATCCGTATCTCTATTTGATCTTCTTCCGCTATTCTAGTGCATTTTCATCGTCATCATTTGAACACCTCCCTTGTTCCTAGACTTGAGCGTACTTGAAATGGAATATCAGTTTGGCAGTGTTTCGAGATCCAGCTGGGACATATGAACACCGCTGTTTTCTGAGCTATTCAGGGGGAAAAAATTTTCCAATAGAGAATCGAATAGATAACGACATACGATGGTAAATGGAGTCGCAAGATCTATAATGTGTTCAAAAACGGTGGGTGGCCGATGTGTTTGTTATCGGGTTATACTTCTTGGAACCGGGCCGGCGGTAGATCAAATTCGTCGTGCGACAACCTCAACTTCACTCCACCTCACCATTTGCCGTCCAACTCCAACAACATCACCCTGCACATACCCGAAATCTACCACGGAGACGACAATAATATATGATCCGCCAATTATTCTCGGCCGCCTCTTCGGCGCGCCTCGCAAGTTCAGCCTCGACCACGGCCTTCAAGGGCCAAATCCCTCAGCCATGGCAACTCACTGTACGGCAACCTCTTCGCCCCGTTCACGCTCCCGACCAAAACGTAACTGACTCGCTGTGATCAGAAGACTTCGTCTCTCCCCCTACACACGACGCGCCCCTTCTCCAGCACTCCCCGGGGCCTCTTTGCCAACTCCGCAGTCCCAAACTCCACGCCCTTCCGCCTCTCCTCCGACAAACCCCAACCCTCCCTCTCGACCGACGCAGACTACTACAGCGCATACCAACCCAAGCGCCAATGGCCACCGGACATGTCAAAGTTATCACCAAAACACCAGTTCCGGCTAGAGCGCAAGTACCGCCGACGGGCGGCGCTGAAGTATGCGCGGCCGAAGTTTATCAAGGCCGTGACACTCGCGCAGTGGATTGTCATTGGATGTAAGCTCCCTGTTCGGCGCGTGTTGCCAAGACATCTCGCAGACGGGATATCAGTGTGATGGGAAGGAAGGATCTTTTGCTGACGGTGCTGTGTGACAGTTGTTGCGGTTTATGCGGTGCTCTTCATGAACTGGGATACGAGAGATACGCCATTTGACGGGGTGAGTTGTTTCCTATTTGGGGTCTGTGTGATGCTCGACTAACGAGGTTGTGTCTAGATTCGTGAGAAGTTCTTCTCGGGCGTTAGTGCCGTATTCTCGAGTCCGCCTCCGCCTGGGCCTACGAAGAGAGGTGAGGCAAAAGATTGAATGTGATTGAGTGTGCTTGTACATTATTCTTCGCATTTGGCATTGTATTTATAGCACGGTGGTGCGCTTTGAAGAATCTCCAGGAATGCTGAGTCTCTGACGAGGCCAATATATTCGATCTCTTGGTCTTCGTCATGATTACTGATACCTTGCTCACTTCCTTGCATCCTTCCCAAATTTACTTGGACTGCTATTTTATCCGACTTGGCATAGTCCCTGTTGAACAACGTTGGTGTCGTTTCTGACTCGATTAATCTCAAACGTCCCCTTGGATATCTGAGACCAGCAGGAAAAGCCATGCCATGAGATATTACGATGACATTCAGAGAGAACCCTCCTATAGACAGTAACGCGGGTATCAAACCATCTACGAGGACCGAATGTAGCCCATCTCGAAACATTACAGGACAATCATCAAAATGTCATTTCTGTCATCGATCTGTCATGAGCAAATCCAGTCGGAACCCGCAGGCGTCGCTAACCGGAGAAAGGAAGAGCAAAGACAATATCCTCTCTTTCTTCCTCACCCGCCGCCTGCATCGTAACTTGACTTCATTACATCATGTTCGCCAGGGAAACCTCTGGGCAATGAATATGCAACTCCAAACCAAACACCGAGAATGCCAACGCCAATGAAGACGGAACGAAAAGGAAGAAGAAAACAAACTCCAAGGGCAGGCGCACGCTGCAAGCGCAAGCGCGGCTGTGAAAAAAAGCCCCGAGAACGCCGAGTCATGAGATTTGAAAAGGAGGAGGGAAGACATAGGAGAGAATAGAAAGAAAATCATCGCGCACAAATATGATGGGCTGGAGGAGTTACAGCCAGCTTCGCAGGTCACTCGAGGGAGTCAGAGGTCCGGACGGCGGGTTCTCTCCGACGTCAAGAGCCAGTTCCAGCTTTGGTGGCTTTTCATCCAGCAAGCCCTTCTTCGGACTGCCGGGGGCTGCCTTCTTGGGAGACTTGGTCGGCGAGCCGGGCTCCGCAGAGCGAGGGGGACCCTCTCGCACCAGGTGGTATGGCCACCCGTCTTCGACCGCAGCGGCAACCCATGTTCGAAGGCATTCGTGAACAGCCGAGTAAAACTTCTCCTTGCAAGTACGCAGACTGCCACCCATGACCTTCTCAAAGCCGGAGGCGCGCAGCTCGGAACGGAGCTGATTCCGTTCCTCGGCTGTTGGCAGGCATGCAATCAACCCGTTCAGAAGATCCAGGTGTGCAGCCAAATAGTTGGTTGCATCCCATTCGACACCCCCGACGTATGGTGCAGCTGGAACAGGTGGGCGGGGTGGAGGAAAGTGTCGCTTGGAGAAGGGGCGAGGGTCTGTGACGGCTTTCTCGGTGAAGGGGTCATCAGACTTCGGGTCAGCCTTGGGAAGAGGGATCACATTCAGCTGGTGGAGGAAGATCCAAAAGACTTCCTTGGTCACATTGGTGACTTCTTTGCACCACACACGGTATGGACGGGATTGGTATATATTAGCGATGAAGGACACAGGCTGAGCCTCATCATCTGCTGAAGGATCACGCAGGTAAGAGAGCATTCGCTGAGCCCGCTGACCGGGGATCTCGTCCGGGGAAGTTGCAGACAGCTGAGTGAAGAGGAGGTTGATGATAATTCCACGGGTGGTGAATTCGCTGGGTCCCTTCTTTTCTTCATCGAAGAGCATTTTCAACAACGCTGGGAACAACTCTCCCTCCAATTGGGTGAGCTGAGCAAGAGCTGTCGATGTGGTGCAGAGTGCCTTCAGGCAAAGCAATGCCTCATGGAGGAGGGTATCCTCGTGATCCTCACTGTGAATATATTAGTTAATCTTTCAGAGAGAACTGGTAATCAAGCAACATACCGCCACTCCATCTTCATGATGCGGTAGATGAGCTGTACAATTTCATCCATGCCGCCTTCAGTAATGAACCCGTTGACCCAGGCAACAGTCTCATTTCTTAGCAAGAGCCGAAGCTTATGCAACTTGCCCACCTCAACCATTTCGGGCTTTTGAATCTCTCGCAGGTAGTGCACGAAGTCCGACGGGTCTGCCGCGGTATCAACAGCGGTAGCATCGGCAAGAGATGCAGTCGATCCCGCTGCAGAGAGTGTGGTATAAACACCCACGGGCTGTGCGAGATCAACTGATCGTGGACGGCTGAAATTTCCACTGTCGGGTCGGGACTTCTTGCCTGGAGAAGAAGATCCTCGGCCAAAGGTAAAGCCCCGACTTCGGGAGCGTGAGCGCGAGCCCTTGCGGTCCTGGGAATCTTTCAAGTCTTTGCCACGTCCGCGACGACTGTCAGCCGTGCTAGTGGCACTGTGGGGAGTATTGTTTTCTGTGCGATCCTTCTGGATGAAGTCGGCCTTGATATTGGTGTCAAGAGACCGCATCTTGTCTCTCATATTGTGAGGAATGTTTCTCGCGTCCTGGTAACATATCAGCATGATTGAGCAGTGCAAAATTGGCCCAGTGGACTTACCAACAACTTCTCGAACTCGCTCTCAAGATCCTTGGATTCCAAATGCTTGTGGACATCAGCGTCCTTCTCCTTCGCATTGAATACGGAGATAGCAGCCTGGACCCGGGACAATTTCTTGGGAGCCATGTGGTCCTTCGACGTCGTCGGGGCAGGAGGCTCTGGGGCGGACATCTTCCTGGATCTCTCGACACCGCGCTCTTTCGACGACGCACTGTCACGTCTCTCTGCACCATTCCGCTCGCCCTGGATGGAGCCCAGAATGTCCTTCATCTTCTTGTTTCCGGTCATGTAGTCCGATTTCGGCCGGGGCTTTCCTTCATTGGTTCGAGTGAGAGAGGGTTGATGGTAATCGTAGAAGTTGCGTTGCTGGGCTGGGCTGTAGCCCTTGGGTGTGTAGAGGGAGACCTCATCGGCGACCGTTCGGCACCGATCAGTCGTCGAGTTCTGGCGCGATCGACAAATTGACTCGGCATACATGGGTGCGGCGTCTGACCAGGCTGGAGAAGGCATGTTGTCGACAAGGTCGGTTGGGCTGCGGTTCTCCTTATCACGGCTTTGTTTCGACCCCTCGCCCTTGCGTCCCCGCTGGGACCGCTTCAGGATCGCCGACAGACTATTGGACGATTTGGTCTTTTTGGGAGACAATTCCTCTGGATCTTCGGACTTGACATCCTTTCGCTCCATGTAGCTTCTCAGAGACTTGAGGGACACAGCACTCTTGGTCTTCTTATGCGGAGCCCCCTTGTCATCCTTTCCAGCGGACACGCTCTTGTCCCCGGCATCACGGTTTGGGACGATCTCCCCCAGCGGCAAATGACCACTGTCTGGAGCCGGACCGTCCGTCCATGGAAAGGGGTTGCTGGTGGGTGGTTTGTTCCTGGTGGCCTGCGGGGCCATGGCGTCGTCGGCCGACTGGTTTCTCTTGTGTGGCTTGGACGACATGAGGTTGCGGAAGACGGAGGATCGAACGGGGGCACGATTGGCGTCTTCAAAGATTTGAGGACTGGCGGTAGAAGGGGCCATTGCGTATCACCTTTGGCCAGCAACTGTGATCTCCCCGTTAGTAGGTTGGACTCGGAAGGAGCGGATGGCCGGGACGTACGGGATCTTTCAAGACAACGAGGTGCAGGGCAACGACAAAATCCAAAGTTCAAGCAAAAGCAAAAGCAAAAAGCGCAGCGGGCACTTGGACGCAGCCCAGGTTGAAAGAAACAAAACCGCAATGCAAAGAAAACAAATAGGAGGGATGGTTTAAGAGAAGAGGAAACAAAGCAGCGGGCACCCGGGGAATAAGTGTGAGGATCTTGCTGCCAACGGCAACATCGAGGATGCGAGCTCCACTCCTTAGGACGCAACTAGTGCATGAGGCAATCCTTGGGGTTGGCTGGATCGCCGGTGGAGGAGTAAACAACGTGCGGGCGAAGGCGTTGCACGGGGCAACCGCAGCGGTCAACGTGGACGTCGAGACATGTCATCTTGCATCATTTGGGTTGGGATCCTTGCAGGCTTGTTGTCTAACGGTTTGTTTGGGATCCGATCTAAACCATGTGTATGTTTTGCTCGATCTTTGCCATGGAGAAGGTGCCCCTCCTCTCGCCACCAGATTCGATGTATATACTTCCCGCTTCTCGGGAATTTCACCGTACCACGACCAACACAATCGATGACATCGCCATCACAAATATGGTTTAATCAAAGTCCAGTCCATCCAGGTCAGCCTTTCTCATTTACCCCTCACCTGACCGACCCATGCATATGCACAGCCCTGATCTTGGGCGGGAGTGGTGCGAATACCACTCAGGTTCTGAAAGGGCAGCAGGGATTCCTCGTAAAGAAAGTTGTGCATGGTGTTTTCCTCCTAGTAACTTGTTTCGACACATGTTCTTGTTCTTTGATCCACCGTGGTACTGTTTTTGAAGTGTCCTGGCTATGTTTATATTTGACGTAGGACATCGAGGAACGTGTTTCATGAGTACCCCGATTCCTGGCCTTAGATGTACTATCCCAAATTCAATAACACCGCCACCATGTTCAGACTGGATAGGCGTCGTACAATCCAAGGGGGGTTGTGGTTCTCGTACTCCCCTGTAGTCTTCCATCCCCGGGATCCACGATGCCGGGGTGGCCCAGTTGCGAATATCTCATGCCCAGACGCCCAGCCTGGTCGAGTAAGCCGTGGTGACTCCTGTAGTTTGCATCCACCACATCCAACGGGGTGGTTCGCGTTTGTGTACTCTCCGGTTTGGGGAGGGAAGTACGGCCGACCGATTACCGTTTGCGATGCCCCTCCCGGCGATCCCTACCAAAACACGCTTATCGGCCTTGAGACATGCACCAGATGGAACTGGACGTTCTGATTTTATTTCTCAGGGAATTCCCTTGCCTTCATGCAGGGTGTAATTCGGCCTGGCCCCAAATCGTCTGAATATAGGCCGATTATTGGCCACCGATTCCCGGATCACGATAGTCGGGCAGTTTCGGGCGCTCCCCACAAGGTATTCGGCTGATCAGCCCGGACTCTTCTCACTCCCACCCCCGGTTTCTGCAAGGATTTAAATCGTTCTTGGCTCCACGAGCTTGGCTCTCTGGGCATCATGAATTGCCCCTCGCGCACCGACGACACGCTGGGCAATCCCGGCTGGAACCAGAACCCACCGCCCTTCAGTCCCGACATCACCACGCGAAATGACTTCAATGGGATCGCCAATGCTCGCGTGCACCGCCGGAATGCCGCCACTGGAGACACGGCGGGCGACGATACGATGTCCATCGATAGTCGCCCGCCGAGCCAAGATCATGATCCAGGGACGGAAAAAGTTCCTCACGGCGATGTGATCGCTGCCGCCCGTGGGGGAAATCTCCCCCAGGACCAGTGGATCACCTCGCCGTCCCATCAAAACTATCATCACCTCGTCCGGGCTGCGCTGCGCGCGCACCCTGGCGAAATTCGGCCGTTTCGTGGGGCCCGGATTTCTCATCGCGGTCGCCTATATCGATCCCGGAAATTATTCGACCGACGTTGCGGCCGGTGCATCTTTCAAGTATGCCTTGCTATTCATTGTGCTGCTCTCCAACCTCTTTGCTATGCTTCTGCAGTCGCTATGCATCAAGCTGGGTACCGTGACCGGTCTAAATCTGGCCGAGAATTGTCGCGAGCATCTCCCGCGGTGGATGGTGTACATCCTGTACGTGTTCGCGGAGGCCGCTATCATTGCAACCGACATTGCAGAGGTATGATCGATGCAGAACGACAAAATTGTTGAGTTCATACTAACAGTCCCAATAGGTGGTCGGCTCCGCTATTGCTCTCAATCTTCTGGGAAATATCCCGTTGGTGGCTGGATGTGCCATCACGTTGGTGGATGTCTTTTTCCTGCTCCTCTTTTGGCGTCCGAGTGGATCCATGTGGGGATTGCGCCTGTTCGAGTTCTTCGTCATGGGTCTGGTGTTGGGCGTGGTTATTTGCTTCTGCATTCAGCTGTCCCTCATCAAAGACCAGTACGTGGGCGAGGTCTTTCGAGGCTATCTTCCGTCATCGGCTGTAGTTCAGTCTGAAGGGTACGATGTGATCTTTTCCTGTCACTTGATCTGGCTTACTGACGTGCTGTTCTAGACTGTATCAGAGCTGTGGCATTTTGGGCGCTACCGTCATGCCGCACTCCCTTTTCCTCGGAAGCGGTGTCGTTCAATCCCGTCTCAAAGAGTTCGACGTCACCGCAGGTTACGTTGACTCGACGGTGCCTCTGGGTAGCAATGGTGGCGAGGTGGAGTATCGGCCCTCGATCCATGCTATTCGTGGTTGCATGAAGTATTCTATGATCGAGCTGTGTCTGTCGCTCTTCACCTTTGCCCTCTTCGTCAATAGTGCCATTCTCATCGTCGCCGGTGCCTCTCTGTACGACGTGCCCGGCGGGGCGGATGCTGACCTGTTCGGAATCTACAAGCTACTGAAAGAGTCGATTGCCCCCGGTGCGGGTCTGGTTTTTGCCCTGGCCCTCCTTCTGTCCGGTATCTCGGCCGGTATCGTCTGTACCATGGCTGGTCAGATGGTCAGCGAGGGCATGCTGAGATGGTCCATCCGCCCTTGGCTTCGTCGACTCATCACCCGCTCCATCAGTATCATTCCCAGCATCATTATCGCAGCTGCCGTTGGTCGAGAGGGTTTAAACAAGACCCTCAATGCGAGCCAGGTCGTTCTCAGCGTCATTCTGCCATTCGTCTCGGCACCGCTCATTTGGTTTACCTGCTTCAACCGTTATATGACCGTGCCCACGGAGCGGACTCAAGAGGGCAGCGGTGAGGTTGAAGTCGAGACCGTCCCGATGCGGAACCACCTTCTGCTTTCCATCGTTTCTGTTCTGGTGTGGCTTCTCATTGCCGTGATGAACGTAGCCCTGCTGGTGTTGATCGGCATGGGCAAAGCATCTTAGCGTCTTGAGGTTTATCCTCTCAACTGTATATCAGGCAACTGCCGCCTGTGCATAGCCTAGCGAGCATTCCATCTTCATGATTACCGTAATACGCAGATAGACAACAACGAAAACGCTCTGGTTGATGAAAGCTATCATGTGATTGAATCGAGTTTGTCGTAACTGATGTAATAATATGATCCCAACCAACTCCGCTACCCATGGCTCCTAAGAAACGGACGCAAATTCCCTCTCGACATGCAAGTTACACTAACCCAGCCCGCCGGCAGCCTCCTTGACCTTGCCCTGCTCGGGTGGCTCGTCGATGAACTGCGGCGGAGCGACCTCATCTTGTAGGAAACTCGGGACCGCATCCTCGCCAATCCCCGTGTCAAACATGGACTCCTCGCCCAGGGCCTCGAGTTCGGCATCCAAGTCGGCCTCGTCGACCTCCTCGGGCAGATCATATGCACGCGAAATGCTCTCCTGGATCTCGTTGCCGACCTCCATCAGATCGGCCATTTCATCCTGCATCTGCTCGATCTTATCGATGTCCACCTTGCCGTACTGCTTCTTCAATTCCTTGGTGGTAGTCTTCATGGCGTCGACTGTTGTCATGGTGTTCTTCAGGTTATCCTGCATCATGCCCGCTTGCTCCATGTTCCACGATTGTTGGGAGAGTTGGTCGCGCTGAGCCTCGAATTGTTTCCGTCGCTGGAGCACCTTGAGTGCTTTCTGACGGAGGGCGTTCTTGCCCGGCCCGTCGCGCATCTTGCCGAGCTTGGCCTGGTAGGCCGAGAGCTCGGAATTCAGAGCGGCCAGCTTGACATCGAGGCCGGAGATGCGATCGTCGACCTATCACGGGTGATTGTATTAGCACTGGCAATCAACCGGGGGCATATGGCGTACCTTGGAAATGGCACCGTCCAGAGTCGGCTTCGGCGCCGCGCTCTTGGAGCCAAACAGACGATTCATAGTGGAGGATCAAAGGAAATGAGAGACGGGCACTGGTCGCGCGGCAATATCGCCACAGTGGATGCTCTAGGGACTCGGCAGTGGGTTCCTCGTGCACCTGCACATGGCGATCTGATCAGTCCATCACAATGCGGAGGAAGACGTCAGTGGGGTATGCACGTGACGGACCGGCCAGTTTGGACCCTGCGATCCTTTTGATCTGATCCGACGTGATCTGATCCGAATTACGATCTGCTGGACTGGCCTTTTTAGATTTTCAGTGTTGGGGTGGATTTGGGCGCGGATTGGGCACGCATCGTGTACCTGGTACATCTCACCCCACTTCAGTCGCGAGTTCGGATAAGTACCGGATACTGCACGGTGAAGGCACACTCTGTTACCTCATATTCGATCGTGACTACTCTTGCAGATGTACCCGGGGACCAATAAATGCCGTGTTGGTCTGGGAGCGTGATTGTTTATAGGTGTTGTCTCCAGCAAGCTGGTATAACTCCGACGTGCTTCTACCCAATGGGATATGTTGCGGGCACGAAGGTTTTCAATAATCGTCCCGCAGAGGCCTAGAATTATTTGGAGCATAAATTAGACATGCCCACAAGCCCTCTCCTCCGTAGTTGGGTCAAGGGAGAACCATAATGGCTTTGTGCCGCTTATCGAGGGTGTAGCGCAGCGATCCCCGCGGTGATTGCGGTGATTACATACGTGTGTTCCGCCCCTGCGAGTCCAGGGATTCTCCAGCTTCACTTCCCCCTCCGTGGTGTGGAAGACTACCCGACTCTTGTGAAGGTTCGTCCTGACCTGATTCCCCACCTCCCCGACTTTTCTTTATCCCGTGGTTCCTGTCTCGTGAGATCGAGGACTTCTCGGCTGCACACCATCAGCTCCAGGGTTGATGCCACCCATCGTGACCTCAATCGCTCATCTTTCATTCAGCGCCAGGTTCGCTTCAGTCTTTGATTTATCACACTGTGGCTCTCTTTGAAGACAGCATCGATCTCCGATCTCCGGTCCCCCCGCTTCTCGCGCCGCTGTGTGTGTGTGCGAACGCATCGGTGTCCCGCCCGGTGAACCTCCCCTCCCCTCCCACAAACCCCGTCCGTGTACCATAAGACTCCTCCGTTACGACATCTCGGAGAGCTACGACCTGCAAAAGTCCCATGAATCGTTCTTTCCTATATACTCCATCATGTTCTGGCGTTTCGGGGGATATGCAAGTATCTCCTCCATCGATACCCTGCTTGACAAGCCCGAGGTCACCCTCGAGGACTTGCTGGATGAACCGGAGATCATCCAGGAATTGAAACAGCATAATTCGAAGCTCATAGAATACCTGCGCGAAGATCATGTCTTGAAACGCCTTATGGACTACGTGACCGCACCAAGCTTGGTGAATGACGACGAAGATGACGACAACGCCCATGAAGAAGATACCACCAAGAACGCCGAAGCCGCGAAAGAGGACCGGGACGATAGCGATGAAAAAGCAACCGACCCGCTGAAGGAGGTCCTGGATCCCGAAGATCTGGACAAGGTCGAGAAGACTCGCCTGAAGCACGCCTACGTGGCCTGCGAGGTTCTTTCTTCGGAGACCTGGACGATCCTGGAATCAATGATGGAGAATCAAAACTATCTGCGCGACTTCTGGGGCTTCCTTCGACGACCTCCGCCTCTCGACTCGCTGCAAGCAAGCTACTTCACCAAGGTGAACGAGACTCTGCTCGATAAAAAGACCGAGGAGATGCTGGACTTCCTCAGATCGCTAGACGGAATTGTTGCGGCGCTGCTCCAGCATGTCGATAACCCTATGGTCATGGACCTCTTGCTGAAGATTATCAGCTTGGAGAAGGCCGAGGGCGGCCAGGGTACCGTGGACTGGCTGCAGTCCCAGAAGTTGATCCCCACCCTCCTCTCGTTCTTGTCTCCCGATCACCCGGCCTCGGTTCAGACGTCTGCCGGTGATTTCCTGAAGGCAATCATCACCATCTCCGCGAATGCGACCCCGAACGACCAATCCTGCATTGGGCCCAACAGCTTGACTCGTCAACTCGTCTCGCCAGAGTGCATCCAACAGCTCATCGATGCGATGTTAAAGGGTGGGAACCCACTGACGGTGGGTGTTGGAATTGTGATCGAAGTCATTCGAAAGAACAACTCCGACTACGATCCAGAGCACCTGGGTGGACCTGATTCGATGCCCACGCCATACGATCCGATATACTTGGGAAACCTTCTTCGACTGTTCGCTAAGCATATTCCCGAGTTCATGGCTCTGATCCAAAGTCCCCAGCATACTGTTCATGATGGACATAAGCTGAAGATAGTCGATCGGGGCCGTCTGAGCTCTGCATGGGGGCTAAAATCGAACCGCTGGGCTTTGATCGTTTTAAGACCTGTGAGCTGATGGCCGAGCTGCTGCACTGCAGTAACATGGGTCTTTTGAATGAACCGGGCAGCGACGAGTATGTCCGACACCGCGACTCGGAGCGTGAGCGGTTGATTAGTGAGGGTTTCTTCAACCCCCATCGGGATGAGCAGTCGGGCCTCGATTACAACGATAATACTGCAGATTTTACGAATGGGTCGACCTTGGATTCTGGGTCGCCCGAAGATACCAAGGGTGCACACATGCCTCGTGCCGGCGAAGAGGAGGGCTTCGAGGATCTTGCTTCCCCGAGCGCTCTGCCTGAGAAGCAGGAAAGCCAAGAAACCAAGGAGCAGGCTTCAGAGGAACAGGCGCCCACTAAAGAGACTCAATCTGAATCCGAGTCCAAGCAAGACACGGCCGCCTCATCTTCCGATGCTCCTCCGTCCGGCACCGGTCTTGCAGATCAGGTTGGTAACATCCAACTTGATGCCCAGTCTAAAAATGAGCAAAAACCATCTACGTCACTTGATAAGGAGCAAGAACCAGTCTCTGCCAAGCCGGAAGATGTGCCCCCTCCACTGTTTGCCGATAAAGAGCAGCCATCTGAATCCACCTCCGGTGCTAACGCCCAGCCCACGGACGCGTCGGGTGAGACCGCTCAACAAGAACACACCCACGACGGCGGTGCCGAAGACCCTGCCCATCAGTACATCCAGCTCGACACGGATGGACGCCCGGTCGTTGGGGACTGCCTGAAGATTATGTTCGTCGAGAACAAGGTTGTTCCGACAATTTTGGTAAGTTTATCTTCTATCCGGCGCCGCAAGTTTTATACTGATTTTGACGCCCCAGGGATTCTTCTTCCGATTTCCCTGGAATAATTTTCTTCACAATGTCGTGTATGACGTGGTTCAGCAGGTTTTCAATGGGCCAATGGAGCGCGGCTATAACAGAGCTTTGGCTGTCAACGTTTTTGAAACCGGCCAAATCACGACCGCAATTGTTGAAGGTCAAAAGCGCAGCGATGAGGCCCAGCGGACCAAACAGATTCGACTCGGCTACATGGGTCATCTGACTCTGGTTGCGGAAGAAGTGGTCAAGTTCAGCGAACGCCACCCGCCCGAGCTGCTTTCCCCGTCTGTGATGGAGGCTGTCTTGAACCCAGAGTGGATCGAGTACGTCGAGCAAACCCTCACTGAAACCCGCGAGCGGGATAATGCCATCCTAGGTGGCGTACGGCCCGACATGTCGGTTGGATCTCGCCAGACGATGCTTGGCTCCGGCCAGGGGTTTAGCAGCTCCTCCAATGCCTTGGCCGAAGCAGGATTGAATGGCGGAATCGGCGGTTCCTCGTTTCAAGGCTTCGACTTGAACCACGGCAGTGTTTCCGGTGGAGCATTCGGTGGCGGCAGTACGTCGCTCTTGAGTGGGTTTGCCAGCTCGAGTGATGACGATGAAGATGAAGACATGGAGGAACATGACGACAGAAATGTCGGCAATGCCGACCAGGATGATTCAGAGAATGTGAGTAGACTTCTTGTTTGCCTTGGTCGTCAACGTGGTCTGCCTGTCTTGTGCTTCCCTGCTTTGCTCAGATCCGGTTCCATACGCTGAGCCAGAGCCCTTTTCATGGCCTTTCACCACTGGCAAACTTGGCTAACCTGAATTATCTGTAGGTCTCTACAAGCGCCACGAGCCAGCCCATTCCAATTCTACCACCGCCTCCTGCCCCGTTGAGTCTTGGGCCTTCCCGGGCTCGACGTCAGTTAGCAGCTCGCCTAGCAGCACAAAAACAGCAAGCAGCTGAAAATGCGGAAAACGATGAGGAAGAAGGGAGGGCGGAAGGGGATCAGTGGCCCACCAACCCCTTCGTCATTGCCGGTGTTGATGACGATGGGGAGGGAAACTCGGCGTTCCCCAATTCGGACTTTCCATCAAACCCCAACCAAAATTTCTCGCCCACATTCCCCGAGTCTGAGTTCAGTCCATCGGACTCCCTGTCAAACTCGTCCGACGAGGATGGAGATCACGCAGGCACCACGCGGCGACGACCTCGTATGCCCTTAGAGGTCGAGGAAGACGACGATGAGATGGGCGAGATGGTTGGACCCAGTGCCACTGGCGCGTTTGACTCGGACGAGGAAGACGAGGCCATCATCAATGAATCTTTGGGTTACTCCAACCTTCCCGCCCCCAGCAGATACAGCGGATTTCGCCGATCACGAGCCGTGAGCGGCAATTTCGAGGATGAGCAAAACGACAGCAGCGATGGTGAAGATGATGGCTTGGTTGAGATTCTCGTCCCAGGCCGCAAATCCTCCACCTCCCACTAGGTAGATTGGGGGTTCCAAGTCGACTATTCGCATCGTTGTGTCTGTTCTGCGCGGTATGCATACAAACGGTATGCATACAAACCCATGTTATCGCTAACTGGGCTAGTTGCACCCGTGCTTGGGCCACAGCATGACCCTTTGTATATACTTTCCATGGTGATCATGATTAATCTCTGGGGGTCTGCATTTGATGACGGGATCTTTCTTTTGGAGGTTGCATGATTTTTGTGCCTTTTATGCTGGTGTATGGTTTGGTGGTGGTGGGAATCTTACGATTTAGATTCCATGGGTTGGTGCCCTTGTACGATAGTCGTGGTAGAGGAGTGAACTGGTTTTGATTGAAGATATTCACTTCATCTTGCGAGAATGATTCCAGCCAGTGCGGCATTGCGTAGTATTCCTCAAGTCGCTGTTGCGGTAGTGGTGGTCCCGGAGTATACGGTTTGGCGATTATCCCGCGTATGAACCTGGAACTCGGGACTTGAGACAAGTTTCATTGTATAGAACCAGGAATCTCTTGAGTGCAAAGACAAGCCGAACCGACTGTATAGATGTGCATGTCCCGCGGGGGGCAGAAAAGTGGGCCGGATCGCCCAACACCATCGAATCTTTTCATGGACAATCACCTTCCTCGTCGCGCAACACTGCACTCCACAACGGCCGAGTGGGATCATTCTGAATCTATAAAGCTCGGGTAAAATACGCTCGCTCCAATGGCGTCGACAGAAGAGTAAGTCAGACCAGGAATCATTCCCGTGACCAGCAGGTATATCGTCTGACAATATCCCAGGCAGTCCACATCCCATTCCTTGGAATCACACAAGGAACTGGTAGAGTGGGTTACCACGCAAGGCGGATTTATCGCCGATAGTGTCTGCGTCGCGCAAGACGAGCCGCGGGGCGTCCACTTGCAAGTTAAAGAAGGCCATCCGACCGCCGTCTCGAAGGAGACGCGGGTGATCAATACACCAATTGGGGTGACAATCTCCTACTTCAATGCAATCAATTATCAGTCAGCGCGGGGCGCGTTCAAAAGCCATGACGTTGACTTCCCCCGTGCATTCATTGACGCCGTTGGGCCCGAGGAAACGACCACGTTCTTCCTGATGGGTCAATTCCTGCTGGGCCCGCGGAGCTTTTGGTACCCTTACTTGCGAACACTGCCACAGCCGGGACAACTGACGACGCCGTTGTTTTTCGGGGAAGAGGATGTTGACTGGATTCATGGCACGGGAATCCAGGAGGCCGCTGTGCAGCGGTATCAGGCTTGGGACGAAAAGTTCGAGGCTTCCATTGCTAAACTACAAGAGCTGGGATTTGAGAGCTGGGATATTTTCACCATGTATGGCTTTGGTATACTCTGGTCGTCTTTTATACTCGGCTGCTGACTTTTTAGGGATCTGTATCTCTGGGCGTCAACGATCATTACTTCGCGGGCATTCTCGGCCAAGGTCTTGTCTGAGTCCGTCGATGCTTCGGATTTCCCAGATGACGGAGTCTCAGTGCTCTTACCGCTAATCGATCTTCCAAACCATCGTCCGTTGGCCAAGGTAGAATGGAGGGCTGGAAACCAAGATGTTGGAATGATTGTGCTAGAGGATATTGGCGCAGGAGAAGAGATCTCGAACAACTATGGCCCTCGGAACAATGAGCAGTGTACGTGTGTCCGTGACAGATATACACGGAGAAAACTAACAGCTAATCCAGTACTGATGAACTACGGGTTCTGTCTACCGAATAACCCCTGCGATTACCGCATCGTCAAACTGGGCGTGCAGCCCGACAGCCCGCTTAGCGTGGTCAAATCCCGCCAGGTCCAAATGTTCCCCGAGCTAGCGAACAACAAAGATGACCACTATTATATTTTCAATGTCTTTTATCCGCTCCTGGCGCCCGACTGCCCGATGGAACACTCGATCGTGTCGCCGGCTCTATTCAATGCACTGGCAGTCATGCAAGCCAATGAGCGCGAGCGCCAGCAGGTCGAAATTACCGAGGCGAGCGTTTCGATCCCCACGCATTATGGAAACAGACATAGTACCTTGGCAGCATTGGCACAGATCAGCTTTGAACTCGAGTCGCACATCGCCATGCTCCAGGTGACTGCGGAAGACCTACCAGAGCAGCCGACCAATCTGAAGCAAACATTTGCCCAAATATACCGGAATGGGCAGATCACTCTCGACAAAACCGCCTTGATTATCGCAACCTGGACCCTTGCACGAGCGCGCGATCACACTCGCAGCGAGAGTTGGCAGGATATCAAGGCTCTCTTACATGAACACATATCTCAGATTCCCGCGGGCTATTTCCCCGAGGAGATTGTATCACGCATGCGAGTCCGGATTTTAGAGCGACAGTCGCTCGTTCCGAAGAATGGCGAGCTCTTCCGACTGGTCGAGCTGTTCAATTTGTTGCCAGCCAATTTGCAGGAACCCAGCCGAAAGTGCTTTGAGCGTTATTCTACATTCCCTGGTCTGGGACAAGACCCACAGGCTATGTTCGCTGTTGTGATTTGCTTGCTCGCTGCTACATCTCGATCACCTCAGGTCCAGCCTCAGCTTTCGTCACGACTAGCTCGGTGGGTGGATTTCCTGGTAGAGCACTACCCCTTACCCTCGGAAGGCGAGAATGACATGACACCGGGAAGAAAAATCCTCGGTCAGCTGAGCCAATCGGTCAGTCCAGAGCAGGTGTTTGCATGGAATCAAGAAGATGGAGCAGATTGGCTGGTGTCGGGCAGCGGATGGTTGGATGCGAAGTGGTTGCAATGGGCTTGTACTGTGCAAGAGGGAGAAAGCGTGTTTATTCCCTTCGAACCACTGCGAGGGCTCACAGAGCCGGGGCGGATGAGTCCGAAGCAAGCGGTGCTATACGTACCACAAGAGTAGAAGCAGCAAAACCAAAGAGTCATCGAGCGATATGATACTTGATATCTTGCCCAGTGGAGAGATTCTACATCCGAAATAGGAAGTTGCGTCATGGACCAACCCCGATCGAGCGATTACTGACTCAGCTGGAGTCACCTGACCACTAACCAATCACGGTCCACGTAAAGGCGGATCGTTCAGCACAGCGCAGGAATTGCCAATGCCGCGAGCTCCCCCTTCCCTTCTTCCCATGACCGTTTGATCCTCTCCACGCATTGCTTCAATCCGCCATCATGATATCTCGAGCGGCGGCTCCCTCCACCTCCTCCCTCTCCCAGCTCTCCTCCCGCTCCCTCCGCGCTCAGGGTTCGGCCGCCCGCTCCTTCGCGACCGTGCAAGAGGCTCCTCCCGTGCGGCACCATGGCGGGCTTCAGGACCAGGACCGTATCTTCACCAACCTGTACGGACACCATGGCGCGGATCTGAAGTCGGCAATGAAATACGGTGATTGGCACCGGACGAAGGATATCGTCCTTAAGGGCCACGACTGGGTGGGTGTTCGGATGGAAACGGACCCTGGAGAATTTCCATGCTGACTGCAATTCCTAGCTCATCTCCGAGATCAAGGCCTCGGGTCTGCGTGGTCGTGGTGGTGCTGGTTTCCCTTCGGGCTTGAAATACGTAAGTGGGATGCCAATCGCGAAGTGTGTGTATCCTCCATCTAACCCGGGTTTCGTTTCCGCTCTCTAGTCATTCATGAACTTCAAGGATTGGGACAAGGACCCTCGACCGCGGTACCTGGTCGTCAACGCCGACGAGGGCGAGCCGGGTACCTGCAAGGACCGAGAGATTATGCGCAAGGACCCCCAGAAGCTGATTGAGGGTTGCTTGGTGGTGGGCCGTGCCATGAACGCCAACGCCGCCTACATCTACATCCGTGGCGAGTTCTACCACGAGGCGACTATCCTCCAGCGGGCTATCAACGAGGCGTACGAGGCCGGTCTGATTGGCAAGAACGCGTGCGGTACCGGATACGATTTCGACGTCTACGTCCACCGAGGAATGGGCGCCTACATTTGCGGCGAGGAGACCTCGCTGATCGAGTCGATCGAGGGCAAGGCCGGCAAGCCTCGCCTGAAGCCCCCGTTCCCCGCTGCCGTCGGTCTGTTCGGCTGCCCCAGTACCGTCACCAACGTCGAGACCGTCGCCGTTACCCCGACGATCATGCGCCGCGGTCCCAGCTGGTTCTCGTCTTTCGGTCGTGAGCGTAACGCCGGTACCAAGCTGTTCTGTATCTCCGGTCACGTCAACAACCCCGTCACCGTCGAGGAGGAGATGTCGATTTCCCTGCGCGAGCTGATCGAGAAGCACTGCGGTGGTGTTCGTGGCGGATGGGACAACCTATACGCTGTCATCCCCGGTGGCTCTTCAACTCCCGTGATCCCCAAGCACGTTGCCGACAACCAGCTGATGGACTTTGATGCGCTCAAGGACTCGCAGACCGGTCTGGGTACCGCTGCCGTCGTTGTCATGGACAAGTCCACTGACATTGTCCGTGCGATTTCCCGCCTATCGTCTTTCTACAAGCACGAGTCATGCGGCCAGTGCACCCCTTGCCGTGAGGGCAGCAAGTGGACCCAGCAGATGATGCAGCGCATGGAGACTGGCAACGCCCGCGAGCGGGAGATCGACATGCTCCAGGAGCTCACCAAGCAGGTCGAGGGTCACACCATCTGCGCTCTTGGGGAGGCTTTTGCCTGGCCCATCCAGGGTCTGATCCGTCACTTCCGTCCGGAGCTGGAGGCTCGCATCCGCGAGTACCAAGGCCAGCTTGGCACGTCTCCGTATGCCGGTGGCTGGCACCCGGATAGCCGTGCCGAGGGCAAGCTGATCTCCCCCGGCATGTAAAAGACGCCATTCTTCTCCTCCTTATTCCCTCCCCTTGTCTCCCAAAACGAAGCAGGAACCGGTCGATTTCTTAGATCTCTCTTCACCTCTTCCCGCCAGCTGGTAATGGCCCCGTGTCCAGCGGCCGAGGAAGTTGTCTCCATATTTCCTTTATCTCTGCCCGCTCTATCCCCTTCCTGTCGCGTCTAGGTTTCTTTCTTGTACAGTCGGTAGCAATTGATGCATTTTACGTCTTCACTCTTACGTACGGTCATGCATTGGTAAATCTGCAAAGATATGGGTGGTCCTACTCCCTTAAAACAGGCCCCCTGTCGAATGTCACATATCGAGTCATTGTTGAGTATCACCATCTACCTTTCCCTGCTCCTTATGATCGACCGCCACTTCCTCCAGCCTCACCTCTTCCTGTCTCTTCTCCAGTCGAACAAACCTCTTCTCCCTCCACCCCATCCCATACACGCTCTCTACCCATAACAAGCCCATCGCAACACCCATGACAATCCCCAAAAACGCAAAACACCAGCCCCAGCCCATCCCACTCAGCATCTGATCCACCACCGCCGCGCCCACGGCCCCTAAACAGCACCGCACGAGATTGCAAGCCGCAGCGGCCGTGGCAGGCTGATCAGGGAAGAGATCCACAAGAAGCGTATTGAGCGAATTCAACGCCGCGACGAAACAGAACCCAATGATAAACTGTAGAACCAGCGGCGCGGCGAGGGATACATGTTTCTGCAGCGTCCAGCCGTATGGGATGAACGCCACGATGCCGAGGACCATGATGGGGAAGACGGCTTGCAGACGCATGCGTTCGATGGGGTACGTGCGTAGATTGTCGCCTTTCTTGCGGTCGACGGGGAGATTGAGCTTGCGCGCGATGCGTTTGTAGTTCCAGTCGAGGAGTTTGCCGTTGAGGACTGCGCCGAGACACGAACTTACACCTAGTGGCCTGGACCGGTGTTAGATTGAAAGGGGATTTAATGACAAGGTGGATGACTCACAGAAAACAGAGCCCGATTTGGAGTTCGTTGAAGCCGTATAACTTGCCGAAGAGATTAGGTGTGCTGGTCAACAGAGCGATGTTCGAGAACATGGCCAGGCCGACGTACGAGATGATGATCACGGCATCTTTCTCGAAGAGAATGACAAAAGAATGGAATGGATTTGGAAACTTCAGCTTTGTCGGGCGGTGGCCGGGGGCTTCTTCCGTGGACACTTGTGGTGAGTGGTCTCGATGAGCCGAGAGATATTGTAGTAGCGACATACGCCACCACTCCCTTGGAGCATGTCTTCCATTGCCCACGACTTTGCGTGCGGTTTCTGGCATGGCAATCAAGAAGACTAGCAGGTACCCTCCGCTGATGATCACCAAGAACCAGAACACACTTCGCCAACCCAGGAACTTGGACAATAGACCGCCGATCACAGGACCCAGCGCTGGCGCAACCATCACGCCAGCGGCCATGGGCCCAATATACCTGCCTCGTTCCGCCGGAGTCGCAATATCGGCGATGACACCGTACCCGAAAGCGACGGTTCCACTGCTGCCGGCGCTCTGGAGACAGCGCAGGACCATCAAAGCCGCGAAACTGTTCTGTAACGCGAGACCGATGTTGGCAGCGGTGTAAATGGCAAAAGAGATTATGTATGCCGGTCGACGACCCCCGGTGTCAGCGAAGGCGCCCATGAAGCTCGGAGCAAGACCCTGGAGGATCATGTAGGTTGTAATAGTAAGATTGACGAGGGCCGCACTGAGATGATAGTTCTCGACAAGGGTTGGCATGACCGGGTAGTAGATCTGACCGGTGAGAGGAGAGAAAAGCGAGGCCAGTGACACCATGACCACAATGAAGCGCTTTTGGTGTTTGCCAAAGGCCGAGTGGACATCACTGCCATTCGGTTCAGTAGCTGGAGGACTCTGCTGCTCTAGAGGCGATGGCTCGGACGCTTCAGGGACTTGCTGAGCAGGTTGAGCATCTGGGGTCTTGATGTCGGAGCTGCCATCGAGTTCACCTCCCCTGATGGCATCGCGCTGTTTCCGTCGGTCCGCGTATGCAAAGCCCCTGCTTTGGACCATTATTTTCAGAATTCCCTCATCCTTATCCTTATTCTCAGTGGAATGTTGGGTGCGGTCCATCTTGACAGGAAAGAGCGTCGATGGAGTCGAGAGAGTGCTAGCTTGTGATATCAGACCGATGCATGCGACACCGTTGGGCAACAACACATACAGCAAACTAAGAGAAAATTCAGGGTCTCGCAAAGAAGGAGCTTGTTCAAATCGGACGAGTCACCGATATGTGATGAACAGTTCACGTTGCTCAGGATGAAAGCCGAGGCGGGACAGTGCAACGGGGTGGAAGCACAGAATGGCAAAATGGCCAAATGTTTTATCCCCGAGCGTGTTGATTATCTCATGATCATTAATTACGAAAGAAAAGAAAATGCCGACTCCTCGCTATGAACATGACTCTCAATCTCCTATCACCCCGAGATCAACCAAACTAGCACTCGCCAAAGACTTTGTGATCATCACTCCGCTTGCACCATCCCAGGTCTGCGAAGAGTCAGTCATGGACATCAACCTTAGACAAGAGCAACTTACTTTTCCCCCAGTCAATCTCGCTGACCTTCCCGTCGGGTC
Organism: Penicillium capsulatum; assembly: GCA_028828875.1. Classification (NCBI taxonomy): domain Eukaryota; kingdom Fungi; phylum Ascomycota; class Eurotiomycetes; order Eurotiales; family Aspergillaceae; genus Penicillium; species Penicillium capsulatum. The sequence continues at coordinate 3,880,049 of JAQJZR010000009.1, read as the reverse complement.
CATCCAGTGGCCAGTTGTCAGCGTCCTCAAGCCATTTCAAGCAGTAGTGAGTGATCCAGCAATCGTCAGTGCCAGCCTCCCAGATCTGGGCAGTCTTTTCGCCATTTTACCTGGGAATGTCAGCATCGTGGTCCGAGGGGAGTGTGAAGCATGATATCCAACATACCACACCAACAAGGTGGACTCCGCAGGGCATCCTCATTGACCCTGAAAGGTTGATAGATCAGTCTTAATGTCCACGGTCTCGAGGAAGATCACCGTACCAGTCCTTGTTCCGGTCGATATGTTTGCCTATATCACAGACGGGCAGCGTCCAGGTCCCTTCCAGATACGGGGCTTGCTCCACAAGATCGTTGAGTTTGCCCTCCTTCAGCTGGTTGAGTATGGTTTCTGATAGCTTATCCGAGGAATCATAGTAGTATGGATCGCCGTTGTTGTGGATTTGGGCCCGGTAGGACCTCGCTGACGACTCCGTGATCCACTGCAGCAGTTAGACTCAGTCATGACATGACTGGTGATCTGCCTAGGCTTGCCTTTGGGTCGGCCCCGAATTGGTCGTTATCCAGATGTTTCCATCCCCAGGGCGCGGCGAAAAGCCCTTAGGACCTTCCTTTCTTATCCCATCGATAGGCATAGTAGACACCTTTGTCCCCGCAGTATTTGAACGGCTGGGGGCCATGCTTATCAGCTTTGCACTTGGACTGCTTCTCGTCGTCCAGTCTAAAGAATGTTAGGTATCATGATCCTCTGTCATTTGGGGACTAGGAGCTCACGCAGCAAAAGTGACATTGGACCCGGGGGCTGCCCCAATGCTGGGGCAATCCACAACAGTTTTATGTATACGGACGAAATGGGCCGCGCATCTTGATGATCTTTCGGATCTCCGTCGATCTTCGTGTTTATTTCGTACCTAGGTATTCGCATATCGGCAGGAAGAGACCGAGAGCAAAAATCCTGATTTATCGGTCGGATATATGTTTACCTTTACCAAGCATATATACTTCTGTACGACTGATGCAATGTAGTTTATCTTTTCAGCCTTCAGTTTACCTTTCCCCACCACAAAAGCCATTCTGGATCCGCTGTCTTAATAATACCGTATATCACCTACCCCAACCGGGATCACAGATAGGTTCACGAACCCCGAGCTCGCTCGAATCCTTCCAGCTCGTGGAATAAGCCTACGCTTGCGTGAGAGCCCCATGAATGGAGAACCCTTTGAAATCAGCTATGAACTGGTGCCTATCTCCGATGAGGGCTCACCAGAGAGATAGCGGACCGGCACCGGGAATCTTTAAAGAGATCCTGGTGATTAATTTCTGGCGCCATCTACTAGATCATAATAACTGTCCCTATATGGGTTTACTGGATCATCGAAGGGACTGGGGTAACACTTTGTTCAGCATGGTGACGCCATGGGTACATGTTGGCCAGTCTGATTGGATTCTCTCTTCGAGGTAAGAACCGTAAACGAATAAGAAACTCATGAAGCCACTGTGAGCTACTCACCGTCATTCCCCTGTTTCATCCAGATTGAGACGGGGGTTTTTTGAGTAGGAATATGCACCTGATTCAAGCCCATGCTTTCCCAGTCAAAGTGTAGATATTGCTCGGTCTGCGTACATCTAACCTACTAGGCTTTGAAATTCTCCCCTCATAACGAGTCGAGAATAACGGCAGCGGAATGGACAACATAATGACACCCTACAGTGCGAGAGGAATCGGAATTTTCCAAAGGAAAAGAAACATAAAGATGAGGCCCCTCTTACCACAAGAAGTAGGAGCCCAATATTGACACACACAGATACTACAACGAACGTGGTAAGACGCTATGGAACAAAGACAATGTGGGGTTGGGTCGCCCTATCATGCGTCTTGAGTCCAGCGCTATGGATAGACCTGCAACGGCCCTCAGATTTATCCTCGAATGGCCTTCCAGACTGAAAAAGCTGCATCAAAAAAGACCTTCGGCTTGGCCGGTACGTGGCAAGTAAGAAAGAGGGAAAGCTGCTTCACTCGAGCAAGCGATAGGGCCACCCTCGCCGTCCAGCCTGTTCACGCAGTGGGTGATAAATCTTGCATCGGGATTGACACTATCGTCTTGAGCGCGGTACTCACCCGCCAGACCGAACGTGCGCAGGATCTCCATGGACCGGCAATTGGTCAAATCTAGCTTCGGCCATCGCGTCGTATATTCCGCCCTGCCAACACGCAAGGCACATTCAAACGATCTAGTTGATATGCAAGAAGCATACCAACGGGGCCAGCGCCCACGATGATGACGGGGGCGACATGAGCGATCTGAGTGACGTTCAGGGCGGGAACAAAGATAATCGAGGCAGGACAATATCGAAAAAAACAGTCTAATCAATGTAGTGAGGACGGAGGATTCGTAGGCTTTATCTATACGCAAGACTCCACTAGGAGAGGCTTTGCAAGGATCGCCGTCTTACAACGGGGTTGAACTGACTCGTCAATGGGGGCCAAAACCAGCACGTCGAAGGGCAAAGTCTATGTCGGGCTGTTAACTGGACGTGGATCCGTGCATTGAGAGGCACATGCAAGTCTGGCCTCAAATCGCAATCAATTGGCTAGTAGAATACAGGATGATATTGGGGGAAAAAGGGACACAAAGAGAAAATATGGTGGAAACAAAGGAGAACGTGACAATACATAGGGAAACATGGAGATCGGAGCTGGGGCAGGAAGATGGTGTATGTTTTTTTTTGGTCTCGGGCCTAGGAGCCACCAGCCATGATCACTCCATAGTAGCGACGGCTCATCTCCACGGTCTGCAAGATGCGTGCGTCACCGGTTAGGGGGAGACCAAGGACGGCGGAAGATTCCACGGACTGGAAGTAAACAGTCGTTAGTGTGTATTCGGAATTCATGACAAAGAGACGACTCACCTGAACATCCTCATGGGTAATCCACCCAGCGACCGCTCGGCTCATTTCCTTGAAGGCTACGCGTTCCTCGAGGCCATCAATGCCCGAGCCGTTGCGGACGCGGTCACCCATCGAGACGAGGGCATTGACAAGGCGGCTAAGACGCGTGGGGTCACGCTTGCCACGGGGGGCCGTCGCCAGGCGCAAGAAGTCCTCGTAGATACCACCGCCGGAAGCCCAGCCGCGTACCTTGCGCTCGGGACTATCGCCAAATCCAGAGACAAGTTGCTCAAGGGTTGTGTAGTCGCGCGAGATAACAGCAGTAGGGCCAACCACGCGGCAGAATGTAGCATGAGCATCATTCCAGTGCTTGCCGTGGACAAGGCAGTCGACTTCGCGAGCAGCATCACCGCTGTCGCGGGCACACAGGGCCTTGGCAACCCAGATCCAGGCCTCCGGAAGCTGGAGGTCCACCGTCAGGCGCTGCCAGGCTGGATCAGGGCCGGAACCATCGTGGGAGGTAGGATCAGGGAGTTGTGCACCGAAGCGAGCAAGTGTCTCTTGCACAGCACGCTTACGATCTTCCGAACGCGAGAGATGGCACATGACGAACAACGCGGAATAAAGGTCATCCCCGGCGATCAGTTCGGAAGCATAGTCCCAAACTAAACGGTCGGTCTGGTATGCATCAATCGTGATGGCACCACGCCCACCCACAAGAGAAGCAAGGACTTGATGCAGCTGGAAGGAGAGACGGTTGGTCAACCGATCACCGGAAAGAGACTCCGGGAGAAGAGCTGCCGGAAGCTGGATCACTGGCACCTTGGCGTGCCCAGTGGAGGCTGAGTAGGCCTTGAGCAAAACCCACAGGGGTGATTCGCGGCCGACGGTATTCGAGCCAGGCTGAACCGAGGCCGCATGGCGGTTATCGTAGTCCGCATGGGGGAAAGCAGATTCTTGACCCGTGGCAAGATCAGCCAGGAATTTAGAAACAGCCGCCTCGATCGGCTCATCCTCCGTGATACCATACCAGAGACGGAGACCAAAGGCCTGAAGCCAGTCAAGCTCGAATTCATGGCTCAAGGCGAAGCTAGTGGCCCGGTCTTCGAGAGCACCGCCCGACTTCCCCTCGCTGTCCAGGCAGTTGCCGGCGATCAATTCGTACAGAGCGCGGACAGGTTGGCTCATCTCCGATAGCACGTTGTTGTCGCGCCAGACCTGAATCTGCTTGGCGATATCGCTTCGAGATGTCTGATCCCGGCCAATCTGCGCGACCAAAGTGGCTAGGTGAAGATTCTGGCTTTCTACCAAGACTTTGCCCGCCTCTTCGACTCGGTGGGCGGCGAGAAGGTGGAAGGCACGCTCCTCAGGTGAATGAATGCGGTCGAGATCATAGGTGTGTCGATCGCGGATCGTGCTTTCCCACAGTCTGCTGAGCCGGTCCTTTTTGATGCGATGCGCAAACCTCGAACGAAGCTGAGGAGGCACGCCATTGGAAATGTCATCCTCAATGTCATCATTGAACAGGATGTTGACAAGTTGCCACACCAATCGCTCTGCATCCGGCTGGGTCGATGAAAGGGGAAATTGACGAAGATCAACATTATCTAGGCGAACCAGCGGGCTTCCATCAACATGCTGGGTGATAGACTGCCGCTTTTGCAAGTTGAGCATTTCTTGTGACTGCGTAGCAGAGTAGGTGTGGGCCAAGATAGCGATGTCCCTCCCCTCACTGAAGACAGACACAATTTCCTGCCAACGATTCTGGATTCCAGAGAGCGGCCTGCTAAAGTCGTTCTTGGCGCACACGATGGAGTCCAGAGGGCCCCAACGAGGCTTGAAGGAGTCATGGAAAGCAGCGTCCGTCTGGTCCATCTGATCCTGGTCGCCGGCGAAAGTTTTGGGTTGTTTGTTGTAGGGCCACTGTCCAAAGGAAGGTTTTAGCTTGATTTGTTTCTCAAATTGGGTGACTATCTGTGCGGGGGTGAAATGGGATTCTTAGATACATGATCAAGATGATACAGGCTGATGCAAAAGTGGATGACAAAGAAAGGCAAGGTAATCAAATGGGACAAACTAGGCAGAAAGCAAAGAAGGGGAGCGAACCTCAAAGCCCTTGGGCTGTGACTTAGAAGCCTTGAGCGGGGAGGGCGTATGTTGCTTCTGCGGCTGCTGGAAAAGCGAATTCATCAAGTCGATGCTGTTCGTAAAACCCTTCTTGGGGGAGCTCATCGGCTTCTCGGCCGGGGATCCGTCGTTCAAAAGGGGTCGATCCGTAAAGGCGTTGGCTTGGATCTCGCGCAATGCGTCGCGGTTTTGCTTGCGAGGGCTAATAGTCCTCTGAAGTTGCTCCGTCCAGTCACCGGTGAGGTCAAGGCGACGCTTCGGAGGGGTACCAAAGGGTTTGATAGGCTGAGTAGTGTCCAGATCACGGCCGGTGGTCTGGGTATCATCCTGCTCCACGGTATGATGAAGGTTAGGGAAGGAACCCGCCATGTCCATCGCCTGATCTTCATCAGATCCAACTATCGAGTCACCAGATTGCTCGGTGATGTCGTCTTGCTCAATAGTCGAACCCGTGGAGCCTTCCTCTAAAAAAGACTCGGTTTCGCCGTCGGAGACGTGCATCTGGTCTTCATCCATCTCGGTGGCCTGGGAGCCGAAGGAGCCGGGAACGAGCTTGCGCTTCTTGAAGTCAAAGGTGTCATCATCAACACCAGCGGTGGACCCGACGAACGACTCATCGATGGAAAAAGTTGCAGATTGCTCGAAGCTGACAGGGTGATCATACTGAGCTTTGGGAGTGCCATTGTCGGGACCCGCACTGAGCTCGCTCTGGTCGAGATGCGCCTCGGGTTCTTCCTCGTCATCATATCCAAGGCCGTAGGTGGTCCAGTGCGGCACTCTAAAGGTCCAGATTCCAGTCTGCGCACCGTAGTCAATGAATTCGGTGTTTGCCACCGCTTTCAGACGATCGGTGTGGTGGGCGACGGTCCGGGGGTTCAGGGTTGGTTCGGGGCCCTTGTGCCAACCGCGTGGCCAGGAGTTCTGAATACGCAAAATCGAAGGCACATTCATTTCCTTCCCGCGAGCAGGCTTCGTAGCCTTGTCGGAATACACAGTGATGGACCGGTGCTCAATGAGAACAGTGCCCCCGATCAAACGGTCAAGGTCTGCACCGGTCAAGTCGATCGGCCCCTCGAAGGTAACTTCTCCAAGGTTTCTGCGGCCAACTGTGAAATCGACAACATGCTTCAACTGATCGTGGGTCATCTGCTTGAGTTCGGAAATTGATGGACGTGACCAGTATGCGCCTGCAGCAGGATCGGACCAGGGAACGGAGCCGGGACCGGGAGAAGTCGAGGGGGAGTCGGGAGGGACTCGCCGTTCTCAGGAACAACGGCGAGGTCACGAGGGGTGGCTTCCGTGCGTGAGCGACCACCATCAATGCCGTTCAGTGAACCGCTGGAGCGGGTGGAACGGAGGAAGCCGAGTTCTTCGGGGGTTGGCTCAGTGCTGGTGCTTTGAACGGTAGCAATCTCACCACCTGACCCATCGGGAGCATCGAAGCTGACTTTCTTGGTGAGCTTGTTGCTTGGGGGGACTGCATCATCTCCGTTCACGGCGCGCCCAGGTGATTGAGTGCTCGGACGGAAAAGATCATTTCTCACGTTAGGATCGATATTGAGGCGCTTGAGACCACTGGTGCTGCCGCGCGCAGTGCCGATCTGGAGAGCACCAGGAGACAGCACACTATCGGATTCAGGGTTGAACGAGTTACGAAGGTTGCTGGTGGAGTAACTCTTGCTGAAGTTCCGGCCAAGGCTACCGCCGATGCTGCCGCGGAAGCTGCCGTTGGCTGGTCGAGAGCCAAGAAGGCTGTTACTGAGACCGGATGGGGTGCTGGAGGTGCTGGCAGGAGACCCATAGTTCGAATAAGAAAATCCGTAGCCCTGGCGTTTGGGTGGAGTGATGAGGCGCGTTGAGGCGTTGGGATTGATCTTGTAAACAGGCAGTGGGGTGCGCTGTTTCTGCTTCATGCTGGAAGAAAGAGGCGTAGCCAGGGGGCCTGGCGAAGGCGCACTGGGGCCAGGAAGACCCGAGAAGATGGATTGGCTTCCATAGGGGTTACCCTCTAGCAGCGACGCATGCAAGCTACCGGGAACAGGCTGCTGGGGCTGCTGTTGCTGCGCAGGCTGGGATGCGCCCAAAATACTGTTACCAGCTGGCTGTTGCTGTTGGCCTAAGCCACCGAAAAGGGAGCCAGTGCCCTGGTTGGTAGTACTTTGGCCACCGAACATGCCACCACCCGTCGTACCAGTTGATCCAAAGAGACCGCCGGGCTTCTGTGCCTGCTGATTCTGGGTGCTGCCGAAGAGTCCACCGGTGGTACCACCCGGTTGCTGGGTCTGGGTGCTGCCGAAGCCACCCAAGCCACCTCCCGTCGCAGTGCCGGTGCTGGAGCCGAAAAGACCACCCGGCTTCGCCTGTTGCTGGTTTTGTGTACTTCCGAAGAGGCCGCCCGTTCCAGCAGCAGGCTGCTGGGTCTGAGTGCCGCCTCCAAAGAGGGAACCGGTGCCTTGTTGCTGTTGCTGGGGTTGGGACTGTCCGAACAAGCCGGTAGAGCCAGTGGTACTACTACCAAGACCGCCCCCGCCCCCGAACAGTCCAGTGCCCGATTGCTGCTGTTGATTGTTCGAGCCGAAAGTGCTCCCACCACCACCAAACAATGGCTTGTTCTGAGTTTGGTTCTGACTTCCAAATCCTCCGAAAGCGCTTCCCGTGGTGTTCTGCTGACCACCAAAGCCGGACGTCGCGGTGGTGCCGCCGAAGGGATTGGCAGCAGTAGTGGTTGCAGTACTTCCTTGACTGCCAAATCCGCCGAATGTCGACCCGGTGGTCCCAGTCGAGCCGAAAGCGGGTTTGTTTTGCTGGGCGTTGGTGCCGCCGAAGAGAGAACCGCCAGATCCGAATCCACCGCCGGTTCCTGTTCCACTTCCAAACGCGCCACCGGTTGGCGCGGTTGTAGCAGAAGTACCACCGAACATGGGGGTTTGGGTTGTTGATGTTGTGCTACCGAAGAGGCCAGTGCCAGCAGGCTTGGATGCGCCGAACATCGAATTAGTGCCCGCTGATCCGAAGCCTCCAGCGGTCGAAGTGTTGGATCCGAAAGCGCTTGGTGCACTGGTCGTGGCAGCGCCGAATGGGGTACTAGTAGAACCGAAACCTCCCGTGGTATTCTGTTGGGATCCGAAGCCTCCCGTAGTCGAGGCACCAAAAGCAGAGCTTCCGAAAGCTCCTGGTTGACCACTTGCATTGCCATACCGACGGCCCTGCTGGTAATCGGCGAGCCTTAGCTCCTCGAAGGAGAACTTGTTGTAAGGCTGCATGAAACTGATGCTTTGATAGTAATTGGTCGTGGTGCTGGTTCCATCCTTTTCGCTGAATGGGCTGAATGGGGTGCTACCGGTGCCTTCACACGCAGGAGGAGCTCCTTGGAACGCAGAGCCTCCAGCGCCGAAGCCCGTGTTCGTAGTGGCCCCGGATCCGAAACCACCACCACCGGTGGCACCAAAGCCGGTGCTGCCTGTGCCTGTTGAGCCAAATCCACTGGGCTTGCTGCCGAAAAGCCCCCCGCCGGTATTGGTGTTGGCACCGAAGCTGGTTGAAGGGGCTGCAGCTGTGCTTCCGAACCCAGTGCTGCCGAACGAAGAGGTGCCGGTGTTGGTGCTTCCGAAGCCACCCCCGGCCGCAGGGGTAGTCGTTGACCCGAAGGCACTAGGGCGACTTCCACCACCGAAAATGGAGCCGCTTTGATTTTGAGTGTTGCTGCCGAAGCCTGAGAGAGAAGAAATGTCAGTATCCATCAGTACAGGAGCTGAATTCATCAAGAGATGCAGTAAGCGAAAAAGAACAAGAAAAAGCAGGATATGATAGTCCCAGGAGAAGCTCGCAAGGCCGGTGCAACACGTAACCGCGATCCGCTGTGTGAGGCAAAGCTAGTCGGTGCAATGCGAGATTGTAGGTGGCGAATACCGAAGCGAGCGGTAGATATCGTGTCGGGGCGATGCGAAGGTCTATTCGTGTGCGGGATCGGAGGGGCAAAAGTGGCAAGGCCCCAATTTATGTGTTGATCACGTACCTCCGCCAGAGCCAGAGCCAAAGCCACTGGAGGTGTTGTTGCTGCCGAAGAGGCCGCCACCAGTATTGCTAGTGCCGCCACCACCAAATGCAGAGCCGGATCCAAAGCCTAGATGACAGGGGTGTTCGCGGTCAGAGAGACTGGTATTTTTTTCACGGAGGCGCTTGCCATCCCTTTCCGTCGTCGCGGTGGCGTCGCTGATCGTCAAGGGTATCCGCAGGAAAACGAGGTCATGGCACGGTCAAGGTCGAGTTGTTGAAGACAGGGGATGCCTTGCGCGCGTGTCATCGCCATCGCGGGTCGACGTCAGGAGCACCGAGGTCGTTGTCCAGAGACAGGGTGGCACCGATTGACAAGGATAGAGGGATACAAGCGAAACCAGGAGAGATGCAAGAAAACGACGAGACAAGGCGAGAGAGACCTACCTCCACCTGTGTTGGTGCTGCCGAAGCCAGAGCCAGAGCCAAAGCCAGAGCTCTGGTTGTTCTGGCCGAACCCGCTACCTCCGCTTCCGAAGAAAGAAGACATGTTGCCGGATGAGGACCTCACAGTCGCATAGGGCGAGTATGCGCAAGTGATGAAAAGGTCAAGTCGTGAAGGATGACGGCGGGCAAAGAGAGCGCGTGAGGGAAGAAGAGAGGGCGAGACGCGACAGAAAAGTGAGTTGACTTGGGATTATGTCAGCACAGGAACTATCACGTGTTGCTGCCTTACTGAGCTTCGCCCAACACGGCGGGCGATGCAAAGTGAGTCAGTTTCTTTCTTTTTTTTAGCTAGTTAAATGCTTCAAAATGCCTGGTCCAGCAGCGGTCAATGGTTCTAGCTGGGGAAATAAGGAATGATCCCGCAGTAAGTAGGTTTACAACCGTTGAAAATATTTTGGGGTTGCAAACGGCTGGCTCCCCACTGAAGGGCATTGTTTACACCCCAAGAAACACTCCACGATAGCAAATCCTTTAGACCCAAAGAGAAAATATTATTCACGCCGCTACTGGATAATTCAACTAGGGAATCTCAAGTACATATAGGTCATCTGGACAACCGAAAACAAAATTTATCAGTCTGGCTCAGCGACAGGGGGCATTCGACCATCCCCGAAGCCAAGCCGGCGAATGATCGGTGACACCGTACACCGAGTCACCAAAACCCAACCGTTGGAAGACATTATATTCATCAACTCATTGTCTGTTTTTACTTCTGACGAGCCGCGTGGACCGTGGCGATGATCTTGTCCACGACACTAGGGTCGGACAGCTACAAAAGGTGGATTAGTAACCTATAATAGGAACCAAACTCGCGACGAGACAACTTACCGTTGAGATGTCACCCAGACTGTCTTCTTCGCCACTCAGAATCTTGCGCAGAATGCGGCGCATGATCTTGCCACTGCGGGTTTTGGGGAGATCCTCCACCACGAAGACGGCCTTGGGGGCCGCAAACGGACCGATAGACTTCCGGACCTGCATCACCAAATCTTTGCGGACCTGATCCGTCGTCTCATTGCCTTCCTTGAGAGCAACAAAGGCATTCACAGTCTGTCCAGTCAGCTCGTCGGCGATACCAACAACGGCAGCCTCAGCAACCATCGCTGGGAGAGGTTAGCATGCTTTCGGAGAATCCGGAAGGGGCGTGCTTACGGTGCTCGAGAAGGGCAGCTTCGATCTCAGCAGTGGACAGACGGTGACCAGAGACGTTAACCACATCATCAACACGACCGCGGATCCAGTAGTAGCCGTCGTGATCGCGACCAGCGCCATCACCGGTGAACTGCGAGTGGTCAATATATATTCCTTCGGGTCGGGAATCGGAACTCTTACGTAGTAACCCTTATAAACATTCAAATAGGTGTCCATGTACCGCTTGTGGGCACCCCAAACGGTGCGAGCCATACTAGGCCACGGCTGCTTGAAAGCGAGCACACCCTCGACATCGTTGCCGGTGATTTCCTCACCCGAGACGGGGTCGATAATCGCGGGTTCGATACCAAAGAAGGGCAAGGATGCACTGCCGGGCTTGGTAGGGGTAATACCACCCAGGGGAGTGATCACATTGGAGCCAGTCTCGGTCTGCCAGTAGGTATCACAGATGTGGGCGGTCTCCTTGCCAACGGCCTCAAAGTACCACTTCCAAACCTCTGCCGCGATAGGCTCACCAACCGAGCCTAGCACACGCAGGTGTTTCATCTCGTGGTGGATGTGCTCGTTACCAGCGCGCTTCAACAAGCGCAGGGCAGTCGGAGCCACGTAGAATTGGGTCACATCGTGCTTGTCAATCACGTCCCAGTAGCGGGAAAAGTTGGGGTAGGCGGGGGTACTCTCGAACACGACCGTGGCACAACCCAAGAGGAGGGGAGCATATACAACGTAGGTGTGACCGGTGATCCAGCCGACATCACCGCCACAGAAGTAACGATCATCTTCATGGATGTCAAAGACGTATTTTCCAGTCAGAGCCGCACCGAGGAGATACCCGGCGGTGGTGTGCATCACACCCTTGGGCTTGCCAGTTGAGCCCGAGGTGTAGAGTAAGAACAGTGGATCTTCCGAGTTCACAGGCTCCGGAGCCAGGTAGTTGGGGTACTTCTCAACCTCCTCGTGCCACCAAAGATCACGACCTTCGGTCCAGGGCACTTCAGCGCCGGTACGCTTGTAGACCAGCACATTCCGGACGTCCGGACACTGCTTGAGAGCCTCGTCAACGATGCGCTTGGTGCCAATGACCTTGCCACCGCGCTTGCCCTCGTCGCTGGTAATCACCACCTTGGATTGCGCGTCAATCACACGGTCCCGCAGAGAGTCTGAGGAGAAACCGGCGAAAACGACTGAGTGTACGGCGCCAATGCGCGAGCAAGCCAGAAAGGCAATCAGAGCCTCGGGAATCATGGGCAGGTAAATAGCGACGGTGTCTCCCTTCTGAACACCGGCCTGCTTGAGGGTCCAGGCAACCCGCGAGACCTCACGCAGCAGCTCGCCGTAGGTAATCTTGCGGCCCTCGTTGGGCTCATCGGCCTCGTAGATGATGGCCACCTTGTTGGGGTCCTTCAGGGCGTGTCGATCGACACAGTTGAAGGAGGCATTCAAGCGGCCCTCGACAAACCAAGCATTGTCGCCATTCTCGAATGAGCCAAAGTGGGTGGTCTGAAAATCTTTGTCGAAAGTAAGAAGCTCGCGGGCCATGCGGGCCCAGAAGGTGTCGGGGCTCCGGATGGACTCCTCGTACAGCTTCTTATACTCATCGAGATCCTTGAGGTGGGTGCCAGTGGGGTGTTTGTCGTGGAATGCCTTGGGGACATGGAAGGTATCGACCTCGTGGGCTTCGAGCACCTGGTGGGATGGGTCAACGGGATGACTCGGAGCGATGTCGGGGCATTTCCCCTACTCCGGGGACAGGAACTCACCACCGAGGGTTTGGGGGCGTTGGACATGGTTGCAAGCACCTGAGCGCAATGGAAGGAACTAATGCGCACACCGGTCTATGGTTCAATCATGTGTGTCAGCGGGAAAGCGGGAGAAGTAATACGAAGTCAAGGCGGGGGTCACAAGACCACACGGGAAAGAACAGGGAAGATGCACGGGGGGCATACCAAAAAAGCCGTCTGGGGTAGAGAAGAAAAAACGGATGGCAGTCGAGGGGATCCGCGACGATTTAGTAGTCGCAACATCGCAGTTCCCACTTTCCGGCCAAGTGGGGAAAATCCAAACCTTTTGCGGGCTGTCACTCCAATCCAGCCCGATGCGGCCGGAAGTGGTCGACGCCTTCGTCCACCCTGATTGGGAATCTTGCCCAGTTCAATCCTACGATCCTCTCGAATCCCCCTGCGTCCTACATGGACTCTTTGCCTGCACCTGCAGGCTGTCCGGATGGAGTCACCGGTGCTGGGCTCGGCCATGCGGGGATTGGCACTCTCCCCTTCCGTTGCTCCGGGGAAAGCTCACCCATCTGGCCCACTCGGATCCCCTGTTCGTTGGTGAATTTCCCCCTCGTCACGCCGCTGAACCATTTGTCCGAGACGATCAGCCGGGGGCCTAGGTTAAGAGACTTGTGGGGAGATGCAGATGAGATCATGCCCCAAACTTGGGCCGGTAGATCGTGTCTCCCGATCGTGCACTCCCCAACCGTGCCGTCACTACGATGTCATGCGAAACTCTCGCGACCAATTATTGAATGCTATTGATCGGTAAATGCAGCGGCGCCAATCTCCCTTGGCAACTCGGGGGTGCGGGGATGCTGACTCATCCAGCTTTAAGAAGTCGATCGAGTTAGGCGCAAATCACAGGATCAGTATACTTCGAATAGTGAAAAGGTCAGGGGCAAAAGATTCCCCTCTACTCTGTACGGAGTACTCCTCTCGGCCAGGATTGGAACGGTTCCATCACTGCAGCCGAGACGATCAATGAGACGCTCGCTGTCGCGTGTAACATGAGTCTATGCGCAGTCAATACGAAGCACATTCCGCTCCACTCATCCCACTTCGCGTCCCAACAGATTTGCCAGCCCCTTTTTACTTCCCATAAGAATCCTTGTCCACCGGGTCGCCCGACTGGAAGGCTACCCGACAACTGCGTGGGGCCCCGAGAAAAGACCGGGTTATCTCCAGCCGCGAGTTCCAAATTTCCAATCTCTCGGATAATCCTATTGACCCCGCCATCATTGGTCAATCGCAGACTCCAGCGCCTCCTTAACGTGTTTGGGAAGGAAAAAGTTCTGCGCCAGTCCGGTCCAATGCGGACCATCCAGACGAACCAGCGCCAGGTTCATCAGCGCGCAGCCCTGGCTCTGCCCGCGTAGCGCTTGTCGCCACATGTACACGAGCCGACGCGCTCGGAGCGCGTGTTCTTGGGACGGGGCTTGCACCAACAGCAACATCAGGAAGCTGGAAACAGCGGCGAAACCAACGCGCGACCCTGCGAGAGCATTAGCGGTGGGTACGAAAGCTCCATTCCCGGAGACAACCAACAGGAGTACCAGAACCCGGCGAGGTCACTACATGCCATCCGCATCACCAACCGTAACATTGTCGCGGCGCAATTCTCCGCGGCCTTGAGCACGGCGCTTCCAGCCCCGTGCTCGTCGGACATGTCAATGGCCGGGATGGGCTCGACCTCTTCTGCCTCGATGATCTGTGTGATGTAATCATCCACCATGTTGGGGAAGGGGGTCGGGCTCTCGGTCTCTTCAAACAGGCGCGGCGGTGCTGCCGAGCGAACCATTGGCCGGAGCAGGGCGCGGAAGATGAAGACTTCCAATAAAATATACGCAAAATGGAGACAGTTGGACTGCGGTCCATTCCGGTCGATCGTCGTGAACAGTCGGTTGTGCAGTCGCAGCGATGATGGAAGTAGAGAGTACCACTCTTTCAACTTCTGGAGCAGCTCGCGCGCGGTCGCCAGGGAGGCATCGAAATTGGAGGATAGGCGCTGCGACGCGCGCAGAGTACTAAACCGAAGAGATTAGTTTTCGTCGTGATTTTCTCATTGGCAGAGCACGGTACTAACAACAGGCGAGACTGGACTTCATCCGCAATCCGTGACAGTCGTGCGAAATGCTGGTACTGCTGGGCATGCACGGTGTCGCGCTGGGTCTGGTCGTTCGGAGAAAGTAAAAAGTCAATCTGCATCTGGTCGATGCGAAAATCATCGTCTCCCAGGTCCGTCACGTCCCATTCGTCTTGGCGGATATACGGTGGTCGTCCCATCAGTAGACTGCGCCATTTGTCTTCCGCATAGACCGCCCACCAAAGTCTTCGACGTAGCCTGCGCTCCCACGCCGGCAGGCCCATGGGTGTACATTCAAGCTGCAGCCCGAGTGACGTGGCAAGGCCGGCCAGCAACCCCACAAATGACCAGAGAAAGGCGCTGTCGGTGACAGCGCTCTGTTTACCCTCCCTTGACTGATGCAAATAAAGCAGGCCAGCTTGGATCACAGCCAAGTGGGGGGTATGGATCTCCTCCAAGATCAACTCCAGAACCATGCGCCAAAGGCGATCCGTGGGCGGCGCTGAGTAGGCATTGACAACGCAGAGAAACTCGTCGAATTTGGCGAATGGCTGCGCGGATGCATAGATCGCAGCTAACAGGTGAACCGGGATGTCTTGTAGAACATGCCGCTCGGGAATGGATCGGGAAGCCGACAGCCCCAGTTGCGATCGGGAGAGGATTGGGAGATTGGGGAAGACAAACTTGATGAACCTGAGATAGTGTCAATGAGCAATTCAGCCGCTAAAGAAACAGTCTCCACGTACAACGATACCAACCTCTGGCCGCACTCGAGTGGAACCAGAGCATTCAACTCATCCCGTACGGATGCCCTTTGCGGGTATTTCGTTTCGTCTTTGGCCGACTCGTACAGTTGATCGGCTGTCACCAGAAAATGAACGGGAATCTTTTCCTCCAGCGGTACGCCACCGGCATTGCGAAAATGAACCATATGGAACGGCAAGAACCCATGGTCGTCAAACTTGCAATGTCGCAACAGCCAGGGATCAGATTCACCCGAAGCACCAATTACCTGTGCAGAGAGCCCTTTCAGACCATCTAACGTCTGGATGGCTTGCGGTGTGACCCTTTCCGGGAAATGGTATGCCGGCTGGGACGGTAAGAGAAGATCCCCGATCGACTCCTCGGCCAGACGGGGATCGATCGAGGTATCCAACGGCGTAAAAGTCGATTGGGACTCGACCTGGATCGTCGTGGATAGTGGATTTTCACCACCTTGCGGCTGAACAGCCGGTCTGCCGTCCGTTGATGCGGGCTCCGTTTCCGGGAGCGTCGTTGATCGGCGAACCGCGCTGAAGCTGCATTGGACTCCGGCCGCTTCGCATCGCTGGCAGGTATTGCTTCCCTGTGCATCGCAGCGAAGTTTTTTGCGTCGGCACTGGACGCATGGTGGATGCCGTTTGGACCGGTATGGCCGGGATGGGTGCTGGCGCGGATGGCTGGTATCACTTCGAGGTGGTGACTGCATGGCCGGGACGGTGGGACTCTTTGATCAGATCGCCGAAGGTAGGGAGTGAATTACATATTCCTTGTCTATACAGGGGGTAGACTTGGGTTTCTGGATGTTCGGCGAACTGGGACGTTGATTTGATGCTCCGGGTTTGTCGCCACCGACACGTTCTGACCCACTTGTATGGGGAGGGAGTTTAGTGAATGCCATCCAAGTTCTATGGATTGGAATCGGATCATATTTCCCGGAGTGATACCATCTGGGTAGGATCCACAATCGGAAGAGCTTTCTTGTTCCGGAGTGATCTGTGGTAGATCAACAACAACGCTGCCTACGACTTCGCCGAATGTCTAATTTCGACCAATCACGAGTCGCTTTCGCCGGTCGAGTCCAAAATGAAGCAATTAGAAATCGTCGATCGCCAACAAGAGTCCAATGAAAGTGTGTCTTCGCCGATACTTGCTCCTCGCCTTTTCCACCTCAACATTCCGATCTCGCGATTGGGCTTGGGGTGGTGGAATTAAATATAGCCTTGACAATCTAACCGATGCACCTTCATTACTCCTCCCACCGAAAGAATGTTAGGGATCAACACAGGTTCTTCCCGCAAAGAATCTCTGGAACTTGCCGATTCTCCAGAAATCTCACCCCTTCCCGAAACCGATTACCCCGAGGGAGGATGGAAAGCATGGTCGGTTGTCGTCGGGGCGTGGTGTGCAATGATCCCGTCGATGGGTTTGTTGAACAGCTTGGGAATTCTGCACGCATGGACTAGCACGCATCAGCTCAGTGACTATTCCGAGTCCAGCGTTGGTTGGATCTTCGGCGCCTACGGATTCTTCTTGTATTTTGCAGGAGCACAGGCCGGTAAGGATGGGTCGTTTGTATTGCTCGAAAGCTCATGCTTATGAAACCAAAAGGTCCGATCTTCGATGCGTATGGTCCGAACTATATCGTCATTCCGGGCTCTGTAGGAATGGTGGCTTCATTAATCTGTTTTAGTTTCAGCGAAGGTGTGTGTCTTTGCCCAAATTTCGATGGTTCGCCCACTGATAATTCCAGAATACTATCAAATCTTCCTCTCTTTCAGCGTGCTGGGTGGACTCTCGGCTTGCACCCTCTTCACTCCCGCCGTGTCCGCGGTCGGACATTGGTTCAACGTTCGACGGGGATATGCCACCGGCATCGCCTGCACGGCCGGTGGGATTGGCGGCGTGATCTTCCCACTAGTCATCATCTTCGCCGCTCCCAAAGTTGGGTTTCCATGGGCTATTCGCATCATCGCTCTTCTCTGCCTCGTCATGTGTACGGCTGCTTGTCTTCTACTTCGAACCCGACTGCCCGGAAACATGCAGGCGGGTGCTTCGGTCGATTTCCGGGCGCTCAGAGATGTCAACTACGCCTTCACGACTGCGGCGGTCTTTCTGGTCGAGTTTGCCGTGTTCATTCCAATGACATATATTGCGTCTTATGGGATTCATGTCGGTCTCGGTGACAGAATGTCCTACCTCTTAATTGCATTTCTCAATATCGGCGCCATCCCCGGGCGGTTCCTGCCGGGCTTGGTCGCGGATCGCATCGGTCGATTCAACGTGATGGTGTTGACCTCGGTCATCTGTGGAGTCTTTACTCTGGCGCTGTGGTACAACGCGGGCAACCAGTTGGCACCCATTATTGCCTACGCAGTTCTATTTGGATTCTGGAGCGGTGCCGCGATCAGTTTGACACCGGTGTGCATATCTCAGGTGTGCGCTACCAAGGACTACGGTAAGCGCAATGGAACCACATTCACGATCGTCAGCATTGGGACTTTGACCGGGATCCCGATTGCGGGGGCCATCCAGCAGCGAGATGGGGGTGAATATGGAGGGTTGATCATTTTTGGTGGCACGCTTTATCTGGTGGCAGGAGTTGCCTTTGCCTTGGCTCGGGTTGTCTGTCGAGGATGGTCACCCAAGACGGTTTTCTAAGATAGAGTGAAGTAGGGGCAAGATAACTGGGGTTGAGCAGGACATGTTGGGGTGAAAAACCCCTAAAGTAATTGATAGGATAGCTCGGGACGTGTTGTTTCGGAGCATCCTGGCCAGAATATACAATAGGAACTCTGGATCGAATAGACCCCAATGAGAGTCCATAGAAGAGCATGCAATAATCACAATACACGGGGTTTTCTTCAAGAGCAACAATTCGCCGAATAAGCAAATCATATCTCCACAGCGAGAATTCCGGGATTGTAGATGTCACGGGAAGGCGTCCTGGGAATCCACCCCGCCACTTCTTCCATTCCACCCTCGCCGAATCATTCCAGATTTCTGATTTTTCAAGGCCTGCCTCGGTCTTACGCTTGAAATTGATCCACCGTCCTGTTCCAAGAAGGCGTTTGGACTGACATTGGGACCGGACCCAGGCCGAGACCAAAAAAGTATAGAAATCAATCCCCGTCGCTTTTGTTGATCCATTCGGATACGCGAAATAAACATGGCCTCATTTTCGAAAATGCTCGGAGCTAAGCATGCGACACGCACCCTTCAATTCAACCCGACTCGGACCTTTTCTTCCGCCACACGGCTTCAGGCTTCCGGGTTGAAGATCAACTCGCAGCGACTGTGGGAGACCATCCACGAGACCTGCAAATGGGGAGCAGCAAATCGCCATGGCAGGTAGGTGGATGTTTTTGACTCACTACGTTCCAAATATTGACATGCCCAGCAACCCAGTGGACACGGGTATGGCCCGTCTGACATTGAACGACGATGATGCGCGGGTCCGCAAATGGTTCGCCGATGAGGTTCAAAATCTAGGTTGCTCCCTTTCTGTTGATCAGATGGGGAATATGTTTGCAAAGCAAACTGGACGTTTGAGATCGTCCGCTCCGATGATCGCAATGGGGAGTCACCTCGACACGCAGCCCCGGGGCGGTCGCTATGATGGAATCCTCGGTGTCATGGCAGCTCTTGAAGTGTTGCGCACAATGAAAGAGAACGGGTTTGAGACGAACTATGACATTGGTGTGGTCAACTGGACGAAGTGAGTACTATGGAGACGAATCACCCCAACCGCACTTTCCTGACCTCATCTCTACAGCGAGGAAGGCGCGCGATTCCCTAAATCCATGTGCTCGTCGGGAGTATGGGCGGAGGCTATCCCTATCCAGAAGGCGTGGGACTTGCGCGATATCCACGACTCAAGCGTGACTCTGCGGTCTGAGCTGGAGCGACATGGATACTTGGGCGATATCCCATGCAGCGCGACCTCAGGCTTTAAACTCGGCGCTCACTTTGAGTTGCATATTGAGCAGGGGCCTATTCTTCCCGAGAATGGACGCTCCATTGGAATTGTGCAAGGAGCCCAAGGATACCGATGGCTGACCTTCACCGTCGACGGCAAAGATGCCCATACCGGAACGACGCCCTTCAGCGCTCGCCACGATCCCTTGCTTGCTGCGTCAAGGATGATTGCTGCTTCCAACGATATCGCTAGGCACCATGATGCATTGGCTTCAACTGGGATCATCAAAGTGCCTTCCAACGCATCGACCAACACTGTTGCCTCTCAAGTGGCTTTCACATTGGATATTCGTCATCCTAATGACAATGTTGTGGAAAGAGTCCAAGAGGAATGTCTCAGAGCCTTTGCTCAAATCGCATCTGCAGATGGAAAGGGAGTCTCCTTTAACTGGACCCTGGATACCGATTCTCCCGCGGTCAAGTTCGACCAAGGCTGTGTTGCATCCATCAAGGAAGCTGCAGATGGTCTTGTTGGTCCTGATGGGTCAATGCTCATGACAAGCGGCGCTGGCCATGATAGTGTCTATACCAGCAAGCATTGCCCGACGGCGATGATTTTCGTGCCGTGTCGAGACGGCGTTAGCCACCACCCGACCGAGTATTGCACCCCAGAGGATTGGTAAGTAGTCTCCTGAATTTCTCAGCCACTTGTATCTGATCAATGAGTTTAGTGCCCTTGGAACGCAGGTTTTGCTTGAATCTGTTGTGCACTACGATCAATCACAGGCAAATCGTAGCGTTGGGATCTAGTTGCATAGAAAAGGACCCTTTCACAGATTCAATCTCAAAAATGAGTTCAATTGAAGCTTAGATCTTCTCAGTATGCCCACTTGTAACAAAAAATGCGAGTATTGCTAAAAATCACCAATTTTCGAATCGGACGTACTCCGAAGACCGTGCATGTTCCTCGAAGGCGTCTCCAAATTCTCTCGGATCCACAATGCGAGAAACCTTGCCCCTCCTGAAGAATTTCCATTAGGTGGTTTTGGCTACCGTGTGGATGATACGAGATGTTGTCGGAAGGCGTGCGTGCCATGTCCACGGAAGGCCGCTTCTACACATCCACGGATAAAAGACACCCGATGACCCATGCAGGAACATCATCATCTCCCCATATCGATGCCAATGTCTTCACGACGACCCATTTACATCAACCCCGATGCGGCACACGCGCACTCGTCGCGCTCGCAAGTGCCAGGCGTCCGGGATTTTCACCAATCGCTCCCCAAGTACGCGCCTACCCCGCTGGTGCCATTGCCGGAACTCGCGACCGAGCTCGGCGTCAAGGCGATCTTCGTGAAAGATGAAAGTAACCGACTCGGGCTACCCGCTTTCAAGATCCTCGGTGCATCATGGGGCTGTTTTCGCGCGGTGGCTCGCCATCTGGGCGTGTCCGCTACCGGCCAGGTATCGCTGCAGGAAGTCTCGGCCGAGGCCCAGAAAACCGACATCACTCTCGTCACTGCGACGGAGGGGAACCATGGACGTGCGGTCGCATTCATGGCTAGGCTGTTGGGTATTCGCGCGCAGGTATTTGTTCCCCGGATGACCGTCGAGTCCGTCCGGGCCCATATTGCGAGCGAAGGTGCTGCTGTGTCTATCGTGCAAGGGAATTATGATCACGCTGTGCAAGAAGCCTCGAATTATGCCAGTCGGGATGATGCACTGCTCATTCAGGATACCGCATTCGAAGGGTACGAGGATGTACCCGCGTGGATCGTGGAGGGCTATGCGACGATGATGGCCGAGGCGGAGGAACAGGTTTCCCAGCATGAATTGTCTACCAGTATGATGGTCACTCCGGTTGGTGTTGGTAGTCTTGCGCATGCTGTAGTGAAGCATTGCAAGTCTCGCAACACGTCGGTTGTGGCTGTCGAGCCGGACTCTGCTCCTTGTCTATCTGCGAGTTTACGGGCTGGCAAGCCCGTCACGGTGAACACGATACCCACCATCATGGATGGCATGAACTGTGGCACTGTCTCTGCTACAGCGTGGCCTGATCTGCAGCGGCTTGTCGATGCCTGCGTGTCCATCTCTTGCTGGGAGAGCCACTGTGCTGTTCAATACCTTCAATCCAAGTCGGTTCCTGTCGGTCCATGTGGCGGTGCATCACTTGCTGCAATTCGACGCATTGCCGAAGAAATCCCTTCTTTGTTGAACAGAGATTCTGTGGTAGTTCTCTTGGCTACTGAAGGCGCACGAGAGTATACGCTTCCTCGTGATGTGTCCCCCGAGGATTCGGTGGACCTGACGCAGGCACTTACTCAGATCAACTCTTCCAACCCTACCTTGTCCGTGAGCGACGGCGCGGGAGAGAGTGAGATCGCTGCATATATCGAGACATGGTTTGCCCACCGAGATATTGAGCATCATCGCGTCGAGTCCGTGACCGGGCGACCCTCGGTCATTGGTATTCTTCGCGGCTCCGGGGAAGGAAAATCGCTTATGTTCAACGGCCATATCGATACCGTCAGTATATCCAGCTACGATGAAAATCTGGACCCCCTTTCTGGCTCTCTCGGGATGAAAGATGGCCAGCAAGTTGTCTTTGGAAGAGGGAGCCTGGATATGAAGGGGGGTCTTGCAGCTGCGCTCAGTGCACTCGCGACAATCAAGGCTAGTGGCACAGCGCCCAGTGGTGATATTATTGTAGCCGCCGTTTCTGACGAGGAAGATGCCTCCCAAGGGACTCGAGATATTCTGGCCGCTGGATGGCGTGCTGACGCCGCAGTCGTCCCCGAGCCAACCAACGGCGCTATCGCAACGGCACACAAGGGATTTGTCTGGGTGGAAGTCGACATATTGGGCGTGGCTGCCCACGGTTCTAACCCGAGTGCTGGTGTTGATGCCATTATCCAAGCTGGATGGTTCCTACGCGCTCTTGAGCAGTACCGGCTGCCCGTGGACGACGTGCTGGGCCAAGCATCTATGCACTGTGGATTGATCCGGGGTGGCGAAGAGCCTTCTTCCTACCCTGGGAAATGCACGCTCACCATCGAGTTCCGCACCGTCCCGGTTCAAACCGAGCAGTCTATTCTAGCGAGCCTGTCCAGCATGCTCCAGACCATCGCGAAGGAGGACCCTCGATTTAAATACAATAAGCCTCGGGTGACGATGTCTCGGCCATCAGCGAAGATGGCATCCGAGCACCCACTCGTCCGAACAGCAGTTGTATGTGCGAAGCCAGTATATGGATGTGAGCCGACCGTCGTGAGCGTGCCATTTTGGTGTGATGCGGCTTTCCTGGCCGAGGCCGGGATTCCATCCATTGTGCTTGGACCGTCGGGTGCGGGTTTGCATAGTCGAGAAGAATGGGTGGAAGTGCAGAGCTTGCAACAGATGCAGGCCCTCTTTGTTGACTTGACCCGCGCATATTGCGACTCAACCACCTGTACATAGAAATCATGTAGATCGACAATGACGAAAACGCCACGTGCGCCATTCCCCGATCCACGAGGTTTTGATTGTAAAAATAGTCATCGGCGATCCCCAGCAAATCACCAGTCAGGATGACCGCACGGGCTGATCGACGCGCTAAGATGCTTGACTGTCCCGAGTTATGGCCCCAAATCCCCCAAATCCCCCAAATCCCCGTGATATCGTCATCAGGAGGACATGAGCTTCCCAGCTTCTATTATAAAAGTCAGGCCAGGCTCTTTCCAAAACTGCCCCGCCGGTTGCTATTCCCATCTTGATCCTGCCCCGATCTTACTCTGCCACCCCCAACACCATTCCCCCCGACCCACCCCCGACATTCACAGCCCCCCTGGTCATCAGCTCCTCGGCCGAGCTCGGTGCGATCATGGCGGGCTTTTTCCGGCCCTTGAAATATGCGCTCCAGGGCCACGACATCTACAGACTATTGATCCACGAAGCGACGGAAAACGATGACAACCAACCAACCCAATCCGATCTAGAAATGATCGTGAAACGCTCGCGTGACTTCTCCGCCGCGCCGTGGGTCATGGCCGAAGTCCTGGAAGACCGACTGGAAGATCGACCGAAGAAATGGCGTCGCACGTTGAAAGCGATGAAGGTGACCGAGTATTGCATTCGAGAGGGACCTAAGGATTTCCTCGAGTGGGCATATACGTGCCTTGAACAATTGAAAAGACTCCGCCGGCTGGAGTATGTGACTCGCGATGGCACGGAAGTGGCTGGGGAAGTACGTGCTACGGCTAAGGAGATGGTTCCGTGGGTTTTGGCGGAGTATCGAGCTCTTCGGGATCGGATCGCGCATGAAGGTCTCGAAGAGGAATTGAGAAAGGAAGATGCACGTCAAGAGCGGCTGCG
Source organism: Penicillium capsulatum (assembly GCA_028828875.1). Classification (NCBI taxonomy): domain Eukaryota; kingdom Fungi; phylum Ascomycota; class Eurotiomycetes; order Eurotiales; family Aspergillaceae; genus Penicillium; species Penicillium capsulatum. The sequence continues at coordinate 3,856,494 of JAQJZR010000009.1, read as the reverse complement.
GCAAGCGGCACGGCTTCGAGAAGAGAGAAGCGGCGTGGGTATCGTGAGTTTGGATGGCGCCGAGCCTCCGAGTTATTCGAAAGTGGTGGCGCTCGATCGAGAACTCCAGGCCGAGGAAGCGAGACAGGAGAGGCTACGGCGGGCAATGCAGCTTCGACAAGAAAAGGAAGGTTCATCTTCAGGTGTTGAACCGGGTGGCTCTTCAGGTCACGCTGACAGTATAGAGGCCTCTCGAGGCAATAAACCTCCCAACGATGCTGGCAATTGAAGGAATAGGGGTTCCCTCTGTTGTCTCGCTCTCCTTCACAGAGCACAATAGCATAGATATTAGGAATGTAAAATTGATGGTTGGTAGAAGAGGACACGTTTGGGCATTGGCACCATATCTCGAGGATTCATTGTAGAAGATCGGCTCAAATGGGCAAAGTCGCAGTAGAGTATGTAGCACCGCAGGGTGTTGCTATTTCTGTTTTACATCTCTCTGGCTTTGCGACCATAGAACAATCCCAGCCAGCCAAGTCATGATAGCATTTAGAGAAGTCCACCGGATAGAGTACTGGAAGTGTTTCCCCTCTGCAGGTTTCATGCTTACCCCGGGGCCAAGATCGAATGCTACTGTACCATAATTTAGTCCGCATCCAACCACCGGGGCCGGCAAGTCACAGCCAGCGCGTGGTTTTCCGGGGTTGGTATCAAGTGCCGCGCTCCAGCTCTGTGGACACGCTGTCTTGAATAATCTGAGTGGCGACAAGGATCCTAAGCGCCTCTGAAAAGAAAATAGAAAAGAACAGAGACGAACCTGGCCCGCAGCGCAGGATCCATGCTATTTTCAGAGCAAACTCTTAGGGTGAAACGATGAGGCGCACCGTCCTGCTGGATTCGGTAAACAAGATCGTCGATCTGTCTTACCTCTCTACGACTAGCACCACTACTTTAATCCCTCACGCCCAATCACGGGGAAGATCGTTGAATATTCGGTGATCTCAGCAGAGAGATCTCGCGTGAGAAATCCCTGTGCTTGGTGTCTGTCCACCAGGGGTCTTCGAGGGACACAGCCTTCCCGGCCCTAGGGCTGCAGCTGGATGAAGTCATCCACATTTCTGAGTGAGACCCGAACCGTAGAGGCTTAGCTAAATACGAGATTCCTCGAATTGTGCGCTTCATGTCCCACTACCCACGCTCATTGGATCCGGCGGTCCCTGGATCAGAAACATTCGCATCCAGTAGGAGAACTCGCCGAGCAGACTGGAACCCTTGCAAACGGCGTTCCATGGTGTCAACTCAGCGCAGGTTCATCCTGATCCTCGCGTGATGAAGTTCTAGAGGGTCCACGGGATCGGCCCCCCTTCCGGCCCGAGCGTTATGCCTTGTCGATGTCCGTTCTTTGGCGAGCGTTGGCTTGGAGTACCCGGAATGGCGAGGGACCGGACCCTCTGGGAGCGGATTTGGCAATCCAGGCGAACCATGGCCGATCCATGGGAACTTGGCATAGGGATATGAGCATAATTAGATTTTGTTCTTCAGCTACCCGAAGATTCGCTCCCGCGAGAAGCTGAGCGCGGAACTATACCACTCCGGACTATATAAGTCGAAGCGACACGAGACTCCACTGCTTCAAACCACGCAGATCAGTGTTGAATCCTGGGGCACAATATTCACAATTTATCCCCATTTTTGTTTTAAATCAAACGATCTTCCTTTACTTCTTCATCTTCTCCAAAATGATCATCGGTGCTACACCCTTGGTGCTTGTTGACCCGAATGGCGACTCTTCCGGTTCTACTTCCAAGCCGGACTCCAAGCCCGATCCTAAGACCGGCACTACTTCAAAGCCAAACGGGGAATCCAGCGGATCTTCCAAGCCGAACACCACCTCTGGCTCTCAGACATCCAAGACTTAGAGGTGTACTGGGCGGTTGCCACTGTCATGCCGGCAAAAGGTTGAATTTTCCATCCTTGACGGCGAACATAAAGCATTTGCATGCATTCATTCGTCCGACTTGGTCAAAAGCGTTCTCGTTATGTTTTTTCTTTTCATCGTTTCTCATCTATGAGAGGTCTTGGGGTGCTTGCCCAGGGAGGAAAGTACACAAAGTGTGGCATCGACATCGACTTAACTCGCGGAGGTTGGTGACTTGGCATCATTCTCCGGCAATCTGCTAATTATGGACTCAGGCCGTCGATGTTCTTATTCACCCCGATGTCCATGGCATCGTTTGGTGGGTCCGTATCCACCCAGGCCTCCAGGGCTATGTAAAAAGCAGCGGGGTCTCGTTTCAGCATACAGCGCGGTGGAGCAAATAGATAGCATGTGTTTTGAACTTCTGAATTTTCTTGTTTTTGTCAGAGCGTCTTTTTATTTCTTGTTTTCATCGGCATTGTTTGGGATTGTACACGGCATCTCTCTGGGTTTTCATTTCAAGTGCATCGATAGGGATAGGGAGTGATTCCCATTCTTTGTCCCTGCCATCAATATTTCAATTTTATGCCTGACATTCGAGCTGAATTCTTCTATTCTGGATCTTATATAACTAACTAGTCCACGAACTCGATTGGTAGATTACTAAGAGCTCTCCACGTCTCCCGCCCGATCGGGTTAGCCGCAGTCGGTGACCCTTAACGAGCCTCTACAGACTCGAACTCGTCGTACATCCTTGAATGTTCCTTGCTTCTGGTCTGTGGGCATCCCGCTGATTTCAGACTCCGCAACCAGCGGGCTCAATTTCATCCACACGAGATGGAGCGCCAGCCTCCATTCGACCCATCATCCTATCAATTGCCACAGTCCCTGCCAGACTCGGGGCTGCCGGGCATCCCTGAGAATAACAATACATCAGATGACTGGCTATCTGACGAAATTGCGTCTGATTGGAACTCCCTCAATGACTTTTACTTTTGCACCTCCGCACCTGCATCGTCAGAGTGGTCCACGTGGATGAATCAGGCGATTCCCACCCTCGACGAACCAGCAGAACCCAGTGACCAGGGCGCTGAAACTATCGATCCGTCCCTTTCATCGACACATCTTCCATCGGAGAGCTCTTCACAGCAAATTCCACTGCAGAGCCTCGGCAATGTATCGCAGTGGCTCGAGGGAGCCTTTCGTCCTCCGATACCTTGCAGCTATTGTCGCAAGCACCGACTGCAATGCCTCACCATCCGTACTACGCCGGCAAATCCTAACCCGGTCACATCTTGCTCCAGCTGTGTGGCTCTTTTTCGAGAATGCAGTCTGTCCAAGGGAGAGAAACGTCTCCCCTCGGGGTTTGAGACATTTACGCCTGTTCTAGGTCATCTGCATGGACTCCCAGAGCACGCCGATCCAGCGGTAAGTTATGAAAAACATTTTCTTATACAGATGAGTGTTTAATATCTCATAGGAGACCATGTCACCACCTACCGGAGCAGGTATGGAAAATCTCGAAAATACAGACGATCGGAAAGAACCAAAGCAGTTCGTCAGAAGAGGAGCCAGAACCTTGAGAGAATGGTTCCATAAACATCAGGAATATCCGTATCCGGATGAAAACCAGAGAAGAGAATTGATGCGCGAGACCGGTTTCTCTCAGAAACGCATTTCAACCTGGTTTGCCAATGCGCGTCGGCGACAGAAACAAAAACAGCAGTCCTCGAATGTCGCATCGCGGGCCATTCCACGAGCTGGATCGCCCCTCATCACCAGTACATTGGACACCATGACCCCCATGGAACGATGGAAAGCATCACCGCCGGAAGATGATCCGATCCCGGAGTCTGCAATCCAAAATGCTATCGCTTCCGGTGCCACGGGGTTCGATGCTGAAGTGGACCCATTTCAACTCGATGAGGTGACTGACGAGTTTTTCAACTTTGAAGATTCGTCCTCTCATTTAGCATCATCTGTTTCTAGTTTTGGGAGTAGAGCATCGGAGACATCGGGTAGTGTTTCCTCCGTCTGGAGTCACCAATCTGGCGATGGCGTGCCATTCCCACTGTTATCTGCTCCATCACCAAGCCGACGCCAACGAAGACCACGAGGAACGGGGGAGCTCCAGTACCAGTGTACATTCTGCACCCAGTCATTCAGGAAGAGACATGACTGGTCACGACATGAAAAGAGTGTTCATCTCACCTTGGACACGTGGATATGTACACCCGATCTCGGTGAGCTTCAGGAGAGCTGGTATGCCCAGGCACATCAGTGTCGGTTCTGTGACACTCTCTTTCCGAGTCCATCTCACTGGGATGAACATGATTTTTCTGCCTGTGCCGAGAAGCCCATGGCCGAACGATCATTCCGGCGGAAAGACTATCTGTGGCAGCACCTGCGCAAGTTCCATGGCTGCACCCAGCTCCCCGTTCCGAACCTCGATGCCTGGCGTGGAACGGGTGGAAATGTCCTGAGCCGGTGTGGCTTTTGCAATTGTACGCTGCCGACGTGGGTGGCTCGCGCCGAGCATTTGGCAGATCACTTCAAGGCTGGCTTGCGTATGGAACAGTGGGTGGGGGACTGGGGACTGGATGCTTCAACATTGAGCGTCCTGCGCAATGCTACGCTGCCTTCGCAACGAATTCAAACGACCTCATAACGGAAGAATCTCAACAATAATGAAACGACTTGATGAATTACAATGAAATGCATGCTTGGATTATTGCCAAACCAATCATATCGCGCTAATCGTAGAAAATGGCTTGCTTCTCGTAATTGTCGTACCCGGGATCCTGCCACTCGCGATAGTACCAGGTCGCCAACCCCAGCGCAAAAAGGACGAGACTGGCGTCGCGCACCACATCCTTGGCCAGTTTGAAAACCATAGCAACGCCTTGTTTCCCGCCGAGTAGCACCCGAGCTCCGGTTAGGAGCAATTCGCCGGTCACGAAGATTGCAAAAGGATTCTGTGCCGTCGCAGGCTTGGGTGGCGGGCTGCCGAAGGTCGCAACGGACGTCGTAATAACAAACAGCAGATAGACGGCCACACTCACGGCGAAAAGCACATGCAGAATCTTCCAAGTTCGCAATTTCTTCTGTTCCGCCTCGTTGGGCGCTTGCATGGCGCTGCCCACCATGTTGGCGAGAAATGGCGGCAAACCAAGTGCAGACGCAATCGTTGCGGGTGAAAGTCCCGCCATTCCTTCACCAGGAGGGCCACCTGCCCCTGGACCTGAGGGTGGCGCACCGCTCGGGTCTCCAGGCAACGAGCCCATGAGCGATGCGAGCATTTTCATCGTCGGGTCCTCCACCTCGTTGGCTGGCTGGTCCTGGCCTTGATCCGGGGCCACTTGTCGAAGCATGGCACGAAAGGCTTCCTGCTGCGCTTGGATATCCTGTGCCGCCTGCGGATCTGGCTGGGCTGCCGGCGGGGGTCGATTCTGCGGCAGGGGCGACGGCGAAGGGGAGATCGCAGGCTGGGGAGAAGGTGATGGCGACCCTTCTTCGCGAGCTGCTCAGCAGTCGTGTTAGTAACAGGTACTCGTGTAAATTGGTCTTGTCTTTCATAGAAGCCTGAATGATGGATGGGCATACCAGATTGTGGAGTGCGACCGCTCAAGTTCGTGATCTTGTCCAGACGCGCCGAACCTCCATCCCTGATTTTGGCCTCGCGGCGCTCACGCCGTTGGCGAGCTGCTTTTTGAGCCGGGGACTCCCCAGGGGTTGTCATCGCAGCAGGTGGAGGTTGAGGGTGGTGTGGAGGGTGGATTGAAGGAGGTGATCGCAGAGGAGGATAAAGAAATCCCGTGGCGATAAGAGACCACATCGGGGCATTTCATACTTGACCTCGCCAGTCTTTCTTCCGCGCCAATTGTCGACTTTCAAAGAGATGAGAATTTGATCGCCTTGATATATTCGAGTGCTTCAATTGAAACTTGCATTTAGGGTGTTGATCCCCCCGTGGTAAGAAATATAGAAATATATATGGCATCCGTCTACCCAGCCTTGGCTTTGACTGGGACAATCCAGACACAGATCCGTATCCACGCAACTGGAGGCAATCTGATAGCTCTGAAACTCGCCACGAAGATTGCCATCTTAATCGAAGATCCCTCCAACGGGATCTGATCACTGGGTGCAGATCTTCAGCTAGGCCATCAACATTGATTTGATGGACCAGCTACTTGTACAACTCCACCCACAGCACAGATCCATCAAAGTTGCTTACCGCCTAGGCAATCCTACAGAGTTACCTTCCAAGGCTCAGTCTCGCATTTACTGTACTTGTGTTGAAGTCATTACACTGGTGGTGACATCATATCTTCGATTCCCCATCCAGCAAGACCGATCACCAATTTTCATTTCCATGTCCTATTGAGAGGCACATGTTGTATTGTTCCCTAGTACTTCAGTTTCTTTTTAAATTACACCAATAAAAAAGCGCATCAAATACAATTGCAAGATCATTCTTTCTAACGCGCTGGAACGGACGGTATACAGACCGTCGACGCCAAGACATTCCACCGTGTTGACACGAAACCAACAACTCAGTTACGGAGTACGGTGGAGCGCTAATGGTGATCTCAGGCGTGATTTTTGAATCTAGTCGTAGATCAGCAACAGGAGCTGCCAATCGCCGCGTGTTAGACATCGTCATAGCATTTCCCGGGTTGCGCCCGCCGATGACGTAGTTCCGGGGAGCTCTGGCCCACGCTTTATGAGCCGATATCTGGGCCTCAATCCATGATTTGAATACTTTTTTTGAACCTCCCCGCGCCTACCGATTCAATTGTCACAGAATCGTCGATACGGGGGCTGTTGTGAACAATTATCTCCTCTACTACACGACCGTATCGCAGCCCCCGGCCTACCACGACAAAACCCAACGAATCTATCTCGCACGCGAGCAGAGAATCTCCGCGAGCATGGCTCCTGGCAATGGAGATGGGTCGCCCCAGCAGCACCGCATCGGGGAGCATTGGAGTGGTGCCAATCCCGTTCCCACCGTCCAGCATTTTATCGAGCATCTGGACAAGGAGAAGAAGGAGCGGGACCGCCAGATTGACGAGGAGCGCCGTGAGAAAGAAGCAAAAGCCGCCGAGGCCAAAGCCAATGGTGAAGATGGAGACCAAGGCGATGTATACAAACATCAAGCGCGCGAGGTGTCCAAGTATAAAATGCGCAATGTCACGGACCCGACTACAGGCAAGGAAATCGGGGTAGAGGATCAAGACGAGAGCTCTATGGACGCTGTGAAAGATCCCAAGGTAAGGATTGTATGCAGTTGTAGTTGTGCTTGGTTCCGTGTGGCTGACTCGTATAGTTGACTGTTCCTAATGCCAATATTGGTCAACCAACGGTGAGTCTTGACCAGCCTCTTATACTCTCCAATACTGACAGCCCCAGCACATTCAAACCAGTCACGATCAAGAACTATCCGAGTATAAAGAGAATCAAGATGTCACCGCACCGCCCGATCCCATCGCTGAAGGCACCACGTCGGATGTCCCGATTCGCGGCGAGAAGACGAACGTACTATTTCACCCCACGCCAACCGTCTCGTACCAACCGATGTATGATCAATTGGAGAAACGGGCGATGGGACTGTGCGTCGCGATCCCCTTTGCCATTATCATATTCGGGCGATTCTTTGGAGGGTCTCTCTGGGGACTCATTCCTCTCGCCGCATGCATTGCGAGTGGCGTGTGGCTGTGGATGCACGAAGTGATCCGCGCCGGCAAAGATAACGAATGGAGCAGCGAGCAACTCCGGGGTCAAATGGTCTGTTGCATCGTCCATAAATTCTAAAGACATGAAACTAACCGAGCGCAAGGCGACTGCAAACCTTCTCCCGGAATCTGTCGAATGGATGAACAGCTTCCTCGGCGTCGTATGGGGCTTGATGAACCCCGAAATGCTAACCCCCATGGCGGATACCATCGAAGATATCATGCAGGCATCTGCGCCCAAAGTCGTAGAGAATGTCCGCATCGCCGAAATCGACCAGGGCAACAATCCATTCCGCATCCTCAGCATGCGCGCTCTGCCGGATGAGCATGTCCAGAATCTCAAGGATAACATCCACGAGGAGAACAAGAAGAACAAGGATCCCCAGGAAGCCGCGGCCGCCGAGGAAGGAGGCAGTTACTACAACATGGAAGCTTCATTTGCCTACCACGCCAAACCGAGCACGCAGTCGGCGTCCTCTAAGGCGCGCAACATGCACATGCACCTCATCTTCTACCTGGGCGTCCGTGGACTCTTCGGGGTCCCATTCCCCGTCTTCGTCGAGTTGACCGAGCTAGTCGGTACCGTGCGCCTGCGCTTCCAGATGATGCCCGAGCCACCGTTCATGAAAGAGGTCACTTTCACCCTCGTCGGCATCCCACACGTACGAGCCGGCTGCATGCCCATGCTCCGCAAAGGCGTCAACGTGCTCAACCTGCCCCTGATCTCCAACTTCGTGAACTACGCCATTGGCACGGCGTGCGCCATGTTCGCCGCGCCCAAGTCCATGACCATGGATCTGAGCATGATGCTCAAGGGCGACGATATCCACAAGGACACGCTCGCGCTCGGCGTCATGTGGATTCGCATCCACCGCGCCACGGGCCTGAGCAAGCAGGACCGTCGCGGAAGCGAGGGCGGCGGCAGCGATCCCTACATCAACCTGTCCTTCTCCAAGTACGGGAAACCCATGTATTGCACGCGGGTCATCACCGACGACCTCAATCCGATCTGGGAAGAGACGGCCGCGCTCCTCGTGACGCCCGAATTGATCAAGGCCGATGAAAACTTGAGTATCGAGCTCTGGGACTCGGACCGGAATACCGCGGACGATATCGTCGGCAAGGTCGAGCTGCCCATCCGCGAAATGCTCCAGCATCCCGGCCGCATGTACCCGCAGGTGTCGAAGCTTCAGGGACTGGATGAAGGTAGTGAGATGCCCGGCCAGTTGCATTGGGAGGTAGGATATTTCGGGAAGCCGAAGCTGCGGCCGGAACTCCGTACCGATGGCAAGAAGAAGGATCTCCCCGAGAACTTGAAGGGTGATCCTACCTTTGAGGATGAGAAGGGTCTTATCAACAATGATGAGGAAGATGCGGTCGTTCACACGCCGCCGGACCCGATCTGGCCCAGTGGAATTTTGCATATTGTCGTGCATCAGATAGTGAACCTGCAGCTGGCCAATATCAAAGGCAGCGACGGCAACCGCCAGGGCAAGGAATACGAGCCCGCCAAGCCTTTCGGTGAGAATACCGAGGAAGAGGGTGGTGATCTCCCGACAAGCTACTGCAAGATCCTGCTCAATGATCAATTGGTGAGTTGCTCTGAGATTATGGTCACTATGGAATGATATAGACTAATCGGTTCCCGTAGATCTACCGCACCCGTCCAAAGGCCGTCAGCTCCAAGCCTATCTTCAACGCTGGTACCGAACGCTTCGTTCGCGACTGGCGATCCGCCGTGGTTACCGTCACCGTCCGCGATCAACGCTACCGGGAACACGACCCCATCCTAGGCGTCGTCCCGATCAAGTTGTCGGATATCTTCCAGACAAGCTCCCAAGTGACACGATGGTACCCGCTTGATGGTGGCATTGGCTTCGGCCGGGTCCGGATTTCGCTTCTCTTCCGCCACGTAGAGACCAAGTTGCCCCCGGCCATGCTGGGCTGGGACGTGGGCACCTTTGAATTCAGGGGGGAGAAGATTGTCGCGAAGAACTACGGCCGACAGTCGAAGATCAAGCTGCGCACAGGTGGAAGCACTGGGAAGATCAACCGGCACATATGCAGCGTGCAGGGCAACGACACTGTCTTCGACACATCCGATGAGAGCTTCCGGGATTCCCTGCGTATGCCCGTCAAACACCGGTACCGCGCGCCGGTGGTCTTTGAGTTCCGCAACGCGGGCAAGCGAGCCGTGGCCGCGTACGCGGTGCTCTGGCTACAGCACCTGGTCGATAACGAGGACACCGACATCGACATTCCGATCTGGACCACCAAGGCCGGATCCCGACTCACGCAGAATTACGTCACGGAGAAGAACTGGCGAGCCAAGGAAACACCCGGTCTAGAGGATCTGACGGAGGTCGGCCGGCTGCAATTCCGCTGCATGTTCTCGCCGGGCTGCGACGAGTCGCACGAGCGGTTCGTCGTGGACAACGACTCGCGCGAGACATTCGAGACGTGGGAGGCGTGCGTTGCGCAGGGTGTCCGGTCCCGCAGCGTGGCGCGCGAGATCCCCGATGAAGTCCGGGAGAAGCATGAGCAGTCGCTCGTGGACAGCCGCGACGTGCTCAAGCAGGCGGACCCGAGCGAGCGTCGTCGCTGGATCGATCGCGAGGGCCACGATTGGAGTGGCGCTTTCGGCGATGACCCGCGCGCGTATACGGACTCGGTTGGACGGAAGGTCGCGGAGCCTGGCAAAGACCGACCTCCTCACGACCCCGTCACGCCGCCCCCGTTGAAGGGTCAATCGGCCCTCGGTGTGAACTCGCCCAACGAGACCGGGAACGGGGATCCCCCCGACGAGGATCTCACGAGTGATTCCGGAGACTCAGAGCACGAGGAGCTGTCACGCGGGCCGTCGACCATCAGCGGCAGCGCGCCGGCCTCTTCCTCGCAGGGCAGTGGGAGTCAAAAGAAAGCCGCCAAGCGGACGGAGCATCGGCAGCAACGCGGCATGATGCAATGGCGACCAGCGCGCAACGCGGCCTTTGCCAAGGACGAGGCCAAGTTTGCTCTGCGTAAGCTTAAGAAGAAGGTTGGCGCGGGCGATCTCACTGGGCGCGAGCCCGACGTCGAGACTGAGACCTGATGGATTGTATAAAGTAGGGAACGGAAAGGCGTTGGGGCTAGCGCACTGTATGTATCTGTGAATAATATGTCGGGATATAATGCACACTCTGGATTTGATACTTGCCGTGGTTTCGAGTTGGCGCCGTAGATATTGCGCGATGTGAAAGTCGGCCGTGGCTGCAGATGATGCATCGTCCATCACCTGCCAAGACCGGATTGTCGCCGACTTCATACGAAACTTCATACGAAAGGCTTGATTCTTGGCGGATATTCTTAGTGATGAATACTTTCAAATAGATTAGATGTTGCTAAGGATGCCCGAGTCCACGGGGTAAGATACGCTCGTAAATCACAAGAAAGATCCGGCCCCGGCGCCTGGTATGAGACATGATTCGTAGAGAGAACGCTGAAAAATATCGCCATGCATGGGAAAAGTGCTAAATGTCAAAGGATTGCAAAGGACCATCAGCCCCCCGCGTGCACCGTTATTGAGGGGATTGGGATTCCGCCTGCAGCTCATGCGCCGCGGGGGCAGCAGCCAAGTCCGACGACACCGACGGGGTTTCGGAGGAAGCACTCTGCGGTGGTGTATCGATCGGTCCCAGCGTCCACTTCCATTCCCGGCGGCGCTTGGCTCGGCCCTGTAGCGGGGTTTGCGGGGTGGAAGGGTACGGGTCGGTTTGCAAGCCATCGAGGAGGGCCACGGCGCGGACCTGTCGCTCGATCCGCAGCGTGCGGCGTTTCTTGCGCTCCAGTTTGGAGAGGGTGCGGTTCCCCGTACCGTCCTCGTCGGTGCTGGCGTCGTCGCCGGACGTGCTGGTTTCCGAAAGCGACTCGCTTGAATCCGAGTCGTCGGCCGGTGGGTCGGTCGTCCCCGTCGCCTGCTTCCGCGCGTCCTCGGCCGCCTCTTCGTGCACCAGATCCAAGTGCTGCGCCGTGTAGCGCTCGGTGCGGATCTCCTCCTCGAGTGGGTGCCGGTAGTTCACGGATTTCTTGGCGGGGAAGAAGACCCGGCGAGCGCCTGCGCCGGGTCCGCCGGTACCTGCGGAGACGGACCCGGAGCGTCGACGAGCGGCGTGCTCCAGCGGGGAGTTGCGCAGAATACTGCGCACGCCTATGGGGACTTGGTAAGGGCTGCGGTAGCCGAATGAATGATTGCTGGTGTGGGTGTAAGGAGAGATGGGTTTGGAGTTTAATCGAGGCCCTTTGGACGGGGAAGAGGTCGCGGAGGATGGCGAGGGGACATCGTAGGCGTTTTTAAAGGTGTTGCGGACGGTCGGGGAGGCCGTTGGCCCGGTGGTAAAGGACAAGGAGAGGCCGGTGTTGGAGGTGCCAAAAGTGCGCGGGAGAGAGGTGGTTTGCAGGGTGAGTTTGGGTCGCGCAGTGATGCTTCGATCTGACGGCGATAGACAAGACATGGTCGCGCAGGAGTTAGAGAAGAGAGACATTGAGTACGGCATGGAGGGGAGAAAAGAGAGAGGGGGGCGGGGCGAGCCAAGGGTAGGAATGGGAGAAGGTTGCGAGGGGAGGAAGAGTGATCCGCAGAATGTCAAAAAGCACTCCGTAAATGTCCCCGGGTTTTTGGATTTTTGAATTTTTCAATTATTCTTGGGATACACAACTATCGACGCCACCGAGGCTCGATGATGCCCGTTCTCAATTCATCTAAAAAAAGGCCAGGTGTCGTGGGTCCGCCCGGGGGAGGATTCATAGGCTGCACTGATCTATAAAAAGATCGGGGGCGACTTGCCTTTGCCCCGACTAAATATAACCACCCTACGGAGTATATTGAGTCAGGACCAATTCAGGGCCTGATCCCGAGGCCTTCATTCAGTCTTGATACTATCTACAGAGTCCACCTTGGGTTGTCAAAAGAAAAGCGTACAGAGTACCTAGTTTGGATCCGGTCGTCTCCGTTTGCAACGGAGGATCGACTGGGTCGGTTCCACCAGACTGGAGCCTCCATTGAAACATTAAATGATGCCAACGAGATCGTAGTTCATCAATCCGGTTTGTTTTGGCGAGACAGATGGAGCCTGCCATTGCCGGTCACAGTGTATAAAGATTTAGTTAGGGTCGCGACGATCCAATGGTTCACTCGCCACCGTCCAACGACGCCCAGAACATTACTGGTCCCGGCCCACATCTCGCTGATCTAGTTCGATTCTCCACGCCAGTAGACCCTCCGAGCATTTAGGCAGTGGTTATTTGGAAGTTCAAGTAGTCGGTTGCCTGGGAGTTGGGAATGGTGGCGGTGCAGTTTCCAGCTTAGAAGTCCCAACGTAAGTCATGTTGGGGTGGCAAAGACCGAAATCCAAGTCTTTTCTTGAGTCCCAGTACTGCGTAGACCGTCCAGAATCCGTGTGCCGCGACATCTCGATCCCCACAGCAAACGCGGCTCGTCATGCTCGGTTATCCACGCCTAGAAATCGTGACCAATACTTTAGAAGCACCTAGAATCTATTGATCTGACCAGGAGAATTGCAGAAGATACAGTTCTAAGTTGCAGGTGATTCCCGCAAGATCAACATCTTGGCATCGGCCCTCGATTGGTGGTAGATCGAGTATGAGAAAACAAAGGATCTAACCGACTCTTCACGGAGGGGAGGGGTCGGGGCCATTCCTTTCGCTTGACAGGTTCGTTGCATCATGGCCCCGGGGCAAAGGAGGGGTCAAGCCCCTCGTGATGGATGTTTCATTGGAAATTACTGCTGCATCCTTTGTCTGGGAGGAAAGCTGTGCGAACGGTTAGAACTCTCTGTGCTATATTTACCAATCTGACAACGGATCCCACTGATGACCAGATCTATACTTCAAGTATTTCCGTCCGTGACGCACAATACCCTCCCATGGAGTAGCTAGTCGAACAATGCCGCGATTTCATCTTTGTACAAATCGAGACTGGGCTTCCGAGCAACACTCCCCTTGGAGGTCCGCGCAAAGGGCTTCCCCTCCTGTGTCAAAATCACTCGCTCCATGGCGATCTGGACACACGCGTGACACCGCGCATTAGCCCGTTCAATATTCGGCCGGAGAGACGCCACAATCTCCTCCGCGCTCTTCCCCTCAACGGCATCGGGATACACTTCCACAACCAAGACCGGGGCCGGTCGTCCATGACCTCCAATCACGGCGGCTTTGACAGCGGGATGGGCCTCGATCTCTGGTTCCAGGCTTGCGGCGTATAGCCCATCTGCATGGGACAAGGGGATGTAGTCATCTGTACGCCCCACGATCTTCCAGAAACCCTCATAGACGGGATGTTTCACCCACAGATCCTTCGTCTCGAACCGATCGAGCTCGGGATAGGTATACCAGATCATCTGCATGATCTCACCCGGCGGTCGTTCCATGATCATCTCGTACATATCGTCGTATCGATACTCGAAGACAATTCCGGACTTGGAATGGAAGCGGGCATAGTCCCATGCATCCTCTTTGTCGTGCGGGACGATCGGGTACGGTCCCGCCTCTGTACTTCCGATCCTGGGGAGGATATCCACGTGTGGAATCAGTTGGTTGCCCGTGTGGGCAGACAGGGGAGCGCCGACAAAACAGATAAAATCCAACTGGCAGAGAGCGTGAAAGCCCACCGGCGTCCGGCACAGTTCCTCTATCAGCGCGGGCGTGATCGCGGCTCCCTTGACGCGCCCGTAGTGTAGGACGTCTGCCACGGTCTGCGGAGACGGGGGCGTGGATGGTCCCAGGACCAAGGTTGCACGTAGGAACGTGGTGTAAGTGATCAACATTCCAAACCCGAAGAACTGAGTCGGTATCAGCGACAGAAGACCACAAAGATTTATCGTTCGAACATACGTGTAAAGAGGGCACCGGCGTGTATAGTCGTCGATTCACCCACTTGTGGGCCATGCTGGGCTCACCGTCCGGCACCGAAAGACCCCTTTCGACGGTCGCAAACTTGGCGTGGGTGACGGTGATGGGCTTGGGAAGACCTGAAATCAACATGAGAAGCTATTCCATTGCAAAAACAGGGCGAGAAACTTGCCCGTTGTACCCGAAGTATGGAAGACCAGCCACGGGTCATCCTTGCCTTCCTCCCACGTCTTGGGATAGGAGAATGGGATGGCTTCTGTTCCGCGCATGAATTCATCGGGCTCTGGAACAGTGATGACCGTGACCTCGGGAGCATCTTTTAAAATGTCTCCCACCTCTTCCGCCATTGATGCCGGTCGCAGATACACCGTACACTTTTTTGCATCGAGTACGCGCATCTGGGCTTCGGGCGTAATGAGAGGCGATGGAAGAATCATCTAGCCCTGATCAGCCCCGCACGATCTCTTTCATCTTGGACTTCTGAAGACAACAATACCACTTTCTGCAGCTTGGCCACGGCCGTAGCTAAGATCGGGTAGCGTAGATCCTTCGGACCCGCGTAGGCAAAGCTTTGGAACGGCTCGTCCGTTTGAGGTAGATTCTGGCTTAGCCAGTGTGCGGCATGGTTCGCCCAGTTATTGAGCTGCCGGAAACTGATATCTTTGAATCCCCGCGATAGATCCTCTTCGTTGATCGGCACGGAGACCCAGGGCTTGTCGTCGGGATTCTGTGCTCGGCTCTCGATGACCGAGATGGGGATGCGTTTCCCATACTCCACGCCCGGAGGGAACGGTGATTCTGACATGACTGAGATGAGACAGGTCTGTTGATGAGCTCGGCGAACCTGTGGGGTTGGGGCTTTCTTAAGGGATCAATGCTTCAATCCAGCCCCGCGGGGCTAAACGTGCTAAGCATACGGCTGTGGGACCCGATGTATGACATTTAATATGAAGACCAGAGGGAGAAAGTTGTCGCAAGGCTTGCCTAATGTAGACAATCATATCCACTCCAGACAAGGTTTCGATTTAAATTCAATCCCCTAAGCTGGGATGATCCACGGACGAAATATATATACCTAGTCCAATTTGACTACCACAAAGGTACCTTTTGCACATGTTGAACTTATGCTTGTTTTGGATCCGATGTGGGCCAAACCAGCCACAACTTCCCCGCCACACCCTATCTCCAGATACACAATCCTTGCCCATTGATGCTATCATCCATCGGCACTCCACAGTATCCAATATATCATACTCATGCCCGCTGCATTGATCTAGAGCTCATGGCTGCAGTGCCGACGCGTAACGACCGTCGAGTCATCCTCCACTTGGTAAGTCCCAAGTCCTCCCTTTCCCCCGCAGCCGTGGTACTAAACCCCCAGGATTATGACTGCTTCTATGCGTCCGTCTTTGAAGTTGAGAATCCACTCCTAAAGTCACTCCCGTTGGCAGTGCAGCAGAAACAGATCGTGGTGACGTGCAACTACGAAGCCCGTCGACGCGGGCTGTATAAGCTGCAGCTCATCAAGGACGCCAAACGCCTGTGCCCGGACGTGGTCATTGTCCTCGGCGAAGACCTGACAAAATTCCGGGATGCATCTAAGAGCCTGTATCTGTTCATCCGCCACTTTGTCTGGGGTGGCCGGGTGGAGAGGCTGGGGTTTGATGAACTGTCCTTGGATGTCACCGAGATGATTGATTATAACACCGCGCTGCTGAATTCAAATGATCTGGAGAATTCCTTTTTTCATTTGGATCGGAATGATCCCACGATTGGCTTCTCCTACGATGCAACCCACTTCCGGGGACAGACCTGGCCATCGACGATACAGATTGCCCGAGATCGGAGCGGGTGTCCGTCACTGGAAACAAAATTACTGGTCGCCTCGCATCTGATGCAATATTTGAGAAGCCAGATGGAGCATGAGAGAGGTTTCACGGCTACGGGAGGGATTTCGACCTCGAAGCTACTGGCCAAACTAGTGGGAAGTGTTCACAAGCCCAACGACCAGACCACTCTACTTCCGCCCTACGACGGCGCTGCGAGCACTGTGACGCAGTTCCTGGATGGGCAAGAGATCCGCAAAATACCGGGCATCGGTTCTCGCCTTGCGCAGAAGTTACGGGCTCGAGTGACCGATCACAACGCCGAGGAGAGCAAACTCACCGTGCGGGATGTTCGATTATTTCCCGGCATGGGTCCCCCATTGCTGGAAAGAACGCTGGGCGGGCCCGGTTCAGCCAAAGGCATTGGAATGCGAGTCTGGAGTATTCTGCACGGGGTGGACAACACCCAAGTTCTCGCGGCGCGCGATTTGCCCACCCAGATTAGCATCGAGGATTCGTACGGTCGCGGGCGGCTGGACACGCTTGAGAGCGTGCGTCGGGAATTAGGCGTGCTCGCGGGGAGTCTCCTCCGCCGCATGAGAACCGATCTGCTGGATGAAACTGCGGATGGTACGCCCGAGCCACGGTGGCTGGCCCACCCGCGTACCTTGCGCCTGTCCACGCGGCCACGCAATCCACCGGAGAGCTACGGCGTCCGCACATACAATGCAAACCGGATCTCTCGCTCGGCTCCGCTGCCATCATTCGTCTTTCACCCGGATGCGAATATCGACGCACTCGCAGAGCGCCTGGTGCAGGAGCAGCTCTTGGCAATGTTTCGAAGGCTCCACCCGGAGAAGGGCGGCTGGGACCTGAATCTGATGAATGTCGCCGTGACCAATCTCGTAGAAAGCGCGGGCACCCAGCAACAAAGCCGTGGACGAGACATTGGGAAGATGTTCCAACAGCAGGAAACGGTCCTTCGAGAATGGGCGGTGCAAGATCCGGTGGATCTGGCCGAGCCACAGGGCGGACCCACCGACGAGGGGGAATGGGAGGAAGACGAGGAAGAGGAAGTATCGAATCAGATCGAGTGTCCGGTCTGTGGAGTTGCAATAGCGTATTTTGCCTGGCAGGCGCATGAGAGATACCACGCTGCGGAGAAATAGGGGGAGGATGGAGTACTCCGTACGGAGTACGGAGTATGATGGTTCCAATCGCCAAGTCCCATTCCGTCGCGCTTGGCAGATTGACTTCCCCCGTTTTACTCGGCAGCCTGGATTCATTATTAATCCCATGCTGATCCCCTCTCAAGTGGACCTGAATCTTTCTCCCCTTCATGTCGAGACCCTGAAACTCAATACCGGAGACCCTGAACGTCATGAGGTTCCCCCGGAGCCTGCTGCCCTGGTTAGGGGTAGTGTCGAGCATACTGGCTCCCGTAACAGGTACGTTGCCCCTGGTCCATCCCGGAGACTTCCCTCTAACTCACTGTCCCAGCGCGATCGCAGGCTTCCGAAGCCATCCGTCAAGTCACGCCGATCGAGCATGCCAACATCCGGACCCCTGCCCACCAGATCGACCACAGTTCTCACTTTGAGATCACCTTTGAATTAGAACGGGATCACCGGAGGATAAAACTGGAACTAGAACCGAACCATGATATCCTGGCCGACGATGCTTACGTGCAATACATCGCTGCGGACGGCACCCTCACCGACGGTGAGCCCATCCATCGACATGAACACAAGGTCTACCGTGGCCGCGCTCTAGTCGGTTCGGGGACAGGGCGATGGACGCCGTCTGGCTGGGCGCGAGTAACCGTCCGCCGAGACGGCCCTGACCCGTTGTTCGAGGGTGCGTTCAGTATCGACCACGACAACCATCATGTCGAGCTGCAATCCACCTACCTCTCCAAGAAGCGACCGGTCGATGTCGACGCGGAACACCGGGTCGATGACTATATGCTGGTCTACCGGGATTCCGACATGATCAGCTATCAACACAATGAGCTCAAGCGCTCCCTGTCCGGGTCTGCAGGGTGTGAAACCGACAAACTCGACTACAATGCCGAATTTAGCAATGCTATTTACCCCGGGGGCCTCGACCAGTTCGACGGCAAATGGGGTGTCATGTCGATGAATTCCTTGTTCGGTCTCAGCAAGCGCCAATCCGATACCGGTGGGACCACCGGTAACACCGGCGGCGTCAACCTCAAGTCAACCATTGGCGACTCCTCGGGGTGCCCCAACACCAAAAAAGTAGCGTTGATTGGAGTGGCCACCGACTGCGAAATGACCAACTGGTTTAAATCCTCCAACTCGACGCCCAAGGCCGCGGCCAAGGACTGGGTGATCAATATGGTCAACACTGCATCCAGTCTCTACGAAGATTCGTTCAATGTGTCGATTGGCCTGCGCAATCTCACCATTAACGAGCCATCATGCCCCAGTTCCGCCAACAAGGCCACGCCATGGAACGTTGGCTGCGATGGCGGCGACATGAATTGGCGTCTCAGTGAATTTTCCAAATGGCGCGGTGACAATGCCGACAAGAACGCATACTGGACCCTGATGACCGGCTGCCCGACCGGCTCCGAAGTGGGTGTCTCCTGGATGGGTCAATTGTGCAATTCGGAGGTCACTGGCAGCAATTCCAACTCGGTGACCGGGGCCAACGTCGTGGTCGGCACCGAAGGGAGCACCTGGCAAATCTTTGCCCATGAATCGGGCCATACGTTTGGCGCAGTGCACGACTGCGATAAGCAAACCTGTGGGAAAAACCTCCAGGATTCATCACAGTGCTGCCCGCTGTCATCCGGGTCCTGTGATGCCAATGCCGAATACATCATGAACCCTTATGCGAAATCCACCATGACCAAGTTCTCCAAATGCACGATCGGCAACATCTGTGCCGCGATTGGCCGCAATAGCATCAAGTCGAACTGTTTGTCAGACAACAAGGGCGTCGTGACTATCAGCGGTGGTCAGTGCGGCAACGGCATCGTCGAGTCTGGCGAGGACTGCGATTGTGGTGGCGAGGAAGGCTGCGGTGATAACTCCTGCTGCGATGCGAAGACATGCAAGTTTAAGAACAGTGCCGTGTGTGATGACTCCAACGACAGCTGCTGCAACAAATGCCAGTACGCTTCGGCCGACACCGTCTGCCGTGCCAGCACCAGCGAGTGTGACACGGAAGAGAAGTGCACCGGAGACAGCAGCTCGTGCCCCGTTGATAAATTCAAGGCGGACGGCGCTTCTTGCGGGGGTTCTGGCAAGGGCCTGGCTTGCGCCAGCGGCCAATGCACCAGTCGTGACTACCAGTGCCGCTCGGTCATGGGCACGCTTCTCAACAGCAATGACACCTGGGCCTGTGGGCAGACCGACGCTCCATCGTGCAGTGTTGTCTGTGGTGCGCCCCGAGGCAGCACGCAGTTTGGAGGTGCGACCTGTATCAACACGAACCAGAATTTCCTCGACGGCACGCCCTGCGAATCAGGCGGCCGCTGCAAAAATGGCCATTGCAAGGGCTCGTCTGCCGCCGGCTGGATCCGCGACCACAAGAAACTGGTCATTGGTCTCTGTGTCGGCGTGGGCAGTCTCATCGTCCTCTCCTTGCTCTACTGTCTGATCAGTCGCTGCCGGATGGCCCGCGCCCACCGTAATGCCAAAGCCCCCCTCCATCCTCCGCCCATGGGTGGCTACGCTGGTCCTCCGCCTCCGTTGCGCCGACCTCCTCCGAATCAATGGTACGGCTATAACAACGGGTATCAGAATATGCCCCCGCCGCCACGATACGGATAATGACCCTTGCTTTTCTTTCTCCCTTTCTCCCCGGTAATATGTTAGAATCTACCTTGTTTTTGGCATCACGGCCCCTCGGACATTTTACATTCTGGCTCTGGGTCTGTTACGAGGGATGGTCGGACTGGCGTTAATGCTGATATTCGGGTTGGAACCCAACATTTGTGCTTTTTTAATTCCTGCCCGGTCGTCATCAATGACTGGGACAATACTGCCTTTCTTGTGAATGTCTAACGATTCTTGTTTTGATTCCAGTGATGCTCGAGACGTGTCTGACGAGGCCTGTGGTTACCGTTGTCTGTAGTCGTAGATGAAAAGTCGAGTGTAGCTTGTGCGAACATGGTGTAGGAATTACGCTTGGGATACTATTGCAGGTCTGCAACTTCCTGTTCTCACGGTTGTGTATACCCTGTCCAATGGGTTCTTCATACATTTTTCATTGGGACATCATCGCTCGTTAAACACCCACATCATAGGTATCACGGTCATGAGCCATGGTACTACACGACTACACCTCATAAGAGTCCTAGGGAAATAAGCAGACAGATGTCCATCTCGGTGTGTCGGAGAAAATCTCGTAATTCAACATCTCAGAAGAAAGCACCCAGAAAACAGCAACCCAAACCAAAACACCAGAATCGACCCCATGCATCACAGAAATCCAACCAGAAAGATGAAGGCGGTTGGAAGATGAGAGAGAGAGCTCCAGGCCAGTTATCAAACACCCTATACACCCGCTCTTCCCCCGAATATATTCCCGGGGGGCAGAAGACTACTGCCAGCAAATCCCCACAAAAGCCTCGCGAGTCACACCCCCGGCACCCTCCAAATCGAATTCCTCGATCATGGCTCTTAATTCTTCCTCCTCGAGGCCCGTCTCGCCCAGTTCGCGCGCGACGCGGCGCAGGTCTTCTAGATCGATGAAGCCCTTGCCGCCTTCGTCGAATAGCTCGAAGGCGCGCAGGATCTCGTCGCGGGGATCTCGCTCGAGGATTTTTAGGGCGGTCACGGCCTGGAATGAGGACAGCGGCATGAGGAGGTTGGATGGGTGCTGCGGGTTGGCGCCGGCGCTCTTGGGCGGTTGCGCGGGGTTCGCGCCTTGTTGTTGTTGGACCTGGGGGCGTGGCACACCGTACGTTGTGAGGAGGGAGATAAGCTCTTGTTTTGTCAGGGTGAATCCGAGGGCGCGGAAGGCGACGCGGAGTTCATGGTAGTCGAGATGGCGATCGCGGTCGAGATCGAAGAGGGTGAACTAATATGTGTCAGCCTTGTTTTGTTTTGTTTTTTAGGACCGGGCCTTCGCAGCGTGGTGGGATGGCAGTCGGAGTAGCAAAACCACCCAGTCGTGCCCTGCGGTGCCCTCTCTCTTCAAGTGGAGTGGAAATAGATGGGGAACCCGCGGAAGGGAGTTGTAATGGTGAAACGGGGACCTCCTTACAGCTTCGTTGATCTCTTCCCTCTGCTCCTCGGTCAACCGATTCAACGGATTGGCTTCTTGCGCGGGGCCATGAGATTGGGCTCCGGGTGTCACAGCACCTTGCTGATTCTGCTTGGGGCCCTCGGGTCCCGTGTACTCTGCTGGCGCGGTTGCTCCGAGCCCGCGATGGCGCGAGAAGGCGGATGCACTGAAGGGCATGGCACTCGCATTGACGGAGCGTTCTGGGAGTTTGGAGCCGGCATAGGAGCGCGACGCGAATGGTTGGCCGGAGGCCATAGCTGCAGCTCGTGGGGGGAGGAGTCGTGAAGGGATGGAAACTCCGAGGTGGAGTTGGGGTGTTGGCATGGGCGGTGGAGCAAGAATTCTTTCTGACGCGCCCCGGAACGTGCATCCCTACAACCTACAACTGAACAAGACAATTGTTTGCGAACAGAAATTGGATTCAAGCGAGAGTGACAACTACCTAGCTCCATCCTTATAACGGATTAATCAAATCCATCGCAAGCCTTGCAGAACCTCATGTGCAACCTCCAGCAGAATGTCCATCCCAACGATAACAATGTGTCAAAAGCAATTCCAGGACTTCATTCACATCCAGCCAGCGTTCTCCTTTGGAAATCCTCTAAACATCGAAATTGCAGCCAAGGTTGTCGGTATACACAGCATCCATGGGAACCATCAACTCCCATGGTGGAGAGTGGAGTGGATCCAGGATATTCTCGACCATGTCAGGGACTGCTGAAGATCCGGACTGCTGCACGGCACTTCTGACGGGGATTGACTTGGTACTTGCAATAGCCGTGTCTGGTATCTGCACCATCTCATCGCCGAGAAAGGACTCCATGCCCCAGCATGGCTCACCAAATGGGTCTTCTAGACGTCTGAACATTCCATGGGATGGGAAAAGGTCACTGGGACCAATCGGCCCAACGCAGAAGGACAAATCAAAGGTGTATGACGGCGAAAGCTCGGGGATTTGCCCGTCCAAAATGTCCCTCATGGCTCCCTTGCTACTATAGGTGGACCGGAGCATGCACCAGAGGCTATGGCGAAGACTCGAGATAGACGCTTCATGGGGTCCCCAGATCGTCCGAATGGCTGGGCTCGTACAGTATAAATCGCATAGTCCGCACACCACGCGATAGTAAAGCGCCGTGGCGATCCATACCGGATCCACGGGATGCGACGGCGACTGTCGAAACTTCTTACTGCTAAATCTATTCTTTAATCCTTTGTCCTTTCGGCGGAGTGCGTCGCATAAGTCTATCGCGAAATTGTCCGAGATCTCGGCGAGATCTTGACCGCAGACGGCCAAGATCAAGAACACAGTCAGTCGGCCGGAGTCCATGTCGCATGGGTGGACGTAGATGGGTGCTTGAAGGGTAGAACCCATATTTAGAAACAGGGTTGCCATCTTGAGGGCGGTTTGGGCCAGAGGATGGTCGCCGTATATATCTTTAAGCTTTTCAAGCTTGGGGCATTGGACGTATTTGGTTGCTTTGCTGGTGAATTGATCCACGGCGGATCTGGTCTTCCGCGATAGTACCGCATCTTCTTGAGTCACCTCCATAATCCACGCATTCAGAAGCGGATTATTGCCACGGGTAGTATTCCCATGTGGTCGGAAATTGATGAGAGCATGGAATCTCGCCATCCTCTGAAACGGTTTATCCCCCAACCGACATAGCCTGCTAAGCTCGGCGGGGGAAGGAGGGCCTGCGATCATAAACGAAGGATCACGACAAATCAATACTACTATAGGACCAATCAAGCGTAACTGGTCCGAGTTTCGAACACACTCGCGATGGTTCGTTTGACATGGCGGACAAGGGCTGGCAGGACCGCACCTCTTTTTACTTCGATAACACCATAGACAGGCACCACCGAATTTCCGAAGCCGCCGGATTCCTTCCTTTTGTTGCTGCAATTCTTCTTTAGTTCGTGGCCTCCGCTCGATTCGGGTTAATGGCATTGTTGGGTCCTCGGTAACAAACTCATAAGAACTAACTGGGTCACGACAGTTTTCATTGTCCTTTGCGGATCCGTCGCCCGGCTTCGGATCACCAAGGTTTGGAGGATGACATGGGGATGTTTCCAGAGAACCAGATGATTCGGGAGATAAACTGGACTTCACATCCATTGACGGGCCTGGCTTCACATCTCTTGCATTGTGGGCAGGCGGGTTGATGGATACCTGGCTCGAGGTAATCCGTTGAGTAATATTTTGCTGGGGTGGACCCATCTCAAACATGATCAGTTCATCGTAAAATACCCTTTCAGCGACGGGACTGTGATGAATGGACTGGCTGTGTGTGTTATATGTGGGTCGAGTATGGATCCAGGGATCATTTCTCGACTTGCCCTGGGTGGGCACATCGAGCCTTGCTGTAGGAAGACCTTGATTGCAGGAATGTTGTGTCATCGATGAAGAGCTCTCCGGCTCAGACTGGAGAGGATGCCAGTCAGACTGCGCAATCCAGAAGAAAAAGCCACACTCGGCGTTGTTTCACACACAAACAACAAGCCACTTACGGGATATGCAGGTTCCGGGAGGATCTCCTCGAACGGTGACGGGTAGCTGTAGGCTGAGGCTACCGTATTCGATGTCAGTCCCATGTCATAAGTCATGTCATTCTGGGAGAAGATATAGTTCGGGGATTCGTTCAAGTCCCCAGAGACTAGCGAGTCATCATCCGGGTGACCGTGAAACAGGCCAACGGGATGGCAAAGATCGTACTGCCCCATGGATCCACGGGCCATAACCCCCTCGATCAATGAAAGTGGTGGATGGAGTATAAACGGGTAACAAAACGAGAGGAACCGGTGATGACCGGGGTAGGAACCACGGGCTAGTACCACCCGACCAGCGCTCCGTAAGGCCAAAACGAAAGATGAACGAGTGTGATCTGCGACAGATTCTCTTGTCTCAATCTGAAATGTACACAACTCGAGAGCAAGAACGACGAGGGCGCTTATGTAACAGTGCCAGTAGAGCCGCCACTCAATCGGGGATCGCGTCGGCCCCGATGAGTTTAGTATGCTGGTCATGATGCCATCCAGGGTGTAATTCGATGACATGAGCCAAGGGGTGACATGATCGGTGTTCTCTGATCGTTGCATTTTTTATGAATGAAATGAGTCTGCTTGGAGATTTACAGTAGATCTGATTTAGGTAAACTCGAGGAGCTAACGGGATGTTATGACAAAACCACTTCTCTCGACAATAAGTG
The DNA here is from genome assembly GCA_028828875.1 of Penicillium capsulatum. Taxonomy (NCBI): domain Eukaryota; kingdom Fungi; phylum Ascomycota; class Eurotiomycetes; order Eurotiales; family Aspergillaceae; genus Penicillium; species Penicillium capsulatum. The sequence goes on along the minus strand of JAQJZR010000009.1, from coordinate 3,831,653 downwards.
TATGATTATAGAAGCAATATTCATGTTCTGGGACGGCTTCACCATTCTGCTGTTAGGATTCGTTCGCGCACTCCCAAGTTCAGACGGGCATGGGCTATATTGTACGGGGCAATTGTCACCACTCGTGAGGACCTATAGAATACAGTAAATCCATCCCATAATCACTAAAATGCATCAACCCTGACTTTTGCTGCCGCAACATAGGTTACCACTAGTTAAGAACATAAATCCATGGAATATCATTGTCTCCAGCATGGAGTATATCGTGCCCGGTGTAGATCTCTTACGTAAGGGTCGGGGTGCTCCCCGAGTCTCCGAGTCGAGGTCGGAGGCCGGTACGAAGTATGTGCAACCAACTATTCCTGACTGGAGAGACTGTTGGAGCCCCAGCTCGAGCACATCGTGGTGGACCTGCATCCATCGTCAGCATCGATTGGACCCGAAGCCGAAGCCGAAGCCCGAGCACGCCATTGTACCCGCTCGCTGCTCTCCGATCGCTCCCTCCCACCTTTCCTCCATGACCGCCGGCCGCGCCCTTCTGGCTCTGTCTCGACCTTCCGTTACTCCTTGTCTGCGCATATCACCCTCTTCTCGCCTGGTCCGACCCAGACCCTCTGCCTTCGGCGCAAGAGCAATGTCCGCAACTACCCCACGGCCCGATCCTTTCCGGCCGGCGAAGAGAGTGGCTGGCCAACGGCAGGATGTTTGGTGCGAGAACATGCTGGACTCAGGACTCAGAATGTGCGTGGTTAATGAAAGCTTCCAGGTCCATTGTGAACGAAGCTGCCGCCGCCTCGCCGGTCCAACCAATTGTAAATATGGGCCAAGGTTTCTTGTGAGTAATACCGATCTATGCGACTGGAGAAAGTCAAGTAGTTGGAACTGACCAGTGCTCTGCTCTCCAGTGGCTACAACCCTCCCAAGTTTGCGATCGACGCGGCCAAGGACGCCCTTGACCGGGTGGAATGCAACCAGTACTCGCCTACCAAGGTACAATTCCACCAAGCTTGTCCGGCTATCCGGCGTCAATCTCATCTTGCATAGGGTCGTCCTCGTCTCAAGAAGGCTATCGCTGATGCCTACTCGCCTTTCTTTGGACGCAGTATCAATCCTGACACTGAAGTCTCGATTACCACCGGAGCAAATGAGGGTGAGATTTGGCGAACCACGAGTGTTGACATGCGAAACTGACAGGAGCCGGTAAAGGCATGCTCAGTGCCTTCATGGGCTTCATTGAGCCCGGTGATGAAGTCATCATCTTCGAGCCTTTTTTCGATCAGTAAGTGCCAAACCTTGGCAAGTTGGGATATGCGCTCACTCCTGAAAATAGATATATTAGCAACATCGAGATGCCCGGTGGGACTATCCGCTACGTGCCCTTGCACCCTCCCAAAGACGGTGCTACTCGCACATCCCCTGCATCGGAGTGGACGATTGATTTTCAGGAACTGGAAAACACCATCAACCCTAAAACCAAGATGATCGTAAGCATGCCATAGTCACCCAGACTCTCACTCATAAGTACTCGAGTCTAACTATTTGAATAGGTTTTGAACTCCCCGTGAGTGATAACTCGACCATCTTCCTAGCACTGCACTAATGATGATAGACACAACCCCGTGGGCAAGGTCTTCTCGCGCGAGGAGCTCCAGCGCATCGGCGACCTCTGTGTGAAACACAACTTGATCATTCTGTCGGACGAAGTTTACGACCGACTCTTCTATGTCCCTTTTACCCGGATCGGCACCTTATCACCCGAGCTGTACGAACGTACCCTCACGGTTGGCTCCGCCGGCAAGGCCTTCTACGCAACTGGCTGGCGAGTTGGATATTTGATCGGCCCGGAGCATCTCATCAAGTATGTCGCGGGTGCCCACACTCGCATCTGCTACAGCAGTGTGTCCCCTCTGCAGGAGGCCGCGGCTGTCGCGTTTGAAAAGGCAGACGAGGAGGGCTTCTGGGATGAGAGCCGGAATGAAATGAAGCAGAAGATGGAGCGCTTCTGCCAGGTGTTCGAGGAACTTGGCATTCCGGTGCGCATTCATATTTTCCGGTCTTTTTGATTTCCTCTCGGCTGTACTAACTGCAACTTCAGTATTCCGACCCGGAGGGTGGATACTTCGTGCTGGCCAACATGGCTTCCGTCAAACTTCCAGCCGACTATCCTTTCCCGCCGCATGTCGCTAACCGCCCTCGGGATTTCAAGCTCTGCTGGTTCTTGATCCACGAGGTCGGCGTGGCTGCCATCCCACCGACGGAGTTCTACACAGATGCCAACACGCATATTGCCGAGGACTACCTGCGCTTTGCCGTGTGCAAGAACGACGACGTTCTTGAAACTGCCAAGGAGAGACTGAGGGGCTTGAAGAAGTATATCACCCAGTGAATCTTGGACTGAATCTCGGTACCTGCAGATAGACCTTACCTCCTACCTCTTGAATTGAATGGTAAGAATTCTCCAGTCTTGGGCAGTTCCATCGTAGCGACCTGCTTTTTGGATGGTTCCATTCTCCAGAGTCTTTTGTCCGTCTTTTGTCCGTCTTCTGTCCGGTCTAGGTATTTGGATAGGTATATTTGTTTGTCTTGCAGACGGGTGTCTACCTTTATATTCTTGCTCGCCAATTACTACACTTCTACTACTAACTATTCAGGCTACTACCATGATCTCGAGTGGTCTCACCTCAGTACATCTACTGGTGACACAGTCTACTTTAAATCGATCCGGAGAATTGTCGACGCCACCAATTTCTTATTTGAAAAGAAAGAAAAGGAAAGAAAAAGAAAAAGAACACACAAAAAGCAAAAAAAAAACAAAAGAAACAAAAGAAACAAAAGAAATCACCCCGGGCGGCTTCGTCCCCAGAGAAAACGTACCTGAAGGCCTCCGCCCAGGCAATCAGGCACGAAGAACACCGACCAGGCTCGACTACCCATTCGGGCCTGCCAGAGCACGCCAGTCCAGACCCTCAATCTCCATGGGACCACTTCCGGCCCCATCCCATCCCTCACCACGACGGAATGCCCGACGGTCCTCAACGGCGACGTCGTCTCCGTACCCTTCCCCGCGGATGCGAGCCTCGATCCTCTGGCAGGCTGGATGGGTGGTTCGACTTGCCCGCAGGATCCAGAACTCGGACTCCATGCCGGCGCAAAGTCGGTCGAAACCAAAGCCCAATTGAGCCAGGTGCCCCAGAAGGACGGGAGGATTCTCGCTCACGCAAGTCGGGTCTTGACAGTGGCGGCGGGATTGACCGGTCCACTCGATCCGGCAGGCGTGTCGTTCACCCGTGATGCTTGGACGGAGGGTAACCCCCATCTCGTACTTGAACTGGTGACGTAGCATCACGTCCACCTGGGCATTCCACTGGTCCTGCGCGAGCAGGTTGTCGCGGATCATCCGGAACAGATAACCCACCAGCTTCGGGTGCTCCAGGGAGGCAAACAGACACACCGCCAGAACACGGCGGAAACGGTCTTTCTCATCCGGGTCGGCATACTTTACGACCCGGGCAACACACGGCGAGCATCGCGTCTCCATGCTTCCGGGGACGGCTCCATTCTTGAACTGGTCGTTCCAGTCGGAGAAGAGGAAGTAATCCCCCTCCCGACGACCATTGCTGAACCACACAGCTTGACGCTGGCGCTCAGGGGAGTCCCATCCGTGTATGCACGGAAGCATGGGCGGGCCTGCAAGGACGTCCGGCGGTAGGGACGTCGGCACACACCAGTGCTTGAAGCTTTGCTCCTGGCCACAGAGGGACCAGTGCTGCTTCAAGTCCTCCCGAAGGTGCTCCTTCCCGCAGTATCGAACCCGCGAGTAGGGCCCACATCGGGGGCAGATGACTGAACAGCCATCCCACAGGGTGCACCGCTTGTCGCATCCCGACTTGGCGCATTCGAACGAGTGGTACGTCAGGTCATAAAAGAACCCTCCGTCGGTTGGCTTTTCCACCCGTTGGAATTTGCCTTGGCTGACCGGGGTCGATGCAGGCGTTGGTGCTGTCATTGCACCAGAGTTGAGGGTTGTAGGCGACACATGGCCCGACGAGATTGGGGTTCCTCGACGGCGGGTCGCAACCGCTCCAACTGCTGGTGTCGCCGTGTGTTGGCGAGAATTTTGGGCACCGGGCGTAAAAGACGCCGTGGCGGGAGGAGCAAAGCCGCGCATTTGCGACAAAGGCGCATCACCTGCGTCAGCCGGCTCATGGGGGTGAGCGGCGCGCAATGGTGCTCCCCGGGTAGCGCCCACGGTGACAGCCACAGTACGACGTGTACCGGGCATCCGTGTTGCGGTGGTCCCTATAGGGGAGGAATGGCCATGTCGAGCTTGGCTTGCTGTCACAGGGACGCTTGATACAGCCTGGGCTTCAGCAGACCGGAAACTTAATGACTCCCCCTGGGGCGGGGTACTCGTTCGGGTCTCTGTGTCCATATCAACCGGGTGATCCTCTGCCGAAGCATCGGATGGTTTGATGAGACCGGTCGAAGGGAATGCCGCAGCTGGTACCGCGATTCCGGAATCTTGGGGGGCCATGTCACTCATCGCGACCCTTCCGGTACTCGCGGGGACAGAGGGCACAGGCGCGGCAAGAGTCGAGGTTTGGCTTTGCGCGGAGCTAGCATCGGTAACTGCTGTGCTCTGCGTGTCGACGTCTCGCTGGCGCGATTGAGATTCCTCATCCGGTGAAAGCGCTTGCTGTGAGTTGTCGGGTCCGGGGGCCGACCCCATGCGCTGATCGTTCTGCCCATCTCTGCTCAGACGTCTCATCCCCTTCTTCCTACCAGCCTTGCGTCGGCTCCTTTTGTACACCTTCTTGGCGGCAGGTGTATTGGTAGCGGCTTCAGAGCCGGCACTGCCAGAGCGCGCACTCGCTGGCTGAGTGAGAGAGAAGTCGGGGCTTAACAAGAGAGACGTCGAGGGTGGGGACGCATCAAGATCTGGGTTTGGGCCGGGAGATCCGCGCTCTGAACGCGTAGGAATCTCCTTGTCGGGACTGGTGGTCGGTGGGTCAACCGCTAAAGAGATGATTAGCACAGGATGATTCAAAAGTGGCTTGATGCAGATGCTTACCTGTGACCTGCGGCTGACAGGTTTCGGATGCTGGCAGGGCCCCTTCCATTGTGCCTAATTCACTTGTTAATAACAGATTTACGTGTCTCTGGGATGGATATACAACTTACCGGGTTGGCCAGGCTCCTGCACGGGTGAATTGGTTGATGGATGGTACCTGGGTGTTGAATCACCAGGATTTACTATCCACCACGGTCAGTATCTTCTCAGAACCCCATCACAAAAGTGGCATGAGGTGAGGATAGGATGCGATTGATTTCAGCTTACCTGTTTCATCCATTTTCTTGGCAGGGTCTTCTTCGGACGCCTGCATTGGGGTTGGTGGAGGTGAGGGGTGCTGTCGTGTGTCGATAGCAGTGTGGAAGGAGTCAGGAGAAGATGATGGGCTGATGGTATGGGCGGCGACGACATCATCGCCGACATAAGCGTGGGGTGAACCACCCTGTCGGCGCTCACTGTCGTCTTCGGACATCTTCTCCTTTCTCGGGTGCCTCTTTTCTGCTTTGTCCTTCAATCGGCGCAGCTGCTTGGCTTTGCTCAGCTTGCGCTTTTTCGACTTCCTTCCACCTGTTCTCGCGACAGCATCCTCCTCACTTCCGTCCTCGGTGTTCACATTGTGGGCTTCCTCTGCCTGCTCTTGTTGCTGGGTCATGGCTTTCACAGCTCGCATGACCGCAGCTTTTGTCTGATCAAGAGACAGGCCACCACTGGCTGCGGCGGGGGCTTTTGCCTTCTTTCCACCTCGCAGTTGGATGAGATGGTCACAGATGCCTTGCCACCATCTCTCCTTTTCTTCGTCGGAGATGAGTATGGCAGCATCAGGGTCTGCTTCCTGTGCGGCTTGGCGGGCGATATCGACCACATCATTCAGCAATGCGCCATCGCCGTCGAGTGCCATCTTTGTTTCATCACACCATTTGGTGATGCGCAGCCACAGGCGGACCGGAAGCGCCATGATGCGAGGGAACTGGGACTGCATCTTGTCAGTCAAGCTTTTCAAACATACAGGTATCATTGTGTGAGATACTTACCGGAGCTTTCTCCACAAACCTCCAGTACTCTTCAGCCTTGGGGTTCACCAGGAATGCAACAGGTGTATTGTCCTTCGATAGGAACTTGAAGAGCTGCATGTTGGTGTCATGCATGCTAGTCCATCGACAGGAAGATCCATCGACGTTGATGGACTTGTTCCATCGTCGCTCTTTTCCACCTCTGGTTCGCTGGGAGTATCGAAGGTTCTCAATGGTTGGAAGTCCGAAGACATGGGATGTGATGCCCAGCGGGTTGCTTCCATCAAACAGGCGTTGGATCTTTTTCAGAAGCTCTCCTGGGCCCCCTTCATACCCTGCTGGCAGCTTGAAGGTGAACTGCAGGGTGTCGGTCAACCAGTTCAGGTCCTCAGCGGGCTCCTTCTGGCCGGATGGTTTCTCGATCCTCAACTTGTAGGATCGTTCGTTGGACCTCCAGTCCCACACCTCCAGGAAACAGTCATGGTCAGAGGACTTAGTTTCTACAGTCTCTCGAATCTCGATGTCCTTGCCAGGGACCAGAGAGTACTGGAAGCCCTCATCAGAGGGCGAGACCTTGCTAATGTTGTTACCCATGATGGGCCAACTGAGATGAGAATGGGTCAGATGTGCTATCAAACACTGTGAGATGATGCACACGACACTTACAAGTTGCTCTCACTTGTTGGTGAATGAAGAAACGCGTGGACAAACGCGTTGTTGATGATGATGGAAGGGAGTGACTGGTGACGGGGCATGGCAAGAAGAAAAAGTGCGGGGCACAGAGTCGAAGAAGTCGATGGGAGCGAGCAGGCGAGGCTCAAGACCACAAGATGAACAGCTGGAAACAACTACAGACTTCTTCAAAGTGAGAGATCTCGTCCACAAGGATGCAGGTAGCTCTTGCTTCGAAGATGAAGGAAGATTGAAGCAAGAAACGGGGATGATGGGTGTGATGATGGGAGCAAGGATGAGGGAGGATGAGAGAAGTGAATGCTCGAAGAAAAGAGATGAGGCAGGCGACAAAAGTTGGTTCGATTGTGTCGACGGGGAAGAAACCACGAGAAAACTGCAACCCGTCGACGACATCATCATCTCAAAAAGACGACATTCGAAAGCCTCATGTCACGACATACCCCGTCGACTACAATACCTTGGAATACTCGTTCCAGCAGCAACGACATCATTCCAGTGTGTACTTTGCCCTCTGCTTTTGGCTCTCTCCGGCCACAAAGGCTTCATTCTCGGGTTTTGCTCGACGCTGCCTATCTTGGTCTCCCAGACAAGCTCACGGCAGGTTTCTGCGCCAGAATTCAACCATTGAGAGTCTCTGTGAGTATTAAATTACTTGACGATGCTTATTTTAGCAGAACGAACCTGCCAATTACATCTATGTTCAAATGCAACAGACCAACACCTCAATCCCAGATATACTGGTATCAAAAATTTCCCTTGGGATTCTGCTTATGGCGCGTTTACCTCTGATGTAGCGATCAATTGACCTACTGATTCATCAATAAAGCCTCCAGATGCATGTCAAATAAGCAAAGGGATCAAAATCCGGTCTCAGGGCCATGCTCTCAGCACGTTAATTTGGGTGTGGATATTCCGCTACTGATTGTTCAATTCCAATTACAGGGGTTCCTAAAACAAATTGATGTATGGCCCGGAGTCATTCATGGAATGAATATTTAAAATCTCTTGCCCATATGTCCCAGGTGTGGCTAAATCAAAGTCTGACCACGCTGCAGTGCAAAAGATATATTATGGCAGCGTGCGGAGAAATGAAGATCAGATTGGAGGTCGAGGCTTTCTGAAGGCATCGAAAGTCAATCCCAGAGCCATCTGACGCACTCTAGAGTACTGCAATGGTGTATATTCTTCGGCCAGGAACAAGTGATGTAGTTCCATCCGCCTTGAAAGTAGGGTCAAGTGGTCCACGTGAGAGGGTGGCACGTGCGCCCCTGGAAGCGCCGAGGAGTGGATCCGACATCACGTCCTGTCAACAATGTCCACTCTTGAATTTCAACAATTAATACCATGAATAAAATGGGTGCAGCTTCTTTTGAAATAAAATAAGATCCCCCGCAGTTGCCATTTGCTCGGAAATCGGATGATCTCCGATCTAGGGGTTGTTGTGCCGAGCACTTTAAACTGTCACGGTAACAAAGGCCATGGCCTTGAACCCAAACCGTGGACCAGAACAAAGAAAATATCTCACCTGCTAGCAATCCATCAGGCTGAGATGTGCCAAATGTGCCCCGAAAGCGTGGGATGTTCGAGTAGCGACTCCTGACCGGAGAGTGATTGGTTGAGAGCGACGGGCGCTAAGCGCCGATGGGGCTATATTTGGGAGAACCCGGCGGGTTTGGCAATGTTGCGAGCCTCTACGCGCTTTGTTGCAAGATGAAACAAACTTCAGCATCCATTATCTGCCTGAAGACTTTATTTTGATGCCGCCTTTATCTCACCGTAGCCGTGACTCACCCTGAGTGGTTGTTTCACCGGGCCGGAGGCTCCAGATCCCTCTATAAAAAGATTAGGCCTCGTGTAGATCCTGTACGCGCCGGTATCTGGAAAAGGCGAGCGGCAGCCTGGTGCCTCAGGGGAATTATATTTGACGCACCTTCATCCCCCTGCCTGGTTCCGTTTGGGCTTTTGTTTACCCTCGCTGCCTATTTCCGCTCATTGAATCGGTTCTTTGTCTTATTCAATCCATCGCTGGCTCGATACATGATGTTCTTTGATCACTTTTGAAATATTTCGATCTTATTTTTCTTTTCTCTCCTTGCCTCACAAAGCCACTGATTTCTATCTTGACCCCGGGGGTCCTCTGAATTTCGACCGCCGTCACCAAAAACACTCTGTTGATCAGAGTCCACCAACATGTTCTTTTCACGATCGAAGCGGACCATCTTCCCACTTCTGCCACCGTATGGGGCGCAAAACCCAACCGACGGACGAATCATTCCCTCGCATCCGGATGACCTGACTCCATACCTTGGTCTGCGCGCTCGACTGTCCCAAGTGTGGATCAACAAATGGACAATCTTGCTGTTACTGGTACTGGTCCGAGTCCTGATTGCTATCGGCGATGTGCGAGGTGACATGGACGGCGCCAGACGCGAGGCTCTCTCGGCCTGTACCTCCGTAGAATCCATGGGCAGCGCGATGGCATCGATGCCGCACTATCTCTCGGGAGGCGTCAATGAGATGACCGCATCTGGGATTGAAAAGTCCGTGCAAGGCCTCAAGTCCATGCTCCTGCTCACAATCAAGGCTGTCGAGGAGATCATCATCTTCGTCCTCAAGATCATGTACCAGACCTACGCTTGTCTCATCACTTTGGCCGTCACGGGCACAGTGAAAGTGGGTGCAAGCTTGCTGAAAGACCTTGGCAGTGCCGTCAACAGCACGCTCAAGTCGGTCTCATCGGATATCAACAAATCCATCGACAAATTCGACAGCGCACTCGACAAATTTGCCGATGTTGTCAACAAGGTCGGGAGTGCCTTGGGGGTGGACAAGCCAAGCTTGGACCTGGACAGTCCCTTGAAGCAGCTTGACGAATGGCATATCCCCAGTTCTTTTAACAAGACCCTCGACGACATCAGCGATCTCATGCCTTCCTTCGATGAAGTGGAGAATGCCACAGAGAGAGCAATCCGATTGCCATTCGATCTTGTCATCAAAGAAATCAACAGCTCCTTGGGCACATACCACTTCGATCGATCTGGCATGCCAGTCCCCGCAAAGAAGCAGCTGACATTCTGCGATGATAACGACGGAATCAACAAGTTTTTCAACGGGGTCTCTGATGTTGCCCTGCTCGCCCGAAAGATCTTTATCATTGTTCTTGTCCTCGCCGCCATCCTTGCCTGCATTCCCATGGCATGGCGGGAAATCTGGAAATGGAACTCGATGAAGGAACGGGCACAACTCGTGCGGAAAGACGCCCATGACCCCATGGACGTCGTCTACATTGTTTCGCGGCCATACACGGCCGCGACGGGAATCAAAGCGGCCAGTTACTTCAGTAACAGTCGTCGGCAAATTCTCGTGCGCTGGGCCATTGCGTATGCAACCTCCATCCCGGCACTCTTTGTGCTCGCCATCGCTCTCGCCGCGCTATTTGCGTGTCTGTGTCAATACATTCTTCTCCGTGCCGTTGCAAAAACCGTGCCTGAACTGAGCACGGAAGTCGGTGCTTTTGCTGACAAGGTTGTCGGTTCGCTCTCCAACGCCTCGATGGAGTGGGCAACTGGTGCTAATAAACATATCACCACTCTGGACGATGATTTGAACAAAAACGTTTTCGGCTGGGTCAACACGAGTACCCACGCGATCAATGATACCGTGAACAGTTTCGTGGATAAAACCAATGATGTTCTCAATCACACGTTCGGAGGGACCATCCTCGCGGAGCCTGTTCACGAACTTTACCACTGCCTCATCGGCTTGAAGCTTGATAGCCTTCAGGCAGGTCTAACATGGGTGTCAAATCACGCCCACATCGATTTCCCTCTCTTGCCAAACGACACCTTCTCTCGCGGTGCCAAAGACAGCGTTTCAGGCGACGCCGATCCATCAAGCAGTTTTCTCGCTGACGCCGGTGATAAAACCTCCAACAAGATCACCGAAGTGGTTACCAAAGTCGTCGACAAGCTCATGGCAGCCCTTCGCATCGAGGCTATCATAGCAACCTGCATTCTCCTGCTTTGGGTCTTCATCGCTCTGATTGGCATCACGCGAGCCCTGATTGCGTGGTGGGGTCGTGATCGAAACCGTGGAGAAGGCGGCGGCCATGCCATGGATCCTGTCCCTAATCACCCTGCCCCTGTGCCAGACTCGCGTGGTTTCACGGACGTGCCGTTGACTGCTATACCGAAGGAGATTTCCAATCCTATGCACCCGGCACCGCAGTATAATCATAGCGCTGCAAGACCGGTTTCCGTGCAAAGCAATCCTTTCGCGGACGAGAAGGTTGGATATGCCGGACAGAGAACTTATGATTCGGCGTTGCAGGTCGATACCGCACCGACTTTGCGACAGAGTAATTATGTCGAGTATGATGTGAAGCGTGGATAGGCGGGTCCTACAATTGCATTACCGTGGACTTTGGATCTCATTGTATTATTGGATCATGTGTCGGTGGTGACTTCTTTCGTTCATTTTATGTATAGCATCTCAATGCCTCAAATGGTCTCTTAAATGAAAATACTGTCTCCTATCATACCTACGTTATTACCTAGTTTCCCTCAAGGCCTACTATTGATCGCCGGGGCGAGAGGCACAGAATTCAGTCTGAATGAGTAAAAACACAACTTGATGTAAGATAAACTATCATGCAGCTTGAGACCGTCGATCGTGACCCTTAGATAGACACAAAGAAACTCTTCTCGCCTTCCTTTGGATGAACTCGTGCACGCTCAACAATGGGATCGGCACAGCTAATGCGAATTCGTTCAGGGGTAGCGGGACTTTGTAGGCTCAACACCTCGTCGACGCCCCATTGTTTCCTAGCAGCCTTCAATGCATCACGGATAGCGAAGAACACAGCACTGCCCATAAAGAGCGGCGGCTCACCGACACCACGCGACCGCTGGATGGTCCGTAGGTTCTCCCACTCCACATCCTTGAGTAAACTCACGTTGAAGACCTGTGGGATGTCCCGGAATCCTGGAATTTTGTAATTTCCCGGTCCACGCGTGAATATTTGACCAGAAGAACGGTGCCACAGACTCTCCTCGGTCGTGAAGAGACCTTGTCCCTGGATGTAGGCGCCCTCGATCTGGCCATAATCCACTGATGGGTTAATCGTGCGTCCGACGTCCATTTTCAAGTCGGCGCGCAGTGGAGTCCAGTCTCCCGTCAGGGTATCAATCTGGACTTCGGCGGCGGCAACACCTTGTGTGAAGTAAAAGAACATTTGTCCAGAATTCTCGCCCCAGACATAACCGATATCTGGAGTACGGTAGTACCCCTGAGCCGATAGGTTGACACGATCGAAATATGCTGTATGAGCCAGCTCTTTCATTGTCGCATTCGGCATCTTCTCACGGTATGGACGGAGGCGTTCGTTGATCTGCTCGCAGGCATTGAAAATAGCATAACCATTGAGGTCGGAGCTGGCGGATGCTGCTGTTGAGGAGGTATTGGCAACAGTGTTGGTTGCGGTCTCGGAGATAAAGACATTATCCTGGGGCACGCCCAGTGCTTCGGCAGCAATCATGGTCATCTTTGTATGGAGACCTTGCCCCATCTCGACACCACCATGAGCCACCAACACACTGCCATCATGGTAGATATGCACCAATGCACCTGCTTGGTTGAGGAAGAGGGCAGTGAAGGAGATCCCAAACTTCGTAGGCACGATAGCCATTCCACGCTTGGACCATTTGTGCTGTGCGTTGTACTCTTCCACGGCCTTTCTTCGTTTGTTGTAAGAGCTTTCTTGCATGACTTGGTTGTACATCAAGGGCACATGCCAGTCCTTCAGAGGTTGGTTGAAGTGCGTCTTCTCATCAGGCTGGTACATGTTCATTGCGCGAATGTCTTCAGCGGGAATGCCGAGGTGGTCTGCAATCTCCGAGACATAGCATTCGGCGAAGAAAAGACCCTGCGGCCCTCCGAATCCACGGAACGCAGTATTCGAAACCGTATTCGTCTTGCAAATCCGGCCGCGGACATTGACATTGGGAATCTTGTACACGCCATCAATGTGTGACAAGCTGCGCTCCACAACGGCACCGGACAAGTCTTGCGTATGGCCTCCATTGGCAAAAACATCCGCATCAAGCGCCAGAAGCTTGCCTTCTTTGCTGACCCCGACCTTCCATCGACAGAGGAATGGATGGCGTTGACCCGAAGTCAGGATATCCTCGTCACGGTTGAGCATACATCGAACTGGGCGCTTCAGCTTCGCCGCGGCAGTAGCACAGATTCCAGCCAGCTGGATGGAGCGGGTTTCTTTGCCGCCAAATCCACCTCCTAGTCGTTTTACGCGAGACACGACTTTATTTGCTGCGACGCCTGTGACCTGGGCGACATATGTCTGGCTGTATACACGTGTTAGCTAAGTTTTCAGGGGGTGCTTTTTGGGACACTCACGTTTCCGTCGGATTCTGAGTACCACTCCAGACCTCCATTTCACCATCCTCTGGTTTCCAAATAGCGACACAAGCCTGGGTCTCGAGATAGAAGTGCTCTTGACCACCCATGCGTGAGACTCCCTCGAAGATATGATCAGCCTGCTTGAATGCCTCCTCTGTATCGCCGCACTTAATGTAGCGATAATGCTCAAAATAGGATTGTGCCTCGATCGCTTCTTCAATCGTGAGAATAGCTGGCAGATCCTCATATACTACCTTCACAGCTCTCATTCCTTCCTCAGCAATCTTGGCAGTATTGGCAAGAATCATGCCAATTGGCTGCCCAGCGGTGTGGACTTCAGTCACAGCAAAGAACTGCTCGTCAGATCTCGGTGCTCCCCACCAATTAGCTTCGGGATTCGGCAAGTCGTTGTGATCAACATAATCAACAACACCCGGTATGTCCAGTGCCGCTGAGGCGTCCACACCAAGAATCTTGGCATGTGGCTTGGTAGATAGAACCAGACAGCCAAACAACTCGTTTTGCTGTACAGGGATATCATCGGTGTACTGAGCTTCACCAGTGGCCTGCTTCAGCGCAGAAACATGCGGCGTGGCTTTGCCAAGAATCTTCTGCTGATAGGCGACGGAGGCCTCATTGTCTTTCTCCCCCGAGGAAATAGCCCGCTCAATTTCGGCAACAACATCAGGATCCAGGTCAGACGCTTTCATCTCGAGTCCTGATAGAATGTCACAGTAAAATCTGTAAAAGAAGCCCAAGGCGAGTGACTTTCGATATGTTGCCATGCCACCGGGCACTCCAAATGGGAGATTGAAGTCTTTCTCCAGTGCACCCATAACACCTTCCAACGTGGCAGGGTTTGTAAATTTCTTGCCCAATAGAAACTGTTCAGCATTCTTCGCGGAAACCGTCATGGATGCCATGCCACCGAACACAAGGTTGGCACTGGTAACATCGTGAGTCTCGGAGAGAGAAACGCGCAATGCAGAATTGACGATGGCAATATCATCATCCTTGCGTTTTGCCTGCTTGTAGGCCCGCATGTATTCTCCTGTCTCTCGAGCAGCCGGGATGCGAAGGCTCGAAATAATCGCGTCTTGAGGAAGAGCCGTTTTGCGGTAGCCTTGAAAGAACTCGGTCATGGGGATCTCTTTCTCCTCCGAGAGCGATCTGGCAACAAGAACTGTATTTGTTGCCACGAAGACAGGGTTCAAATCTGAGATCGGCGAAGCAGTAGCTAGATTTCCGGCTGGGGATGCGACATTTCGGATTTGTCGACCGGCAAAGTATCGTAACTGTTTCTTGATCGCCTCGAAAGGTTGAGAACGAGCCGGACCGTAACGCTGGGCAGCCTCTTCACAGATATGCTCCAGATCTGTCAAAGACACGTTGGCACCAATCTCGAGGTAGTCAACGTGGAAAGCGAATTGGCGCAGCTCGGGGATGTCGCCAACGTATACGGAGGTAGCATAGCGCATTGCTTTGAACTTGATCTCAATTTGCGTCTCGGTACTACCGCCGATTAACTTCGCATCGGGGTGCACATGCTTGATCTGCAATAATTGGTCGACCGTGACTGGCCGATACCACTTCTTCCGTTTGTTTCCAAAAACCAAAGGTCGGAATTCATGCTTTCTCAGTGCAGATGGGAATATCAACTCCGTGTCTGAACTATACGATTTGAACTCGGGAGCTGGAAATTTGAGCTCGACGGTTTCATCTTTGCCGTTGCTTGGAGGTGCGCTTTTGCAACAACCTCCCGAGCCGTTTTTCTCCATACAGCAACCAGAGCCGCCATTGGCACTGGCCTTGCCACAAGCGTTGCGCGAATTGAAGCTTTGTGCAGCGTCGAGAATAGGCCTGTAGCCGGTACAACGACACAAATTGCCATCAAATGCTTCCTCGACGGCATGTTCCGATGGACTGGGGTCATTTCGTAGCAAAGCATACAAGCTCTTTGAGGCGTCAGTTATGAGCATAGATAGGATAGTTCGTCGGAGGATGATTGGGGCGTACCATGACGATTCCTGGGGTGCAGAACCCACACTGGCTGCCATTGCCGACTGCGATCCGCTGCTGAACTGCATGGGGATTCTTCACATCCCCGATCCCTTCGATTGTAATGACATGCTTTCCATCAATGCTGACTAGCGGCGCGATACAAGCATTTACCGAGGCATGGTAGATCTTCTTTGTTGTGGGGTTGATATGGGAAACAACCTATAGAGCAAGGAGGACCGTCAGTGAATTCTGTAGAGTGTCTCTGTATCTACATCCTATAAAGGACTTACCACTGTGCAAGCACCGCAGCCCCCCTCAGCACATCCGAGCTTGGTCCCCGTCAGCCCAATACCCCGTAGGTACTCTAGCAACGTCACTTCCGGGTTGACGGTATCGACGGCCACTTTGGTGCCGTTAAGATAGAATCGAATCGTGTCGTCCCAGTCGTTGGTCAGCTGAGCTAGCGAAGTCACCTTCTCGACGCCAACAGCGGAGTCCGTGTCGAGGATACCGGGCGCCATGGCGATAAGACAAGGGACGCAGCAGTGGCGAACACACGAGTCTCAAAGTCACGGAAAATGCATGCTCACCCGTTATATAGCCGGGAAGACCGCAAAGACTTGCCTAACTGGACCTTGCGCGTGTATTGATCGCGGCGAGAGAACCAGTAAGAGGGGCACAAGAAGCGGATGAGTTTCAGCAATGATGTTGATGCGATAGGGAACCCCCACCCGACTCCACAGTGTTATCGTTGCGGGGATCGCCACTGTCCGACAATTACTAAGCACGTTGATTCTATCCCTTGGCGCCGGAAATGCTGGAGTACATAGAGCAACAGCTGAAGAAAAAAAAAAATACATATAGCACAGGAATATAGCATGGCCATTGGCAATCATACGTGAGGCCCCGTGAATTCCTTCTCCGCCTCTTCCCACTGCTTGCGCTCAACCACGCTTCGGGCCCTAGAGAAGTTAGTAAGATATGACATAGCAGAAAAACGAGAGTACGTACCGGAAGGCTTTGACAAATCGCCAGACCTCGGTGTCCGCAAGATTCCAGGCTTCAGCTGCATTCTTGACTTCGGCCCGGTCGGACGCCTTATCCTTGATGACGGCGCGAGCCTGCTGGATCAGCTCGTACTCGCGCGCAACACCTTGCTGGCTGGGATTGCTGTTCTGCACGGTTCCCTTGTCACCCTCGGTGTTAGGATCGATGGCGCCCCCGCGAGGAATTTTGAATCCGAATTGCCATTCAAATTCATCCAAGAGCTCTGACGGTAAGCTTTGGCCAGCCTCGGCCGGCAAAGACTCCACGGTCATCCATAGCCCGGTGCCAAAGGACTTCTGGTCACCAACGATGGTCTTAAATATCAACGCCCTAAAGGAACCACCGAGTTCAGGCCCTAGCTGATCCTCGGTGACACTAGCCAGCCAATCATCACGGCCCGTCTCACGTCGTAGTTGGCGGATGGTAACCTGATCGGAGCTCTTTTGGAGACTTAGGAGCGTGTAGGGGTGAGGAAGGGTGCCAATCGTGAAAAGGAAAGTGGTGTTTTTATAGCTCGACGGTTGACTGATACGCATGGGCTGCTTGGCAGAGCCGCAAGGACGGCAGTCTGGACTGTTAGGCGGACAGGAATCCGGGGCGGGAGATTCCGGGCATTGAGTAAGTGCCCTGGCGAGTCGAAGAGCAGGTTCCACTAGGGCGGTGGTGTGGGTGGGGAAAGGCTTCAGAACAGCTAATCCGGCAGGGAAAGAGTTCTGGAAAGTATTATGTAGGTGTGCGTTGATGAGTTGCACCAAGAGCAGTCGCCCGGAGGAAGGGTTTTGACTAATCTTCTCATGCAAGGTCGGATAGCGGGAGGTGATGGAAGACGATTTATAGTATGCCAGAGCGGTTGGCTGCTCGACCTTGAAGAGTTCCGGGTTGATCAGGTCTGCCAGGGATGTAGACTTCTCATCCAGCTTCTTCAGTGCACCGTTTAGAGCGTCGTTGAGGCGCGCCTTTTCTGCCGCGTAAAGACCGCCTTGGAAATTGTCAAAGCGTGTGATAAACTCCGGTGCCATGCCTTCCCGGAGGCGTGACAGCAGGGGGTCATCATATCGTGCCATGGGGAAGCACTGGAAGTCCGCAAGCAACCCTGTGCCCATGTGTCCCCAGGCCAACCACCGGAACACCTCATTCTCCATATCGGAGCTGAGCTTGAGATGCTGCACCAGTTGATAAAATGGATTCTTCATGGCATCGCCGGGTGTCAGGACAACCGGTCGGAACCCCTGGGCAAACCAGGCGCGCCTCCACGCGAGCAAGAGCTCCCCATCAGCATTCTGGGAATTCTTCAAATCCTTCTCCTGTAACTTCTTCGGGTTGTATCTGGGATTGTAATACGTATACACCGGCCGTCGTTCGCGCAAAGGAGGTAGGACGGAGCGGTTTTCGTCCAAGGTAATCGCCGATGAGAACGGGTTCAGCCATTCCAAGTGACTGAACCACTTCGACTCGCCACTGGTGCTGTTTGTTTGCTCAGGGGGTGCTTCATGCGACGGCGCACGGAATGATGGGATGTGCAGATCACCGAGCCAAGGAAGTTTTGGTCGAGGCACAAATTTCGCGGGCCCCGAGGGCTCTTGTCCATCTTCGACTGTCGGTTCAGGGATGGGAGAGGACGAAAAGATAAACAACAGAAGCGCCACAAACACGATGATCGCCAGCAAACCTGTGCTCCGGTGCGGAATCATCCTGTCCACTTCCACATGAAGGAACCTAGACACGCTGCAATATGCCAATCGACAATAATAAGGACCGTGGAGCCGCGCTGGGCCTGTTCTGGAGTCGCCTCGAAAAAGAACTGGGCGTGGCAAATCGTACCCTTCTAGATGGGTTGATCAAAAGCGACAAGGGTGATATCCCATTGAAAATTCCACTGCTGCCGGCGCGCCCTTGCTCCAATGATGTCAGATGAAGGTAGCCAAACCCTCCTGAACGCGAGGCTCCTAATTGAGCCCCGTGTCCTGAGGCAGAGATCGAGAGCTGACTCATCAACATTGCATCACCGCCTTCCGCGCGACCATGTATAGTGACGGGAGTTTAGTATAACGCTACAACTGCAGATCATGGTGAAAATCATCACCTGGGTGACCAGTAAGCTGTATAGATATTCAATTCTACTCTGTCTCTATCATAAATTCACCGTCCATGCCCAGCGTCTCTTGCAATTCATCCCGACTCACCCCTCCTCGGGCGGTGAAGCTTCAATGTATTGTGGGGGAGCATTCCAGCCAATGATGGCCCGGCGATCATGGCGAAATCGGACTTTTTCTGTGCCCCTCGAATTTGGGGATACTTGACTCATCCTACTTTACTCCTTGCAATCATTGACCAGCATTTGCACAGCTGTAATCATGGCTGTGGGAACGGCTGCGTTGCAGGACCGCCTGGAGAGGTGGGCGCAACGCCTCAACAATTTGACTGTTTCACCATTGACTCGCGACTATCCCGACACACAAAAGCCCGACGGCAAGAGGGCGATCGAGGCTTTCGAGTCTCTCAAACTTCCCAAGGACGTCCAATTGGCTCTGAAGAAGCTCTCCGGACAATCATCCTCGGACTTCACAGTTTTCCTGACTGCTTTTGTGGTTCTTGTGGCTCGTTTGACCGGTGATGAGGATATCGCCGTAGGAACAAGTGTGGGGGATGATGGCCGTCCATTTGTCCTCCGGGTCCCCATTGATACCTCGGAGACCTTCACCCAGCTTTACGCTAAGGTTGACAAGGTACAGTTACTCATGTTTCGCCCAGAAAACTTCATCTGATGATTGTGTAGGTATTTCAAGAAGGTGCCTCCGATATCGTTCCCTTGGGCAGTCTTCGCTCGTATATTCAGGACAAGTCCAAATCCGAACAAACCCCCGTTCTGTTTCGATTCGCCGCCTATGATGCCCCGGCCGCCTCGCAAGACTACCCCGCCAACACATTCGATAGTACCGATCTAGTGATCAATGTTGCGCCTAGCGCTTCGAATGGAGAGATTGAGCTCGGTGCTTACTATAACCAGCGTCTCTTTTCGAGCGCCCGAGTGGCAACTGTCCTGAAGCAGCTGGCTCAGATTGCGCGCAATGCTGCCTCAAATGCCGAAGAGGCCGTGGGAAGAATCGACATGATGACCGAGGATCAGCTCGCCCTTCTGCCCGACCCTACGCGAGACCTGAACTGGTCCAAGTTTCGCGGTGCCATTCACGATATTTTTGCTGCGAATGCCGAAAAGCA
This sequence comes from Penicillium capsulatum, assembly GCA_028828875.1. Taxonomy (NCBI): domain Eukaryota; kingdom Fungi; phylum Ascomycota; class Eurotiomycetes; order Eurotiales; family Aspergillaceae; genus Penicillium; species Penicillium capsulatum. Next base: position 3,812,195 of record JAQJZR010000009.1, on the reverse strand, counting down.
CCCAGCTAAGCTGTGCGTGGTGGAGACCAAGTCCAGCAATTCCTCCCACCGGGAGTTTACCTATCAACAGATCAACGAAGCCTCGAACATCCTTGGACACCATCTAGTGCAATCAGGCATTCAGAGAGGCGAGGTTGTCATGGTTTACGCCTACCGTGGTGTGGATTTGGTGGTCGCTGTGATGGGTATTTTGAAGGCGGGTGCCACATTCTCCGTCATTGACCCTCTGTACCCCCCGAGCGCCAAAATATCTATCTTGATGTTGCTCGTCCCCGTGCTCTTGTCAACATTGCAAAGGCCACCAGGGATGCTGGAGAACTCTCCAATCTCGTTCGGTCCTTCATCAATGAGAACCTGGAGCTCCGTACCGAAATTCCGGCTCTTGCTCTCCAGGACGATGGAACCCTTGTCGGTGGAAACATCAATGGCCAGGATGTGTTTGCCCAGCAGGTTGAGCTGAAGTCTAAGCCAGTGGGCGTCATTGTTGGACCTGACTCGACTCCAACGCTTTCATTTACATCTGGCTCCGAGGGCAGACCCAAGGGTGTCCGTGGCCGTCATTTCTCCCTAGCCTACTACTTCCCTTGGATGTCTGAAACTTTCAAGCTCACCCCCAACGACAAGTTTACCATGTTGAGTGGTATTGCGCACGATCCCATTCAGCGAGATATCTTCACGCCCCTGTTCTTGGGTGCTCAACTTTTGGTACCTGCGAAAGAGGACATTCAGAACGAGAAGCTCGCTGAGTGGATGCAAAATTACGGTGCTACTGTTACTCATCTCACACCTGCTATGGGTCAGATCCTCGTTGGCGGGGCTTCTGCGCAATTCCCTGATCTTCACCATGCTTTCTTCGTCGGTGACATTTTGATCAAGCGTGATTGCCGCTCGCTCCAGGGACTAGCACCTAATGTGAACATCGTCAACATGTATGGAACTACTGAGACCCAGCGTGCTGTTAGCTACTATGAAATCCCTAGCTACTCCAGCCAGGAGGGCTTCCTGGATACTATGAAGGATGTTATCCCGGCGGGCCGCGGCATGCTTGACGTGCAGATGCTCGTCGTTAACCGTTTTGACCCGACACGCGTCTGTGCGATCGGCGAGGTTGGTGAAATCTATGTGCGCGCCGCCGGCCTCGCGGAGGGCTACCTCGGATCCGCCGATCTAACTGCCAAGAAATTCTTGAACAACTGGTTCGTTAAGAGCGAGTTCTGGGCCGAGAAGGACGCGGCCGAGTCTCAAAACGAGCCCTGGAGAGAGTTTTATGTTGGGCCTCGGGATCGCCTGTACCGCAGTGGTGACCTGGGTCGATACACCCCCAATGGTGATGTTGAATGCTCTGGTCGGGCTGATGATCAAGTCAAGATCCGTGGCTTCCGTATCGAGCTCGGTGAAATCGACACTCATCTATCTCGGCACCCTCTCGTCCGTGAGAATGTTACTCTGGTTCGCAGGGATAAGTTCGAGGAACCTACTCTTGTTAGCTACTTCGTGCCCAACATGTCTAAGTGGGCTGGCTGGCTGCAAGCCAAGGGCTTGAAGGATGATGATTCGGCCGAGGGTATGGTTGGTATGCTGCGACGCTTCCGTCCACTTCGTGATGATGCTCGTGATCATCTACGCAGCAAACTCCCTGCCTACGCTGTGCCCACGGTGATTATTCCGCTCAAGCGCATGCCGCTGAACCCCAACGGCAAGATTGACAAGCCCGCTTTGCCGTTCCCCGATACCGCAGAGCTCAGTGCCGCCGCTCCGCGCCGCCGCTCCTCGGTGATGCAGGCCCTTTCGGAGACTGAACAAGCTCTCGCTCAAATCTGGGCCAAACTTATTCCCAATGTGACGGCTCGCATGATCGGGCCCGAGGATTCCTTCTTCGACCTCGGTGGCCATAGTATTTTGGCCCAGCAGATGTTCTTTGACCTCCGCCGTAAGTGGCGTGGAATCGATATTAGCATGAATGCGATCTTCCGGAGTCCTACCCTAAAGGGGTTTGCTGGCGAAATTGACCGTCTGCTCAACCTGGACGCCTTCGCCACGAGTGATGACCCCAATGCTACCGGCACTGCACAGGCAATCAACGAGCCAGATGATGAGTACTCGAAGGATGCCAAGCAGCTGGTAAATGAGCTGCCCGAGTCATTCCCCGAACGCACCGAAGCGATGCTCTCTAGCGAACCAACCATTTTCCTCACCGGTGCGACTGGCTTCCTGGGTGCACACATTCTCCGCGACCTCCTCACTCGCAAGGCACCCTCCACCAAGGTGATCGCTCTGGTCCGAGCCAAGAGTGAAGAGCAAGCCCTCGAAAGAGTTCGCGCCACTTGCCGCGCCTATGGCTTCTGGGATGAGGCATGGACTGCCAGCTTGCAGGCTCTTTGTGGTGATCTCGGTAAGCCTAGCTTTGGTCTCTCGCAGGCCGTCTGGGATGATGTCGCCGCCCGTGTCGACGCAGTGATCCATAACGGAGCCCTTGTTCACTGGGTTTACCCTTACGCGACACTCAAGCCGGCCAACGTGATGGGTACTATCGATGCCCTCAAGCTCTGCGCCAGTGGTAAGGCGAAGCAGTTCGCGTTCGTCAGCTCCACCAGTGCTCTGGATAAGGATCACTACGTGCAAGAGTCCGAGCGCATCATCGCCGCTGGTGGCAATGGTATTAGCGAGGACGACGACCTGGAGGGCAGCAGCGTCGGGCTTGGTACTGGATATGGCCAAAGCAAATGGGCTGGTGAGCATCTCGTACGGGAGGCTGGTGCTCGTGGATTGACGGCCACTATCATCCGGTCTGGATACGTGCTGGGAGACTCGACCACCGGTACCACCAATACCGATGACTTCCTTATTCGTATGGTAAAGGGGTGCATTCAGCTGTCATCTCGACCCAACATCAACAACACCGTGAACATGGTCCCTGTCGACCATGTATCCCGCATCGTCATTGCTTGTGCTTTCCACCCACCTCGCACCCCCGTTGGTGTTGCCCACGTTACTGGACACCCGCGTCTACGTTTCAACCAGTTCCTTGGTGCGCTGCAGCTCTATGGCTACAATGTGCCTCAGGTCGACTATGTCCCTTGGGCCTTGTCACTGGAGCAATATGTCAACGATGGCCAGCATGACGATAAGGACTCTCAGCATGCACTGTAAGTGAACCTCGTTCCACACGCGATGAAAACATAAGTATTCATCAAAACTAACAATTCTATAGCATGCCTTTATACCATTTTGTGACATCTGATCTGCCCAGCAACACCAAGGCACCCGAGCTTGATGATCAAAACGCGGCTGCTGCGCTCAAGGCTGACGCTGCTTGGTCGGGCGTCGATGCCTCCGCCGGCGCTGGTGTGACCGAAGAACTGGTCGGGTTGTATGCCTCATACTTGGTGCAGACAGGATTCCTGCCCAGCCCGACTGTTGCGGGGGCCCGTCCCCTTCCGACTGCTCGCATTACCGAGGAGCAGAAGAAGACTCTCTTGAGTGTCGGTGGGCGTGGCGGCGCTGCTTAGCGGGTCAGCATTGGTGTTGATTTTTATTTGACGGTTCTTGAGCAATGTTTTTCCAAGTCGAAGCCAAAACATGTGGAATGAGGTATGAGAAATGTAGCTGTATAGAAATGCCCAGCCGGGCCAATCCAAGACGTTCACCGGTTCCGCCGATCTCGCCATTTTCCCCTCGGAAACCGATTAGAGTCGCCCTCGCCCCTCCAGGATCCTTTTTTACCCCTCGTATGCCCTGAATTTTGTTGACCTTCTGACACTCTCGTACTTCCTTTCTCTCTTTCGACTCTCATTCCCTCGTCATGGCTGAAGGTACGTGATGTGGTTTTTTGCGTTCTGTTGACTCTTGGCGGTTTTTCCCTTCCCCAACATCTTCGTTTCTCCGGCACATCCCACCCAGCCAATTTCTGAAGCCAACGTGATTGCATTTAATTTATATTGACCGGCGGGGTTGTGGCCCCCAATCCCTGTCATATCCCCGAACACCTGTTCACCCCTGCCCTCTGTCATGGGCGTTACCAAATTGGCTGCCAGACCGGGCCTGGTCGCCCGGATGGCCTGCCGGCCATCTATGTCGGCCGCCCTCTTCTCAACCTCCTCCTCCTTTCTCTGCGCGAGCCATAAACACTCCACTGCCGCTGATAAGACCGCCGCGACCGGGACTAACGCCAATGCCTCGCCAGAGACCGATCGGTTCGCCGCAGGCCTGCGTCTGAACAAGGACTGGGCTGCTCAGACTGCGCGCAGCCAGCCCGACCTCTTCCCTACCCTCGCGACCGGTCAGCAACCACAGATCTTGTGGCTGGGTTGCTCCGACTCTCGCTGCCCCGAGACCACCCTGCTGGGTCTGCAGCCCGGCGACGTATTCGTGCACCGTAACATCGCCAACATCCTCCACGCCGGTGATCTCAGCTCGGGCGCCGTCATTGAATACGCCGTGAAGCACCTGCGCGTTAAGCATGTGGTGATCTGTGGCCACACTTCCTGCGGTGGTGTTGCGGCTGCCCTGGGTAACAAGCAGCTTGGAATCTTGGACCCATGGCTGTTGCCCCTGCGACAGGTGCGCGAGCGCAACCTGGCCCTGCTGCAGACGCTGTCTGCCGAGGAGGCCGCTCAAAAGTTGGTGGAACTGAATGTTCGGGAAGGTCTGAGTGTCCTCAAGCAGAAGGGTGTGGTTCTGGAGGCCATCCAGGAGCGCGGACTCCAGGTCCACGGTCTGATCTACGATGTTGGCTCCGGCGTCTTGCGTGAGTTGGACACGCAGGAGCCGGAGGATGTCATCAAGGCCCGCTTGGCCTGCTTCAACACCGAGGCTTAAATATTGAGGCTTGAGGATGATTTGGTGAGGCGCATGTGGAGCTGTGACAACGGGTGAAGCATAAACGTTTCATTTGGGATTTAACAATCATTCGGATTGATGATGTGACGATATCGAATACAATTTTGGAGATTTCGGTCCGTAGTCGAGTAAATTCTCTCGGTCATGCCTTTGTCGATATCTCGACGCTAATCAGTGGAGGCTCTGCAAAGCTCTTCTCAGCCACGGAAGTGGTCGATACACTACGGGCCTTGGAAGGTGTCTTTTGTCGGTATACCCAAAACCGAACAAGGGTAAAACGGGTATAATTGCCTAGGCAGTATCAGAGAAATCAAGAAGCGCCGGTTAGAAATAAGGAGACCCTCTTCAAGAATTAGGCTTTTCCCCGAAAACCAAGCCAGCTAACCTACCAATGGAATCAATCAACTGTCCTCGATGCAGACACCAGATCCACGGTGCAACGATTTCCTTATCGTTCCCTGTAGTCCTAGACGCTAATTCTTGTATGATATTCTTCAAGCCCTTCTGAGAGTTTCTTGATAAACGTAAGCGAACGTATCCCCTGCAAGGTCCCTGATATTTGCCCTCTAGTATTTGATTTTGCTATATAAATGATTCCTGAAAGCCCGGCAGTCATTGACCCATTTGCGATAAGTAACTTACCACCACTGAGAAGTTTCTTTTCTCCGTTCATCTCAGCTGCGACTTCATCTGCCTTCCCGCGGATCCATGCATTATTGTCTCTAGCAGTTTCGCCGATGCGACCATGCCACTTCCATGTACTACCACCATAATCATAGCGCCTTGCTGAAGCTTTGGTTTCAGTAAACCAAATGGTTTTGTCCGAGCGGCGGAATTGAAGCTCCCACGATGTGGTATCCCAATCAAGGTTTCGGTTTAACGTCACCTTGACCAATTCACCACAGTCATCATATTCTTCGTCGCGGGTTTCTTCTATGCTGAGAAAGCCCGTGAGCAACGAATAATGTTTGGGCCATTTGATGCTGATCGTTTGGTCGGAAAATGGGATTTTCACGTCCTTATCCTGGTATGACTCTGTATAATTGAAATGAACATTAATCCTAGTGTAGATAGACGTTGATGGGGCAAAGGACGAGGGGGATAAGAAATAAAATGAATAGTTGTTATACTGACTGACAGACAAAGCGTACCCACCCTCTTTGGGCAGTGTTATCCACCACGGAACCTCGCGTTCAAATATCTTAAAGCTGTCCGATTTCGTATCATCCGTTATAGTAGGGACCGAGTCACGTTTGACCGGCGAGGGGGGTTCGTCTGTCGTTGTGGACGGAGTATAGGAAGGGTCTCCATTGGAGGAAACTGTGATGACAGGAAAAGGTCCAGAGAATCCGAAAATAGCGACTGGTTGATATATGCCCGGATCTTCGATACCCGGTAACGCCCATGCACCTTTGGTATTATCAATATCGTTCTCTTGAGGGCAGAACTATAATGTCTGCTGTTAGGAATTGGAGATCGAGTGTAGTTTTGACAACTCTTACCCAGCATTCAGGACCGCCAATAACAGGGACCGACGTATTATGGCCGTCCGATCCGATAGTCGATAGATGAGTATTCTCGAATACATCTGGCACGAAATAGGGTGTGATGGAGACGTTGATTGGGTCGGATGATTCGAGTCTTTCGAGCGAAGACACAGGAGATGCAGAGACTGCGGACAAAAGGATCAATAACCCCATAAAGAGGCCTCCATAAGCTGGCTGAGAGATAAGAGCCATCTTCCAACGCCGAAAGAGTCAGACCAGTCAATTGCTCGGAATATCTCAGTAATAGGTGACCTGGCGAGGAATCAGCGCGTTAAATCTCCAGAGAGCGCCGACCTCATCCCGTCATATCACCCCGTATGGGGAAAACCGACAGAGAACGGCCCACCTGGGCAGCCCCAGCCAAGGCCGCTAGAGCTTTCACTCAAACTGCCTACTAAGGAGACCAAGTAGCCCCCATCAAGAGGGTTAGCCCCCATTAGGATCAGCCCCCATTAACACGATCAGCCCTGTGGTGGTGTCGAGCCTAGGAGAGGAAATAGAGAAACAAAAGCACGAGATTCCGTTGATGATGGTCATATACTCCTTATCTCCATATATCGAGATCGGTCTGGAAAAATGCCCTCACTATGTATGTATAACACTTCTACTACGAACCTCAGCTATATCCTAGCTACTTGTCGACTATATCTAGCAAAAACCTTGCTGGGCTTCGCTAAAGGGGCCACGGATGTAAGTTGTGGAGCATCTCTTTATTCACGTTCTTAAATTCAAATCTATGTTTCGAAGATAAATCTTGCGCTTATTGGCTAGCAGATGGGCTAACGAACGGGGTAACTAGCGGCTTGGCTTGGGGCGCTGACAAACGCACCGGCTGTTGGTTTAGTTGTTGGTTTGACTGTTGGGTCGGCTGTTGGTTTGGCTGGCGATTTAGGGTATAGCGCGACTGGTATGAGTCTAACCCAGTATAGTATAGCACGGCTAACAGGCGGACCGATCAGAGCGCTGGCAGGTGACATATGAGGCATATACACATCTTTTCCTGTCATGGGCTAGTGGAAGCTCAAATCACTCAATTCGGTCTTATTGAAGGGCGGGCAGAGGTGGCAAAATCTTCCTCGTTCTTGTTTCTAGGCAGAAGTACCATGAATAAGTAAACTGTGTACGTACTAACTATCCATCGAAGGTGAATGAAAGGAAATGCGGACAAAAGCGAAGGTCGGAGGAAAATAGAAATGAAAATAAGGAAGAACATAGCCCAGACTAGTTAAGAAAATAGACTCAGGTACTTGACACATACCGATGAATACGGCCGAAATCTCGGCTTGACTAGTTCTCAAGTGTAAGTTATCAGATTCCATCTTGAAATTAGTTCCAACCCCATCGAATCATCCACGTCTATTATTTTCCCACGTCTTTATTACACGGATTTAACAGAACATAGCTTTTTCACCTCCTCTTCAATATCGAGGTCAGTCCTAGCCCCGCCGACGCAAGATTGTTGCTGGTTTTCATGTGGTGGGTCGCAGGGTAGGGCATCATTCGGTGGCCATTTCCCGCTCATCAAATGAGAGTCCTTATTTTTGACAGCCTTATTGAAGCGGCGACTATACTGGGAAAGGATGTGCCGTGACTCATAAGGCTCGAGGGCGAGTTGAGTTGTATAGAGCCTCATTTTGTACTCACTTCTAAGCAACTGGGTTTCTGCCTGGGCCGGTTACAATATTTAAGTGCCATAGTTTCCGACTCAAATGTAGCAATACCGTTGAAGCACTTTGAAGATCCCATGCCTCGCTGCATTTAAAGAACTTTCAACCTCCGTACCTCCCTCTGTTTACTTTCCTCGTACATCGACTCAGCCCCCACTCACATCCAAATCACTTTTCACGGCATTCAATTTTTACCAATCAATTTTTACCAATCATCTTCTCTCAAACGGCCTATACCATGTCGCAGGTCACCGAGGGGTCGCTCCCAGAAGCGACCAACAAGATCGACACCAGTGAGTCAACTTGGATTGCGTCAGCGCAGATCTCCCCTCAGAATCGCTATTAAGACTGACATCGTCGTATTAGATGACGAAACTCCACAATACTCAGCCCGAGGGTCCATCTGCAACACCCACAATGTGTATCGGACAAAGCCCGACGAGAATGGAGAAACCTCTTGGACCAAAGAATTGCCCGACACTCTGACTGAGCCCGCCGAGGACGCGGAATCTGCGCAATATGCCTTGATCGTACGCAACGAGAAATGCTACGACGGTCGCAAGAGTCTATCAATCCACTCCGTTGTGATCCAAAGTGAGCCCCTCAAGCAATTCCTGGGGAAAGCCCTGGAACGTTATCCCGGTGTCACGACAACGCTGGAACGCCTCGAGTTCAAAACTCCCTTCAAACCATTGGTGCACCGGTGGGAGAACATTCTCAAACTACGGGACGAGGAGCAAGACCCAACCACAAAGGAGCATGTCGACCTTTTCTATAGGATCTTTGAAGAGGGGCTCCGCGACATCCTCGCCCGCAAGGCAGACATGATTCGCAATGGAGTCATCACTCACAGCCTGGTGTGGACCATCTTTGAGCCGGACGACATCATCGTTGCTTCTTCCGGTGGTCGGAATCGGGCGTTGCTCTTCAGCGAGGATGAATTCAGCTGTCGGTCCCAGGCTTGGATGCTCACGTGCCGATATATCGACTATGATGGGGAACAATTTGGATTCCGTGATGAGGAGTTTAAAGTGCCGTCCTTCGTCGGTACCACTCCTATCACCTCGTTACCCATTTTCCCATTGAAATTTCACCCCGACAAGGTTGCCATCCGGGAGTCGCTGCTCGCACGCGGCAAGTCATGGGAAGCACACAAGGGCTACCATTACAAGCAGTACGAGGGCAGTGCTATTGGCTTTTTCAACCACCGGCTTCTGAAATATCACGTCAAGAGTCGGATAATTATCGATACCGAGGCTTTCAATGTCTTCCACGCGTCGAAGAGCGTACGCGTCAAGGACGAGGATGAGCTTAGTGCGGAGTTAACCGATGACCAGCGAGTAGTCACCTCCCCCATGGTCCATGGCTACTCATTGAAGGACAAGGAATGGTTGCAGTTCTATCTTGACTGCACCAGGGACATTGAATGGAACTCGCGGGCTTTTGATTGTCTCGTTCTGCCTCGGGACCAGGAGAATCTGAAAGACCTGATTTTGGCCTTTGCGAAGGCCCAGTCGAAGCAAGCGGATTCCTTCGATGACGTCGTCCAGGGCAAAGGTCGCGGTATCATCATGCAACTGAGCGGTCCTCCCGGTGTCGGTAAGACCCTCACTGCTGAGAGTGTCGCCGAGGTGATGCAGGTGCCCCTCTACGCGATGAGTGCGGGCGACCTCGGCAGCAGTGCAGACTCGGTCGAAGATCGACTCAAGGACATTCTACGCATGATTCCGAAATGGGGCGCTGTTCTGCTGCTGGATGAAGCGGATGTGTTTATGGAAACCCGCAGCTTTGCGAACCTGGAGCGAAACGAGCTGGTATCGATTTTCCTGCGCATGCTGGAATACTACGAGGTAAGGATCTCACTCACTTCTGGGGGATATAGAGAGTCGGGGCTGACCACTAGCAGGGTATACTTTTCCTCACTACCAACCGTGCCGAGAACATTGATCCCGCTTTTGAATCTCGGGTTCATGTTTCGCTGGCCTACAGCCCTCTCAACTTTGATTCTCGTCGCCACATTTGGGCACAGTTCTTGGATCGCACGGCAAACACGGCGCAGTTAACTGATGCGCAGATCGACTGTCTGGCAGAGGTTGATTTGAATGGCCGGCAGATCAAGAACCTGCTCAAGACAGCTGGTTTACTGGCTTGGTCCCAGGAGCAAGAAATGGGCTTTAAGCATATCGAGACGGTGCTTGGATTGAGGGAAAGCAAATCGCTGCAGGCAAACTAAGCGGCAATAGCTAGACACAGATAGATCATGAATTGAAATGAAACTAGATACTGTTTTTTCCCGGCCAGGAAGGACTATCTTATTGCAGCAAAAATATATACTTCGTAAACAGTCCTTATCCGTCCGTGCTTCATCAGGTTGTTTTTCATGTTGATTTCTGTCTTCCTCCTCAAATATCTGAGACAGTATAAAGTAAAGTGATGATCATGTCTTGTTGTGCTCATTTCTCCAGCTACAAGTACATCGTCTCGAATACCCGATTTGGCAGGGCCCCACGTGATCCCATGCGAAAGGTGGAGTTCGGAAAAACAACGCATCCGACAAAACGCCGAGGCCCACGTAGGGCCAAAATATCGCGGGCCCAACTGGGTCGAGCTGTCATTCCTTGTCTCAGTCCATTGGAGATCTCACCCCGCAAAAGCTAGATAAAGCCTAACGCTGAGGGTCTGTCACCGAGCCTTGCCCTCCGCGACCCAAACAAACGCGCTAGCCAACGCGCTAAAAGGGGTGGAGCAACATTCGCAAGCGCCAAGTGCCAAGTCTCGTTGCACGAAGGTTGGCAAGTCAACAAGGGGCGCGACGTGCGTCATTGGGCCCGTCCATCCGCGCTTGTTCGTTTCCATTGGTATTCATTCGCCCCACCAACTGCGGGCTCGTTCAGTCCTGCCCTGCACTCCCTTTCCTCTTCTCATGGCGCGCTTTCGTCCTTGTCGCTCGTTTTAAGCTACCATGTTCTGGACCGGTCTTATATTGCTATTGACACAATATGTGGCCGCCGAGGATTTTCACCATGATGATCTGATGTCCTTTGTGACGGTAAGTGTCAGTCTTGCGCGCGTATGGGTCCGAAGCGTTAACATGACTCGCGATAGCTTCCGGACACCCGAGCCTTGAAATTTGAGATCCAGTACGAAGATCGCTCCCGCGTGAGCCCCGGCTACTGGTTCGTCTCGCCGTACTTGCATATCGAGCCCGATCCACCCATCAAGCAGTTTCAGCCGTACCAGATTGGTCCGCATATTTACGATCAAGATGGAGTATGTCCCGGTAGCTTTCGTCATGATGTGTTCGTTTGATTAATCTTCTGGTTCTGCAGCACCTGGTCTGGACCGGCTCGCCCATGTTTGATAACCGTAACGTCTTCGATTTCCGAGTCGCCAATGGCATGGGCGGTGGGCAATATCTCTCGATGATATTGCAATACAACTTTGATGGCTCAGAGCATGGATTTGGAATGATCTTGAACAACAGTTATGGGGTTCATCGAAAACTCTCCCTTCGCGATGACCTGGGTTACTTTGACATTCACGAATTTAACGTTCGCAACGATGGCAAAACGGCATTGGTGACGACCTATCTCTCCAAGGAAATCAACCTTTCGCCCTTTGAACGCCCGGCGGAGAATACATGGCTTGAATATGGTGGGTTTGCGGAACTCAATATCGATAATGCCGAGGTCGTCAACAGCTGGGACTGTTTCAGCCAGATCCCCCTCCCGGAGACGGTCCATTACGACAGATTCTCTCCCGTAGAGGGCTCTCCGGGATGGGACTACGTCCATATCAATTCGGTCGACAAAAATGATGCCGGTGACTACATCGTCTCTATGCGATTCACCAACACCATTTATATGGTGTCGGGCATCGATGGGCGTATTATGTGGCGACTCGCCGGTCACGGTAACGGCGAATTCGAGCAGGACTTTATCTTCTCGAAGCAACATGATGCCAAATTCCTGGAGTCGGAAGGGACGCGCCATGTCATCTCACTGATGAACAATGCGTCTGATGAAGAAGTCAACGAGGAGGAAGTTTCCTCGGCTTTGATCGTGGAGATCAATACCGACGTCACCCCACATAAAGCTCGCGTTCTCCGACGCTACATCCGCCCTGATAAGGGCCTCAGCCGACTTCGTGGCAACTCACAGGTCCTCCCAAATAACAACATGTTCGTTTGCTGGAGCAAAGGCGGATACTTCTCCGAGTTTTCACCCGAAGGCGATGTTCTGATGAGTGCCTGGTACAATGTCCCACGTTTTTCCAACTACCGTGCGTACAAGTTTGAATTCACTGGTCGTCCGGATACGCCTCCCGATGTCGTGTCCTCGGTTTATGGTAGCGATGAGGTGAACCTGGTCACAACTATCCATGTCAGCTGGAACGGTGCTACCGATATTGCCTGGTGGAATTTCTACGCCCAGGCTACTGAAACCGACGAGCGTGTCTTCATTGGCAATGTCTCCAAAGTTGATTTCGAGACCATGTTCATGGCTAAGGGGTACATGGATTGGGTGTCGGTCGAGGCATTGGATCGTGATGGCCAGGTCCTTGGCACCTCCAAAATTCATCGAACCCAGTATCCCGACTGGGAAAAAGTCGGCTACACCGGATACCTGGGAATACCAACTCCACAAGACCCCGCTGTATTCCGGGATGCGGAGCATGAGTCCGGGGATTCAAGCAACCTTGCAGATGGAGACCCGAGACAGGCAGAGAACAGAAAAGCGGCTGAGATCATGTCCAACTCGTACGCAGCCATGCGTAGGATGGGAGGCATGATCCTGCTTGGGTTGATTATCGTCGGCCTGTTCGCCGGTGTGGTCTACTTGTTCATCCGCCGTGGCTGGCGGTTCCGGCTATACCAACTGCTGCCCACGGAAGAAGGGAGGTCCGAAGAACGGACTCATCTTCGTCGCGTCATGGACTAACTTTTGGATGTCTTTCTTTTATCGTTCTACTTTGCATGGCCTCCCGGAGTTTTTTGCACATGGCATCTTTTTAGGCTGAGCATGCTCTCCTCTGTAAATAGACTAGTGCGCGGTCCATCAAGCATAGATGTGTTAAATACTCATGGGATATAGCATCTCTCGGTTCAAGTATGAGTATTTCGTGAAGTTTTTCTTTCTCTGTGTCTAATGCTGTGCCATCTGTGATCCAGGAGACCTTGGGGGGTGAATACCAGCCCATTAGAAGTTGTTCCCTCGCGTTGTGCACGATCTATATATATGGGATTGTCGACAGCCAGTCACTCATCGTATACGAGCCCCGCGGAAGAGCCTGTAGCGATATAAAAACATGAGAACGACGCATCCCACCGAGCCGTGGAATAAACAGTGAAAAGCCACCAGGTAATTGGGACAAGCTTGGGGTTGCTGATGGGCGCAGTCGCCGGTTGATTCATGTCGCCCAACTCGCGCCACTTTTGAGTAACACGCCCCGACGCGCGGGAGATACATGGGCAATCCGATCGACAATGCGACTAGGGAGAAGACACACCATGACATTTGCTCTGCCTTGGTTCGGAATTTGAAGTTCCATCTATGAGGGATCAGCTTCAAGGATATAGCGTGATAGGAAGGTCAGACACTCACGCGGCTAGATGGAGTCCACAGAATGCGACGCCGACAAGGAAAAAGAAAGATCAGACTCCAAATAACACCAATACGGTACTGGGTTCCATGTCGTTGTATTTCTCGACGGGAGAAGCAATAGCTGATCCATCGACCGCAGGTCCTTGATCTACAGCGTCGTGGTCTGTCTCAAAGGGCAGAAAATCGAATAAATCACCCGGGGGCTTTTTTGGTATCAATTTATTCCAATTCATCAGTACGAATTTGGAAGCACCATTATTACGTTCATCAGAGAAGGACGATTCGGGTCAAGCTCGCAGTGTGGACGTTTGGCAGCAATGTATTCCAATATTGAAATAGTTATGTGGTCTTCAGATCTGTTTTAACATTCAGCAGAATTGAACCATGTGGATGGGTCAAAAACTTGTCAATCTTGCCTTGCTGGGCTGCAGATTGTACTGTTCAGCCATCCTGGATCCCTGTGCGTCCTACAATCCTAGTAATCCATTGAGCTCGGCGGTATTTTTCCCAATGGAGGACGACCTGGCTGTTCCGACCGGCCATAAGCTGGGTCCGTGGATTGCACGCCAATGATCTACCACCCATCCATGCGTGAATGTTTACATCGGATTCCGTCAATTCCACTTCTTATCAGCCAATTGAGTCCTTGTGAAACAAATCGATCTTCACCGGATTTCTGATCTTTCTCCCGGAATTAGTCCTTGACAGTAAATCCGCGCACAAGACCGGCCGATCTAGAATTTGTGTCTCCCAGTGCATTACATGAAAAGAACTCGGGTCGCGGTGCAAGGGTTTCCCGGGTCCCGTGTCTCGGGAATGATCCGCGCTATTCCCGAGCCATCATTCCCGTCATTTTCTTTCCCGACGCTTTTATTTAGTCGAGGGTGACTCAAATTTGCCATCCAGCAACTTGCTCTTTCATTGGGGCGACTGCAATCCTTCCCTCTTCATTCACCTTCCTTTGGAATCCTCCTCCCTCATTGGTCCGTCCTCGGTCTGTTATCGCAACAATGCCGTCATCCAGTCTGTGCCAAGACGAGACATGTCCGCCATACAGTCTCATGGATGATTATAGTGAAGGCGCCCATCCTCAAATTCTCGAGGCTCTTCTCCGAACAAATGCTTCTCAGCAGGTTGCCTATGGTGGTGATGACTATTGCCACGATGCCCGACAACTGATTCGAGATCGAATCGACTGCACCGAGGATGAGGCGGACATCTTCTTTGTTCCCAGTGGGACATCAGCCAATCTGATCTCGATCGCGAGCTGCCTGAGACCCTACGAAGCGGTCATTACTTTAGAATCAGGTCATATTGCGTGCAAAGAGGCCGGTGCAATCGAAGCTACCGGCCACAAGCTCATTCTCGTGCCTGCCGTCGATGGCAAAATGACGACCATCAACCTGCGCAAGGCATTCCAGCAAAACCAATTCTTTCCTCATATGGCCAAACCTCGGCTGCTGTATCTCTCTAATGCGTCGGAGACGGGAACGGTGTACACAAAACGCGAATTGACCAATTTGTCGGCATTGTGCAAGGAATTAAATCTGTTGCTTTTAATGGATGGCGCCCGCATTGGAACGGCGCTGTGCTCAAAAAAGAATGACATGACACTACGCGACATCTACGACTTGACCGATATTTTCTGGATCGGCGGGACGAAATCCGGTGCCCTCCTGGGTGAAGCTATTGTGGTCAAAAAGGCCCTTGCAGAAGGATTCATTTTCCATCTCAAACAACACGGTGCTCTGTTGGCAAAGGGTCGAATCTTGGGTGTCCAATTTATGGAGTTATTCCGTGAAGATTTATTCTTCGCATTGGCGGGACATGCCAATAATATGGCACTTAAGATCTCAGCTCGATTCGAGCAACTGGGATACAAATTGGCGGCAGACACCGAGACAAATCAAGTATTTGTCATTCTGCCACAACGGTTGGTCCAAAGATTACAAGACCGATTTCGCTTCTATACCTGGGAGCAGCTGGACGATGGACAGGTAGTAGTGCGAATTGTGACGTCGTGGGCGACGGATGAGCTGCAGGTGGACAGGTTCAATGCATGGGTAGAGCAATGGACAGTGGCGAACGCATAATTTGCCACAGATTAGAATGGCTTCCATATAGATAGCACTACGCATTTAATTACGTCAAGCAAAAATCAAATGCTTCGAATCATTCGTATTGACCCGGTCGCATTTCTCATAGATAGTCACATGATGTTCGCTCGATGCGGTAAAACGACACCTTGATTTCCTGGCGGCCGAAGCGGCTCGCTTTTTCCTCCCTTCCCCCGTGTGCAAAATGCAGATGTGCGCGTGTCCAATCGACGATTGACCGATGTATTGAGGTCGATCGATTGCTTTGCAGGAATCATATGGGCCGGAAATTCCTGCTGCGCTGAGAACCGTTCCCGTCAGCTCAATGAGGCTATCAATATCATGTGATGCTTGCCGGTAGGTCTGCGCCGATGCAATTCACACCTAGTCATGACGTTGACCCTTCCAATAGTCGAGCCAAGGTCAAGTGTGTTCATGGGGGTAGCCCGCCATGTCAACGCTGCCGGAAAAGTAAGAATGAAGGATGCACTCTCACTGATCCTCGGGCGTCCAGTCCCAGAACACGGCGAAATGGTTCTCAATCTGGTCCCCGCAAACGAAAACAGACGGTTGAGGCATCACCAAGCGTAGGGCATCGGACTACTACCAGGGGCAATTCGCAAAGCATCTCCGAGGGTCATGAGGATCCTATCGCAGTCCTATCGCCATCTATCATGATCAGTGCAGTGGAAACGTACCGAAAGAAATTCCCCGTCACAAACTTTATTCACTATCCCTCGTTGATTTCAGATATCTCTTCCAACTCGCAGTCGGTGGAGCCCATATTCATTGCATCGCTTCTCTCATTGTGTGTGCGATTTATGGATGGCAGTGGTCTGGAAGGCGAGGCAACATACGCGAGCTATGCGCAGAGAAATCTGATGCATCGTGTCATGGATGCACCATCACTTTATCTTGCACAATCATTGGTGATGATCTCATTCTACGAATGGGGAACTGGTCGGCCATACCAGGCCTGGATGTATAGCGGTGGGTATTCTAAATTTGTTTCCCCAGCAGAGAGTGTGTACTGATTCTCTAGGGATGGCCACTTACATGATTCAATCCCTTCTCAAAATGGCAGACGACAGTATGGAGAATAGCCCACACGATTTCCACGCATCTCAGACTCAGTACGAGCAGCTAGTCCGCACGTACTGGTGCTGCTTTGCGCAGGACTGCGAGTTGAGCTCTGGGGCCAGGCAGCATTTTGCTCTGTCGTTTTCGCAGATATCGGTCCCCCTACCCATAAGTGATAGGGACTTTGCGTTTAATCATGTTCCGAAAAGACGATTGATGCCTGTTGACATGAACAAACAATGTCCACTGGCCAAGAGCTTGACCATTGAGCATGGTCTCACACTCGTGACTCGAGGTTTTGATATCTTTGTCCGAATTCTGCGATTTGCCAACGAGCATCGAAGAGCTCTGCCATCACTAGCCCCGGACGATTCGTCGACATCTCCTCTCCTGCAGACATGGCAAAAGTTGAAGGATGAGTTGGACGAATGGCGGTCGCTCCAGGATGTCACAGTTCGGTATCCCACCACAAGTGCGCAGGCCCTCGTGTCCCTCGGCTATGGTGAACTTTTTGCATACATCAATTTGGTTTATTTCATGAGGTTTGTTCCGAACTGCAGTCATCACAAAAGAAAAAGGCTAATTCCCACATGAAGCATTTTGTTTTTGCACCGTGATCGTTTCCTCTCGAATCTTAAGCCCCACTCCGACGTGTTCCACGACATGAACGACAATGACCAATATGAGCCTGCCACCATTAAACAGCTTTTTGATGCCGCTCAGAAAATTGGCGGCCTTCTGTCGGCCTTGGAAGCATCCGGTGCTCCCGTGATGACTCCTTATTCAGGCTTCAGTGTCTTCGTGGCTGCGCATATAAATATGTACGGCACCATTTCACCAATGCGCTATCCCGGAGGTTCGGAACAGGCCGAAGAAGAAAAGAGTAGGAATCTCATTTATCTTGAGCGACTGAGTAGGTTATGGCCAGTGGGTCAGAGTTGGGTATGTTTGCTTCGGCCGCATAGAGTCCACCATATTGACTCGAGTTTAGTGGCGAACAGTCCAGGAAGCGAATCGATTCTACGAGGTAGTGAAAAGTACCCAAACACACAGTGAGACTGGCATGCAGAGTCCAAGGCGCTTTGCCCTGGCAGGAACATTGGACGAATACGGTGATATTCGGTCTCGTCCCGACCGGGAAATGCATCCCAGGACACCTGCTACGGGAGCGAATGAGCCTCAGAACCCCCATCAATCCCAGGGTCATCCTCTATCATCGCCGGGAATGGATGCTATTCTGTCCGGCCATCATGATTTTGAGACGGATATGTTCCAGTGGCCGTTCATTGACGGCTCGTGGTCGGCCGGATTCGATGCCGGTCTCGATGGCCTATGGCATAACTCGGGCTTGTTTGATCCGAATCCCTCTATGCGGTAGAATAATACAACGCGCGAGGAATTATTTACTCATGCAGAAACATCAACTGTATAGTTTAAAGAACGGTTGAATGCATACTGGGAAACTAGAACGCTCACAACTTCATACCCTCAGAGAACCAAAAACGCAAAGCAGAGATGACAGCTCCGTTTACCCCCAGACATCCTCCTGCCACTTATTCTTCTTCTTGACAGCCTTACTCCAGCTATTCACCTCGTCACCGGACCACCCCTTGGTATTCTTCATCGTGGCCCCAACCGCCTTCTCGACTTCACGGGCCATACCCGCTCGACCGCAGACATAGAAACTCGCACCTTCATCAATAAGCCTGACGACATCACCACCGAGCTCCGAGACACGATCTTGCACGTATTTCCGCGGTGTACCCTCTTGCCTAGAGAAAGCCGTGACGAGACGCAACTTGTCGCCAAGGACCTTTTGCATTTCGGCCAGTTCGTCCCGGTAAATGAAGTCCTCGTCTGGATTGCGGCACCCGAAGAAGAGAATCATCGGACCGATCTCCTTCCCGATCTTCTGCACCTGGCATCGCTCGGCCAGGAACGCACGGAAGGGAGCCAGGCCTGTTCCCGCGCCGACCATGATGAGCGGGGTCTTGGCCATGCCGGGCAACTTGAATTTGCTTCGACGGATGTGCGCAAAGGCCCTGCCGCCTTGGAGGGCATCACCGGGTCCATTGAGATAGTAGGTGATGCCGTGCGGGTGGGGCTGCGAGCGGGCTTCTTGGGAGATGGCGAGGAGGTAGTTGGAGGTCACGCCGTGGACGAGCTCGGTGGGATTGTCCGGGAGCGGGGTTGTCGACACGATGGCTGTGATGGATGGTTTGCGGGGTGAGACCACGCTGCTGGAGGAGATGGAGTAGAACCGAGGTCGAATGTGAGGCATGGTCTCGACGAGATACGAGAGGGGAAGATTGGACCAAGCCTGGCTAGGGCAGGCAAGCTGCAGGAGCCGGCCTAGGTTGACATGGGTGCAGTTGATGAACTCGGTGTAGGCGTCCTTATCCTGGCCGAGCTTTGTGAGGTAGGTCTTTGCTTCGGAGGTCGGAGCGAACTGGGCGAGGTCACGCACGTTGTCACGGTTGACGGGGGCACAGATCTCGAGATAGTAGCGGAAGAGTGCATTGGCACTCGTCGGGGTTGGAATGGTGATCTTTGTAGCCGGATCAAGCGCTTTGATGGAGACTGGAACATCGCGGCGCGAGGAAATCCCGAGTATGTCGAGGAGCCGTTCTACTTCCACGTCGGGGTTACCGGGCCAGACAGCGAGATGATCACCGGTTTTGTAGGTGAGCTCGGGTTGGTTGCTCAGGTCCAGATCCATGTGTAGGCAGTGTCGGTCAGAGGCTGTAAACAGCTCCCGTGAGTTGGAAATAGTCAAGGTGCGAACGGGCGAGGACTGAGCCGCTGATTTGGGAGCATCCACATGAGTATTGGGTTCTCCCTGATGCAGATCGATCGGCTCGAGCGACTCGTCCTCCTCGACCTTGAGCTCTGGCGCATATTTAGCTTCGACCTCTTGGAAGCCCAGCTGGTTCTTAAAGACAGTAAATAAACTGTCTTTCCAAGCCATAAAATCCTCCTCGGTGGCACCTTCTGCATCGTTCGCTTTTCCAACGGGCATCAGAGCCCGAGCACCAAGCGTCTCCAGGCCCTCGACGACGACATCTACCACGCGATTGTAAAACTTGTAGTTTGTATTCCCCAACCCAAAGGCCGAGTACCGCAGATTGGCCAGGGAGACCTGGCCAGGCTTGTTGATCCAGTTCCAAAAGTCGGCGGTGTTATCGCTCGGGTCACCCTCCCCGTAGGTAGAGACGATGAAGATGGCCAGTTTGGAGTCGGGGATATCCGCAATGGTGCCGGGATCATAGTCGGAGAGATCGGCGGTCATGCTTTCTTGGCCCCATCGGACCGATAGTTCTCGGGCCAGACGATGAGCAAAACCCTCGGCGGTGCCGGACTGCGATCCCCAGAAGACGACAATGTTCTTGCCGGTCTCTTCCAGCTTCTGTGCAATGTTACGGGTTTCGTTGTTGGTGGCTCCCGCATGGCCCCCATTTTTGAGTTGCGGCCGTTCGAAGGCCAAGTATTCATACGGATCGGGCTGATCCCAGAGATATCCGCGAGATAGAAAGGTGGCACTGGCCCCGGCGATGATTGCGAGCGCGGTATAGTCGGCGATGCCGGTGGGAATAACGTATTTGGACAACTCCTCCAGAGCTTCCGGAGGGATGTTCCATTGTGACAGCTGCGAGAGAGGAAAGGATCTCATGTTGGGGAGAGGGTGCAAGAAGGGTCAAATCATTAAAGGACGAGAACGGGAAGGGATTTGATCAATCTCAACATCGGATGTCCATGTCTCCCCGGGGGAGATTTTGGCTTCCATAAATACTTCGTCGCGATGGTCCATCCCGCCATAAACAGTAAAAATCCCCCGATGGGGTGGAAACTTTGGACATCTCCACCGCGGGGAATGCTTCCCTTCCGGGAGTGGGGAAGCGCGGAGATTCGAAATGGAAACCATCGACGAGAATGGCCCCGCGCTCATTCCAGTAATACCGCGGGCTATGGGGACAATCCGAGACGCAGGAAGGTAGAGGTGTCTTCAGTTGGGGTCTGTCAGAAAGAATAGTGGGTTTAGTCTGTCCTGCTCGTGTACAAACTGCACCCTCATCGCCAAGGACGGAGTCGGCCTTAGGCATCAACCAATTTCTTCCCAGTGTCTTTTGTTTACCTGATTGTACCACTTTCAAATCGAATCCATACCGAACTCACTTTGAAACTTACCATCTCATACATATCTCTAGCATTGCACGTGTTAATCGGTATATAACCTTGGAAGTACCCGTCTTATCTAGTGACAGGAAAGTAATGTGGTAAGTATGGGGTAAGACAGCTGATTGAGGTAACAGATATAAGATGCCTACTGGATCTACGATGATGAAGTGTTTTACTATATCCTAGATCGCAGTTATAGTACATAGAGAGATTATTATATTGGATCGATACTGTTTTCTGTCTCGCAGTGGGAGTAATGCCAAACTTTCGCATATCCAAACTGGAATAGATTTTAGAGGATAGGGTACCTTAAAAAATCCAGGGTGGTCCCTCTTTTACAAAGAAAGGGGTTTGTCCAGTACTAATAAACCTTACAAACCCCTGTTTTCTAGGATTTAGACACGATCCGAAGACGCCCAGGGCTCCTTTCTGGCCCAAGTGGCTCCCTCTCGTGCACTGTGGATCCGGAAGGCCATTAACCGACAGGTTCTCCTGGAGCATCCACGCTCTTCCCCAGATCAACCAAGTCGTCGGCCTATTCGATTCTCCATCGTTCTTAAAAGATGCCGACTTCAAAACAGATCTGTCCGCCACCCCCCAAAACAGGGATTCCAGCACTACCCCGCATTTGACGCCAGGACTCCCCTGTTCTTTGACGTCAACCAACCCTCCATCCTCCCTCCCTCCTTCAACTAACTGCCACTTGCACTCCATGACACCCCGAACAATCTCCCTCATCGCATCGCGCAATGCGGAAGCTCAACGGGCGCATTTTGCAATCTTTGTTCCTGCCGCGGCAAGCCCCGACCAAGGAACGTTGATCCAGGCCGTGGGGGCCCCGATGATGGGCTACATGCTGGAGTTCAAACGAAACTATGCCCTCGCGGATTCCGTAGAGCGATACACGATCGTGCCGGTCGGAGATATTGACTCGACCAACATTGTGGATTCGACCGACGGGGTCAAGACGTCGGACTCGGTGCCCCGAGGGACTCTCGAAGTCGCTGCCGCTCAGATTCCAACCCCCGGGATAAGTGAAAACTTTCTGGCCCCCGTCAACGATGTGAGATTTGAATGATGTGAAACGAGCATGTTGATGGCTAACGTGGCATGGAAAGACGACCAACAAGCGCTGCCAGGAGTGGACCATGGAGTTCATCCGGGCTCTGGTGGGCCGGGGCTTGCTCGAGTCGGAGGCTATCCGCGTGGTGCAGTCCAAGCGAGATTCGGCCAGCCATGGCATTGGATTGCAGCCGGCCCTTCCGCGATCGAGCTGAGCGCGACCGATTCAGGTGTTGCACAAGCATGTACTTGCATTTCGACAATCTAGGCATATATGGTGGGATCCGCAGATGGACTTTCGGTTCTGGGATATGGTGATATCGGGATGTGTTCTTCTCCAAGACCCAATGGCATTTGACACGAAATCGAGGAGTCGAGACGCTGTCTCTTCTCCGGCACGTCAGTTTTGACACGAGCCGCTTCTCGTGGTGTTCTGCTCCGATAGATGCGTACGCCGAGTATTCTTCGGATTTTGCTCCAAGCGCCTTGCCATTGCGACTACCGATTGGGATCTACCTGATCGCTTCGGGGCTCTTTGCCCTCGGGCCCGGACGGACTTGCGCTTCATGCGTCAAGGTACGGCCATGACATACTAACTAATGCTCGTCAGGAATGGATGTAGGCGAGTCCAAGAAGATTTGACTCAATGTACAAGGTGAGTCAAACATGACTTTGATGTGAGCTGACAGCAGCTTGCACCCTCCATTGGTAAGCGACGAGATCTCGTGGAATGTAAACAATATAACTTATAGTCAGATCACATCCACACCACGCCAACACCAATGCTTGCATTGATATCCGACTTGCCAGATGGTCAAGAAGGGCGCTTCTAAGAAGTGGCTGACCTGGAGAATCACCGAAGTATCAAACTGTTTGGGGTATATGCTTTGCTATATTATCAAGGCGTCTGACTACCAGGTTTGGTCGATTGAGATCCCGCAAAAACACCTCAAAGGCATCAAATGCTGCCATGTTGATCATCAAATTCCCTTTCACTTCGCATTGTGCTGTTGGAATTTTCTTCAACCACCGACTCCGCAAAACTATTGTCCCCATCCTTGAACATGAGTCCGATTCCGTCGGGCTGTGCTCGCCCAGACCCCCACGTCGCGTAAATGCCACATAAAATCTCCGATTGCCTAGAGGCTTGCATGTTCTCGGAATAGAATAACCAGTACGGCCCTTGACGGATCTCAAGGCGGCGGTCACGATTTGTGAGAAATCCAATGGATTGCACTCCGCCGTGAAGGTCGAACTCGAAATCAAAGCATATAATGCGCTCGCCTCCATGCCCATCAATCGGAAGGGATTTCATATTTGTCGGGTGTGGCCCAATAGACCTTGGCTCTCGATTAGAATATCGAATTTCAAATGCACCCAGGTTGGTGTCGCAGGCAATTTCGACAATAGAGGAAAGCTCTTCGTCATCATACCCGAACAGCAATTGCTCCATAGGCCAGAGATCAGTGGGCAGACGAGTCGGTCCCCCGGTATACTCGTCAGCACAGAATTGTTCGCATCTCAGCTGGATGCCGTCCGGGGGTAATTCTTTCCAGAGTTTCGATTGAATCTTTGGGTCTATGGTTTGTCGTTGACATCGGCGCCGGATTTTTTGACAGCAATCGGGAGCAGCCTGACTTTGTAACAGACATAATGCGGATATGCGGCCGTCAAATGAAAGTTGGGCTTGCAGCCCAATGAGAACGGAGTTTTTGTCCACGCCGAGTCGCTTTTTGTAGCCCTCTGCCTCGCCAATGTGGATCGTTTCGTTCAAGAGGAGAACATCCAAGCCGACGATCTCTGTGTTGTCCAATTCAAAGGATCCGTTTAGACAGCGCATGATTGCCACAAATCCAACAATGCAGTCGTCGGCTCCAATATTCACATCATCGCGCCTCGCAACCCGATACCGGTGACCGATTGACTGCCTTTGATGGGCTTGATCTTGTTGCATTGGGGAAATTCCCAGCCCCGACAAAACCCCGTCACTGGACCAGTATGCAGAAAAGATCCGGGCGCTGTGATCCGCCAGACCAAGCTCATGGTCAAAATGTAGGATGAAGGTATCGACATGAGCGGGAGAAGGCCACCTCAATCGCTGTAGTGGCGAAGCTATCACGTTTGAGTAGCCCAAAAAACCAGGACGACTAGTATATTCCTGAAGTGACCGAGTTTGATGAGATGCCTTCATCCACCTCTTCGACATCATTGAAATCCATTCACAGATGTTCCATATGCGCCGCCGATTCACCACGCACCCTATGGAGTCTTTATAATTGAGTTGGCTTGTTTTGGCGACTTGTGCATAGATATTCGCCCAGTCCAGATCGTCCCGGGACCCTCCGAGTAGTGTGTCCGGCATCTCAAAGAGCCACGGCATATCAATGCGTACTTTGCGTTGCCAGAATCGGTCCCCGAGCTCCACCCGCGCGACGCTAAAACTCACATATCGGAGCCTCTCAATTGAAATCATTGGTAAGTGTAACAAGACCATAAAAACGAGCTCCGGGGGCAGTTTTGCAAACGGGTCGCTTGACTGAACGCAGTATATTTCTGGAGCTTGGGATTTGTTCGAGGCAACCCGTTTCTGGGGCCGTTGAAGTGTCAGGTGAAGAAGATACTCCTCAAGCCGTGGCGAGCACTCTAGTGGATTGCTTGCAAAGGCGATGGTATCTCTTGACAGGAACCAGTGGTCCATTCGTTGCTCGGGAATACCGCAGTAATTCATTCTGGGCAGTCTTGATCCCGATTCACCCCGACCGTCGGCAAAGGATCTAAAGAGATTGTATAGTGCCTGAAGATGGCTTAGGTTCTCTTCATCTCCTAGTTTCAACCCAGAAACTCTTTCCAGGATTCCAACGCATGCTTTGTGAATAGGGAGCACGAAGCCTGTGGCACATTTGAAGTCATACCTGCGTATCGGGTGAATACTGAGTCTTGGTTCATGATCAGGATTGCCCTCAGCCGCACGTACGCTGGAAATACCGGGTGAGCCCCCTCTAGCATATCAGGCAAAGTGAATGTTGGATCATTCGGGTGAAATCCAGCTTGATATATTTCAAAAAGCCCATCTTGGACGAAACCCGCCTCCCCGGAGATATACACCCTACCTCCACCGTCAGAAGACGCGGAACGACGCGAGACAAGCTCAGAAGTCAGAACTTACTTTTGTATTTTCGGTGCACTTGGGCTTTCCCCAATGAGAAGCGCGGTTTGCAGCCAATCTGAACCGGGGAAGTAGTAGTTTTCGGATGTGCGATACTCTCCCTGGTCGATCATCAGATATGGCTTCCGGAAGGCAGCGCCACATATTGCACAGTACGACTCCTGCGGAAACACCTCCGCATGGTGGTCAGTCGGCCCGGCTGACATGGTGGGAGGTGAGCTGAACATGTTGGGCGGATTGAACAGATCTATCTAGGCGCGGGGCGGAGCCTTGGCGCCTGAGCCTTTAGGCATTGATTTTCGGAGTAAGCACTGCATCCACTGATCGAGATCATCAATAACAATGATCCTGTGCTGTCCTCCACTTCCGAGCATGGGCAATCATTTTATGGTAAGGCTATTCTTCACTTAGGTGCCAAATTTCAAAAACCTGATCTTGTTGAATCATTGCATGAACCCGGATCGGCGCTACTAAATTTAGCACGAGGCTTGGTTACAAAGTTATAGACAGGTGTATCCACAATGCCTCGAGCAATATCAAAGGATGACAACTTAAGCCCACTCCAATTCCGACTAGGCGTGTAAGTGCAATAATGATCATAGTGGAAGGCACTTATACTGAGCACTCGGGCTTACAGCCGGTCGGTTTATATGCATCACGAAGACTAGTAAATTATACCAACTGGGGTATTTTTATTGGATAGATCAAACATTGATTTTGCGTATATTGCAGCTACACCCCTGCGAATCACCAATTCTTTTCTCTAACCTTCACTCATTCGTCTCTTCCTCATTTTCAATTGGAGGGTTCCGCTTAGTGGGACCACCAAATAGACCAAGCAAGAGCGCGGTCAGTCCACATATCAATCCCAGAACCGAGGTCATAACGGTCCAGCCCGCCTGGACGCGAAGATAGCCCGCCAACAGCGGGCCAAGAAGCTGACCACCAGCGAATGCCATATTGAAGAGTGCATAAGCTTGCGCCACGGGGCTCTTCTCTCCAAAGACCCCCGGGAACTGTTCTTCATGGTCGCTTATCACTTGAGACACTTCTGTCATCGCGGAGACTTCGATCATGACGATCGCCAGTCCGAAAGTGAGTAAGAGAACAACGAGCAAAGCCATATCTTCAGGGGTGTTATAACGGACAAGCGCCGTAACAATCCAAGACACCGCGGCGAGTGCAAAGCCTGACGCACTGAGAATGCGAACTCCGATCTTGTTGATAGCTTTCCCGATGTATATACCGGCCAAGCTCGGAAGGGACAAGACGACAAGCAATAGCCCTGTTCCACCGGAAGCCCAATGGAACGTGTCCATCACAAATAGTGGTAAAGTCTGCAGAGAATTTAGCATTTTCATCACAAACAGAAAGCTCCAAAACATACACTTTCTAGCGCCGCGAAAAACATAGCCATCACGACGGTTGCGACCAAGGCAAGTGGTAGTCGAGCCGTTTGCAAGAGATGTAGAATGGTACCCGGTGATCTCTCGGTCGAATTTGACCCGTGGATGGTGTCAGGGGATGTCAATAGTGGATCCTGCTCGCCGCTGTTCTCCCGGCTGGTTGGTCTATGACCAGATCTTTGTTCTTCTTGGCTGCTGAACGTGTGATATACAGCGTTATCAGAGCAGGCTGCCTCAGAACAGTAGCCATGCTTGCTTCTTAGAGACATCGCTAACAAGCCAGATTAGCCGTGATCGTCTTGAATGAGCAGCTGGTGACCTACCGGATTTTTCAATCATAGCAAATCTCATAACAATATCCACGACAATCAGCCCAGCGGGCAAGATAAACGTGGCATAGTACCCAACCTTCTCATAAACCATACCCCCAATCACCGGACCGAGCAAAAACCCCCAAGTCAAAGCGATAGTGGTATGGCCCATGGCTTCGCCAACCCGTTCCGGGGCGACATTTTCAGAGACGATAGCGAGCCCAACTACCCAGACCGCAGCAGCGGAAAGACCTTGCAAGCCGCGCGCAATGATCAGGATCGGCATGGATCTCGCGAGAACGAAAAGAGCCGTTGACGCGCCCAAGGCAATGAGCCCGAAAACGAAGGGAAGTCGTCGCAGTCGCGATTGATCGGCGAACCACCCAAACAACGGGGATCCGATGAGCAGTGTCCCGCCATACACGGCCAGCAGGATGGAAACCCAGGATTGTGCTACGGGGAATCAGTAACTGCGATCTGGAAGACTTGATCGACGCACCGTCTTCCTCGCGCGCTCCGGCTCGATCAACCAGCGCTATAGGGATTATGGGAATGATCTGCAGGCGTATTAGTTTGTGAAAATCTCGATGGTATCACCCGGAGATTTACCATGCCATAGATAAATGCATCCTACTGGAATGTCAGCCATTGCCACGCTCGTCGGGCGAGAATACCCACTGTAAAAATGGCGATCGACACCACGACCACAATGAAGGTCTCGGAGGATCGGAATTTCCCCAGCCATGGCTCCTGGCGAGTCTCCTCCATCTCCACAAAGCTGATATGAACCGGGGGGAGAAAAAGAGTGAAGGAGGGGCCTTGGTGGGGTTCGCATGAACGATCGCCCCCGCAGATCCATGCCGGTTTGGGCGAATCGGGGTTGTCCAAGTTGTGAGCATGTTCATGTCGTAGATGAACTGTTGGGGGTTGTCTAGCAAAGAATTGAGCATTTCCATGCGAGGAGTGATGCATATAGTATGGGAATTCGAGATGTCACAGCGTCATCGTCTGCGGGGAGTTATAGCCAAATGTATGGATGCCGCTTGACTGTGACCTTGATTGACTCGAACAGGAGTTGTGCTTTCGTGTTTCTAGCTAAACTTCAATTAATCCACCTCGTTGTTGGCCTGCCGTTGAAAGAGATATTCATCGATCGTGGAGAGCAACTCAACGCTGATGTGGCTTCGAATGACGGTATATGCACGCATAACCCATAAATTCCCAAACTCCGTTGGACGAAACAAAAAACCTCCCTAGAATAAATGAAAGATGACAAGCAATGCTAAAATTCAGCTCGCTTTGTCTGATCTCGTAACCCGCTCGGGCGGTTGTTTCGAGAACTCGCCGGGAAATGGTTTTCGTGCCCACACCCTTCGAGCCAGATGATAAGCGTGCAATTGAGGGTTTTTGATCTCATTGCGTACCATGGCACAATACACGTAGACTTCTTCCTTAGACCACGGTGTTGGTGATCCGAACTTTGTGAACAGCCACATGCACCATCCCTCCACCCCGGTCATCCAGTGGTTCATGTTCACCATGCCGGCATCTTTGAACCTTTTGTCCCGGGGCCATGGACCGATTGGCCATTTGTATGTCTTCTCGTGGATATCCACGAACCCGGCTTCCTCGATGTCGGAAGCCATGGTCGGGAGGACATCGGCAGCTTTCCCTGCACGGATGGCTGATTCTGTTATGTTGCGGCCCCAGTTTGCGAGGGCGCTTTCCGGTGGGAGAGTGCCATCGTCACTTTTGACAGACGTGGACACCTCGATTTGTTCAATCCAGCCCCCCGGCCGCATGTTCCTGAGAAGGTCAGACGCGTCGCTGGGTTCACGCGGGTAGATCCGGACTCACTCGTAGCACTGTTTGTAGACATGCTTCCATTCCTGCTCATCGAAGGATCCGAGCATGTTGCGCATGTGAACGAGATCGAACGGCTCTCGCCAGAGCCATTCCTGGAGTACATCGTCGACTTCGATCACACAGTTGGGTGGTGTCCAATCCACCGGCGGTGGATAGAGATCAACTCCAATAACCGAGCCTGTCGTGGGTTAATACAACTGGGCAAGTATCAAAGCTGGGCATTGGACTTGCTCTGGGGTAATAAGTCGGCCACTTCGATGGGCCAGGTCCCCTTTCCCGTGCCAATATCCAGGATTCGTAAGTCCTGTCGACCATCTTTGCCTATCGGTGATTGAAACAGCGGATTTTCGGTGTCGGAGTCTAGAATCAAGCACACCAGATGACTTGAATGATCAGCGCCGGGGGGAAGTGCTCGCTCCGACCTGGGATGACGTACCCTGCTTCATAGGTCTCAAATTGGAGCTCATCCGAGGGAATGCTGTCATTCGCATGAGCCAGTCATTTGATCACCGTGGTTATGACATGTCACTCACCAGTACTCCTTATTTCGCAAGGTTTGGTATCTGATACGCGGGTCAACGCGATGAAATGAGCCCGGAAAATCCTACGCGCTCTAACCTTCGACCATTTTCCATCAACCCTTGATAGATGGATGAGCTGATCGACGTTGTTTCGCTGCCGGTTCTGTTTGAGATCGCGTCGCGTGCAAATTGAGGCTACGACCCGGGGTACTTACGACTGCCAATCATCGCCGTAGCAGCTGTCGCTCTCATAAAAGTCCGAATCCTAAGGGTGTCAGCCAGCCGTGCGCGCTTTGTCCCATCTTCTACATACCACGGCCAGAGGTGGGTCGGACATGCTGGCGTTGGCCACGATCCGGCAAAGGGGCCCGTCGGACGTGGGGAGAGAATGCAGGTGTGGTGGTGGACGGTCGGGATCGCCGGCTGTGGCGCATCGACGAGGCTCTCCATGCTGTGGCTAGTGGGCAGACGAAGGATTCTGGTGGAGCGAGCATAATAGTCGTTATGGCCGATGCGATGTGGGATGCGATGCGGTGTGGGCCGCATTGGAGGGCCAGCATTGAGCGTGCATCCTGGCTTGCAGGGAATCCAAGGGGTGATGCAAAATACAGGCTCTCGTGTATGGTGTTGAGATAGTGTCTTGAGTGGTTTGAGGTGGGTATGAGGGAGATGGAGGGATTTTCGGTGTGGTTTTCGGTGATTCTTTTTTGTTGTTGTCAGGAGGTTTGTTGCAAAGTCAGGGATGGTCTTACGTGCCCTGAGTTGCGATATGGTCACCGACTTACAGCTGCGATATAACTTTAGCTATTGAGTCCCTATTTTTTTAGATAGTTTATTTCGTGAGATTTGAGAGAAGTTTTGAAATACTATCTAACCAATTGAAAGAGTAAGGTGTACACGACATACTTGGTCGCTAGTTGCATGATATAGAACCACCCAAATAAATAACGTCCGGACCTCGTCAGCATCGACATTCTTTCCTCTACAGACCTTAAATCAAAACAAGAATACCATCCCAGATAACCCACGTCTGCTCGTCACGTCGGAGAAGCGGAGAAGTGCAGGGCGGATAATGGCGGAAAACAATCCGGGCTCCCGAGCGGAAATGCCAAATCCCCCAGATTTGGCCCCGTCAAGAATTTGCGGGGAAATCAAACCACGAGACCTCGTCAGCGTGGGAAATTCTTGCTTTCCCGCGCGTCGTCCAACCACGGTCCCTGCCAAGCTCACCCCGGAGCGGGGAGCATTGCGCTTGCTTCAATGAAAGCATCTCGAGCCGATTGAGCTTGTCCAAGCTCCTGTCTAGCGCAACTCGGCAATGGGGTTTCCGCCGACATGGGGCACTTATATAACGCAGTCTCCCTCGTGTGGTCCTTTGGATAAGTCCGATTTCCACGCTGACACGGTCGCCCCGAATTCCCCATGCCTTCATTCCACTCAGAGCGGGTCTCGAATGATGAGGTGCTTGACGAGAAGCAGCGCCAAGGGGATCATGTCGAGGAGCACACCAACATGACGATGGTGGATAATATCCAAGTCTTGGGATTAACACCGGATGATGCCAGCTTTTATGAGAATTTCACCCCGGAGCAACGGAAGAAAGTCTTGCGCAAAGTCGATAAGCGACTGGTTCCCATGCTGTCCGTCCTCTACCTGGTCTCCCATCTCGATCGAGCCAATATCGGCAACGCGAAGATTGCGGGATTGACTGAGGACCTTGGTCTGACCGGTATTCAATACAACATTGCATTGAGCTTGTTCTTTATTCCATACATCTTGCTCGGTGAGTGATCTCCTGATATCTCCTAGGACCTCAGCATTACTCACATGCTACAGAGGTGCCGAGTAATATGCTCCTCAAAAACTTCTCCCGCCCATCCGTCTACCTTGGCATCCTCATTGTCTGCTGGGGAATCATTATGACCTTGACTGGAGTTGTGAAGAGCTTTGGTGGTTTATTAGCCGTACGCATTCTCCTAGGAGTCTTTGAGTACGTTGCCCACGGTATCAAGATATGCCCTGGTTTAGCTTTGGTTTCTTACAGGGCCGGTTTCTTCCCCGGTGCCGTCTATCTCTGTTCCTTCTGGTACATGCCCAGAGATCTGGCGACACGAATCGCCGTCTTCTATTGCGCGAGTGCCCTCTCCGGTGCATTCTCCGGTCTATTGGCGGCTGGTATCGCCAAAATGGATGGTATCGGTGGCTACGAAGGCTGGCGCTGGATCTTCTTCCTTGAAGGTCTGGCAACTGTGGTCCTTGGAGCTCTGTGTTTTTTCCTCTTGATTGACTCGCCTCGATTTTCCGGCAAATGGCTGAACCAGGACGAGATCCGCTACCTCGAACTACAACACTTCATCAAGGACGGTGGCGAGT
Organism: Penicillium capsulatum; assembly: GCA_028828875.1. Lineage (NCBI taxonomy): Eukaryota > Fungi > Ascomycota > Eurotiomycetes > Eurotiales > Aspergillaceae > Penicillium > Penicillium capsulatum. The sequence goes on along the minus strand of JAQJZR010000009.1, from coordinate 3,780,482 downwards.
TTAATGATGAGCGGAAGAAGACATCATGGAAAGATATTTCTGCGGTTCTCTTGAACTGGCGGATGTACCTCCTGGCGTATATTCTCCTATGCCAATCTGCCTGCTCTTACGGTTCGTTGATTCATCTTCCTGTGCACTATCTCTCCGCTAAATTCCTTCCTTCATAGGCACTAAATTCACCCTTCCTACTATCACCAAAGGCATGGGCTTCCAAGATACCAATGCCCAGTTGATGACAGTCCCCCCGTACGTGGCTGGTGCCATTTCGGCCATCTTCTTCTCGGTGTTGTCAGATCGCTTCTACTGGCGCATGCCATTCGTGGCGATCCCCCTCCTACTAATCGTCCTTGGATACTCCATCATCCTTGGTCTAAAGGGTGACCTCCAAGCACACATCGGCCCCGGGTTCTTTGCCATCATATTAACTTGCATCGGTATTTATCCCACGCATCCAGCCACCACGTCCTGGACCATGAACAACCTCGCCCCATCCAATCGCCGTGCAATTGGAAGTGCTTTCAATATTTGCGTCGGAAATATCGGTGGAATCATTGGGAGCTACATGTACATCGACAGTGAAGACCCGACCTATCCCACCGGCTTCGGTCTCTCCTTGGCCTTTGGTGGAACTGCCCTGATCGCAGCGCTGGTGCTTGAACTATCGTTTATGTGGGACAACAAGAGGAAGAACGCGATGGACGAGACGGAGTTCCGAGAGAAATACACTGATGAACAGCTCCTGGGGATGGGAGACAAGTCGCCCTTGTTCAAGTATACCCTATGAAGACTTACGATGTTTTGCCTATTCACCAAATTATGAAATTTTCATCTGGATTCATTATCCTGATAGTTCTTCATCCCCCTCATTCAACTGCCGATCGTAAATCCCGACATTTTTGTCGTATATGTGGCGTCCAACTCCCCGTGTTTCCCCGCGTGCATTTCCGCTTGTGGGGAAGCGGAAAAGAGAACTCGCGAGGAAGCGAGGATTTGCGGGCTCCATCATCGATGCTTGTCATCCATGGTGAATTACTGACAACTGGGCTTAGCATTTGCATAGATTTCTTGGCGGTGTACCGAGAGAGCTTGTTATCCCTTGTTTCCCCGGGAAAATTCGTCCAGAAACGGAGAACGATGGAGGCGGAAAGTGGGACAAAATAAAGCTGGTCATTTGGAGGTATCTCCAAAGCTGAACCCAGAGGATGTTGAATTTTTAGCTTCCATGGTGAAGTAGACCAGGTATTATAGTCGTGAGAATTATTCCTAGGTTTGCGGAATCTCCTTTCTTCCCGGGCTCCTCGTTTCTGACGAAGGCCTTGTTAATAGGAATGATGACTCCTGGTGAGTTGTTGGCATAAGCCGCAAGGAATTGCCCCCAAGGTCGCCATGCTACATTGTGACAACGCCATCATCAACGGATTCGGAGTATCCTCGCTGCGAGCACGTACTACTCCCTATTGCGCGTGAGTGTCCGCGATTAGGAATTTCGAGGATTCAAAATCGCTAGATGAAGTGTTAGCACATGGTTCAGATTGAAGACGATGGACGAGTATCAAGTGACATAGTCCCGAGATTGGATCAGTCGAGAAGGTGCAGGCAAATAGTTGTCCTCAAAGTCATGAACGAATGTGTCTTTCAACGTGATTGCAAGAAATCAAGTACTCACATGTTGGCAAGCGATCAAGCTGTGGCCAAAAGTCAAGGACGCAAGGATCATCGGCGAATAGATTTCCGATGCTAGACTCAAAAAGCCCACACGCGGAAGGGTCGAGAACGGGATTCTGCAAGCCCTCCCAGGATAAGGGCCTTTGGTCGGGTACAAATACATGCTGTAAAGGCAGTTCCGGGTAAGCGTTAACCTGGGCTTGTAAAGTGGCGGATCCGAGCTCATGATCAAGCTGAGCCCGTTGTTGAACATCATCATTATTGCTTTCCGACGCCGATCGCACAGTGGCTTCAGCACGCAAGACCTCGAGAACAAGACTATACCTCCAAGCAAGGGCGTTCATCTCCGTTGCCTGGCTGAGGTAGTGTTGAGTACTGGTGGCCATCTCGTACAACACGTCCTTGTCGACTTGCGAGCTTCCCGAATCATCCGTATTCGGAAACGCCAAGCTATGTGGCACCCGGCCATTTTTCACATTAATGAGATAGATAAAAACAATCGAAAGGGCATTGAACGCGATATACTGCGTATACCAGAAAGCCGGGAAGAGTAGTTTCTCCTTGACGAGCTCCAGCACTAATGCCAGGGTGTCTCTGGCGGTGATAATGCAAGACCTTAGATAGTGCTTGGCGAGATCGGCAGCCGGCTCCTGAGAAAAGTCCCAGAGTAATAATGGGCGCGTCACAAACATGACGGCATGATGCCGAGCAAGTCGAATCACGGTAGATTGCCTTTGGAAGATTGATATCAAACTGTTAGGGCAAATGCTCTCTCCAAGAAGAGGAGGTAAATCTGCTTGCCAGCCTTGAATCTGCTCCATCAAAATTTGGATGCTCTTCATTTCGTCCTCTTTATGAATCGGTCGAATTGAGTACAATTCTTGAGAGGCTTTCGCCAGGATGCGCGAAAGTTTCGCATGAGACACCGGTGCGTCCATGAGGCAATTCCTGGTTGGAAGAAAACTTGTAGATGCTTCTCCCAGGTTCTCGTCATTGATGAGTGATGGGTAGTCTTGGTCAATGTCTTCCTCACGAAGTAGTCTTGGCCGACCCAGGATCAGGCTCAGGTACTGATCCAAGGTAAAAGAGCACCATAGGACGCGTTTGGAGCATTCGAATGAAATTTGATTTGGTGAAACAGTTTGGGCGCGTGTTTGCCGTCGATGGATCCCAATGGCCATGAGTAATTGGACCGTAGGCCCGAAATTAAACCATGCCCGGTTCATCCTGGATGTGCTTAGAAGATATAACACGGTCAAGAAGCGAGCCTGCACCGACTCAACAGTCGGAGCACCCGTTTCCTGTGTCAAGATATGTTCGGCCAGCTGGTAATACGTCTCACTCTGTTGCCATTCCGAGCAAGTCACCGCATCTTGCGTGGGTCGGTCGCGCGTTGCAAACAATGAGGCTATCGCACACTGTAGTAGAATGATGGCCTTGGCAGCTACAGGAATAGATCGTGGTTCTGGAATAGGCAATATAGAATGCTGCCCATATAACAAATGGATCCATCTTTCTACTGTGCCTTGATGGAGTATTCGATAGGTCGGCGACGCAAGCTCAAAGTATTGCCGCACTGAATGATCCACAGTGGCACGTTCAGGCCAGAGCATCGGAAATTGCCGGACTGGTGGCGGCTGGCGATCACCATGAGAGAATATAGATGTGTATACATCCTCAGATGTGGAGGCCAAGGTTGATTGAGCACCATGGGCGTGATGGAAATTGCGCACGGCCTTGTCCAAGAAGCTGTGCGCTGATGCAGGGCCTCGATATTGCCCCCCGACTTCAGTTGAGTCCTTAGTGGTGGCCCAGGATGGTGTATCCCCTTGCGCCGAGGGAGCTGCAGAAGCAACTGTCTCGCGCATTTGATTCTCAGCGATGGGCTGGGGGTGTGTATCCGCTTGCTGCGTGGAAGCACGCGGAGAGGCAGCGGTACCCCGCCGATACGGCATATTGTATGTGCAATCTGACCCGTTTCGGACACAGAAATAGCAGGGAATTTCTCCGCTGCAGGACTTCTTCCGGGCCTTACAAGCGTCACATGCCCGCGTCACCTTTTTCCGCGAGCCGCGCGTTGACACTCGCTCAGTGCGTGATGAGAGATTCGCTGCAAGGTCGTCCATCTCCACAGGCCTTGATATCGAAATCTTACTTGGGGAAAATCCGAAGTGCTGCTGTATTGCGTGTTCGTGTGTTGGGAAGATGAGAAAGTGAGCATCCGACAGCAATTCCGATTAACTAGTGGCGCGTGACTGTCAGCCAATCGGAAACCTTACCCCACAGTTTGCTTATCCGAAAGTGCTCGGATTTGCTTTGTCTTCTGAGATCAAGCATCAGTGATTTAACAAGATGTCTGACGCGGCATGGAGCTTCCCCGGAGTGGGGAAAGCGAGTTCCCCGGAATTGCGGGATTAAATGCAGTTGACCATGGTCATCTCCTTTCCAGTCTTCGGCCTTTTCACTACAAAACAACCGCGAGGATGAAAAAGAGGCTAGACCATATCCATCTTGAGAAACAAAAACAGTTAGATCTATCGCCACTGGCGGTAGATCCGGCATTGGAGAGAAAGGTGATTAGAAAGATTGACTTGCTAGTTGTGCCATTTATCTCAGATGCATTGCTTATCTGACCACATACATCGATAAAGCCATGCTGGGCTACTCCCAACACCGGGGGCTTCATAAAACTGTCCGTTGTCAATGCCATGTTTTTCATTTCATATTGTGTTGGCAACATCGTTGGGATCTTCTTGTTTAAAAGCAGCGAAGCGCCAGCCTATACGTCCGGGATTGTGGCGATGCTGGTGGCCTATTGCGTGGAGATTTTCCTGCTTCTGGGATTTGGTGCGTTTGCTTCTGCACTGAATCGAACAAAAAGGAAGCGCTGTCAAGAGAGGGTCTATGCTATGAAGACGTATATCTGCATGGCGCAGAAGAGGATCAAACTGACAGAGAGGGAAAATTCTTCCGTTATCACTTCTGACAAATTGGGATTATCGTCAGAACAAGAAATCGGGAAGCAATATTCCGAGCGTGTTTTCTATAGTATCGAATTTTGATCATAACCTGAGGACCCTACCTATTAACTTACTTCGTATTTATCGTGAAAATACAACTTCAACCAGATGGCTGAAGGACGCTACTAGGAACAAGTATCCAAGCTAAGTTTCGCACTCATTTATGCTAACTTCATGCACTCAAAATTCCGTCAATAATCGACAAAAATATTCCATATGCTCACATGCCTCCACAAAAGACCCTCAGAGGATTGCCACGCCATTTGGTGGGCTTGCAACGCCACCAGGAACCTAAGGAGGCCGTCAGTCGACGATCGGTGTAAAAGGGCTTCATCACTCACCCGCAAAGGCATGCTGCTAAAGAAGAAAGACCACTTTCCTCGCTTACTGCACTCTTGACCCAGCTGCTCAAGATCAAATAGCTCGCCAATTGGCATTCCCCATCCAGCAAGCAGCCATTCATGCAGCCAGAACTGCGTATTCTGACACGGCCAGGCTTCCATGCTAGGCATGTCTCCGGCAACAGCAGCAAACCCAGTGTCCCATAGCCAACGGAGAGTCTTTTCTGATGATTCGATTCCAATCGCCGGGGGTGTAGTAATTTCGGCAAGCTCGATTGCTTTCTCGGTCGGCAGCTGCGAATAGCTTTCAACCCAGCCAGATCGGATAAACATAATGTCTCCTTGCTTGAACTCCGTCCCTTGAAATGCTGCAACTTCTTTCAAAGTCTCAACTGAAATTGAGTTCGTCGAGAACGCGTCGATTGGAACGTTCTTTGCTTTCGCCCAGGCCGCATAGTCTAGCAAGACTCCTCGGCCAACGATTCCGCCTTTTTCAACCCACGCTGAGCCATGCAGTCAGCTTCTTCCAGAGTATAGAATCTAAGCATGTTTCTGAGGGGTGTAGTACCGTGAATACCGTTAACTTTCGTCGTCAATAAATCCTCCAATTTGTGCCCATTGAAGTACTCCTTGCTGGCTTGGAATGCATAGTGTCTGAACCCATCCCATTGGGAGCTGCTTTGGGTGTTGAATGTCAGGGTGTCATCGTTGACCGCACGTGGGGCTTTGTTTTTGATGGCCTGCTGGAATGCTGCCCGTCCGAAACAAGGCCTTGACATAAAATCCAAGGCTAAGTCGGTTGGGATACGAATGCCCTCCTTGATTTCCTGTGCCGCACAACTGGTGGTCTCTGGCGTGAGAAGATTCAATGTGCCGCACTGATCCTGGTCCCCAAAAAGACCCCATGCATTACCGGGAGGTCCATCTTTGCGTAGTGGAAGGCTGTCAAAAGCTGGACGAGAGGGCATGGGGGCGGTTCAAATTTCTTCTTGCTGGGGATCGGGCTCAATGAGAGAAGTTGGACACGCAACAGTATGAAAGGATGACCTTCGAGCGGGGTCTGGTCGAGGGTCTGCATCATCCGAGGATAGAACTTTGCGGGGATCACGCATTTCCGCTGGGAGCTGAAAAAAGAAAGACCCACAAGCGGTTTTCCGACACTCTGTCAGGGACTCGATATGCGACTAAATATTTAAGGGCTGGCCTGGGAGTTCCAGAGATCAAGTCTCGACACGGCCTCATCTCTTTTTCCTCGTTCACAATGTTCATTCCCACACATTTTACCCTCAACACAGGTGCCAAAATTCCCGCCGTGGGGTTTGGCACCTGGCAAGCCAAGCCAATGGAGGTCGAAAATGCGGTTGAGGTCGCGCTGAAGCAGGGATACCGTCATATCGACTGCGCCGCAATCTATCGCAATGAGACCGAAGTCGGAAATGGGATCAAGAAGTCCGGAGTCCCACGCGAGGAGATCTTTCTTACTGGGAAGCTCTGGAATACCAAACACGCGCCCGGGGACGTCGAAGCAGCTCTGAACAAGACTTTGGAGGACTTGGGAGTGGAGTATCTTGATCTTTATCTGATGCACTGGCCCGTGTAAGTATTGACGTTTCTTTCACGACGTCTGCCGAGACTAACCTTTCCCAAGAGCTTTCAAGGCAGGGGATAAATGGTTCCCTCTTAACAAAGACGGCGTATTCGAACTGGCCCAGGTTAATGTCATCGATACTTACAAAGCGATGGAGAAGCTGTTGGAAACTGGCAAGGTCAAGGCAATCGGTGTTTCCAACTTCAATATTCGGCGACTGGAAGATCTTTTGAAACATGTGACGGTGGTGCCTGCTGCGAATCAGATCGAGGCACACCCTTACCTTCAACAGCCCGACTTGTTGAAGTTTTGTCAAAGCAAGCAGATCATAGTTGAGGCCTACTCACCCTTGGGGAACAACCAAACTGGCGAGCCTCGTACAGTGGATGACCCGCTTGTTGCTGAGGTTTCCAAGGAAGTCGACCTGGGCCCCGGTGCTCTTCTTGCGAGCTGGGGTGTGCAGCGAGGCACTGTCGTTCTTTCCAAGAGCGTGACACCGTCTCGGATCGCTGCCAATTTGAAAGTCAAGACCCTGCCGGATGCCGCATTTGCCAAGCTCAACGGGCTAGAGCGTCACAAGCGCTTTAACTTCCCCGCGATCTGGGGATATGACATTTTCGAGGAAGTTGGGGATGAAGCAGTGCGGAAGGCTGCGGTGGCAGCGGGTCCTGCCAACAGGATCAAGTTCACCGTGTAAGCAGTATGCTTCTGGACACCGATAGATTTATAGAGAAAATTCAACGAAATTGCAAGAATCTCATCTAGAGTTTATTTCTTTCATTTCGTCGTAGATCCAACAACTATCACCTCCTTACAAATAGGCTCGCAGAAGATTCCTGGCCAGACTATCATTCCGGGGCTTCTGTTGGGCTTCGAGGATTATGAGATAAACTGGTCACAAGCAATGGGATACTGGAATGCCATTACGATGTCCAAATTTCTTCACACGCATATTGTAGTAGAGCTTTTCAAACTAACTTCAATATTTTGCATGAACTTTACTCAGGGCCCAAATTTCAATTCTTCGCATCGACTCGCGATCATTGATCTTCGGTCTCGTTCAATTTCCGATCACTGGCGGAAAAGCGGGTATCAGTGCGGGGAAGTGGAGAAGGCGGAAAAGTCCCACCTCGGGTTAAAATCCACTCCAACTTTCCCCACATTCATTGTCGGATTTGGCAGCAAATGTCGGAACTATGCCGACGGGTGAGGGTTGTTTCAAGTCCGAGGATGTTCTCAATCAGAAGATGCTGTCGTTATAGAAGGAGCGCGATGTCTTCCTTCCCAGGCCAGTCTTCAGCAGATCGACGGTCCTGTGCCACACAATATGGCAGCGTCCGTCGTCCCCTCCCTGCCCACGTCGGCATTCGGATCGAATGTCACTATCGCAAAGGAGCCTCTGGCGACCTCGCAATCCAGAAACCCTCAACCACTAGAAGAGGACATCTACACCATCAATGATCTTTTGCGTGCTAGAGCTGCTGGTCCAACGGCACACGATCCCATCGTTGCGTATCCCTCATCCGGCACCCACTACATATACTACACTCCACACCAGGTGAGTAGGCATCAAAACTCGCCACCCAATAATACATGGAGAGATACTCATGCTACCAGCTCGGTTCTCTTGTCGAGGCTGCGGCTGTGCACTACTCCCAAACCATCCCCCAACGACGCATATCGACAGATCCCGTTCAAGTTGTGGGGTTATTGGGCCCGAGCGACTTTAAATATCTGATCACACTGCTCGCAATCTCGCGACTCGGGCATACCGTTCTGCTGTTGTCAACTCGTATTGCAGAAGATGCCTATGTCAGTCTCGTGGAAACGACCGGCGCTTCTTTCTTGGTCACGTATCCTGCCTTCCGATCTCTCGGCGGGAGTGTCTCCCAGAGGACCAGTGTCGTTGAAGTTCCGGTGATTGATCCACTAGGCACAAACAACTCCGAGTTCTCGTCGGCTTGCCTGCCCTCGACAGACCTTCATGGCCCAATAGAAAGCAAGCACATTACTTGGGTGATCCATTCCAGCGGCTCCACGGGACATCCCAAACCCATCTACCAAACCCATTCTGGTGCTCTGCGAAACTACGCAAACAACTTTGGCTTGAAGGGATTTATCACTCTGCCACTATTTCATGCTCATGGTATTAGCTGTCTGTTCCGGGCGGTTCATTCCCAGAAGCTCATCTATATGTACAATGCCAATCTCCCGCTTACAGCATCATCCCTTCTGGCCACTCTCAGAGAGCACCCCGATATCCAAGTACTCTACGCTGTCCCGTACGCGTTGAAGTTACTGTCCGAATCGGAAGAGGGTCTGAAAAGTATGGCACCACTCGAACTGGTCATGTTTGGGGGCTCCTCCTGTCCAAAACCTATTGGCGATACTCTCGTTCAGAATGGAGTGAGGCTAGTCAGCCACTATGGCACCACGGAGACGGGCCAACTGATGACCTCCTTCCGAGACCGTGATGATCTGGACTGGGACTATGTCCGACCGGGACCTTCCCTGCTCCCGTATCTCCGCTGGGATGAGCAGCCCGGCATGCCGGGAATTTTCGAGTTGTGTGTCCTGGAGGGATGGCCGTCGAAGGTCGCTAGCAACCGTCCGGACAATTCCTATGCGACCAAGGACCTGTTCGAGAGGCATCCATCTACCCCAAATGCTTGGAAATATTATGCGCGCTTGGATGATACCCTTGTTCTCGAGAATGGCGAGAAAGCGAACCCCTTGACCATCGAAGGCGTTGCGCGCAAGAATCCAAATGTTGATGAGGCAATCGCATTCGGTGCAACTAAGCCTCGCGTGGGCCTTTTTGTGATTCCTTCAAAAAAGTCTCCATTTCAGACCGATTCGGAACTGGTCGATGCCATTTTTCCCGAGATTGAAGCATGCAACTTGGAATCTCCCGCTTATGCGCATGTCTCCCGCGATATGATCCATGTTCTTCCCAAGGACACCGTCTATCGGAAGACAGACAAAGGGACGGTCATTCGCTCTGCTTTCTATAAAGATTTTGCGGGAAAGATCAACGAGATTTATGATGCACCTGATGCCAAGGGTGATCAAGTGCTCGAGGGCGATGAGTTGCTTCAATTCCTTCGGCAGAGCTTATTTGATGTTGCCCCGTCTATTGACTCCTCATCACTGAACAATGAGGCCGATGTGTTCAGTCTGGGGATTGATAGTCTCCAGTCGATTCGCCTTCGAACAGCTATCATGTGCACGCTCGATCTTGGAGGCCACAAGTTGTCTCAGAATTTCGTCTTCGAGAATTCTTCCCTTCAATCGATGGCAGAACAAATCATGAGTCTGCGCTTGGGGCGGGATTTGAAGGTGCAAGCTCCGGCTGAAGAAAGAATGCAAGCCCTAATTGAAAAGTATTCGGCCAACTTCAAGCAGCATGTACCTATGACTCGTCAGTCCGAGGGCGAATGCATCGTTCTTACAGGAGCCACAGGGTCATTGGGCGCTCACATTGCGGCGCAATTAGCCCAATCTGATAATATCCACAAGGTCTACTGTCTCGTACGAGCCACTTCTCTCTTCTCTGCTCGTCGACGTGTTTCTCAGAGTCTTCAAACTCGCCGGGTCTCCTTCGACTTGACCCCCGCCTTAGAAAGGAAGATCGTCCCTCTTCCCGCGGATCTGTCCGATCCTACAACCCTTGGCCTCGGGGACGAAGTATATACCCAGCTCCGGAAATCTGTCACTTCCGTCATTCACTGTGCTTGGTCCGTCAATTTCAATTGGGCCCTAGAAAGCTTCGAAAAAAGCTGCATCTCCGCCACTCGTAACCTGTTGGACTTGTGCTTGAGTGTTGAGGCACCACGGCCAGCTAGTTTTTCTTTTTGCTCTTCGGTCAGCACCGTTGCCCGCACGCCTGGTAACTGGGTCCCCGAGGCTTTACCGGAATTTCTCAGCTACGCACAGGGAATGGGCTATGCCCAGTCGAAGCTCGTCACTGAGAACATTGTCAATCGTCCTGCACATCAAACGGGCATGACTGCCCGAGTTTTGCGAGCTGGCCAAATTGTCGCGGATACTGTGCATGGAATTTGGAATGCCAATGAAGCTATCCCCATGATTTTGCAGACTGCAAAGACGATCAAAGCGCTGCCTCGGCTCGATGATGTTCTATCCTGGACTCCTGTGGATGTTATGGCCGCTAGCATTGTGGACCTCAGCCTTTCCTCCAATGCAGCTGATGTCATGAATGTAACCAATCCGACTCTAGGCCATTGGACTCAGCAGCTCCTTCCACTATTGCGCAATGCGGGACTGGATTTTGAAGAGCTTCCCAAACAAGCATGGCTGCAGCGACTTAGGGAATCTGATCAGAATCCGGAAGTCAATCCGCCGATCAAGCTTCTCGAGTTTTTCGCGTCGAAATACGACAATGACAACCCCAGTCGAGTTTTCCTTTTTGATACCAAAAACGCCCGGGCCGCCTCCCCGGCTTTGAGATGTGTCGGGGGCCTTGACACAGCCTTGACATCGCGTTTTATTGAGTACTTCCAGACTGAATGCTGGACAAAGGCTAGAGATATAGGCTCTCCCCGCGACGTGATCTTTCTGATCGGTCCCTGCGGCTGCGGTAAGACGACTGCCGCCCAAGCACTGGCCGAGGAGCTCGACATGCCGGTGATCGAAGGAGATAATCTTCACTCACCGGTGGCTCGTCACAAAATGACCCACAATCTGCCTCTTCAGGATTCCGATCGGTGGAACTGGCTGGCACATATACGAGGGGCGGTCATGGACCGACTACAGCACTCGACTGCCCCGGCTATCGCCGTGACGTGTTCGGCACTAAGGACAGCCTACCGCGACGAGCTTCGTCGCGTGTCGCAGCTCTTTGACTTTCCTGTCACGGTGACCTTCCTGTTGCTTTCGACCAAGGATGGTGGTCAGTTGAAAGACCGCATGGTCGCACGGGCAGCCGTTGAAGACCATTATATGAAGTCGTCGATGGTGGATTCACAGCTCGACCTCTTTGACTACCCGGTGGACGAGTCGGACGTGATTGTGTTGGATGCGAGTCAGTCGCGGGAGAAGATGGTGGATGGGATGCTTGAAACGGTGCGGGATATCTTGAAATGATGCAGACTTGATATTAATGTGACACATGAAATTTCCCTATGTTCATCTCTTCCAATACTGTGAATATTATGAGCACATACCCTCACTATCTGCCTCAAAGGAAATACTCCTCTTTCCCCGGTGGAGGCCCTTGCCACAGAGTATAGATGGCATTCAACTTCGCCGGCAAGGGATACTGTGGATGAGGGTCGCCTGGGCCAACAACTCGCGCGCTGCGCTGATATGAAGATTTTTCGATGAGAAATTTCTTGAATTTCATCACTTTTGGTCGGCCATGGGAGTCATAAAGATCATTTGGATCGATCCCGAGCTCTAGAAGCTCGCATTCGTCGAGACTTAGGAACCACGCCGCCGTGCCAGCCTTGAGAAAGGAAACGGTCAGTTTGACAAATTACAGTGTCCCGAGTTGAACGCACCACAAACGAAGTTCCTATACTCGTTCCTCCAGAATCGGCGTTCATCTGGATATGGCCATCGGAAAACATAATGTCCACCCCGGTGACGGGAGCCCAGATATCAACGTCGAGTCCAGAATACTTGGCCGGGGTGGTTGGTTGCCATAAAGTGCCGTCCATATTAACTCCGCCGACGATGACCACGTTATTATCCGGTTTGGCCAGGGCCTTGGGATACGCATCGGCCAGCCACTTATCGTTCCAGCCATCGTTTCCGGCACCACAGATCAGAAGAGACTCGTAGCCATCCAACCTGTCAATAAAGCTCTGGAACAGGCGGTCCAAGATGTGTTTAGTAGAGTCGACCCGGTCGAAGCCTGCAAGTAGATCGAACTCGTCAAGATGGCTGCCGCATGCCACGGGGTGAATATTTCCACTCACCCAAGGAAAAAGAGACCACATTTTTGTATAATCCTTTCTTCGACAACTCATCCATCTCTTGAATGATCCAGTCAAATACATTTTCAAAGGCATGGCTATTCGTTTTGCCCCAGATATTTCCTTGCAAGTCTTGGTACTCGGCCTTGTATTTCACAAGGTACAGGTTGGCTTCCGGGGAGATTCCGAGCTTTTTCCCGGCGGCGCCGCTCGCCATCTTTGTTCCATGTCCTTCGCGATCCATGATGGTGGCTTCCATGATAGTCCCTTTGCCATCGGTGCGTGGGAATAGAGCATTTGGGGGATAATGGACCTTCACCGGGTCAAGCTCCTGTTGCGACGAAATCATCACTAATTCCGTGCGAATGTGCTAGTTTCTTTTTTGAATAAAATTTCACTCACGTCCAGGTGGACGTTAAATCCACTGTCGATAATGAACAGATTCACTCCCTTTCCGCGACTATCGGTTCGCCATTCGCGGGGTCCATATGGCGGGCTGCCACGCCCTTTATATGTGATGAACCTCCACTGCGCCGGAGGATACCCGATGCTTTGATCAGGAGTCGGCCGGGTTTTTGATCTATGTTGTAGTGATCGCTTTTGAATGGGCAAATCCGAATCATCCAACGTCGCCTCGGTCCCAATGGGCTCGGGGGTGACACCCAAGTTCAGAAATTCCGCATTTTGGATCTCGCTCGAATGTGAATTGAGAAAGGACTTTTCGGGGGCATTTGCAAGTACTAGACGCAGGCCTAAGATCCAAAATGCCAGCAGATTCATCGTGGCGGTAGTGATGAACTTGGCGCGTGACAAAATTCCACTGGGAGGATCCGGGGGTTATTTCAAGTCCGGGGGACCATCGTACTAAACGCCCTATTCCACGGTTCCTCTGTCGCCCCCTGTCCTTCGCAAAGTGGCCCGGGGGCTGATAATTACTCCCTCGAATCTTGGCGTCAGACCGAGCATCGAGTTAACGGTTGGGAGAATAATCACTCCGCGGAACTTGACTGTTTCTCTCCCGAGTCGATAGCTTCAACTCCCAGAAGACATTCCGGGTCAAACTGATGGACTTCATGAAATTAGGTAGAGTCCACTCTGGCATCTCCCATATTGTAACGCCCCGAATGGCCCCCGGGGCTACAGTTCCTCTTGCCACTCGATTGGCGCGATCTTTGATAAGACTGGGTCCAGGGCGACGTTGCGCTAATCGTAGAGTGTCGATCGTCGAAACCCGAAGATCAATAGCCCCGCCCCGGATCCTGAGCCCTACAGGGGAGACGCGCTTCAGCCCAAGACTAAAATGAATTCAGTTCCGCATTGGCGCGATGGGATTCGATGTCTCCGCGAAGAACGAAAATTGTGTCCTTCTGACTAGCAACCCTCCCATCTCGTCAAGTCCGACTATGCACATCATTCGGTCACGAATTGGGCGTTATCAAGACACGCCTTTTATCGCCTCACATTGTGGTCAAAAACATCAATTTTCTTACTCATATGGTGAAGCCAGAGATATCAGTACATCTTCCCTGGTGGAGTCCGAGAATCCCGTTCGATGGCGACCTCGGTCGTGAATACTCGTTTGGCTGCTATCTCCGAGGTCACGTAACTCGATCTCCGAGTTGGGGGGCCTATTTAAGGCACACCATCTCACCTTCAACTTCAGTAAGTCTTCTGGAACAAACTTGTGCGAATATGGCTTCGATCCAACCACCAACTCGGTCTCATCCAGAGGTATGTTCCCTCCAGCCCACGGCTTCATTCCCGATACCAAGTCCTCCCACAGGATCATCGCGAAACCGACCTGCTTCATTACATCTATCAACTCCCCAATCTCGATGATCTTCGTGGACGGCCAGACAAAGTACTCGAGGCCATCGACAAATACGACACGGAAGAGAAACAACTGATCAATGTTGGCCCGGAAAAGGGCGACCTCATTGCTGCCCTGATCGCAGAGCGAAAGCCCTCGGTCATGGTCGAACTCGGTGCGTACGTGGGCTACTCGGCGATCAAGTTCGGCGACGCGGTGCGGCGTGCGGGCGGGCAAAAGTATCTCAGCTTCGAGATCAACCCGGTCAATGCCGCGGTATCCAAGGTCTTGATTGAATTAGCGGGGTTGCAGGATTTTGTCCGCGTGACGATTGCGCCCAGCCACGTATCCATCGCACAGTTGGTCCGGGACTCGACCGTTGACTATCTCGAGTTTTTCTTTGTAGACCACTGGAAGGATCGATATGTGCCGGATATCTGGCTCGTGGAGCAGCTTGGGCTGTTGCGGGCTGGGAAGTCGGTGGTGGTTGCGGACAATGTTTCGCATTCGCGCTCGACGGACTACGCCCGGTGGATGCAGGCGAGTTCGACCGAGAAGCGGGCCATTCTCGACCAACATACCTTCACCAACGATTGGGAGGGAGCTGAATTGGCAAAGGTACTCCGAGAGAAAGGCTTGCAGGACACGTGCGTAGATCTCGAGAATGTGCCGGGGAAGCCCGACTTTCGCTACGACACCACGATCCATGAGTTTGCAAAGCCTGACGGGAGAATAGTAAGTACACCGTGTCCAACGATCCTCGATCTCGGGGCTAACGAGAGTGATAGGATGGAGTTGCCATTTCATTTGTGGCGGGGTGAGATGCGGGGATCGCCCGAAAGGGAGTTTTTGGGCCGAGTCTATCAGGTCTTCATTTCAGTCTGTTCCACGCGGAGCTGTTATTTCCTTCCAGAATATTGATGTCATATATCCACTACGTCTAGAATGATTGCAACAGTGGCGGTATTTCGATGTAACTCGAGGTTGGTATCCATCAGTATTTATTTCAGTTCGAACTAGAAACACAGATAGACACAGATAGGGATATTATGTGGGATAGCATACTTGTGCTATTCGCAAGCCCAAGATCGGTAATGATGCTAACGAGAAAGGCGAAACAACTTGTTGTCATTGACTATGATTCAAATCGCATTTGCTCCTGTTACCGTCTTCTGCCATGGAGATTGTGCCCGAGCAAGCCGTGGCATCCAGCCGCTGTGGCTTCTCCAATCAGCCCGGTCAACCCAATCATAGTATCATATTGCGACTTACCCATATCCAGCTAGGATGACTTGCTCGTCGTGGCAGTGGTCGAGGCAATCAAATCAACCATCGTTGCTACGATAACCGCCGTAAGTGTCGTGGCAAGCATCGCGATGGCGGTGACGGCCGTGATTCTGGGGATGATGATTGTCGAGACCAAGGCCAGGAGCATGACGATGATGACCATCGTGGCCTTTTTTCGGGCTGCTTCGGGGGTGACCATGGGATTCTCCCATTCGGTTTCTTCAGAGGAATCCCACCCGAAATCCCACTCGGTTGGCTCGGTTTCGGACTCGGTGTCTTCGTTGGAAGGGGAGTCCCACAAGGAATCCCACTCCAGTGGCTCAGCCATTTCCGCTGTCATGGCTGATAAGTGGGACGTGGTGGGATGGATGAGTTGGTTCAGCGTGGACGGTTCGAAGAAATACCTCCACCGTAGTGAATGTAAGGTATCGGGGATCAGCGTGGATGGTGGGAGACCTCGATGGATGTGAGGTGAATGTAAACAAGGTCTAAGTCACTTACATTTCACACGGCACGTGTGAAGTGAGAGAGTACAGAGATAGTGCCCTCTTCCTCTCTCATTCCTAGCCACGATAATTTCATAGACAACATCTAGAATCTGAGGACCTATGAAATTGACGCTTTGGAGGCTAGAAGCGGCCGCCTTTCCACCCGTAACTTTGGCCGCCGCCGTCCTCGATGGCCACTATTCTACACCCGCCTAGCGCTGTTGGTCATTCTCCTATCGTGACGGTAGCGCTCAACTTCAATAGATCTTCCCCCTATTTCTACTTAAAGCTAAAAAGACGCCGAAAATAGCTCCCTTTTATAGCGAAAACAAGGTACCATTACTTTTCACTAGCCCTAGTTAGGCGTGTTACGATCCCTACAGTCGCTAACTAATCGAGGGGACTCAACTTACCGATAGGCCACCGAGAGCTAATCAAGCAAGCAGTTACGTGAAATAAGGCGCAGGAAACGGCTGCTAATCAGCCGTTACAATAGAAACCGTATAGGCCTTCTATAGACTTAGGTCTATAGGGTACTTCTCAAGGTATACTAATTAGAGTGCCGATCAAGTTAGTCACTTAGGGATCAAGGATCACTAAGTAAGCTCCTACGACCGTTAGAGGTTGATCGCTAGGTTCGAACTATAAGATACTGAAGGTAGTTCTAAGTAATAATAATAGGATTGATTATAAAGAACTAGTCGTAGGTATAGTAGAAGTAGTTCCTATATATCTAGTCCTTTATATTAGTAGATAGCCTAGTAGACGTTTTAGTAGACAACAAATATATAATATACTCCGGATATACTACTAAGACTAACTAATTATATACCGAATCTAGTTATATACTAGGCTAACCGTCTAACCCTTAAAGGCAGTAAAATAAGATAGCTATAGTAGTATATCGAACTACTAACTAACTAACTTAACGACCTAGGGGGTAACTATAATACCTACTTAGTAAGTATAAAAGACTACCTTAAGAAGCTCTACGCTTAGGTTATTACTTCTATATCTATATTTTATTTATTATTCCCTAGTAAGATCCACTTAGTAGTGTGTTTGTCAACCTAATCAACCCCCTATCAAAGGGCTTTGGTAATAGAGCCTGCATAGATCTAGAACCAAATGCCAACCCGGAAGAAGTTCCATGACGAGGTCCTATCTCTTCTTAGCAAATATAAATTGTCGGAGCTGACCGCCTCTTTCCATACCGAGCGATCAGATAGATAGCTCCCCTGTTTCATCTCGTCCCTCTCCATGCCCATCCTCCTGCCCCGGTTCAATTCAGTTCTTTTAGATAGCGCTAATTGAAGCTTTTCCCAGACGATCTGATGTGATCTTCCCCCTCATTAGCCATTGGCAGCTCACCGAGCACGAACGCCTATTCTAGTTTAGCGTCGCCGCTAGCCGCTTTTTCCACCTAAGCGTTCTACTATAGGTCGATAAAAAAGGCCCTCGCCCTCCTCCCGAGGAAAACGTTCAACATCTGGCATTATCCTATATATATGGCCGTATGTTGGCAAGGCATCAAAATATTAGGACATTGAGCATCATGAATTGCTTTCCGTACTCCCTATCATTATCTCATACCGGATACGGCATGCATTCATCCCTTGCCAGCCACCACATCCATTGGTATGCAGCACACGAAAACGAAAACCTCACGAACCATTTCGGTTGCGAGTGAGGCAAGTGATCTAAAATTATCCGGGGGTTTCTGGCAAAATTAGCCTTGGATTCACGGGAGTTCTTATCCCGAATCCAGACATTAGTAGCGACAATCTTTCGACCTGACCATAAACAAGAAATATGTTGTCGTCCTCGATCGGGGAAATGCAACTGGGGCTAATTGGCTTAAGTGGCTTCTAAGCGTCAGAAGAACCTCATTTATAAGAAGGTAGCTTCCAACTGCTTCGCAGGATTAATAGATAGTCCATAGATATTTAACATGGGAGAAAGAACGAAAGCTTTCGTCAAGTTTTGGTTTTCCCCATTTTCGTGTATACCTGACTGAATGCGGCAAATAGTCCACATAATTAGACAGAGTGGGGCTTGTCTCCAGCAAAATCGCCGAAGAGAGTTATCAATGTTTATTATCACTCAGCCTTTTCCGCGTTAGAATAACCTAGGCGCTGCGAACAGCGCAGAGGGAATATAAAACAGTTTCTTATGTCTCGATGCAGAGGTCACGTTAGATTTAAATATTGATCCTCTCTTAGAACCAGGAATAAAAACTTCAAGTCCCTTGTTCGAAGTCAATAAATCTCATCTGTCTTTCAACACTTGCCATTCCTCCAACATGCAGCTCCAATTAGGTAAACTTCATTCGCGTCTGTCTGCTGCACATATAATTGGCGCTACGTTGTTTACAATTCCTCTCGTCGACGCATTGCTACCACGGACTCAAATTGCTGAGTCCTACGATTTCGTCGTGGTGGGTGGAGGAGTGGCTGGCCTTGTGCTTGGGGGCCGTCTTGCGGAGGATACTAACCGCACGGTCTTGGTCCTGGAGTCCGGTGGCAATGGCGACGATTATCGTGAGCGGATAGGTCCGTTTCAAGGTTGGCACCTCTTCTAAGCGTGCTTGACACTTACTCCTCGACATAAACAGATACCCCAGCATACTCATACTTTGACTCTCTATGGAAAACACCCTTGGACTGGGGTTTCCACACCACATCTCAGTCAAATCTGGATAACCGGGAGATCTATTGGCCTCGTGGCAAGGTCCTAGGGGGTGAGCTTTTACGCCCTCTGTAAAAGAATTGTATCCCCTAACCAGAAAATACAGGCAGCTCGGCCATCAACGGCCTTTATCTGACCCGCCCAGGTGAATTCGAGATCAATACCTGGAAAGATATGCTTAGTGGCATGGACGGAGCCGACAACTGGTCCTGGAACTCGTTCTACGCTGCTCTGAAACAGAGCGAGACATTCGTTGCCCCCTCTAATGAGAGAGCTAAAGAGGCAGCCATCACTTGGAACTCAGCTGACCATGGTACTCATGGCCCGATTAAGGCGTCATATCCCGGCTTGTACAATTAACACTCACTTGCTGCAAGTGCTCAGACGGCTAATATCTTTCCTAGTACGTTCCCGGAAGTGGCTGATTGGTCAGCGTCCTGTGCTTCTATGGAAATTCCTGTTTCAGATGACTTCTATGGTGGTAAAAATTGGGGTGCAGTGGTCTCTACGTCAACTATTGACCCGTCAACCTGGAAGCGGTCCTATAGTCGAACAGGATATCTCGATCCGCTGCCAGACCGTGGAAATTATGACGTCTTAACGAATGCTCATGTTACTCGCATTCTTTTTGATCCTTCCTCGCCGTCTGACAACCAGAAGGCGAGCGCCATCGAGTACACTCCTGATAACGGGGTGACTAAACTGACAGTTAATGTCAACAAAGAAGTTATCCTCGCGGCTGGTTCTGTCGGCAGTCCCGCCGTCCTGCTACATAGCGGAGTTGGTCCTAAGGACGTTCTTTCTGAGGCAGGTGTGGACCTTGTTTTGGAGCTTCCTGGCGTTGGTCAACACCTTCAGGATCATCTTGTGAGCTTTTAATATCTATGTTGAAATGGTTGACTTATGACTAACTGTAGCAGCTCGCAACAGTGACATGGGCTACCGATGTGGAGACTGCAGGCTCTGCTTTCTATAAACATGACAGTAAAGCTGTTCGTCTGCACCTTTCTAAATCCCGTTCTTTGCTAACCGGTACAGCACGATGCCCTCTTCCTTACATACATCGACGATGCTATTGCCTATGTGAACTCCACATTTATGTATGGCAATGATGCTGCTAGCGTCGAAGCAAAATTCCTCACTGGCATAGACCAATATGCACCAAATACCACTTACGATGAGGGTGTCATCGCAGGCTATAAAGCTATCTGCAACACAACCTCGCAGATCTTTAATAGTCCAACCGGCCAGATCGAGCTTCTATTCATGAATAGCGACGGCAACGGCGATATCGGTATCACAGCTGCGCTTCAGCATCCATTAAGCCATGGCCGGATCTACATCAAGTCCTCAGACCCAATGGAGGACCCTATCATTGACCCGAATTATCTGGGTAACCCAGCCGGTATGACTCTTCTAGAATCACACCATCGTTTTCCACGAGACTAACTAGTAATCCAGATTATGAGATTCTTCGCGACGGTCTTAAACTTGCTCGTAGCCTAGGCAAGACTGGTCCACTAAGCAAGGTCCTCGCCGGCGAAACAGCACCAGGCCCTTCCGTTCAAACAGACGACCAATGGGTAGACTGGCTACGCACGTCTGCCAGCACCGAATTCCACCCCTCCTCCTCCTGCGCCATGCTACCCCGCGAGCAAGGCGGCGTCGTCGACGCCAATCTCCGTGTGTATGGCCTCGCAAATGTCCGCGTCGCAGACGCCAGTGTACCTCCAATCTCCCTCTCCACACACCTCATGGCTTCGACATACGGCGTCGCCGAGCAAGCGAGCAACATTATCCGCGCGTACTGGGACGCGGATCTGGCTAAATCTCCCCATGGTCCCTCGCGCTTTAATGCAGTGAGTAACAGCAGTAGTCGCGGCAATGGTCAGACAGGAGTGCACAGTAACGGTAGGGTGAACAATCACCTTACAAACACATACTACAGTGGCAGCAGTAAGAGGCCTTGCTGGAACGGAGTTGCTGGCTTCTTAGGCGGCTGGATATACCTTCTGATTGCTGTGGCGAATATTGCTTTGGCACTGTGAAGTTGTCGATTTAAAGAGTGCGGGGTATTTAACTGTACATTCTCTACTCCATGGAGCAGGAGACTACACCATATTCTCAACCTGGAGCCACTTGATTCCAGATTGTGGTCCAACCAGAGTGAGAGTGTCTAAGCCGTTGATCTTTCGATAGTAAAATGACATTATGCTTAGGTATCATTCAAACTATGTCGGTAGTACCAGCAAGAGCAAGGGCACGAATCATTCTCTGGTATAACTGTGAGGGCTAGACGGAGATGGAGAGATGATTATTGATGAGAGCTATCTATATGAGACTAGATACATGGAGAGATGGTGCGTCAGGTGACCACCACTAACACCCCCCTCGCATCATATCTACATGAGATAGATGATCCAAGCAAAAAACTGATAGTTAGCAATGTTTTTGTGTTTTTTATGTGTTTCATGACCGGATTTGGCCCCCAAATGAAGCCAAAATGGCAGTCAGTATCAAATTGCAAGATAGAGGCCCATCTGCGCTAAGAAACGTAGAAATACGTTTCTACTGAGTGGTTTGGTGAGGCTATTAGCCGCCTATTTTTCGGTAGGGATGTACGTTAGCGTAACCGATCCGTCGGAGATCTCCTAGCGAATAAAGTAGTATTTTAGATTAATATGCTTAGTATATCTATGATCCGAAGGGTTTTCTGTAAGGGAGATAGCTCCTTTATTATCAGCGAAAACGACTATAGGACGACGAAATAGAGTATTATCTATATATAATTCTGTTAATAGACACTATAGCTATTTAAGTTCCTAGTAGGCCATAGCTTACGCTATATACTCCGCTTCGGTAGAGCTAAGCGTAACCGATTTCTAGCGTTTAGATTAGTATAAAATAGGCCTACCGGTAAGTAAGAATATATAGCCAGTAGTACTACGTCCCTCTATATTATAGGGTCTATTCTATAATATATCGTAGTAACTATAAAGTAGCTATAACGTAGTATCTTTAAGTACTAGATCTTTGATCGGACCTAGCCTATAATATAAGCTTATCTTCTTTATACCGGACAAAAAACGGTAGATATACTAGATAGTAGTAAAGTGAGCTAGTAAAGGGTTCTTTAGAAACTAAGAGAGAGAGACTATTAGATATATAATATCGAAGCGTATAGCTATTATAAGCTAAACTAATACGCTAATATATTCTTAAAAAGCTTTGACTTTAGTAGGAGTAGCTAGTTTGTCTTTGTTAGGCTTTAAAACCTCCTTTTTATTAGCTAGGGTAATAATAGAATATATAGACTAGTAACCGAAGCGCTTAAGAGCTTTTTTTAAGTAGGAGCGCTAGTTAAGATACTAGTAACCCCCCTAGATAGAAATATCTATACTAAGATAATAAGATAGTAGACTAGTATTAGTTAGTTCGAAATAGCTAGTTAGTAGTAGTTTAGTCTCTATAATAGTATTAAGATCTAGCGATAATAGTAGGATATTATCTATATAGAGTAGTAGATAAATCGGTCTAATAGGGGTATCCTTACTAAAAATACTATAATCTATATATAGATAACAAAATCTAGCGGAGACTAGTATATTATATACTAGATAATACTATTTATATAGCGCCTACTTTAGTCTATAGAGTATCTTTAGTAGCTAGCTATATTTACTAGTATAATCTGTCTTATTATTATTAGAGAGTTTACTAAGTCTATTAGGGAGATAGATATAAATCGCCTTATATAGATCTATATTTAGAAAAGCTATAGTAATATCTATATAATAGAGATACTACGCTATAGACGCTACTATAGCGATAAAAACTTTAAAACTTATCGGCTTTATAACCACTATATAGATATCTAGATAGTTAGGTCCTAGAATCTATCTAAAACCTCTTACTATAAGACGAGACTTATATATACTATCCGCTTTAATCTTATATACCTATCTTAGCGATAGGTATCGAAGATTCTTTTATTGATCGATAATATACTAGGTACTATTATATTTATAATTACCTAATTCCTTCCTTATAGATTCTTTCTATTTATTAGCTTTATAGTAGGTAAGAGCGTCGGAGTAGAAGAAGGGAGTATAACTAGTATCGGTAGGACCTTCGGATTAGATAATCCTAGTAGCAGAAGATAGGATATCGTTAGTAAGTAATGTAGAAGTAGTATATATAGTAATAAGAAGAGCTTTATTAGATTATAGTATAGCGACTATCTCTTTAGACGACGTAGTAGTACTGAGTCCTTTAATCTATATATATCTCTCTATTATATATTAAGAGCGGCGACAATCCGGTTATAAGGGTATAATAGGAGAATATATAGTATATATAACTTACTGATCTAAGGTTTATAGCTAATAGCCTAGCGGTTCTACCTAAGATAATAGCAATTTAGCTAGATTTAGGTAAGAAACTAAGATAACTAGTGGATTTAATAGTAGATTCGATAGAACTAGTTCGCCTACTTTGAGATCTAGTTCTTTGTTAGTAAATAGAGTAGGTGAGTACTTTATAAAATAAAGAGGTATAGGATTGTTTTTGACCCTATAAATCTATCCGTAAATAGAGGTTAGGTTACCAGTCGGTTTAGCTATAGGTAGATAGGTTAGCTAGCTAGTATTTAGGTTAGAGAGTAAGAAATCTTAAAGGATATATTTAGCTATTTCTATAGAAGAATCCTAGTTAGTCTTAGTAGTAGGGATACTAGCATTAAGATTATATTCCGGCGATAGGAGCTATTTCACTAGTATCTTATAGAATATAATATTTTAAGAGCGAACTAGTTTTTTAGTACCTATATTATAGATTCGGTAGCTATACTAATCATAGCCTATAAGACGTCCTTCTGTTATTTTCTTAGCTAATTTTATATCTCTCTTAATCTCTAGTAGGAGATACTAATATTAGTAGCCGAGGGTATATAGATTTGATAGATCCGGTTATTTACTATATAGAGCTTTATATAGCGTTATATTAATCTTAGAGTACTAAAGTCAGTTTATAGTATAATTCATACTTAGTAGAACCTTACCCTAGAGATATTAGAGTAACTAGTGCTTAGTCATAATAGTATAAAGTAGCTCTATGTTATGACCTCTCCAGAAGGACCCCACTCCTTAAACACCAGCAGAAGCAACGGGAACCTATCAAGCACACCGCCCAACAAACAAGGAAGCCAGCTGGACTAAGATGGCCAGCGGGACCCAAAACAACCAGCCAGACCAGAGGGATCGGCGGGACTAGGGCGACCAGCGGGACAGATAAGGCCAGCCGGACCAAGAGGACCAGCGAGACTAGCAGGGCCAGAGAGACCAGCCTAGTCACGTGGTGATATAGGAAACGGCCGCCTATTCACCATTATAAAGTATACTGCCTATAACCACCGAACAGTGCGCAGTATATAACGACTCATCGGGTGATGAGACGAAACTTATTAAGCGATAAGAGCGGAAGATATTAAACGATAAGTCCCGGACTCATCACACGATAAGAGGGACTAGATATATAAGGAACAGTCTTTACCGTATATATTTAGTTCTTCGTAATCAATCATCCCATTATTACTTAGAACCACCTTTGGTATATTCACAGTTCGAATATAGCGACAAACCTCCAACGGTCTTAGGAGCTTACTTAGTGATCTCTGATCTCTAAGTAACTGACTTGACCGGCGCTCTAATTGGCACACCTTACAAGCACCCTAGAGACCTAAGTCTATAGAAGGCCTCCGAGGTATTAGTACGGTTACAGACACACTTAAGGCTCGCAGTATTCTAAGAGAAGTATCACCTTTACGGACGTTACTCACTGTGACCAGTTAGCAGTTCGTAACACTCTAGTAGGTATCGATTCTTAATTTCTATAATGCCGTTAAGCTGCTTTATATATAGAGGCGTAGGGATCTACTTAATACCCTTATCTATAAGGTATTTATCTAGTGGTTTATACTCCTTAGTATTATTATCTACTACTGATTTAATAGTATAGTTGAATTAGGTAGATAGATACTATTTAACTTATTAGTAGGAGTAAAGAACTTAGTCTTTACTATGTAATAGAAATACCTAATAGAATTAAAAGACATTATCTATAATCGTTATAAAGTAGACCTCCTTACCTATTATAGCTATAGAAATAGGGCCCTAAATATCAATATAGAGCTTATCGCTAGGTTTAGATTTAATTAGTCGATTATAATTATATAGTAGTATATAATCTTTCCCTTTAATATATAGAATATAGGGATACTTTAGAGCTCCCTTTTTTAGATTAATACCCTACGAATAGATTACTATCTTTCTTATATAATACTCACTAGTATAGTAGGTATATTAGTAAGCTAGATCTATAGAAATAGGTTTAGATTTAATAGAAGTTCGATTAGTAGATAGAAATACCTAATCTATATAAAGCAGAGATTTAAGTTATATAGTCGAATTAGCTATATAGAGCTAGTACTATTTACTAAAGATAGAGGCCACTACTAAGGGTTAAGAGGGATCGGTAGTATAGATAAACGTATAATCTATATATATAATAACTATATAGCCGTTTTCACTAAGATCAGTAACAGAGATAAGATTAGACGCTAGATCTAGTATATACTATATCTTCTTTAGATATAGAATCTGTCTAGTAGGCTTATAATCGTCGTTAGCGATATCTAAGATAATATCGCTATAACCCTTAGTATAGATAGTAGAGCCGTTTACTATAGTGATTCTATATCTATACTTCTTATATAAGATAAATAGGGCAGAGTAGGGAGTTATTATATAAGATGTCCCTAAATCTAGTATCTAATCGAATTAATCCTTATTAATATCGCTAGTAGTATTAGATACTATAGTAGTATCTAGATCGTCTATAAATAGGTTTATAATATCTAGATTAGTAACAAAGGCTTATATATCGAAATTTAGGTCTATAATATCTTCTATAATATCTATATTTATATCCTAGTTATTAGTATTATTAGAATTGATCGGAATTATAAGATTAGGATTAATAAAGAAGAGAAAGTCGTCGATAGGTTCGTTCTTAGAAGGGAAGAGTTTAAGAATAGAGGAAAGGGCGTCGTACTTAAGAAGAGTCTTATTATCCTATAGATCTAGATATATAGTGTTAGCGGATATCTTAGTATTATTATTAGAGTTAAAAAAGTTATTAAAATACTTTATCTAATTTATTTATAGTAGAGATATATTAGTAGAGAGATCTAATTACTTAGCTAAACTTAAAGATATAGTAGTAGTAGTAGTATTAGGGCTATCTTAGGTAGGGGTCTATAGATTAAACTAGTACTTAGATGACTAGTAGAAACCCTCTTTTTTATAGTATTTATAGTAGAACTTCTTTTTCTACTACTAATACTATTTCTGACCTTAGTTACTAGGGTATTATTTCTACTATTTTTTCTATAGAAACTACTAATTCTACTATTTTAGCTAGTTATTATTATCCTACTTTAGCTATTTCTTCTTTTTATTATTATTTTAGTTAGTTTTAGTATATATACTAGTAGACAAAGTAGATAGATTTAGTTTTTTATTACTAAAAGTATAGATAAAATTAGCTATAGTAGTATTAAGAGAGTTAGTATATTCTATAGTGAATTTATTTATCTTAATCTAGTCTTAGGTAGTAGGGTTCTTACTAATAGTAGAGAGAAATAGACTATATAAAAATAGCTAGCTAGGTATATATTCTAGGCTTAGTATAGTAGATAGCTTACTATAGGCTATATACTAATTAGTAATAAAGATAGTGGCGCTTTAAGTTATCTAAACTATATAAGCTAGCTTATAGATTTTAGCTATATAGATAAACTAAGTACTATAACTAAATATATTATTAATTATCTTCTAAGCTTTTAGGGCTATCTTTTTTCTAAAGAAGGCTAGTTAATACTTCTAATAGATAACGTAGAGTAGAATAGCTTACATTTAGGATAATTTACGCTTCTAGTAATATAGTTCGGTATTAGTATTAAGATAGTTCGTCTTAATAAAGATATAGATCTACTAGGGAGAGAAACTATTAGTTAGAGCGCTAGTATTAGCCGCTTACTATATAAGTTCTATAAGAGCTTCTTCCTTAGAGGGGACCTTAAGTTCTTCGGAGATCTAAGAGGTTAGTTCCTTATTAAGGATAGGTAGATAGTCGTTATTAATAGCTTCTAGTACTACTTCGAAGTAGCTCTTCTAGTTATAGAAGTTTTTATTACTATATAGAATACTATAGATATTTAGTATACGCTAGGTTTCGTCGGTTTCCGGTATAGTAACGGCGATAGCGATAAGAGAATTAGCTTCGAAATACTAAGTAGGGGTTAGATATCGAAGAGTATAAATATCGTTAGACGTCTCTAGCGACAGAAAGTAGTAGAACTAGCCACTATAGGGATTTCGAGGATAGGACTCGAAGAGATCGGCGAGATATATTAATCAGACGCGCAGGGCCGAGGGAGCTATTATTGTGAGCTATAGACGTATCAAAAACGCGCCGACGATAGCGATAGGGACAGCTAAATAGCTTCGTCCAGCAGAACTAGCGATAGGAAGCTATAAATAAGAGAGTATTTTGGCTACCAAGCAGAGCGAAGTAGAGAAAACAGAGGGCTTATAACCTATAAGGGCTAGACGGAGATGGAGAGATGATTATTGATGAGAGCTATCTACATGAGACTAGATACATAGAGAGATGGTGCGTCAGGTGACCACCACTAACAATAACAAAAGCTCCTGGCTCGTTTTCCTGTCGAAAAATAAGATTCTTCAGGCTGAAAATCGAGGGGAGATACTTGACCAGAGACTGAGGTTTGTTCCCATCGCCTATCAGATTACCCAGGGAAATAGTGAGGTTCCTTAGGGCCTTAAGCTCTGTTAGGTCAATAGGCTCCGTCCAATAGTGGTACAGATCTGGATCTGAGCTTTCTGATGAATAAGTATATATTCTTAGAGCGTTAATGTATGTACTGCGATTGCGTTCGCGAACTGGACCGGTAACGATCGGGTTGGGTGGTTCTCCTTTAAACGCGAATATTTTAGTGAACGTAGATATAATAGTATCCCTAATAGAGAACGAGGGGATAGGTCGTAATTTAATAGGTGTAGTTCCTGTAATTACGTTGAGTAGTGTGGCGGGGCTGGCTGAATGAAGTAGGGGCCCTAGTATAGAGGGCTAGATAGTCATTGAATTGGCCGGTGGATAGCTAGGAGCTAGGGAGGCGAGGGCCCCGGAACCGGGCTTGTAGTGTAGGCTGGCTAAGTGGGATGGCTGGCCCTCTCTAAAGATATATATATTAGTAAATCAATAGAGATAGAGGGAGACAGAGGGAGATATATATAGTTAGATAGATAGATGGAGATACATATCTCACTATCAAGGGTAGGGCTTACTAGCTAATGATATCTCTGATTCTGCTGGCTCGGCGGATGGGAGGGCGATAGTAGGGTAGATATCACCGAATTAGGTGAAATCTCTCCCTAGACCGATAAAGCTATGCCATCGCTGGCTGAATGCAACAAAGTGTGATTAGGTGGCACTAGCAACGTTGGCTAGCTGATTACTATGCCGGCCATACACTAATAAGCCCGTTTGCTGAGAATATTGCATCTAGCTAGCCCCTAGGGCCTCGTTGGTCAGATCGTCGTTGTTACGAACTGCCAACCGGTCACAGTGAGTAACGTCCGTAAAGGTGATACTTCTCTTGGGATACTGCGAGCCTTAAGCGTATCCGCAACCGTACTAATGCCTACTAGGCCTTTGTTACGAACTGCTAACTGGTCACGGTGAGTAACGTCCGCAAAGGTGATACTTCTCTAGGAATACTGCAAGCCTTCAAGCGTGTCCGCAACTGTACCAATGCCTATCAGGCCTTCTATAGACTCAGGTCTCTAGGGTGCTTGTAAGGTGTGCCGGTTAGAGCGCCGGTCAAGTTAGTCACTTAGGGATCGAGAATCACTAAGTAAGCTCCTAAGACCGTTAGAGGTTTGTCGCTATGTTCGAACTATGAAATACTAAAGGTGGTTCTAAGTAACAATATAGGGAATTGATTACGAAGAACTAAATATATATAGGTAGATAAGCGTCCTTAAATACCTAGTCCTTTAGATCGCCCTATCTGCCTATATAGATCGCTAGTCTGTTCCGTTAGACTATTGATCTGTTCTATTAGATCACTGATCTATCCCGATCATATAATATCTGCCTTATCAGTCCGCACTAGTCCTATAACTCCTTATATTAGCTTAGGCTATAGTTGCGCTGTTCCGTTCCTAGACCAAGTTAGTTAGTTCTCAGTGTCCTATTTATAACCCCTGCTAGTGCGTTAAGGCGGGGTTCGTAATAGCCTTCTATAGACTTAGGTCTCTAGGGTGCTTATAAGGTGTGCCGATTAGAGCGCTGGTCGAGTTAGTCACTTAGAGATTAAGGATTACTAAGTAAGCTCCTAAGACCGTTAGAGGTTTATTGCTATATTCGAACTATAAAAATACTAAAGGTAGTTCTAAGTAATAATATAGGATTGATTACGAATAGACCTCGGCAAGGACCAGGTCCGGTCCTAACTTTTAGGACTGGGACCGGACTATCTGGTCTTTACTCTTTTTTCACTATAGTTAGGACTATACTACGGTCCCCTATGGTCCTTTGCGGTCCCCTATACGGTCCCCTATAAATTTATAATTATGCTAAGACCTTCCTTTTCTAGTTGTATAAATTGATAATTTAGTTATATTTTTTACTATTATTAAATACTATTTTAGTCTCTATATAAATATTAATAATAAATTAGGTTTATTTATTAATAAAATAGGTAAAACTATCTTATATTTATTTTTATAAAGCTTTATATTAAGTTAATTACTAATAAATTTTAAATTTTAGATTATTATAGTTAGGATTTTAGAATTTACTTATAATTTATATAAAGATATATATTTTTATAGTAGGAGGACTTATATATTTTATAAGAGTTATAGCTATAACTATCCTAAGTCTATATTTCTAATAGCTATTAGAGATTAAGGCTATCTACTATATTAAAACTATTAATATTCTTACTAGATTTCTAATAGCTATTAGAAATATAGGCTATTTACTACTTAGAAACTATTAATATCTATATTAGATTTTTTAATAACTATTAGAAATTAAGACTAATTAATATAGCTTAGATATAGATTATTTATAGGTTTAGATAAGTTCTAGTAGTCCTTATAGTCTTTTAGTAGTCTTTATAATCTTTTAGTAGTTCTTATAGTCTTTTAGTAGTCCTTATAGTCTTAGACTATAGAGACTATAGTAGAGTAGGTCTTATTAGCTAATTACTATCTATAATTTAGTTAGCTCTATCTAAAATTATATATTTATTATTTTCTTTACTATTAGTATCCCTAATTATTCTTTTATCTAGATAAAAAGATAATTATAATTCTTTTCTATTACTTTTAGGCCTATTATCTTTTTTTTTTTATATATTATTTATTAATATATTATAAAGCTATATATCCTAATTCTTAGATAACTATCTTTTATCTATCTTTAAGGATAATCTAGTAGATATACTCTTTTTCTTTATATCTAATAGACTATTTAATCTAAATAGAGGTAAAATACTAATATCTATATCTAATATAATCTTTATATAGCTAGTAGTATCTATCCTAATTCCCTAAACCCTTAAGTATATTAGTCTATATAATAGAAAAAAATATATATTTTAGATAAAGATATCTAATAAAGATTTTATTATTTAGTAGCTAAAAACTAAATATAAAAATATAATAAAATAAAATATCTTTAAAAGTAAATAGTAAACTAGCTTTTAGGAATACTTCTACTAGATTACTATAATCTCTAATAGATCCCCTAAGATAATATATAAGTAGTATAATTATATTTTTACTTATCTTACTAACTAATACTAAGGAATATCTATAATAAATAGATATTTCTTATAAGCTACTATCTATTATAAGAGAAGAAGTAAAATATATAATATTAGAAAGATAATCTTAAATAGAGTATAAATACTATTTATATAGTTTATTTTATACTAACTTATATAATTCTCTTTAGGTAAATCTTCTATCTTATAAAAAGATCTTTTTACTAGAAGTCTAAATAGATAGATTAACTATTTTTATTATTACTTTATATCTTTTATTTTAGCTTATTAAATACCCTAAATTTTATACTCTTATTAAGATAGTTTTATTTATCCTAACTATTTTTAAAATTCTTAGTATTAGGACTATCTATTAGTATCTTTAGAAGATAGTTAAGAAATATTAGGATTCTCTATTCTAAATACTTCTAGAGAGTACTAAACTTTCTATAGTATTAGATTATTAGACCTCCCCTTTTCGCTAGGCTTTTATAGTAGTTATAGACTATTTTATCGACCTTAAGTAGAACTACTATAAGATCTTACTTAGCTTTAAATCTCTATATAGCTTCTATACTAGTGCCTATCTAAGTACTATCCTACTTAAGCTACTTAAGAAGTATTAAATTACTAATTATATATTTATAATTACTACTAATAATATATTAAATAATAATATATTACTAACTACTTTTAAAAAGACTATTTTATCTCTTAAGCTTCTTAGTTATATACTAATTATTTATATATTATATATTATATATATTATATAGTTTAGTCTTAAAAAGCTTTTTAGTTAGATAGATATAAATCTATAGAATAATAGAAAAGAAATAGAATAGGCTAATTAGAGATATAGTACTTAGTAAAAGAATAGAAAGATTATATAAACCCTAAATAAAGTATATTATCTTTTTATTTTACTATTATTTTTTTATTTAATACTAAATATATAATATCCTTTAGGTTTAGAAGATTATAGTCTATATTAATAAAAGCCTTTAGTACTATAAAAGCTTTATTAGATTTTAGATAAAAGAACTAAAGCTTATACTAATCTAAGATATCTAAATATATTAGAATTCTATATTTCTTATATTTTAGTATATATATTAGTTATAGACTATATTTAATAGATTAACTATTTATTATTAATTATATTTTTTTTTTTTAAGTTTATTTTATTTTTATTAGCTATAACTAATATAACTATCTATAATATATTTAGGATCTATAATATCTTATTTATCTATATTAATAAAATAAAGATATAGCTAATATAAAAAAATATTAAATAGAAAAAAATAATAAAACTAATACTTAAATATAGATATAAAAAGCTTATAGAGTATTATAGTAAGACTAATAATATTCTAAATAATCTCTATATAATTAGGACTATTTTAGGCCTATAAAATAAACTTAATTTTTTTTAATACTAGAATAGAAGAAATACTAGATACTATAGTATAAGAAGTCTTTTAAAACTTATATTTAGTCTTACTAGTAGCGCTATATAGAGATATAGTTAATTTTATCTACTTAGTTACTAAGTAATAATATCTTTAATATTAATATACTTCTAAGATCTACTACCTCTCTAGTTAAGACTAACTACTTTAGATAAACTTATAAGATATCTTAGAAGTAGTAAGTTTAATAACTCTCCTCTCTATAGTATTATTTTTATTAATATTATATCTTTCTAGGTACTATCTAATTAATACTACTTATCTTCTAAAAGGCCTATAAGATAGAGTATCCTATCCTAGTAAGCCTTATCTGAGATATTCTTATAACTCTAGCTAGTAGCTCTAGGGTTAAAAGACTCTTTAACTCTATTTATAATATATACTACTATTAGTAAGACTTATTAAGACTATAGACTATTTAGGATCTTATAATATTTATATATATAATAAGATTTAATATATAGTCTAAGTAGCTTATACTAGTAGATAAGTTCCTCTTTATCTAAGAGAAGAATATAAAAAAAGAGTAGGATAATACTAAGTAAAAAGATAAGATAACATAACCCATAAGCGAGCTGGTTATGTAAGCGAGCTGGTCACCCTACCAAAATCACTATTTTTAATCCAATTTTATTCAACCAAAACGCTATTTAAATACAAAAAAAGCTATCTAGTGCGTTTTTTATACTATGTCCGCTTATACCCTACTTCGAAACAGTTTGTGTATCGCAGGGGCGCGCGATAAGGTAATAATTACGTTGTTTCTGGCTGCTCCGTTGGCTGCTCCGCTAGCTATTTTTGCTACTTTTTTTCATCTAATACTAGCTGATTTGCGTCGCTAGCTATAAAAATATCTCTATATAGCAGTTATTGCGCAGATTTAGCGCGTTTTATGGTCTGCTTTGCGTTGGCATTGCGTAATAGCTTATTTTGGTACACCAGAAATACAGTATTATATATAGCCATCTCGCACCCCTTCACAATTTAGTCTAGTATACGCTAGGTAGGGCTAGTAGGGCTTACTAAGCGTCGCCGGAGTAACGCTTTTATAGATAATGCTTATTTACCTAGTTATTTAGGGTTTTATAGGGTTTTTATCGAAAAATCGCTATCGCTACTAAGGGGGGTGTCTATGTTTTAAGATGGATATTTAGGGTATCGATTACCCGATTCGGATCTAATAGCACTAAACTAGTAGCTATAAAGCTATTTTTTATAGTATCTGGTTTATAGTAAGTAGTATACATAGTAGGGAATTCAGCTAAGAAATCTAGCTTAGTGATATAGTTGACCCTAGCTTATTGTTACAAACTGCTAACTGATCATAGTGAGTAACGTCCGTAAAGATAATACTTCTCTTGGAATACTACGAGCCTTAAGTATATCCGTAACTATACTAACGCCTTAAGGGCCTTCTATAGACTTAGGTCTATAGGGTGCTTATAAGGTGGGCCAGTTAGAGCGCCGGTCAAGTTAGTTACTAAGGGATTAAGGATCGCTAAGTAAGCTCCTAAGACCGTTAGAGGTTTATCGCTATAGTCGAACTATAAAATACTAAAAGATAGTTCTAAGTAATAATAGTAGGAATTAATTATAAAGAACTAAATATATACAGTAAAGACTATTTCTTATATATTTAGTCTCTCTTATTACTAATAAGTCCTATCTTATCGCTACTAAGTCCCTTTTATTATTAATAAGTCTTAGCTTATCACTGATAAGTCGTTATATACTATATACTATTCGGTAGTTATAGGTAGTATACTTTATAATAGTAAATAGGCGGCTATTTCCTATATTACTATATAACTAGACTAGTCTCTCTAGCCCTACTAGTCTTACTAGCCCTCTTAGTCTAGCTAGTTGTTATGACCTCTCCAGGAGGACCCCACTCCTCAAACACCAGCAGAAGCAACGGTAACCTATCAAGCACACCGCCTGATAAATAAGGAAGCTAGCTGGGCTGAGATGGCCAGCGGGACCTAAAACAACTAGCTAGACCAGAGGGATCGGCGGGACTAGGGCGACTAGCGGGACAAAAGAGGCTAGCCAGATTAAGAGGACCAGTGAGACTAGTAGGGCTAGAGGGACTAGTCTAGTTATATGGTAACGTAGGAAACAGCCGCCTATTTACCGTTATAAAGTATACTACCTATAACCACCGAATAGTATATAGTATATAACGACTTATTAGCGATAAGCTAGGACTTACTAACAATAAGTAGGACTTAGTAGCAATAAGGTAAGACTTATCAGCGATAAGAAGAACTAGATATATAAGGAATAGTCTTTACTATATATATTTAGTTCTTTATAATCAATCTCTATATTATTACTTAGAACTACCTTTAGTATTTTATAGTTCGAATATAGCGGTAAACCTCTAACAGTCTTAAGAGCTTATATAGTGATCTTTGATCCCTAAGTAACTAACTTAACTAGCGCTCTAATTAGTATACCTTATAAGTACCCTAGAGACCTAAGTCTATAGAAGACCTTCGAGGTATTAGTATAGTTATAGATATACTTAAGACTTATAGTATTCTAAGAGAAGTATTATCTTTACAGATATTATTTACTATAACTAGTTAGTAGTTTATAATATATTAATTACTCTATTATTCGAACTATAAATATATTATTATTATAGTATCTAGTAATAGTACTAGTAATATTTTATAAGGCTCTAGCTAATAGGTACTTCTACTACTAACTAATACTAAACTTATAGAGATAGTATCTTAACTTTAGGAATAGCTTATTAGCGCTAATAAGAAGATAACCTAGAGTATAAAACTTCTAAAATCTAAATTCTTCGATAGAACTTAAACTAAACTTTAAAGCTTCTTTACCTAGATAGATATATAGCTTTATATAATCTACTATATCAAAGAATATAATAAAGTTATCTATATCTCTATCTATCTATAAGGATAAGCCTTTATTTAGTTCGAACTATTTATTTAAGAGTTTAATAAGAAATATATAAAGGACTAAAGAGATACTACTAAGAAGATCTTCGTATTATATACTATATTTAAGAAGAAGCTTAAATTAATATTTAGTAATATTAATACTACTTAGATAGTAGAAAGATATCTAGATTATCTTAGATAGACTAAATCCGCTAGTACCTATACTACTAAGTTTTAATAAATTATTTTATATCTTAACTTTAATAAAGATATATATATTTAGATCTTTAAGTAAAGACTTAAGGAAGAAGTTAAGAACGAACTTATAAGGATCAACTAGCTATAGATACTAACTAAGATAATTAATATTATAGTTAAATTTAATAACTATATCTATAAATAAAAGCTTTAGTAATAAGAAGCTAAGAGAGGTAGATAAAACTATCTACTAAGATTCTATTACTAAAGAGATAAGCAATAATAACCTAGAGAATAATATAGCGATCTATATAGACTATAACTAATAAAGCTTAATATAATAAGGATATCTACCGAAGAATAAAAATAATAAAAGAATAATAATCTATACTTTAACTATAGAAAGCTAAGATACTAAATAAAAGACTATCGGAGTAAGCGATAGGAGAAACTATAATAGCTTAGTATAACCTAAGAATAAAAAAGTATATATAATATAACTAGTATATATAAACTAGAAAAGCCTTAGCGACTCTATATAATATAGGAGTAGGACTAAGAAAGGCCTATAATTATAGATAGTAGTAAGCTACCGATACTAAGTTAAGAAGAGTCTTAACTATAAGATATCAATAGTAAAATTAACTAACTCTAAGGAACCCTATTAGATATATATAATAAAATAATTCTATAGGAAGAAAAACTTTAGGAATAGATAAGAATCTTATACTAGTGATTTTATTATATATAATTATAAAAAGATTACTAAATTAGAGGATCTTAAGCGTTATAAAGCTAAGGAGATTACTTATATCGAAAAAGAGTATACTATAGCCTTAGCTACTAAGTAGAGTTATTCTATTTCTAAAAAAAGTATTACTAATTATAGTATATCTTTAGGTTCTTATACTATATTATTATCGGTTAGAGAGGGTAATTAAACTCTTACTACTATATTAGAGGGTCTTACTCTAATATAGATAATTATAATAGCTAATCTATTATCTACTATTTTCTAAGAAGATATTAATTTCGATATTTTCTTTACTTCTATTCTTCTAGAGTCCTCTTTATCTTATAATAATACTATTAAACTAGCTAGTAGTAGCCTTTTAAGTAGGTAATAGGCTCTTATATATTTTCTAAGAGAGGATACTCTTTCTATTTAATTAGGAGTTACTACTAACTATTAGACTATTTATTATCTAGAATAGCTTTAATTTTATATTCGTTCTCTATTTCTTCTTTAAGTTCTATATTAATAGCGATTTTAGTATTTTTTAGTATAGGTTTAAGTAATAAGATATAAAATATTAGATAGATCCTCTTTATACTTTCTAGTAACTTTAGTCGGTAGTTAATTAGTCCTATTTTTTCTTTAATTATAAATAGTCCTAATTTTAGGTAGTTAAGTTTTATACTTAGTTATTTAGTTTTAATATTTTATTATAGAAGGTAGACTTTCTCTCTCTTTTTTAGGTTAGGGCTAACTTAGTAGTACTAATTATAGTATATCTTTATATATAAGTTTAGAAATTTAATATCTTAAGCTATTTATATATATAGTTATCTAATTACTATAGCTAGTAATCTTACTAATTCTACTATAGTTTTTTTATTTCTTAGTTCTTCTATTAACTTTAGATAATACCTATAGTTAGTAAAAAATAGTATTTTCTTAGTAGTTAAGTATATTATATTATTATATATAAACTATATAACTAATAGTAATCCTATTTAGTTATTCTATTAGTAGTTTATATAGTATCTTAGGTATTATTAGATTATCTAGTTAACTTATTTAGTTTATTTATTAGTTTATAGATAGTAAGCTATTAAAAGACTATAGTAGATCCTAATTTAATCTATAAATAATTACTATATATTAGATATAAATAACTTATCTTAGTTAGAGGTGATTTTACTTAGTACTCTATAGTTTATAAAAATATATTAAAGTAGGGTATTTACTATTTAATTTATATTAATACTTTTAGTAGTTAGGATTATATAGATATACTTAGTAAGTTAGTCGATAATTACTATAATTATATTATATTTATCTAATTTCGGTAGTTTTATAATAAAGTCTATTATAATCTATTTCTATAGTCTTATTAGAGTATCTAAGAGCTATAGTTCTCTATAAAAAAGATATTATAATAGCTTATCCTATTAATAGATATTATAATTCCTAATATAATCTTTTATTTTTCTATATATATTTAGGATATAGTAGTTATAAGTAATTTACTTTATTATTTTCTTAATTCCTATATACCTATATATTAGTAGGTTATAATATCTCTTAATAGCTTTATTTTATAATAATTATAGGATATAGATTAGTCTATAGATAAAGACAAAGCTATTATTACTTATAGTTCTATTTTAGTCTATTTTTAGGATTCTTTATATAGATTTATTTTTAATAGTAGCTTTTTAGATTTTATCTAGTTAGTTATTATTTTTTATTTCGTTAGTTACTATAAATATTTATCGATTATAGATAATATCTCTTTATTTATTAGTAGTAAAAATAGTAGATACTACTTCCTTAGTTCTAATTTTATAGTTAGGTCTTTAGCTAAGTATATTAGTAACTATATTTTTTATTCCTTTATAGTAAATAATCTTAAAATTATATTATAAAAGAGTTTTTACTTATCTAGCTTATTATTAAGTAAGTTTCTTTA
The DNA here is from genome assembly GCA_028828875.1 of Penicillium capsulatum. Taxonomy (NCBI): domain Eukaryota; kingdom Fungi; phylum Ascomycota; class Eurotiomycetes; order Eurotiales; family Aspergillaceae; genus Penicillium; species Penicillium capsulatum. Next base: position 3,742,455 of record JAQJZR010000009.1, on the reverse strand, counting down.
TTATTATAAAGTAAATAAGATTATAATAATCTATCCTAACTATAACTATATACTTCGCTTCTTCTAGGTAAGCTCTCTAGACTTAGAATACTAATACTATAGTAAGTAATTCTTTATTATAGATATTATAGTTAAGTTCTACTAGAATTATCTTCCTAGACTAAAATATAATTAGTCTAAGTTTCCTATTATTATCTAGTTAGGATAATTTAGCTTTTAGTATATAGTCTAATATATTAGTATTTATAAAGATTAGTTTTTTATAGTTAAAGATCCTAAGAATTATCTTTTTTTATATAATTCCTTAAGTTTATAAAAAGATTCTTTAGCTTTATTATCTTAGTTAAATATTTCTCTTTTCTTAGTAAATTAGTAAAGTCCTATAGTATACTCTATATATCTAGATACTAGTTTTTAATAGTAGTTAGTAAATCTAAAAAAGCTTTATATATTCTTAATATTCTTAGGTATAGGCTATTCTATAATACTTTTAACTTTCTCTTCTTCTATTTTTAGTCTATCTAGGCTAATAGTATATCCTAGGAAACTAGTTTCCTAGATATAGAATTTATATTTCTTAAGCTTTAGAGTAATCTTAGTTTCTCTAAGCTTCTATAGTACTTTTCGATTATACTTAATATATTTAGCTTCGGTTTTAGAGAATACTAAGATATTATCTAAGTAAGTAATAATAAAAATATTAAGATATTTTTTTAATATAGTAAAGATAAATTATTAGAAAGATACTAATATATTAGTAAGACTAAAAGATATAACTATATATTCGAAGTATCCGAATTTAGTCCTAAATACTATTTTCTATTTATAGCCTTCCTTAATTCTAAGTTAGTTATATACTTCTATAATATTATATTTTACAAAATATTTTACTCTTTAGATCTAATCCTAAATTTTATAAATTAAAGATAGTAGATAGTAATCTTTAATAGTAACTAAATTTAATTATTAGTAGTCTATATAAAGTCGAAGACTTCTATCTTTCTTTAGAATAAATAGGATAAGATACTTAGCTAGTAAAATAGATTTTTAAATATATCTCTTTTTTAAGTTTATATTAATATATTCTCTTAGTTTATTATCTATTATATCTAATTATTACTTTATATTAGTAACTATACTAACTTCTAGTTTTTTATATTATACTCTACTTCTAGGCTAAATACTCTTCTTAGGTTCTTTTTTATAAAGACTTTAATAATTATCTATCTTCTTATAACTAAGTATCTATTTAAGCTTTTTTTCTTTAGTCTAAGTTTTACTAGTCTATTAGTATTTATATTAATTAAAGATAATAAGTCCTTTTTATTAGTCGATAATAAGATTATATCTCTTTAACTATAATACTCTTAGTATAATATTATATTATCCTAAGTTAGTAATATTAAAGTTAACTATCTTATAGTAGTTTCCTATAACTATTAGTAGGTTTTTAGTTTTATATATAATTCTAGAGTTAAATAGTTCTCTATTAAGTCTAATTAAAAATAATAGTTTTTCCTTTAGTCACTATTAGATTATATTCCTCTAATAGTACTATAGACTTATAAAGTTTCTATTTAATCCTAAGTCGATTATTACTCTTATATTTTTATATACTATATTAATATAGATCTTTATATATACTCTCTATTAGATTATAGCTAGTATAGATCTAATCTTTTTATTACTATATTATATTCCTATATATTTTTTTTTCTAGTTAGATTAGTTTTCCTAATTTATTAGTTATAGCTCTACTCCTAGATTTAACTTTCCTTAGTAGTAGACTATATAGTCTTTATTATAGTAATCTAGAACTACTTATATATTATATTTAGGGTATTATATATAATCTTAATATATATATTAGGGATACTTATATAGATAGGTTAGTTTATTCTAGGCCTACTCTTCCTAAGTTAACTTATCCTATTAGCCTTTTATCTTATTACTTAAGATTTCCTAGCTATAGCTATTCCTAAGAGATTCTTAAAGTATTTCTAAGGTTATTTCTAATATTCCTAGGAGTATAGTTAGAGTTTCTAAGATCTCTAGTATTCCTAGGATTTTAATTAGTATTCTTAGGATACTTACGCTCTACTCTTAGAAGTTATCTAATAATTCCTAGAAGTTAATAGTATTTTAGAGACTATACTAGGTCTATTTTTAACTCTTTAGTTCTTATAATAGTTTTTTAGTTTTTTTATAGTTAATCTCTAAGAATATTTTATTCTACTTTTTCTATTAGTATAACTTAGTAAGTTAGTCTAAGATTCTTATCTATTCCTAAAGTTTTTTTTTTATAGAATTATTTTATTATATATCTCTAATAGGGTTCTTTAGAGTTAGTCGATCTTACTATCTATATTTTATAGTTAAGACTCTTTCTAATTTAGTATTAGTAGCTTACTACTATCTATAATTATAGGTCCTTTTTAGTCTTACTTTTATATTATATAGAGCTACTAAGGCTTCTTTAGTTTATATATACTAATTATATTATATATACCCTATCGCTTTTAGGTTATACTAAGTTACTATAGATATTCCTATTTTTTACTCTAGTAATCTTTTAAGAAGTATTTAGGTTTTCTATAATTAAAGTATAGCTTTTTATCTTTTTATTATCTTTATTCTTTAGTAGATATTCTTACTATATTAAGCTCTATTAGTTTAGGTCTATAGAGATCGCTATTTTAGTTATTATATCGCTATATTTAAAACTTATAGTAAGATATATAGATATTCTCTTATCACTATTCTTTAACTTCTTTTTTCTATATTAGTTAGTTATAGTATCGATTATCTATCTAGATTATAAAGCTTAAAAGTACTTTAATTATAGTAAAATTATTAATATAGATAAATTTATCTTAAATATAGGATTTAAGTCTATTACTATAGTATAGGATTAAGATATAGTCTTCCTATCTTAGGATTATAGCTTACTATATAAATTCTATAGTATATATAGATACTAATCCGGTTTATTAGAGTTATTTAAGTTTTCTTTTAGTAGTCTTTTTAGTATTAATATTACTAAAGATTTATTTAAATATTTATCGAAAATCTATATACTAGCTAAATATCTTCTAAGTAATATTAGACTATTCTTTAGGTAGCTTTTTATAGTATTCCTAGATAAAAGGTTCTAACTAATCTTATATCTATCCTTATAGATAGGAAGATATAAAAATAACTTTAGTAGTATTATTATATAGTTAGTATTTATTTATATTAAGATATATATCTATTTAGGTAAAGAATCCTTAAAGCTTAGATTAAGTACTATTTAAGGTTTCGGCTTTAGGTAGCTTAATTCCTCCTATAGTAGCTATAGATACTAAGATAGTAATTTATACTATACTCTACTTAACTAAGTCTCTAAGGTCTCTAATATTACTTTTATATTTATTACTAAATATATTAAGCTAGCTAATTAAGATATAGATTTATTCTTCTAGTACTTTAACTTATTATTTATCTTTATTATCTAAGTTTAGCTTAGTCTACCTAGACTAGGTTTTTAGTAGTATAAGGTTATTTATTCTACTTTTACTATTACTACTATATAATACTATAATATTAGTATTATCTATAGTTTAAGTAATAGAGTAATTAATATATTATAAACCCTTAACTAATTATAGTAAGTAAGATCCTTAAAGGTAATACTTCTCTTAGGTTACTACTACTTTAAGTATATCTTTAACTATACTAATACCTTACTAAGCCTTCTATAGACTTAGGTCCTATTAGGTACTTATAAGATATAATAGTTAGGGGGCACTAGTTAAATTAGTTACTTAGGGATCAAAGATCACTAAGTAAGCTCCTAAGACTATTAGAGGTTTATCGCTATATTCGAACTATAGAATACTAAAAGGTAGCTCTAAGTAATAATATAGGATTAATCATAAAGAACTAAATATATATAGGTAAAAAGGCGTCCTTATATACTTAGTCCCTTAGATTATCTAATCTATCTATATAGATCGCTAATCTATTCTATTAGACTATTAATCTATTCTATTAAATCGCTAATCTATCTAGATTATATAATATATAGCTTACTAGTCTGCCTTAGTCCTATAACTTATTTAGTTAGCTTAGGCTATAATTATACTTATCCTATTCTAGACTAAGTTGGTTGGCCCTTAGTGTCCCATTTATAACCCCTACTAGCGCATTGAGGCGGGGTTCGTAATACCCCTCTTCTTTAGTTAGTAGGTATAGGATTAGTATCCTAGTAGAGAGGCTATGGTTTAGGGTCGATTTAGTAGTGTTTTGCTACTTAAAAGTATTAAGTACTATATAGTCCTAAACTAATTCGATAGGTTCCTATAAGGGTTCTATATAATCTATCTATTTTACTAGAACTTCTTATTATAATCTCTATCCTACTTATCTTATTTATTTTTATAGAATCTTCTTAATAGTCTATTCATTCTTACTATCGACTTCTATTAGAGGTAGCTATATATTATCTATAATTTAGGAAGGAAATAGATCTATTATAGCTAGTTAGATAAGCTTAATATAGAATACTAGATAGATACTAGTTAGTATATTAAGTTATACTATATAAGATATTAGGATCTTTTTAACTATATATTAGGTATATAACTAGTTAAGCTTTTTTAAAGGTCTCTATAAATAAATATTTTATAGATTTAACTATACTCTATTACTTAGTTTATAAACTAATACTACTTAATAATACTAATTTACTTAGTCTTACTAAGTTTCTTAGGCTACTATAATTACTAATTAAGCCTAATTAGTAGTATTTTAGAGATAATTTATAAATATTTTATCTACTCTCTTAGAGAGTAGTATCTCTTATATCTCTCTAGGGTCTTAGGTATTATTTATCCTAATTAGATCTATATAGTAGCTATATATAAAGAAAAATAGTAATAGTCTAATAGATATTATATTATAGTTATTAATTACTATTATTACTATTAGTAGTAGTAATCCTTAATTATTTTATATATAGGCTAAGAAGATTTAGATAATCTTTTCTACTTCTTAGTTTATTTATTCTATTACTCTATTAGACTATAGATAGATTACTATTAAGAATTAGTACTATATTAATAGTCTTTTATAGATAATTTACTAAAACCCTCTAATAAATTATAGTCTTTAGTTATTTATTATTATTAGTAGGAGCTTATAATATATATAGAAGTATATCTAAAATATTTCTACTATATTAGCTAATATTATTTTTTTTATAGCTACTAGGATTATACTCTTAGTTAACTAGTCTATTATTACTAAGTAGTTTATTACTCTCTAAGGGCTAATTAGTAGAAGATCTATAATAAAATCTACTAAGATTTTAGCTTAGATTTATTATAGTATTAGTAGAGGCTTTAATAATCTATATTTTATATTATATTAAGTAGTATTTTTTCTATAGATAGTATAATTTCTTAGGAACTATTATATATTTTTAGCTACTTTTAGCTAAAAGAACTATTAGGATAGTATTAAATAGATAGTATTTTATTCTAAGTATCTAATAATATAAGAGTTATAAATATACTAAATAAGCCTTATCTATAGTAGCTTACTATTAGGGATCTAAATCTTTTTTTAGAAGTATAATAATTTCTTTTTATCTAATTTATATTTAGCTAGACTAGATTTTATATCTATTTTAGCTATAATTTAGTATTCTCTATCTTTTAGTACTTAGAAGACCCTCTAATATATAAGATCTATTAATCTTATTTTTATCTATTTATCTTAAAGACTCTATTCTTTAAAAAGAGATATTATTATTATAAAATTAAGTAGTCTATTCTATTCTTCGACTAATCTACTTAGTTAAATTATTATCTTAGTAAATATTAATCGGAAGTAATTTAAAAGCTTTTTATCTAAGATTCTCTTTAGTATATCTTACTTTTATTATAATAGTATATTAGATTATACTATTTACTTTCTAGACTAATACTATAAATTATAATTAAACTCCGCTAAGAGATTAGTCTATTATATCTATTATTCTAATAGATACTATATCTTATTAAAGTATTAGAGGTTTTTATAGTCTATTAAGATAGTAAATTAGGATATAATCTTTAGCTTTAGTCTCTATTTATATAGTATTTTAATAATTATTAGAAGCTTTTTATTATAGATCTTATAATTCGCTTTAGCTAAGAATAGCTTCTATAAAAGATAGATATATAGCTAAAAAGTACTATTATCTTATCTCTAAGATAATATAGTATCTATAGTTTATTCTAATATATTAGTTTTAATTTCTATTTTATATCTTTTTTTAAAATAAACTAGGATTAGTATTTTAATAAAGAGCTCTTTTAGCTCTATAAAAGCTTTTTAATAGGTATTATCTTAGTAAAATAATATTTTTTTTAGGTAAAGTATATTAATAGAGCTAAAAGATTAGCGAATTAAAATATAAATATCTAATAGAAATTTATAAATCTTAGGAATATCTATATTTTCTATAGTATCTTTAGTATTTTCTATACTTAGATAGTTTTAATCTTAGGATCTACTTATATTCTCTTCTATACTTTAATAATAAATCTAAGATATTTTACTAAGTTTTACTTAAACTCTGACTTTCTAATATTATATTATAACCCTATCTCTTTAAGCTTCTATAGTATTTTAGTTATCTTTTAGTAGTAATCTACTAATAATTTACTTAAATAGATAATAATATTATCTATATATATAGATATAAAATTATTTAGGTACTTTTAAAGTACTTAATTAATAAATCTTTAGAATATTACTAGGGCTCCTATAAATCTAAAAGAAGTAATATTCTATTTAAAAAGACTATATTAGGTATAAAATATAGTCTTCTACTTTTTATCTAAATATATCTAAACTTTATAAAAAGCTAAGATAATATTAAGCTTTATAAACTAATATATTATTACTATATTTTAAAAAGTCTCTTAAATTAATAGTAATAGATAGTAATCTTTTATTATTATTATATTAATTCCTTAGTAATTAATATAGAATTAGATATCTCTTTTTAGCTTATATATTAGTAGTACTAGTATAGTAGTAAGTAATTTACTTATATAGATAAAGTTTTTTTTTAGTAGTTCTATAAAGATCTTCTATAGAACTAAAAGTTCTTTCTTATTTATCCTATAGAGAGATCTATAAGATAGAGGCTTTTTAATACTATTTTAGTTATATTATAATAAAATCTTATAATTAATTTTTAGCTAATAGTTAGGAAAAATATCTATTAGCTATTAGCTAAAAATATTTAGCTATAACTAATACTATTTTAGTAGTTTTATCTTTAGATTAATAATTTTCTTTAGGTAAAGTATTTTATTAATATTATTTATTATAATTTTCCTAATTTATAAATATTTCTTATCTAAAATACTATTAAAGACTTTAGTAATCTTTAGGGCTTTAATCTTTTTAATTTAGAGAGTTTTTATTTATCTTAGTCTAATAGTTAGATTTATATAATTCTAATATTTTATCTTTTTATCTAACTATAAATAGATATTAAAATAATCTTTCTTTAGTAAATATCTTCTATTTATATAGTATAGCTATAGATCTCTAAGTATTATCTTATCTTCCTAATTTAGTATAATATATATAAAAACCCTATTTTATTAATAACTATAGATATCTATATCGAAGTATATAATACTATCGATTTAACTTAGATTTAGTACTACTCTATTAAGATATTATAGTATAATTAGGATATATAGTAGGTCTAGAGATTCTATTAGAGAGTAGTTTATAGTAGTATATCTATTATAGCTATTATCGACTAAAGCCTTAGTAAACTAAGTTTTATTTACTCTAATATTAATATAGAAGAGTAGATACTCTTTCTCTCTCTATAAGAATTCTTTTATTCTTTTTTACTCCTATTTATAACTTAGAGTAGGAGCTACTTTTTTCCTAAGTTATTATTAGTAGATAGGGTCTTTTTATTTATAGAGGTTTTAACTATCTCTCTTTTTATCTTCGACTTTTTTATCTAGGTAGTATACTTTAGTATAGCTTTAGTAGTATTTTAGTTATTATTTATTATTATAGTAGTAGCTATTTATATATTAGATTAATAGCTTAGTAGTATTACTAAGAGATAGAGATATTCTATTAATTAGTAACTTTCTTATCTATATTATAAGTATCTTCTTTTTTATTAGTATTAGTCTATTTTATTTTAATTAGTCTATTAGGCTTATTATCTTCTTATATCTAATTCTTTATTATTTTATAAGTATTTTATATATAGACTAGATATATTTACTAAGATAATAGAAGTCTAATCTATATTATTATTATTATCTTAAGTATATAAAGATTTACTATACTAAGAATAATAGATAGCTAATATATCTCTATTAGTATTAATCTTATATAAGTAAAAGATTAGCTCTATAAAGATTAGTAGGATCCTCTAATTTATTAGTAAATTAATTATAGTTTAATTTAGAGATCTAAATAAAATCTATCTTTTTATTTTATTATACTATTCTAATATACTAGTATCTATAAACTTATATTCTAACTAAAGTAGGAACTTTAAAAAAGGTTAATTATTCTTCTATTATAGTTAGTATAGCTATTTTACTACTTTTATTTAAGTATTTAGATCTCTATAGATATTCTTAAAATAATTAAAAAGCTTTTATAGACTAGTATTATTTTAATATAGTTTTATAAATATTATAGTATTCTTTAGAGTAAGCTTCTTTAGCTAAGAGAAGATATATATAAACTAGTCCTAAAGTAAACTAATTACTTTTTTATCTATACTAAGCTTATTTTCTATAATAATTTACTATAATAGCTATTTATTTATAGTCTCTATAAATATTATTAGATTAGAGAGATAAGGTCTTAGATAGTATATTAGAGATCTTTCTTTATTATTAGCTGACTTATTATTATATTAGGTAGGATTTAATATTATATCGGTTTTTTTACTAAAGGTTTCTATAGATATATATTTTTATATTAAAAGCTTTTTAAGGTAAGTAATCTATTTATCTTAGTATTATACTATTTTATCTTAGCGCTATACTACTTTATTCTATAAAGTATAGTTCTAAGCTAGCTATTATAGTATACTCTAAGTCTAAGTTAGGGGGCTTAATTAATCCTAAGTTCCTATTATCTAGGATTATACTATATAATAATAGCTCTCTATAGGCTTTTCGCTAGGGTTTCGACTAAGTAATAACTATCTTTTAATATATCATCGGACTTTCGCTTTACTACCGACTACTTCTCCTTAAGTATATTATTTTAACTAACTCTTAAAAGAGGAGGCTTTTTATATAAAAAGGGCTAATATAAGACTTAAATTTAATCTAGTAAGGCTATAAGCTATATATAAAAAGCCTAAAGAAAAAAGGAAACTTAGATATATTTTAAGGTTGAGATAGGGGCAGAATATTAATATTATATATTATATATAATAACCCTTAGGCTCTAGCCTATTATAATAGCTATTTATTTATAGTCTCTATAAATATTATTAGCTTAGGGAGATAGGGCCTTAGATAGTATACTAAAGGTTTTTTTTTATTATTAGCCGACTTATTATTATACTAGATAAGATTCGATATTATATTAGTTCTTTTACTAAAGGTTTCTATAAATATATATTTCTATATTAGAAGCTTTTTAAGATAAGTAATCTATTTATCTTAGCGTTATACTATTTTATCTTAGCGCTATACTACTTTATTCTATAAAGTATAGTTTTAGACTAGCTATTATAGTATACTCTAAGCCTAAGTTAGAAAGCTTAATTAATCCTAAGTTCCTATTATCTAAGATTATACTATATAATAATAGCTCTCTATAGGCTTTTCGCTAAGGTTTCGACTAGGTAACGACTATCTTTTAATATATTATCAGACTTTCGCTTTACTACTAACCGCTTCTCCTTAAGTATATTGTTTTAACTAACTCTCGAAAGAGGAGGCTTTTTATATATAAAGGGCTAATATAAGACTTAAATTCAATCTAGTAAGGCTATAAGCTATATACAAAAAGCCTAAAGAAGAAAGGAAACTCAGGTGCGTTTCGAGGTCGAAATGGGGGCGGAATATTGATATCATATGTCATATATAATGACCCTCAGGCTCCAGCCTATTACAAAACCTCTAATATATTTAGTCGGTTAGAAAGAGTACTAAGATAAAAGGTCCGCTATAAGTTCGACTATAAATAGGCTATAATAGATATTAAGCGATAGCTTTCGGGGGCTACTGTTAATAATAAAGAGGCGAGGAAGGTACTTTAAGTAGAAGACCAGATACTACCGGAGCAGATTAATCTTCTTAAGAACTTATTTATATAGCCTATCTTTTAATCCCTAGAGGCGGAGTAGTAGAGAAGAAACGCCGCTATAGCTATTATTTCCTTAAAGGTAGCCCGTTATATAGGCGACGTAAACGAGTAGCACTAATTAACAGGTTCGACGAAGAATATACCAATGTGGTACTAGAGCTAGCCAAGAAGAGCTATAGTTCCCCGGAGCCTTCGCCGGATAGTATTCTTCTCGCGAAAGCCGGAAATTATGTTAGGAATACTAAGAAGCCCCGGCGATATTGTCAATATTATAGCGACGCCGGACTTCCTATTTATCGCAGAACCCAGAAATATAGTGAGTATAAGTCGACCCTCTAATACTTTCGAGAGAAGCACTTATAGGATCGAAGGTATTATATGTGTGACGAAGATCTACTCTATAAGATATATCTTCGCAGATATACAGAAGAAATTCATCGTCTCAGCACTCAACGGAATTACCATATAAAAGAAGATACGGGATCAGACATTAACACCGATTAATCGGGAGGCTTACAGGTTTTGTGCTATATTGAAGAAATCTTATTTATTTTGCTTAGGAATAATCAAGCTTTGATGCTTATTATATTTTCTGTGACAGTGCTCTAGTTTCTACTCGAGTTAGTTACGACCGAGGGACGATTGTTGGACGTGCTACCCTTTTGTCAGGGAATTTTGTATCCTGAATTCTCAAGCCAGCTTAACAATAATGCCTATAATTATAGTTCCGTCCCTACTTAGCTTGTGCATCCATCATTCATTTCCTATCAAAGTTCGAAAACCTAAGGTTGAAAAGTATTAGGTCCCTGATTTGCCAAGTTTCGAAGGGCCCAACGGCCCCCGGTAAGGGAAGGTAATTTAAAAATAGAACAGCGCCCGGCTCTAGGTCCAAGGCCAAGGAAGAAAGGATTAGAGACTCCACATAGCTGGTTGAATCCCTCCCCCTTTTCTTTTCCCTTGAACACTTGCCTCGAAATAGTTCGCTTTCCATCCACGATCCATGATCAGTGACTGGGTCCCAGTTATTTTTTCTCTTAGAATATGAGCCTAGCTCGAACAAGGATGCATTTGCAATTCATCCTCTCCTTTATGCTATTTCTAGCATTTCCTCTCTTTGCTCTGCCAGCAGACCCAACAGACACGTGAGATAGCTTGGTCAAAATATACGAGTAGATACTCACTCACTACTTAATCTTTTCCAGGGAAGACGGAAAAGGCACTATGCCCGTTCTCAAGGGGAAAAGGTTCAATTATGCCGGATTCGACCTCAATAATGCCGAACACATGAAGTACAAGGATGCATACGAAACCGCATGGGAGGGAAGCATAAAACTCATTGAGAACTGGCTCAGTGAATCAAACGGTGAAGCATCCAACATTTACATTCCATCCCAAGGTCACATGATTGCGAAGAAAGTCTTCCAAACCGTGCTATCACAGGTAAAAACTCGCACAGACCGCGATATCTGGATTTCTAAGGAGGATTTTCATAATGTCTGTGACAAGGAGCCGCCCGTGAACTGTGCTTCTGGAATAATGGAGGAATCTGTCCCTGATGATGTTCTCCCTTTTAATAAGGGTGACCATGTCATCAATTGCTGCTTCGCCCAAGGAAAACGGTTCCAGGATCTCTATGACATCAATTCAGACGGACTAGGTCCCATTTTATCATATAAAATGGATAGCTTCTCTGCTACGTTGGCTCATGAATATATGTAAGGGGCTTCTCATACATCCGAGTTCACCATTACTGATATCCACTCCTTCTAGCCATTGGGATCCAGTTGGGACAGATGTTCTCGCATTATTTACGTAAGCTATTTCTTACAAAGATATGGTACAATCACTTAACATTGGACAGGCTAGGTCCAGTTCTCGGTGATGCCATATGCGAGGACGAGACATATGGTTACTACGCCCCTAAAGAGCTCCGTGAGAAGGACCCTGTGAGATCCCTTCGTAATCCCGATAATTATGCATGGTCGGCGACGGTGAGTATTAGCTAGTCTAGGACTTAGGGGGTTGGGGCTAATAAGTGTGTCATTAACTAGTTAGCTTGGTTTAATAAGCATCACCCAGTGCCAGGGGGTTATAAGGTGCTGCCAGATCAAGGGAATGAGGGTCTTCCACAATTGCCACTGTGATCGGAATACAGATATGTTAGCGGTTCTGCTTTCCCCGTTCGTCTAATCAACCTAACGCATGTGATTTTAGAGTCTAGAGACCCCGTCACTTGAGGCTGTTAACGGGGCCTAAGTGAGTCCAACACACCGGATTGGAAGGAACTCAAGGCCAGTGTCGTGAAAGGTGACAAGGATCGTTGGGAGGAGAGGATGAAGGGACGAGGAATATGTTCTAGGGCAGGGACCTTCGGGCAAAATACCCTATTTTTGGTCAATATTGGACTAGAGTGGGTTCTCGTGGCCCAATGAACAGAGATATGTGGATCTCGTAGTGCACGGCAGCCCGTGCTGTGTGTAGGCAAAAGTGACAGCGGGCTGGGAATATGTGACAAATACAATGGACCTAGGACAGTTTACTAGATTCCCAAGGAGTTTTTGACCAGTAATGTGTTACTCTATGATGACAACTCATTATCATCTCGCGTTCGAGGAGTAGGGGATGCTCCTTCAAAATTTGAAGTCTTATGCATCCTGCGGGAGGATATCACGCAAGTTGAAGCGGACGAGGATGAGGCATATCTATTTCGCAGAATAAGGATAACCCGGACGAACTAATTATGGAATGAGTAATTTATAAGACAGAAAGTTTGAACCCCTTCGGTTCACTCAAAATAATTCCGGCTTTCATCGACCTTACCGTTGCCACTTAGGTCAACAGTCATATCAGCTAATTCCATCCCATAATATGGCACCTTTCAAAGAAGCCCAAACCCGCTAGGAATGCAACAGTCCAGTTTGGTGGACTTTACTGTAAAGGTATAGGTGCCTAACATCGGGCGGTATCGGGTAGCCTTAATCGTTATTCGCCCACCCCCACTTTCTTTCCCTCCGCTCAGATGCAACTTCAGCCCACCAAAATATACTCACTTGCTATTGACGCCCTCGTCAATTTACGGCCTCTCTCGCGAACTATGCACGCTCATTCTCTATATATACATTTGATCCTGCCCTCTGCTCGACACGCACACGCAGAAAACGTCGCCCACTATTGAAGGCACTGCAAAAAGGGGGGCCTTCGCACGAAACTCCCAAGCATCACCGCAAACAGCGTGATCATCGAACAAACCTCAAGCTCAGTGTTTTGTCGGTACTATTAGATTGTCGGATGGCGCAGAACACTATAATAAGATCAGATTTGGTAGGGCATATATCTTGAGATATACGGGACTTCAATTTAACTCGAGCAGGAAGGCCGTTGGCAAAACTTCACCACGATCACATTTTAAGAATCCGATAAGAGAGCGGCCCACCAAATCGATGCCTCCCAGACCGAACGATGTTTTGCGTGCGAGTCCTGCGAAGAGATATTATTTCAGGATAGAGATAGGTCAACGCTATTCCAGACAGAGGGTAGTGGTCAAATGAAGCTGCCGCCAGGAATATGCGTCAGGGTAAAGGGCGGTTTAGCGAAATGTTCATAACCTATAAATTGAATTTACAAAATGGTAGTATGATGTCCAGCCGACCGTCAGACTGATCATCATGAGTTGCGCTGGAAAAACATCTACCTTCAAACACCTCGTCTCGATCTCCCCAGTTTCCCGACTCCACGCCTCACTACTTGTGATAGCTTCGAAGATATCATCACCAAATGCCACAGCAATCTAGTTCTTCACCGCATAGCCCACCGAAAAACGTTCTTTCTTAAGTTAGCACAAATTTGGTAATAATACCTAAGTTTTATACCTGCGGACATTGTGTCAGTTTCTGCGCAGCCGAACACCGTTCGAAGGAGGTTCTGATCAAATATAGTCATTACTCTAATCAGTCCATCCGTAGATTCTTCCGATGGGAGGAAGGTAGTGACGTAGCCACGGACGGCTTTGATGAGCAGGCGAGGGAATATTGTCTAGATTGATTCTGGCTTTACGATCTTAGAATAGCACTAAGACGGACTTCCGCTAAGAGAATATTGAAGGCTTGGCCGTATAGTGCCATTGACTATTCGTCTCAGGCTGAAATGGTCTATAGTTCTCTTAGTGTTTTCGTGTTGAGTACTGGGGGAGAAACTTGCTCTGTAGAAAGTCTTCGTCAACCGCTGAGTTCAAAACCACTTTGTTTATTTCCTCGCTCTTCGCGATAACTTTGACAATAGCTTACGAAGCGGTCACAGCTTCTTCAAGCAACACGTCGAAAAGCCCCTTCCGTATGATATCGATAGCCTTCTAGGTGAGATATAGGCCACAGATGATCAAGGATACGGAATCTAATTCCCTGAGAGCTGCTAGTTTCGGTTCGAGCTTCTTTTTAGGCTTGAACACCAGATTAAGCAAATTCGATAGTCGCCCCAACGCAACGCGACTAAAAGGAAATTCCTTCGTAGGCAGCAACACTTTCGTAGCTTCAGTTTTCAGCAACTACTGCTTCAGGGACATCAAGGTTTGCTCTAGGTCTTCCGAACCTAGAGACTGGGGGTTGAAGTCGTCCAGTGACCTAATTATCTATATATAACTTTCTATAATCGACAAAGTTAGTTAGCAAAGATAGGGAGAAGAGGATGAAAAAATGGACAGGATGCTACAGACCAGGGAGACTAGGCAAAATCCCTAACTTTTGAGCAAAATTGGACCAGAGCGGGGTAGGGACCCTATAATGCACAGCCGCGCAGCACGTAGGCATACGGGACGGTGGGCTAGGAATATGTGACACATAGTTGTGTATAGGGCAATTTGCCGGTCTTTCTAGGAGGTTTTGACCAAAGCGAGAGGTATTAGAGGTATTGTATTATATGGAAAGAGATCATCCTTAGAACTTTTGAAGCTCCTATATCATATGCTTCACACACTAGACTCGTATAACTCAATAATAATGTAGGAAAGAAAAACAAAGGCACAATTAAGAATAACCAGGGTAACGAATATATAAGGAGAAATTTCCTCTAGCCTTCATCGACCTTTCCATTTATCATTGGTATTCTAATCTTAGTCTATCTAATACCAACTCCTAATACTACACCAATATTCCTTATTTATCTAACCACACAATATAGCATCGGCGTAGGAGATTACAAAGACGTCTTCCTCTCCCTATCCCTAAGGCTCGGCGCCACCGGATAGCCCAGTGATGGGGTGGGCTATGTTCTATACTACCACGGAGAATCTGAAACATCTCTTCAATATGCTTAAAAAGGTGCTGTCTGACCTTACCTACTGTGAACCTCTAAATACTCCTATCGCCCTAGACCAGTGCCCACCAGGTCCCAATGTGGTTCGACTGAAGCAGTTACTAGAATATACATCGGTCGAACTCTCTTAGGCAGCCGAGCCATCTTAGTCTTATTTTCCTAGAAATAAGTAGGCAGAGAAGGTCCAGGTGGCAGATGCGCTTAATATGTATTACGAACTGCCAACCGGTCACAGTGAGTAACGTCCGTAAAGGTAATACTTCTCTTAGAATACTACGAGCCTTAAGCGTATCTGTAACCGTACTAATGCCTTAGAGGCCTTCTATAGACTTGGGTCTCTAGGGTGCTTATAAGGTATACTGATTAGAGCGCCGGTCGAGTTAGTCACTTAGGTGATTAAGGATTACTAAGTAAGCTCCTAAGACTATTAGAGGTTTATCGCTATATTCGAACTATAAGATAAAAAAAAGGTGTAAGTAATAATATAGTAATTAATTATAAAGGACTAAGTATATATAGGAAAGACTATCTTTATATTCCTTAGTCTTTCTTATTACTAATAAGTCCTAAAGTTATAACGTAACCCGTAAGCGAGCTGGATATGTAAGCGAGCTGGACACCCTACCAAAAACCACTCCCCGATCTCAACCCCATCATTTCAAACCCCTATAATGCCACCAAATCGCTCCCAAAATCGCTAAAAAAACGCTGAGCAGGAGGGGAGGGTCTTATTAGCTATCGAAGCTATTCAGACTAAGCGAATCCCTTCAATTCGCGAGGCAGCGCGCTAGTTTAATATCCCATATTCAATACTTGCTTCCCGTCTTACCGGTGTCACTAATCGCGCTGCTATAAGGGCGAATAGCCATAAATTGACCCAAATCGAAGAGCAATCGCTTGTTAAATGGGTGGTTTCTATAGATACGAGAGGTGCCCCGCCCCAGCAGTCTCATGTGTGAGATATGGCCAATTTGCTACTCATAGAGCGGGGCGAAGACCCCCCCCAAACCGTCGGCCAAAAATGGGTATATAATCTTATCTAGCGCATACCGGAGATAAAAACACGTCTCTTACGTCGCTATGATTACCAACGTGCGCAAAACGAAGATATAAACCAGATTCGGCAGTGGTTTACCCTAGTTTCCGACACAATTGCGAAGTATGGTATCGTTACCGACGATATATATAACTTCGATGAAACTGGGTTTGCTATGGGGATGATCGCAGCAACCAGAGTAGTCACTCGCTCTGACTATTATGGACGCGCTAAGCTACTATAACCCGGTAACCGCGAGTGGGTTACTAGCATTGAATGTATCAGCGCGTCTGGATATATATCCCCGCTATATCTTATTTTCAAAGCCAAGCGCTATATCTCTGGCTGGCTAGATGATCTCCCTACTGGCTGGGGTATCGATATAAGCCAAAATGGCTGGACTACCGATGAAATTGGGGTAAATTGGCTACTTCGACGGTTTATCCCAGCTACTACGTTACGATTATATAGTCGATATCGCTTACTAGTGCTAGATAGCCATAGTAGCTATCTTACCCCTAAATTCGACCAAATCTGCGCACAAAACGATATTATACCTCTTTATATACCAGCGTATTCATCTCATCTACTACAACCACTAGATGTGGGGTGTTTTAGTATTTTGAAACGCAAGTATAGCAAATTGGTAGAGGGATATATACGTACCGGGGTCAACCATATTACTAAGCTAGATTTCCTAGCTAAATTCCCTACTACGTACGCTGCTTACTATAAATCGGAGACGATTAAAAATAGCTTCGTAGCTACTGGTTTAGTACCATTGGATCCGAATCGGGTAATCGATACCCTAAATATCCATCTCAAAACACCGACACCCCCTCTTAGCAGCGACAGCGATTTTTCGATAAAAACCCCCCAAAACCCTAGATAACTAGGTAAACAAGCATTATCTATAAAAGCGTTACTCCGGCGACGCTCAGCAAGCCCTACTAGCCCTACCCAGCGCGCGCTAGACCAAATTGTGAAGGGGTGCGAGATGGCTATGTATAACGCTATATTTCTGGCGCACCAAAATAAGCTATTACGCAATGCCAACGCAAAGCAGACTATAAAATACGCCAAATCTGCATAGCAACTGCTATATAGAGATGGTTTTATAGCTGGCGAGCTAAACCAGCTAGTATCGGATGAAAAAAAGCAGAAAAAACAGCCAGCGGAGCAGCCAGCGGAGCAGCCAGAAACGACATAATCACTACCTCATCGGGCGCCCCCGCAATACACTAACTGTTTTGAAGTGGGGCATAAGCGGACACAGTGTAAAAAACGCACTGAATAGCTTTTTTTGTATTTAAATAGCGTTTTAGTTAAATAAAATTAGTTTAAAACTATAGACATTGGTGGGGTGTCCAGCTCGCTTACATATCCAGCTCGCTTACGGGTTACGTTATATCCTCCTATTATACCCTTATAAATAGATTGTTACTACTCTTAATATATAATAGAGAGATATATATAGATTAAAAGACTTAGTACTACTATATTATCTAAAAAGATAGTCGCTATACTATAATCTAATAAAGTGTTATGACCTCTCCAGAAGGACCCCACTCCTCAAACACCAGCAGAAGCAACAGTAACCTATCAAGCACACCGCCTAACAAACAAGGAAGCTAGCTGGACTAAGATGGCCAGCAGGACCCAAAATAACCAGCTAGACTAGAGGGATCGGTAGGACTAGGGCGACTAGCGGGACAGAAGAGGCTAGCCGGACTAAGAGGACCAGCGAGACTAGTAGGGCTAGAGGGACCAGTCTAGTCATGTGGTAATATAGGAAATAGCCGCCTATTCACCGTTATAAAGTATACTACCTATAACCACCGAATAGTATATAGTATATAACGACTTATTAGGCAATAAGACAGAACTTATTAAGCGATAAGCTTAGAAGATATTAAATAATAAGCCCTAGACTTATTATACGATAAGAGGGACTAGATATATACGGAACGGTCTTTACTATATATATTTAGTTCTTTATAATTAATTATTCTATTATTACTTAGAACTACTTTTAGTATTTTATAGTTTAAATATAGCGATAAACCTCTAACGGTCTTAGGAGCTTACTTAGTGATCCTCGATCCCTAAGTGACTAACTTAACCGGCGCTCTAATTAGTATATCTTATAAGCACCCTAGAGACCTAAGTCTATAGAAGGCCTTTGAGGTATTAGTATAGTTATAGATATACTTAAGGCTTATAGTATTCTAAGAGAAGTATTACCTTTATAGACGTTATTTACTATAACTAGTTAGTAGTTTATAATATATTAATTACCCTATTATTCGAACTATAAAGATATTATTATTATAGTACCTAGCAATAGTACTAGTAATATTTTATAAGGCTCTAGCTAATAGATATCTCTACTACTAACTAATACTAAACTTATAGAGATAGTATCCTAACTCTAGGAGTAGCTTATTAGCGCTAATAAGAAGATAACCTAGAGCGTAAAACTTCTAAAACCTAAATTCTTCGATAGAACTTAAACTAAGCTTCGAAGCTTCCTTACCTAGATAGATATATAGCTTTATATAATCTACTATATTAAAGAATATAATAAAATTATCTATATCTCTATTTACCTATAAGGATAGGCCTTTATCTAGTTCGAACTATTTATTTAAGAGTTTAATAAGAAATATATAAAAGACTAAAAAGATACTACTAAAAAGATCTTTATATTATATACTATATTTAAGAAAAAGCTTAAATTAATATTTAGCGATATTAATACTACTATTACAAACTGCTAACTAGTCATAGTGAGTAACGTCCGCAAAGATAATACTTCTCTTAGAATACTGTGAGCCTTAAGTGTGTCCGTAACTATACTAATGCCTCGAAGGCCTTCTATAGACTCAGGTCTCTAGGGTGCTTATAAGGTATACCAATTAGAGCGCCAGTCAAGTCAGTCATTTAGGGATCGAAGATCACTAGGTAAGCTCCTAAGACCGTTAGAGGTTTGTCGCTATATTCGAACTATAAAGTACTAAAGGTAGTTCTAAGTAATAATAGAATAATTAATTACGAAGAACTAAATATATACGGTAAAGACTATTCCTTATATATCTAGTCTCTCTTATCGCCGATAAGTCTCGCCTTATCGCTACTAAGTCCTACTTATCGTTAGTAAGTCCTAGCTTATCGCTAATAAGTTATTATATACTATATACTATTCGGTGGTTATAGGTAGTATATTTTATAATAGTAAATAAGCGGCCGTTTCCTATATTACTATATAACTAGATTAGTCTCTCTAGTCCTACTAGTCTTATTAGTCCTCTTAGTCTAGCTAGCCTCTTTTATCCTATTGGTCGTCTTAGTCCTACCGATCTCTCTAGTCTAGCTGGTTATTTTAGGTCCCGCTGGCTATTTTAGTCTAGCTAGCTTCTTTGTTTATTAGACAGTATATTTGATAGGTTACTATTACTTCTGCTAGTGTTTGAGGAGTAGGGTCCTTTTAGAGAGGTTATAATATTATCCTTTTCTTTCTTAGGTTTTCGTCCTCAGAAATATAAATAGCGCACTTCCTCTAGTAGGTACTTTTTTCCTATTATTATATTTTAAGTCTTTTCTGATTATATTATCGAAGTTATCGATTTATAAGAACTAACTTAGTACTTATATCGAGGAGGAAGGTTATTGATTAGTAGTTCTCTACGACTATTACGTTTAACTTAAATAAGTATATATTTATTCTGATTATTCTGATCGCTATACTAACTATATTAAAGATAGTAGTAGTATAAAGTATATAATATTTTATCCTATATACACTAATACTAAGTAGCGGCGCTTAGTGAAACTTTAAGAGGAGATTATAGAGGAGCGTTATGCTGCTTTTACAAAAGTAATATACCTTAAACGTTAGGAGGTATTGCTTTATTCTTATACTAGTAATTTTATTATATATAATTATAAGGAGATTACTAAGTTAGAGGATCTTAAGTATTATAAAACTAAGGAGATCGCTTATATCGAAAAGGAGTATACTATAGCCCTAGCGGCTAAGTAGAGTTATTCTATTTCTAAAAGGAGTATTATTAATTATAGTATATCTTTAGGTTCTTATACTATATCGTTATTAGTTAGAGAGAGTAATTAAACTTTTACTACTATATTAGAGGGTCCTACTCTAATATAGATAATTACAATAGCTAATCTATTATCTACTACTTTCTAAGAAGATATTAATTTTAACACTTTCTTTACTTCTATTCTTCTAGAGTCCTCTTTATCTTATAGTAATACTATTAAACTAGCTAGTGGTAGCCCTTTAAATAGATAATAGGTTCCTATATATTTTCTAAGATAGAGTATTTTTTCTACTTAATTAGGAGTTACTACTAACTATTAGACTATTTATTATCTAAGATAGTTTTAACTTTATATTTATCCTCTATTTCTTCTTTAAGTTCTATATTAGTAGTGATTTCGGCGTTTTTTAGTATAGGTTTAAATAATAAGATATAAAATATTAGGTAGATTCTTTTTATATTTTCTAGTAGCTTTAGTCGGTAGTTAACTAATCCTATTTTTTCTTTAATAGTAAAAAGTCCTAATTTTAGGTAGTTAAGTTTTATACTTAGTTATTTAGTTTTAATATTTCGTTATAAGAGATAGACTTTCTCCCCTTTTTTTAGGTTAGGGCTAACTTAATAGCGCTAATTATAGTATATCTTTATATATAGGTTTAGAAATTCGATATCTTAAGCTATTTATATATATAACTATCTAATTCCTATAGCTAGTAATCTTACTAATTCTACTATAGTTTTTTCGTTTTTTAGTTCTCCTATTAACTTTAGATAGTATCTATAGTTAGTAAAAAATAGTATTTCTTTAGTAGTTAAATATATTATATTATTATATATAAATTATATAACTAGTAGTAGTCCTATTTAGTTATTCTACTAGTAGTTTATATAATACCTTAGGTACTACTCGATTATCTAGTTAATTTATTCAGTCTATCTATTAGTTTATAGATAATAGACTATTAAAAAGCTATAGTAGATCCCAATTTAATCCGTAAAGGATTACTATATATTAGATATAAATAATTTATCTTAGTTAGAGGTAATTTTGCTTAGTGCTCTATAGTTTACGAAGATATATCGAAGTAAGATATTTACTATTTAGTTTATATTAATATTTTTAGTAGTTAGGATTATATAGGTATACTTAGTAAGTCAGTTAACGATTACTATAATTATATTATTTTCGTCTAATTTTAGTAGTTTTATAATAAAGTCTATTATAATCTATTCCTATAGTTTTGTTAGAGTATTTAAGAGCTATAGTTCTCTATAGGGAAGGTATTATAATAGTTTATCCTATTAATAGATATTATAATTCCTAATATAACCCCTTACTTTTCTATATATATTTAGGATATAGTAGTTATAAGTAATTTACTCTATTGTTTTCTTAATTCCTATATATCTATATATTAGTAGGTTATAATATCTTTTAATAACTTTACTTTATAATAATTATAGTATATAAATTAGTCTATAGATAAGGATAAAGCTATTATTATTTATAGTTCTATTTTAATCTATTTTTAAGATTTTCTATATAGATTTGTTTTTAATAGTAGCTTTTTAGACTTTATCTATCTAGTTATTATTTTCTATTTCGCTAGTTACTATAAGTATTTATCGGTTATAGATAATATCTTCTTATTTATTAGTAGCAAGGATAGTAGATACTATTTCTTTAGTTCTAATTTTATAGTTAGGTCTTCTACTAAGTATATTAGCAACTATATTTTCTATTCTTTTATAGTAAATAATCTTAAAATTATATTATATAAAAGTTTCTACCTATCTAGCTTATTATTAAGTAAGTTTCTTTATTATAGTAAAAAATATTAGATTATAGTAGTCTATTTTTACTATAATAGTATATTTCGCTTCTTTTAGATATACTCTCTAGACTTAGAATACTAATACTATAGTAAGTAGTTTTTTATTATAGATATTATAGTTAAGTTCTACTAGAATTATTTTTTTAGACTAAAATATAATTAGTTATAGTTTCCTATTATTATCTAGTTAAGTTAACTATACTCCTAGAGTATAGTCTAATATATTAGTTTTAAGTATAATTAGTTTTTCATAATTAAAGATCCTAAGAATTATTCTTTTCTTATATAGCTCTTTAAGTCTATAAAAGGATTCTTTAGCTTTATTGTCCTAGTTAAAGGCTTCTTTTTTCCTAGTAAATTAGTAGAGTCCTATAGTATATATTAAGTAGCTAGATATTAGTTTCCGATAGTAATTTATAAGTCCTAAGAAGCTCTAAATATCTTTAATATTTCTAGGTATAGACTATTTAATAATACTTCTAACTTTCTCTTCTTCTATCCTTAGTCTATTTAGGCTAATAGTATATTCTAAGAAACTAGTTTCTTAGATATAGAATTTATATTTCTTAAGCTTTAGAGTAATCTTAGCTTCTCTAAGCTTCTATAGTACTTTCTAATTATATTCGATATATTTAGCTTCGGTCTTAGAGAATACTAAGATATTATCTAAATAGGTAATAACAAAAACATTAAGGTATTCTTCTAATACTATAAAGATAAACTATTAGAAAAATATTAGTATATTAGTAAGGCCAAAAGATATAACTATATACTTAAAGTATCCGAATTTAGTCCTAAATACTATTTTCTATTTATAGTCTTCTTTAATTCTAAGTCGGTTATATACTTCTATAATATTATATTTCGTAAAGTATTTTACTTTTTAGATCCGATTCTAAATCTTATAAATTAAAGATAGTAGATAGCGATCTTTAATAGTAACCGAATTTAATTATCGGTAGTCTATATAAAGTCAAAGACTTCTATCTTTCTTTAGAATAAATAGGATAGGATATCTAGCTAGTAAAATAGATTTTCGAATATATCCCTTCTTTAAGTTTATATCGATATATTCTTTTAATATCTCAGATTCTTTCTATAAGAGTTAGTAAATAGGTCGGAAGATCAGTTCTTTATCTTCTTATAGATTAATCTTATAATTATATAGACTATACTCTAGTAGTATACTCTCTTTTAGTAGTATAAATATATCTTAGAACTCCTAATATTTTTTAGGGATTTATATCTCTTCTCCGGTTATATAGAGGTTTACTATTTTATACTCAATTATAATATATTTTTTTAATTTATTATCTATTATATCTAGTTATTACTCTATATTAGTAACTATACTAGCTTCTAGTTCCTTATACTATACCCTGCTTCTAAGCTAAATACTCCTTTTAGGTTCTTTCTTATAAAAGCTTTAATAACTATCTATCTCCCTATAACTAAGTATCTATTTAAGCTTTTTTCTTTTAGTCTAGGTTTTACTAGTTTATTAGTATTTATATTAATCAAAGATAATAAGTCCTTTTTACTAGTTAATAGTAAGGTTATACCTCCTTAACTATAGTACTTTTAGTATAATATTATATTATCCTAAGTTAGTAATATTAAAGTTAACTATTTTATAGTAGTTTCCTATAACTATTAGTAGGTTCTTAGTTTTATATATAATTCCGGAGTTAAGTAGCTCCCTATTAAGTCTAGTTAAAGATAGTGGTTTTTCCTTTAGTCGCTACTAGATTATATTCCTCTAATAGTACTAAAGGCTTATAAAGTTTCCGCTTAATCCTAAGTCGATTATTATCTTTATATTTTTATATATAATATTAATATAGATCTTTATATATACTCTCTACTAGGTTATAGCTAATATAGATCTAATCTTTTTATTACTATACTATATTCCTATATATTCTTTTTTCTAGTTAGGTTAGCTTTCCTAATTTATTAGTTATAGCTCTACTCCTAAGTTTAACTTTCCTTAGTAGTAGACTATATAGTTTTTGTTATAGTAACCTAGAACCGCCTATATATTATACTTAGGGTATTATATATAATCTTAATATATATATTAGGGATACTTATATAGATAGGTTAGTTTATTCTAGGTCTACTCTTCCTAAGTTAACTTATCCTATTAGCCTTTTATCTTATTACTTAAGATTTCCTAGCTATAGCTATTCCTAGGGGATCCTTAAAGCGTTTCTAGGGTTATTCCTAATATTCCTAGGAATATAGGTAGAGTTTCTAAGATCTCTAGCGTTCCTAGGATTTCGATTAGTGTTCTTAGGATACCTACGTCTTACTCCTAGGAATCGTCTAATAATTCCTAGGAGTCGATAGTATTCTAGGGACTATACTAGGTCTATCTTTGACTCTCTAGTTCTTATAATAGTTTCTTAGTTTCTTTATAGTCGATCTCTAAGAATATTTCGTTTTATTTTTTCTATTAGTATAACTTAGTAAGTTAGTCTAAGATTCTTATCTATTCCTAAAGTTTTTCTTCCTATAGAATTATTTTATTATATATATCTAATAGGGTTCCTTAGAGTCGGTTAATTTTACTATTAATATCTTATAGTTAAGACTTTTCCTAACTTAGTATTAGTAGCTTACTACTATCTATAATTATAGGTCCTTTTTAGTCCTACTCCTATATTATATAGAGTTACTAAGGCTTTTCCGGTTTATATATACTAGTTATATTATATATACCTCTTTATTCTTAGGTTACGCTAAGCTATTATAGTTTCTCCTATTATTTACTCTAATAGTCTTTTACTTAGTATCCTAGCTTTCTATAGTTAAAGTATAGATTATTATTTTTTTATTATTTCTATTCTTTAGTAAGTATTCTTACTATATTAAGCTTTATTAGTTATAATCTATATAGATTACTATACTATTCTCTAAGTTATTATTACTTATCTTTTTAGTAGTAGAATCCTAGTAGGTAGCTTTATTTACCTTTTTTAGCTTTTTATTACTAAAGCTTTTATTTATAGATATAGTTATTAAATTTAATTATAATATTAATTATCTTAGCTAGTATCTATAGCTAGTTGATTCTTATAAGTTTATCTTTAACTTCTTT
Source organism: Penicillium capsulatum (assembly GCA_028828875.1). Taxonomy (NCBI): domain Eukaryota; kingdom Fungi; phylum Ascomycota; class Eurotiomycetes; order Eurotiales; family Aspergillaceae; genus Penicillium; species Penicillium capsulatum. Next base: position 3,716,757 of record JAQJZR010000009.1, on the reverse strand, counting down.
CTTAAGTCCTCGCTCAAAGATCTAAATATATATATCTTTATTAAAGTTAAGATATAAAATAATTTATTAAAACTTAGTAGTATAGATACTAGCGGATCTAGTCTATCTAAGATAATCTAGGTATCTTTCTACTATCTAGGTAGTATCGATATCACTAAATATCAATTTAAGCTTCTTCTTAAAGATAGTATATAATATAAAGATCTTTTTAGTAGTGTCTCCTTAGTTCTTTATATATTTTTTATTAAACTCTTAAATAAAAGGTTTAAACTAGATAAAAGCCTATTCTTATAGATAAATAGAGATATAGATAACTTTATTATATTCTTCGATATAGTAGATTATACAAAGTTATATATCTATCTAAGTAAAGAAGCTTTAAAGCTTAGTTTAAGTTCTATCGAAGAATGTAGGTTTCGGAAGTTTTATACTCTAGGTTATCTTCTTATTAGCGCTAATAAGCTACTCCTAGAGTTAAGATATTATCTCTATAAGTTTAGTATTAGTTAGTAGTAGAGGTACCTATTAGCTAGAGCCTTATAAAATATTACTAGTACTATCGCTAAGTACTATAATAATACTATCTTTATAGTTCGAATAATAGGGTAATTAATATATTATAAACTACTAACTAGTTATAATAAGTAACGTCTATAAAAGTAATACTTCTCTTAGAATACTATAAGCCTTAAGTATATCTATAACTATACTAATACCTCGAAGGCCTTCTATAGACTTAGGTCTCTAGGGTATTTATAAGATATACTAATTAGAGCGCTAGTTAAGTTAGTTATTTAGGGATCGAAGATCACTAAGTAAGCTCCTAAGACTATTAGAGGTTTATCGCTATATTCGAACTATAAAGTACTAAAGGTAGTTCTAAGTAATAATAGAATAATTAATTATAAAGAACTAAATATATATAGTAAAGACTATTCCTTATATATCTAGTCTTTTTTATTACCGATAAGTCTCACCTTATCGCTACTAAGTCCTACTTATTATTGGTAAGTCCTAGCTTATCACTAATAAGTTATTATATACTATATACTATTCAGTGGTTATAGGTAGTATACTTTATAATAGTGAATAGGCAGCCGTTTCCTACATTACTATATGACTAGACTAGTCCCTCTAGTCCTATTAGTCTTATTAGTTCTCTTAGTCTAGCTAGCCTCTTTTGTCCCGCTAGTCGCCCTAGTCCCACCGATCCCTCTGGTCTGGCTGGTTGTTTTAGGTCCCACTGGCCATCTCAGTCCAGCTGGCTTCCTTATTTGTTAGGCGGTGTGTTTAATAGGTTACTATTGCTTCTGCTGGTGTTTGAGGAGTAGGGTCCTTCTAGAGAGGTCATAATAACTACTTAGATAGTAGAAAGATATCTAGATTATCTTAGATAGACTAGATCTATTAGTACCTATACTACTAAGTTTTAATAAATTATTTTATATCTTAATTTTAATAAAGATATATATATTTAGATCTTTAAGTAAAGACTTAAAGAAGAAGTTAAGAATAAACTTATAAAGATCGATTAGCTATAGATACTAGCTAAGATAATTAATATTATAATTAAATTCGATAATTATATCTATAAATAAAAACTTTAGTAATAAAAAGCTAGAAGAGATAGATAAAACTATCTACTAAGATTCTACTACTAAAAAGATAAGTAATAATAACCTAGAGAATAGTATAGTAATCTATATAGACTATAACTAATAGAGCTTAATATAGTAAAGATATCTACTAAAGAATAGAAATAATAAAAGAATAATAATCTATACTTTAACTATAAAAAGCTAAGATACTAAGTAAAAGACTATTAAAATAAATAATAAAAGAAACTATAATAGCTTAGTATAACCTAAAAATAAAGAGATATATATAATATAACTAGTATATATAAACTAGAAAAGCCTTAGTAACTCTATATAATATAGGAGTAGGACTAGGAAAGATCTATAATTATAGATAGTAGTAAGCTACTAATACTAAGTTAGAAAGAGTCTTAACTATAAGATATTAATAGTAAAATCGACTAACTCTAAGGAACCTTATTAGAAGTATATAATAAAATAATTCTATAAAAAGAAAAACTTTAGGAAGAGATAAGAATCTTAGACTAACTTACTAAGTTATACTAATAGAAGAAATAAAATAAAATATTCTTAGAGATCGACTATAAAGAAACTAAGAAACTATTATAAAAACTAAAAAGTTAAAGATAGACCTAGTATAGTCCCTAGAATACTATTAACTCCTAGGAATTATCGAACAACTCCTAGGAGTAGGGCGTAGGTATTCTAAGAATACTAATCGAAATCCTAAGAATACTAGAGATCCTAGAAACTCTAACTATACTCCTAGGAATATTAGGAATAACCCTAGAAATACTTTAAGAATCCCCTAGGAATAGCTATAGCTAGGAAATCTTAAGTAATAAGATAAAAGGCTAATAGGATAAGTCAACTTAGGAAGAGCGAATCTAGAATAAACTAACCTATCTATATAAGTATTCCTAATATATATATTAAGATTATATATAATATCCTAAATATAATATATAGATAGTTCTAGGTTACTATAATAAAAACTATATAGTCTACTACTAAGGAAAATTAAACTTAGTAGTAGAGCTATAACTAATAAATTAGGAAAGCTAATCTAACTAGAAAAAAGAATATATAGGGATATAATATAGTAATAAAAAGATTAGACCTATACTAACTATAACCTAATAGAGAGTATATATAAAGATCTATATTAATATTATATATAAAAATATAAAAATAATAATTAATTTAGGATTAAGTAGAAACTTTATAAGTCTATAGTACTATTAGAAGAATATAATCTAATAGTAACTAAAAAAAAAGCTACTATCTTTAACTAGACTTAATAGAGAACTACTTAACTCTAGAATTATATATAAAACTAAAAACCTACTAATAGTTATAAGAAACTACTATAAAATAGTTAATTTTAATATTACTAATCTAAGATAATATAATATTATATTAGGAATACTATAGTTAAGGAGATATAACCCTACTATCGACTAGTAAAAAGGACTTATTATCTTTAATTAATATAAATACTAATAGACTAGTAAAACCTAGACTAAAGGAAGAAAGCTTAAATAAATACCTAGTTATAGAGAGATAGATAGTTATCAAAGCCTTTATAAAGAAGAACCTAAGAGGAGTATTTAGCCTAGAAGTAGGGTATAGTATAAAGAACTAGAAGCTAGTATAGTTACTAATATAAAGTAATAACTAAATATAATAGATAATAAATTAAAAGAATATATTATAATCGAATATAAACTAGTAAATCTCTATATAATTAGAGAAGAAATATAGATCCTTAAGGAATATTAGGAATTCTAGGATATATTTATACTATTAGAAAAAAGTATACTACTAGAGTATAGCCTATATAATTATAAGATTAATCTATAAGAAAATAAAGAACCGATCTTCCGACCTATCTATTAACTCTTATAGAAGGAATCTAAGATATTAAAAGAATATATCGATATAAACTTAAAGAAGGGATATATTCGAAAATCTACTTTATTAGTTAGATATTCTATCTTATTTATTCTAAAGAAAGATAGAAGTCTTTAATTTTATATAGACTACTAATAATTAAATTCAGTTACTATTAAAGATTACTATCTACTATCTTTAATTTATAAGATTTAGGATTAGATCTAGAGAGTAAAATACTTTATAAAATATAATATTATAGAAGTATATAACTAACTTAGAATTAAAGAAGACTATAAATAGAAAATAGTATTTAGGACTAAATTTAGATACTTTAAGTATATAGTTATATCTTTTAGTCTTACTAATATATTAGTATTTTTTTAATAGTTTATCTTTATAGTATTAGAAAAATATTTTAATATTTTTATTATTACCTACTTAGATAATATCTTAGTATTCTCTAAGACTAAAGCTAAATATATTAAATATAATTAGAAAATACTATAGAAGCTTAGAGAAGCTAAGGTTACTCTAAAGCTTAAGAAATATAAATTCTATATCTAGGAAACTAGTTTCCTAGGATATACTATTAGCCTAGATAGACTAAGGATAGAAGAAGAAAAAATTAGAAGTATTACTAAATAGTCTATACTTAGAAATATTAAGGATATCTAAAGTTTCTTAGGATTTATAAATTACTATTAGAAACTAATACCTAGCTACTTAATATATACTATAGGACTCTACTAATTTACTAGGAAAAGAGAAGTCTTTAACTAAGATAATAAAGCTAAAGAATCTTTTTATAGACTTAAAGAGCTATATAAGAAAAAGATAATTCTTAGGATCTTTAACTATAAAAAACTAATTATACTTAAAACTAATATATTAGACTATACTCTAGGAGTATAGTTAACCTAACTAGATAATAATAGGAAACTATAACTAATTATATTTTAGTCTAGAAAAATAATTTTAGTAGAACTTAACTATAATATCTATAATAAAAAACTACTTACTATAGTATTAGTATTCTAAGTCTAGAGAGTATACCTAAAAAGAGTAAAATATACTATTATAGTAAAAATAGACTACTATAACTTAATATTTTTTACTATAATAAAGAAACTTACTTAATAATAAGCTAGATAGATAGAAATCTTTATATAATATAATTTTAAGATTATCTATTATAAAGGAATAGAAAATATAGTTACTAATATACTTAGTAAAAGACCTAACTATAAAATCGGAACTAAAAAAGTAGTATCTACTATCCTTACTACTAATAAATAAAAAGATATTATCTATAACCGATAAATACTTATAGTAACTAGCGAAGTAGAAAATAATAACTAGATAGATAAAGTCCGAAGAGCTACTATTAAAGATAAATCTATATAGAAAATCTTAAAAATAGACTAAAATAGAACTATAAGCGATAATAGCTTTATCTTTATCTATAGACTAATTTATATACTATAATTATTATAAAATAAAGCTATTAAAAGATATTATAACCTACTAATATATAGATATATAGAGATTAAAAAAACAATAGAGTAAATTACTTATAACTACTATATTCCGAATATATATAGAAAAGTAAGAGGTTATATTAGGAATTATAATACCTATTAATAGAATAAACTATTATAATACTTTCTCTATAGAGAACTATAACTTTCGAATACCCTAATAAGACTATAGGAATAGATTATAATAGACTTTATTATAAAACTACTAAAATTAGATAAAAATAATATAATTATAGTAATTATTAACCGACTTACTAAGTATATCTATATAATCCTAACTACTAAGAATATTAATATAAACTAAATAGTAAATATCTTACTTTAATATATCTTCGTAAACTATAGAGTACTAAGTAAAATTATCTCCGACTAAGATAAATTATTTATATCTAATATATAGTAATCTTTTATAGATTAAATTAGGATCTACTATAGTCTTTTAATAGCCTATTATCTATAAACTAATAGATAGACTAAATAAGTTAACTAGATAATCGAATAGTATCTAAGGTATTATATAAACTACTAGTAGAATAATTAAATAGGACTATTACTAGTTATATAGTTTATATATAATAATATAATATATTTAACTACTAAGGAAATACTATTTTTTACTAACTATAGATACTACCTAAAGTTAATAGGAGAACTAAGAAATAAAAAAACTATAGTAGAATTAGTAAGATTACTAGCTATAGGAATTAGATAGTTATATATATAAATAGCTTAAGATATCGAATTTCTAAACCTATATATAAAGATATACTATAATTAGCGCTATTAAGTTAGCCCTAACCTAAAAAAAGAGGAGAAAATCTACCTCCTATAATAAAATATTAAGACTAAGCGACTAAGTATAAAACTTAACTACCTAAAGTTAGGACCTTTTATAATTAAAGAAAAAATAGGACTAGTTAACTACTAACTAAAGCTACTAGAAAGTATAAAAAGAATCTACCTAATATTTTATATTTTATTACTTAAACCTATACTAAAAAATACCGAAATCGCTATTAATATAGAACTTAAAGAAGAAATAGAGGATAAATATAAAGTTAAAACTATCCTAGATAATAAATAGTCTAATAGTTAGTAGTAACTCCTAATTAAATAGAAAAGATATCCTACCTTAGAAAATATATAGGAACCTATTACCTACTTAAGAGGCTACTACTAGCTAGTTTAATAGTATTACTATAAGATAAAGAGGACTCCGGAAGGATAGAAGTAAAGAAAGTATTAAAATTAATATCTTCTTAGAAAATAATAGATAATAGATTAGCTATTATAATTATCTATATTAAAGTAAGACCCTCTAATATAGTAGTAAGAGTTTAATTACCCTCTCTAACTAATAATAATATAGTATAAGAACCTAAAGATATACTATAATTAGTAATACTCTTTTTAGAAATAGAATAATTCTATTTAGTAGCTAAGGCTATAATATACTCTTTTTTAATATAAGCGATCTCTTTAGCCTTATAATATTTAAGATCCTCTAACTTAGTAATCTTCTTATAATTATATATAATAAAATCGCTAGTATAAGAATAAAATAAGGCCTTATAATACTCTAAATAAAGAACCTTAGCTATAGCCTCTTAACTAGTCTAAATAGTATAATAATATTCCTTAGTAATTTACTTCTAAACTTTTACTAAATAATACTATTTTATATCTAAATATAATAGTTTCGATATTATATACTTTATACTACTACTATCTTTAATATAATTAGCGTAGCGATTAGAATAATTAGAATAAATATATACTTATTTAAGTCGAATATAATAGCTATAGGGAACCACTAATCGATAATCTTTCTTCTTAATATAAATACTAAGTTAGTTCTTATAAATCGATAACTTCGATAATATAATTAGAAAAGACTTAAAATATAATAATAAGAAAAGAGCACCTACTAAGGGAAGTATACTATTTATATTTCTAAGGATAAAAACCTAAGAAAAAAGAGGGTAATATTATAACCTCTCTAGAAGGACCCTACTCCTTAAATATTAATAGAAGTAATAGTAATCTATTAAATATACTACCTAATAAATAAAAAAGCTAGCTAGACTAAGATAGCTAACAGGACCTAAAATAACTAACTAGACTAGAGGGATTAGTAGGACTAGGGCAACTAGTAGGATAGAAGAGACTAGCTAGACTAAAAGGACTAGTAAGACTAATAGGGCTAGAGAGATTAGTCTAGTTATATAGTAATATAGGAAATAGCTATCTATTTACTATTATAAAGTATACTATCTATAACTACTAAATAGTATATAGTATATAATAACTTATTAGGCGATAAGACAAAACTTATTAAGCGATAAGCTTAGAAGATATTAAGCGATAAGCCCTAGACTTATCGTATAATAAGAGAGACTAGATATATAAAGAATAGTCTTTACTATATATATTTAGTTCTTTATAATTAATTATTCTATTGTTACTTAGAACTACCTTTAGTATTTTATAGTTCGAATATAGCGATAAACCTCTAATAGTCTTAGGAGCTTACTTAGTGATCCTCGATCCCTAAGTGACTAACTTAACCGGCGCTCTAATTAGTATACCTTATAAGCACCCTAGAGACCCAAGTCCATAGAAGGCCTTCGAGGCATTGGTACGGTTACAGACACACTTAAGGCTCGCAGTATTCCAAGAGAAGTATTACCTTTGCGGACGTTACTCACTGTGACCAGTTAGCAGTTCGTAACATAAAGCTCTTTTTACTACTATATATACTACTTCTATATTACTTACTAATAATATCTTATCTTCTACTAACGTAACCCGTAAGCGAGTGGGTCAGTGTAAGCGAGCGGGTCACCCCAAACACCATAGTTAAGGCGATTTTTTATGACTGGCTAACTTAGCAAATATCGCTTGCTATATAGTATTATCATAATTATGTACTCATTGCTACTTAAAGACCCTACTATATAAGTGTCAGAAATTTCTAAGATATTCTAGTCAAGATATATATATCTCTAGCCAGAATCTATTAGATCTGCCTATATTTTTGGTAATATAATAAGAGGAATATCAGATCATCCCTAGACGAAGATTTTCTGTTCTATCCTAGTTATATAACTTAAATCTCTAATTTTAAAGTAGTCCAATCGATGGTTGTTGAGTTATCTAGTCATAAAAAATCGCCTTAACTATGGTGTTTGGGGTGACCCGCTCACTTACACTGACCCACTCGCTTACGGGTTACGTTACTAGGATTATCTAACCTAAAGGTCCTACCAATATTAGTTATATATTCTTCTCCTACTCTAATACCCTTATATACTATAAAGCCGATAAATAGAAAGAATCTATAAAGAAGAAATTAGATAATTATAAGTATAATAGTATCTAGCGTATTATTTATTAAAAGAAGGGTCTTCGATATCTATCCTTAAGATAGATATATAAGATTAAAGCGGATAGTATATATAAGTCTTATCTTATAGTAAGAGGTTCTAGATAGGTTCTAAGACCTAACTATCTAGATATCTATATAGTAGTTATAAAGCTAATAAGTTTTAAAGTTTTTATTACTATAGTAGTATCTATAGTATAGTATCTCTATTATATAGATATTACTATAGCTTTTCTAAATATAGATCTATATAAGGTAATTTATATCTTTCTTTCTAATAGACTTAGTAAACTCTCTAATAATAATAAAATAGATTATACTAATAAATATAGCTAGCTACTAAAGATACTCTATAGACTAAAATAGATACTATATAAATAGTATTATCTAATATATAATATATTAGTCTTTACTAGATTCTATTATCTATATATAGATTATAGTATTTTTAATAAAGATATCCCTACTAGACTAATTTATCTACTACTCTATATAGATAATATCCTACTTCTATTACTAGATCTTAATACTATTATAGAGACTAAACTACTATTAGCTAGCTATTTTGAACTAACTAATATTAGTCTACTCTCTTACTATTTTAGTATAGATATTTCTATCTAAAGAGGTTATTAGTATCTTTACTAATACTCCTATTTAAAAAAAGTTTTTAAATACTTTAGTTACTAATCTATATACTCTATTATTACTCTAGCTAATAAAAAAGAGATTCTAAAGTCTTATAATAAGCTAGCTTTATCTACTAAAACTAAAGTATTTTAAGAATATATTAGTATACTAGTTTAGTTTATAATAGCTATATACTTTAATATTATATATCTAATAGTCTCTCTTTTTTAGTTTCTAAAAAACCTTTTACTAGCTTATTTTACTACTATCTAATATATTTACTAGTTTTTATCTAGTATAAAAAAGATAAACTTATATTATAGGCTAGGTCTAATTAAAGATCTAATACTTAAAGATACTATATTATAGCTACTTTATAGTTACTATAATATATTATAAAATAGATCCTATAATATAGAGGGATATAGTACTATTAGATATATATTCTTACTTACTAGTAGGCCTATTTTATACTAATCTAAATATTAGAAATTAGTTATACTTAGCTCTACCGAAGTAGAGTATATAGTATAAGCTATAGCCTACTAGGAACTTAAATAGCTATAGCGTCTATTAATAGAATTATATATAGATAATACTCTATTTCGTTGTCCTATAGTCGTTTTCGCTAATAATAAAGGAGCTATCTCCTGTTATAGAACACACTATATATAGACGGTGGGGAACCATGATCAACAGAGTTGATCATTTTGAGCCTTTTTGGTCTAGTGGTTTTGAGGTTCCCCGCACTACTCCATAACATCTCCCTTATAGAGAACCCTTCGGATTATAGACGTGCTAAGCATATCGATTTAAAGTATCACTTTATTCGCTAAGAGATCTCCGACGGAGTAGTTACTCTTATCTATATCCCTACTGAGAAACAGGCGGCCGATGGCCTCACTAAACCACTTAGTAGAAACGTATTTCTACGTTTTTTAGCGCAGATAGGTCTCTATCTTACAATTTGATACTGACTACTATTTTGGCTTTATTTGGGGGCCAAATCCGGCCATAAAACATATAAAAAACACAAAAAACATTGCTAACTATCAGTTTTTTGCTTAGATCATCTATCTCATATAGATATGATGCGAAGGGGGTGTTAGTGGTGGTCACCTGACGCACCATCTCTCCATGTATCTAGTCTCATGTAGATAGCTCTCATCCATCATCATCTCGCTCTCCATCTCTGTCTAGCCCTCACAGGCATTCACCTCCATGATAAGCACACTTGAGGAAGTCTCTCGGGAAGTGAGGTTGATAGACAAAGCCACTGAATGTATTCCCTGGAAAATGCTGGGGTCGGGACTGCCCGATGGGATAGCCCTCTCAGCATTTGCCCCGGAATTTTCTCATTCTGTATTGAGTTGTGACCCAAGATCATCGTGATTGATTGGCATTTCTGGGTCATGCTCCGACTCATTCTTTTCTATGGAACAGTGTGCGGACATCAGAGAGTCTCGAAGTGGGACTTTTGGGTCTTCGGTGCTGGACGTGGAAGGATGTGTGAGTTCATGACGTCTTCGTGGCTCCGGACAAGCGAAAACCTATACAGACGAAGGTCAGACCGTTGCGGTTGAGGCCGTGCAGGGTATTGAGTATATACCTTGCTACACCCTTGATACCTGCACATATACGCCCGTCCCTTATTCTTGGCTCTCTGGATTCTGTCCTGGGCGGGGTCAGACGGGGTATTGCGAGTTCTCATATCACGTCGCTCTCTCTGCTGCTCCAGCAACATGAGCTGCATTCGATCATCGAACCTCTTAGGCGACCAAGAGCCCGTAACAGATGTATCACAGGAATGGACCCACACCTGGCCATCAGCGGAAGAACCAAGAGACTTCTGGTGGACCATTATGATGGGGGGATACGAAAGACCCCTGGATATTGGATAAAATGAAAGAGAGGACACAGTGTCATATTTTTACTTTTCGCTTGTTTCAGGTATTCCTTATTCCTCTGGCCCCCGACTTGGTCAGGAATCGACACACACCTAGTTGGCCCTCGGCGGAAGAACCAAAGAGACCTTCTAGTAGACCATTAGGATGGGCGGATGCGAAGACCCCTTGTTATTGGATACTACCAGTAAAAAATAGAGGCGAACCAAAATAAGAAGGGAGGGCACAGGGTTACATTTTGAGATGTTCCTTATTCCTCTGGCCCCCAACTTCCGCTGAAGTTTACCTGAAAGCCTGAGCGGCTTTGAAAATCGCTAAGGGCCACAGGGCAAAGCTATTTTTCGGGTTTTGCAGGTTATGTCCATGTCTTACTGTACACTTTTTGGACCAAGTTTTCCATCCCTTATTTTCTCAAGGCCCTGACTTAAAATTTTAAACCCCCGAAGTGAGTCTCGAAATCCGGAATTCGTTCCTTTTCCGGCTCATGATGCAGGCCATCGTGCGCGTTATCTCCTACATCTTCCTACTAACATGCATAACCTCGCCGTCTTCGTACGCTGGGCCTATCCTTCATACATCTCCAAGAAATGGGACAGATCGAATATCGCCAAGATATGTCTCGCCACAGACACCCTCGTCCGGCTTCGAGTTAGATGGTCAGACGCTCAGCCCACCCCTCCCAACCGACTGGCAGGCCAACCCCCACGCCGGTACGGCCTTGACTAAAAAGGACAATCAAATCCAATATGTTGCGACATATGATCCAGAAGTGGATCCACCAAAATGGACGATACGAGTCCAAAATGACGTGTTCCACCCGGCCTTAGACGGAGTTTTCTACATTACTGGGTGGATGAAAAAGACAAAGTCTGAGCCTATTGGAAAAGGATCACAAGGCTCAGTCTTTGAAGGAACATGGCAGGACTTCGATAAACCCACACGCTCGGACTTAGCCCTTGAGACAGATGCCAACTGCCCAGAGCCCGCTGCCATCAAGATCTCGCCTGGGCGAGGTGGATATGATGCCGCCGAAGTGATCATGGATATTGGCAGTGGATACATCGTTGAGGTGTTTGCATGGGGTCTTGAAACCGTCCCTGCTTTTAAATGGACCGATAAAAAAACCTATACACAGAAATCCACGGTTGCTTTTGAACGACTTGAAGCTACAACCGAGTACATGATCCAGAAGCATCCCGACTTTGAGCGAGCATCATTTATTCGAGCACTCATGCAAGGGGTGATCGACGCGATGGATAAAGGATATATTATCATGGATCTGAAGCTCGACAATGTCATGATTGAAAAAATAGATATCCGGGGCGTGGATGCCGTTTGGAAAATCATCGATGTCGATATGTGGATTTCCGCATCGGTACGGACAGCAAAGGGTTACATGGGGACCTTGGACTACCTTCCTCCTGGTGAGTTCTCATGGTAGTAATTATTTTGTCCGGGAATAACAATGGCAATGTCTAGAGCATTATAACGACATTCCGTGGAACCCCGAGAAATCCATGGTATTCAACGCAGCAATCACGATCTATTACACCCTTCATCGTCGATTTGATAAGCCCATCACTGAAGAGATGAGGAAGGTCATCGGTGCCAATGACTATAAGCGAGATGATGATGTCCGTTGGCTGTGGGCAGCTCTGATGCCCGGTCTCAGCCCAGAGAAAGTCCTTGAGCTTTTTCCCAAGCAATATCAAATAGGAGGTAAACTTCCTGAGTGGGGTGCCTTCTGGTCATCCGTCTTATGCGAAGAGGAGAAACGAATCGGGATTAAGAGTATGTGGAGGGCTTTGAAAGAGCTGCTGCCCAAAATCGAAGAACTCCCCAGCCTCCCTGATGACAACATCGCAATGTCGTATTTTATGAGCTCTCATATCGATTCACCCAACTCGCAGATGTCGGTGGACGCCGAGGGGCAGATTTCTGTGTCCAGTTCGTGAAGATGCAGGGCTTTGTATTTCTAAGATGATTTTCCAGAAGACAAGCTAGATATTTTTGGGAGTTATGAATCAGGGCTTAGGGTTGTAGAAGGGAGCGAAGCTACGAACCGTCTAGTCATTACGGATACGTTAATAAAGAGTGTGATACTAGTCGATATAGACCGAATCGCCGCTAAGACGCTAGCAGAAGTTTTAGTGTATTTCTATATACACCACGGCTTACCAATAGCCATCACAAGCGACCGCGAACTTAATTCGTAAACGATTTCTAGAGAAGAGTGTAGATATATAAGGCCTGAAATATAAGGCTAAAGTTCTACCCTATTTAGTAGTCTACCCTTATATATTTACACTAGAATAGATAGATAGGATTAGATAGAATAGTCTAGGGGGGTATATCGGAATTAGGTATAGGTTTTATAATAGTATTATATATTATTTATTATCCTACTCTATCTGAGTACTAGATGCCTAATATTAACATAACCTATAAGCGAGTTGCGTATATAAGTGAGTTGCGTATTACGACCTCCCTAGGAAGACCCCACTCCTCAAACACCAGAGAAGTAACAAGAACCTATTAAGAACACCGCCTTAGGCATAAGAAGACTAGCTAGACTAGGATAGCCAATAGGACTAGGACAGTTAGCTAGACTAGAGGGATTAGTAAGACTAAGGCGACTAGTGTAAAGGGATTCCTTTGTCTAATATTATATTATAAGGGCTAAGCGAACCGATAGCGGTTTATTATCGGAGTAGGGTAGAAAACCTAGTGAGTCGGTCTCCTTTCTTCCTAATTCTTTAAGAATTAGGAATATTTAAAGATAGGCTATTCTACTAATTATACTTTCTCCTCCTTATAATCTCCCTTACCTAATTAATAGGTATTCTACCCTATCTAGTAGTCTACTCTTATATTTTCTAATTCTTTTTCTTTAATTGCCTAAGGAGATTATAATAGTATTTTCTACCTAAAACTCTAATTACTAGGATAATACTAAACTAGTAGTAACTTATAAGCGAATTACTTAGGAATTATTATAGTTAATTCTATAGATAGGAAACGAAATATCCCTTTATAAGCCTAAAATTGCTTAGATCTTAGAATAGACCCTTAAGACTCTTAAAGAAGAGCTTACTTATATCTACTACTATTAAGAGCTTAAATATAAGCTTCGAAAGATCTAAGAAGATAATACTTTAGATAACTTACTACCAAATTAATATTAAAATACTTATTTTTTATTACTTTCTTATAAGTATATTAAGCTTAAATACTTTAAGCCTTTCTATATATATTTTAAGATCTAATAACTTACTATATAGATTAGAGATCTTAAGTACTTTTTTAAAGTAAATTATAAAAAGTATAATATATTACAACCTCTCTAGGAAAACCCCACTCCTCAAACACCAAAAGAAGCAACAAGGACCTATCAAGCACACCGCCCTAGGAACAAGGAGGCCAGCTAGGCTAGGATGACCAACAGACCGGAACGACCAGCCAGACCAGAGGGATCATCGGGACCAAGGAGACCAGCGAGACTAGCGCAGCTAATAGAATAGCCTAGTCACATAGTAATATAAGAAACAGCCGCCTATTTACTGTCATAAAGTATACTGCCTATAACCGCCGAATAGTATATAATATATAACGACTTATTAGGCGATAAGACAAAACTTATTAAGCGATAAGATCGGAAGATATTAAGCGATAAGTCCTAGACTCATCGCACAATAAGAGGGACTAGATATATAAGGACAGCCCTAACTATATATATTTAGTTCTTTGCGATCAATCCTATATTATTACTTAGAACCACCTTTAGTATTTCATAGTTCGAATATAGTAACAAACCTCTAATAGTCTTAGGAGCTTACTTAGTGATCTTTGATCCCTAAGTAACTAACTTGACCAGCGCTCTAACCGGCATACCTTATAAGCACCCTAGAGACCTGAGTCTATAGAAGTAGACCTCGGCAAGGACCGTAAGGGACCGGACCAGACCGCGGACCGGACCGCACTATATAGGGCCTAGTCCTAACTTTTAAAGGACTATAGCAGTCCTAACTTTTTAAGGACTATACTACTACAGTCTGGTCCGATCTTACGGTCCTATAAATAGGATAAATATAGAAAACCCTATAATATTTATAATTTATATAGAATCTATTAGTATTTTTTAGTATTCTATTTTTATTCTTTATTATAAATAGTCTAAGCTAATTAGTAATAAAGAGTTAGAAGAGGATTTCTATAGAAATTACTTATAAGGATAATTTATATTAATAAAACTTAATTATTCTCTATCTATTAATTATATATAAAATCTATATTATATCTTAATCTCTTTATAATATACTCTAATAAATACCTCTAGATATTAAAAGTAAGTAGAGAGATCTTATTATCTTCTAACTTTATAAGCTAATTATTAGTAGCCCTTCTCTTCCTTAGTACTTATAGACTAAGCTACTAAATAGATCCTTCTATAGAAGTTTCTATTATAAGATCTTCTTTATTATTACTAATAGGATTAAATACTTTATTCTTTTACTTAGTATTATTCTACTCCTTTTTTATATTCTTCTCTTAGATAGAGAGAAACTTATCTACTAATATAAACTACTTAGACTATATATTAAATCTTATTATATATATAAATATTATAAAATCCTAAATAGTCTATAGTCTTAATAAGCCTTACTAATAGTAATATATATTATAAATAGAGTTAAAAAGCCTTTTAATCTTAGAGCTATTAGCTAGAGTTATAAAAATATCTTAGATAAGGCTTACTAGGATAGGATACTCTATTTTATAGGTTTTCTTTTTAAAAGATAAGTAGTATTAATTAGATAGTATTTAGAAAAATATAATATTAATAGAAATAATACTATAGAGAGGAGAATTATTAAACTTACTATTTCTAAAATATCTTATAAGTTTATCTAGAGTAGTTAGTCTTAACTAAAAAGAGATAGTAGGTCTTAGAAGTATATTAATATTAGAGATATTATTACTTAGTAACTAAGTAGGTAAAATTAACTATATTTTTATATAGTACTATTAGTAAGACTAGATATAAATTTTAAAAAACTTCTTATACTATAATATTTAGTATTTCTCTTATTCTAGTATTAAGAAGAACTTAAGTTTATTTTATAAGCCTAAGATAGTCCTAATTATATAAAGATTATTTAGAATATTATTAGTCTTACTATAATATTCTATAAGCTTTTTATATCTATATTTAAATATTAGTTTTATTATTTTCTTCTATCTAATATTTTTTTATATTAGCTATATTTTTATTTTATTAATATAAATAAATAAAATATTATAGATTCTAAATATATTATAGATAATTATATTAGTTATAGCTAATAAAAATAAAATAAACTTAAAAAAAAGATATATAATTAATAATAAATAGTTAATCTATTACTATTTATTTTTATCTATCTTTATATTAGTTAGATTAAACTAAATATAAAATCTATTAAATATAGTCTATAATTAATATATATACTAAAATATAAAAAATATAGAATTCTAATATATTTAGATATTTTAGATTAGTATAAGCTTTAGTTCTTTTATCTAAAGTCTAATAAAGCTCTTATAGTATTAGAGGCTTTTATTAATATAGACTATAATCTTCTAAATCTAAAAGATATTATATACTTAGTATTAAATAAAAAGATAATAGTAAAGTAGAGGAATAATATATTTTATTTAGAGTTTATATAATCTTTCTATTTTTTTACTAAGTACTATATCTCTAATTAGTCTATTCTATTTTTTCTCTATTATTCTATAGATTTATATCTATCTAACTAAAAAGCTTTTTAAAACTAAGCTATATAATATATATAATATATAATATATAAATAATTAGTATATAACTAAGAAGCTTAAAAAATAAAATAGTCTTTTTAAGAGTAGTTAGTAATATATTATTATTTAATATATTATTAGTAGTAATTATAAATATATAATTAGTAATTTAATACTTCTTAAGTAGCTTAAGTAGGATAGTACTTAGATAGGTACTAGTATAAAAGCTATATAAAGGTTTAAAGCTAAGTAAGATCTTATAGTAGTTCTACTTAAGGTTAATAAAATAGCTTATAACTACTATAAAAGCCTAGTAAAAAAAAAGATCTAATAATCTAATACTATAGAAAGCTTAGTACCCTCTAAGAGTATTTAGAGTAAAGAATCCTAATATTCCTTAACTATCTTTTAAAAATACTAATAGATAATCTTAGTACTAAGAATTTTAGGGATAGTTAGGGTAGATAAAGCTATTTTAATAAGAGTATAAAATTTAAGATATTTAATAAGCTAAAATAGAAAATATAAAATAATAATAAAAATAGTTAATCTATCTATCTAAGCTCTTAGTAAAAAGACCTTTTTATAAGATAAAAGATTTACCTAAAAAGAATTATATAAGTTAGTATAAAATAAGCTATATAAATAGTATTTATACTCTATTTAAGATTATTTTTCTAATATTATATATTTTACTTTTTCTTTTATAATAGATAATAGCTTATAAGAAATATCTATTTATTATAGATATTTCTTAGTACTAGTTAGTAGGATAAATAAGGATATAATTATACTATTTATATATTATCTTAGGGGATCTATTAGAGATTATAGTAACTTAGTAGAAGTATTCCTAAGAGCTAGTCTATTATTTATTTTTAAAGATATTTTATTTTATTATATTTCTATATTTAGTTTTTAGCTACTAAGTAATAAAATCTTTATTAGATATCTCTATCTAAAATATATATTTTTTTTTACTATATAGACTAATATACTTAAAAATTTAGAGAATTAGGATAGATACTACTAGCTATATAAAGATTATACTAAGTATAGATATTAGTATTTTATCTCTATCTAGGTTAAATAGTCTATTAGATATAAGAAAAAGAGAATATATCTACTAAATTATTCTTAAAGATAGATAAAAGATAGTTATCTAAAAATTAGGATATATAGTTCTATAATATATTAATAAATAATATATAAAAAAAAAAATAGTAGGCCTAAAAGTAATAGGAAAGATATATAATTATCTTTTTATCTAAGTAAAGAAATAATTAGGAGTACTAATAGTAAAGAAAATAATAGATATATAATTTTAGATAGAGCTAACTAAATTATAAATAATAATTAGCTAATAAGATCTACTCTACTATAGTCTCTATAGTCTAAGACTATAAGGACTATATAAAGACTACTAAAAGACTATAGAGACTACTAAAAGACTATAAAGACTACTAGAACTTATCTAAACCTATAAGTAATCTATACCTAAGCTATATTAACTAGTCTTAATTTCTAATAGCTATTAAAAAATCTAATATAGATATTAATAGTTTCTAGATAGTAAATAGTCTATATTTCTAATAGCTATTAGAAATCTAATAAAGATATTAATAGTTTTAATATAGTAGATAGTCTTAATCTCTAATAGCTATTAGAAATATAGGCTTAGGATAGTTATAGCTATAACTCTTATAAAATATATAAGTCCTCCTACTATAAAAATATATATCTTTATATAAATTATAAGTAAATTCTAAAATCCTAACTATAATAATCTAAAATTTAAAATTTATTAGTAATTAACTTAATATAAAGCTTTATAAAAATAAATATAAGATAGTTTTATCTATTTTATTAATAAATAGACTTAATTTATTATTAATATTTATATAGAGACTAAAATAGTATTTAATAATAGTAAAAAATATAGCTAAATTATTAATTTATATAACTAGAAAAGAAAGGTCTTAGTATAATTATGAATTTATAGGGGACTATATAGAGGACTATAAAAGACTATAGAGGACTATAGTATAGTCCTAACTATAGTAAAAAAAGAGCAAAGACCAGATAGTCTGGTCCTGGTCCTGAAAGTTAGGACCGGACCTGGTCCTTACCGAGGTCTATATAGAAGGCCTAATAGGTATTAGTATAGTTATAGATATGCTTAAGGCTTATAGTATTCCTAGAGAAGTATTACCTTTATAGACATTACTCACTATGACTAGTTAGTAGTTTATAATATAATACTAATAAAAAAAAGATCTACTCTACTATTTTTAAATATATAGATAAAAAATTATAATATTAATAGATCTACTATCTTTAAAACTTTTTACTATAAGACTATTATATTAAAAATAATTCATAGCTATATTTTACTAAATTTATCTATTCTTTTTTTTAAAACTTAGGAATTATAATCTCTAATCTCTAGATATAATTTAATAATCTATAATAGTATTTTAATAATAATCTAATAATATTTTATTATTATTTTAATAGTCTAAAATAATATTTTAATTATATATCTAGAAATAACTATATTTTTATTTTCTATTTAAAGCTCTAAATATTACTCTAAGATAAGATAGAGATAGGCTATGGCACTATCTGTAGAATCTGTAGATATTATATTATCCTATCCGCAAATTTATAGATATAGATATAATTTACTATCTATATATCTATATAGATAGTATATAGATACTATTTTAGTATCTATATAATATTCTTAGATATTTATAGATATATAAATAATATAAATATACCTAGACTTATAGCCTATTTATAACTATATAAATTATATAGTTTTACTAGTATTTTTTAGGTATTTAGTATATAATAATTTATATCAGAAGTAATAAAATATAAAGACTTAAGAGTATATTCTTATTAGGGTTTAGAGAAAGATAATAGTTTTTTAGCTTAAAATTTAGGGAAATTTAAATATATTTTCTAATAGCTATTAGAAATTATAGATTAAGAGTAAGAAATTAGCTATAATTAATTAATCTTAAATCTATTTAGTATCTTTAGTACTCTCTATTTTCTTCTAGAACGCCTCTATATCTTACTCTTTTTAGTTAGTATTTCTAGGAGTAGAGCTTTATTAAAAGACTTAGTTATACTAATTTACGGCTATTTTTACTCTATTTATATATTTTAGACTAAAGATTATATAAAAAATAGATTATTTTTATTTTTATTTTTATCGTTATTTTTATCTTTTTTATTATTACTAATTAATTTAAACTATTTAAGATTAATAACTAATTAGATAAAACTTTTTTTTAATTAATTATAGTATTCTTTTTAGTAGAAAGATACTTTTTTATAAAGTTTAGCTTAGTCTATTTAAGCTTAAAGTTTAATAAATATATCTAAAGTATTAACTCTCTAATTATCTTTAGCTTTAGCTATTCTTAATAATAATAATAGATATTATAGATATAGTTAAATAGATATTTAATACTAATACTACTAATAAAAATAAAAAAAATATTATAGATAAGATTTATAAGTATTAGAAATTTATATTAATACTCTTTCTAAAAGACTCTTAGATAAATATAATTAAGCCTTATATTTATAATTAGTATTAAAGAGTTAGGATAATTAGAGATATAGACTTTTTATTAGATATTATATAAGCTTATTATTCTTTAGATTTTTTTAGACTATAGAGTATTTTATAAGTCTATTAGTATCTTAATTAAGTTATAGATCTTAATAGGACTAGTTAATACTTAGACTATAGTTAGTATTTTTTTTTATTAAGTTACTATTTATATTATTTAAACTTTTTTTCTAAGTATTCTTAGTACTATATAATATAGTTATAATCTTACTAATCTTTAGTAATAAAAAAATAAAATTTTTTTAATAAGACTAAAATAATATAACGTAACCTATAAGCGAGCTATGTATATAAGCGAACTGCGCACCCTACCAAAATCATTAATTTTAAACTAATTTTATTTAACCAAAACGCTATTTAAATACAAAAAAAGCTATTTAGTGCGTTTTTTACACTGATTTCTCTTATATCTAATCTCAAAACACTCAGTGTATCGTGGGGGTGCGCAATAAGGTAATGATTGCGTTGTTTCTGGCTGCTCCGCTAGCGGCTCCGCTAGCTGTTTTTTCTTATTTTTTTCATCTAATACTAGCTGGTTTGTGTCGCTAGCTATAAAACTATCTTTATATAGTAGTTGCTGCGCAGATTTGGCGCGTTTTATAGTCTGCTTTACGTTGGTATTGCGTAATAGCTTATTTTGGTGCGCTAGAAATATAGCGTTATATATAGCTATCTCGCAACCCTTTATAATTTAGTCTAGCGTACGCTATATAGGGCTAGTAGGACTTACGGAGCGTTGCTGTAGTAACGCTTTTATAGATGATGTTTGTTTACCTAGTTGTTTAGGGTTTTGTAGGGTTTTTATCGAAAAATCGCTATCGCTGCTGAGGGGGGGTCGGTGTTTTGAGATGGATATTAAGGTTTTAGATGACCCAATTAGGATCTAATAGTACCAAACTAGTAGCGGCGAAGCTATTTTTTATAGTATCCGGTTTATAGTAAGTAGTATATATAGTAGGGAATTTAGCTAAGAAATCTAGCTTAGCGATATGGTTGACCCCGGTTTGTATATACCCCTTAATCAATTTGCTATACTTATGCTTCAAAATACTAAAATACCCTATATCTAGTGGTTATAGTAGATAAGATAAATACGCTGGTATATATAGAGGTATAATATCGTTTTATATATAGATTTAATCGAATTTAGGGGTAAGATAGCTACTATAGCCATCTAGTACTAGTAAGCGATATCGACCATATAATCGCAATATAGTAGCTAGGATAAACTATCAAAGTAGCCAATTTACCCCAATTTTATCGGTAGTCCAGCCATTTTAGCTTATATCGATGCCTTAGCCAGTAGGGAGATCATCTAGCTAGCTAGAGATATAGCGCTTAGCTTTAAAGATAATATATAGCGGAGATATATATCTAGATACACCGATATATTCGATACTAGTAACCTACTTACGATTACTAGGTTATAGTAGCTTAGCGCATTTATAATAGTCAGCGTAAGTAACTACTCTAGTAGCTGCTATTATCCCTATAGCAAACCCTATCTTATCGAAGTTATATATATCGTCGGTAACGATGCTATACTTCGTAATTATATCGGAAACTAGGGTAAACTACTACTGAATCTAGTTTATATCTTCGTTTTACATATGTTGATAATTATAGCGATATAAGAGATGTGTTTTTAGCTCCGGTATACGCTAGATAAGATTATATACCTATTTTAATCCGACGGTTTAGGGAGGGGTTTCACCCTACTCTACGAGTAGCAAATTAGCTATATCTCATATATAAGACTAGCGGGGCGGGGTACCTCTTATATCTATAGAAACTACCTATTTAATAAGCGATTGCTCTTCGATTTCGGTTAATTTGTGGCTATTTGCTCTAGTAGTAGCGCGATTTATATAGCCAGCGAGACGGCTATGTAGTATAGATTCGGGTATATTGAATTGGCGCGCTGTATCACATATAGACGCGATTTGTTTGGTCTGAATAGCTTAGACAGCTAATAAAACCCTCCCCTCCTACTCAGCGTTTTTTTGGCGATTTTAGGAGCGATTTGGTGGCATTGTAGGGGTTTAAAATAGTAGGGTTGAAATTGGGGGGTGAATTTTAGTGGGGTGCGCAGCTCGCTTACATACGCAGCTCGCTTACGGGTTACGTTAACTATAGTATAGATTTTACTAAATTTCTTTTTATCTATAGCTATATAGTATTTAGAAAGCTTATTATATATTATAATAAATACTATAAATATTCTTTTTTTCTAAAAGATCTTTTTATATCTAAGCTATTTTTTAGAAATCTTAAGATATCTAAAAAGTTTATTATAAATACTAAAGACCTAATAAATAATAATATCTTTAGTCTTTAATAAGATAATTATAAACTTAAAGAAAAACTTAGTAATTAAAAGAAAACAATTAATCTAATACTATTCTTTTTTTTAAGCTTAAACTAAAAATATTAATATATTATATAATATAGATTAAAAACTAACTATAGTTATTTAGTATAATATAATATTAAGAAAATAGAATTCTAGTATATATAAATATTTTAAATAGAAATAATCTTTAGTATTTTAGTTTAAAGATTTAAAAAAGTCTTCTATTACTATAGATTTATATTAATAAAGATAGTAAGATTTTAAATTTTAAAAGAATATTAGCTAAACTTAAGAAAAAAGAAATTATAAAATATTAAATCTTATTTAAGATATCTATAATCTTTTTTATTAGATATTTTAAATAAAATAAATAAATATATTTATTAGACTATTTAGTTTTTATTTTATTATTAATTAGATTTATTTTTATTTTTCTAAATAGCTAGTTTAGACTAAGCTAAATTATATAAATAATATATAGAATCTAAAAAAGAAAAATACTACTTAGATCTTAGGACTAAATTATATTATAGATATTTATTATTATAGATATTTATTATTATAGTATTATTATTTATAGTATTATTATTTATAGTATTATTAGTTATAATTAATAATATCTAATTAATAATACTATACTCTTAGAGGATCTAAAAAATAGTTATACTTAAGTTACTCTTAGTATATAATCTATAGAAAAACTTAAATCTAAGAAGAATCTTATAATATTTTTAGTCTAGGTTAAAAAAGTAGCTAATAATAGTTATAAATACTTAGCTAAAAAGTAATATTTAGTAGTTAAGTATAATTAAGAGTCGACTTTTATCTAGAAGTATTTCTAGAACCTTTTTTTATTATTTTTAGATAGTTATATCTAAATAGTACTAGATAGTTTTTATAAAAAATAGATTAATCTTAGATAAAATAAACTAAATAATATCTATTAGATTCTTAAACTTAGAGTATTTAAGGATATAAAATAGAAGTTAGATAACTATAATAAAAATAAGAAACTTCTTTATAAGAAGATCTTAGCTAAATACTTTTTAGTTTAAAGATTATAGCTTAATAATAAATATTAGTAATTAATAGATAATAGAAAAAATAAAAGATATACTAAACTCTATATTATCTAATTAATCTCTTATTTTATTAGATCTATATAATAGATATTTTTTTTTAGATATATTTTTATTAGAGAATATTTTATATAATAATAATTTAGATAAATAAAAATAATATAATAGTATTTATATATAATCTTTAGTTTATTAGTCTTTTTATATATAATCTAATTAAAGCTCTCTTAGAGATTAGACTTTTTCTTACTATCCTAATAAATAGAATTATATATATCTTTTTTTAATTTAAACTCTATTTTTAACTACTATTCTATAAATTATATTTAAGAATATTCTATCTATATATTACTATTATAGAGGATCTAAAGCTTTTAGAGCCTAGGTCTAATATACTTAAATAAATTAGGGGCCTAAGAGTATTATAAAAGGTAAATAAAGTCTAAGTTTAGTATTAAAGCTACTATTTACTAACTATTTACTAGACTAAAAAGATTATATAATTAAATGAAATTATATTTAGAGTATTAATCTAAAAAATAAGATACTTAGGAATAAGATATATTAAGTAAACTCTAATAATAGAAAAATAAAATATAAAAAGTATAGTAAAAAAAGACTTATAGTTTTTTATCTTAAATCTAAGAGATATAGATAAATAAGTTATAACTATAACTTTAATATATAGAAAAAAATAATTATAGATAGATATCTATAGAATATCTAAAGCTATCTATAAATATTAAAAATAGAATTACTAAGTTTCTAAGATTATAAAAAAATATATAAATTTTCTTTTAATTTTCTATAGAATTATAGAAACTAAATATTAGAGATAAATAAAAAATATATTTTACTATTATCTAATATTATTTTTAATAGATTTAGGCTATTATTAGTAAGATCTAATAGTTTTAGTATATCTTAAGAAGATTTATATTAGCTATCTTTAGTACTAAATATATATTTCTATAATAATACTATAAATTAATTAAAAATAATAAAGTTATAGGTAACTACTATTACTAATCTCTAAATTTAAAAAAGTAGTAATAAAGTTAATTCCATTTTTACTTAGATATATTAGTATTTCTTATTATTTTATATAGGAATAGTAATAAAGTATAGGATAATACTATTATAACTAGAATATATATATATTAAAGTTAGAACTATAATAGGCTAGAGCCTAAGGGTCATTATATATAATATATAATATTAATATTCCGTCTCTATTTCGACCTCAAAATATACCTAAGTTTCCTTTCTTCTTTAGGCTTTTTATATATAGCTTATAGCCTTACTAGATTAAATTTAAGTCTTATATTAGCCCTTTATATATAAAAAGCCTCCTCTTTTAAGAGTATCTAGTCAAAATAATATACTTAAGGAGAAGTAGTTAGTAGTAAAGCGAAAGTCTAATAATATATTAAAGGATAGTCGTTGTCTAGTCGGAACCCTAGCGAAGAGCCTATAGAGCGCTATTGCTATATAGTATAATCTTAGAAGGGATAGATTCCTAAGATTAGTTAAGCTCCCTAAGATAGATATAAAGTTTAACATAATAAATAGTTTAGAACTAAGTATCTTAGAGTAAAAGAATTACTTATCTTAAAGAACTCCTAGAATAATAGCTTATCTCTACTAAAATCTTAGCGGAATACCCTAGGGATAGTAATAAATTAGTTCCTATAGTTAAAAGAATACTAATAGTCTATCTAAAAGCTTATCTTTTTAATCTAATACTATTTACTAGAAGTATTACTAACTAGCTAATCTAATATACTACTATTAAAAATAAGCTACTAGTAGATAGAGATATAATTAGATCTTATTAAGACTAGTTTCTCTATATCTTTTTAAGACTAAAGAAGCTTACTATAAAGAATACTATAATCTATATATAATAGTTCTATAATATTAATAGACTAGAGGACTTATTAGTATATCTAGATTAGATCTATAGTAATCTAAATATAAATCTAAAAATAGTAAATAAACTTTTCTATCTCTAATAGAAAGTAAGATAGATCTTTATATAGTTTCTTCTATAATTAGAAAAAAAGTTTATAGATACTAAAGTAATAGACTAACTAAATAAAATAAAATAATAGATCCTATTATAGACCCTTAATAAGAAAATAATCGATATATTAAAGATATAAGATATATCTAATATATTTATAGAGATAATTAAACTCTTATATTAAATTAATATAAATACTAATATATTAAATATAAATAAGCCCTATATATTTTAGTATTATTCTCTCTCTAATATATAATACTATAGCTAAGATACTAACTAAATAGATTAGACTCTTATTATCTTAGTAAATATAGCTAATCTATAAATAAGATATCTATAAAATAATAATAAATTAGATATAAAAAAGTAATAAGTCTAATAGACTAATTAAGATAAAATAGACTAATACTAATAAAAAAAAAGATATTTATAATATAGATAAGAGAATTACTAGTCAATAGAGTACCCTTATCTTTTAGTAATCCTACTAAACTATTAATCTAATATATAAATAGCTACTATTATAATAATAAATAATAACTAAAATACTACTAAAGCTATACTAAAATATATCTAGACTAAGAAGTCTAAGATAAAAAAGGAGATTATTAAAACCTCTATAAGTAAAAAGACTCTATCTATAAATAATAATTTAGGAAAAGAGTAGCTCCTACTCTAAGTTATAAGTAAGAGTAAGAGAGGATAAAAGAATTCTTATAAAGAAAGAAGAAGTATCTATTTTTCTATATTAATATTAGAGTAAATAAAATTTAGTTTACTAAAGCTCTAGTTAATAGTAGCTATAATAGATATACTACTATAAACTACTCTTTAGTAGAATCTTTAGATCTACTATATATCCTAATTATACTATAATATCTTAATAAAGTAGTATTAAATCTAGGTCGAATTAATAGTATTATATACTTTAATATAGATATCTATAGTTACTAATAAAATAGAGTTTTTATATATATTATACTAAATTAGAAAGATAAAATAATATTTAGAGATCTATAGCTATACTATATAAATAGAAGATATTTACTAAGAAAAAGTTATCTTAATATTTATTTATAGTTAGATAAAAAGATAAAGTATTAGAATTATATAAATCTAACTATTAGGCTAAAATAAATAAAAACTCTTTAAATTAAGAAGATTAAGGCCTTAGGGATTACTAAAATCTTTAATAGTATTCTAAATAAGAAATATCTATAAATTAGGAAGATTATAATAAATAATATTAATAAGATATTTTATCTAAAGAAAATTATTAATCTAAAGATAAAGCTACTAAAATAGTATTAGTTATAGCTAAATATTTTTAGCTAATAGCTAATAGATATTTTTCCTAACTATTAGCTAAAAATTAATTATAAGATTTTATTATAATATAACTAAAATAGTATTAAAAAGCCTCTATCTTATAGATCTCTCTATAGAATAAATAAAAAAGAACTCTTAGTTCTATAGAAGACTTTTATAAAGCTACTAAAAAAAACTTTATTTATATAAATAAATTATTTATTACTATACTAATATTACTAATATATAAACTAAAAAAAGATATCTAATTCTATATTAATTACTAAAGAATTAATATAATAATAATAAAAGATTACTATCTACTATTATTAATTTAAAAGATCTTCTAAAATATAGTAACTATATATTAGTTTATAAAGCTTAATATTATTTTAGCTTTTTATAAAATTTAGATATATCTAAATAAAAAGTAGAAGACTATATTTTATACTTAATATAGTCTTTTTAAATAGAATATTACTCTATTTAGGCTTATAGAGGCCTTAGTGATATTCTAATAGTTTATTAACTAAATACTTTAAAAGTATTTAGATAACTTTATATCTATATATATAGATAATATTATTATCTATTTAAATAAATTATTAGTAGATTACTACTAAAAAATAACTAAAGTATTATAGAAGCTTAAAAAGATAAGATTATAATATAATATTAGAAAATTAGAGTTTAAGTAGGACTTAGTAAAATATCTTAGGTTTATTATTAAAGTAAAAAAAAAATATAGATAGATCTAAAAAAGATCGAAGCTATCTAAGTATAGAAAGTACTAAAAATACTATAAAAAATATAGAGATTCTTAGAATTTACTAACTTTTATTAAATATTTATATTTTAATTTACTAATCTTTTAGCTCTATTAATATATTTTATTTAAAAAAAAATACTATTCTATTAGAATAATATATATTAAAAAGCTTTTATAGAGCTAAAAAAGCTTTTTATTAAAGTACTAATCCTTATCTATTTTAAAAAAGAATATAAAACTAAAGTTAAAGCTAATATATTAGGATAGATAACTAATACTATATTATCTTAGAAATAAAATAATAGTATATTCTAACTATATATCTATTTCTTATAGAAACTATTTTTAGCTAAAGTAAACTATAAAATCTATAATAAAAAGCTTCTAATAATTATTAAAATACTATATAAATAAAGACTAAAGCTAAAGATAATACTCTAATTTACTATCTTAATAAACTATAAGAATCTTTAATACTTTAATAAAGTATAGTATCTATTAGAATAATAGCTATAATAGACTAGTCTTTTAGTAAAGTTTAATTATAATTTATAGTACTAGCTTAGAAAGTAAATAATATAACCTAATATACTATTATAATAAAAATAAGATATACTAAAAAGAATCTTAGATAAAAGGCTTTTAAATTATTTCTAATTAATATTTACTAAAGTAGTAATTTAACTAAATAGATTAGTTAAAAAATAGGATAGACTACTTAACTTTATAGTAATAATATCTTTTTTTAAAAAATAGAGTTTCTAAAATAAATAGATAAAAATAAGATTAATAGACTCTATATATTAGAAAGTCTCCTAAATACTAAAAGATAGAGAATATTAAATTATAACTAAAATAGATATAAAGACTAACTTAGCTAAATATAAATTAGATAAAAAAAGATTATTATATTTTTAGAAAAAGATTTAGATTCTTAATAGTAAACTATTATAGATAAGGCTTATTTAGTATATTTATAACTCTTATATTATTAGATATCTAGAGTAAAATACTATTTATTTAATACTATTCTAATAGTTCTTTTAGCTAAGAATAGCTAAAAATATATAATAGTTCCTAAGAAATTATACTATCTATAGAAGAAATACTACTTAGTATAATATAAAATATAGATTATTAAAATCTTTACTAATACTATAATAAATCTAGACTAAAATCTTAGTAGATTTTATTATAGATCTTCTACTAATTAGCCCCTAAAAAGTAATAAACTATCTAATAATAATAGATTAGTTAACTAAAAGTATAATCTTAGTAACTATAAAAAAAATAATATTAGCTAATATAGTAGAAGTATTTTAGATATATTTCTATATATATTATAGACTTCTACTAATAATAATAAATAACTAAAAACTATAATTTATTAGAGGGTTTTAGTAAATTATCTATAAAAGACTATTAATATAATACTAATTCTTAATAGTATTCTATCTATAATCTAATAGAATAATAGAATAGATAAACTAAGAAATAGAAAAGATTATCTAAATCTTTTTAGTCTATATATAAAATAATTAGGGATTACTATTACTAATAGTAATAATAATAATTAATAACTATAATATAATATTTACTAGACTATTATTATTTTTTTTTATATATAGCTACTATATAGATCTAATTAAGATAAATAATATCTAAGACCTTAGAGAGATATAAGAGATACTACTCTCTAAGAGAGTAGATAAAATATTTATAAATTATCTCTAAAATACTACTAATTAGGCTTAATTAGTAATTATAGTAACCTAAGAAATCTAATAAGACTAAATAAATTAGTACTATTAAATAGTATTAGTTTATAAACTAGATAATAGAGTATAGTTAAATCTATAAAATATTTATTTATAGAGACCTTTAAAGAAGCTTAACTAGCTATATATCTAATATATAGTCGAAAAGGCTCTAATACCTTATATAGTATAACTTAATATACTAACTAATATCTATCTAGTATTCTATATTAAGCTTATCTAACTAGCTATAATAGATCTACTTCCTTCCTAAATTATAGATAATATATAGCCGCCTCTAATAGAAGTTAATAGTAAGAATAAATAGGCTATCGAAAAGATTCTATAAGAATAAATAAGATAAGTAGGATAGAGATTATAATAAGAAGTTCTAGTAAAATAGATAGATTATATAGAACCCTTATAGGAACCTATCGAACTAGTTTAGGACTATATAGCACTTAACGCTTTTAAGTAGCGAAACGTTACCGAATCGACCCTAAACCGTAGCCTCTCTACCAGAATACCGATCCTACGCCTACTAACCGGAGGAGGGGGGGGTATATAATAGGCTAGAGCCTAAGGGTTATCATATATAATATATAATATCAATATTCCGCCCCTATTTCGACCTCGAAACGCACCTAAGTTTCCTTTCTTCTTTAGGCTTTTTGTATATAGCTCGTGGCCTTGCTAGATTGAATTTAAGTCTTGCATTAGCCCTTCACAAGAACTAGGAGTAAGTTAGTAATATAAATACTATATGATCGGCTATAATAGGTTAAATTAGTAAGATTTATATACTTACGGATAGTTTATAGATATCTATAGATATCTATTGGATATCCGTAATTTTACAGATATAGATATGGATATTAA
The DNA here is from genome assembly GCA_028828875.1 of Penicillium capsulatum. NCBI lineage: Eukaryota > Fungi > Ascomycota > Eurotiomycetes > Eurotiales > Aspergillaceae > Penicillium > Penicillium capsulatum. The sequence goes on along the minus strand of JAQJZR010000009.1, from coordinate 3,686,184 downwards.
AGTGATATCTAAATCCGTAGATTTGCGGATATAGATAGTATTATCGTATCCGCAAATGCGGATATGCCGCAGTCCAGGTAGGGCTAATAGGGAGTCCGATTAAGCGAGACAAATCGTAGGGGTATAGTAGTCAGTATAAAGTAGACAGGGTAGAAAGGAAGAAGATAGAAGAAGAAATCGGACTAAGGGAGGGGAGTCTTTTGGAGAGGTTACGAGACGGCGTATTGGGATGCTAAACCGGAAGCGGGAAAACTAACCGTATAGGGGAATTCACAGGTTCCGTCATTAGAGACTACATCACCTATGGATCGAGTCGAGACATTCACTGCTAGGCAGACTACCCTATATATCTGCTTTCCAACGTGTATTTACTCCTCTTATATACCCCAAATCTCCCAATGAAGGCACAGCGTCCACCCGTCAATATGTTATTGTGTGATCTATCATGTCCTACCGGGTGAAGACTGTACAACAGGCGTGCAACCATTTATAAGATGCCACCGTCTTCGTCCCACGCCCTCCCCTTCTCTATCCACTATGGCCTCCGAATCGACCACTCATCCAGCCAGCAGCCCTTCCACCTCGAAGCTTTCCGCGGCGGATAAGGCCGAGATTGAACTTGCAAATAGCCACGGGTCCCCGGATATCTACGTGAACGGCGAAAAGGATACCTGCTGGTATCCCTGGGCCAACTGTCTCGAACTCAAGCCACTCCGGTTCGACACTCGAACGGGGACATTTGTGCTCATGATGCGCAGCCTCGAGGATACGTGGCTGGGCAGGCATCGACACCGGGGGGCAGTGAGCGCAGTGACGCTGAAAGGGGAATGGAATTATGCAGAGTATGTTCTATGCACTTCTGATCGATTTGAATAGCTGACGAAGGCACTAAGTATGACTGGGTCGCTAGACCCGGGGACTATGTTGTCGAGAATCCCGGGGCCATCCATACTCTTCACATGGGCAAAGGAACCGAGGTGATCTTTACGGTGTCGGGGAGTCTGAGTTCCTCGACGACGACGATACCTTGACGCATACGATGGATGTGTTTAGCTATGCCCGCCTGTATTATGAGCATTGCCGGAAGCAGGGACTGGGACCGAATGATGGGCTGTGGTATTGGTCTTTGGATGTGTTCACGTGATATATACTCTAAGAGATACGTTCAACTTCGTTCCACTTCCTTCTCGAATGTGGTTTCCAAGCCGGTTTTTGGTCTATAGTGATGTTGCAAATCTCAATGCGGCCAAATGCAGAACCTGCGCCATATCCATCACCATACCAATTTTGGCCCGGTGCGTCGCAAAACTCGGGCAAGCCTGGAATAGTGGCGTCTCTTCTGCAGCTTCGGGTCGGGATTTCGGGATCCGCGGACAACGAAAGAACAGACAGCCACGACTCAACGCTAAACCGACATTTAGAGGGCCGAGAATGCCAAGCGTCGGGGCAAGGCTTGGTCGCAACGTTAAAAAGCAGCCAAATCCTGTCCAGGCATCCACATTCACGGCACTGCCCCGTCGATCACGATAACCATTGGATCCAGTGGGTCTGGATGGCCCAAAAGAGGCTTGATCCGTGGATCGAAGAACCCTGGCAACGGCGTGCAGGGAAAAGATCTGCCCAAGTATCCCAGTCAAGAAGGCTCGAGGGGAAGCTTATTTCCATGCGTCATGCTGTCGTTTTCTTGCTCTTCACTCTTTGTGTCTCTGCATCATGGCTGCTACTCAACATGTCGCGTCAATTGCCATGAGCAACGCAGCCATCGACTCTACCTCCACATCCCTCCCCAAGAAGAAGCGCGGTCGGCGAGGAGGCAACACCGCCGACATCCCAAAACCGAGAAAGACCTTGTTGTTAGATGAACTGGGTGATGCATTGGTCGACCAGCTCTACACGTCGACCACGCTGGACGACCGACTCGATGTGTCCCATCTCTCCGTGATCGACCATCTGCGACACAGCCGCACTTCTCTCACACTTTCTTCGGGCGTAAGTTTGCGGAGTGGTAGCAGTCGCACGCTCACGGGGGTCGACAGCACGCCACCGACGAGTCTCGACGATCGCGTTTCGCCACCGGTCAAGCCTCCCCCTCGCCACGATGAGCCCCTTGACGCAGATCCCCACCAGGCCGATGTCTTCTCCCTTGGCGACTTCTCCACCATGACGGCAATCCAGTCTCTGACGGCCCAATACGGCCGCGTCGCCCACATGGGCATACTCGACCATAGTTACCGTTTCTTCGTGAACAAGGCACGATCCGGGGCACTGTCGTTCAAAATTCAAAACCGCGTGGCGATTGTGGGGGGCGATCCACTCTGTGGACCGGACATCATGGCAGATCTCCTGGACGAGTTCACCGAGTACCGCCGCCGGCGACGCTGGGGAATCGCGTTCATGGGCGCGAGTGAGTCCTTCATCCGGGATGTGGCCCAGCCCCGGGGATGGGCCACGATCCGCTTCGGCACTGAACGGGTGCTCAATCCCCAAACCAACGATGTCCTGCTCGAGCGCGGCGGCAAACGAATCACCGTGCAAAATAGACAGCTCCTCCACCCCCAGAAAGGCGGGATCACGCTGGGCGTGTACGCGCCGACCGTCCACGGTACCGATACACGGTTGCAGGCCGAGTTGATCGCCATCTATGACGCCTGGCGCGCGCGGCGCAACGACGCGGCTGGTCCGCAGGCCTTCATCACCGTGTACGATCCCTTCGCCCTGCCCGCGCTCATGACCTTCGTGTATAGCCGTGACCCCGCGGGTCGCATCAACGGCTTCGCTGCCCTGCGCCGTCTCGGCGGTGGCGGATATCATATTGACCCGTGCATTGCGGCCCCCGGCGGTGCCAAGGGCATCAGCGATCTCCTCATCGTCGCGGCCATGGCCCTGCTCCACCGCGCCGGCGTCTCGTATCTAGGATTCGGCTTCGAGCCCGTCCATCTGCTTTCCTCGGATGATATCACCGGCATGTCCGGTCCACTGCCCCATATCACCCGTGACATGTACAGACATGCCTTCCAATGCCTCCCCATCTCCGGCAAGAAGGCTTACCACGATAAATTTCGGCCCGATCCACCCCAGGACTCGGGTCTGTATCTAGTGTTCCCCGGTGGTGTACCGGGGCCCCGCCATTTGTTCGCCATGGTCCATATGGCGAATATCAGTCTGCGCAAGGTCCTGTGGGCGGACTTGCGACAATGGGTCTCGGGTCGCAAACGCAAGTCTGCCGCGAAATCTGAGCCCGAGACCGTAGATGCAAAGTGTGCCGTTGATTCAGTAGACAGATGATGTTGTGTTTTTGTTTCTTCCCCCGGATTCTCCCTTTCCGGTGGCAATTGGTAAATGGCGGGCGGGTTCCCCCCTTCACGACCTGTATTATATTGCAGACATTGCATCATCGCTTGGGCGTTTGGGTCAATCCGGTTGGCATGTCGGTCTTTTGAATTGGGTCCCTGTGCTGTCAACTTACAAAGATCAACGGTGTTTCTCTCCTTGGGTTCAGTTTTCTAGTTTTCTCTTGGGCCATCGGGCTCTAAATTGACCCCAATCAATCTACTGCCTTGAGTAGTTGTAACACGTGAAGAAACTCGAGACTTGATTCGGCTCGGTGCGCCTGAACTCCTGTGCAGTGCAAATCGTGACATGCAACCTACGTACATCAGGAAAGCCGACCAAAAAGGAAATCCTTGACGACCGGCGAGCTTGAAAACTCCGGGTTCAGAAGAACACAACTATCCCTAATTAGTATCGAGACATGCGGAACCGGGATACAGGGTTGCATACTTTAAAAAATACTCCAGACCCGCGCGGCGGTTCTCCAGAAACGTAGGGCGAAATTTGTCTTCCGCGGTCAGCGTTGTGAAAGGTAGGTCCAGACGGGAAACATACATAACACACTCTTTGGAGGCAAAGCCGGCAGCGCATTTCGAGCGTGTGGAAAGGCTGAAATCAACCGCTGGCGGAGATCATCGAATTCGGAGTATCTGCTCTTGATTTAGTCCGGTGCGGGGGTCGAAATGGGCAGCACAAGGATTGAGATTCACCTCATGCGAACAACCATTGGTCCTCCCTGTCCCACATCAGAAATGATATCCCGCCGAAAGTTGGGAACTATCGCGACTCACGTCGAGTGTTTGGATGTGGCAGTTCCACACCACGTACGCCCCCACTCCCGTCTTGCCCTGCACCACGACATGATCCTCAATCTCCACACTGCGCGCCCATAGACCCCGGCTGGTTTCTGACTCCGGGTCCGTGGTGTGGTCCTCCAGTGTTATCAACGCCGAGTGTGTCTGCGAGCTCTGCGACGTGCGCGAGGTATTTCGCTCGTGTCGCTGCCAATACGGAGGGACGACACCCGACACCGGGCGAGTTCTGGGTGACTTCGTGCCACGGGGTTCTGGGGCGGGCTCGTTCTGGCTCGGATGCACGGCGGGGCTAGGCTGGGGGTCCGGGGGTGGAGATGGCTGTGACCGCGGCTGGGGCCGAGGTGCCGGGGCGGCCTCCTCAGTCGCAGGCTCCATCCATCAGATGACACAACTGGTGTGGCGGATTCTGTCAAAAAAAGGCTGTCGTCACGAGTCAGCAATGGTCCACCCTAGCTTTGGCTTGCACTGTATGCACGGTGTCCCGAGGCCAAAGGGCGACACGGTCATAGAGTTGGGGAAGCGACACGGAATCTGCATGCTGCCATTGTGGTACAGGAGCATCCACTGACCTTGGAAGCAGGAAACTCCAAGCGAGCAATATGGGGAAGATCCAAGTCACGATCTCCAAGTCCGATTTGGGTCGAGCGGGGATGGTTATGTCAGCACAAGAATGTCTCCACAAATCACGATGCGCGTTGTATACAATTTCAAATATTTGACACGATTTGGGGCGAATTCAGCTTCGTGGAATCGACTGCTCTTCAAGCCGAGTGGCACGCTAACTATGTGGAATTGCCGAGGTTGCAGCACATCTAAGACATTCTTATCTTTTCCCGGTTCGCCTCGTTGCAGCGACGACTGGTCCCAGTGGAAATAGCGGTGATACTGTTGAAAGTAATTCCTGATCGACCAGCTTACAATCAAATCATTGACCACATGGGATTTTCATTCCTCCTGGGCTGGTCTTTCCACCGTTCAAGAACTGCTTTCTTCACTCCATGTGCAGCGTCCCCAACGCACTTTCTTGTTTATTCTCGTCCCTTGACATCCAACCCATTCCTTCCGTGGATACTGAACTAGGTACTCTCCGGCTCTATTTTTATCCTCTTGGTTTTTCTTTCACTTTCACCCTGCCCCGCTTCTGAGCACCCACGCAAGGTATGTTCTAAGACATGGTGGCGCGCTAATTCACCCTTCATTCCATCCGCCTGTCCAACTTCTATTTTTTACCTGGGTGGCGTTGTGTTATCCTAGACAGCCCACTGACTTGTATTTAGTCCTTCGCTGGTCACTCTCCGCGTTCTGAACATTCCTCTCGAGCGTGATGTTGTCTTCGCTCCTGCTGGGCTTGGCCTCGGTTGCCACGCTGGTAAGCAGCCAGTCAACTGCTAGCATCAACCCAAATTCAGTGGATCTGGGTACTCGACGTAAGTCTTGAAGAATGACCATGGTGATCCATCTAATTAATGTCTTTCAGAGGCATGGTGTCAATCCCAGACATCTTCCTGTCCACTGCTCTGCCTGCAGATCCCCGGTGCCTCGGGGTCTCCTACTACCAATACTTGCTCACCGGTGTGTACTCCATGATGGCTTACGTCACAGGGACCGGGCTAACTTCTCTAGCAAACTTTGGCCTACCAATGCATCTGCAGCAATCAGGCATCGCCTAATGCCTCGGAGTACTCCCAGACCATGGCCTACTACATCTGCACCGAGGCCAACAACCAATGCGTCAACAAGTGCACCAGTTCGGCTTGCCAGGATGCCTGCCGTGCTGATCACCCTTGTGGCGCTCAGGACCCCAAGCGTGTCAACGTCACCACGACTTCGACGGCAATGACCAGCACCAGCATGCCTAGTCTCCTGAGAACCAATGAGCCTACCGGTGCGGCACCGCGTGGATCGATCATTGATATGGCTCGGGTGTATGGTGCCTGTGTTCTGGTTGGTGGTTTTATTGCGGGGTTCGCCATCCTGCTGTAAACCTAACGCAGCATGGTGAAGATCTGGGCCATCCGGTGCCCTTGGTATTATTTTGATTATCTTCCGTTTGACCTCGGTGGTCTTTTATTTCGCATTGCATTAAGCGTTTGGGCATATTTTGCGTTAATGGAATAATACAATTCACCACTGACGTTTGAATTCTTCAAATGGTGTTTATGAGATATGGAACACTCCCCTGCCAACTTAGATCTTAGCTCGAAGCTTCGTGCTGTCCATTCTTTGCCCTTCATCCTCTTGTTCTGCAACCTCGAGTACTGGGAATTCCGCAGGCATGATCCGGCGTGGGACCGATCCAGGGACGACTGCATATTTGGAAAAATCGGTGATGCCGCAATATCTTCGCAGGAAATCTTCGTCGGTATCCAAGAGTCCGTTCACCACCGATGGTGGTGCACGTAGCATCTGAACTATGGCGTCGGAAAATATTGTCTATCCCCGTTAGTTGTCTGTCATCCGTTGATCGCAGTTCGACCTACCGGCTTTCTCAAATCTTTCCTGAAAGACTCGTCGGCAACTTTGTTGTGTTGTGTTGCAGCTGACTCGATAGACTGTATATGACGTTAATGGTTCTTCAAGAAGTCGTCTTTTGGATGCTATACGAACCGATGCAGGCCAGATACTCATCACAGCCATCTCATTCCGACCTTGGCGTGTAAAGTCCACCGCAAGTCCCTTAACAAGTACGCTCATTCCAACTTTGCCTAGATGGGTTATCAACACATGATCCGTATTTCACCTCCTGGCTTCTGGTTACTTACCCATGGCATAAGCAGTCTTGCCCCGGAAGAAACGCGAGTAAATTGGCGGAGAGACAACCACAATTCGACCCTTCCAGTCATTTTTCGCAAAATGAGGCAACGCCGCCTGCACCGTCGCGTACAGGCCCTCCGGGTTGATCTGCTGCATCAAACGGAAACGCTTGAGAGGTGTGTTTTCCACAGACGACCACCAAATCGCCCCGGAGTTGTAGATCAGGACATCCAGATGGCCAAAGATCCGGACAGTCTCGTCCACAGCTCGCTGGATTTGAGTGGCATCACGTACATCCACAGCCACGGCTGCTGCGCGACCGCCCGCTTCGTGGATTTCTCGCTCGACAGTGCTGATTGTTGACTGCGAAGAGTTGGGGTCTGGCGGAAATGGAACTGTTCGGTTGGCATCCGAGGTGGTCTTTGCCGCCAGCATTACTTTTGTAGATGAGCTTGGAGCCGTTTCTGATGGCGCTGTTACTCATACCTGCATAGCCGTTTCGCGACAAATCAATCGCTACTTGACGCCCAATGCCGCGGGAGGCACCCATCACGAGGGCCACGGGTTGTTCAGACATATCGGTCGAGGTTATATATCCATTCACAGTTGACATAGGAAAAAGCCGTCAAACTATATATTAATACCGGGGAAGCAAAGCTGTTTCACCGAGCACCATGGATGGTAATCAAGATATTCAAATTTCACACTGTCATGGAATAGTCGGCAGTCTGGATATCCAAGACCGAGCCCGGTGATTTCGTGATTACTCACTCTTCCGAGGCATTGCCGGTGGAGACCTCGGGGCTTTCTCTCGACGCCTCAGGCAATAATTGGCATTCCACTTGGTAGCATTCGAGATATGACAGTAGAAGTATGATCAAAGGCTCGCATGAATCGACAATCGTCTGGGGTAATGAAACATGATCTTCCAAGTCCTGCATCCCCGGTGACGTCGAGTGGGCGGTCGTCACGGCGGTGGGGTATTGCCGGGTGTCAGTCAACACTCGATCACCGCGACGATCAACCTACCTCTCTCCACGCAGGAGCATTACACTCATTTCCTCGGCTCGATTCAAGGCATCCACAATCCTGGATTGACCAGAAATTCCAGTGAAGCTTTTGCCACTTTGTGCCTTTTCTGTTCAGCTCTCAGGGCCGGTGCGCCGCCAGTGGTGCAACGCCATGGACACCACGCTGCCTGACGCCTTTGGCCCAGCCCAAACCAGCTCAGCTGCGAGAAAAGCTTCCAGTACAGCAGCTCCCGAGGGTGATGCTGTAGATGGAGGCAGCCCCCGGATCAAAGTTGAAGGTATGTTGTCTTTGCACGGCTACCCCACCGATAAGAGATACTGACGATGCTCGGAAAGACACGCCCAAATTCGACCTCGAATCATACATTGCAAACTACACCGGTCAGTGAAGCGCAGAAAGGCTTGCTTCTCCAGCTTCAACTAACTTAAGAATCAAGGCCGGACTCGATTTAACCGTCTCTACCTCATCGGCACCACGTCCACCCTGCTCTCCACCGACGCTCTCAAGGCTGCTGTCATCGAGGCTAAATCTGGAAAAGATGTTGCCCTTTACGAAAAAGCTGTTCGTGCTTTGGCGGAGGTAGCTCCTAATGATCCAGATGCCTCACTTCACTCGGCGTGGGTGCAGGAGGTCCAGCTCTCTGTCCGGGCACAAAGCGAACGGCTGGAACAGGAGCTCCGTGGATACAAGAACAACCTCATCAAAGAGAGTATTCGGGTAAGTAAGCTCCCCTCAAGAGGTTGGCAGAAACTCATTCTTGTTAGATGGGCAATGAAGATCTAGGAAATCACTACTACAACACGGGCGATCTCGTCGGCGCGTCAAAAGCCTATTCGCGCATGAGAGATTATTGTACAACCCCGGGGCACATCGCATCTATGCTATTCAAGCTCATCAATGTCTGCGCCGAGCGTGGCGATTGGCTCAACGTGCAGTCTTATGTCTTCCGGCTTCGCAATGCCCAGGTGAAACCCGAGGATGCACCCAAAAACCAACCCAAGTTGGCGACGGCCCTGGCACTATCTCAGATGCATGCGAGGTCGTACCTCGAAGCTGCCAACACTTTCATATCGACCGATCCCAGCTTGGGCGATAACTACAACGAGATGATTACCCCCAACGATGTCGCGGTATATGGGGGTCTCTGTGCCCTTGCGTCCATGGACCGTAATGAGCTTCAAGAGCGCGTGCTCGACAACCAGGCCTTTCGCAATTTCCTGGAACTCGAACCTCACATCCGCCGGGCGATTGCATTCTTTTGCAATTCCAAGTTCCGCCCCTGCCTTGACATCCTTGACGCCTACCGCACCGACTACCTTTTAGACATTCATCTCCAGCGGCATGTGACTGCCCTCTACAAGCGCATCCGCACCAAGGCGATTCAGCAGTACCTGGTACCTTTCAGTCGTGTTACACTCGAATCAATGGCCAACGTTTTCGCCCCGGAAGCCGTTGGCGGGGAAGCCAAGCCATTCAGTCTGAACTCGCCATTTGTGCAAGAGATTGTGAGTCTCATCACTGAGCGTGTTCTGGATGCGCGGATCGACCTGGAAAAGAAGCTCCTGGTGTCGAACCAGGCCGACCTGAGAACCGACGTACAAAGCGAGGCTCTCGAAAGCCTCCGTTCGTTCAATGAGGAGGCCCACCTGCGTGTTCTCCACGCCGCCGTGGCCCGTGCCGGGCTTCAACTGCCAGCGCTCCCGGGGGTGGAGCGGAAGGGCATGGGCGGTTCGGGCAAACATCGGGGGAGTGGATTAGTGGGTTAGCCTCGGCCACTCTATTGCTATGGAAGTATGAAGGAAGGGAATCAAGGTTTACGTGGATGTAAATGAGAAATGAGATAATACCCGTCGACCGAGAGATCTTGGCCGAGAAATTACAAATGCAGTACAGTCAACCATCCCGTCGGAATCAACTATGCCGGACATGGTTAGGGTCTACCCATGTGCCTTTCTTTGTCCTGTGCAACCGCGAGATGAACTGGACATTTCATTTCTGGAGGAGATGTAACACGAAATTTCAACGCCGTCCGATCTACGGCTAACGGGTGGATTGCTGCAGGGGAGTCCACGATCTATATATTCTCCAGCAATCGCCGGAGGAGCCGGGGCATTTCCTGCTTGTCCTACTCCCTTCGCCGCTCGTCAACACCGTCGAGACGCACCTGCATCACCAGGTCTCGCTGGATTGCGCCAGTCCTACCGGTCCTACCCTCCATCGGTTTGCCTGTTCATTGGACGGTCTCTGGACACGAAAACGTTACTGTGACACATTGCACCCTCCTTATGTGCGCCGTCATGCTCAGCTTCGTGGGTCTCTACTCGAATGTGTGCTCTGATCACTCTCCTGCTTTTCCCCGGAGGAACGTGGGCTCGGATATGGCCTCGCCTTTGCCTTCTTCCGCAGACGCTATCTCGCTCGACAACGGCCCCGGCGACGACAATATAGATTCTCCCCGGCATCATAATCCTCAGTCGAGGCCTGAGGATGCGGGCGAACACTCTGAGCTTGATCGGGTTTCTCCATCCCCATGCCCCTTTTATCTGGACACAAGGCGTGGCCCTGAAGGCGACTTGTCGATCGGCAAGGCTCAACCGTCCATGCTCTCACCGATAACAACCCCTAAATCCCCCTCGGGGTCATGTGGTGCGGAATCAGAGATTACGGCTTTGCCTCCTCTGGCTATAGATTCCAACCCCCAGACTTATACGCAGTGGGTCGGCACAGAGACCGAGTATATATTCTCCCATCCACCTGAGCTAGATTCCCTTCCGGAAGCGATCAAAGAGAACGGCGCAGGATCTCCAGAATCATCAATCCAGGCTGCTTCTTCCTTGCCGACGGTCGATGATAGTACACCGGGGGCAGTCACACCTTCCACAACCTCCACGCAAACGAATATCACCACGAGTCATTCCTTAGATTCTCTCTACTCGCAGGAGTTCCAGCGCTCCGAGGACACCGGGGAAACTTATTCTGAGACATCGACTAATGGTGCGGATACATCCGTGTTCGACGAAGATTATTTCTCCGACACATCGAGCTATACAGCATCGCTTCTTTCCGACGTCAAGAACTTCACGTACGAGAACGGCCGACGCTACCACTCCTACCGCGAAGGGCACTATGTGCTCCCCAACGATGAGCAGGAGCAAGATCGCCAGGACCTGCTTCATCATGTCCGAAATTTGACATTAAACGGAGCCCTATTTCGGGCCCCACTGGGCCCGCACCTCCAGCGGGTATTGGATCTGGGGACTGGCACCGGCATCTGGGCCATTGATTTCGCCGATAGCTATCCCAGCGCCGAGGTCATCGGCACCGATCTGAGTCCGATCCAGCCATCCTGGGTCCCGCCCAACCTGCGCTTCCTGGTGGACGATGCCGAATCGCCCTGGCTGTTCAGCGCCAGTCGACCCTTCGACTTTATCCACGCCCGCGACCTGGGCGGGGCGATCGCCGACTGGCCGCGATTGCTGCGCCAGGGCTACGGGCATCTGCGACCCGGAGGTTGGATTGAATTGCAGGAGTTTGAAGTGACGCTCCGCTCCGATGACGATTCGCTGCAACTGGCGCCGACGTTGCGCGAGTTCCTCGGCCGCCTGCATGAGGCCAGCGAGGAGTTCCAGCGGCCCATGAACATCGCCGAGGGTCACCGGCAGCGGTTGATCGAGGCGGGTTTTGAAGACGTTTACGACGAGGTGTACAAGGTACGACCCCTGGACATTGGAGTTGATCAACGAAAAAGCTCACACCCGCCGCTCTGTCAGGTTCCCTCGAGTGGCTGGTCGGAGGATGCCGTGCAGAAACAGATCGGCCGGTACAACCTGTGCTCGCTCTTGATGGCCGTGGAGTCCTACTCCCTGGCACTGTTCACTCGCGTGCTGGGATGGAGCAACAGCGAGACCCAGGTCTTCCTGGCGGGCGTCCGTAGAGATCTGAAGAACCCAGCGGTCCACACGTATTGCAATCTGCATATTGTGTACGGTCGGAGGCCGTGGAATGGGTGAGTCGGCAATCGAACTAGTCTTGTAGGATCAAACTTTCCTGGCAATGAAATCCTGCGCCGCGTATCACTTATCACTTCTTTGTTTGGACACCTTCCCCCTCCTCTGTCACTTCCCGCTTTCCTTTCACCCTTCGTCAGCTTTCAAACCTTTTTCTCTCCGGTGTGACTTTCGGCGGCTCGGGCTTCTGGCTCGTCCAATCCCGGAGCTTTTGCCTGTTTATCCTCGTCCGGCGTCTAGTCTGTCTCGCTGTCCCTCCACGTGGGAGAGCTTAGAGGGAGTCAATATCATCGTCTCGGGGAGCTAGCTACCTCCCGGGTTGATCATCCGTCTATGATCTTCGCTATGATCTCCTTGGGGATCACCTCCAATTTCCCGGGGTGGATCGGGCTTGCAGCAGTCCTGGTAAGTTGCATGCTCCCCGTACGCCCTCGTTTGTTGCAGCTGCAGGACCCTACCGCAAGACCTCATTCCATCCCCATGTCAGACCCGCGCTAATAGGTTCGGGTATGGGCCAGGTCTCACTCGGGTTTCTCGCTAGCTGCCTCTATGAGCTACGGTGGTCGCCGCTGTCCCGCTTCCCCGGTCCAAAGCTCTGGGCCGTCTCTCGTATCCCCTCGCAGCTATCCGTGGTGCTGGGGCGTAATCATTTGGACATCAAAGACTTGCATCAACGATATGGCCCGGTCGTTCGACTCAGCCCGAATGAACTCGCTTTCAACACCCCGCAGGCTTTTCGAGACATCTATGGTTCTCGGCCCGGGGGCTGTTTCCCCAAAGATCGAAGTCATTACATGCCCCCGGCCAATGGGGTAGATCATCTTGTCTGTGCGGTCAGCAATGCGGTGCATCTCCGTCAGCGGCGGTTACTTGCCCACGCGTTCTCGGACCGAGCCCTTCGAGAACAAGAGGGTCTGGTCGGAGGCTACATCGATACCCTCATCAACAAGCTGCGGGAGGAGGTTGCCAAAAAGTGCTCGGTAGTGGATATCAAGTCATGGATGAACTACACCTTTTTTGATATCACCGGGGACTTGATGTTCGGCGAATCGTTCAATTGTCTCAAGGACCAGCTGCTGCATCCGTGGATCGAGCTGATCTTCAGTTCAATCAAAGCCCTTGCTGTCATGGGAGCAGCCCGACAATTCCCCGTGGGGAAGTATCTGCTGAAAGCTCTGGTCTCTCCCGAGGACCAGAGGAAGGCGCAGGAGCACTTTGACCTAGCGGCACAGAAGGTAGATCGTCGGTTGGAGGCCGATATCGCTCGGCCGGATTTTATCTCTGCGCTTTTGCAAAATGGGCTCAGTGAGGAAAAGGGACAATACCGCGATAATGCACGCATCATGAGCCGTTCCGAGATCCACTCGAATGCATTCATGTGAGTACTCCTCTCCCCTCGTGGGGTCGTAAGAGCCCAACTGACGAAGTACCAATGAACAGCCTAATTGTGGCGGGGAGCGAGACCACCGCGACACTTTTGTGTGGATGCATTTACTACCTCTGTACCAACCCGCGTGTCATGTCGAAGCTCGTGCATGAGATCCGGACTACCTTTCTCAACGAGCGCCAGATCCGTTTCCGCAGCTGCGCAGCCCTAGAATATCTGTCGGCCGTGATCGAAGAGTCCTTGCGCCTTTATCCGCCATTTGTGACGAGTCTGGCACGAGTCGTTCCTAAGGGTGGGTCGCTGGTCGATGGCCATTTCGTACCTGAGGGAGTAAGTTACTACTCACAATATTGGAGTCTCTTCTAAGACTGGTTAGGTCTTGGTTGCTTGTCACCACTACGCTTCCTATCGTTCTCCGTCCAACTTTGCTTGGCCCGATGAGTTCATTCCAGAGAGATGGTTGGGGAATGACCCTCGCTTCGAGCATGATCGGAGGGATGTCTTGCAGCCCTTCAGTCTGGGTCCTAGGAACTGTCTGGGCAAAAAGTGAGCTTAACAACCCGCAGAAACTTGTACAATACTGTGCAGCATCCAATCGCTAACCTCGTAAAGCTTGGCCTACTCCGAGATGCGGCTTGTGATATGCAAGCTGCTTTACAACTTCGATCTAACCCTTCAGCCCGAAAGCGACAACTGGACCGACCAGAAGGTGTACTTCCTCTGGGACAAACCGTCTCTGATGGTGACACTGCACGACCGCTTCCCGGGTTCAGATCCAAACAAGGTCAAGACCAAGTAGGGACTTTCTTCCATCGATGTTTCATTCAGGCTGGGGTAAGTCCAGGGCCGTATCCTTATCCACTTACCATGCATCTCCGCTCGTTGCTCTTTCCGACCTCAGTCTTGACCTTGCTTCGATGAGAATCGTTCAGGTGTCATGGATTTTAGCTTTCTTTTTCTCCGATCGTATGCCGGCAAGGGTGGCGTGCCTTGCTTCCGTGGGCGTTGAAGCTTCATTGCTATTGGGTGGCGTCGTGAGGACTGCATAACATAGCAATTGACATATCCTACATGGATCAAGTGCTCAAGTATTTGCAGAGCAGAGCTCGAGATATTCCGCTGTGATAGCTATGATTGATATACCCAACATCGAATGCCCTTCGCAGTCCTCGAGTCCAAATCCTGACGAGATCCTCACGTCATTCCAACCAAGCCAAATCATCTCCTCAAACTACAGTCCATATTGCAATTCGCATCCCAACTACACGTGCATACTTGTCTTGCTTCTGGAATATTTCATCCATGGCTCTCGCCATCCAAGCCGCCGGTCTTCTCCACCAATATATCTGGTCCTGGCTCCATCCAACACCGAGTAAACGACCCGATGCTCTGAAACTCGGCGTCATCGCCGAGAGCTACCTAGATCCCGCGACAAGTAAGTCTATATTATCGTTGTTGTGTTGTTACGATTGTCTAAGCTATCATACATTCTCTCAATCGAACCTGGTCTAATCACGCAGTCATTCACCCCGCAAACTCCCATCCCAGTCTCATCTTGCACGCTATATCCACGCCGACAAAGCATTGCGCCGACTCGCTCCGCTCGCAATACCATTTCGCTGTCGCGTACGGCGCACATCACGATCTCATCGATGATGCCGCTCTTGACGCGATCTTCGTCTCCGCGCCTATCGGTCTTCGCTACGCCCTCGTGAAAAAGTGTCTAGAGCGCGGCAAACACGTTCTCTGCGAAAGTCCCGTCGCGGCGAATGCAGCCGAGGTCCAGGAATTGGTCCGTTCGGCGGCTGAGAAGAGCCTCGTGTTGCTAGACGGGGTGTGTATTATTTCCTATTTTTGTCCGGTGGACGATCACGGGCTGGGTTATATACATGGCGAAGTGCAACGGGCGAGACTGATATCTGATATCTGATCTTGTCCAGGTCCACTGGCATTTTCATCCGGCTACGCATGCCTGGCGCAAGATTGTCGATGATCAGGAATACGGCCGAATCATCCGCACCGATGCCTCCGTGTGCTGTACACCGGGTGTTGTGTCTACGGATGAACGATGGCGCTTCGATTTAGCAGGTATAACCCACCATCCCTCTGGAATGCTGCTGTCGTTGTTCCAAGGGCATGAAGCTTACTGTCACAGGCGGTTCGACGATTTCCCTCCTATCCGCACTCGGAGCAACGCGGTTCGCTCTCCACGCGACAACCCCGTCCACGCTGCTCTCCGTCACGGCGAGACTGTCCCAGACCGATCCGCGCGTCGATGCCGCTCTATATGCACATCTGATCCTCGAGGATCCGCATAACAATCCCGTCAACTGTCGTGTGTATACAGATCTGGCGCGGCCGTGGGCTGTGGGCGTCGTGCCGAGAGTCTGGGAGGTCCCGATGATCCAGGTAGAGACCGAGAAGGCTGTGATCTCATATTACAACTTCCTTGAGCCGCATCTATATCACACCATCGAGGTGGAGGACAAATCGACGGGGGAGACGGCTTATCGGAAACGCTATCAGGGTGGACCGTTGTGGGGCAAAGTCATTGTGTCGACTGGGGAAGAAGGGGGTGTGGGCGGGTGGAGTAGTTATCGATGGCAGCTGGAGGCGTTTGTTGACGCGGTGCAGGGCCGAACACCCGCTTATTGGGTTGCGCCGAGGGAGAGTGTATGGATGATGGAGAGTGTAGATGCGGTATATCGAGCGGCGGAGTTGCCGGTGAGAGAATCTGTCTAAGTGACACTGAAAAGGAAAAGTGTGTACAAGACAAATAATGAAAAATGAAGAAAATAAAGGGTCAAAATTGGGTGTAAATTGTATACACAAGAAATACAGGAGCCGGCGCCATGCTGTCGTGGAGAAAGGTATC
The DNA here is from genome assembly GCA_028828875.1 of Penicillium capsulatum. NCBI lineage: Eukaryota > Fungi > Ascomycota > Eurotiomycetes > Eurotiales > Aspergillaceae > Penicillium > Penicillium capsulatum. The sequence continues at coordinate 3,669,984 of JAQJZR010000009.1, read as the reverse complement.
AATCATTAAGAAAATATAAGATGTGTACATATATATGCCGGGGTATACATGATTTACATCCACAAGAATGTGACAGAGCCCCAATTGCTCAAGTGAGCACCCAGACTCATCCCAATCGTCAAATTAAAAGGCGCGAAGGGGTTTAAGCCAGAACGTAGGCTAGCAGAGCAGCACCACCAAGAGCCCAGCTGTTGCCAACCACGGCGGCAGCGCCGGCGGTAGCCGGGGTGGAGCTCGAGGGGGCAGCGGACTCGGTAGTCGCAGCAGTACCGTCGGTGGGACCGGCGGGGGACGCCGCGGGCTGGGTGGCCACGGGAGAAGAGGCCACCAGCGGGGTGGAGGAAGCAGCGGTCTTGGATTTTCTTCCAGCGTAGGACGAAACTGGCGTCGACGACGACTTGGGGGTCGAAGTGGGAGTCCGGGTCGAAGACGGGGTCGAAGTGGGAGTGGAAGTGGGAGTGGGAGTGCTGGTGTGGCACTCGGTAATGGTCACCGGCTGCCAGTTGATATGGGACTGGGCCAGAGTGTGCTGGACAGTCAGGGAGCCGGAGGATGCAGAGCACGAGGCCGAGGTGGTGCCGGCGACGTTGCAAGACACGAGAGCGGTGCTGAGAAATGTGAGAATCGTGGTTGGGCCCGCATAGATTCGTGACAACTTACTTGCCCTTCTGGTCAACATCGACCAGCTGGTACGCGGTTGGGGCCGCGGTCACAGTCAAACCACCCTGGCCAGTGATCTTGCAGGCCTTGTTCGTGGCCTGAGGGCAGCTCACCACGTAGGTGGTGGTATCGGCTTGCTGCGATGGCTGTTAGCTAGGTCCAGTTAGGGGTACGGGGAATGGCAGGGTGATTGCCAATTTCATCTGACACATACCGAGCCGATCACGCTGGCGTGAAGATCATGGCCCTGGTAGCCCGGCAAGAACAGCGAGGTGGTCTTGCTGGCGGGAGCAGAGGTGGTGCTGGCGGTGACAGCGGTTGCGCCGGTCAGGATAGCAACGGTGTGGAAACGCATTGTGATGGACTGGGTACAGGCGGGAAAAGAGCGGACGCTGTATAGGTAGGATCAACTACCGAAGATAAATAAAAAGAGTGACTAGAGGAATTAACGAGAGACTGTGGAGAAGGAAAAGCGTCGCGCCTGTAGAGGGATGAAGAAGAAGGAAGGAAGAGTTGGGGGGGGAAAAGATGAAAAGCGCCAACACCAGTGCACCGTACTAGCCGGGCGCGCCAGTGTGACAGGGCAGCAAGAGGGGCCGGCGGCTCATAGTTTGGGTCAGGCACAGGAACACGAAAGGAACGAGCCCCAGGGGTTCGAAGATTGTGGTTGGATCACAAGGAAAAGGGGGACCCTCGATGGATCCCGCTAGGCTGGGTAGGGTTTAGAGCCGCCCCGGGGCGTTGCCGATTCTGGAAGGATGCTGATCGATCCTCATCACACCCGAGGCTGGACCAGCTCATAATTTTCTGTCTGGAATTTGGCTCGGGTCTGGAGCCAGGAACCTGTAAATGCAAATTAGCGCAATGTTTTCCAAGGGAATCCAAGGGAATGCGGAACCACCTTGTCTCTTCGTCGCTTGCCCCTTGACCCTGCATGCCCATCCCCCTGCAAGTTCACAAGCGACAGCGCGACTAGTGATTTGATCTCAATATACGCTACGGATGAACAGACCAACGGGAGAATGGATAAATGTGGGGAAATCCTGGGCCTGGACCCCGGGGCGCATTTCCCATCACCCGCGCGAGGCTGAAACGGCCCCTAGATCTTTAAAAAGCAATCGTGTCACCATATTCACATTCCTTCGCCCACGGTGGGGGCCATGCGATTCATAATGCCACACACAATTCCCGTGACGAGCAAAATCCCGTTGAAGATGGCCAGGATATAAAAGGGAGTGCCGGTGGACCAGACATCAAATAACAACCCCCCAACCTTGGTGAGCAGCAAAATGCCAGCTCCGCCATATAGCGAGTAGACGCCGGCGATGGAGCCCTTCAAATCTGAAAGATGCTCCAACTGTCGGTTGACCGACCCAGTCAGTAGGGCCTGCCCTTCGCCCGACTCGGCCCCCTCCTGCTCGGGGCCTTGTTCATCGTAAATCTTCTGCAATGTCTCGTTGTCCAGACCGACCCGCAATATGCCATTACTGAGCACCGCCAGACTGCACACAATTGACCCAATCTGACTGATGCCAATCAAGGCCATCACGACAAACACGCCTGCGTTGCCTTCGGGTTTCTTGTACTGTGGATTGGGCAGCACCGCAAATGCCACGTATCCGACAACGCCTACCAGGGCCGCGGTGAGCAACGGTACGTTGTATCGCCGCGATTTGTCGGTCAAATATCCAAATGCTGGAGCGGCAATGAGAGCAATCAGCTGGGAGACCCCGGTCAATATGGAGGCCAGAACGTATGCCCGGGGACAGGCTCGTTTGATCTCCCCCAGACCGGATCCTGCGCCCGGTTCCTCGTCCTCGTCACATATCCCCGATGCGCGGAAGTAGTGATTGACGGCAAGGGGGATGAACAATGAGATCCCAACGGATGAAGCTCGGGCGACAAACCCTCCCACGTAGCCTAGCCCGATGCTGCGATTTCGAAAGCCCAGAACGAGCGCGGTAGTCAATTGTTTCCAGTATGGCATGTGAGTGGGATGTTCATCTATCTCATGCGAAGGATGCACACGCCTCCACAGCGCGCTCCACCCCTTGGTCTCTTCCCCGGGAAGATCTCGCAGGCCTATGAAGCTGGCCAGACTGATAAGAACGGCCACGCCCGCGACCAGGTAGTAGCTGCGCTGTAGGGCCTCGGATGGCGAGAGGCCCATTTTTTCGAACCGGGCAGGAAGCGGTAGAAAGCCACCCAGGGAAACTAGAGCACCGCAACCCGCAAACAAGCCAACAAACCCTGACAGTCGGGCAGATGGTGAAGCACGAGGGCCATGGCTGTTCATCTCGGACTGGTCATTCTCATTACTTCCGGTCTGCCCGGGTGTGACCGTTGCCTCTGAAGAGACCGACTCGCGATACACTTGAGATCGAAGTGCTCCGCCCGTCACAGTGGGCAAGACCGCGGTTACCATGGTTGAAACGGCCGAGCCGCCCACGCTGAAGAACAACCTCCCCAGAAGAAGCTGAGGGTATATATTTGTGGCCTGCACAAAGAGAACTAGAGAAAGTGCAATGATAGCGTAGCCGACGGTGCAGACCTAGATTCATGAGCAAGCTGTGTAGATCGGATACACGCGGGGTAGCTTACATGACGCACGCCGATACGATCCGAGAGAATACCCCAGAGTGGACACGCGGCCAGGGCCAGTAGTTCGTCCGCAAAGCTCAGGGTTCCCACGGCGTCCCCTTCGCCGTCGTGTAATCCAATCAAGTCCGTCACCACGAAGGAGACGGAGGAATTGATGAAGACTAGAAATGCGATGGAGAAGGGGCAGACAGCCAGGAGATATGTCAGGGTCTGACCTCGCGAGGCAGTAAACAATGCTGGAGAGGAGGCCATCACGATGGACTGAGCATTCCTCTTGATCAGTCTCAGGGATCGAAGATGATCGCAAGAAGCACGAACAAGATCGGGATCGGCGAGTCCAGCTGCGTAACCATCGGTGGGGATGTCACGTGTCGATCAGATAAACACAGATCTATATATACATCAACACGGTGGCCCCGATTCTCAGAGAAAAGGTGTCTGTTTGTGATAGATTTCTGTACGCGCAGGGAATTAGTATTTACTAGTATCGCCAGGGACTCCATCTCAATGGAAGACTATCAACAAAAAGGCTTTCATCAATACTTGAGGTTGCCCGCAAAGGACTATACTGAATGTCAAACACCTCTTATAAGGTTTAGGTATCACAATATTCAATGTAATATCATGCTCAGTTGACAGCCTTGTTGATCCTGATCTGCTCTGTCACGTTACTAAAGGAGGCAACCGTTCGGGTTATGGCCGTGGCCATTGCCAGCCATGGCTATCAATTTATTTCATGGAAATTTTATTTCATTTCTTTCAATTGTTCATTTTATTTGATGCAGTACATACTTAGCTACTTCAATGGTACCTTGCCAACGTCGGAATGGTTAGTCACAGCTTTGTCGTAGCAGGGCGGGAGAATTAGAGAAAACACTTGTAAAATCAATGTAAACTAATGTTGAGAGATCTCTTGTTTTTCTTTCAAGCTCTCAAGCTCTGGATCATGTATACGTTTGATAATTAATTGTGGTCATCGCCCGTCTAAATTCCCAATATGGCTGACGTAAGGCGGAGCGGAGACATGGCCCGTTGTAAAGCTGTCCAGATCGGCTATACTCCACGTCCCCCGGTGCTCGCGCGAGTTCCCCCTTCCCCCTTCTCTGATGCCCTAGGATTCGCGTGCCGTTTTCAATCGCCATGAGACTGGCTGCATATGCAGGGGTACGTTGTCCTAGATCCAAGGCAGCCCCTCGATCCCCGCGAAGCTAACCCCGACCTAGGCCTCGGTGGCCCTGGCCACTGGTGTGTTCCTGAAAGCAGTCCACCAACGCGCAAACTTCTACGCTGCCTGTGTCTATCTGTCTCAGAGTAGTGCGAACCTCATGGTAAGCCTGATGATCTTCCCTCGGCCAGACGCCTGGCTTTCCCGCTGTCACCGGAACCGGTCTGACCGATCATGCGCGTGATTTTAGATACTCATGAACTTATGCCTCCTCGTCGCCGGCTTCCTCCTCTTCTGGGTTCAGCGGCTGCTGTACGGGCCCTTGCGCCCGATCGAAACCGAGCAACTCTACGAGCGGGCGTGGTTCGCAGTTACTGAAACATGCCTGGCAATGACAATCTTCCGGGGAGAGCTGGGCGGGTGGTTTCTGGTCATGTTCGTCTCTCTCTTGGTTGGCAAGGTCTGGGGCTGGATTGGAGAGGGCCGGGTGGAATATCTGGAGCAGCAACCTCCCGCCAATCCCCGATTGTTCCATATTCGGCTGGCTGCCTCCCTCGTCCTCTCCGTCCTCTTCAACGCATTCATGCTCCGATACTGTATCAATACAGTGGTCCATCAGGCGCGCCCTGATATGATGGTGATGTTCGGATTCGAGTTCGCAATCCTGACCATCCTCTCAACTTCGACCACTGCGCGGTATGGGATTGCGTTGGTGGAGATCTACATCACTCGTCAGCAGATCAAGACCAAGATGGAGGAGCGGCGATCGGAAATTCGCGCTGCTCGAGATGAGGCGATCCGAGAACACGCTCGCCGGGGTGAAAGCTCTTTGCCGACCGATCTCCCCAATGAGAACGATGTTAATGAGCTCGAGATTGACGTCCCCGGCTGGGAGGAAAAGGGCCGATGGGTGTTCTACCTTGACCTACTGACGGACTTCGTGAAACTCATCGTCTATCTGGTTTTCTTCGCGATTCTCCTCGCTTTCTATGGCTTGCCGATTCATATCCTGCGTGACGTAGTGGTCACAATCCGTTCCTTTGGCCGCCGAATCATGGACTTCCTGCGGTACCGAAATGCTACCAGAGACATGAATGAGAGATACCCAGATGCTACAGCAGAAGAGGTGGCCCAGGAAGAGGTCTGTATCATCTGTCGCGAAGAAATGACACCGGCTCAGCCCACGCCCGGGGCGCCCGCAGAGGGTGAAACACCGCCGGCGGCAGGTGCAAGACCTGTGCCGGATCGTCTGCGCCCAAAGAAACTGCCCTGTGGGCATATTCTTCATTTTGCCTGTCTCCGGAGCTGGCTAGAACGACAGCAAAATTGCCCAACTTGCCGACGTCCCGTCATCGGACCCGCGAGTGTTCGAGGAGCAGGCGCTGGCGGAAACAATGCTGCGGGAAATGGAGTTGGCGGAGCACAGCCTAATGGAGCTGGGAACCAGGCACCTGGCCAGCCCGGGGCTCAGGACGAGGGGGCGCCGAGGGCCCGAGTCTATCAATTCGGTCCATTCCGCATTGGATTTGGAGCAGTGCGTGGTGATCTTTTCCAGAATCTTCATCAACAAATTCATCAAGGTAATGCACCACCCCAACCAGCCGTCAATGCCAACCCCCAGGGAGCTCGGCAAATTGGGCTCGGGTTCGGATTTGGTCGTCGTCCGCCGGTACCAGTGCCTGCACACGGAGCTGTTCCAGCCGCTCCAGGCCAACCCACTGGAAGGTCTATCTCCACAGACGTACACACGCAGCTGTCACATATCGAGCAGCAAATCACGCAGGAGATCGCTTCTCTCCGGGCTGCCTCGGAGCAGCTAGACCGCGTGCGCTCTTTTTATACGGAATTGAACCGCCTACGGTCACGGCAAGTAAATAATGCTGGTCAGTCAACTGCATCCTCGAGTGGTGCGCGGGTTTCATCCGGTACCTCGTCTGCCACACCTCGTCGTCAATTTGTGCCAGCCCTAGGCACACCGCCCATGGCCTCTGGGGATCCTCGCCTGCCGGAAGGGCTCAATCTCCCTGCGGGCTGGACCCTTGTCCCGCTTCAGGCCACTAATCACCAGCTAGGGAGCTCAACACACGGTGTGGCTCCTACGCCGACCACATCCGACCTTTCCCCGACGCCCACACAAAATCTGTCTCCTGCGCCTGCATCCCATGTCTCGCCCACTCGGAACACTAGTGAGCAAGGTATTCAAAGTGGAGAGGGCATGATTTTAACCAATGCAGCCACCACCGATACCCCTACCCTGGTGGCAAATCCAATGCCCAGTCTGAATGCCTCTGTGATGCCATCATCGACGGAAAGCCATCCGGAATCGCCTTCACAAGAGTGGACAGATGTTCAGTCCGACCAAATCTCGGATGCTGGCCCATCCGGCCTCCCATCCTGGGGAAGCAGTGCACGAGTCACACAAGATACTGGCGAGGCTGACTCTTCAACTGCCGAGACTCAGACCAAGGGCAAAGGCCGTGCCGCCACAGTAGAAGAAGCGGTTGATGAACAGGCCGAGTCCTGAAACCCCCAATGTCCGATACACATGCACTCACATACCCATTTGTACTTTTTGAACCTTTTCCTTTTCGTGGTGGAGGCTTTTCCCCTGTTCAGATTCCTTCCCATCCTCGAGCACAGCGTTGCATGGCGTTTTATTCAGAGAAAATATCATACCCGGCACCGAATTACCCTTGTACCATGATATAAGTTCTTCGAGTTTCTTGTATGCGACATACTCGACTGATTATGATAAATGATTACTGTATGCCATATGCTCTGCAACCAAGGTAGAAGTTGGGGTTCATTCATTTGCCTGCGGTTTTCAGAAAACAGGTCAATCAGTCATTTGAGTAGAGACACATAGTTCACTTTTTGTATTAATCACAGGGTTCACGTAGTATTGTACACATCCTTGGACAGGAGTATCTATTGACAATGCCAAAACATCACACCGTCGAAACGCCCAATAGAATACATGCAATGAGACGGCTCCGCCACGAGGAGTAACAAGCAAGAGGCCAGTCTTTGATAATATTGTACACTGCGGCATGCATGCATGCCACATTCAAGTCGATGTTATTTTCATTCCGGGGTGCCGATGAATCTCAGCACGAATTCGTACACGCCGAGCGTGATGATTGCCGAGGGGATGGATCGTGCCATGTGCGGCATCAGGCCTCCGTACAGACCTGCCATACCCTCTTCCTTGGCGATGAGTCGGAAGCACTGTGCCAGACCCGTGTATTTGGGGACACCGTTTTCGAGTGGGGCTTGGCGCAGGCGAGTTCGGATGACCTAAAAAGGAAGTGATGTTAGGACCAGGCTGTTATACCAGTGAAAAAAGGGGGCGTGGCGTACCTCGTGCGGGTATGCCAACAGGGCAGCGGCAAACTTGGCAGATCCCGCGGCACCGGTCGTGCTAATCCAGCTCGTGATCTCTTTCTGTGTGGGCGTCTGCTTTTGATCTGACGGGCCGAGGGACTTCTGGAGGATGACCTTCAACCGCTCGTACAAGACCAGGTGAAGCGCAGTCTCGACCGAGCCGAGATAACTGGCACTCAGGCCCTTGTATAAACCTCTCAGGCCCTCATGCCGAAGCACTTGTTGCACACAGTCTAGACTGTTGCGGTAGCGGCGCGTTCCGGTAGTGGTTTGGGCCCGGTCGAGTTGGAGTCGGGTCTTGACGAGCCAGATAGGGTTGGTGGCCGTGGCTGTCGCAATGCCTGCAGAAATGGCTGCTTGTGCATGGATAAGAGTTGAGTCTTCCCCATAGCCTAGCATTTGGGAGCCGATACGCTTGCAGTTGCCGTACACATAGAATTTGATGGCAGTGGCAGGGACCACGCCAGCCAGACTTGGGCCAAGGCCACGGAAGAAGGCCTTCCAGCCCTCTGCTTTGTAGATATTGCCAATTATTCGAAGAGTTTTATGATTTGTCTTTTGTGGTATAATGGGACCAGGGGCTGAGGTAGATGTTCGGGAGATCGGTTGGTAGAAGTCAGATTGAAGACGGGTGCGAAGGACATCAAGGGGAGAGGTTGATATGGCAGTGGCAAATCCACCACTCCTATAGAGCAGTTGTTAGAGGATGCATTGGAGAGATGCGACGTGTAGAGAACCAAGGAATAACAATCAAAAGAAAAAAAAATTGACTTACGCGCCAGCGAGCAAATGTACCCATGGATCATGGGATTTTCGGGGTCCGGCATAGGGAGGCTTTACCGGAGCACCCTCTTGGGGCTTAGCATGAATCTTAGGACTTTGCTGCATGATGACAGCGCATGCTTGAACGCGTGGTGAAAGTTGACGACAGAGAGATTTCCATTCCGGGGATTTCGGCGCGGCGAGATTTTAGGGCTGTCACGTGAGATAACCAATCCCGGACCGCTGATAGGCACATGATCGATGCGTAAGGGGAAGTATAGGTTTTGAAGGAAACATACAGAATTAAATTGGATGCGCAGGATCTGTTCTAAATTATAAGACGCTTCTCTGATTCCTTGCTTCCATGATGATCTTCCAGCCTACTACCACAAGGAAACTTAGGACTATCACTAAACACAAAAGAAGAGCAACTAAAGAAGAGGCATGGTAGAACCATCCTAATTATGATTATTGTGACATTCTATGGCTTGAGTCCCGCAATAAAGTGCAGGTCCATCACAGAGTATCCTCAATGCATGAAGATGAATGGCTTGGGGCTGAACAAGCTTTTGCCACCACGGTGGACAGGGATCTACAATATGTCCAATCGTCTTGACCATTTGATTACTTTGTCTTTATTAACCTAGAACAGTACAGGCTCACGAAGTATTCTATTCTGGTAATTCTGAAGACAAGTAGGACGATATGTTATATATTGGTCCCAAGAATGCCGGATTGTCCGGTATAAGGGCTAGCAAGTATTCGGTTCTCAAGTACAAGAACAAGATGGACAAGTCCACGTATACAATTAAATACAAGGCTGCTATAGGGCCTCAACTGGCCCATGAATGTTCCCATTCCCTTCAGAATCAGCCCCACAACAAGTGCAGCGCTTCCAACAGCGTCAACGTGGGGCGATCGGCCGCTGCTGGCGCGTCATCGCTGTTTCAGGCATTGGGGAAATCCCTTTTCCTCTCTTCAATCCCTCGTGCTGGAATACTCTTTTTGATCATATCTTTCCTCGACTTGATCTGGTGTTGTCGGTCGCCCCCCACACAACACTTCCGCCCGTGTCCGATTTGCCCCCGCGATGGGCCTTGAGTTGTTCTAGGTAAGAATTGCGCCCGGATCGAGATTGGGTTCTGCAAGGTCCATTGTCGCGTGCTACAATGTCCTGCTTGGGGCTTCTGCACCCCCTGTGAAGGATTTAAGGGACCCAGAACACTATGATCCCCAATGGATTCGCCAGTGGTCGCATTTGTCGTGAAGAATTCCTTGATCGGCGGCTGCCGGGGCCTCCGCTCGCCCCCCTGGATCGGACCATCTGGCCATACTCGCAAGCAACACACCCGCTGACCTCCATCTGGTACGACAGGTCAATTCTCCCTGTATAACCCGGTCGCATCCCGCCGTCCATGATTCTTGCACGCCGCACCGTCGTCGGCCTCGGCTTCGGCTTCTGCATAGCCCTCTTCCTCACAGCCCGGAGTTTGTCCAAATCATGGCATACAGTACCACAGTCAGTGGGCTTGGGCGACTTAGTCGGCTCCCCCGGTGCAAATACAAGTACTTGGTCGAATGTCACGGTCGACGGGGATAAAACCCTGTATGCGCCGCGCCCCAACTTCGTGCCCGGCATCCCCAAACCGCCCGGGTCGAACTACTCCAAGACCCTGGTGGTCCCGAAGACAAGGAGCGAAGATGCGGATTGGATCGCAGAGGAACTTCCCGACTGGGACACTGCGATCTACGTGCCCGATGATCCCAAGGCGGCCCTCCATCCGCCGAAGAATAAGGGACACGAGGTGATGATCTACTTGACGTATATCATCGACTTTTATCACGAATTGCCCGAGGTGGCGGTGTTCATGCACTCTCACCGGTATGCCTGGCACAACGACGATATCTTCGATGGCGACGCAGCCCAGATCCTGAAGCATCTCAGCTTGGACCGTGTCGTGCGAGAGGGCTACATGAACACGCGCTGCAGCCACGGCCCCGGCTGTCCGGACTGGATGCATCCCGGTGCCTTTGAGGAAGACGAAAGCAAGCAAGAGGAAGTGATGCTCGCCCGAGCCTGGGCCGAGCTGTTCCCCGACGAGCCCGTGCCGTCGGTGCTATCGCAGCCATGCTGTGCCCAATTCGCATTGTCGCGGGATCGCATTCGGTCTATCCCCCGCGCACGCTTCGTCTTTTATCGGGACTGGCTGTTGCGGACCGACCTGAGTGACTATATCGCCGGTCGTGTGTGGGAATATTTGTGGCAGTATGTATTCACGGGCCAGCCCGTCGTTTGTCCCGACGAAAGTGTTTGTCTCTGCGATGGTTATGGCGTCTGTTTTGGAGGCCCAGATGGATACAGGAAGTACAGAGACCTCCGGAGCGAACGGGACGACTTCCGCGACCAGGAGCAGTCATTCGATTTTTTGTCGGAAGGCCTCGAAAAGGCATCCGAGAATGCGGAGTTGGACGAAACCATGGACCTCGAGATTCCACAGGTTGGTCGCAAGAGCAAATTCGATGATCTGGTAGCCGAAAAAGAGAAAGAAGTCTCCGATGCCTTGGAAGCCGCCAAGGAGCGCGGTAAGCATCCCAAGAACCGGGCAGCTGAAGCCGGTCGTCCCTGGAAAGAGGGCGATAGCTTCTAGACCTGCACAGAGTCCTTGGGCTTTCACCAGCGGGTGATCTCTTGCGATTTGTTGATGATCTATGCGTGCTATATCCTGGTTGCGATTTATTGGCGTTCTCTTTCTACGGGTTGTTGGGCTCGGGATTGGTTTGTTTACGTGATAATCATCGGTCTGCGTTGATATTCTGCGAGGTCTTGATCATTTGAGTATATAATGTGCATGGCGTTTACTGTAAATATGACATTTGAAAGCAAGATGCTATACGCGAGTTGAGAATCGAACTATAAAATTGCCCACGAGTCCAGATGTTCCCGTGACGCATGTGACCGACACGTGACTCGAGCGTAAAGGTTTGCACTGTCTGTCCTTCCTTCAAACCACGCAAACAGCATCATCCAGTCGCGTCTTATCAGTCGCAGCTCAACGCCGACGCTCGAGCAGCTTCGACCCTTTCCACCCTTCCGCACGTTTCCCACCCCCTGCTGGGGTGTGGTGCTGTGAGGATATTTTTCTCCTCGTCCACCCTTGCGCGTTCCCGACCGAACGAGCTCCCGAAAGCTCTCAACAAAAAAAAAAAAAAAGGCGAACTATATCAACTTTTCGCGGACAGTCTCCGGTGTCGCAAACCATTTGTTTAGAGCTTGCCGAATCGACTAGTCTCGGAAATACCGAATACAGCTTCGCCGACCCTACACGCGTTATATGACAAAGTCCCGGGGCTTCGCGTGGGACAATACCGGCATGTCTCCCTCAAATCCCAACAACCAACAGCCGAACACCTCCTCGGCCGATCTCTCCTCTCAGGCAACCTCGAACGCACATCTTGACCCGAACAACGGCTATGCGCCAAACGATAGCCAACTTGCTGGACTCGTGGAAGCGGCCACCGCAGCTGCAGACCAGGATGTACACCAGTGGGCCGCAGCCGCAGCTGCCGCGGCCGGTCATTCCCAATTACATGGCTACAGTGCCGACATGCAACTCGGGGACGATGGATTCGGAGACGGCAAATTTGGCACAGGAATGGGCGGCGGCAGGCATCTGAGAGTGCCCAATGACCACTCTCAGAATGCCGGCCTTTCTCGCACGGTCTCGAAGAAAAGGAAGAGAAACGATGACAATCTCGACCCTGCTCTTGCTGGTGCTGGTATGCAACAACAATCACAAGCCTCTCAGGCACCGCATGGTTACGCTGGCGACAATATGGACATTCGTCCAGTTCCGCCGCAGTCTCTTTCGGAGGCACGCGCGGTGGGTGTTCATTCCGCCGCCGCTCTCTTTCGCCAGCCTTCGAGCAACAAAAAGTATACCCGTCCGCCGATGTCCAAGCTTTTCTCTTCGCTTGAGTTATCCCCGGAAAACTTCCTCCATCTTCAGGCTGCGGCCAAGGCATACATGCTCAACGATGACTATCCCGAACGACGCGACTGTGTCGGCCAGCGAGGCAAAGGAGACACCGAGATGGTGAAATTACGTCTTTGGAATTGCGTGCGGAATTTCCTCGAGGCCGAGGGGAACGGTGAGCGGTTCTTCGGCGAAAACGTTGTCAACGAGGGCATGGGACCGAGGACCTACATCTGGCCTCGGGATCAACAAAAGATCATTTCTCTAGTCATTCCGCTTCTGAGACGAATGGTCACCAATGAACGGCAACGCCAGTATGCAATTGAAACGCGCAAAGGAGGTGCAACAGATGAACGCCGCCGCCGAAAGACCACCGACAGCTTTCAGGATATGACTGGTCCCCGCTTCTCACCTGAGCAGCAGTTGCAGATGCATGGCCAGGATCATCGCGTGGAGGACATCGGCCAGGCAATGGCACCGCCTCCAGTTCAACCATCTCAAGCCCCAATGGACCCCATCCAAGGCGTGGGCCTGACAGACCTTTTCTTGGACGGGTACACTATGGACTGGGGAGAAATCTCCCGGGCTTATGATATGTACAACCAGGACTTCGGCCTCGATAGCCTATGGTCTATCTCGGGCCTGCAGCAGCCCGATTGGCGTGGCCTCGTCGCGGCAGTTGAAAGCCACTACCAAGTCGTCCACAATGGGGATTATGAATGTCCGTCGGCCTGCGAGGATGAGAATATCAACCGTATCGTCCACTCCAATGCCGCGTCGGATCTTTCCTGGCGGATCGGAGGGGGTCGTAATCTTCCCGCGCGGGATGAGTTGTATGTCTTTCCCTCATTACAGTCTTCATAATGGCGATCGCTAACTCTTTCACAGTGCCAGCAGTATCACCCGCGATGTCTCACGGATCATTCGCGAGAACATTGCCGCCAGGCAAGGTCATCCATTCCCACAACTCGCACAACAATACGCCTCTCAATCTCCGTTGACCCCTATGCAAAACCCTACCGCCAACACCGCCAACCAAGCCTCAGGCCAATCCAGCCAAGTCTATCTTCGTATCAACATTCTCCAAACCGGCAAACGAATTCTGCCTCGATTTGACCTTGCTGCTGGCCAGTGCCCTAATATTGAATCCATGAAGCAGGCCATTCTGCGTCGCTACCCCAATCAAATTCCTCATACGTCTCTTGATAATAACATTGATCCCGCCGTTCAGCAGACGCGGGATTCTGACACTGCCAGCTGGAAAGTAAAGGCATGGTTACCGGATGGCCTTGTCCCGGTCGAGAATGAAAAGGACTGGACCATTGCACTTTTGTCCGCCGACACGGTCGAGTGGATGGACGGTGACCTGAAGGTCCTCGTTGAGATTGATGACACGAATACCCAGCGGTAGATGCGCTGCCCTGTCTTGTGTTGACTTCTTGTCTCACGCCCAATGTATTTTGTACGGCTCCTCCATGTGTTTCATGACGCTACTTCAAGTATCGCCCGTGTATTCTAGCTTCCTTTTTCTCCCATACCCTGTCTTGCTGTATGGCCTAGGTTTGAATTCCAAAACTATTAGGTCCTTGAATTGCCCAGTCAAAATAGACTCTTTTCAAGGTTCTTCCAGTTCTGCTAGTAATACAAGAATCTAACGAATGATCGATCCTTTGCATAGCTACAGTAGGAATGGTAAATACATCAGCCGAAAATATCCATGTCTGGCCTGGGAAAACCATGGGCCTCTACATACTAACGCCCAGCTTGACGACATATGAAAAAGTGCCTTGATATTCTTCAAATGCATGCCGGGCAGAGTGAAACGGGTAAGGAAATCCAAGGAACCCCGGATTCAGAGTTCCTGGGGGTGCCAAACCTGGACTGACGCAAGTTCAGGCTTGGTCTAGTAGTGTCTTCAATCATTTCTCACACCGAACTTGGCAAGCTCGAAACATCCGTGGCTGCATATATTGCGTAGCAAAGGCGGATAAAGGCCTAATGAAGTAGAAAAATGCATTGGAAGAAAACATCCTTGCCAAACCCGGGCCTCGAACGATAAGACTCCATTATATACGCCGTAACATCCAAAACCAGCTGGATAAGAGTAGGAAGAAAGAAGAAAGGAGGATGAAGGGGAGGAATGTTTCGACCGTTCGTCGACCGGGTACTATTCCCACATGTTATTTGTTGTGTATGAACAATGTTCGGAATGAGTCCCAATGATCTGAGTCGGCATAACTGTACGGGTGATGCGGATTAGCCTCGCGACTTTAACCCACAAAGGCAGGTCCATCGGGATCCTCGAGGGTAGAGAGTCGAATGTCGTGACTTACATGTATACCATGCTACTCCGTAGACTCGATACCAGAGTCTCCGGGTACCAGCGGAAGATGTACATGACAAACGCCCAGCTGAAGCTGGCAAATACTGGCCAGGCGTTGTTGGTGATCGAGGCGCGGGCCTCCGGGGTAATGAGGGAAGAGAGCGGGTGCATGTCGGGCTGGACGGCGAGTTTGGCGAGTGAGAGCATGACTCGTGCAAACACGTAGATGACGATCTACTTGGTGTAAGCTTCTTGAAAATACCCTTTTCGCGGTGTAGATATACCTGCTGGCTGACACTTCCCGGCTGCCGTCCAAAGACCGCATACCCTCCCAATAAGCCCGCGAAAAAGCTATCATACCGGCCCTCCTTTCCACGACCCGCAGGATTCAGATTTCGAAGGACGATCATTGACGCTTTATAGATGATCGCGAAGGTGGAAAGGTTCCGGGCATGCTGGCGCGTTGCCTTGAGGACAAGCTTGATTTTCTCGCGGAATCTACCGTGAGTTCCGTTAGCCCGCCAAAGCATTCCACATTGTAGACGAAAGAGATTTGCACATACGTTCCAGACCGGAAAAGAAGGATCATGCTAAATACCACCCCGGTCAGTTATCTCATCCACAGAATTGCCCAGGCCACCGCGGGAAACCCAATCGCCAACATACACCAGCGCATGCGGAAACCGCACTTTCGACCCGTAGACGATCCCATTGCGGGCGCCTTTCACCAGTGATAAGAATGGCGCGAGGTCTGGGTTTAGGACGAGCTCGTCCAGGCGAGACTGCGACAACATGATTAGATACACCCGCATGGGCTTGCGGTGGGACTCACCAAAAGTGCATCCATGGCGTCGCAAGACCTCGGCTGGAGGTCGGACTGGGTCGGGGGGAGCTATTTGGGATATGCGCCACAGTGACAAGTCGAGGGGAAGCTCATGGGGGAGGGAAGGAATAAGCATAGAGGGGAACGGCAATCTAGTCGGATGTCGCAAAGGGCCTCGGCATGTGAGATGCGGCCGAGCGGCCGACGTCATGGTCACGTGGTCTCGATGAGACAAGATAGATTATAGATGCGTCAACGGGGTCAAGACAGGAGTCAATAGAAAGATGTGTATGGTCTCATTGTATTCAAGTACTTTTCCATGTCGATATATGATTCCCTGCGGGTGCAGGCGCAAAGCACAATCCCGACCCGGTCCCGAACGCCTGATGAAATATAACAACATGCAAATACATCAATCCTAACCAGTACGAGCACGTTTGTGTACCTCGTCGTCCGAGGCTTCGTCCACATCCATCACGTCTTCGTCCTCCTCCTCGTCCGACTCCATTCCAGCGCGACGCTTCAAACCCTTCATCTTGCGGGTCTGCAAGCCGGCGAGATCCTGCTTGCCCAGGTGAACCCGGCCAACCTTGTCGCCAATGGAATCCATGCTGATGTTCTTCTTCATCTTGATCTCCTCGTTGGGGCGCTTTCCTTGCTTCATCGCCTCCTTCATGGCGTCTGGTGCCGCGGGGCGCATGCGACCAATCTTGAAATCAAACTTGGGCCCAACATCTTCCAGCTCCACACGCGGCAACTTGTGACCGCTGCGCTTGGTCACAACCTTGTACCACCGCAGGTGGATCACAGGAGACAGGTTTTCACGGGGCTCCTCCGCACCAATCATCAACACGTACTGAAGACCTTCGACGTCGATGCGATCCGTCTCTTCACCCTTGAACATGTCGAGGAAGAAGCTCTTGAGCATGACGTGCGATGAGGAGGTGGGGTCATCCCACGGACTGCCGGAAAACAGCATCATCGGCCGCAGGCCCAATCCGACATGCATGACCAGCTCGTTGATGGGAGGAATGGCGCCGCCATCCGACGGAGGTAGAAGGAGCAATTCGCACATGTCGAGAAGCTGTGAGCTGAAGATTCGGGCGATGGTCACGCAGTTTGGTCGCTTCTTGTTGCTGCTACCGAACACCACCAGGCCGCACTCGTTCTTGTTCGCCAAGAACTCCATGCTCTCGGTGTTCTCGAAGGGGTGAAGGTTCTCATTCTTCTTGTGGAAGAGAACCGAGTTCGGCTTCGTCAGCGAGTGGAAAGTCTTCAGCACGGTGTCCAGTGCTTGGGGACATTTTGTTCCGTGGAGCAGTAGCGTCCGCTTCGGGGGCTCGACAAGTTGCGGCTCGCGCGCCTTGAGAATGCGCGCGGTGCGGGGATTTTTCGGCTTGCTAAGAGACACAGATGAGTAATTAATCCCAAGAATTTCAACTTCATGACATACACTTCACGCAACATGGTGGCCGTGGTTGATTTTCTTGATGGGCGTCGGAGTAAAAAAAGCAGAAAAGTTTTGGGGCGAGGGCTTGGCACGCTTATCGATAAGGCCTGCCGAATTGGGAAGTTGACAACGTCAAATCGCTGACTCGATTTTTGAACTGTACAAGAATTTCCACTTGTAACTTGGTCTGGATGGAAATTTGATACAAGTTTTATGGTGACAACAAATCCACAGAATGGGTAGTAATAAATTGGTTAGTTTTACGCTAGCATGAAGCCTCGTGGAAGAGGAGTTTTTTATGATGACAAAAGTCTCTTGATATTCGCTAGCCACGAAGAGACGATTTCGACTGATTTCTTAGGTGTTAGGTCGTCCCAGGTGAAGGGATGAATTGTGTGAATTGCGTGATATATTTTATGTACCTGGCTTTACTCCAGTCGCAGCTTCTCAAACTCCTTGATCTGTTCCTCAAGACGAGCGGCCTCGCTTTCAGCATCACGCAGACGCTTTTCCTCCTGCTCGCGGATTTCGGGCTTGACCTTCTCCTTCCATTTAGGCGCACTCATGACAGCCTGCGACCTGCGCACAGTCTCATTAGCCCGTTCCAAGCTGGCCTTGGCCTTCTCCTCCTGCTCAAGGGCAACCTCCTTGGACACGCGCAAGTACACGGCTGCATCGGCACCAACGGGAGCCACAACGCAGCCAGATGGTGCAGTCTTATTCTCAGGGCCCAGGTAGGACAGCTCGCCCAGGTTCTTACCACCCAGAGACTTGACAGTGGTCAATTGCTCGGAGATGGTTTGTTGACTAGTGGCGTTGTAGGTCTGGATGATGATATCGCCCTTGGTCTTGACATCATACTGAGCGATAATCGACCGAATGGCCTTGGAAGTGTTCAAAATGAGTTCGTACGCGTCGGCAGCAGTCGGATCGTTGAACTCAGATTGGTACTCGGGGAACTTGGCCTTCATGATGGAAATGGTCTTGTCACCGGAACGGCGGGGCAGACGTTGCCAAAGATGCTCAGAAACGAAGGGCATGATGGGGTGAACGAGTGTCAGAGCGCCGTCGAGCACGGTGTAGAGGGTCTGTTTGGCGGATTCCTGGGTTTCAGGCGAGGCGTCTTCCGCCAGCAGATACTTCGAGTTCTCGATGAACACATCGCACAGCTGGCTGTACCAGTACTGGTAAACAGTAGATGCAACATTGGAGAACTCCCGGTTCTCCAGAGCCTCGTTTACCTCCCTGGCAGCGGTATTAAACTTGTGCAGAATCCAGCGTTCCGACAAAGACTCATGGCCGGTCTTGGTAGCTGTTGCCTGGGGCTTGAAGTCCTCGCCCAGTTTACCAAGCACAAACTTCGTCGCCTGGTAAATCTTGTTACAGAACCGGCGGTATCCGTGAATCACCTGGATGTCGAAGGCAATGTCACCACCTAGAAAAGATTAGCACACGAAATTCAAAGATATAAAGGACGGGGACAGATATCCTGACATACCACCGGTGGTATAGGAAACAAGAGCAAAACGCAAAGCGTCGGCGCCACACTCTGGAATACCCTTGGGGAAGGCCTTCTTCTGGAATCGAGTGGCCACAGCAACCTCCTTGTCGGCGAGGTTACCAACCAACAACTTGTCGTGGAGAGCCTGCAGTTGGATGCCATCCATCACGTCGAGAGGGTCAATCACGTTGCCCAGGGATTTGGACATCTTACGGCCCTCAGAGTCACGGATCAGAGAGTGACAGTACACTTCCTTGAAGGGAACCTTGCCGGTCAATTTGATACCAAGCATAATCATACGGGCAACCCAGAAGAAAAGGATATCCCATCCAGTCTCCAGAACGGAGGTTGGGTATAGATTCTCGAGGTCGTGAGTCTGATTAGGCCAACCCAAAGTCGAGAACGGCCACAGCCCGGAAGAGAACCAGGTGTCAAGAACGTCGGGATCGCGCACCAGTGAGAATTTCTTGCCGGGGAATTTCTCCTCGGCCTTCTTACGAGCATCATCCTCGGTGCGCCCAGTCACCCAGAGGTTCCCATCGCTATCATCGCCGTTCTCGCCCTCAATGTCAACGAAGTAAGCAGGAGCCTGGTGACCCCACCAAAGCTGACGAGAAAGACACCAGTCGTTCAAGTTTTCCATCCAGCGGAAGTAGCTCTTCTCAGCGCTCTCAGGGCGAATGGTGATTTCACCGTCCTCGACGGCCTTGATGGCAGGCCCAACAAGGCTTTCCATCTTCATCCACCACTGGGGCTTAAGAATGGGCTCAATAACATCCTTCGACTTGTTACATTGGGGGACCTTCATGGGGTTGTTCTCCCACTTGACGTACAGGCCATTCTCCTTCAGGGCATTGATGACCTGGTATCGAGCATCAAAACGCTTCATGCCAGCGAACGGACCGCCGTTCTTGTTGAAGGTACCATCGTCATTCATGACCGAAATGAATTCGAGGTTGTGACGCTTTCCACGGTTGAAGTCATTGAAGTCGTGCGCCGGGGTGATCTTGACGGCACCAGTACCGAACTCGGGGTCGACATCCTCATCGGCAACGATAGGGAGAAGACGATCCACAAAGGGGTGGCGCACATTCTTGCCAACCAGATGCTGGTAGCGCTTGTCGGTGGGGTGGACGGCAATACCAGAATCACCGATCATGGTTTCCGGGCGAGTGGTAGCAATCTCGATGCGCTCCTTGGTTCCATCGACTTCGTAGCAGAAATGTGTCAGAACACCAAACTCGATCTTCTTATCGTAACCAGGCACATCCAGAAGCGTGCGGCCTTCAATCTCTTTGTTATCGACCTCAAGGTTAGACAGCGAGGTGTTCAAGGCCACACACCAGTTGACCAGGCGGTTGGCACGGTAGATGATACCCTCCTCGTGGAGTCGAACGAAGGTCTCGGTGACAGCGGCTGATAGGTTCGGGTCCATTGTGAAAGCTTCACGCGACCAATCGAATGAACCGCCCACTCTCCGCAGGGCGTTCTTGATGTTGCTGTGGTATTCATCCTTCCAGTCCCAAATCAACTTGGTCAACGCCGGCCGTCCGATATCATGACGGGTCTTTTGTTCCTTCTTCCACAGCATCTTCTCGACGACACTCTGGGTAGAAATACCCGCGTGGTCCATTCCAGGAAGCCACAGGGTTGTCTTACCCTTCATTCTCTGCCACCGAATCATGGTATCTTGCAGAGCATTGGTCAGAGCGTGACCCATGTGAAGCGAGCCGGTAACGTTCGGCGGAGGGATGGGAATGACAAAGGAGCCCTCGGGCTTGACCTTGCCGTCGGGACCCCATTCAGGCTTGAAGAGATCACGCTCTTCCCACCATTCGAGCCGACCAGACTCAATGACCTTGGGGTCATATGCGTCAGTTGTCTTCTCCTTCTCAACCTTGTTTGCCTTCTTGTCGGTCTTGGGCGCAGCGGGCTTGCTAGCAGCAGCCTTGGCCTGCTTCTCTGCAAACTTCTTCGCTTTCTCGGCCTTTTTGCGCTCACGTTCAACTAGATCCCCACCATATCTCGTCAGCCCGATGTCTTCCACTTAATCGGTTGGGATTCACAGGCTTGACATACGTTCCTTCTCGGTCTTCACCTTCGGGGCGGCGGAGGCGTCTTGTCCACCTTGGTGCTGGCCTTGAGGATCTTTAGCGGCAGCCTCGGCCACTTGGGTGCGAGTTTGCGCATCGGCCTGCGGCGGCATTTCGGACACGGGGGCAGTTGACTCCCCAGCTAAGTCGACTTGTTAGTGACCATGGCCGCAATGAGTCATATGCAGCGGTTCTCACCGGGGTTGTGGGAGGCAGAGTTTTGAGCCATCCTGGAAAAAGATCGATAGGACGGAGAGAATCTCCAAGGCGTCGATCGCGCCACGAATCGCCGGATGAGTATCTTGGAAGAGTGGGATGCGACAAGGAGGGGTGGTTGTGCGAAATGCGGGCAAATTAAATTTCCCACGAAGCAACGAATGAGAGAGCGGGGCTCAACTGAGGATCGGTGGAGACGGCGGCCGCGCTGGACAATAGACGTGCAGCGCGAGAGCGACCGCGCTGACCCTACATTGGCCCTTCTGGCGACTTGCTGGGCGGGCATTCGTCCTCCTGGTTCCTGCTGTCGATCTCGTGGTGATGGAATGAACGAGCATCGCGTTCTCACGTGATGGCGCCGGTGCCACCGGGCGATCCGATACGAGGAACTACGGGAAATTGAGGATTTGGTGCTTGAGAGCAGTTACCATGCATTGTCTCGTGAAAAGAACTCTCGTCGACTTGGTCAGCGACATAGATATCCCCTGAATACCATCACTCCGTGGAATGTGCACGTGGAAGCAGAAGCCGCATGTCAAAGCAAACAAATATTACTGCGATCGAGGAACGCAAGTAAAGAGGGGGAAACAGCCAGAACACCGGACCAACGACGAAGAGAGAAAGAAAAGCTATGGCAATGACCAGGGGAAGCAGCGCTATACAGTTAGGGCAGCGTGGGGGAGAGAAGAGAAGCGGCTCCCGCTCTAGAGCATCAGATTTATCGCACGCACTAACATGCCCATGAAACCGAGGCAATGCAGGGCTGATTGGCCAAGGAGGATTGGATGTCATATCTGGTCATCAACGTGGTCTCCATTGAAAAGTCGGCCACACGCTTCATCGGGTAGGGGCCAAGGGTGGTCGAGTCAAGAAGGCACCTATCGTGATTCTCCAGCCGCTCTCTCATCTGTGCACCATTCAAAGTGTCAAGGGTTCACATCTGACGAAACGCGGGTCAATTCATCCAATATGTATTCGATGATAGCGGAGATTGACAGGAGAATGGGAAAGAAAAGGTACGAAACCCATTATCGACGACGGTCCCTTCAGGACTGGGTGAGCTTGTTGCGAGCAGCGTCGGCGCGAATGGGTTCGAAGTATGGGTGGGCCATGGCCTCTTGGGCAGTGAGACGTTCCTAAAAGGCATGATGAGCATCCAAAAAAAATATATAAAAAAAAAGCCAGGCAGATCATGACGAGTTGCAG
The DNA here is from genome assembly GCA_028828875.1 of Penicillium capsulatum. Lineage (NCBI taxonomy): Eukaryota > Fungi > Ascomycota > Eurotiomycetes > Eurotiales > Aspergillaceae > Penicillium > Penicillium capsulatum. The sequence goes on along the minus strand of JAQJZR010000009.1, from coordinate 3,647,826 downwards.
CACTTACAGCGTGGTCATAGCGCAGCAGTTTGTCGAGGAAGTCAATAGCTTCGTCGCTCACAAAACGCTGGTTTTCGGGAGTCACAAACGAAGCCCAGGGCTTGCGAGGGAAGCGCGAAAGAATCTCGTCGTACTGAGGGTCCAGTTCGATGTCGTACTTGTCCAGGTACTCAAAGAGCTCCTCGGTGCCCAGAACCTTGGCAATCTTGACCAATTGGTCCGAGTTGCTGTTGCCGTGGAAGAAGGGCTCTTTGCGGAAGATCATGGATGCGAACATAGCACCCAGGGACCACATGTCGAGGGAGTAGTCATATTCTTGGAAATCAACCAGAAGCTCGGGGCCCTTGAAGTAGCGAGACGCCACCCGAACGTTGTACTCGGTACCCTTATGGTAGAACTCAGCCAGACCCCAGTCGATCAATCGCAGCTGTCATTCATTAGAACCACCGGGCAACATGCAACATGCCATTAGGAAGTACCACGAACCTTGCGTTTCTCATGATCGATCATGACATTGTGGGGCTTCACATCCCGATGCATGATTCCCTTGCTGTGACAGAAATCAAGGGCCTTCAGAAGCTCAAAGACATAGAAGCGAACGTCGTAATCCGAAAACCGAGGGTAAAGAGTGCGAAAATCGGTGTTGTTGACGGCTTCGAACACCAGACTCGGGGTTTTGCTTTGGTTATCACGAACAACGTCCAGAAGGGCCACAACATTGGGTCCTCCGGCAAGGTTTTGAAGAATCTTGATCTCTCGCTTAATCTTCTTCTTCTTCACTGGCTTGAGAACCTTGATGACACATTTCTGGTAGTTGACAACGTTGATGCCCTCAAACACTTCGGAGTATTTTCCTCGGCCTAAATGAGTAGAGGGTCAACGAACTGGTCAATTATCAAGCGCAATGGCTGGAGGATAGCTGCAGATGACGCGACTATCGCCCGAATGGTATGATTCCAGTCACCATGTTACGTACCGATCTTACGGACGATCTCGTAGTTCTCGAGCACGCCCCAGGAGATGTTGACACTGTCGTAGTCCCAGTAGGACCGAGGCATATGCTCGTTGACGTCTGCATATACACGTGCCATGCTGAATGTAGACGGCTTCCGAGTCCGCCCACAATGGAATCGAAATGCGGCGGGGTCACGCGGGGCGACCGAGTCACGCGAAGAGTGAAGGGTGGATAGGGGAAGGCGAAGTCCAGAGGAAGACGGCAGCAGCAGCAGGCCCAGCAAAAGACCAGTCTGAACGCAGCCGTGCTATCGATCGTCCTTGGGCAATGGGGAATGGGGGAGATATTATGATGAGAACGAGATCTGTTCCGCCTTGTCACGGGATTGGGCAGTGGGGAGCCGGCCCGATAAAGTTAGCGTCGCCTCGGCGTTTGGTTCTTCCGACTGGTTTCTTGTGCTTTCCCTTTTCGGACAGTTGCGATCCGCGCTGTTTTTCACGTCTCTGGGGCCTGGCCAGACATTCTCTTTTCAATCCAGCAGGATGTTCTATGACCTGAACGTCCCGTACAGCCCCGATGACCCGGAGGCAGGCCATACCCTGAACTTTCTGGCAGAGCGTAAGTCATTCGGACGCTCGATCTACACACACTTGATCTTCGGGGCCACATGAGGTACTAACCTGACTGTCCAGTTGGTTACACTACCATTGCTCTGTCCCAGACAGTGAGTGGGAAGCTTCCGTCGAGCCTCACGCCGCCGCCGCTCCCCTCGAACCCGCCCAAATCTCTTCAACTGCTCACGCGCTTAAATTTGACGCTGGCCGACCCGGCACAAAACCAACGACTTGCCAGTCTTACTCAGGCGTATGATCTGGTTGCTCTTCGTCCTACCAACGAAAAGTCTCTTCTCAACGCGTGCACCAACCTCGAGTGCGACGTCATTTCGCTTGATCTTTCTGTGCGACTGCCCTATCATTTCAAATTCAAAATGCTGTCGGCTGCAGTATCACGTGGGGTCCGACTTGAAATCTGCTATGGACCAGGCGTTACGGGGAGCGGTCTGGAAGCTCGTCGCAATTTGATTGCAAATGCCATGTCCCTGATCCGAGCCACGCGGGGCCGCGGCATTATTGTATCGAGTGAGGCGCAGCGAGCATTAAGTCTGCGAGCTCCGTGGGATGTCATCAACTTGGCCTGTGTGTGGGGCTTGTCACAAGAGCGTGGCAAGGAGGCTATCTGTGAGGAGGCACGAAAAGTCACAGCTTTGGCTAAATTGAAGCGAACCAGCTGGCGAGGCATCGTCGACATTGTGCATGGTGGGGAAAGAACAAAGTCCGAGAAACCGACAACAAAACAAAAAGCCTCGGGGGACTCGAACACCTCGGCACCATCTGGAGATGGCGCAGACAGCCTAAAACGCAAAGCTTCCCTTGGCTCTGAAGCCGCTGCCGAGGACGCTGAGAAGCCTCTGTCCAGAAGAGAGATGAAGCGGCGCGCAAAGAAAGCGAAGCTGGAATCACGAGGCGGGGATGTGAGCTGAGCTCGACATATCACTTTTGCTGCTCCGCCAGGCATAACATCCTCATACATGAGACCACGCATTGTCGGATGCAAGCTGCGTGCTCACTCGGTACTAACGCAACCAGAGGACAGACCTCAGTGGTGGGATGACATGACGACTGCAATCACTATATGGATTTTGCCGAACCATTCATTTGGTCCCTTTCCTTTGCTGGGGTCTTCCACGCCAAGACATATTCTCCCCCGCTGGGCATCCTCAGTCTGTTTATGAGAAAAGAGCTTGGATGCTGGGTAACAGTCGGCCCAACTTGGCCAGTGACTATCTCGAGGTGGCTCGAGGTTGTTACGAGCATCAAATAACAATCAAAGTGGATCCCGGCCATTCACGGTTCATATCTTTGGATCAGTGCACCTCCAAGGAGCCAGTTTTGCAAGAGCGATACCCATTGTATCAGGGTTATCATTGAACAGGCTTGTGTGGCCGCACATAGGAAATTCAGGGAGACCTACTAGTAGTCTATTATTGCAATGGGAAGAATAATGCTCCGAGATTCCTAGTCTAATCATGTTGGCAAACTACGGGTAGCCTAAAGGTCCTGGATATAGAATGCACGAAATGAGCCATACATCCTATATTACGCATTCCTTCAACCCCGTTCCTCGTTCTGTATTTCCCCGCTACAGTTGCAATGCTCTCTGCCATCTCTTTCTCTTGGCACCGTCGACTTTATCTCTTCGAATCGTGAGTATCTATACCCCCTCCCAGCATTTCTTTACCCGTCAGCCCTGATTACTTCCTACAATTCACTCCACAGACGATTTCGGTGCTACATCACCAGGTATATCTTTCCTGATTGATCCTCTGGAAAAATCCTTGAGATTTAAAGACCTCTGTCATTCGGTGCCTGGGACTTCTGCCACTTTCACACATTCTACCACACATTCACTACAACCATCCACTTCCTACCCTATTTGAAGAAGAGGCAGCCTCATCCTTCGGCTTCTGCATATTCCATGACTACTTGATCTTCCTGTGCTTGCTCCCCTCTCTCACTTCCCTGCTTCATCAGCTCCTGATATATCCACCATCGCCCTCTTCACACCCATCCCCGACCATTTTCGTCACTTTCCATTTCGTCTGAGCTGATATGTTCATCATCTAGACTCTATCCTGTTTTTGTTCCTTGGTGGATCTGCATCAAACATGGCAGATCCATCCATTACAGACATTGATCCCACGGGGGACATCATCCTCATCGTCCCGGCTGACCCGGAGTCTGGAGCCAACAAACGGGTGAAGACCGGTGAAGATGGCCATTCCTCCAAACCAACCTCCCCGAAAGCACAATTTCGGGTCTCCTCCAAGCATCTCACCCTGGCATCAGCATATTTCAAAGGAAGGCTTGGATCACACTGGACTGAAGGGAAGATCCTCTCGGATCGGGGTGCAGCAGAGCTCGAGCTAGCCGAGGCAGACCCCAAGGCTCTCTCGATTCTGCTGCATATCATCCATGGGCGTACTCGGCAGGTTCCTCGGTGTGTCACCCCCGAAGAGGTGTTCACCCTTGCCACCCTTACCGACTACCTTCAGTGCCAGGAGGTCATCGAGCCCTTCGGGGTGTCCTGGATTAAGGCCATAGAATCGACATACGCGGAAACTGGGTTGACTCCGAGACTGAAGCAGTGGATTGCGGCAGCCGTCTGCTTCCGGCATGAGATTATCCTGAAAACAGCGACCAAGATTGTGTATATGCATGGAACGGGTCGCTTCAACGCTGGCAATCTCCCGATTCCTAGATCCGTCATCGGTAAGAAACATTCTATCCATTCGACATCAAACTCTGCTGACCTTGGTATCGCACATAGATGACATGGATACCAAAAGGGAAGGTGCCTTACAACAGCTCTTCAAATTCATGGATCAGCGTGCAACTCAGCTCGCTCAAGGTCCGATTTCTTGCAGCTCTGATTGCGATGCCTGGTGCTTGGGCTTCTGGGTCCGATTCTACATTAGCATTGGGCTGCCTTTACATACCAGGAAACGCAAACCATACCCCGGCTTCAGTGTGTACCGGATAATTCAGAGCATCCACTCCTGGGTGGTTCTGGTAAGAGGAGGTGTACCTCCATGCACCCGGGGTAGACAAGGATGTCTGAACCGAGCAACCCCTCTCGGCACTGCTGTGTCTAACTTCGTGGCATCTCTACGCTCAACGGAATACTGGACTGGCTGTTCTTTGCCAAACGCCGTCTAAAGGTATGTCTGACTGGTCAAAAAACGAGTTGCTTGGCTAATTTAATCCTGTATAGCCATATGAAACTCGGCCTGCTCAGCAGTTCAGTGGGTATCACCAAGATATCGCTGTTTTATCTGCATTCACACATCTTCCGCTTATCTCTTTTCTCCCTTGCCTCTTGGAAGTACGTCCGGCTGGCTTGTGGGTATCTTCTCTCGATGCTTTCAAACTAGGAACCTTAGTTTGATAAAAGATAACTTCCTTGGATTGGCTATGCGGCCTCGACGAACAGTCAATCCATATGGCTTGCAGCCCAACTACAACTCCACGAGTGACAAAATCACAAGCTCGAATCATAACAGATACTCGGTGTCGATCTCAGTGGATACGGATGGTGCGAGCAAACAATCTGGCGCAATCTCTGACACAATCAACGCAAAGAGGGGAATCGACGTGCGGAGATCCAGTCGAACCCACGAGCCTCGGGGTTCGAATGACTGATTCACTGGGTTTTTGTTTTCCGGCCCATCTTGCATTTGACGGTCTTTTCTCCCCAACTCTGTTTTCCTACCTCCATCGCATATTGATTCCGGTTGAATTTCGATCTCCATGGGCACAAGTCGGATCGATTTTCGTCTTCCATTTTCATCTTGCGGGGAAACGTCCGGGATAATGCAAGACGAGCGGGGAATCTCGGGGCCTGACTTGGTCAATTGTGTATTCGATCCTTCGCGTCTGATGTGACTTACCCCATTTCACCGTCGCATGCCCCACACGGAGAGGATAATCGCTTGGTTTGGTCATGGATGCTCAGTTCTTTTTACCATTCGCCTTATGAGTTTTTTTTTTTTTTTTTTTAGCTTGAGGCTTCCACTGAGGAGGTTTTCATTTCATACCCATTCTCCCACGTACTTGATGTCCCGCTTGATGGCGTTGGGGTCCGGGGTTTTCCTGATGGGTGGATCAGCCGCCCCTCCATTGAGGCTCTTTTGGAAATAGTTGACACGCACGTCTCGGTTGATGGCTGAGAGACTTCACCGGAAGGTCCACTCGTGGTAGAAGTCCCATTAGTCACGGTGGTGGCCCCGGGGTTCCTCGGTGCGGTCTTCCTGGGTTCCATCATGGATAGGATATTTTCATATATCGGAGATGTTTTTTTCTTTTCAAACCAGAATGTTTGAACGTGTTAAACGTGTTCAAGGTGGATCGAAGTGCTACGAAATGATATTCATTTCATGACCTGCACAGATAGAACGTCTACAGCCGGAACCAGGCATTTTTTATAGCCCGTTCAGTGCCGACGGGGCTCAACTAGACCGTATAGGTACATCCATCGTTGGCGTCCAATCCACTGCAACACTATCACTGGCAAAGGACGTCCGCAACGATGAACGTTGGGCATATAGTAGCCGAACGTCTGAGCAGATCCAATCGCCTTGTGTATACCAGGTCTCATTCCGGGGATCCCCAATCTCTGCCCAAAAGTCCGGCCTTTCGAGCCTCATTCCACTTATCACGGATCCTGAGCGTATCTCGGTTGCCTGATGCGAACTGCGAACCCTGGATCATCTCCACGCGGTGCTTCGGACTCTGCTTTCCGTTCTGGATTGTTCATTGATGGATCTCCATGCATGCCCCCCACCGAATCTGCATGAAAGGATTCCTCGATCAGAAAAAGAAAACAAAAATCTGACGGTTCGCCCCTCCCTCTACCGCCATCCTCAAGCCGGTACCCAATCATCCTTGCTGTATGCTTGTCATGGACGGTCAGGCCGAGAGACAAGGGGGGTTTTCCGGGCATCGGGGTTGACTCCACGAGTCCACGCGTGTGTCCCGCAAGGATTCACTTTTCCCATTTGTCAGTTGGGCATCAATGCCATGTGCTGGCTGCTCCACAAATGTAGAGCTTCGTTCCGCTCGGCTCACTTGGCGCGATGTGATCCTATCAAGTCGATCGCCCGATGAAGACACCCGAGATGAAATTTAAAATGGCTCTCGTCACATGCAATCGCGGTTGAACCCGAGCCGCGATAACCCTTTGAAGAATGCGCGTAGTGCGGGATGTCTATAAATCTGGCTTTGGATATGGCCTAGGAGATGATAGTATAATGGGCGAAGGTTTGGATTCGAAGAGATGGGTATGTCCTCGGAACTCCAGGGCTGGTTCTATTATTTTCCATGCTGCACTGACGTCGAAAACGATAATGGATGGAAACAAGAGAATGAAATTGTTCAATGATAAAGGCCCGCGCAAAAAACATGTGTTTGAATGGTATCGACTATTGTACATGCATATAATACATGGATCAGTTGATCCCAAGATTCTAGTATGAGCACAATAATGAACTGACCCGGCCCGAGGGTTACTGATGGGCAGCCTCCAGCTCCGCCATCTCGTTCCTCAGCTCACGACGAACGCTGGTAGCGAGCTCAAGAGCTTCCCTGGGAAGCCCGGCAAGTTGAGCCACTTTGAGGGCATGTGACTCGCGATTCACGCCTTTCCGTAGACGATGAACAAAGGAGAAAGAACCCGATGGGGTTTCCTTCACATCGGTACAGTACCGACCCAGGTGCTCGAATTCCCGCGTCATGTCGGCAAGACCATGGAAATGAGTAGCAAACAGGGTTCGGGCCTGGTTGCGGTAATGCAGATGGTGCAAGCACGCGAAGCTGACTGCCGTCCCATCCTCCGGGGTGGTGCCTCGGCCTACCTCGTCCATAATCACAAAGGATCGCCGAGTGGCTTGCTTCAAGATGGCAGCTGTCTCGAGCATTTCCACCATGAAGGTGGATTGATCTCGGAAGAGATCATCGGCCGCGCCAATGCGGCTGAATATTTGGTCCACGATGCCGATTTCTGCATACCCAGCAGGCACGTACGAGCCAACTTGCGCAAGGATAGTGATCAAGGCATTCTGCCGTAGGAAGGTGCTCTTTCCCGCCATGTTGGGCCCGGTGATGAGCCAGATTCGCTCCTGGTCTCCAATGAAACAGTCATTGCTCACGAAGGACCGCCCTTGCTCCTCAAGGCCCAGCTTGACAGTTGGATGTCTGCCACCCACAATTTTATGCGTGACTCCGTCATTGAGAATGGGCCTTATCATATTTTGCTCTTGAGCCAAGCTTGCAAAGGAACACGCGACATCCAACTCGTCCATGACAGCTGCATTGCGGCGAATTTTGACCAAATTCAGAATGACTTCCCGCCGCAATAGTCCAAACATTGCTTGCTCTTCTTGACGAATTTGAACTTTGATGCGCTCCATTCGGTTTCCAAGGTCAGTCCATGCGGGAAGATAGAATGACCGAGTTGACTTGGTCGATGACACATTTCGCGTCACACCCAGTTCCTCGAGAGAAGCCTGTGAGATTTTGGCAGCCTTGACATGACAAATATACCCGAGGCCGGGGGTCCATTTGAGATTAAGGGCCGTAGACCCTACATGACTGCGAAGTCGCTGAGTCAAACTCAATTTTTCATCGAACAGTTGCTCAAGACTTGCGTGGAGGGTATTCAAAGTATCGCTAGCATCGCGTCTCATAATCCAAGTGTCGATCAAATTAGATTCGGTGTCGCTTTGAGCGCGGTCATTTCCCCTGGCTTTCGGCTTTTTAGGTAATGACTCTATTTCGCTCGATGTGCCCTCGTTTATGGCGACTTCTTGTGCCAGACCGGCAGCTTCGGCGGCTGTGCTGTCCTCAATGCGTTGCTTTTGCAAAAGGCCCTCTTCATCAATGGCTGCGAGGATACGATCGGCCAGAGCCATGGGCCCGTCAAGATTGAGTCGAGAAATCATGGATGCCACGCTGGGCTTAAATTCTGGACCTTGTGTGGGTGATGTGGACCTGACATAGTCAGACAGCACTTGATGAACCCCTTCGGAAGCCTGGATGGCTCGTGAAAGACAAATGAGATCATCGGGATCGCCCTTTCCCATGGCAAATTTCTGCACCAAGCGTTGGGAATCATAGCTGCGCTTCAATAGCTGGACCACGCTGTCACGGAGATCATTCGCCTCGATGAACACCGATACAAGGTCGAGCCTTTCATTGATAACATGCAGGGACGTTGAAGGAGAAGCTGTTATATAATAGTCAGCCGCCGTTAGGTATTCAAATAATTTTGCATAACATACTGAGTCGGTCTCGTAAAAGCCGTGCACCGCTCTTGGTGCAAGTTCTGCGGACTGCATGTAGCAAACTCCCCTTTCCAAACCCATCACGCGAGGTCTCAAGGATCTCAAGGCCCCTGAGGCTGTTACGATCAATGCCCATAGACTCATCGAGGTGTCTTCGACGAGGAGGCTGGAGCTTGAGATTTGACCCTTGGAGCTGTACCCGGATGTACTCGAGTAGGCTATATCCCGCCGCCACTTCTTCGGGAGTAAAAGAAGAATGCGCATCTTCAGGGATAGGCGCTTCGAGCATTGGGCCCCACTGAGACATTGGCGCGACTGTCTCGGGAAATGGAAAGAATGTCACGAGACGATGCTCATGCCCGACCAGCAGTTGCAATTCTTGTCCGATCAAATTTTGCACGCTCTGGTCTACGAGAATCTCCCGTGCACCAATCCTAGCAATCGCCGATGGGAGCATTCGCGTGGTTGTTAGCTGCGTGTAGAAATCGCCCGTGGACAGATCTAACCACGACAGCCCAACTCGTTGAGGCACCGAAGACAAAATGTGCTGAGACGAGTGACTGTCAATGTGTTGATTTGAGTAGGCTTCCAGAGCAGGGATATCAAGATGTATGGCCAACAGGAAATTGTTTTCTGACGGGTCAATGAATTTTTCGTCGATCAACGTGCCGGGTGTGATAATCCTGGCCACTTTTCGATCGAACATTAGGCCACCAGACTTTTCCCTATCTTCGGTCTCGTTTGCAAACTCTTCACTGATTGCGACGTATTTGTTGAGGTCTTGAACGAGGATTTTCAGGAATCGATCGAGTTGGAAGAATGGAAATCCGGCCATAGGAACAGGGCCGGCGCTAGTTTTCTTAGACGCCAGCTTTAAACTGAGTAGAGGAGCAAACTCCTCCGCTTGTTCAAAGTACAACTACATATACAAATAAGCAAAGCCCTTCCCCAGGATTGCAATTGAGACGTACCTCGTAGAAGCCGCCGACTCTAGTCAAGACAACACAGTTCTTGAATTTCAACATGTTGTTTCGATGTCCCTGAACCACAGTCGGATATCGAGGGGCTTCGTCAAATCCATCATCATATGCCTCCAATTTCACCGCGCCCTGTGGTAGATCCTTTAATTTCACTGTCGCCTGAGTTTTGGCGCTTCGCCGTAGCTCAACTTGCGGGACTGCGGTCGACGCCCGCGAGGGCGGCAACGTACGATGCGCATGGCCACAGAAGGTTCGATAGATATGACCACGATGGGAAAAGGTCCGCGAGAAAGTGCCCCGGGGTAATTTGACTTGCCAGATCGAGTGAGCATTGAGGCGCATTGTTGCGCGTGAGAAGCACCAAGTATCGCGGAGTGGCAGAACCACAGCTCTCCCCTCCCTTCCGCCTTCGCCACCGAAATCTTCCCGAGCTTTCTCTCCTTGACCTCTTCCCCAAACCCTGGCCTCCGTTACTCCCCTTACCAAGACAATCCACGCCGAGGAGGATGAGCCAGGTTTGTGTGACCATTTAAATATCCCTCAATCGCTCACTCCCCGTGTGCAGTGTGGACGACTTTGAGTTCGGCGCATCCTAGCCGGACCTTCGTCGCGACTCTTTTTTCTTTGGATCGCCTTCTTGACCGAATTTCACAACCACCAATATGGCGGACCAAAACATTTCGCAGTATAAGTACTCGGCGATGTCCAACCTGGTTCTCCAGGCGGACCGTCGTTTCATCAGTCGCGTCAACGATGAGGCTACCGGTGACCCAGAGTCGCTTGCCGGCCGCATCGGGATTCGAGAGATGGGCTCCCAGGTAGCGCCCGATGCTTCGAAATCGAAAAAGAAGGCAACGGGCCCGACAGACATCCAGCGAGGCGCGATCCGTGAAGGCGAGGATGTGCTTTTCCGGGAACAAAAGAAGCGCCAGCGTGGCCAACCTGCACAACAACGAGGCCAAGGAATCTTATCCGCAGCGGATGCGCTTGTCGAAGGCTTGAGATATCGCCCCCGAACACCCGCCACACGAGCCACTTACGACCTTATCCTTACGATCACTGGAAGCCACCTAGGCGATGTCCCCCACGAAGTCGTTCGAAGCGCCGCGGACGCCGTACTAGAACTTTTGAAGGACGAAGAAATGAAAGACTTCGATAAGAAAAAAGAAGTTGATGATCTTCTGGGCAGCTCAATGAACCCGAAAGAGTTTAATGAGCTGGTGAACTTGGGCAAGAAAATTACAGACTATGACGCCCAGGACGAAGACGAAGATATGGAGGGAGGTATGGACGAAGGAGACGCCGAGCTTGACGAACGTCAAGGTGTTGCCGTGGTCTTTGACGAGGAGGACGAAGACGATGAACGCCAAGGCTTTGTGGACGAAGTCCGGGACGACGACGAGCTTAGCGACGAGGAAGAAGCGGATGAAGAAGCCCAAGCCGAAACAGCCGATAAAGATATCCAAGAACCTGATGGTGACGAGATGGTCATCGACGGTGGACTAGACCGAGACGGTGAATCCAAAGATAAATCCCGGCTGCACGTTGCTGCTCGTGAAATTGATGCTTACTGGCTCCAACGACAAATCGGTGCTTTGTACTCGGACGCTCACATCCAGCAAGAAAAGACGCAAGAAGCTCTCGAGATTCTTGGCGGACTGGCTGAGGATGGATCAGAGAAACCACTACGTGACGTTGAAAACGACTTGATGGAACTTTTCGATTATGAGCATGCCGAAACTGTCGCCAAACTGGTTAGTAACCGTGACAAGGTTGTTTGGGTAACCCGCTGGAGACGAGTTGCCGAGGATGCCGGTGCGCGTCATCTTGTCGAGAGTGAAATGGTCGAGGCTGGACACCGTGCTATTCTGGACGAAATCCGCGGGAAGACTGCCCGCGATGAGGCCTTGGCCCCTACAGAGAAGAAGATGAAGCTGGATCTCATGGACGTCGACGTTCCCTCGGCACCGGAAGCCGAGAAAAAGCCTGCTACTGAGGGTGGACTAGTTGGTGGCCTGCAGCCCCAACGGCTCATTAACCTTGAAAACCTGGTCTTCCATCAAGGAAACCACCTTATGACAAACCCCAACGTCAAGCTTCCCCAAGGCTCTACGAAACGCACCTTTAAGGGCTATGAGGAAATCCATGTCCCACCGCCCAAGGCCAAGCGAGAGGCCGGTGAGAAGAATCTACCAACCACTGAGTTGCCCGAGTGGGCACGCGTAGGATTTGGAAGCTCCAAGGAGTTGAACCGTGTCCAGACTAAATGCTTCCCTTCGGCTTTCCACGATGATGGCAACATGCTTGTTTGCGCTCCTACTGGCTCTGGAAAGACAAACGTTGCCATGCTTACCATTCTTCGAGAGATTGGAAAGAATCGCAATCCGGAAACCGGTGAGATCATGTTGGACGACTTCAAAATTGTTTACATCTCTCCTTTGAAAGCTCTGGTACAGGAGCAGGTTGGAAACCTTGGGAAACGTCTTGAGCCATATGGCATCCGGGTAGCGGAGCTCACAGGTGACCGTCAGCTCACCAAGCAGCAAATTGCCGATACCCAGATCATTGTGACCACCCCCGAAAAGTTTGACGTTATCACTCGAAAAGCGTCTGAGACCAGCTACACCAAGCTTGTCCGCCTGGTGGTTATCGACGAAATCCATCTTCTTCACGATGAGCGTGGCCCTGTTCTTGAAAGTATTGTGAGCCGGACCATTCGTCGAGTCGAACAGACTGGTGATCCGGTGCGGATCGTTGGTCTCAGTGCTACGCTGCCCAACTATCGTGATGTCGCAAGCTTCCTTCGCGCCGACCCTTCGAAAGGTGTTTTCCACTTTGATGGCACGTACCGTCCTTGCCCCCTGAAGCAGGAGTTCATCGGTGTTACCGATAAAAAGGCCATCAAGCAACTCAAGACCATGAACGACATTTGCTACAACAAAGTCCTCGAACAAGTCGGTCAGCGCCGCAATCAAATGCTTATCTTCGTCCACTCGAGAAAAGAAACCGCCAAGACAGCGAAGTATATCCGCGACAAGGCCATTGAGATGGAGACCATTGGCCAGATTCTGCGCAGTGACGCCGCAAGCCGTGCGATTCTATCTGAAGAAGCCGAGTCTGTTGACGATGCTTCTCTCAAGGACCTCTTGCCTTACGGTCTTGGTATTCATCACGCTGGCCTAAGCTTGGCAGATCGTGATTCTGTTCAAGCACTTTTTGCCGACGGTAGCATTCAGGTTTTGGTGTGTACTGCCACTTTGGCTTGGGGTGTCAACCTCCCCGCCCACACCGTCATTATCAAGGGTACCCAGGTCTACTCCCCCGAAAAGGGCAGTTGGGTGGAACTGAGCCCCCAAGATGTTCTCCAGATGCTTGGACGTGCCGGTCGCCCTCAATACGACACCTTTGGCGAGGGTATCATCATTACGTCCCAATCTGAGATTCAATACTACCTTTCGCTCATGAACCAGCAATTGCCGATTGAGTCTCAATTGATGAGCAAGCTGGCGGACAACATGAACGCTGAGATCGTTCTCGGCAATATCCGAAACCGTGATGATGGTGTTGAATGGTTAGGTTACACCTACCTGTATGTTCGGATGCTACGCTCGCCTGGTCTCTACAGTGTTGGTGCGGACTATGCAGACGACGATGCCTTGGAACAGAAGCGGGTTGATCTCGTTCATTCCGCTGCTACCATTCTCGAGCGAGCTGGTCTGGTGAAATATGAGAAAAAGACCGGACGCATGCAGGCAACAGAACTTGGTCGTATCTCGTCGCATTACTACATTGGTCACAATTCGATGCTTACCTATGCTCAACATCTCCAGCCATCTATCACTACCATCGAGCTTTTCCGCATCTTTGCCCTCAGTGATGAGTTCAAGTACATTCCCGTCCGCCAGGACGAGAAACTCGAACTCGGAAAGCTTCTGGGCCGTGTGCCAGTGCCTGTCAAGGAAACCATTGATGAGCCTCATGCGAAGATCAATGTTTTACTGCAGGCTTACATTTCTCGTCTCAAGTTAGAAGGACTTGCTTTGATGGCGGACATGGTTTATGTGACCCAGTCTGCTGGTCGTATCATTCGGGCCCTGTTCGAGATCTGCTTGAAAAAGGGTTGGTCATCGGTCGCCAAAACTGCTCTTAATCTCTGCAAGATGGCTGAGAAGCGCATGTGGCCAACAATGTCTCCTTTGCGTCAATTTCCCGGTTGCCCAAGGGACATTCTACAAAAGGCCGAAAGAATCGATGTTCCCTGGCCCAGCTACTTCGATCTGGACCCCCGCGTATGGGTGAGCTCCTTGGCATGCCCAAGGCTGGTCGCGTGGTCTGCGATTTGGTTTCCAAATTCCCTCGGCTTGAGGTTCAGGCCCAAGTGCAACCGATCACACGTTCCATGCTGCGCGTTGAATTGACCATCGCCCCTAACTTTGTTTGGGACGATGCCGTCCATGGTATTGCTCAAGACTTCTGGATTCTGGTCGAAGACTGTGATGGCGAAGAGATTCTGTTCCACGACCGTTTCTTGTTGAGACGCGAGTTTGCTCAAGCTGAGATGAACGAGCACTTGGTTGAATTTACCGTCCCAATCACCGAGCCGATGCCTCCAAACTACTTCATCTCTTTGGTTTCTGATCGCTGGATGCATTCCGAGACTAAGATTGCCGTTTCATTCCAGAAGCTAATTCTTCCCGAACGCTTCCCTCCTCACACGCCTTTGCTGGATATGCAACGTGCGCCCGTCAAGGCTCTGAAATCAGATGAATATCAGCAGCTCTACCCTGATTGGGAGCATTTCAATAAAATCCAAACTCAGGTCTTCCAGTCCGTTTTCGCCTCTGACGACAACGTGTTCATCGGTGCCCCTACAGGCAGTGGCAAAACAGTCTGCGCGGAGCTCTCTTTGCTTCGCCACTGGTCCACAAAGGACAGTGGTCGTGCAGTCTACATTGCTCCTTTCCAGGAGCTCGTGGACCTCCGCCTAGCTGATTGGGAGAAGCGATTAGGGGGTCTTGCAGGTGGGAAGAGCATTGTCAAATTGATGGGAGAGACTACAGCCGATCTGAAGCTTCTTGAACGAGCTGACCTCGTTCTTGCTACTCCTGTCCAATGGGACGTGCTCTCTCGTCAATGGCAGCGACGCAAGAATGTTCAGACCGTGCAATTGTTCATTGCTGATGAGTTGCACATGCTCGGTGGCCTTGGTGGATATGTGTACGAGGTTGTTGTCTCTCGTATGCATTACATTGCTCTCCAAACTGAGAACGACATGCGGATTGTCGGGTTGAGTGTGCCTCTTTCCAATGCTCGCGACATCGGTGAGTGGATTGGTGCAAACAAGCATACTATCTACAACTTCAGTCCTCATGCTCGCCCGGTACCTCTGGAGCTTCATATCCAGTCGTTCACCATCCCCCATTTCCCGTCTCTCATGCTCGCTATGTCCCGCCCTGCCTACCAATCCATTTTGCAACTGTCACCTGATAAGCCGGCTCTGATTTTCGTACCGAGCCGTAAACAAACACGGTCGACAGCGATGGATCTTTTGGCAGCCTGCGGCATGGATGACAATGAGGACCGATTCCTAAATGCCGATGTCGAGGAGCTCGCGCCACTCCTCAATCGTGTACAAGAACAAACGCTTGCCACCTCCTTGTCTCATGGAATTGGTTACTACCACGAAGCACTGAGCTCTACCGATAAGCGGATCGTCACCCATTTGTTCAGCATTGGTGCCATCCAAGTGCTTCTGGCATCTCGAGAAGTTTGCTGGGAGCTGAACGTCACTGCCCACCTGGTTATCGTCATGAACACCCAATTCTTTGATGGCCGCGAGCACCGTTACATCGACTATCCCATCAGCGAGATTCTCCAGATGTTTGGAAAGGCTTCTCGCCCAGGCCAGGACAAGATCGGTCGAGGTGTTCTAATGGTGCCGGCTGTGAAGCGAGAGTACTACAAAAAGTTCTTGAACGAGGCCTTGCCCGTAGAGAGTCACCTGCAGGTCTACCTACACGATGCATTCGTCACCGAGGCCAGCACCAGAACCATCGCTTCCACCCAGGATGCCGTTGATTGGATGACTTACACTTACTTCTACCGTCGCCTTTTGGCCAATCCTAGCTTCTACGGTCTCAGTGACGTCAGCCATGAGGGTCTCAGTACGTTCCTGTCAGAGTTGGTTGAGAACACACTGAAGGAGCTTTCCGAGGCCAAGATCATCGACCTAGATGAAGAGGATGACAGCGTGTCACCCTTGAACGCGGCCATGATTGGTGCATACTACAACATCTCCTTCATCACCATGCAAACTTTCTTGCTGTCCCTCTCGGCTCGCACCAAGCTCAAGGGTATTCTCGAGATTGTCACCTCGGCCACGGAATTCGAGTCTATTCAAATGCGCCGCCATGAAGATCACATCCTCCGCCGGGTGTATGACCGTGTACCGGTTAAGATGTCGCAAGATGCTTTCGACTCTCCTCATTTCAAGGCGTCTGTTCTTCTCCAAGCACACTTCTCGCGTATGCAGCTACCCATCGATCTTGCCAAGGATCAAGAAGACATCATCCGCAAGGTTCTCAACCTGCTCAGTGCCTGCGTGGACGTGCTTTCTTCCGAGGGTCATCTCAATGCCATGAACGCGATGGAGTTATCGCAGATGGTGGTGCAGGCAATGTGGGATCGCGACAGTCCCCTCAAGCAAATTCCCCACTTCTCTCCGGAGGTCATCCAAGTGGCTCACGAATACAAGTATGTTCTACCGGTATCCCCTTGCCAAATTGTCATTCATTCTAATGGTGTCCACAGGATCAACGATATCTTTGAATTCATGGAAGCCATGGACCCCTCTGAGAACAAGGACTACGCTACCCTCGTCAAGTGCCTTGGACTGAACAATAAGCAGCTAGCGCAGGCAGCCGCCTTTACCAACGAGAAGTACCCCAATATCGAACTGGATTTCCAGGTTGAGGATCCCGAGAGCATCACTTCGGGCGAGCCTGCCTATCTCAAGGTCAAGATCCAGCGGGAGGTCGAGGAAGATGAGGAGCCCGACACGGTCGTGCATGCTCCCTTCTACCCCAGCCAGAAAATGGAGAACTGGTGGCTGGTGGTCGGCGAGGAGAGCAGCAAGAACCTTCTGGCAATCAAGCGTGTGACCATCGGTCACAAGCTCGAGTTGCGTTTGGAATATGTGGTGCCCTCGCCGGGCGAACATGAGCTCACGCTCTACCTCATGAGCGACAGCTACGTGGGCGTGGATCAGGCGCCAACCTTCACGGTGACTGCCGCCGAAGGAATGGATGAGGACGAGAGCGAGGAAGAAGAGTGAAGAGTTTGATTTGTAATAATAGTTTTTCTGGTCAGGATCTAGGACACAAAAGGTGTTTTGTTTATGTTCAAGCTTGTTCCTATAGATGGCACCAAGTGGAGACATGAGATAAGCCCCGCATGGAGTCACGTTGCCTTCTCCCCCTTCCTTCACCGGGAGCTTCTCCTCTTCTCCAATTCCCTCTCGTTCCGATCTCTCTCGACATCCTGTGAATACTGCTGTAGTTAATACCCTTGAGTCGAGCTTGATCTCCATTTCTCCTCACGCACCCCCCACCTAGGCTTTGTCTGGGAAGCTCCGAGCTAGCTAGCTGGCTATCTTATCGGCCCCAGTCCAGCTAAGATGGCCATTCGTCCCATGAAGTTCACGCCCCAGTAAGTTTCCTGGACGGGATGTCGTGGCATCGAATATTATGTCTTGTGTCTTTCTCGGGATAACCTCATTAACTCCCAAACAGGGTTCTTCTGGGCGCTCCCAGGCGGTCCTCAGCCGTTCCGAACTCAACTGGTACCCTTGCCGTATACACCCAGACGTCTTACTCCTTCGAGTCGCACTCCAAGACCAACGAGATCCGGGTCATTGAAATCGATTCCGGTCGATCTGCACTGATTACCAATGACCCTGGCGCCAGCAACCCGCAATGGTTGGGCGATGGTGATCAACTGGTCTGGCTGAAGACCAAGTCCAACGGAAACACCACCTTCGTTGTAGGCGATGCGCGCGAAGCCGATAAGACTTATACTGCAGGAACTGTCCCCGGTCCGGTGTCAGACCTGAAGGTGACGGTTATCGAGCCTGGCAAAATTGGCTTTGCAGTCAGCGGAAAGGCCAATCCCGATGGGTCGCTTTTCAATCCTCACGATGCCAAAAAACCGCACACCACGGGCCGCCTATATACGTCACTTTTTGTGCGTCACTGGGACACCTATGTTGAGCCGCAGAAGAACGCGATCTGGTATGGTCTACTAGAGCAGGCGCCTTTGTCGCCAGCTCGCAGACAGGCAGGCAAGTTCAGTGTCTCGGGCCTGACAAACCTCATTTCTGTGTCTGGATTGGCCGGGGTCGAGTCCCCGATTCCACCATTTGGCGGTACCGGGGACTTCGATATCAGTCCGTCGGCCATTGTGTTCATTGCCAAGGATCCCAAGTTGAACCCGGCCACCCACACTTCGTGTTCCTGCTACTATGCTCCGATGTTTTCCTGGACTAGCATGAGTGTCTCCGAGGCAAAGGTATGCAAGGTGGCTGGACTCCAGGGCGCAATGGCATCGCCTGCGCTATCATCCGACGGTGGCTCTATTGCTTTGTTAGCCATGCAGAAGGACGGGTATGAGTCGGACAAGAATCGCATCTTGTACGTGCCCAACCCGTGGAATGGAGAGATGATCGAGGTGTTTGAGTCTTCCGATGGCAAGGGACTCTGGGATTTGAGTCCCTCGGTGGTGTCCTTCGCCCAGGATGACAAGTCATTATTGTTACAAGTTGAAGAAATTGGCCGTGGAGTTTTGTATCAACTCCCTCTGGACAACATTCACGAAGTCAAGCCCGATGCACTGCGCAGACTCACTCACTCGGGTTGTGTCAACGATGCAGTTCCCGCTGCTGCGAACACCTCTAAGCTATTCGTCTCCAGTAGTAATCTGGTAGACAACAGCCTTTGGTATATCCTCGACCCAGCGTCTCCACGTGATGTTCAGATTGTGTCATCGAACGGGCGTGGCGGCAGTGCATTCGGTCTCTCCTCGGCGCAGGTGGATGAAATCTGGTACCGGGGTGCTGAGGATCACCCGGTTCATGCATGGGTGGTCAAGCCGTCGAACTTCAAGCCCGGTGAGAAATATCCCTTGGCCTACCTCATCCACGGTGGTCCCCAGGGCGCATGGAACGACCAGTGGAGCACTCGCTGGAATCCAGCTGTCTTCGCAGAGCAGGGTTATGTTGTGATTACACCGAACCCGACCGGCAGCACTGGATATGGACAGCCATTTACGGATGGCATCACCGGTGAATGGGGCGGTCGGCCCTACGAGGATCTGGTCAAGGGGTTTGAGTACATTGAAACCAACCTGGAGTACGTGGACACCACTCGTGCGGTTGCCCTGGGCGCCTCTTACGGTGGTTACATGATGAACTGGATCCAAGGTCATTCGCTGGGCCGCAAGTTCAAGGCGCTGGTCACCCACGACGGCGTGTTTAGCATGACGTCGCAATTGGCTAGTGAAGAACAGTACTTCCCGCTCCATGACATGAAGGGGCCTATCTGGAAGGTCCCCGAGAACTGGGCCAAGTGGGACCCGTCGCGGTTCACTGAACACTGGCAAACGCCGCATCTCATCATTCACAACGAATTGGACTACCGCTTGACGATCGCCGAGGGTCTGGCGGCGTTTAATGTGCTTCAGATGCGTGGCATCGACAGCGCCTTCCTCACCTTCCCGGACGAGAACCACTGGGTCCTCAACCCTGAAAATTCGCTATTGTGGCACAGCACCGTGCTGAACTGGATCAACAAATACGTCGGGCTGCCCCCGGCCGCGGACGAGCCGGATCTCTCGCGGGGCATGAGCAACCTGAGCCTTTGATGGCTGAGCACGGTGGCTTGAATGGATGTATGAAACACGTCATGCCTCGAGTGTGTCTTTCTTCTGGCGTCAAAGAACCTCGAGGCTTTCATCTCGAAGACAAACAAAGGGGGCGATCTGATTTCGGTCGCTGCGGCCGCAGCGCGCTCGTTCTGAAGCGTTTCAACTCATTGTCAATATCTTTTGCTATTATAGTACCAATTGAATTTCGGACGTCCATAAGAGGATGCCACCATCGCTCTCGGTTCAAAATATATTTTCACTTTCGCTTTCGCCTTGTTTTCTCGTCAGAGCGTAGATCTACATAAACCTATTTACCTCCATGTCGACTTTCCCCCATACTCCCCGCCGGCAATCCAGCGGGCTCTCTATCGAGGAACCGGAGGAATGCGCATCGGTCAACCCTCACCAGCAATGCGAATTTTCCGAGCTGCTTGATTATCTCCGCACCCCGATTGCCCCCCTCGTCTCTTGCACGACCGGCCAAGTTGGACCAGACTTCCCCAAGAATGCCCTAGCCTATTTACTCCTCACCTCCACCCAGCTGGACAACCTCGCCCGCCACTACCACCAAGTGTGGCCCCCGACCGCAGAGACGCACATCTACCCCAAGCACATCACCCCATGGCTCGGCAATCCCGCCGAGGCATCCATTGACCTGGAGACAAAACGCTATCGTTTCGGCGTGTTTATCGGGTTGGGCGCCTACGAGGCTGTCCAGACCGACGAGCCCGCTCCTCTACTTTCCGAGACTGAAACTGAGGCGCAGGTCCTCGAGTTTCTTGAAAAGGAGTGGCAGGAGGCTCTACTGCGCGCGCGTCAGGAGGAATGGGGGTTCGGGGGCAAATAAGGCTGCGACGGGACGGGGTTCGGCGCTTCGAGGTTTCGTTACTATAGACTGCGCTATCTTTGTATAAGTATGGAAGACTCGGGTGATGTATCGTTGAATAGATTTCCAAAGTTCTTTCTGGGGTTTGGAGCTGTTGCTTCCTTATCTTTCTACGGGGCTTTGTTTTCTTGTCCTAGTCCGAGGTTTGGATCTACCAGATCCCCTGTCTTGCATTTACCGTGATGTAGATAATACCATCCCAAATCCCCTGTCTATATACTGAAGATCCTTGACGCGTCTGTCGATCGTGGAATACCGGAATGTGGATCATCTGCGATCGGTAGAGGTCTGGAAGATTATCTAGGACGGCATACGCAGGTTCATTCGGGAATTGTCAAACTAGGGATCGTAGGAGGATGGGCTTCTAATCTGGATCGATGATTAATGCGCCATTCCCTTCTCCCAGTTCTGCTGCACCATCTTCCAGTACTTCTCGCGACTGCGCACTCGGCATGCCTTGCCGTACTTGATCATCACTAAGAAGATCGCGGCACATGCCATGCCGATGAACGCGGCGGAGATGAAGCAGTTCTGATATCCGAGATTGTCAATCCACGGTGTGATACTATCGCGGGTTAGTCTAGGCAGAACAATTATCAATAATAGGGTTGGCAACATACCCGTAGCCAATGGCGAAAGACATGGTATTCCGCACAAGAATGGCACTGGCCATCGCGACGCCGCTGAGTTCCCGGTAACTGTCCACGAGGTAGTTTACGCTCAGCGTGATGCCGCAGGTGTTGGTGAAAGCTAGCATGCACATCGCGACGACAAGGCCAAACCAGTGGATTTCGTGCGCGGCGCCTACCCCCCAGAGAAGCAGTGAGCCCGGCACCAAGATCAGGCAGGCGGCAAACGGCCACAGTCGGTGCTCTGCTTCCATCACGCCGTTGTTGCGGCGGGCCAGTTTGATGGTCAGCCAATCACTGAACCGGCCGGTAAATAGAGACCTGCGCGTGTCAATACCAACGCAATTTGAGATGTACAGATCTATCACTGCTTACCCGAGTGTCACTCCCAGACAGCATGCGAGGTAGCTCAGGCCAACCATGGATGATCTGTGAGTTATTAGAAGTGAGTAGCGTTGGAGGTATTGTCAAATAGCAACACACCCAAAATTGTACGGGGGCGAGCCTAAAATGATAGACGCCGTTCCATTCAAAATATTGAAGAGAACAAGATAGGAACCGTAAGAAAATCTGCCTCCAATGAGTCGTGATCATGGGGTATGGGAGAGAGGAACATACCCAGCATAGAAAATCACCGGCCACGACAGGTAATACAGTGTCTGCCAGAGTCGTCGGAACATTGTATTCTGCGCCTGGTAGGGTCCTAAAAGTGAGAGCTTCTGCACATAGCTTTTCTTGCGGCAAACTGCCCCGGCTTCGGTGGTTGGTTGGTTGGACTCGGCGGCTGATTTCTCGGGGTCTTCGCTATGAGAGCTGTGGGACGAGTCGACGGGGTGGTCGGCGACGATCGAGGGTTCGGCATGCGCACGAACATAGTTGGTCTCCTCCATACAGAAGAACAGGAATATCAATGCAACGCCCGTGAAGATACTGGGCCAGTAGAACACCCATCGCCAACCGTGGTATTCGGCAATGAACCCACAGATGACGGGGGCGAGGTAGTTGCTGCCAGCCAGGAAAAACGCATAGAGCGCCATGTAAGTTCCTCGCTCGTGCGTGAAGTACTTGGGTTGTCAGCCATTGATGAATCATCCTTATGGACGGAGGGCATACCACATCTGTCACGCTGATCTCGGGCAGAGCTTCGACGGGAGCGGTGAAAAATCCAGAGAGGATGTTTCTGGCAATCCATTGACCATTCGTATGCGCATAGGGGCTATATGATTGATGAGCGAGGGAGTCTTTGGACATAGAACAAACTGTCTTACCCCCAGACGGTGACACCCTGAGCGACGTTAGTATTTCATCTTGGTCGGCGCGCCGACGGCTGCTTACCACGATGCCGGCCAAACTAAGCAGATACGTGAGCCGCTTGCCGAACTGCATGGCAAACGGCTGCCAGAATAACAAGCCCCATCCGGCGAGGAGGAACATGTACCCCGTGCCTTCGTTCAGGGTGCTGACGGGGAGCCCCGTCTGTTTGTGGAGAGGAGTAATGACCGAATATACGACCGAGCAGGAGATCCCAGTAAACAACGTATAGCTGGATCGAGTCAGTCAACCATGGTTTGTCCCGCGGTATACCACGGACACTCACATGCTTACACAGATCGTGGACAAGAGCTTCCTCCGTCGACTCCAGTTCAGGGGATCATCGGGATCACTCGACGGAGTCGGGATCAAAACAATATCGCCATTCCCGCGGTCTGAGTGACGAGTCTGCAAGACATGCTCCACATCCACCAGGGTGACGGTTCCTGGGACGATGGAACGATCAATGACTGGAGCCATGGTGAGCACGCACGGCGAGGTGAAGTGGTCCCTTCAGGGATGGGAGTCGAGTCGGTCCTATTTGAGAGACACCCTATCAACCAGCGACATGGTCGGAATTCATGCCGACGCAACGCCACTTGGAGAGAAAAACGCGGCAGGGGACGGGAGAGCAGGACACCAATTGCAGCGTGGAATGCAGACCTGCGATAAGCATCCACACCTGATAAACCTTGGTTTCCCCGCACTTTTGCGATGCTTCGGTAATGCTTGTAGATTGCTTGCCTGTTTGGGCAAGGAATTCCTGTCACAATGAATTTGGTTCTTATCTCCATTGCCCATGATGATGTTCGCGGCTTGATGTTCAACCAGATATGCCCGTCTGCTCCCCGGACATGGCGAGATAAAGCTAGCAATATGAACTATTGGTCGGAGACGATATACTTCCCCGCCTGAACTCGCCAATCCCGGGTATAGAAAGCACTTGACTGGCCCCTATCTTGACCGGCGAGTATCCTACAGCGGATTGGGAGGAATGGATATCCTGACACAAGTTCGAGCGTTCTTCCCTTCTTGATCTTCACTATAGCCAGGACACAGTATAACTGGGGCACAAATCAAGGTCAGATAAATTTTCTCGACAAGACTTCTGTCATATTCCGGGCAGAAAGAGACGTCGATGCGAGTAACCGATGATAACGCGATACCGATAAGGATACCGATAAGGATACCGATAAGGATAAGGCCACGGAGCAGCGACCGCTCACTCTGCCCAATCCGCCGTTGCAGTCCTCCCAGCCCTAGAACCTCCCTCTATTCTATCCTCCTTTATATCAGGTCGCTGGGCCTTCCTGAACTTCCCCCGGGAAGTGCATGCCAATCACCCATCCCCGCTACCCCTGCGGCGGTCATCGCACCCGAGAAATGGGCCGCTCAAGGCACGGTCTTGCGCCATGGCTGATGCTAGCTTACGCGATATCGGGCGCGTGGGCTGGCAAGCGGGCTTTCAATATTCATGATGATTTGCTTGCCTATCCTCAGGTATGCCAGTAGGCCCGGGTCATCCCAGGTCATCGCCAGGCAAGCTGACATGCTTCACTCACAGTACCAAGTGGTCTTTCCCGATGATTATCTCCTTGAATCACAGGCCAAGGAACTCTTGCAATCGCAAGCCGGGGCCGGTCACAGTGACCCCAACCACCAGTCACACGACACGCAAGTGTACACCGGCAACGACCAAACCGACGGGGCCACCCGAGGCCATGACGAGCCGAATGGATTAGGCTATACGTACGAAGAAATGATCTTGGATGACCGCCGACTACTCTGCCAGATCCCTCGCGTGGCAAAGGACGACCTTAATACCACGAGCAGTCAACCAAACAAAGCCGATGAGCAAAAGGAGCTCGCACGCGCAACGGACCGTGGCCTGGAGCTTCTGCGCGAGATGGAAGGCAAGTGCATGTATTACTTCTCGGGCTGGTGGTCGTACTCGTTCTGCTACCAGAAGCAGGTTAAGCAGTTTCATGCTCTGCCAGCTGGTCGGGGTATCCCACACTACCCGCCAGTGGAAGATACCAACACACACGCCTTCATCTTGGGACGGTTCCCCGATGATCCCACCACGGGCACCAAGGAGAACGGGGAGCGCAAGCCCACGGGCAAGACGGAAATGGCGGAACTCCACACCAAGGGGGGTCGCGTTATCTAGTGCAGCATCTACGCGGGGGCACCAAATGTGATCTTACGGGTCGCGATCGCCGGGTCGAGGTCCAATTCCACTGCCATCCGCAATCGACCGACCAGATCGGCTGGATCAAGGAGCTTACGACCTGTTCTTACTTGATGGTGATTTACACGCCCCGGTTGTGTGACGACGTGGCCTTCCTGCCTCCGCAACAGGAAGAGGTCCACAATATTGAATGTCGTGAAGTCCTTCTTCCAGAAGAGATTCCGGAATGGGAGGCCGTCAAGGAGTGGTATCTCGCCCACCAATTGACGCATGCTGCTGCTGCTGCTCAATCCGACGTTCAGGTCGTCGGGGGTATTGAAGTTGGGGGTCGAAAACTGGTCGGCGGCGAAGGCAAGCAGATTGAAAAGGGCCGAGTGGCTTCCGCGGGTGAAGAACGGGTCGAGGTCGTCGCCAGGCGGGAGAATGGCGAGGTCAAACGAATGCCCAGACAAACGCTGAAAAAGTACGACCTCGACCCGGAGAAAGTCGAGGATATGAAACAACGACTCGAAGAGATTGCAGGCGACAAGGACTGGACCCTGGAGGTGGTGGAAACCAACGGGGTGGTCAAGTTCCAGGGCGTGGTGGATACGGAAGACGAGGACGAGGCCGAGGCCGAGACCAAAGCGGACTCGCAATCACCAAACCAGGATGGAGATCATCTCAAGGACCAAACCCAGCCATCGCAAGAATCCAAGGAGGCTGAGCCTGAATCTGGCGATGGTCGCACCCCGGAACAAGCGACCCCCGGAAAAGAGCCCGAGTCAGAAGGCAGCGAGGAAACCTTCAAGGACGAGCTATAAAAGACGATATTGTATAGTGAATGCGCGATGTATTTGACGTCTCAGTCCCCCCAGTGATCAGTCTATCCCATGTAGTTCCCGCGCAAGACCCTCGATGATATCCAGGGACGGTGGTCTAGTTTCATGCCCAAAGACGTCAGTAGCCCCAGTTGCCGGGTCCCCGGTGGGGGCAGACGTAAGTGGTCGAGGACGGAGGGCGAGGGCATTGAACAAAAGGAAGCCATTGAAGCAGACGTTATTTGGCCCAGATCCAAACCATCGTGGTTCTAGATCCAAGCGGAAAGTTGATGTAGTTCGACCACAACGCAACGACGTAAGGAACGTGACCATCTCCTAGCGATCGGCCCGGCCCACTTCCCACCCTCCCTGATCCAACCTCCTCACCTTCCCCTGCCGCGTGGCTCGGTTCTCCCCGTGCGCATTTCTTGTTCTTGAGTACTCTGCTTCTCTCCCCCTCCCCCTGCCTGGCACTTCGGACTTTGCGCCCAGGTTGACCCCGGCATCGGCGTCATCACCCTGGCCGCCCCGACAACGCCCCAACCTCGAATCCACAATTCGACCCGATACCCCTCCTCGACGCAGCTAGCAGCCGCGCTGGATCTTGTCGCAATTCGCGGGAACGCTCTTCAGCGTCTCTGAGACTTCATATCCACGATGGGGTTCCTCGGGGTCTATTCGGCTGTGTATGATTACCAGCCTCAAGGGGAAGGCGAGCTGGAAATCCGCGAGGGTGACCTGCTTTACATCCTCGAAAAGAGCGCGGAGGATGACTGGTGGAAAGCCAAGAAGAAGGCAGAACGAGAGGATGAGGATGAGCCTGAGGGTTTGGTCCCGAACAACTACGTTGAAGAGGTAAGCACAGCGTGTCAATCGCGAGCAGCAAAGGCGTTATCAAGACGCGAATGGCTGCCAATGCGCAACCAGCATGCTTTAGGAGGCGCACTGGCTGCGCCGCGGCTTTGAAATGACAGGTTAAACTCACGCGGGGTTCAATCAACAGGCGCAACCGGCACACAGAGCGAAAGCTCTTTTCGATTATACACGACAAACTGACGAGGAGGTATCATTCTCGGAAGATGCGGAACTAGTGGTGTATGACACTTCGGATCCGGACTGGACCTTGGTTGGGGTGAACGCGGACTTTGGATTTGCGCCATCAAACTACATCGAAATCGTCGAGGACGTTGCCCCCACGGCTGAAGCTGCAGCCCTCTCGCATCCGTCCGCCGCCGAACCCGAGCCCGAGCCCGAAGCGCCATCTCTTCCGCAACGCCCGACGCAGGCCGCTGCGGAGTACGAGACATCACCTCCGGCCTCGCCTATCGATACGGTGCACAACCCGGCCGCTGCCGCAATCGCCGATATCATACACAAGCAACATGCGCCCTCCGGCGCTGCAGCACACCCAGAAACCACACGAGATGAACCGCCGCCTCCCTCGCTCCCAACCCGGCCCTCGCATGACCAGGACGGCCGCAATGACGAATCCCCCCTCCGAGTTTGCCCCGTCGACCACCTTCTGAGCATGCCACTCCCCCAATGCCCTCATACTCGCCCGAACCATCCCCGCAGCCACGGTCTCGGCCCACTCCCCCCGTCGGCCACGACGATGTTCGCGTCAAGGAGTCGCCTCCCTTCAATCGCGCCACCGAACTTTTCGCCCGATCACCCTCGGGCTACCATATCTATAACATTAATGAAATGGTCGAGGTGATGGGTAAGCGCAAGAAGATGCCGACAACATTGGGAATCAATCTTGTGACTGGAATTATCTTCATCTCACCTGAGGGCGACGATCGCCAGCAAGAATGGTCCGGGGACAAGCTCGAGAATTACTCGATTGAGGGTAAACATGTGTTTGTTGATCTAGTCCGACCCAGCAAAAGTTACGATTTCCACGCTGGTGCCAAGGATACTGCCCAGGAGGTTGTGGCTGCGTTGGGTGAAATTGCTGGAGCCACGCGCGCCGAAGGGCTGCGGGAAGTCATTGCCGCCGGTAAAGGTGGAGGGGGTCAGAAGAAGGGCCAAATCCTGTATGATTTCATGGCGCAAGGTGACGACGAGGTAACTGTGGCGAATGGGGACGAGGTTGTCATTATCGATGATACCAAGTCCGAAGAATGGTGGATGGTGCGACGAATGAAGAATGGCAAAGAAGGTGTCGTGCCTAGCAGCTATGTCGAAATCACTGGCTTCGTTTCTAGCGAGCCTACCGGCATTGACTCTGGTCTTTCAAACGTGGAGAAGAACCGCCTGGAAGAAGCCAAGCTGACCAAATCCATGACTGGAAAGTCAAGAACGGACTCAATGGATTCCACCGAGGTAAGTCGGATTGAAATCATGACTGTTTTGCCGTTCAAGAAGGTCCCCGCTAATCAATCTGCGTTCTTAGCGTCAAAAGCGTGACAGCAAATCCAAGTCCAGTAAGTCACTTTTAGCCGTTTCAAGGTCATTATCACGTCTGGTAGCTAATGCTCGAATCAGAGCCCGACTCGAGCAAGGTGCGGAAATGGACCGATCGATCCAAGGCCTTCACAGTCGAGGCGCAATTCATTGGCCTCCAGGATGGAAAGATTCATCTGCATAAGGTCAACGGGATCAAAATTGCGGTTCCCATCGCGAAGATGTCTGTCGAGGACTTGGAATATGTCGAGAAGGTAGCCAACGTCTCTCTTGACGAAGACAAGCCCTTGTCGAGTATTCGAGCTCGGGCGACTTCCGATGGCAAGCGAGCGGGCAATGCAGGCGCTTCTGTCCAGCGGCCAGAATACGACTGGTTTGACCTTTTCCTCAAGGCTGGCGTGGGCCCACACCAATGCGAGCGCTACGCGCAAAACTTTATCAAGGACTCGATGGATGAGTCCATCTTGTCGGACATTACTCCCGAGACTCTTCGTACATTGGGGCTGAAGGAAGGTGATATCTTGCGCGTCATGCGTCATCTAGACACCACGCTCGGCCGCACCGGTTCCAAGTCAAAGCTACGGAATGTCAGTTTTGGTGGAGAAGAAGTCATTGGCAATGGCGAGGATGGTCAGGGCGGTCTCTTTGCTGGGCCCGGTGGTACATTGCGCAATAACACGCGCAAGGGAAGACCAGCACCCGCCGTCATGGCAGGAGATGTTGTGGACCCTAAAGCCTTTGAACAGGCGGACGATTCGAAGCCGAAGGAGCGAACTGCTAGTCCCCCTGCTCCGGCTGCGCCTGAAAAGCCTGTTGCAGCTGGATTTGACGATGATGCATGGGAGGTGAAGCATCCTAAACAGTCCGCTGCCCCCGCTGCGGCTGCTTCCACTCCATCTCCCGGCACATCATCGCCGGCGCCGGCCCCAGTCCAGAAGCAGGTCACGGGGGCAATGGCAGATCTTTCCCTGCTCCAAGCTCCTCTACAGCCTACCCCGGCACAGCCTCCCGCGGTCTCCCAGCCTCAGCAAACTGCAGTTCCAGCTCCGGTCCAGCAACCCCAGCATACAGGCGCAACCCCCGGTTTCTTTGCTCAAATAGCTCAGCAACAGCCCCAGGGTTTCAGTTCCCAGCAGACCGGGCTTCAGGCTCAGTCGAGGCAACGCCCTCAGCCTCCACAAACTGTGAACCAGAACTCGCTTCTTCCTCCTCCTCCGCAGCGCCCCTTGTCCGCTCCTCAAAACTTCTCGCAGCAGCAGAATGCCTTTGGTCCTCCGCCATTACAGGTTCAGTTAACCGGTGTTCCCCAGGCTCCTCAAGGTCAAAGTTTGTCTGAGCTGCACCAGCAGCGCCTCCAGCCTCAGATGCAACCACAGCCTACTGGTCTCATTGGGAATGGACTGATGCCCCAGCCAACCGGCTTTACTCCACAATCCCAATTCGGTATTCAGCAGCAGCAGCAGCAGCCTTTTGTCAATGGTCAGGCAGGCTTCCAGGGAATGGCCCCACAGCCAACTGGCTTTGCTGGCTTTGCGCCACCCCAGCAGCCCATGCAGACTGGCGTCAATTCTGTGCTTCCTCCAGCATTGCAGCCTCAACCGACTGGTGCAAATGGATTTGGCAACCCATCCTACGTCTCCGCCCCGCCCCCTGTGCCGCCGATACCTCAACAGCCGACTGCTACCCCCTTATCGCCTCAGAAGACAGGGCCACCCCCTCTGTCAGGTTTGGCGTCAAGCCAAATGCACCCAAGAAGCTTGAACCCCAGCCAACGGGACTTAGGGCGAACCTCTCTCAAGCCAGTAAGTTTGATCTTCAAATAACCTAATGCAATGGACGACATTTACTAACCAATGATGAAAACAGCACCCACGAACCCGTTTGGCTTTTAATGACAACCCCCCTTCAAGTATCTTGCACCCTCGGCTGGCATATATAGTCTCCTGTTTCTAGAGATGAGAATTCTCTCCAGCCTCGTTGCTGCCTTTCCTGCCTGCCCACTGGAGTCGAAGTCTTACATATCTCAGCTTGTCTTTTCTTCAATCTTTCACTCCTGAAAATGACATGCGTACATAACACGGTCCACTCTTATCTATTCATAGCGATAATATCATGAGTCTGGTTTTTCCAAGTAGAAGTATACAAATGAGCGCCCACTCTTATTCATCCTTGGTGCGCTTGGCTTCCAAGGTTTGACAGATGTGGCATTTCGTGTTTACATATCTGTACTAGAATAGAACTTGCTGTCTTCGACGCTTAATTATGATTAAAGGTTATGTATTTATTTCTCGTCACGTCAAATCAGCAAGGCGCTACTGAAAGCTCCTCGTGTCCGTGGTTATTCATGGTCATTCACTTCTAATAGCTATTTGCTCGTGGAAAATATACATCGGGCAAACCACGCCCGGCCTATGTAAGGGCTCAGAAACAACAGACAGTACAAGAAACATCACATCATAAGTCACATATTTCCCAAACAGAAGGTATCAGCCGCCAAAAGAAGCAGGACATTACGCCAGTGCGCCGTGCTATCAAACCAAGTTGAAAGAAAATAATGTTGAACCGGGATCATTGTTCGTCAGGCCAGAGACCGAATCCAGGAAGGTCTTCCGCCATATACAGGAGGCCATTGTCTGGGAACATAACGTCCGATAACGGAGAAGGGCCACCGGAGCCAGAGCCTCCATGCAGAGGAGGCTGTCCAGATGGAATCGTGCCACCGGGTGAACAGCCGACAGGAATGCCCGAGGTGGTCAGAGCGGAAATTGCAGCGTCATATGACAATGCTGCTCCATCAGGTCCATTGTAAAACACGTCCCAAGCATCGCCACCTAACGGTTGAGTGGCCCCAGGGGCAGTTTGCTGTGTCCCAAGGAAAGAAGAGGGTGTGTGCCCAGCAAGTTTGCCGGAGGACGCTGGGGATGGTACGGCGGGAGACTGCTGAGACTCGGTTGCTCGGCCGGGGGTTGGAAGGTCATGGCCAAGGCCTGAAGCAAGAGAGATAGAATCATTGCTACGACCGACCTGGCCAAATAACTGGTCGACCTGTTTGCTTCGACGATCCATCCATTGGCGGTTTCGTCGCTGGATGTACTCGCCAACGGCCGCACGAAGGTACTTGACGATCTGATAGAAGCGACATGCGTGGGGATCATGGGGCACAAACAACCCCAGGAATCGCTCGGCTTTGTTCATACCCTCCTCGAGGGGTAGAAGGCTGTCGCAATCAGCGAAAAAAGCCGCACCGAGCACAATTGCAGAGTTGAAGACAGAATTGATCAAGAAAGGGAGACGGCGTGGAAGAGAAGAGAAGCGGCCAAGGTCATTCACAACATCCAAACCTCGGAGCGCCGAGTAAACGCATGCGTCGGCGAAAATGGGGATACGGGAGTTATCGTTCCGTGGTTGCGTTGAGGGTGTATCGCCATTTTTCTTGACATATTGCGCCACGCGATAGATGAGGAAGGGTCGTGTCAGAAGAATGATCGACCAGTGAAACGATCCAAATACGTGGGCAGCGGCTAAACTGTCTTCCATGGTTTTGTTCTCCGACCGTTCAGATTGCATCTTGAGCACCTCGGGCAGTGTTTGGACCCAAGCGCGATGTTGATTAGAAATAGCTTCCGCCACATTAATGGAGATAACTTGCTTCATGTAGACGTCGGTCAAGATGCGTTCAAAAATGCGACATAACGAGCTGACCGCCGCCGATATTTGTTGACCAGGAGTCATAGTGCGTTTTTTTTGGCTAGACAGAGGATTGTCATCACGGATATCATAATCGTAATCTGAGGTTGCCGGGGGGCGTCCTAA
Organism: Penicillium capsulatum; assembly: GCA_028828875.1. Lineage (NCBI taxonomy): Eukaryota > Fungi > Ascomycota > Eurotiomycetes > Eurotiales > Aspergillaceae > Penicillium > Penicillium capsulatum. Next base: position 3,616,040 of record JAQJZR010000009.1, on the reverse strand, counting down.
GGAAGCGCTCAAGAACAAGTCCATCATGCGAAGACTCTTCCAAACGCGCTCGCGGGCTCGTCGCTCGCGCCCACAAAAAAGCGCATTTGCATCTTTGCGGTGTATACCAACCGCATAGGCTGCGCGTAGCGCAATACCAAGGTTCATGAACGAACCGTTGCGTCTGCATGCGCCAAGCATGTACATAGAAACGAGGACGTATGATTGGATCGTGTGGATGCTGGGGGTTTCTTGGAATGCCGAAAATGCCAGTTGGCGACCACTGCTAAAATACTGCTCGGCCAAGGTTTGATTGGTGTCGGATACCTGCGCGCCGATCGCGAGCACAAGGTAAAAGATGGAGCTGACGGTGTCCTCGTCGCCGGAGGGATTTGCTACCCAATTGGCAAGCCGGGGGTGGAATTCTTCCAGGTCAAAAAGGTCGAGTAGTGGCCTTGTGGCAAGAACATACTGCCGAGCAAGTTGTTGTGCTTCGTCGTTACTTGGCGGGGGAACAAGAGGTCCAGGCTGTGTGCTCGGGTTGTTCTGGAAGGCCTCCAGCATCGAGTGTCGTGAATTATCTTCCGTGAAATCGCATCGGCCAATTGACGACGACACCACCCGGCGAACGCTTTGCAAGAACGATAGACTGGCAGAATCTCCAATGTACATAAATTTGCCTTGTCCATCGCGAAGCAGGCGGGCCACCTTGGGAACCGGGGCGGTCCCCTCTTTCTCGTCTCGTGCCTGATTCTCCAGGTTCATGCCCCGATCTTCGAGCGAATTTAAAAGACGGTCCATTGCCGTCTCCCGTTGCGGAGAAGGCACTACTCGTTCACTGAGCAGCATGGTCGAGTCTTTCGCGTCCGGCTTGAGAAAACGCGCCGGACGGTCCGAGAAGTGACACTCGGCCTCCTTGTGTCTCTGCACGCAGATTGTGCATGGTTGTTCTCCGTTGCATTTCTGCTTCCGTCGCTTGCAGCTGTCGCAGGCTCGGCGGCACCGGAGCCGCGCTCCCGGGGCCGTGCTTGCACGCGGCATCACGATCGCACCTCGGTGGGTCTTCCGGTTGGTGGATCACGGGGTGGTCCCGAACATAAGGGGGTCATCGAATCGCAGAGGAAATCTGGGCGAGAGGCGTGATCTTGGGCCGAGTTAACTGGACATGGCGCGCTCTCGCGATGAAGTGCGGGCAGTGGCTTTCCCCGGACTATGACTAATCATTTCTCCTCGCCAAGGAATTGTATACTTCGACTGGATCGGACTATCACGAGAATCTGAACGGAAGACTACCACTGATGTTCTTTATCCTGCACACAGATACAAAGATATCTACTCGGGGCGGAAGGTGACAATCTTGCCCCAGGTGTCTGCAGTTCCCCAAATGCCCGATCTCAGACAGGTCAGTTGCACGATCTGGCTGTGATCCACAAAAAGATTCACATCGATGCCAAATTCCCGGATGTACCAGTTAAACACCTTGGGATCGGCCGCCTCGAACATGACCCGGTCGGACGGGAGCTCTTTCATGATCCTGGATACCACGTCGGTCCGCCACGATCCGACGTTCTCGGTGATTCCCTCGGATTCGATCATGAGACGCTTGACACCGGCGTTGAGAAATTTATGGCCCAAATTGACCAATTTGCCTGGGTCCGAGGTCCCAATGGCTTCGAGGCCCGATGCAGGAGTGTCTCCGCCGGCGCCAAACTGGATCCCCAGCTCGGGTTTCGCTTCCAGCTTGTACGAATGAACCTTGTCGACCAGTCGGAGCCAGTCGTCCTCCGGGAAGGACAGGAAGCCCGAGGAAAGCTCAATGACATCGAATCTATCCGGGGTTAGATCGCACATCATGTCTCGAGCGAAGGTGCACTAACCCCAAATCCTTGCATTTCGTGAGGTAGCGATCGAAAACGGCATTGGGGTCGGGATGCGTGAGAAGATGCTCAGCCCATCCACCCTGGAAATGATATCGATCACGATCAGAATGAGCAAGACTTGAGATTCGGTGACCGGCACCGATGACTCACCGTTGAGACGTAGACGCCATGTTCGTGAGCCAGATCAATCAGCTCACGCAGTGGTTTCTCCTCAAACAGGGAGAATGAGCCTGAACCGGGTTAGCCACCATTCTGGGAGCTCCAGAATTTCAGTTCGAGGCCGCCAACCTCCAGCAAATTTCAATCCATCGACGTGATTTCCCATTCTGATCCCATCAGTGTCAGCGAGTGGTTCTGATCGCCGTGGAAGGACAGGAATCATTACGTCTCGAGCACATCGGCCAGGTATCTTTTACCCATCGCCTATAGATTATACAGCATCAGCGAGGGAGTGAACTCACACCACGATCAATCATCAAAAACTGATCCGTGCATACCGAGTAATACGGACCCCGGATTTCCGTCACCCCCTGGCTGCGAGGCTTGACGGGTCTCGGGTTCGATCTGGCAAAACCAAAACCATTTTCCTTGTCTTGTAAGAGCGTGAGACCCTGTACCGTGGGCGTGGTCGACAGAGGTCTGGATTGAGGGCAAGTCGCTTTGGCAACCTGCGAGGCACGGCGGATAAACCGCTTCGAAGCAGATGCAACGGGAGATGACACCAGCATGATCGAGAAGGGGAGATGAGTATTTCCAGTTACTATCCAGGAGTGTGAAGAACAAGATCATTCCCGCCAGAAATGTATGGCAACATATTCTATGTACTACTGCCTCTATGATTGACGTCAACACGACTTCATTCTGCGGGGAAGACGACTTACTCAGGATGATATCAAAATCCAGATGAGAACCCACGCTTAGCTCATCTGGCCATTTTTATTCATTGTTATGATATTCTTATGTACTTCGTGATCTTCGATTACTCTATCAAATCCGCCTTACCCGGCTCCACTCGGCTTCACCTCCCCGCCGGCTTCCGAAATCCTTTTCTCCTCCGCCGAGTGGACTCCATCCGATCTCAATTCCGCTGAGTAACAAGGGCCAGAGTGCATAATTGGTGCATAACCCCTGTCGCCGCAATGGGTCCCCAGCTCCACCGTGCAGGGCTGATTTCTTCTTTGGGCAATCATGGATCCTCTTATCCTCTTCCCAGCCCTGCCCCGGTCAAATCAGAATTCGGTGGCCCCTCCTCCGTCGGTCTTGGGTGTCTTGAGTCCTCCGAATCCCAGTCAAGTGGAGCCCACCGCACAGGTGTCCCAAGATGAAGCGAATTACGAGACACGAGAGTACGAGTGCGAGTACGCGGTGGGCACGCGACCCTAGACACCGGGGCGACGCTATTCCCAATCGCCAAGCACGACGGCCCAATCAGTCGGGAGGCCTCGACTAGTTTTGAATCGCCATCACTGGTTATCCGCTCCTGCCTCACGACGGGGATTCGGTGCTCGGCGACTGCTTGGCCGGACCCTAGTCAAGTCCGGTCCAGAATCATGCCTTACCCCCCGTTGCATTCTTACCGCGATGGCCAGCTGGTCCTCGCTATAATAGCCCCCTCTCCGGACCTGTCCTGCTGGACTTTCCCCGATTTCCCGTGGTTTCCCGACTGCAATTTTTAGCTCGCCATGGGTGCTGGTGCCATCCTGGAGCCATTGGTCGTGGTGACTCTTTTGTTTGGAGGAACCTGGATCAATCGCACCGTCGATTCCTCGTCGTCTCCGAGTCCGGACCGTCGAAAGTCGTCGGAATACATCCGGCCATTCTCGCCTGATTCTTTCGAGTCCGGGTACTCCAGCCCTTCCGCCCAAGATGGATTACTGAGTCCTCGATCTCCTTCTCCGTCCCAGTTCCCCGTGGATGGATGGCGCAAACGGCGGATGGGACTGTTCCATTGGTCTATTCAGCTGTCCTCACCCAATACGGCCGTCTTTCGAAATCGCTTGCTGAGCCGTCTGCTGCGGAAGTTGCCCTTCTTGGTGGAATGCTGGTATTGGGCACTTGTGTATTGGGTACGTGGAGTTCAACTGGAATCATGATTCGCCGCCGCTCACCTCCCAGGCAGACATATCAGCTCGGTCGTGCATTTACCGCCGTGACCCTCCAAGACGGCACCGTGGATGTGGCCCGCCGACATGCCCTCCGGGTAATTCGGGTGGAAGAGACGCTGGGGATATTTTGGGAAACCCGGATCCAGAGATTCCTGATGAGCCACCCGGCGCTGATGACCTGGATCAACTGGATTTATTCATTCATCCATATCCCGGGCACGATCGCCTTTCTCGTGGGCCTTTATTACTATACCATCACACGCAACCGCATCGACGAAAACCGAGCGGGGAAGCCTCGGGGCACCGTCAATGGATCACCGGCGGGTCCTCTTTTATACCAAGCTCGACGACGAACACTGGCAGTGTGCAACCTGCTCGCCTTTGTGGTGTTCACCATGTGGCCTTGCATGCCACCTCGCTTGCTCAGTGATACCACTGTCGGTGGACCCGAGGGCGATTTGGCGCGCAGCTATGGATTCGTGGACACCGTACACGGGGTGAATGGAGCCAAAAGTGTCTGGACGGAGAACCGGTTCTGTAATCAATATGGTGAGTAATTCGTCCCTCTTGTCCCGTTCCTCTTCTCATTTCGCCTCAGCCGCCATGCCATCCTTGCATTTCGGATACTCTCTCATGATCGGTCTCACCATCATGTCCATCCCCCTCTCGCCGCAGCACCGACGTACGGTCCGGACCCGATTTTGCCGAGGCATCCTGTTGTGCTTGCCATCCTGGCGCCGCTTGTTGTGTTTGGTGGTGGGCATCCTTTATCCTCTGACCATCCTGGTAGCGATTGTTGCGACAGCCAATCACTTCATCCTCGACGCTGTCGCGGGAGCTCTGGTATGTGGGCTAGGCTGGTGGTGGAATGGGGTCCTGCTGAATCTCCTCCCGTTGGAAGACTATTTTCTTTGGCTGGTCCGCATTCACAAGCCCGAGCCGAGCTCGGCACCAACATTGGACGGGATGGGCGACTGGGATGACGGGGAAGCTCCGTCGAGGCATTCTGCATCGATGCCTTGATTGTCTGCGAATCGCCATCTCTGTCCGATGAGAACTATCAAGACACAACCATGCTTTAATCGAGCAATTCACCTGATGAACTTGTCATGAAGAAGACCTGGGGTGACTCTTGTACATGGACCCGTGATGTCATTCTTATTGATATGAATATCTTTCGCATGGCCTTCGGTATCACGATATCACGGTGGGGTTTCGCTTCATGGTGTATAGACTTGGATCATTTAATTCTTTAATGTGCTATGCTATCAAAATATGTGCTCCAGCTGTGGGATGTAATAAACACTCGATATAATAAGTGAAGACAGGCGGGGCAAGGATATTTCCACCTGCCTTGGCCAACTATATCACTGTTCTACAGACCTTAACGGGCTCATTCGACAGTCTATCTACCTAAACAGGACGAGAGATGATTCTATCAACTCGGCAGTCCTGCACAATTAATATACTGAAATTTGTTATCATGATGAGCATCGGATTTCCAAGCTGGCGCAACTCATCGCCTGCATGTTGCCCAGCACCGGCTATACCACGCCCTGCCTGGGTAGATCCACCTCGCACGACCCCATTGAAGCTTCTGATAGTCATGATAAACACTAAATTCTCGTATGAAGAGATAAAGTCAAGCAATTGGAGCAGCTAGAGAGCTTCCATCTCAGTGAGAAGCTCAAGTGCTTCGGTTGCCCGGTGATTGACCCTCGAACGGCCTGGAAATGCTGGAGCGAGTTTCAGTGCCATTGCTTAATCTCGAACACGGGACTGCAACTGGCACGAGCAATTCACTGTGAAACCAGACCTCGTTGTCTTGTCGTATACTTTTCTCCCTTCCCCTACCTCCGTTACCCCCCTTGGTGAGGAACAGCAACATTCCCTCCCCCTCCCACTGGGAACTGCTTCCCTGAGACGCATTTCCATCATCAGCACCCTGTCTGGAGGTGTTCTACGATCCCGGATTTCCCTGGCGGTGACGGGAGTTGTGGCGTCATTGTCCCCCGTTCTCAGACTTAACGCGTTCTTCCCGCGCTGCGCGACTCCAACCTTCTCCACATCTTTCCTCTCTCTCTCCTCCCCTTCCCACCCTCCCACCACTCCCACCCCCATTCCCTGATCCCTCCTACCTCGTTGCTACCTGCCATCATGGCCGAGGTGACTCCAGTTGATGCGCCCGCCGAGGCTCCCGAGCAGCCCGAGCCCACCCAGAATGCCGACACCAAGACCGAGGCGGAGAAGGCGACTGCGTCCGATGACAAGCCCACCGGTAAGGATGATCGTTCTACGAAGCCCAATCATCTCGCACGCTTCAACGTGCAGCTCCTCCTAGCTTGAATGATCCAGCTGCTGTGCGACCAGAATCGGCTAACCCATCGGTCACTCCATTAGAGAATGCGAACGCCACCGACGACGCGAAGAAGCCCGACGCTGACGCTGAAAAAGCTGCTGGCGCTGAAGAGGCGACGGATTCCAAGGCTGAAGGCGACGCCGCCGCTACTCCTGCGGCAAACGGAGCTCCTGCCGCTGCGAAGAAGTCCGCCAAGGACCGACGTCGCTCCAGTGGTGTGGGCGAAAAGAAGCTGAACCGCAAGAAGTCGCAGAATCGCATCACCCACCTCAATGTGCAGCCTGGCGAGTATTACCTTGCGCGCCTCCGGAGCTATGCGCCCTGGCCGGCGATCATCTGCGACGAGGAGATGCTGCCGCAGTCACTCCAGGACACCCGTCCCACTACCGCGATTCAGAAGGATGGCACCTATCGTGCAGATTACGCCGACGACGGCAAGCGGGCTCACGAGCGGACTTACCCCGTCATGTTCTTCGACTCGAACGAATTGTAAGTTTGTTGCGCGGGAATGGCGTGCTACCTGCGGATGCTAATGACTTCTTTTCGCTCAATAGCGCGTGGATCCCCAATACCCAGCTCACCCCGCTTGACCCTGCCGAGTGCAAGGATGTTTCGGAGAAGAACAAGGCCAAGGGTCTCTACCGTGCCTACCAGGTCGCTGCGAATGGCCATGACCTGAAGTACTTCAAGGACCTGCTGGCCGACCACCAGGCTGCGCTTCAGCAGGAGCTCGAGGAGGAAGAGGCCAAAGAGGCCGCGAAGGAGGCCGCCAAGGCCGAAAAGGCCGAAAAAACCGCAAAGAAGCCCAAGCGCAAGAGCAAGGCTGCCGACACCGACGTGGAAATGGAGGATGCGGATGACACCAAGAAGACCAAGGCCGCGCCAAAGAAGCGCAAGAAAGATGCTGAGACGGATGGCGAGGCTGAAAAGGTGAGTTTGCGTGGGATCTCCTTCTATATTTCATTGATTGTCCAAAAACTAACGTTTATAGCCCGCCAAAAACGCCAAAACAGGCGGCACCAAGATCAAATTGACGAACAAAAAGACCCCCGCGGACGAGGACGCCAAATCGGCCGCTGCCAGCAAGCCCAAGAAGGGTGGCTCCAAGAAGGCCAAGGCCGCGGCCAGCGATGAGGAAGAAGCTGCGGAGGCCAAGGAGCCCGAAAAGCAGATTGACCCGGAGGAGCTCAAAAAGAAGAAGGAGAAGGAGGGTATGTGTTTCACCGGGCTGCCACCTTAATACATGGATTCCAGCTGACGCGCTCTAGTTCTCTTCCTCCGTCACAAGCTCCAGAAGGGCTTCATTTCCCGCGACCAGCCTCCCAAGGAAGACGAGATGGCCACCATGGGAACGTACTTTGACAAGCTGGAGAAGCATGCCGACCTGGAGGTGTCGATCATTCGCTCGACCAAGATCAACAAGGTGCTGAAGATGATTGTCAAGCTGAACTCCATCCCCCGCGACGAGGAGTTCAACTTCCGCCACCGCGCTATGGACGTTCTTTCCAAGTGGAAGAATGTTTTGGACAACGAGGCACCCTCGGGCTCAGCGCAAGCCAAGTCTGATGCGAATGGGGCTCCCAAGGACGACGATGCCGTTGAGACCCCGAAGCTGGAGACCGAGGAGGAAAAGGAACCCGAGGCCAAGATCTCGAATGAAGACAGCGAGATGGTGGATGCCGATCTGGACAAGGCCGAGCCGGAAGAGACCGAGAAGGCCACCCCCAAAGACGAGGCCAAGGGTGAGAAGCCCGCCGATAAGGCGACCGAAAAGCCGACTGAGGACCAGCCCGTCGAGGCCAGTGCCTAAGGGTGCGTGAGCGTCTTCTTTCTCCCGTGTTTTCGTCCCTGGACAGGTCTTGGGCGTTTTCAAGTTCTCGTGTGTCTTTTTCTCTGATAATCCCTTTGGTTGTTTTGCCTCTGCCATGTACGCGAATCTGGGCTGGAATTGCCCTATCAATTGTGTTTGGCCCATAACCTAAATGAAAAATGGTGCTTATTGGTACTCTCGTTCTCGAAGTTTCGTGCATGTATGTGCGTGGGCACTTGATCGCAGACATGACTGTCTTCCATAGGACGGTCGTTATGCTCCAGGCATACAATCTGGCGATATACCGCCAATCTATGCTACTCGATCGTCTTGCGAATGAACCCTGCGTAGGAATATCTCTGATTATGTATCTCCAGTGATCAGAGCACTGGTAGTCTATCAAGTAAATCATGGGATCAAGTTCAACCCCGAGAAAGTAACGTTATGAGCAAATCAAAGGCCACGGCATGTCCAACCAAATCCACCACCCCGGATATCAAACAACCTCAGCGCCCCCCGAAATGCACGGAAAATTGTGAAATATAAAAAGAAAGGCTTTCCACCGAGTAGTAAGCACGAATACCTAGCCCGTTGTCCCGTGTGTCCCGTCTATATATGCGAATGAAAAGGTGCCCCCTTCGCCAGAGGTAATCAACGTGGGCACCAGGCATCGATTACGCATTGCCCTGGCCACCGGCGATATTTTCGTCCACGGCCACTATGACCAGGACGCAGATATCGTCGACTTTGCCTCCGCGGTAGTGATCACCGGGATAATACCGTTGGGCCTCCTTGGCGAAGGGCCCGTCACGCCGGAAATCAAGACTGGCGATCTTGGCTTCGCCGGCAATGGAGGCGGCAAGCAGGGATTGCAGAGTCAGAGTCGACTCGAGCCGGGTTGAGGGTTCGGCGGCCTTCTCCTGCGAGTCTGGATGGGATGCCAGGGGTGGGAAGGCAGAGGCAAGTCCGCCTGACAAGGTGAGCGCTGCGAGGTTGTCCGAGACACTGATACCATCATCGGGTGTTACGGACCAGGCACCCGTCATACTCATTCGACTCGATACTAGCTTGAGAATCTCTTGGTTGTTGAGGTTGTCGAAGACGCCGTCCGTGGCGAGCATGAGGACATCGCCGTGCTGCATGTTGATGTTGGTGACGGCGGCATCGCGAGGAAAGTCTTCGAGGTATGCGCCCCCAAAGACGGAGGCTTGCGCACGCATGCGCGGTGGGATAATGCTTAATTGGTAAGGGGTATTGAAGCCATGGGTCTGCGGAGTGGAATAATGGTGCACAGCAGCCAGACGAAGCAAGACCGAGCCCGAATCACCCAGGTTGGCCAGCTCAACACGACCATCCGGGAGCGCAACCCCGACAGAGGCAGTACTCCCTCCAGCGTGAATGGACGGGTCATCGACGACCTGGTTGTAGCCGGCTTGCAACAGTTGTTTGGCGCGCAATTTGTCTGCCGGTCCATCCCACGCCAGCGCGGTCTGCGCCATGTACCCGCATAGCCCATGCGAGAAGTCGGCCGGGTCGACGCGGGACTCGGTCCAACCACCGACACCGTCCGCGACTGCAAAGGCCACGGCTTCGGGCACCTCCGTGCTGGCCGAGCGGGTGCTGGTGCCGACTCGGCTCACAAAAAACGCATCCTCCCCGCTATCGGGCCGGTGCCGTCGCCGGGTCACCAGATTCCTGTCCTTGGAGATCCCTAGAGAGTCGGAAACGCGGGGATCGAAATTATAGGCATTCTTCAGCGGGTGGAATCGGCGGCCTTTGCCGGAAGACGACACGGCAACCCGATACGAGATCTGCGAGGTATTCGAGAAGTGACCGGCGGTGGACTGGAAAGTTCTTCGGGACTCCCTGACCGTTGTGCGCGAGGTAAACCAGACGGGTCGAAGTCGGGATGAGGAGGAAATTCCGTCTCGAAGGGTTGGTAGGCTGCAGGCGGAACTGCAGGCTCTACACGCAACACTTGGCAGGATCATCGCAGCAAGAGCTCGAGCCTCCCGACAGCATTCAGCAGAGCATTGAATGGGGAAGTGAGATTTGGAAGACTTGGTGGATAAGAACCTGAACCCGCTCTGATCTTATCTGTGACCGCCTCGCGTCATTGTTGATGCGGTCAAAGGCGAGTCGCCGTTGAAATGGCCAGAGATGATAGAGAAGAATAGATTTCCAAGTGTCAGATGCCATTTTACTTCTACAGTTCTAGCTGAATTTCCAATCACTCCCGAATTGGGTACGTCGTTCACTTGGCTGATCAAGCTGTCGCGCAAATTTCCATCGCGGCCTTATCAGTTCTGCCGCCCGCAACTTCAACCTTCACTGCGCCTGCGCTTCTCCCCACTCCCCAGCATTGTGCTCTTCACCGACTGACCCCCGTGAGAAGCGTGAGCTTCGAGGCTACCAAGATGATGCACCCCGCTCGCCAGGCCTATGTCGAAGAGGCCCAGGACACGGACATGGGAATCGACCTCGCCAACCTCCCCGTCGACCAGGATTATGAGCTCCCTCCGTCCGCAGCCGGCATCCCGGCCGAGCGCGCGTCCGCCATTCAGTCTCAATTCGATCGCAAACGAAGAGCGGCGGCGATGGCGGTGCCGACAGATGACACGCGGGTGCGCGCGCGGCTACGAGAGCTCGGTGAACCCATCACACTCTTCGGCGAGGGACCGGCAGACCGACGGGATCGTTTGCGCGAACTGCTGACGGATCTGTCCGAGCGACAAGGGGGAGAGGGTGATATTGAAATGCAAGAGGCGGAGGAGGGAGAGGCCGAGCAACAAGAAGAATTCTACACGGAAGGGACCGACGAGTTGTTGGAGGCTCGGCAGGCTATCGCACGTTTTTCCCTTCCGCGAGCCAAGGCGCGGGTGGCCCGACTCCGGGAGGAATCAACAATCCCTCTACGGACGCACGTCAAACATCGCAAAGCTGTCAAAGAGAAGCTGCAAGGGTTTGACCTATACGGATCCCAGATCGCGGGTGATCGACCTGTCAGCATGTGTCGATTTGCACCGGATGGACAGACCATTGCCACCGGTAGCTGGGACGGAGGAATCAAGTTGTTGTCGGTGCCTAATCTGGACGTGACAGCGAACTTGAAGGGACACACGGATCGAGTTTGTGGGCTCTCCTGGTACCCCGGAGCAACATTACCGCACTCCAATGTGTCTCCGTCTTCGGTCAATTTGATCTCCGGAGGTGGCGAAGGCAATGTGAACCTCTGGGCCCTCGATCAGGACAAGCCGCTGGCAACTCTATCCGGCCACTCGGGGCGGGTTTGCCGTACAGAATTCCATCCATCCGGCCGATATGCGGCTTCAGCATCATTTGATACCACATGGCGACTATGGGATGTGGAGACCACGGCAGAGCTTCTCCTGCAGGAGGGCCATTCCCGCGAGGTGTATGCGGTATCATTCAACAACGACGGCTCCTTGCTCGCCAGTGGTGGATTGGATAGTATTGGAAGGATCTGGGATCTCCGGACAGGACGTACAGTGATGATCTTGGAGGGTCATATCCGTGAGATCTACGGGATGGACTGGGGTGTGGATGGATACCGAGTCCTGTCCGGCTCCGGGGATGGCTGGGTGAAATGCTGGGATTTGCGGCAAGTCCGGAACACGGGAGGCATCGGTGCGCACAAGAGTGTCGTCTCGGATCTACGCTGGTACAAGGGGGCCGAATCGGCCTCATACTTGCCTTCTACGGATGGCTCAAACGGGCAGATGGACATTGATGGAACCCCGCAGGCGACAACCGAGGCATCGTCGGGAGCATCAGTTCAACCGAAAAAGGCCGGCACCTTCTTTGTGAGCAGTGGATTTGACAAGAATGTCAATGTCTTCAGTGCCGATGACTGGTCGCTGGTGAAGACGTTGAGCGGACACTCGGGCAATGTGCTCAGCGCAGACATCAGTGACGATGCCAAGTGGATTGCAAGCTGCGGTCATGACCGCACGGTGAAACTCTGGGGCATTGAGTGAAGCCTCGATCTGTGTTCTAATAATATTCAAAAAGTAGTATAATGTCACGTGTTGGAGATGCGGGGATGATGTAATGCCATGCTTTTCCCGTAGAATTCGGCGATTTCACTTCTCTCGATATCAAACACGACATATCTCACTGCGTCACCATGGCCCTTCGCTCGCCATTGACACGGCAAATCTGCCGTCCGGGGCTGTCTCGATCGATCGCAACGCCCGCACAGCCGCGGTTGACTAGCCCAAGCCAGCGAGATGCCTGTGTGCTCTGCCGATACCGCACCCAACCTGCCCGGGTCCAGACCCCCGTTGCGACGCCCGCAATCACCCGTCGCTTCGCATCGACCAAATCCGCTGCCCCAGCGGCAGAGACTGGCGAGGCCACGGTCGTGGGCGCCCCCGATATCACCAACTACTACACTATCTTCCCTCGCACGATCCCGGCGGGCCCACCGCCCGCCTCACCCTTTGAGATCCCCGTGAGTGATCTGCGCCGCGAATTCCTGCAGCTCCAAGGTGCCGTGCATCCCGACAAGTATCCCGCCGGTGCCGCGAAGCAGCATGCCGAGGGCCTCTCGGCGCGCATCAACGAGGCGCATCGCACGCTTGCCGATCCCCTCCAACGGGCTCAGTACCTTCTTCGGGAATGGCACGGCATCGACGTGACCGCCGAGGATGCCGCGACGAAACATGCGCTGGACCCGGAGACTTTGATGGAGGTCATGGAGGTGCAGGAGACAATCGAAGAAGTCGGAGCCTCGCCCGAGGGGGAGGCGGAGATCAATGCATTGAGGAGCGCGAACGATGTGCGCATCGGCGCCTGCGTTGGGGCTTTAGCTCAAGCATTTGATCGGGGAGATATCGAGGGAGCTCGGAAAGAGTGTGTGCGACTGCGCTTTTGGTATAGTGTTGGAGAGGGGCTCCGAGAATGGGAGCCCGGGAATACTGAGATTCGTCTTGTGCATGGCAGTTGAGGATTGGTGCTCGTTCGCCTTGTACAGTAAGTGTAGATGACCATTTTGGCCATGTTGTCTCCATAGATGTGCGATATCCTCTCCTTTCGTCGGCATGCATCCATACTAGTTTTACCGTTCATACTACGGATCTACACTGGTCGCTTCGGTGCCACCAGAATCTACCGACTTGGCAATCATGTCCATGCCTTGAACCCCCCGATCTCAAAAAATCCGTGCATGGGATGTTGTGCATCGACCAACCACCAACCTCGACGAAACAAGGCTCACGGGAACCACGCAATTTCCAGACACTCTCCGATCGCCACATTTCAGGGCGAATGAGAAATCCCAAAGTGAAGCTGCTAGCCGATTTTCCGTGGACAAATGACGGGGAGCGAGCGTTGGGTGCTATTGAAGGCTGGGATTGGGCACGAACCCTGACAATGCGGGCAAATCGCATCGTCTTGACTTCTCACTCCGAGATGCAGTCCCCGGCTGCAGCAGTGACGCAGGTCAAGTCGGTTTGCTCTGAGCATCCAGCTACCCCTCCCGTTGTAGCTGGATCTTCTCACATCTCGAGATCGAAAGTCGACATCCCAAATCGAGTCGGTCTGCTGGCCTTGTTGGCGGTTGATACCACAAGACTCCACACTTATCAGAGCTGCACACGTAGCTGAACTACTGGACACTAATCTGGGTGTGCCCGAAGCTTCCTGCTTCTCTTGGGTTGGCCCAAAGGACTTGGGCTCTATTTAAGCATCGCAGCGGCTTCTCTTCCCCCTCCGACAGGGATCTTTCCTTCTTCCATCCCGCGGGCCATGGATCCCACGCGCGACTATAGTAGGTGTGTGCTCCAACACCCTGGGAATAGCCCTCGAAAGCACTTCGCTGACTCTCGCGAGGATTCTCCTGACAGCATCATTCATTCACCTTCGTTCACTTTTCTGGTTGGCTCCAAGCATACTAGACTGACCATCCAGTCGGGTCTGGCCCAGCATGTGTCGAAGCCCCTGCATAATCTGATGAACAACGGGCATACCCGAGAATCTAAGCATCGGATTGCCGTTCTGGAGGAGGAGGATGTCGAGACCTTTGTGGCCTTTTGTGAATATGCATATACCGGTGATTATCGGGTGCCTCGGTTACCGACTCCTCAGCCTGAACATCGGACCGGAGTCGTCGAACCTGCGGTCAGTCCAGCACATTCATGGCGACAGTCATATCGCTCGGAGTCGGTCTCGTCCGCCGTTCCCCCACCGGCTCCCTCGCCTCCCCCAGAGACCGTCGAGGCCACCACTCCAACCACCGCGGCTCCCGTCGAGTCCGACCCGACGCCCGTGATCGAAGAAGACGCATCTGCGGAAGCGGCCGCTGAGGAAATGGATCATCAACCAAAGGAAGATGCCGAGCAAAAGGTGGCCGATGTTTCCCAGGAACCACAGGAGGCTACTACTCCTGACCAGCCAGTGGTCGATGACGAGAACCCAGCGCCTATCAACGAAACCGATGACTGGTCTTCTTGGGGAGTTGCTCCGAACTCCAAGGCGAAGAAGACAAAGAAAGATTCCAAGAAGAAGAAAAAGAAGCGTGAATCGACCGAGGAGCTACCAGCCAACCTGACTCCACCATCGACACCTCCTCCCGTTGATCCGGAAGTCGAGGAGATCCAACCCTCTCAGGAAACATTCGAGGAGCCCGCTGTCGAGCAGGTATCACCTGCACCCGACGCATCGGAGCAGACTGAACCATCTCATGAACCCCCGGCAGAAGCGGCGCCGGAGCCAGAACCAGTTTTAGAAAAGGAACCGGAGCCGGAAGCAGAGACAGCAGCAGATGCCGGGCCTGAGGAATGGGGAGAATCCTCCATGTACCCCCCTGAGGAAGCCCCTGAAAATCTGCCAGAGGAAGCTCCCGCTGAGGGATCATGGGACGAGGGCACGGGGGATGATCGGGAGGGGTTCCAGGAGACGGTCGAGTCCCCTCCCAAGCCCTTCATCGACATGTCGTTCGCCAACCAGCCCGACTCCTCACCGCACACGCCGGGGCTCAGTCTGTGGGATGAATTCGCCGCACTGGATTATAATGATGAGGGGGCGGCGCCCGCAGCAGCCCCCGTCGATGCCAGCGCGGACGACCTTCCCTACCTGACCTTCCACGCGAAAGTTTATGTCTTCGCGACCCGCTATCTCATCCCGGCGCTGGCCCAGCTCTGTCTCCGAAAACTGCATCGGGACCTGCTGCGTCTCCGGTTTGCCCATGCCGACGGGAAGGACTCGAGCCCGGATCCGCAGCACCTCGGCGGCTTGGCTGTGCGGCAGGCGCCGATGGTGTTGGACCTCTTGCGGTATGCCTACACGAAGACAACCCGGTTGGAACCGATCTCGCCCACCTCGGCGACGCAACTTCGGGAGAATGAGCTGCGACGACTGGTGGTGCACTATGCAGCCTGCAACGTGAAGGAGTTGTCGCGCTATCATTCGTCCGGGGACAGTGGCATGGCCACCCCGTCTGCCCGACGGATGGATTCCCAAGTGGATCGGGCCGAGGATTCTGCACCGACGAGTCTCCGAGTCCTGCTTGATATGACGCCCGAGCTGGCCTCGGATCTTGTTTATCGGATGATGTGAAATGTGGCTCGATGACGCCGTGTGATTGGGCTTTCGACCCATGCATCCCACTCGTTTTGATGTTTCCTTTGCGTCAATTTCTTTTGTTTCTTGTTTCATTTCTTGTGTTCATTTTTGAGCATGGACTCTCCGGGAGACAGCCAAGACCGTCGGCGACAAACGGCGGATTATTTGTCATGGGAGCGGCGCATCTGTGTTTCATAGGATCTTGGCTGGATAGAATTTGAGTTTAACATGATGTTGGCGTTGGCAGAGAGTCTTGAGAATGCAATCATTGCTTCATATCGGCGTCAACCATGTGCCCGACTATAGTTAGAAACCGTAGAAACGGGGTGGCCTTCTGTCCACCTCCAGTGGCGCAGAAAACCAGCACCAAAAACAGGTTGCCTGATGCCATTCAGAAAAGCAAGCGGGAACTCTTGGCATGATGTCGACGACTGGCGACTCAAAAAACAGAGCCTGATATGATCGACTTGCCCGGAACCCTTGGCATTCAATAACCGCGAAGGCTGTGAAGAGATAAGGGAATTCTCAGGGGAAAAGACCATTCGCGGTTGGATGTATCCAGTGACTCCACGGCTGATCATCCAATCCTGTTGCCACCCCTTTTTTTCTCTCTTCCTCACTGCCACCCGCGATAAAGCTTGGCAGCGGACCGTCGTCGATGTGCGCCGTCGATCTTTCGTCCTTGGCGGCGCACGTTGTGAAAAGCACAGGCTTTCAACTTCCGGCAGTTTCATCCTGGTCATCCAATCCCGAGTAACGGCCACGCATCATCGGCGTAACCCCAATCCTCAAACCCTCCCGGTTGCGGTTTCGAGGCCTTGGAATTGCGTCCGCCAAATGCCTGTGGGAGATGCCCATGGCAAAGCACGACATGCGCGGGCTGCAGGATTGCGGTCTTGGCTCATTCGCTGGTGAACCCTTTTCCGTCTAGGCATCGAAGTTTCTTTATACCATCGAGAGCTCTCCCTGTCGAGCATCGGGGCCCCGTACCCTGATGCCCAGACTGCGGTGGATCGTTCATCCCCTGCGCCCCCTCTGCCCGACAGGCAGCCCCTGATGCACGACGAGGGAATCACCCTGCCGAGCCCGACGGGCTGGGCCGATCTATTCTTGTTTTCGTGGGTTCGTCGCGGCCTCGATGGGTCCCGATAACTGTGATGCCGCTGGTAGGCCCGTTGGTCCCGGACCGTCAGGAGTCCTCCCTGCTCTGTACTCCGTACACTGGGCTCGGGCATCGCAGGTCTTGGGCCCGGTCTTGGCCATGGGTCCTCATTGCGAAGCACCCGGGGGGGATTTTCAATGGTGTCGACGATTTCCCCGTGGATTGGTCGATCTGCCTTCTCTGGGCGAGCATGCTTCAGGACCATAAATGGATCCATGCCCTCATTCGGGATATTATCCATGAAGCATTCTTCTCTTTCCATGCCTTATTAGGCCTTTTTCTCATTTGTTGCCATTGCATCCTCCCGCGCCACCATCTCCGTGCGTGTATAGTTCTATCATTCAATTGCACTCTCCTATCTCCTATTTTCTATATCCCTCAATTCAAGTCTCCTTGACCTTCTATCATGTCGACTCCAACCCTTCTCGGGGCCGAATGCTACGAGCTGCCTCCGCATTCATCCCATTCCAATACTTCCAGTACCCCCATCCTGGACGATGTCGAGAAGCAACCCACAAAGTTCATCAAGATGAGCTATCGGCAACGACTCCGCCATTTCACGTGGGCATGGTACACATTGACCATGAGCACGGGTGGTCTGGCGGTCCTCATCGCCGCCCAGCCTAACAAGTTCGCCGGCATCTATGAGATCGGACTGGCGGTCTATATCATCAACCTGGTAATGTTTGCTCTGGTCTCGTCGGTCATGGCCACCCGGTTCATCATCCATGGAGGGCTGCTGCAGTCTCTCGGCCATGACCGAGAGGGTCCCTTCTTCCCAACCTTCTGGCTCTCAATTGCGACGATGATCTGTGGGTTGGAACGTTACTTTGGTGATGACCCAGCTCCCTCGTTCTCTACCACGCTGGAAGTCCTCTTCTGGGTATACTGCGCCTGCACCCTCGTCCTCGCCGTTGTTCAATACTCCTACCTCTTCTCGTCGGTGACATATCGACTTCAGACCATGATGCCCTCGTGGATCCTGCCCGCCTTCCCGATCATGCTCAGCGGTACCATTGCCTCCGTCATCGCCGAACGCCAACCCGAACGAGCCGCCATCCCCATCGTGCTCGCCGGTATGACCTTCCAGGGCCTGGGCTTCTCCATCAGCTTCATGATGTACGCACACTATATCGGCCGTCTGATGGAATCGGGTCTGCCGAGCCCCGAGCACCGCCCGGGAATGTTCATCTGCGTCGGCCCTCCCGCCTTCACAGCTCTGGCTCTCATCGGCATGGCACGCGGCCTCCCGGAGACCTTCAGCGTCATGGGTGCCGAAGACACCGCGTCCGACGGCCGCATGATCGAGATCCTGGCCCTGGCCGCCGGCGCCTTCCTGTGGGCCCTCAGTCTGTGGTTCTTCTGCATCGCCGTCATCGCCGTCATCCGCTCTCCCCCGACGGCCTTCCACCTGAACTGGTGGGCCATGGTCTTCCCCAACACCGGTTTCACCATCGCCACCATCACCCTGGCCAACTCGTTCGAGAGTCCCGGCATCAAGGGCTTTGGCTCCGCCATGACCATTTGCATCGTCTGCATGTGGCTCTTCGTCTTCTTCAATCATATCCGTGCTGTCCTTCGTCAGGAGATCATGTACCCGGGCAAGGATGAGGATGTCTCCGAGTAAACGGGCCTTTTCCTCGTTCCTGACCTTCACGCTCGCCCGTTTCTTCTCGTGTCCATTTTTGTTTTTCTTGTTGATTTCTTGAGCCCGTTGGCGACTGACCTTCTTTCATGATATCCCCTTTTTTCCCTCTTTTTTTTCGTTCTGGTGATCACCACTTATAGACCATAGCGTTTTCATGTCTTGTTTTCTCATGTGCATTTTTCCCGTCATGTGTCCGGCGTTGGGGGCTCTTTCAGAAAGTGTTGAATTCTGTGGCATTTGATCACAATACAAGATAGATCGATAGACTTGAAGCAAAAGAATTTTTCATTTGGACTTTACTTTCTCTCCTTGGTTGTAAGTGGCAGCGGGGATGTGTTGTGTGGGGGGACGTGCTGTGCGGGCTCCGCGGTTTACATGAAGAACACGAACACGAACACGGGTTACAATACGAGTTGAGGCAGGCATTACGAGAAGACAGTGAAATTAGAGAAGGAAGACAGGATAGATACAAGATGAGTTCCTCTTGGCTTCATCGTCACCGACCAAAGTCGATGGCGACTACTGGACCACAGCACCACGTTGAGGTGGGAACTCGGCGCTGCGGTAAGACCGCGAAAGAATAAATGAAGAAGATCGGAAAAAAATAAATGGCAAGATAGATCGCGAGTAAAAGCAAAAAGGAAAAACAAAAGGCAAGCAAACAAGAAAAGATCCAAACGAGATGGCAGAAGATGGCAGAAGATGGCAGAAGATGGCAGAAGATGGCGAAGATGGTGGGAGATGGCAAGGGGGAGAGGAAGAAGAGAAGTTGGGAATGGAGTGGGAGGGGGTATTTATAGTCGAGGCCACAGCGACAGAAACAGAAACAGCAACAACAACAACAACAACAACAACAACAACAACAACAACAACAACAACAACAACAACAACAACAACAACAACAACAACAACAACGCGAACCAGAGAATCACGGTGTGATGCTCGTCGTGCGTCATGATGGTACTTGATATACAATCAATTGGAAGCTTGAACTCCAGTACGGAAGGGTATATACACAACTGAACTCCTCGCTCCAGCCCAGATAAACATATGCAACTTTTGATTCTCTTACACAACCAGGGTATCAAGATTCCTGTTTCCAAAAATCTCGAGTGTTGGTGCGTGGGCTGCAACCGACACCATATCACCATGTCGGGCCTGGCAGACCCGTGCCTGTGCCTGTCCCAGTTGGGCGGTTCCTGTGTCAAAGTCCAATCATCGAGTTGACGGGACATCCCGGATGTCGGACGCTTCAGAAAGCGGTTTGCGCCGCATGTCCTGCTGCCGTCAAGCCACAAGGTCGTTTCTCGGGCTTCCGCGAGGACAGACGGGGACGTATGGGTTGACCGGAGATCGATGTGCTGCATCAGAGGACAATAGTCGGAGATGTGCCAGACTACCGGATGATCCCCGATTTAAGCAACCTTCCTGCCAACGTTCCCAATTCCTCGGCCGACCACACTGACAATCACATCGCCGTCCTCGTTCTCGCCAGCGGCATCGCGAATACCCCATCCAGGGGCGCCAAACTTGGTCAAGTCCCGAGCAAATTGGATCAAATTCGGGTCCGCAATGACCTCCCGGCCCATCTGCAGCCGACCAACATCCTCCGAGCCCATGGTCATAAGAGTCAACATGGTGGTCGCCGCGGCTGGTGCCACACAGCCACCCTTGGAGATGGTCTCGAGCAACTGGAAGGCGCACTGCTTCCCAATATCCTCGGGCGGCTGGCCACCCGAGGGCGGCGAGGCCACATCGGCCGAGTAAAGACAGCCGGTGGAGGTCTCTGCAACCAAAGACAGGCCAAATCCAAGTCCGATCTTCTTCTTTGCGGTGGGGTTGTTCTTCTCCGGAGCCGGGAGCAGAGGTGCCGACGAGATATCCGAGAAGATGTATGTATCGGGACTGAGGGGGTTGAGAATACCACGAGCGGTCTCGATCATGCGGGCATTGTTGGACCCGGAGACACCCACCGAATATGCAACGCCGCGGACACGCTTCACTCGGCCCGGATTCATCAAATGCAAGGTCTTCGGCAGACGCACCTGATGACCAAAAACCAGCTGGACCTCACCACCCCCACCCCGACCATTAGGTCCGGTGTTTGATCGCCGCAGAATACGCAGTTCAACGTTGTTGAAAATGCCAAATTGATTGAAAAGTGGCAGAATCGCAGTTCGGACGCTATCAACGGACATGTCCCCCGTCGGAGTGGACGAGGTAATCACACCGGGACCTGTAAAGAGGACTTTCATTGGCACTTTCGAGAAGGGGGCGAGAAGACAGAGGGGGATCAGGTAATAGCTGAGACCGCGAGTGCAGTTGGAGGGAAGCTCATATCGGATGACTCCGCCACTGGCACCACTTCCCGTTGAGCTGCCCGTGATCAGACCAGGCTTGAATACGAGAATTGTACCAGTGTAGGAGATTTCCATCTGCGAGCCATTGGTCACGGCGTCCAAGAGGCGCAAGAAGGAGATTTCATGAGGTGCCAGGCCGGGATTGGTGGGTGACGAAGAGCGGATCTGGGAGATATGCACACTCCGACCGGTGAGCGTTGACAGGACCAGGCGGTAGATCAGGTTGTGATGCGAAGTAAATCGCAACGGAGGTTGTTGTGTTGCCATTGTGGTGGTGATCGTCACCTTCATCGACTTCAACCCGAGAAAAGAAAAATCCACGGCACCAAGTTGATCCGCTCCGGCGCATCGGCTTAACTCCGACTCGTATCTCCGGCATCTGATGATCTTCGGACCCTGATGCGACATCTTTTTTTTTCCCACGGGCGGTGATCCAACTGCTTTGAACAGCGCTGACGACCAAAAGCTACGCTTGACGTCGAAATGCTTCCCCCGGCACTCAATATTCCGAAATGGTACTGTCCCACTCTCTGAAGTTTACCCCTCCATGATTCATCGCGGGGGAGACTTGCAAACCAGACCAGTGATTACGCAAAAAAGCAGCAAGGATGCCACCAGGACTAATGTGCTCTCCAACCTAGGCTCGAGGCCAACTCCCATCTTCTTCAACCGCCTGTCAATAACTACTGTGTCTACCACCCCTCGTCCCCGGCCACCGCCGGCTACACGGTCATGATCGTCGGCGGCCCTAATGCGCGGACCGACTATCACATCAACACGACGCCCGAATTCTTTTACCAGTATCGAGGGTCGATGCTTCTGAAGACCGTAGACCCGTCCACCACGCCTCCGACGTTCCAAGATATCCCGATCCACGAGGGCTCCATCTTTTTACTGCCGGCTAACACGCCACATTGTCCCGTACGTTTCAAGGACACCGTGGGGGTTGTGATGGAGCAGCCCCGAGCCAAAGATGCGGTGGACATCATGCGGTGGTATTGCCGCAGCTGCAGCGGCATTGTCTGGGAGAAACACTTTGTATGTACAGACCTAGGGACACAAGTTAAGGCTGTAGTGGAGGAATTTGGGGCCGATGAGGAAAAGCGGCGATGTAAGGCGTGTGGAAATATCGCAGCTGTGAGGTACGCTGAGGGTGAGCTCGTACAGCCACCGACATGCCCCGAATGATATCTCCACAGTCGGGAGAAAGATAAAAAACGGACTGAGCCAACGTGTCATAGCGTGATGCTAGTGCGCTACCTACTATCCATGGATATATATCGGCCCGGATATGCCAGAGCGTAGAGCTCTGGTATAGTGGTTTTTTTTGGCTTGGTTGGGCGCGCTTTTCCCGGGGGTGGTAACAGCTTCTACCTATTCAGCACCGATTGCCTCATAGCTACCTCCTGCTTGAAAATATACCTCTACTTACCGGGATTTTGAGTGAGGAATGGGAATGCGGGTTCAAGGCGGTGGCCACGATCACCATTTGGAACTTGCGGGATGGTTATATATTTTCCAAAACCAGACCCTACTACAAGACTCTAAGCCAGCGATACGGGCATTGGCAACCCGAAAATCTCACAATCGAGGCGATATTCATATTATAAAGGCATATATATTCACACCTATGACGCAAATCTCCAACGGGGAAAAAAAAAGGACCAAAAAATGACAAAAAAGATGACCAGACCCGGGCTCGATCCGAGGACCTTATCGGTGTTAACGATACGTGATAACCAACTACACCATCCGGCCATTGTTGAATTACCGCCAATGATTTAGTATTATAACCAACAATTTAACAGGAAAAGAAACATCTTTGTCACGGCATCAAGATTTGATCAACCCCAAGTGACCAGAATTATCCGGCTCGGGGACACGTGAAAGAGACTGGCGCTTTTCCACCCTTGAAGCCTTCCTAGTCTGGCTTAGTTAGGCCCAAGGGGTTGCAAATATGGGTAAAAAAGTTTCATTCACAAAATGAAGTAAGTAAGAGATGTTGTCCAATGAGTTCGGAGTACGAGGAATGTTCCATCGATCGAGGAGAGTACACAGGCTGCTGCCTGAGAGCATGGAGTGGCGTTAGTGTAAACGTTGGAACGTTGTATTAATTATTGACCCGGAATTATATGTGCTCCATAGGTTACTGTGTGTATCACAGTAACTTGATACTACCTAGTGTCAAGTAGGGGCGCTCGTCGGCGATGTCCAGTCGGCATGGACGGGGCGAAACAACAACCCACACAGTAATCACGAGGAGGGAGCCAGCGAAGCAAATACTCAGTACCATCGCTCGCGCAGCAGCGCTGGGAGGAGGGACACAACTGCCACTATGAGCCGAATTGGAGAGGTGTAGGAGTGTGTATTCTAAACTATCAATCTCTGTACACTTCATGCTATGGTTGCCAAGGCGATGCAGATTCCGGGAGCCATATTTATCAGGCTGCAAGTTCTGTACGTCTGCTCCCCACTACACTAGGTACATGTAGTAGTCCATTTTAAGGCTAGATGAGCCCTCAATCCACCATCAAGTGTTCTTGATGAGAAAGCCCATCCCAAATGAGCCCACTGCCGTTGACCCTAGGGAGAAAGCGAACAGGAAGTAAGTGGGCGGAGGCGCGTAGGAAACACTGAGAAATATCAAGGCATGTATTTGAGCTATGGCCAGTGTCGTCTGTCGGGGTGTGGTTGACGAGGTGTTCGAAGCGACACCCTAATATCTCCAAGTGGCGAGAAGTCCAGCAAATCGGACTGACCAGGAGGGTACGATATTTATCCATCAGCTCAGCGAGCGAAATCCCACCTGTGGCCAGCATGGAAGTCGCCATGACATGATGGGGAGTTGGTCCAGGACGACATACCACGACTATAGACACATAAGCAGTGATAACGCTAATCCAAATAAGGTACATACTAGTCTACATTTGGACGATCAAGCGTGCAGTAGACACGAATGCTCGCACACACAGCACGGATGCCGTGAATATTATTCACAAACGAGCAAGATATCGATTCTGGGGGCTATAGATTCATAGAGCTTCGGATTAATGGCAAAACGTTATATCTTCCGTCGCCACAGACAAGCAGGATAAAAGAGCAGGTAGGGAGTTGAAAGTACAGAGTATGACGACGTGGGTGACTTGATGCCCGGATACATAATCAACAACTACACTGGAGGAAGTTTCTAATCGATGAGCGTCGTTCTCAAGGCGCCGCTGGCTTTTGCAAACAATCCTTTATACCCAGGATGACCTGCCGGTGGAAGCAACAGTCTACAAGACGGTGTTGGTGGAGTTGCGATGGATTAGATTTTGTATGTACCTCTAGCGAAGGGCCAGAGAAAGACGAGAAGATCCAATGATCCAAGTTTCGTCCCAGACTCTTTGGCGATGAAGGGGAAATAAAAAGGTATAAAGTTGGGCATGGTAAAAAAAAGACAGGCAAGGGCCATGCAGAGAAGGGAAATGTATGGACATGCTTCAGAATGAATGGCCAAGATCCGAAATGATAATACACAAGGGGGAAGTAAAACACAAACGTCGTATGGATCAAAACGAAGGTTCGGATCGGATCTCATGCCGCGTGCTGGGAAATAAAGAGAGAATTAGAAAGCATGTCCAAGAACCGAGCCAAGCTGCAGCCATCTTTATCGTCGATGGGCCGAGCGGGCCCTCATGTCAACAATATCACCGCTCATATCTTTCTCCATGGAACATTATTCATCAAATGGACAGTCAATGCTCTCGTGGCCATCACGCTCACAAAGAGCACACCACTTCGACTCGTCGATCACTCCAGATGACTTTCCTCCAACGGGGGCCATGGATGATCCCATGCCACTGATGCCCTTGAGTCCCTCGAGAACAACGTCCCGGCCAGTCTTTTGGGGCGTGTGGTCGGCAGGAGCACCCCTTCCATTGGTCTGGTTCGAAGGAGGATGATCATCGGCTGGCTTTACGGCTGGGGTCTCTGCTGCTTTCTTTCCATTGGGCGCACTCTTGCCCGAGCCGAACATGCTGGTACAATTCAAAATGTCGTGACCGCCCGTTTCGCAGATTTCACACCACATGGTATCATCATCAGAAGAGCGCTCCGACTCATGCATGGTCTCCAGTCGGGATTGCGAAGAGTTGGATGCACCTCGATGATGTTGACGAGGCTCGGAAGGTGCGTCGTGCCACTCATTGCTAGGGACCACCGTGCGATCCGACAGACGGTGGATAGAGTTGGCATTATTGGCGGAGATGTTGTTGCCCGAGGAGTTCGACGGCTTATGCTGCTTGGATGGCGAGAGCGTAACGGTCGAGCTGCGATTGCGGCCTCCATTACCCGAGCTCGCCCGCAGTTCCTGTAACTCACGCTCGAGCTCTTCGATCCGGGATTCCTTGCGTTCGGTGATTTCCTCCACTTCCCGCAGTTGTTGCTCAAGCTGAGCCAGCTGTTCGCTCAGGTCTTTGTGATGTTCCGCGGTGCCATTCTCGTTCATCTCGGCGGCATTGGGGTTACCCCGGCTTAGAGAATGGATGATGGCTTTCAGACCTCGGATCTCATCGTCCTTTTGGTCCAGCTCATAGGATCCCCGGGATCCGTCGGGTGTTCCGTTGGCATCCTTCAGCGCAGCGGCTGAATGATCGCGCTCCTTCTTCAGTTCCAGCTTGGTTCGCTCTACCTCCCCGCGGAGGAACTCGACTTCTGCTCTGGCTTCGGCTTCGCCCCGTCGTGCATCTTCGAGGCCCTCTTCCAACTCCGATACCAGTTCCTCTAGCTGCTTAAGCTGCTGAGCGACAATCTCAACGTCTTCGCCGCGATCCTGCAACTCTTTGTTCTGTTGTAGGAGCTCATCCAGCCGTTGCTCGTAAACCCGTTCGGTTTCCGAAGCCGCGATCTCCAGGGTATCAAGGGTGCTCCGAAAATCGGCGCGGTGTCCATCAAACTCGGTAGTCAGCTGCGTGATTCGCTCATTCCTCTCGCGGAGTTGAGCTCGGATGGACAAAGAATCGGTCCCCTCGAGTTCCTCCAGTGTCTTTTGAAAATCACTCAGTGTTTTAGATTGTTCCTCGAGCTGCTTATCCCGATCCAATAATTGTTTTTCCAGGCTTTTGATCTGATCCTTGAGGTCCTGTGACTCCGAGGATGTAGGCCGTTGAAAATCCGACGGCCTCCCATATGACGAGGCATCATCATCCACGCTGACCCGCGAGGGGGGCGATCGGACAATCGCGATGACGCTTTGATTGGGCTGCGTTGATATCCGTTGGATGTCGAGGCCTTCGAGGTCGCCGAGGGCGTCCGCAACCCGCTTAAGCTGAGTTTGGGAGGCACACCACGAGGGGATTCCGGACGAGGAAGCGAGGGTCGACGGACACGCGGGCGAGGCATTGAGGGACCTGGCCCAACGGACTTGCTGAAGTTGACCGGGGGAGCGGCACGAGAAGGAGTCGTGGGCACAGCAAAGGTGCTGGCCGAGGCCGAGGTTGAACGCCGCGTCACGTATTTGCTGTTGTTCATGGGAACAAAGATGCCCGATCCAGGCACTGATGTTGCAAAGTATTTGCGTCCATCCACATCACCGCTGTTCTTCCCTCGCGGAGCATGTTCGCTGCTCAACTCGACACCGGCAAATCGGCCTGGCTTGCCCGCCACGGTTCCTAGATATTTGACGGTTCCAAACATGCCGCCAGGAACATTCACCAGGTCACCGACCTGGACATCTTCGAGCGCTGCCATCGAGGGGTGATTGGGGGGAGTTGAACAATCGAGGGGTTGTAGAGCGCGGAGAGTGGCCCAAGGGAGAAAAAAAAAGACAGGAGAAGTCGGGTTTAGATGTCGAGCCCAACGGGGATCATGGTCGGGCAAGAAGAACAATTGTCTGCATTCAGTCCCGATCTACTTTCCCAAGAGAAAGGGGGGAGAAGTGCAACAACAAATAAACCCGTGGACCATGGATTGTAGCTCCACTCGGCGTAATCTCCATTCCGCCCCGACAACTTCCAGCTGGCGCTCTCAACTCTCCTTGCCTCCCCCTGCACCATCCCATTCGGTCTGGACTCGCTGCATGCCCCTTTACGCTTCGAATCGGGCATCGCATATCGGATATCGGTCGTCATGGCGCAGTACTTCTTCGATCTCCTCTACAACTTTACAGATTGCATGTGTTGCTTCCCCAGCACGCCGCAGTTGAAGATCAACAATCGCAGCTTCAAATTACTCCGACTGCTCGGTGAGGTAGGGAATCCATCTTTCCGGTGCTCGATGGGAACGCGCGATGGAGCGAACGTGGCCTAACTCGCGATGCAATAGGGTGGTTTCTCATACGTCTATCTGGTCGAGGACAAATCGACCTCGGAACTGTTCGCCCTGAAGAAGATCCGATGTCCATTCGGTCAGGAATCCGTGTCGCAAGCCCTGAAAGAGGTCGAGGCGTATAGCTTGTTTACCTCGCAAGACAACATCATCCACTCCATCGATCATTGCGTCTCAACCGAGTCGGGCTCCAAGTTCCGCTCCGATGGCGGCGATGCTGGTTCTAAGACGGTCTACATTCTCCTCCCATACTACCAAAGAGGCAATCTTCAAGATGCTATCAACGCCAACCTGGTCAATCACACTCGGTTCCCGGAGAAGCGGTTAATGATGCTGATGCTGGGGGTGGCCAACGCGCTTCGCGCCATGCACCAATACCGGGTCAAGAGCGGTGCAGCATCTACACGCAATGCGAAGGCTGTGCGGAGTGAAGGCGAAGCGGCGGATGCGGAGAGATCGATGCAGATGAAGCCCAAGCGGCGCGGCACCCACCGACCCGGTCAGGACGACGACGATGACGAAGAGAACGAGCCATTGATGGATGATGAGGTGACTCGTAGCCAGGAAGGGGTTCAAGATGGTGGTCTGCGCCCCTATTCGCACCGCGATATCAAGCCCGGTAGGTGTTAATTACTACCTGATCTCCGCACCCCGTGCTAATGTCTTGCTGCAGGTAACATCATGATCGATGACAATGGACAGTCCCCAATTCTCATGGACCTTGGCTCTTTAGCCCCGAGCCCTATTGCAATCACCTCTCGCTCTCTGGCGCTGGCTGTGCAAGACACCGCCGCGGAACACAGCACAATGCCTTACCGTGCCCCGGAACTTTTCGATGTCAAGACCGGATCCATTATCGATACGAAGGTGGACATCTGGTCGTTGGGCTGCACATTATATGCCTGTCTCGTCGGTAAGAGCCCCTTCGAGGCTCGCAGCGAAGAGACCGGAGGTAGCTTGAGCATGTGTGTTCTTGGTGGAGACTGGCGGTTCCCCGACGAGAAGGCGAATGCCACCAAGGGCAAAGGCAAGGCCGGTGGGGCCGAGGGGGACGATGTTTCCAAACCCAGTGGAACATCGATCAGCCCGGCGGTCAAGGACGTTGTTCGCAAATGTCTTCAGGTCGAGGCATCAGAACGCCCGGATATTGACGAGTTGATCCAACTATTGAAGGACGTCATCAGCCAGTTGCCCGACAACGACGACATGGCCGGGGCCTCTCACTGAGTACGGGCTTTCCGACCCGCACAATTCTTTCATTTTCATGATTTTTCTGCGATTTCAAGTACCCGGCAGGTTCCGCTGGAATGCACGCGATCTGTTATTTGGCGATCTTGTACAGTATGCACTGCACTTTTGGTTATACACATGGCATCAGGGCGACAAGTCACCCCGGTGGGTACCTAGCTGGCATGGGTTTGGTCATCGGAATGCGCTTGTTTGTAGTTGATTTCAGCATGATCCCTTGTCAATGGTAATCCATGATCTCATGTCTCTTGTCGCAATTGAGGAAGAATCCGAGGTTCACTGGGTAGCCTCATCATGACGAAACGGCCAAGGGCCACGGGCATGAAAGCCCACAACCTCATTGATTTATTTCCATATTTGACTTGTCTGCATCAATCAATCCATTAACTTCAAACATAAGTCCATCATGAGCCAGCATTTTCGAAGCGATATCCGGGGAACAGAGGTAGTAGAGATGTTCCCGGAACGAGTCAAGAACAAAACCTGTGAGATACTCGATGTTCCAGCATCCGTAGATGAACTGACAGTTTCACCGCAGTTGTGCTGTCAGATCTCAGCAAATGTGGTTTGGCTGCAACCACGGCCGATGCTCTCGCCTACGGCGGCGCCGGCACCATCATCTTCCTCGGTCACTCCCAGCCCGAGCTGCAACCCGTGATTGACCACATCAACCGCAAGCACCCACAAGCCAAGATCATCTTCATCACCGCCAACACGGGCAGTCTGGCCTCGATGCATGCGGCGGCGGCCACGATCAAGGAATTGGCGGTGCCTATAGATGGGATTGTTGGCTTCTCCAGGGTCATGGCGGCCGCGTGGGAGGTGACTGCAGATGGGATTGAGTCTCATTTTCAGAAGAACTATCTATGTCATTTCGTGCTTGTGAATCAGCTGTTAGACACCATGCCCGCTGGATCACGCGTGGTGGTCATGACGACGAGTATTCGCCGCGAGGTGCCAGCCCCGACATGGACCGATGTGAACTTCTCGGTGAGTCTAGTTGAGGGTCCCTGGGTTGAGTTCTTTTGGAAATAACGGGTTGAAAAGAATGGCGAGATGTATCACTTGCTCGATGGGTATGCACAGTCAATGCTTGCAAATATCCTCTTCGCCAAGATGGTTGCGGATAATTGTCTGGACCGGTCTATCGCGGCTTTCTCGGCCAACCCAGGAAGTAAGCGCTTGGTCGGAGAATACGAATTTGAAGGGTTAGATATTCACGGGCATCAGATACCAAGACCAATATTCAGACATTTGTCTCGCCCGAAGAGGTCAGCTCCTGGCTCCAACGAAAGAAAGAAGGTAAGTCGGGACATGCATTTGCCAGCGACTCTCTTTGCATATTCTTTTTCACTCATCACTTCACAGCTGGCGAGGACTTGCCAATATTATTACAACAAGCGCCCAAGTCCCTGACTCAGGCGAGTGCCACAGTCATTCGGGGGCTTCTTGATCCCATCTTGCAAGGTAGTAGTCATATTGACAGTAGAGGGCATCCCGAGTTGACCTTTGACTTCCAGATCAATCCGGGGCCTTTCTCGATAACAATCAAGTGCTGACCCTCCCACGGCTGGATTTCCCCGCCGGTCAAGAAAGCGCAAAGGCTCTGTGGAAACTGAGCACCGAATTGGTGCAGGCGGGACTTGGAGTAGATTAGATCTTGGCCAGTTCGAGTTAGTCCGTGACTAATCATGTGACATTATGACGCAATGTACTGCCTGCCAAACCAGGTATCTATATCCGGATCTGGTTAGCGCTGCTTAGAGCTGCTTTGCAAGATCTCCGTCAGCGAGCACGGGCCAATCTGGCCAATCCCCGGCCCGCATTACCAAGATTCCCGTCAGCGGTGCGAAACTACATATTTAACAGCCTTGACTAACGCTGACTTTAGCATCTGGCCTCGAAACTTCGATTGCTCTGAACTGTGGAATATAAAAGCCTGCCATCTCTCCCATGAAGCTGTTCCTGGCTTTTCTAATTGGCATCACAGCAATTCTCTTTGCCTATCGTCCTTCTATATCAGATTCTTTGATCGACTTTCTTCACCAGAGAGCCCCCGCAAGCGTCTCATCTTTCTTTGTGACTTCCAGCGACAACACTGTCGCTCCTATAGCTCCCCACATCGACTTGGACTCTCCCGCTCCCGTGGTTCTCCCAGTGACCGAGATGGCCACCGCACGTGCAATCCGTCAAGTGTTCCTGGCCGTTGAGCAGGCCGAGGGTGCCGGTGCTCGAGTGCGCCGGTCCATTGGCACGGCCAAGCTGCGCAACTTCAGTCCCTTCCTCATGCTCGATCACTTCACTATCGGCAAAGGTGCGGGATTCCCCGACCACCCTCACCGTGGCCAGGAAACGATCACCTATTTGCTCTCCGGAGGTGTTGATCACGAGGACTTTGCCGGAAACCGGGGTACTATTGGGCCCGGCGATCTGCAATTTATGACTGCCGGCCGGGGCATCATGCATGCCGAGATGCCACATGAGAATCCAGACGGCAGTCCTAACGTCGGCATGCAACTGTGGGTTGACCTGCCCCAGAAATTGAAGATGTGTGAGCCTCGATACCGCGACCTGCGCTCGTCCGAAATCCCCATCGCCACGGCCGACGACGGCCGCGTGACCGTCAAAGTGATCTCCGGCCAGTCGCAGGGTGTCGACTCCGTGCGTGATCTAGCCTACACCCCGGTCTGGATCTTGGATGTCACTATTCGTCCCGGAGGCCGGATCTCACAATCCTTGCCCCAGGGTTGGAACTCCTTTGCCTACACTTTGTCCGGAGACACGGTGTTTGGCTCGAGTGATTCCACTCGTCTCGTGAAGAAGTTCCACAATGTGGTCTTTGAGCAAACGGGTGATTATGTCGAAGCCTCCGTCCCGGATAACGCGGACTCGGAGGCCCGCTTTTTGATCATTGCGGGTCAGCCGCTGGACCAGAAGGTGGTGCAGTATGGACCATTTGTGCTGAACAGTCAAGAGGAAGTCTACCAGGCTATGCTCGACTACCAGACCGCCGCCAATGGATTCGAGAAGGTGCGGGGCTGGGAGAGTGAGATTGGAAAGCGGATGGGGTATTAGGAGTCGCGTTTCGCGTTGACTTTGATGTATAATAAATGATTACCTTATGATGAAACAGCGGTCTGCTTTCCACCGATCCTCCGGCAGCTTTTCTGTATGCATTATGCGTAGCGAAGCCAATGCATGACCAGATCGACACCGGCTGAATTCTCAGCTGAATCCTTAGCTGGCCTGAGCTGAATCTTAGCTGGCCTTGGCTGAGTCTTAGCTGGTCTTAGCTGATTTTAGCTGGATCTTAGTCGAAACCCATATTCCAATACCGAGTGCGGGTATAGCTGGATTCGTATCCGCTGCACATAAGCCTGGATGATCTTCCTTGCAGGTCAGGTACAGAATGATCGACATCGGTCTGGACCGAGGATCACAGCGGCCTCTTTTGCTCTTTGCCATGATCTTGCGCAATTCAATTGTTCGAAGATAAACATGGTCAGATTTTCTCAGTCTATCTAATCATATCGGCTCGTATCTAAACCCGTTGAACAGTTTGTGGAAAGTCCACCGTGTGGGGCTCGGCAAGGGCAGATCTGAAGGATCTCAGCCAGCCACGCACGAGATAGACGTTGCACTGCATCTTCCGGGGTCCAGATCCCGGGGTTCGGGAGTTACACGAACCGGGGGTGAGTCGAGGGCAAGCATCGCCCTGAAGCAACGATCCATAGTTCATCCAGCCCCTTACTACCTGGACAATATATATAGTAGGCATGGTATCCCTCCTCGGACCAAGCAATCCACTTCCACCAGATTGATTTTTTGAACATTTCTCCATCTCACTCACCATGAAGTTCTCTCTTCCCTTCACTCTTGCTCTAGCCACCGCCATTGCCCCGGCTTTGGCCACGGAATCGGTCGCCACGGTATGCTGCACACCATCTTACCGCAAGTGGATAGTGAATAGCCAGATCGGATTCTGATCATGCATTTACATAGGTGACCATTCAAAGCGAGAAAGGAGCTCAGAATTACACACCTATCGCGAAACAATGCGTTGATACCAAAGACGCGTATGTCATACTTTCTCCGAGATGACTCGTGCTTGGGTGCTAATTTACACACCAGCTCTTCCAAGGTGACCAGCATCACTGTGAAAGAGGTTTCGAAACCTCCCTCGTGTATCTTCTACACGTATGTCCCGACCTGGATCTGTGAGCAAGAGCGGTGGCTAACAGAAGTAGGGAGAGCGGATGCAAAGGGAACGAGTGGCCTATTGCAGTCCCCGCCGATTCCAAGGATGGCTCTAAGAAGACGACCTTCAGCAAGCCATTCTACGTGGGCAGCCTGAAATGTCAACTCGCCCAGTAGAGGGCTTGATGACAGAGGGTGGATGATATACTCGCTGCGCCGGGAACTCATTAGCCTAGTCTAGATATTGAAGTTGGAACTTATCCGAGAACCGACCAACGCTACAAAGAAATGGAAGAATGTCTGGCTAAGAATGTTCATGAAAGTAAGCACGCCCGATGCAATAGACCAGCTGAACTCAAAGACCCGACCTTAAGACCCGACGCCGATGGAGATAGACAAGCACCCATCCTCCCGAAATGCCAGGACGCTGCCGAGGGACCATCCCAAGCGAAACGCAGAATCACCTATTCATTCTTCTCCGCGATGCTCTCAGCCGTCAAGTTCGCAGTGACTCTCCCGATCACGGCAATATCCCTGGGCACCTGAATGTGCTTGATCCTGAAGCATCCGAAAACAACGATTCTCGCGAGAGATGGACAGCATCGGAAAATGCACTGGGTCAAGAAATCATCCACGGGCCCCGTGAACGAGATATCCAGATACTTGAGCGCTGGATACACTTTGCTCTCCGCAAAGACCTCCTCGTAGACACTCCATGGGACGTGACGGCAGGATTCAATGTTGAGATGTTGGAGACGAGAGCCCGAGTGCGCCATCAATGCCTTGAATCCATCAGACGCCAGGCCGATGGGTTCCGGTGGACCATCTGGATTTGTCATGTCCATGTCTCGGAGCCCATGGAGATCTACATATTTTAAGGCCGGGTTGGTCCAGCCCTGGAATAGGGCCCTTAAGCCCTTGTCGGTAAAAACATTGTTGTCGGTCAGGCGCAATTTCTGGAGGTTGCGACAGTTGTCGTGGATACTTTGAAGCAGTCGATCGTCTGCACGCTCAAATCCCTCGAGTGATAGAGATCGAAGGTTAGGCCCGACTTTAGCGATGACCTGGAGCAATGACTCGGGCGCAGTTTGCTTCATGAGATGCAGTGACAAATGCTCCAAGGCACCAAGGTTGGAAATTGCTTCCAACGCTCGGTCGCCAATCTTCGCGATATGCTTCAGTTTGAGACGTCGAAGCCCGGGGCAGCTCGTGGACATAACATGCATGGTCTCGTCATCAAAGGCCGTATCCAGATTCCACAGTTTCAGGCTCTGGAGGCGAGGGCCCAGCCGCATGAAAAAGGCTCGCCAACAATCGTCCGTGACTAGGTTTGGCCCGTCTAAATGAAGATCTTGGATCTTCATGTCGCGATCAACCATGTACTGGAAAACTCGATCCTTCATTGGCGTCACGAATCGGAGATTCAGGCGAGTCAAATCCGGCATGGTGGCAAGAATCTTATGGAAGTCGTCAGTATTGAGCCCTAAATTTCCGTTAGTCAATCAAATCGGCAATCTCCCGCACCCCCGGCGAGACCTACGAGCACAGTCATAGATATTCAATTCCCTGTGCAGAGGCCGTAGGAAAAGATCCAACGTCCTCGGGGTGATGGCACGGTTTCGGGACAGAATTTGGCTCAGACGATGCAGCAGCATTGGAGGGAGATCGCCGAACTCTTCCACGTCGTCAATTTTATCGGCGACTTTCTGACGACATATTCTGGTCAGTAAGGGTTCCAAGAGCATTCAAACGATAGCAAACCTACGTTGATGCACATCTCAAGCAAGCTCTGGGCTCCACGAGTCGTCTTCCCATCGAGAAAATTGCTCTGATTTTGACGACGGCCCAGCCCGGCATTCGGCTTCTTCTTGGCCGGACTCTTCTTTTTCTCCCCATTCTGATTTTTGGAGCAGTCGGCGCAAAGAAGACCACCTTTGGGACCTGTCTTGCTGTAGGCGGTGACCGTGAAGCGCTTGCCACAGGTTTCGCAATTCGCTAGCTGACCTGGATTTGGCCGCTGCTTCTCGACCATCATCTCGTTGGCCAGGGCATCGTCGTCGTCATCTGGTTCTCCAGCGCGACGGGCCTTGCGACGTGCAAATTCCTTGCTCTTCTTGATCTTGTCGATCGCTTGCTGCCGCTTCCGCTTCCTAGTTCTGTCTTCGGGCGATTCGGGCTGCGATTCAGGCTCGGTCGCAGGGCGAGACTCGGGCTGGTAGTCTTCATCATTTGCTGCCTCATTTTCTTCCTCGGTAGCGCGGCGTGCATCGGCTAGCCGGCGTTCATGGCTGTCGCGGATTTGGGTCGCAGAGATGTTGTTAGACTGAGCGCCACGCAGCGATGAGTATCATGAAAAGATCATCTATTGAAAGTACTTACCGCGAGGAAATCGGTGAGGGCAGAGCGTCTGTCCCGACTAGTTAGCATACGCAGAATCCACCCCTTCATCCAATGATATCATACGGGCCCCGAATGTTCCTCCCCGGCTGTCTGCCTGCCCTGCCAGCAACTGTCAGTATCTATTCCAGTTCACCAGGGATGGTGGACATACATAGCGATCAATCGAATGAGAGAAAGAAGTAAACAAGAGTAGAAAGCGGTTGCCAGGTGATGGATGTGGCGAAGACAAGCTCACGGGATTCGCGGCAGTTTCGCGTTGCACTTAACGCGCCAACGCGAGCCTCTCTTATCGGGCGAAAGTGATAAGTGAAGTGATGAAATGAACAGGCCCCGCGAGATCAGGAAATCCAAGGTGGCGAATGAACTTTGGGAATGGGCAAGTCAGCAAATCGGACCAACTGAAGACTTTTCTTGGTCCAGGCACTCTTCCGCCGTTCGATCGATCGATTTGCTCCCCTTTTCCCTTCCCACGCTCGTTCTATCCAGCTCACCCAGCGAAGTTCAACGCGAATCGTTAGGGTTTCTTTGCTGACTTCTTCTCAATCCCCTTCACTGATTCCTCATCAGTTCCTCAGCTTGCATCCAACTTGCCGGTGCGGGGACACAGCCCAAGGACGTGAGTAAAAGCACGCTAGCCATTATCGTCCCCTTCCATCAGAGTGATTTGGATGATCTGACTCCTGAAACATCAGTCTTCAAGCTTCGCAGGTATCGAAACCCACCACCGCCCATCGTGCTGCGGTGACAACAACGCGCTTCCCCCAACCCTCTTCTCCGTCTTCACCATCCCGCAGAGATGAAGACACGCCGCACAGTTGTGCCGGACTCTGAAGATGACGCAATGGAGAGTGGGACATCAGTACGGGGCCCATCGCCATTGCGTCAGGTGGAATCCCAGCGACCGGGTGGGCCATCGCATTCCACACCATCGACAACCCGCATCATCCAGGACACCGAGGATGAAGACGATCTGGGCCTAGGTCCATCCAATAATGTCGCATCGAACAAGCCTGAATCGGCAAAAGTGGAAGTGGTGGTTTCGGCCAAGGATGATGCATCGACAAGTGATAGCACCCGAAGCTCGCTGGGAGTGACATCCGCGGACGGGGCAACGGGGTCCAATACCCCGGCGACCAGCGTTGGCGCTGCGGGAGACTCGGATGCGAAACCCCGTGGACGGGTGAATGCCTCCACCCGTGCTCAACAATTGAGATCCAATGCGGCATCTCGGCGCGCATCCCAGAGGGGAACCAAAAGATCGATTGCCACGGCCACGGCAGATGAAGAGCCCGAGGACTCGGATGCAGCCCTGGCGCATTTCCTCCAAATGGCCGAATACGAGACCCCCCGGCGTAAAAGGAGGATGGTGATCTGTCGAGCTGGCTGTGATGGAAAGAGGATTCCACGTAAATTCCTGCCATCCGCAAGCCCGGTGTCTCATGACGGGGGTCGCAGTCTGTCTCTGTCTTCGTTGAGCCCAGAGCCGGCGGATCTGTATGAGTCGGAATATGACTCGGATGCCACCGAGGCTGAAGGCTCAAGGGCTCCAGTAAGGAATCTTTCACACCGCCGTGTCTATGCAATCGACGAGAGGTCTGAGGATGGCGAGGATCTCCCGCCGTCTTGGGAGGAGCAACGCAAAGCTCGTCGAGTAAGTTCTGGATCCTATCAAACATTCGAACAGACCGACTCACCTCTCAACAAGAGTGAAGCCGACCGAAAGAAGCTGGAACAGAAGCATCCCGTTCTCAAGACTATGTGGGATGACTTGAAAGCGAGGCCTACCATTGCCCCCAAGGCGGCCCCGCAGCCCCAGTCCATCACTCGCGTGCTGAAGCATTTCCAATTGGAAGGGTTGAATTGGATGATGGAACAAGAAAAGACCACATTCCGGGGTGGACTTCTTGGGGATGAGATGGGCATGGGAAAGACCATCCAGGCCGTTTCACTCATTATGTCTGATTTCCCCCAGCCCAACCCGACTCTGGTCATCGTGCCTCCCGTCGCTTTGATGCAATGGGTATCTGAAATCAAGGTTCGATTCTCGGCTCGGTGACGCTGACTATCTAAGCTTACATTCACTCCAGGAATATACCGATGGCAAGCTGAAGGTTTTGGTTTACCACAACTCAGACACCAAAGTGAAGAAGCTCACAGAGACTGATATTCGACAATACGACGTGATCATGATCTCTTGTATGTGATGTGATCTCCAGGGTCCGCTGCTGGTGGTAGTATATTAACGCGTTTACTAGATTCGAGCCTGGAATCCATACATCGCAAGCAAGAGAAAGGCTGGTCTCGTGACGGTGGAACCGTGAAGGAAGACAGTAATTACTCCCTTGAACTCGACCGCGCTGTGCTTTGCTGACTTTTGGGGAGGCGTGATCCATGCGGTTGACTACCACCGGCTCGTCCTCGATGAGGCGCATAGTATCAAAGTACGTGTCGGCGGTTTCTTTCTTGTTCACAGAAGACTGACTTGTTCAGCAACGCTCCACGGGTGTGGCCAAGGCCTGCTTTGCCTTGAACGCGAATTACAAGTGGTGTCTCTCCGGTACCCCCGTGCAGAATCGAATCGGCGAATTCTTCTCGCTCTTGCGCTTCTTGCAGGTCCGCCCTGTGGCTTGTTACTTTTGCAAGCAGTGCAGCTGCGAACAACTTCAGTGGTGTGGTGATAAACAGGGTCGCTGCACGGAATGCTCCCACACGTAGGTGTTTATTGCCGGCAACCCTTGACTCGGTTTGACTGACCTTCCCTTTCAGTAGCTTCAGCCATGTCTCGGTCTTCAACAAGGAGATCCTCAACCCAAGTAAGTTCCATTCCCTCGCCCTTTCGATTTATGAGTAGGGCTGACCAGTCGATAGTTACGGAGGGAAGAACCGAGGAGGAACGAAAGAAGGGACTCTCGAAGCTTCGTTTGATCACTGACCAAATTATGCTTCGCCGCATGAAACAATCTCATACTTCTTCCTTGGAGCTCCCACCGAAACGGTGAGTAGAGGTGCAAGGCCCCACGTCCCTTTTCATGGAAGCTGACCATCCTCTAGCATTACCCTTCACCGCGAATTCTTTGGCGAGATTGAACGGGATTTCTCCCGCAGTATCATGACCAATACGGGCCGACAGTTCGATACCTACGTCAGCCGTGGTGTCATGCTTAACAACTATGCCAATATCTTCGGGCTGATCATGCAAATGCGCCAGGTCGCCAACCACCCCGATCTCATTCTCAAAAAGGAGGTAGAGCCCGGCCACAATGTCCTGGTGTGTCGCGTCTGTGACGAACCGGCCGAAGATGCCATCCGGTCTCGCTGCCGCCACGACTTCTGCCGCCAATGTGCCCACGACTACATTCGGTCTTTCGGCGACGAGTCGACGGTGGAGTGCCCGCAGTGTCACATTCCACTCTCGATCGACCTGGAACAACCGACGAACCAGCAATCTGAAGGATCCGTCAAGAAGAACTCCATCATCAACCGGATTCTCATGAAAGACTGGACCTCCTCGACCAAGATCGAAATGCTTCTCTACGACCTGTACAAGCAGCGGAGCAAGAGCCACACTCCCAAGTCCATCATTTTCTCCCAGTTTACTTCCATGCTGCAGCTGGTGGAGTGGCGACTGCGCCACGCGGGCTTCACCACTGTGATGCTGGACGGGTCCATGACGCCTGCCCAGCGACAGAAGTCCATTGAGTATTTTATGAAAAATGCCGAGGTGGAGGTGTTCCTGGTGTCTCTGAAAGCCGGTGGCGTCGCGCTCAATCTGACCGAAGCGTCTCGTGTCTTCATTGTTGACCCGTAAGTCCTCCCCACCCCCTTACTTTGCATCGCATCCCCCGTGACTGACCCGGTACGTACAGGTGGTGGAACCCGGCGGCTGAATGGCAAAGTGCCGATCGCAGTCATCGTATCGGTCAGCAGCGGCCGTGTGTGATTACTCGGCTCAGCATTGAGGATTCGGTCGAGTCGCGGATTGTCCAACTACAGGAGAAAAAAGCCAATCTCATCCGGGGCACGATCAATAAAGACGAAAGCCAGGCGCTGGAAAAGTTGACCCCCGAAGACATGCAATTCCTGTTCCGCGGCTCTTAATTTCTTGACCGTTTTGTTCTTCGCCTCTCTTGACGCCACCGTCGTCAAGTGGGAAGTATTCATCTTCGTGGCTGGCCCGACGTCATTCTATGCACAGCGTTCATTCTCCCCCGCAGCGATATGACCTCACGAACATCATTGATGATTATGGGTTTGGATTGTTTCGAGTATTCTGGGTTGGTTGGTTTACGGCGCGGTTCATTTGGATATGGTCTTTTGTTTTCTCGTTGATATGATATCGCTAGGTTCATCCACTCTTTTCCCCCTTCTCTCTTCCTGTAGGATTCCTGGTGGGTCGAAGTGCGCGTTCAACGCCTATCCTGCGCGCATCGGGATGATCGAACCGTGGATACCACCAGGATTGACATCTATCCTGCTGCCTATTCTGCACGCTGTAGCGAGTCACGAACGACCTGGTAAGGCTGAAGCTTGGCTGAGCCCCACCCTCCCCTGAGAAACAAATTATTTTCTCTTCTAGTCTTTCTTTTCTTTCCCCTCCCCCAGCGCCCGCTATTGGTTGTATTCTTATTTTCCTTATCCTTATCGGCAGATGATGAAATTCCCCCGCTCGTGTTTCATCTTCGCGTAAAACTCTCCTCCCCCCCCCGTCATGGCCTCTCAGCCCATCGACCGGTATGGCCCCAAGCTCGTCGAAAAGGCCGACAAACTCCAGCAGCGGGTCACGATGAACTTCGACCACTCGAAACCCGCCGGGGGGTTCGATGCGACACCGATTCCGCATGCGCCACCCGGATACACGGTCAAGTTCACCTTTCATCGCGGTCAGGACCTTCCATTCGCGGACTTCGGGAGCTTCTCCTCGGACCCCTATGTGTATGCGCAGTTACAGGTAGACCTTCCGCGGCGCCACAAGCAAGACCCGATCACCAGCTTTCGGACCCCGACCGTGCACAAGGATATGAACCCCATCTGGAACTCGGAATGGATTGTGGCAAATGTCCCCGCCTCGGGCTTTCACCTGAAGGCGTATGTCTACGACGAAGATCCCGCCGACCATGATGACAAACTGGGGATTGCGTTTATTGACGTACCGTCGTTGTCGGAGGATTGGCCGGGTTTCAAGGAGCAGTCATACAAGGTCAAGAAGCGCTTCGGAAGTAAACGGGTGTATGTCTTCACCAACGTCTCGGCCTTCGCAACTGGTCATCACAAGGAGTCCTTCCTGGTCGTCAGCGCCGAATGCTTGGGCCGGACCCCGGGCACCGAGGGCGGCCAGATGTACACGGTGGGCCCCAACTATTGGTTCAAGCACTTTTCTCCTCTGATCGGGAGGCTGGCGGGAACCAAAGAGGTGCAGAGTCAGGATGCGAATGGCAGGGCTATCAGTCGATACAAGTATGTGACAGTCCAAATGAGGTCGAGTCGATGGCTCCTCTCGTGCTGACGGATTTTCCGCGTAATTAGCTTCCAGGCCATTCAGATGCAGCTCACGGGCCCCGTCCCCGGGGAGCTCTACCACCGTTACGTGGAGTTCAAGCCATTCGTCGCCGGCATGTTCCAAGCACAAAGTCTGCGAGGTCGAATCTTACACAAAGCGCTTCACCACCAACATCAGCGCATCTATAATTTTGACCGCAGCACGCTCCATGGGCACTTCCAGGAGCCGTGCGAGCAATTCGCCCAGAGATTCCTTGAATTTGCTCATTTTGGCCAGGGCGGCCGAATCTTCACCTACGTGATCACGCTTGACGGACAATTTCGCTTCACGGAGACCGGCAAGGAGTTTGGAATTGACATGCTGAGCAAGCACACGATGCATAGTGATGTATCGATCTATATTGCGTATTCGGGCGAGTTCTTTCTCCGTCGCCGCAAGCACCGCCGCCGACATCATTCTCCGTCTTCGCAGGCCGACGGCGGATTCCCCGTGGAGGACGACGATCAATCCGGGGAGAATATCGAGCCGTCCAACGATCCATCTGATTACGAGCTTTTCATTGACAACGACAGTGGAACGTATCGTCCCAACGCGGAGAAACTACCCCTACTCAAGAAGTTTATCGCCTCGAATTTCCCGGGCCTGAATGTCACCACCTTGGATTGTCAACACGACGCCGAACGGATGGGACAAATGAAGCAGGAGCAACGGGACTTCAAACAATCTGAAGGCCACCTGATCACGTATCTCCAACAGAGCAGTGCCTCGTCCCTCTCCATTTCCAGCTCGGAGGAGGAAGAGCTCAACGAGCGCAGTGGAGGACCGGCGCGGCAACGAGGGGACTTCTCCCGACGGGTCCACGAGATGCGCGACGTCAAGGGTCAGATGAGGAAGTGGGTAGAAGCCGAGAGGCATGTCGATCGTTCGAAGCACCGCTTCTCCGGTCGAGAACGGGTGGCGTCGACTGGGCAGATCCCCGGAGCCGTGGCCCCGTCCACGGCGCAGCCGGCGGCGTAGCGGCTGTGTTTGATGTTTTATCTTTTCTCTTGCATTTGGGCTATGGCTGTGCATCTGCTTCTCATCCACCTTGGTCCGGAACCGAGGATCACGACATTTTATGATTGGGTTGGATAATACGGTCCCGATTGCGTGTTCTGGTCGGGGAGGAAGTGTATAATACTCACTCCGATCCCGCCGTGGAAGGGGATTTGGATTCCTATTAATACCATTTGATTCTGCAAACCGAGT
The DNA here is from genome assembly GCA_028828875.1 of Penicillium capsulatum. NCBI lineage: Eukaryota > Fungi > Ascomycota > Eurotiomycetes > Eurotiales > Aspergillaceae > Penicillium > Penicillium capsulatum. The sequence continues at coordinate 3,574,257 of JAQJZR010000009.1, read as the reverse complement.
CCATCGCGTAGATATGTGTAGCAGATGCCAGCGCGTCGATCAAGCCAAGGCCGCCAAGATCTTCATAGATCACCATGAAATCCCATGGCGGTTGTCAGTTGACCCTTAGTCTGATGCCTACGAGGCAGCCAAATAATCATGTGGCTTCATCCGTTTCCTCGCCTCATTTCCTCTTTCTTCGAGGTCGGGCACTGCGACAGTCTGGAGAAAGTCCGATTCTCGCCCCCGATTGATGCCTTTGGATCGAAGCTGACAGGCTCTCCCCTTGCCCCGCCAACTGCCCTCGCCCCCCGGTCCAAAACAAAGAACGACGACACACCCCCCAAGCACAAAAACAACGCTCTGGACTCTACATCGAACGAAAAACACAAAAAGCACGGAGGGACTGGAAATTGTGCGCTCCACGGTTCGGGGCAAAGAATCCACTTTCCCCCCAAATCGACGCGATCAACCGATCCCAAGCTTCGACTCCACCTCCGCCCCCTCCAAAACCCAACCTCTCAACTTTTTCACTGATTGATGACGGAATCCTCGGCGCAGTTGTGTGTTTCGTTCCCGGGGCCATCTGCTTACAGTGCACCCTGTCGATGGCCGATTGGCTTGGTGCTTGTCTATACACATTCTTGCGCCGTGACTTGATTCCGGTGCCCGCGCCATCATGGGCAATGTGGCCAGCCGCCTCGACGAGGCGGGGAACCTGTTCTTCAAGGATCAGAATCGATGTGAGTCCAAGGTCCGTCATGCTACCTGAATCTTCTGATAGCTAATTTTCCGGGGATCTAGTCTCGGTCGCATCGGTCACCATCAGCAACTCTCGGCGTCGCCTCTTGACCCTATCCCCGAACGCGTTCCCCGCAGTGAGATTCGTAGCGAAGCGAGATCCCGGCGACGATGCCCCTATCGAATATATCCAGGTAAAGACAGTCGGGCCCGACCCCGTCGCAGCAGTGCCGGTGGGCTAACCTTTGGATTCAACCATGCAGGATCCCGATGTCGCCTCGTCCGCTCCGGTCCCAACCTTCTTATTACGCCTCTCGAACGACGACGAGCTGATCTTCAACTTTACCTTCATCCTCCGTCAGACTCAAACCGGGAACGTGGCCGGTTCCACGGTCAATGGAGTCTCAACCTCATTGCCCGAGGTCGCTGACACCAACCTGACGGGGCTTACGTTTGCCCACGCGTCGAACTCGAAGGAACTGGACAACCTGATCACACGCGAGTTTCACGCCAACCCGAATCTCCAGAACAACACCAACGTCCAGCTCATCGGAGATTTCTCGACGGACGGGACCCCGTCCGTCTCCTTTGACTGGTCATGGCGATGGAAGCCCCCGAAAGCGACCGACGACAGAGGTGGCGGCTGGCGCAACAGCTGCAGCTTCTTGGACTATGACCAGCGAACTAACCGTCTCAACACTCTTGCACATTTCTCATTCTGGGTACATAACTCGGTTCGCCCGTTGCCAAGCCCGCAGATGTCTTCGCCCAATTTGGAACTACCGGTCCCTCCTCGCAGCCGGATTCCCTCTACGCAATCGGTCATTTCGCATTACAGCGACACTGATAATGCCTCCAATACCAATCTCCCTGCGACTACGCCCCCGGAATCGGCAGATGGGCTGCCTCCTGCCCCGACTGCCCCTCCCCCTCCCCCTCCCGTCAAGGTCGATCTCCCACATTCGCGGCCGGGTGATGATGTGAGTGTCGTGGAAGATGGGCCTCTGTTCCGGGCTACGATGAAGGCTTTGGAGCAGAAAACGGGCAACATGCGGGCGAAGATCAAAAAGGTTCTGAAAAAGGCCGAGGCTGCCCAACAATCCCAGGCTTCATGTAATGAATCGATGGAGGCGTTTTTGAGCTCGCTCAATGACGCCTCCACCTCGAACGCCAACGCGATCCAGCCGGCCTTGGATCATTACTTTGAGAAGATTGCGCGACAGATCCTGGCCTACGAACAACTTAGTACCCTCCAGCTGCAGAAACTTGTGATCGAACCCCTCATTAGGCTCTATCACAACGACATCAAACAGGCCGAGTCGAAGAAGAAGGACTTTGATGAAGAAAGCCGCGACTACTATGCCTACGTCAGCCGATACCTGGGTCAACGGCAGGATTCGCTCAAGGAGAAGAAGCGCGCGGAGAGTGATTCCAAGTACCAGGCTAAGCGGCGCAACTTTGAGTTGAAGCGCTTTGACTACTCTTCCTTCATGCAGGATCTCCACGGGGGCCGGAAGGAGCAAGAAGTCCTCTCGCATTTGACCAAGTACGCCGATTCTCAAGCTAAGAACTTCTTGGCGGCTGCGAAGAAGGTGGAGGAAATGGTGCCCCAGCTGGATGCACTCATCCATGAAGTGAATCAAGCGGACAAGGAGTTCCAGTTTAAGCGGACCGAGCGTGAAGAGAAGCGCCGGGCCCTTGAGAAGAACAGCAATCCTTACCTTGAACCTGAAGTTGTGGCCAACACGGGGGGTGTTGCGTCTACATCTTCCATAGCCGCCAATGGGGGCGCTAACACCGAGACTGAATTGGGCCGCGCTGATAGCACAGGCTCCCAGCTTCGTGGTGTTATCAGCAACAGTTCATCCGTTTCGTCTCAGGCCAATGCCGGGGGATCTGTGAGCTCAGCCGCTGGGATTGCCGCGCCAGCGACCACATCCAGCTCCGGTCCCGCCTCTGCTCAGAATCGTTTTAAAGGTATTCGAGACCTAGAAGAACAAGTCCCTCTCGGGTCCGATCATGCTGCGGGTCAGCACCGAAAGGAGGGCCTTTTGTGGGCTCTTTCCCGGCCGGGCTCACATATTGACCCCAAGGGAATCAACAAACAGGCTTGGCACAAGTACGTATATCCTCAAGTCCATCTGACGCGCTCGAATGCTCACCGTGCTTCGAATTTAGATTCTGGATTGTCTTGGACCAAGGCAAGCTCTCCGAATACAGCAATTGGAAACAAAAACTCGATCTACATATGGAACCTATTGATCTTCGAATGGCCTCGGTCCGCGAGGCTCGAAACGCCGAACGTCGCTTCTGCTTCGAGGTCATCACGCCCCAGTACAAACGCATCTATCAGGCAACTTCCGAGGAAGACATGTCAAATTGGATTCGTTCAATCAACAATGCACTCCAGAGTGCAGTTGAAGGGCGAGTGATGTCGCCGACGCCTCTTGTCTCCTCCAGGAACGAGACAGCCACCGGTCGCGATATTGGTTCGGTCTTGACAGGCAAAAGCTCCTCGGTATCTGGGCAGCATTCCTACTCCAGCAGCTCCAACAACACTGGTGTGAATCGTCGCACTACTGTTGGGGCGCGGCCCAGCTACGTGCGCAACGACAGCAATAGCTTTGAGGAGAACCCTGCCCGGCTTCTCCAGGCCGTACGCAATGCCGACGAAGGAAATAATTGGTGTGCTGATTGTGGGTCTTCCTCAAAGGTCGAGTGGGTGTCAATCAACTTGGGCATTGTATTGTGTATCGAGTGCAGTGGCATCCACCGGTCCTTGGGAACCCACATATCCAAGATTCGGTCGCTCACGCTTGATGTACACTCTTTCTCCAATGATATTGTGGAGATTTTGTTGCAGATTGGCAACCGGGTCAGCAACATGATCTGGGAGGCAGTGCTGGACCAATCCCTCAAGCCGAATGCGAGCTCTTCCCGTGAACAACGGTTGAGATTCATCACGGCGAAATATGTTGATCGAGCCTACCTTGAACCACTGCCGTCGCCACGATCTCGCTTTGCAACCCCGGACGAGACCCTTCTGGCTTCTATCAAGAAGAATGATATCCATGGCGTTCTCTATGGCATCGCGCTACGAGCGAATGTGAACGTGCCCGATCGCTCTCGCAGCACCCATGCCGTATTCTTGGCCCTGGCCGCGGCAGATCCCGCCTCGCCCGGGTCTACTCCTACCAGCCTGTCCGCCCGATCGAGCGCCAAGGCAATCCCCTTTCCCATTGCCGAGCTGCTGGTCCAGAACGGCGCGGAGATTCCCCCACAGCCTCCTTCCATCCCTCTATCCCCAGCTGCTCAGCTATATCTCAGTCAGCGGACCACTCGTACATCCGCATTTGGTGGCCCCAGCCCGGCTCCCATCCCCGGCAAGTCTACCGCCAGCGATACTCTTGGTTCCCTGCCCACTATTCGCGGTACGAGCAAGGATACCGCCTCGTCGACTTCACAACCACCCAGCTCTTTGGACACCAAAGAGAAAGAAAAACTGTCCAAGCGGGGAAGCGCTGGTGCTCGCTTTGCTGGGAAAGTGGCATCCTTGGGGATTGATCGATAGTTTGACGTCGGCACCCCTCTAATTATATTCCACCTTAATGAGATCCGCATGACTTCCTTTCTCCTTTCTCCTTTCTCTGACGACTTTCCTCGTGTATGGTTTGGGCCCTTGTCCTTATTGGCATCGCCGGTGGCTGGTCTGATGCATTTCCTTGCTGTTTTGGCTATGAACAGGGCGATTCTTCTGACTTTGTGTGACTGTGTATTGTTCCATGGCTTTATGCTTTTACCCTTCTCCCCGCGAGGTCGGTTGGTGGATGGTTTTTTCTTTTCTTTTCTTTGATATATGCCACTTGCGTTTCCACGGCCCTCTTCATGCTCCTTGCCACCATTCAGGGTGTTTTGTCTACTACTTCTTTTCACCAGAATATCCAGTATGGAGCGGCTTGCCTGTGCCCATATTCGATGGGTTCGATTTGCTGCTTTTTTTTCCCATTCAAGTCAGGTGTATGTCCCGGTGACATGACATTGTAAATCTACCGGTCGTGGATTGACGTCGCATGCAGGCATGTAAGGTGCCTTCCCAAGAGCATCCTTGCTATCGGGTTATGCTTGGCAATTCAGCACTGGGCATGCAGTGGCCCACAGTAGGTCAACCCATTCTGGGTAATGTTTACCATGCGGCCAATTAGCTGCGCTTTGATGAAGTCAATTCTGTACACATGCTCGCATGTGTAGGAGCATTTCAGAACTAGTCCGGGGGATGTTTCTCTGTCCGTGATGATATGTACATACATCTACGAGGTACTATATACAAGGAAATGGGGCCGGAGTGGTCTGTTAGGTTTGCCTCGGCCCCCGTCCAGTTGGCCCTGGTATGATTTGCATAAGCAATTTGGCTGCCTGGCAGTGGCAAGATAAAAGCCCCTTGAACCGCTTCCTACTACTAGCTCCAACTGCCGAAGATGACCCACTTCCTGGATGGGTGCCGTAGGGTACGGAGTACACCGAGCCTACGGAGTACATACACTGTTATGGCAGTGGGGGTGGGACATCAATGGGAAAGGAACAATCCACAACCCCGAAAGAGGTAAGCCCGGGAATTCCAAATCCAAATCGGCGGAGCCAGAGACGGGCGGTGGCTGTGTTCGAGCACGAAAGCGCCACAAGCGTGCCACTGTGGAGAGTCGGGGCCCGGGAATGTGTAATCCGAGCGAGATGTAAACGAGGATAAACGAGAGATGGGTCGGTTTCCGCTCCGAGCTTTGCTGATCCCATGCAGGCTGCTCATACCCTCTCGGGGATCGGGCGGGTGGACCCGATGCCATCGCGATGACGGAGTACAATCCTATTGATCTTCAAATGTACGCCCTGGTGGGCGTGGCTTTTGTTTCGTTCGTCCATTCCCCGAAGATCGAATTGGGGCTGTGCAGCGGGCCCCGGTTCATTATTCATGTCGCTTCCTGCCCCTGTTTATTCTCCGATGACAGTGTTCATGTCCAGTAGGGGTGCTGTACAGATCCTCTTCGATCCGCGCGGTGTGGGTTTGGGGGACCATGCTCTATCCCTAAAACTCGGCGGGTCGATCAACCCCCAAAAGAGCTACATGTTCCATGGCCAGCGTGTCGCCAGTGTCCTCCAAGGACGGAGGTCAACGATCCGAACTGCGCGTGGGATGCAGGGGTGTCGGCGTCAAAGGGGGATACATCAGCGGCGTCGGTGGCTTCATCCTCATTGTCGTCATTCTGGCCTCATATCCTTTGATCAGCCAGTGGATAAGGGTATGGTGGAGAGAAGCGGGCCAGGAACGTGGAGAAGGTCAGTGGAGGGCAGACGCGATGACATCATCAGTCACACCGGGCGCCTCAGGTGTCGGTGTTGATCCTATCCACTTTGGGAAGAGACGATTCTCGAAGGAATCCGATGGGCCAATCACCGGGTGGAGATCGACGCCATTGTCTTCAGGTACTTTTGTACGGGTAGCGTGCGACCAGACGGTGTTTCGATTCACCGGAGATCTCGATTCCCTCGATTCCCTCGTTTTCGCTTAGGGCGGAGGGTTGAGGGTCACCTGCTCCGGAGAAAGAATCCGGGGGAGTCAAGGATTAGAAGGTCAGGTTCAATGGCTCTACAGTATATTCAATCGGGTTTCTTTTTCTAGTCTCTGGCCCTTTTCTGGCTTCCTGCATTCCCTCATTTTTGTCAACCCCCCTGGATGTGGTGGAATTAAGGTCGCCGACGGGAGAATATACTCCACCGGGGAAAGCCCCAGAAGAATCCCATGTGATTGCCACCCAAACCGCTCCAGGGGTTGCGGGTCATCATTGGCTGGCATTCCATCTCCTGGAGAGACCCGGGTTGGGGGGGGGGGTTCTCACCCGACAGACTGGGTGGATCGACCGGGAACCAAGTGTCGCACCCGTTTGAGGGCCTAGTGGGAGTGTAGATGATCTCGTGCCCCCCGACTTGGCATCCTTTTGGGCCATTTGGCATGACCGCGGATCCTTGAGCGGTGGCCCTCTCTTCTCCACTGGAACTATATCCACCCCGACCAGAATCTCCGGCGTGGCAATCCATCCTCGCATGCTCGATCCGTCCGTTGCCCTCCCCCACTGGTCATTTGTCAACCCGGTCAAGGTCCACCGGGGAAATTCCTCACCACCCTTGGGATTCTATCTCGGTTCCATCCGGGCCCGGGAGACGCATCGAATAATCTCGCTTCGATTCATGATTTGGAATCCCCCGAGCCCTACAGTACATACATACCACATCCACACCGTTATCCCGGTCTCCACCGTCGCCAGATTGGTGGGATATTTATTATATCTTGAAGGACTTGCGTTATCTCGGCCGTGCGAACTTGACCGGGTACAAGTGTGCCTGACCACTTGATCTTCACGGTATGCATCTCCCCTTGACCAACCCCGATGGTTTTGAGTCTTTCCTTCCCGTCGAGAGGTCTTTCCCTCTCGGGAAACCGGTTTCGACCCCGATCTTTCCTCTTGTCCCCACTTGTGCCTAGGACATGCTTAGCTCCATTTGCCACCCTCCCTTTCTTTCCCCTCATGGCCGTGAACTTGCATTGACCATTGTCTCCTAGCTTTCCTTCCCCCCCGTTTTCAATTCTTCTGTCTGTCTTTTGTCTGGTTTCAATTGTGCGAGCTGTGGGGGCTCTGCATTAGCGGTCTTCTTTGGAGGGTCGAGACCCGCGTGGTCTCACGGTCTGGGCTTTTTTTTTTTTTTTTACACCCCCGAGTCAATTGAGAGGTATGTGGGATGCAACCCGATCCCACTCTGGAGGTTTTCATCTCATCGCGCCTCTAGGTGCACCCGTCCAGTCCTCTATCTTCGTTTCTTTTCCTGTGCCTCATGGACGATGTTCCTTCAGGCACGGTTAACCGACCCCAGGACACGGGTGACAGGGCAACCCCAGTATCCAAGTCGACTGTCCCGTCTGCCCCAACATCCGGTGAGTTCCTCTGCGAAGCATGAGAATTGGTGGTTCAATTTGTCCGTGCAACATCTCTAATGGACGATCTCAATGCTGCAGAGGCTCCCGCTGCCAATCAGTACCAGCCTCAGTCCCAGCCGGGCCCCGCGAGTATGATCAATCATGGCCAATACGAAACCCCGGCTCCTCTGGATATGAGCAACATGGTATATTCGCTGCCATCGCAATTCGACCCCCATCGTACGCACCACCCATATCCACCGCCGCCTCACGCTTCGGGGCTCGTTTACCCGATGCAATCTATAGGCCATTTTCCGGGGGTGGCAGCGCAGTGGCCTACGGCATGCCCTATGGACAGGCCTACATACCATACTCGATGCCACAGCATGCCGGAGTCGCCCCGCATGGTCATTATCCACCGTTTGTCACGGGTCAGACACCGATGTATGGTGCCGCATATTATCACCCATCGTACCACGCACCCTATAGTGCTGGCGGGTTTCCCATGGCAAATCCACCTTGGCCCCCTGCTGCGGCTCGCCCGAGCTCACACCCCTCCTCGTCGTCGTCCTCGAGTCCCTCCAAGAAAGACGCCAACAGGCGCACCGCCAAAGCAGAATATGACGTTTCCAAGACTATTGTCGATGGCTCCAATCCTTCCAGACTGGCGCCTATCTCACCAAGCACTCGCGGTACGTGAAAGAGCCCATCTCTTTTCTCGTAGATTGGGAAAATGGCTAAATGACTGTTATTTCCCAGATGCAGAACGAACTCCTCTTTCCCAGTCCACTTCAAACGTGCCCCGGGGCCCACCGCGCAAGCCTAAGCAATCCGGTCATGCCCTGTGGGTGGGAAATCTTCCACCGGGGGCGAGTGTCGTCGAACTCAAGGATCACTTCTCCCAGGATGCCACCTACGACATCGAGAGTGTATTCTTAATCTCCAAGAGCAACTGTGCTTTTGTGAATTACAACTCGGCCGCCAGCTGTGCCGCTGCACTGGCGAGATTTCATGACTCTCGGTTTCAGGGGGTGCGTCTGGTATGTCGGTTGCGCAAAGGGGTCTCGGTTCCTGGATCAGGCACCCGGGCAGAGTCCGAGGCTCCGGCAGCTGCACCGAGCAATGACGACGAGGAGACGTCAGTGATCTCTGAGCCCAGCCCGGCACCTGCGCAGGAAGGGTCCCCGCTGGATCGGTTTTTTGTGGTGAAGAGCCTGACCGTCGAGGATCTGGAGCTCAGCAAGCAGAGCGGAATCTGGGCGACGCAGACGCACAATGAAACCAATCTGAACCACGCCTTTGAGGTCCGTCCCGATCGATTCTTTGTCCCCCCCCTCAATGACGCGCCCGTTCCCTAACATCGTACCAGAACTCGGAGCATGTGTACCTGATCTTTTCGGCGAACAAGTCGGGCGAGTACTTTGGCTACGCTCGCATGCTCTCGCCCATCAGTGATGATGAAGCCCTTGCCCAAGAGATGCCGCTGCGGCCGGAGCCCGTGACGGGGGCAGTGGATGAATTGGATGTGACGACAACGGCCGCCACCTCCACGGCCCTTCAGGGACGCATCATCGACGATCCCGCCCGAGGGACGATCTTTTGGGAAGTCGAATCCCTGGAGGGTGACGATGATGCTCGCAGCGAGCGAAGCGCCGACGGGCCGTGCGAGGAGGGTGAGGCCGAGGGGCAGTCCTTCGGCAAGCCGTTTCGGATTCACTGGTTGTCCACCGACCGGGTGCCCTTCCACCGTACTCGTGGGCTGCGCAATCCGTGGAATGCCAATCGCGAGGTGAAGATTGCGCGCGATGGAACTGAGATCGAGCCGACCGTTGGACGGAAGTTGATCCAGCTGTTCCATCTGACCTAGTCTCCCCAGTGTAATTGGCATGAAACCCATGAACCAGTCCTCTTAAATAGCACTCTATATCTGTATACACGAGAAACGAGACTCCCACTTCTAATGTATACCGCTAACCCGATGCGGCCCCGTCACCATTGACATTCCGCGTCTTCATTGGCATCATCATTTCTCCACCCGGTGGCGCTACCCCAGATCTTTGGTCTAAGCTTAGCTCCAGCTTTCCCCCCCCTCTTTCCTCTCCCCCCCCTCGACTTCCCCCTCGACTTCCCCCTCGACTTCCCCTCTACGTCGTCCCTTCCACTTTCTCGTTTCTCTTATGAGCAGGGCGGCGTGGCCGTCCACCATCTGCCTTCTGATCTCATTGAACACCCGCTGAAACCCGCTTTTTGTCCTCGTGGAAACTTCCCTCCTCCCTACTCCCTCTGGAATCTCTTTGGACCCCTCCACCATGTCCAACGACCGCTCGACCTCCCCCATCACTGTTCCCGATTCCGACACTCGCCCCCGACGGGGCTCTATTGCCGATCTCTTTACCAAACACTCTGCGCCCCAGTCGACTGCCCAGGCTGCCAATGCTCAAGCGAACCAGCGGCGCCTGTCGATCAGCACACTCGGGCTATCCGGCTCACCCACCCAGCCGGCAAATTTAGGGAACCCGGCCTTCCGCCGCGGGAGCCTCTCCAGCTCATGGGGATCCAATGCCCCAAACAGTGAAGACGCACTGGCGGAGGATGCGGAAGGGTCGCCACCGAGCGCGACCCCGCAGTCACCCTTCCACCGCCGGGTTTCGTTCGGGGCACAGGCGCTCCGGGAGGCCCGGAGTGCAAGCACAGGCAATGGTAGATACCCCCTTGGATCTGGTTCTTCCATCGCAGGGGCGCGCCCCACGGCCGGCTCCGCCTCTGCTCGATCTCCCGCTGCAAGTATCTTAGCTTCTTCCCCGGATGAGCCATCTAACGCATCACGCCGACTAGGCGAAGGCTTCAACTGGTCCGAGGCCCTGCGCTCGCGGGCCGAGCGTGCCCCGTCCCTTTCCGGGCCGGTCTCGCCGACGGGTCGCCAGCCCGGCAGTCACCAGCGGGCTGCTTCGGTTGCCTCGATAGAGCAGCCCGTCCGCGAGATCCCCAAGCAGCCCAAACAGAATAAACCCGACTTCTTCCAGGAGAAGATCCTGCGGGGTGACTTTATGGATTGAGATTGGATCCATCCTCTTTTCTCTCCCGCTCGATGATTTGGATTGCCTTAGACGGTCCCGAATCTTGCAACGACTTGTCTTCTTTCTTTCTCTCTCTCTCTCTCTCTCTCTCTCTCTCTTTTGGATGAGATGGTATGGATCACTGAAGGAGGGAATCAGAATGGTATTGATACGACTATTTGGTGGGAACTGCTTTCAATCGGCCAATCTACTGTTTTTCTGGCGTTGAATCTTGTGATTTCTATGCGGTCTGTTGAATTCCATTGGCATGACCTCAACCCGGTGCTGAGGATGATCTTTCTTTTCTTGCATGTACTCCAGATTGACATGAGCTTCCGCTTCCAATGCTTCTGTTGTCCACGTCTTCTATTTGTAGCCGTCCCGTGACCAAGTCACTGGACTGGAGATCCACGGAAATACTAATTCGAGATTCCCTGACCTTCCTCCGCTCTCCCCAAAATTGCTTCTTACACAGCCGACGGGCCTGTGGAAGGCTGCTCGGCATGCGAATGTGCCGGGCCTTCGGGCTGCTTCTTGTTGGACGAAGACTCTTCTTCTTCTTCATACTCTTCCGCCACTCGTCGATCCATGAGTTGGCTGGTCGTCAGTTGCTCCTCCGGGGCCGGTGCCGTCCACTTGCTGCTCTTCCAAGGGGGCACCCGCATGACATACATCATGTCCATCTCCTCGAGGGTCTTGTCCTTGCCTTCAATGACAAAGAAATACACGATGATGACGGAGAAGAACAAGCACCCGGCAAACACATACCCGTACGCAAAGTCAATATCCCCCGCGATGAAGGGCGTGAAGAAGCCGATCAAAAAGTTCCACAACCAATTCGACGCCGTCGCCAGTGCCATCGCGCGCGCCCGATACCGCGACGGATAGAGCTCGGCAACAATCGCCCATACCATGGGCCCCCAGGTCATTGCAAAGCCCGTGATGAAAAAGCACGCAAAGACGACCATGGCCTTGCCCGCCGCGGGCGTGTTGGCTGGGTGGTGCCGGTCAAGTGAGAAGTGGCCCACCGAGGCAAAGATCATAAAGCATATAAACATCCAGATGCCTCCCGTGATGAGCGATTTGCGTCGACCGAAATGCTCAATGACGTATAGACCGCCAAAGGTCGTGCCAAAATTGACGCCGCCCAGAATCATCTGGGTCACATAGACGTTGGAAATTCCCGCGCCGTTGAAAATCACAGTCCCCTGGAAGAACGGTAAGCCATTTATATTGTGCAAATAGATGGTCCTAGACTCACATAGTAGAAAAAGTAGTTAGCCCCGGTCAGCTGCTGCAGCGCCTGAAGGACGATGCCGAGAACAATTCGATAGGGCATTCGCGGCGCCTGGAACATCTCTATCCAGCCATGTATTCCACCGCGCGAGCCCTGTTCGGCCTCTAATTGCTCCTGGATCTCGAGGGTCTCATGCACGATCACTCGGTGGTTTTCCGAGACTCCATACAGCTTGGACATGGTACGCTTGGCCGTTTCCACCCGCCCATGCCGGAAATCATACCGTGGACTTTCGGGGAACAACAGGATCCCAAACCCCAACATCAATCCCCAAAGGAAAGTGATGCCAAGAGGGATTCGCCAAGAGGCTGTACTTTGCATCTCGTTTGTCCCAAAGTTGATGCAGTATGCGACAAAAATCCCCAGTGTGACGAACAGCTGATAGGAACTGATACCAAATCAATATCCTCCCGTTCGAGCATGGTGTCGGTTGCGAACTTACCACACCATCGCACCACGGATATGTCTCGGCGCAATCTCACCCTGGTACATGGGTACCAACAAGGAGCATGAGCCAACTCCAAAGCCCGTGACGAAGCGGCCCATCATCATCTGGTACCATTTCCCATCCGGAGCAGAGATCTGGATGATCAAACCAACGTGCAGGATGATACACCATGCAAAAATGGACCACTTGCGGCCGATTCGGTCGGCCAGTGGACCAGCTAAGAGGGCCCCGATCAGAGTCCCAATCGACAACTAGAGACATCGTTTTGATGAGCAAAGGGTCCGGATAGTGCAGAGGTTCTACCACTCACCAGTGATACGATCAATCCCGAGCGGACATTATTAAACTCATACTTCCCGTTCGGTTTTAGCTGCCCATACCGTTGCTTATAGTTGTCCATCTCGAGGAAGCCCGAGATCTGACCGGTGTCATAACCAAAGATAATGCCACCAATTGAGACAAAAGCACCCAGCACCAACGACCGCCAGGTGATCCACGGCACCCGGGATTCGTCGAAGGAGCTGTGTCGCCTCTTTTCGTGATCCACGGACCCTCTGGACATGTCGGTGGATGGCGGAGAATGATTCCCCTGGTTATTTCGATTATTGAAAAGCGGCATGTTCAATTCGGGCAGGGAAACCAAAAAGAAAAACGTTCACGATGTGAATTAATGTGTGAGAAGAATGGGTGGTTCCAATTTGAAGAGAAACAATCCAGCCCGCCAGAACGCGCTGGACATGACACAACCAGAAATATCCATAGTTAAGGTAATGATTTCCGAAGCCTGCCAGGTTGAATGAGCCCGTCATGGATTTCGAGTGCGCCACCGAGTTCTCTCCACGGCGGTCATGGTTTCCAAAGGACAGCAAAATATTCGGAGCTGTCGCACTCTGGCTGCATGCTTAGGGCCTGGACATAATTCAACAATCGCGTTAGACGCCAAATCCAGACAACTACAATGGCCTCACAAAGAGCATTTGGCTCTCCAATGCCAATGCCGTCATGCGCCCAGAGCTGTGCGGATGGTTGTGGCGGCCACGGAGTCGTGACGTCAGTTATCAAATCAGAGATCCTCAACGTATGTACGCCCACGGAACTGATCGGTGTATTAAAGCCAGGACGCGACCTTCCATTGGCAGATGGGAATGGAGATTTACCTGTCTTAGTAGTTACTACCGAAAGGGAGTTCGGTCAATACTAACGTCGGCTTGGAAAATAAATCAATGAGAAGAATATAAATCTGAAATTCTCATACTATAGGAGAAACTAACGAAAGCAACAGAAAAGGAAGAAAAGAAGAAAGTCAACATCCTAGTAGGGGATGCCATTGGTGACCAGTTGGAACTGATCGTACCCCTTGGTTGACAGGCTCATGTAGGACTTGCGAACCAACTCTCTCATGTACTCGGCGGCATCTCTCTCGCTCTTGTCGAGGACAAAGCGGTCACGGAAATTCTTGAGGGTCTCGGGTTTGAAGCAGGGCAAGCCGCTGTCAAGCATCAGAGACACAATGTGCGACAGCTTTGTGCTGTAGGGACGCGAGGCCAGGAAAGCCTTGACAACCAGAGACTCGAACCACCGGTAGGCTTGAGTGGAAGTTGGATTGTGCGAGTTGGTCCCAGGCAGACTGATACCCGAGGTACCACTGGGGTGGTGGGCAGGGTTATGAGTTCCCGCCATCACGGCGACCATCTCCGAGGTCAGCTTGAAGGGAGCCCGCTCGAAACGCACTCCACCGGGGGCAATATCGAAGCAGAACCCAAAGTCAATATGGATGATATGACCAGCCTCATCAATCATGATGTTTCCGTTGTGCCGATCTTTAAACTGCAGGAGATAGGTGATGACCGAGTAAGCAGCCATACTCTTCACGAAGTTCGTGCGTGCTTCCTGGAACCGAATGGAATCCTCTCCTCCGTACTTGGAGACAAAGTAGTCATAGAGACCATTCACGGCCTCACGTCCAAGCATATCTCGGGAGATGGAGTTGGGCAAGACGTCAATCACACCGCAGCCGGGGGCTGTAGAGGTGACCCGGTACGGGAAAACCCAGACATCCAGTCCGACACTAGAGAATATACTTCGGAAAGCCGCAATCATCTGCAAGGCAAGCATGTCTTGACGACAATCATCGCCGACCTTGAAAATCGCCGACTGCCAGACTTCATAGGATTCCTGTCGGGGTTCAGACGACCGCCCAGCGACCTGGCGCTGATCGGGTCCATGGGCCCCGGCATTAACACAATCCTCGTTCTCAGCCTGGGGCTTAGTCTTTTGGATCCGGAAGGTAGCCATGTAGGGTGCCTTGGCATGGCTTTGCAGGGGCTTGCCAGACTTCCGGTCAATGCCCACCACAACGCCATCGGGATTGCTAGGCAGATAAACACCGACTTCCACCTTGATCTTGCGGAGTTCTTCTTCGATCTTCTCCTTCTTTTCCGGCTTGCTCCTTTTAATGTATGGCCGAAGCTTGCCGGAGACGCCGGTGATCTCGTTGAAAAAGGAAAATTCTCGCTCATAGAAGCCGCATTCTTCCGCAGAGAAGCTTGCTATCAGATTTTCCATGAAGCGGTCCAACGTTGGCTTGAGGGGATCCGGCTAATTGATAAACTTGTCAGCTGATGGCACCTTGCACCTTCAGAAATGGGTTATTCTTACCACCTGGGAGTCCTCGTCCTTGTAGGAGTTTGCCTTCATGTTCCAAATGACTTGGTGTGCGAAGAGCTGCGAGAGCTTGGCTGTTTCCAAAATGTAGCGTTCAACATATCCCAGCGCGTCGTATCGAAGAGCTTGAACCAGCTGAGGAACAAAATAGAAACGGACATCAATTGAATGACTCTCCAGTGCGCGCATTGCATACTGCAAAATAAACGGATGGTTTCCATATGCGGGCAGGAAATAGGTCAGGGCCTCAGTCGGATTCACAGGGGCCCAGAACAGCAGATACTGATCCAGCATTAGTTTTGAGATGTTGTGGATAGTGTATCTGTAGACTGACCTTCAGTTGAAAGTTGACATCGGATGGCAGAGACGAGTCAAACATAATCTCCAGAGCACTTGATTCTTTGATGACCTTTTCAGGGAAGTTGAGAATCAACCACCGTACGTCACTCTGAATCTTCGCCGAAGGGAACCGTGCAGCGAGCTGGATGGCAAGGCTCGGGTACTCTGCCCAGGCAAGCCGTACGAATGAGGCCACGCCCTGTGACACATGTTAGCTGGGACTAGAGATATGCAGCCTACACCACAGGGAGACATACCTCTGTAGAGCTCTTGCTCCCAATCATCGAAGGCATGTGATGTTTCCGCTCAGGCTCCAAGGGATACAGCCACACACGCAGACGGGATCTTTCATTCTCAAGTAGAATTTGCGTCAAGTCTTGCTTGGGTTGCAAAGACTTATAAGACCCGTGGGTGTGAGATGCAAGTTCAGCGACACTTCGTAAAGCGGTTATGACCTCGCCGAGAATTTTATCTTCGGCCTTAATTTGCAGGCGGTTACCACCAAATGACCACCTATCGCGATCTGCATCAGAACCTTTTACTTTGAACACAAGGGACGTAGGAATCCATACCTTGGAGGATGTTTGAACCAGCTGAGCGCGGCGGTCAAAATCTGATCCTTGAGCTTCCATGATGCGGCACTATTCTGCGGGCTGAGATTTTTCAAAACCTTCAGCCCAAAGAGAACAATTCGAAAGTGGATTTCCCTAGCTAAGGGATGACCCTGTGTCTTTGAAAGACCCACAGTTGTGGTGCTAATCAAGCGACAGAACAGCTGTTGATCTTGCAAATTTCCAAGGCGGATGGCATTGAAATGGCTCTCGAAGAACTGCAAGACACGCGAATGTGGTGAAAGTGTGTTTTGCGCCTTCTGCTGTTTTCTGAGCATGAGTGCCTTGTCCGTTGGCAGAAGCTCGATCTGGGTATGTAACGGGTCAAGGTAGCTGGGAATGTCAGAAATTCCGAGTCATCAAGAATTTAAAAAGGCAACCTACCCGAACGTCGGATCAAATAATCCCTTCTGGCGAACGATACTCCTTTCCCAAGCTTCGACCACTTCAGCCAAAATTCGTGGCTCGACACTAGGATTCTCATGGATAACCCCAAGCCATAGGGAAACCCCTAGCTTGATGGTTTCCTTGGTGAATATTTCGAAGGGCAAGGCCACAAGATAGTGGACTACGGACAGACGAGGCTTGCTGCTGCTGCATATCAGACCCGCCGCCTGACGCAAAACATTTCTGACCTCAATGAGAGGGATGTCTTCGCCGTCCGAGCTGCGCGCGTAAAGGCTAGCCAACGAGTCTTCCAAATCATCCACAGATTCAGCTGGGATTTCCGACTCGAGCTGACGGCCTGGAATCTAATCGTCAGTCTTTCGGTTTCTAAGGGGCGGCCAAGTGATCACAGACCGGCATTGGCATGAGGAAGGCCACCAGACCCATCAAACAAAGAATGATCTGGGCGACGATACGTTTGCCGTGTCGTGTAAAGAGCCATAAAGTCGGATGCCACATTGACTTGATCGGCATCTTGGCTATCGATTGATCCTGGATTCGGCATCAGAGAGAGGTTTCGATTGAGAGCGTTATTGGAATATGTACCAAGCCTAGGGTCACTCTGGGGGATGAGGGAGCCCATTTCCAGAGCAAAAGAGCGGCCCATAGCAATATGGCCGTAGCCACCATCATCGTCATATTCCGAGAGATATGTCTAGAACGAAGAGTCAATTGCTGGCCTGGAGTGAGTTTGCATTTGGCAGGATGACAGACCTGAAGAAGACCCTTGACATCCAACGGGGCAATATTCAGGACTGCAGTTACCCAAGTTCTGGCCCGCTCAAGGAAGCGATTCAATGTCACCTTTCTCAACACGTAGTTGTCAGGGAGGCCAATCGTAACAATGCCCATCGGGGAGACAATGGATGTCTTCCACTCAAACTCATCAAGTTCTCCCTGGAGACAAGATGACCACATCACAGTCAGAATCTCCAAAAGCGCAAAAAGAGAATGCTTCTCACAGAGCGCCGAAGGACATTCACGAATGATCTTGTCTGCGCAAAGAATGGCTATGCTTTGTACTCTCTCAATACGATGGCAACAGGCCACCAGGAACCCAGCCAGCTGCTTGGACAGATATGGCGCCGAAAAATCGTCATACTCTCCTGACAGCGTTCTTGAGATATAGCAAGTCACGGTCTTATCGGCAACGGCATGCATGCATGTGACCATTTCTGATGTCCCGAGAGCAGGGTCACGGAAGTAGTCGAGAATCTTGGTGCAGTCCCCTGACGATGCACGAAGGCTCTCCAGCAACAACACGGCATTAAGGAAGACTGCACGTGGGTAATCCACCTTTTTGATGTCGGACTCGCGACCGGGCAACTCCGAAATCAGAGTTCGCTTCTGTTCCAGGATTCGCTGTGGCCCCAGTCCTCGTCTTAGCACCGTGTTGAGCTCGACATCACTCTCCAGGGATTCCATGCGATCTTCCGCCACCAGTGGTGGGGAATGACAAGCCAGCAAGGTGAGTTCTTTCAGATGGCTCTGAGATACACCCGAGTTGCACGAGATCCCGTGTATGGCTATATTGAACCAAGCATCACGGAACAAGGATAGGATAGTATCATCGTACTCCAGCTGAGGATGACCAGATCCCGTGGCCTCGTTTGTGGAAGATATAAGCAATGCTAGGGGTTTCAAGAGAGGTATGATATCCTCCGGCGCAAAGATCACTTCTCGGTGACGTTCACTTTCGAGATCAGGGACGTCGCCTTTGTTGACGATGCTCTCCAACAGGTGGGTCAGATAGACCTTATGAAGTGACGAATGCCTGGGCAGAGACACGGAGAGATATGCCATGGCGCATTGAACCGCATCGGATACTGCTTGTAGGCCTTTGTGGACCCCGTCCAGATAGATACGTGCATAGAATTTCAGTAAAAGTTGGAACTCAGCCTGGCCACTGCTGAGAGCAAGAACAGCAGTTTCCTGAATGATGAAGGCATCCACGGCCACGCTAATCTTCCCAACCTTTTGAAGGAGCATGGATTGCGCTAGGGCACTGATTTTATCATCATTGCAGCTGGTCGCAACGGTCACAATGGCATGAACGACATTCCGATAAGTCACAGTGTCTTCCTCACCAACGGCAGACACGGACGTTTGGCTTTCATTGCCATTCTGTGCATATCCCGCGAGGTTGTTCGCCGGGCCTGCATGGTCGCCGAACATGTGATCGTGAGGTATCTGGC
The DNA here is from genome assembly GCA_028828875.1 of Penicillium capsulatum. Classification (NCBI taxonomy): domain Eukaryota; kingdom Fungi; phylum Ascomycota; class Eurotiomycetes; order Eurotiales; family Aspergillaceae; genus Penicillium; species Penicillium capsulatum. The sequence goes on along the minus strand of JAQJZR010000009.1, from coordinate 3,555,519 downwards.
TGCTGTTGGGACTAGGACTCAAGGCATTCCCAAGCGAATACAGAGTCGTGATAACAGCATCCTCAGAGAGAATACTCAGTACCTGGGCAAGGCACCGAGCAGCAACGACTACGACCGAGCCCTTGGGTGCGTTTCCTTGAACCAAAAACCGGAGGAGGGAGCGTCTGGCAAGCGCTGCGCCATTCGGAGACATTCTTGCCAGAATCGCTGTGCATTTCAAAGCAGTCATGGCCAACTCAGTGGATGACATTTGCTGGGGGTCGGCTAGTGTCTCCTCAAGCCATGATAATAGAACATCGTTGTTGGCTGCATCCTCGCCGAGGACAACACAGTTCAGGAATCCGACCAAAGCGTTCCCTTTGACCAGAGAGGCAAGGCGTTGTTGAGAGGGGGAGCCAACCTGCAGATAGTCGGAGCCTTCCTCGAGCAAGTGGATTTCTTCGCTGACTAGGTCAGTAATCCGCTCGATTAGGGCAATATCCGCATCATCGTAGCTCTTTGCTATGCCAAAGCCAGCCATATACTCGTCCAAGAGTTGTTCATCCGATAAGTGCTGCGATTCAATCAAAGAGGCCGCAGATGATTTGAGAAAGCGCATGAAGCCCTCTTGGAGTAGCATAGCCCCCAGCGGTCGACTCTGGGCAGCATATCGCCGCGTGTACTTTTTCCAGTCTCGAAACGTGTTTTCCATGCCACCAGAGTTTCGAATGATGGAAGACGCGGTCTCCACTGCGATCATGAAGGGCTCGGAGAGCATCGCACGAAGATGCTCGATGATTTGGAGTTTCTCACTGGCCGACCAGATGATGGTGTACTTGGCCGAAGCCTCGAGGAATCCAACCAAGGATACTGCAATGGACAGAATGGCAATAGATTCATGCACCACACCTCGACCTCCGACTTCAGATGTGTTATACTGAAAGGGAGTTACTGCATTGATTGCCTCGAGGCAATTCTGCAAGTACCCCTTGACCGCACCGAGAACAATCTTTCGCAGAGGAGCATACTTGGTTCCGAGCGACAAGAGTGCCGATGTCAAATCGTGGGTGAGGGTCTCCCACGGCGATGGCTTGATACCCTGGAGGAACGGCGAGGATCGAAACAGCTGGGTGGGTGACTCGGGCAAGTATCGCGATAATTGAGCGGCCAATTGAGACGCATGAGCCAGTTCGTTGACGGATGAAGCTGCTCTGCACAGGGCGAGAAGGACGTCGAGTTCACGAATTCCCTACCGACGTTAGTTTACGTCACTCCTTCAGGCTACTCTCATGACGGCGCACCATCGGGACTCGAGAAGCAAGATCCTGATCCTTGCCGGCGCCATTCACAGTTGTCCCGGTACCGCGTGTAGACCGAGATTGTTCCGCAAGACGAGCGAGTTCGGAACCGTCATCTCGTGCGGGCGACTTGACGGCCAAGGCCGCTAACTTGTCGAACGCCGAGCGTCGGATGCCAATCGAAAGCCTGAAAAATACAGAGTCAGTATTCTTCACCGGAGGACATAAGATTCAACGTACCCATCCATCTCGTGCTTGAGAAGAGTGAGGGGAGTGGGAGGAGGAAGTAAGGAACCGGGGAAGGGAGCGGCACGTGTTGACGCGCGAACCTAGGTTCCCAAACGGGCTCAAGTATGCGGCAGTAAACACGCAAATCATTCACAATGGGATCGGGAATAATTAGAAAGGGAAACCACGTAGAGGACAAATTCCGATGTATTGCTGTTCTATCTCGTAATCTACCCCGGCTCTGCTGGGGAGCCTCGTGGAGTTGGCCACTGTACTTGCAGTGTTGAGCCCCCAAGCTCTCCTCCGCCTCCCGCCTCGAGGCCCGCTTCTCCCCCAGAAAGTCCACCAGAGTTCTCGAGTCCAACCCCTGAGATCGCCTTAGAGTCGGCCCAATTCCGCCTTGATCCTACATCCTTGACCTCCTCTGCCGCGGTGTATGTTACCTGAGCCCCGATAACCGTTGTTCATTGGCCCGTGTGCTCGGGGTCTAGGACGATGGCGCCTCGGGAGAAAACCGCGTTCAAAAGAGGAAGAGTGAGTGAAAGCCCCGACTCGAAGATTTCCCCGTGTCTGCTTCATACCTATGTCTACTTGGAACGCCCGCTTACCAGAGTCGTTCGCTTGTGATTCTAGGCCAGCGTCGATGCCGACTCGCAAGATCTGAAGAAGCCGCGCCGCTCCCAGAGAATTTCAAGTCAGATCCAGCCACACGAGACTCCGATCGATGACGAGTATCTGTTGACGCCACTAACACATGCCAACTCAACCGCGACCGATCTGCGGAACGAAGTGACGGCAACGCCGCCTGAAAGCCCGAGCCAAGGCCGCCGTCGGTCCCCATCCAACCCTGAATTCTCACAGGCGTTGTCCTCACCCCCCGGGGATACGCAAGCCTTGTCTCAGTTCGTGTATCCGCCGAGGGCCTTTGCGGACGACGAGGATGAAGATGCGGAGGGAGTCTGGGGGTACCTTCTGCCCTTGGATGACAAGGTGAATGGGGCATTTGTCCTCAAGCATCGCAATGGCTGCTCTGGTCAGAACGAGGAATCCCAAGAAAGACGAGCCAAAAAACCCGAGTCTCGAAAATCAGCGAGCAGCCGGCCCCCCGGGGGTTATCTGGTCGGCCGTCATCCCGAGTGTGGTGCGTACACTCAGCCTCGATGTTCATTATACCTACTCACGGAAGTATAGACCTAAAAATTGATATTCCGACTATCTCTAATCGACACTTTTTGCTTTTCGCCGAGAAGCGAAAGGGCGACGTGGTCGCGATGCTAGAGGATCTGTCTAGCAATGGGACTTTTGTGAACGACGCGATTGTGGGACGGAACAAACACCGCGAGCTCGAGGATGGAGACGAGGTTTCCATCTTAAATGAGGCGCGGTTTGTCTTCCGCTATCCTCGCACCCGAGACACAAGTCGGTTTCGCCAGCAGTATCGGATTCTGCAGCAGCTTGGCAAGGGTCATTTCGCGACAGTTTACTTGTGCGTGGAACGGGCCACCGGGAAGCAATTTGCCGCCAAGGTCTTTGAAAAGCGCCCCGGGGGTTCGCAGAAGACCCAGACGGACACCCAGCAGCAAGAGATTGCTCTCCTGATGGGGGTCAACCACCCGAACTTGCTGTGTCTGAAGGATACCTTCGATGAGAATGATGGGGCCTACCTCATTCTTGAACTAGCTCCAGAGGGCGAGCTATTCAATTTGATTGTGGCCAAGCAGAAGCTCAGCGAATCGGAGACTCGCCATGTGTTTCGCCAGCTCCTGGAGGGATTGAAATATCTGGTAATTTCCCTGCAGGTCATTGCTGATCAATGCCTGTCGCGCTAATGCATTTGACTCTCCTAGCACGAGCGTGGGATTGTTCATCGGGACATCAAGCCGGAGAATATCCTGGTAGCAGATGAAAAACTGACGGTCAAATTGGGCGACTTTGGTTTGGCAAAGATCATCGGAGAGGACTCCTTTACAACGACGTTGTAAGTGTACCCAGTGCTTTCCCACCGTGCGCAGGAGCTAATTCTTTTGGTCCTTCCTCCCATGGATAGATGTGGTACCCCTAGCTGTAAGTCGCATCGACAATGTCCAAATAATCTTGTACGCGATGCTAACTTTACAGATGTCGCGCCGGAGATCCTCCAAGAAACCCGCCGGCGACGATATACCAAAGCCGTGGATGTCTGGTCGCTCGGAGTGGTCTTGTATATCTGCCTCTGCGGCTTCCCGCCTTTCTCGGACGAGCTGTATACGGCCAAACACCCCTACAGCTTGGCCCAGCAGATCAAGATGGGTCGCTTTGATTACCCTTCCCCCTACTGGGACTCCGTCTGCGATCCCGCCCTCGACCTGATTGACCGGATGCTCACGGTGAAGGTGGAAGATCGAATCACGGTCGAGGAGTGCCTTGAGCACCCTTGGATGACTGAAAAATACCCCAGTGTCACCGACAGTACTGATGGGCTGACTGGAGCGCTTGGCCAGCTAGACTTCTCCCGGCGCAAGGTCGAGCGCGAACGGACCTTGCTGAGTAGCGTGAACGATATCAACTTCAGTGAGCGTGTGGAGGGCAGCGGGGCCCCGATCAAGGTGTTCCATAAGAATGAAGCCGGGAAGCGCATCCACAATCGCCCGGCTAAAGCTCGTGAGCCTTCCCCCACCGGCTCTGGTGCGCCGACGGACTTTGTGAATCTTGGCCAACGGGGCGATGCCGTATTGTATGATGAACCCGCTGGCCAGCGGCGATGATTCGCCTGCATCTGTATCTTTTTCTTTTGTCTTCGGTGTACTGGGAGAGGGGAACTACTACTTCGGGGGTCTACCAACTCAGGGATATTTTAATGTACATTACCTTGCGAGGACCGTCCATTGACCCGTCATATTTGCAGTGCGTGGCAACCGGAACACTTTCCATTATTCGTAGTAGTATACTTGAGTCTTGATCGTCAGGCACCGGGAGATGCCGCCACCGGAGTGGCGTGATAAGTCGAACGTCTGTGGGCCTGACCTCGATGACCAGAGGAGTTTCAGACCACAAGTGGGAACTTCTACCCAATCACTTCAATCTTGACCAGGCAAATCCGAGAGCCACGAATTCCCAAGGACAAAAAAAGAACAGACACAAGCCCAGGTACAACAGGGGCTAAAGCGGGTCCTCCCAGTCATGGGCACCGAATGATAGCGGAGATAATTATTTTGCCCCTGCCAGACTTTCCTCTCTCCCCCTTCCACCTCCCCAAATCACCCCTCACCATGGGTCTCTTCGCCAGTTTCCTCGACAAGTTCTGCGAGCACTGCTCGACTCAGTCGGTCTATGCGCTGGCTCTGGTGGGCGCGTTGACCTTTCTCTCCCTGTCCGTCGTGGTCAATGTCCTGCGCCAGTTGCTCTTCAAGAGCCCTCATGAACCTCCCGTCGTGTTTCACTGGTTTCCCTTTGTCGGAAGCACGATCAGCTATGGCATGGATCCATACACGTTTTTCAATACCTCCCGGGCCAAGGTGCGTTCTTGATTGACGCCCCTGTCTGACCCTGGGGCCTGTTTCTAACCAATCGTGTCCATTTCCGCGGCAGTATGGCGATATTTTCACTTTTGTTCTCCTCGGCAAGAAAACCACCGTCTACCTGGGTACCAAGGGAAATGAATTTATTCTGAACGGCAAACTTCGCGACGTTTGCGCCGAGGAGGTCTACTCGCCTCTGACCACCCCCGTGTTTGGTCGCGACGTGGTCTACGACTGCCCCAACTCCAAGCTCATGGAGCAGAAGAAGGTGAGTGCCATGGATATCCACTCGAGGCCTGGACCTAAGAGCTGACCGACGTGCGCAGTTTGTGAAATTTGGCCTGACCTCCGAAGCCCTCCGCTCCTACGTTCGCCTGATCACCAATGAAGTCGATGAATTCATGCAGAGCTCGCCTGCCTTCCAAGACCCCAAGGGTATCTTCAATGTGTCCAAGATTATCGCGGAAATCACGATCTACACCGCATCGCGTTCTCTCCAGGGCAAGGAGGTTCGCAGCAAATTCGACTCGACCTTCGCCGAGATGTACCATGACCTTGACAAGGGTTTCGCCCCGATCAATTTCATGCTTCCATGGGCGCCTCTCCCGCACAACCGCAAGCGCGATGCTGCGCAGAAGAAGCTGACGGAGACTTACATGGACATCATTCGTGCGCGTCGCGAGGCTGGTGGAGAAAAGAATTCGGAGGACATGGTCTGGAATCTGATGTCGTGTGTCTACAAGAACGGAAAACCGATCCCCGACGAGGAAATCGCCCATATGATGATTGCGCTGCTGATGGCCGGACAACACTCTTCCTCCTCCACCGCGGCCTGGATTGTTCTGCGCTTGGCGACCTGCCCGGAACTCATGGAGGAACTCTACGAAGAGCAGGGCCGTGTTCTTGGAGATGATGAGCCCCTGACTTACGAAAGCCTCCAAAAATTGGATCTGCACTCCAAGGTCATCAAGGAGACCCTGCGTATCCACGCCCCCATCCACTCGATCATTCGCGCTGTCAAGAACCCGATGCCCGTGGATGGAACGCCGTATGTCATTCCTACATCTCACAATGTCCTCTCCTCCCCCGGTGTTACCGCACGATCGGAAGAGTTCTTCCCCGAGCCACTGAAGTGGGATCCCCACCGATGGGACGAGGAGGTTGTCGCGCCCAAGGACGAAGACGAGGAACAAATTGACTACGGCTATGGTATGGTCAGTAAGGGTACCAACAGCCCGTATCTACCATTTGGTGCTGGACGTCATCGTTGCATTGGCGAGCAATTTGCCTACGTACAACTCGGTACCATTCTGGCCGCGCTTGTGCGTCAGTTCAAATTCTCGACTCCTCCTGATTTCGCCGGCATTCCCGAGACGGATTACTCTGTAAGTTGTGATGCACAAAACGTCTACATGTGATACTAATAGCTTGGTTTCTAGTCTCTCTTCTCCAAGCCTATGGGAACGTCGTTTGTGCGCTATGAAAAGCGCGGCACCAAGGCATGAATCATATGCTGACTCTGCATTGCGTTTGAAAAAAAAGAAACATTCCCTACTCTCATGGGTATCTTTGCGAATTAGATCATATTTAATGACATATTTTCAATGGTCGAGGTACTGGCCAGTCGAGAAATGTGCCTGACAGGTCTATCAGACACCTCACTATCCATTGTACATTATCATGCTTTTCTTCCTTTGCCGCCATGCGATTGATTTGCCTCGGCCACGTCTGTTGATACAAGTATCATACCACTTTAATTGGAATCCACATTTTTGCGGAAAGCTCAGCTGTTGTTACTTAAAAGATGTAAATTGCGCTGCTTGATAGATCTGGAAGTGGTCTGTAGTCTCTGCAAGATGGCCATGGAAAGTCTTGGGGGATAATAGGAGTATAGTACATTGGCAATTAGGAAGGTAGAAACATGGAACCGTCAGGTTTCAAGAGGGATGCAAGACTCGCCGTTTTATCTCCATCGCTCTATGCCCGTTTCCTCCGTTCCTCCAGTCGCTTCTTAGATCTCACCTCCACCCGTCGACGTTCACCACCGTCAACCTTGTGGCCACGCTTGTCTTCCCACATGCCTTCTTGGACCGCAAGTGTGGCGGCAGAGCCGTGGGATCCCTTGACCGGTTGTAGAAATGGTCCCTTGATCATGGAGCCTCGATGGATCGTCATGTGTGCGAATTTCTTCAGGGGGCTCGACGCGGTATGCTTGTAGTGTGTGATGCCCGGGGCCAGATTGACAATGGCCTTCTTCATGCCCGGGGTCAATGTAGCCGACGAAGCTGGACCAGCAACTTGAGTATCGTCTGTCGCTTTCTTGGGGCCAGCCGGGACTTCAACGACTCGCAATTGAGCCACACCATCGACGACATTTTCTAGGTCCCCACCGGGGCCGTACAATCCATTCCGAAACTTCTCGCGCTTTCGAATAAGATATCGCCGCTGTCGAGCGGGCTCCACGCCGAGGTCTCGTAGCTCGTTGGAACTGAGGGAGAAAAGTTGATCCCATGACGGGATCTTGCTGGCGTGTTTGGACATCTCCCGACCAATTAACGTAAGGAAAGTCGGTACATCAGGGACGAACGGAGTCGGAGAGGGGATGGGGACGGAGGAATTTCGATGGAAAGACCGGATGCATTGTTTGGGGGCACTGACTGCCTGGATCAGGCGAGACGGGAGGATGTGCAATTGCGAGGCGCGCATCGCCATGGTTCCGGTATCGGTTCGGGCGAGAAGAGCCCTGCGACAGGTGAAACCCTGAATTACTCGCTTTGGCCTGGCCAGGATGCGACCGGCAGGGTTGAAGGTGGAATGAATTGAGGATGTGAGAGTCGCGGACTTGCGGTTGGACTGTTTGACCTCCGAGAAATTTCGGGCATTTGCGGATCAACCATAGTCCGTGTGCAAAGAGAGGGCCCGCATTGTTTCCTACAACCACCACAACTTTCGAGCTTCAGTATGGGCCTTTGACCGAACCCTCATTGCCGAGGGCGTTGATGGTATTCCCGTCATTTCTTTCTATCTTCAATATTCTTGGCTTCGTCAAGCCCTCTCCGCCGAAATGGCGATGTCACCGTTTGCTTCGCGCTCCCCGTCGGTGACGGTATCATCACCCAATTCAGCTCTTCGGTTACGAGCTGCGCAGACAAGTGCCTCCTCGGCCAAGTCAGGACCTTCTGCAGATCGTGAGCTCACTGAGCAGCTCAATGAAGATGTACGGCTGAAATACATCAAAGGTACGTCCTATCGCAAGTCCAACGAACTGAACCCCTCTCCTAACAATAATCCAACCCTGCAAAAGATAAAAAATTGGGAGAAGGTACCTATGCCATTGTCTATTTAGGTCGCCTTCGGGAGGATCCATCGTCCTTGGTAGCCATCAAAAAGATCAAGGTCAATGCCGAATACAAAGACGGACTCACCATGGACGCGATCCGAGAGGTGAAGTACCTTCAAGAGCTGTCCCACCCCAATGTGATTGCTCTTCATGACGTGTTTTCATCCAAGGATCAAAATCTCAACCTGGTCCTGGAGTATCTGCCCCGAGGGGATCTGGAAATGCTCATTAAAGATGGAGATATTCACTACGGCGCGGCTGACATCAAAGCCTGGATGGGCATGCTTGCCCGCGGCATCTGGTTCTGCCACGAGAACTTTGTGCTGCACCGGGATATCAAACCCAACAACTTGTTGATAGCATCCGACGGCGAAGTCAAGCTGGCCGACTTTGGCCTAGCCCGATCATTCGCTGATCCTTATCTTAACATGACCCACCAGGTCATCACGCGTTGGTATCGACCCCCCGAACTCCTGTACGGGGCACGACAGTACTCGGGCGCGGTGGATATCTGGTCCGTGGGCATGGTCTTTGCGGAGTTGGTCCTGCGTGTCCCATTCGTGGCAGGTAACACGGACCTGGATCAAATCTCCAAGATCTGTGAAGCCTTCGGCACCCCGACCGAGGAGAACTGGCCGGGTGTCACCCAGCTCCCTAACTACATTCCCGCGGACCCCAACCACCTGATCCCATTGCAGGGTCGGGAGTTTTTCCTTCGTCAATTTCCTACGGCAGGCCCCGTGGGAGCTGAGCTTCTGATGTCCATGTGTGCATTGGACCCTCGCAAACGGAATACCGCCCTCCAGATCTTGAAACATCGCTGGTGGACCATCGATCCGCGCCCGACGAAGAACGAGGATCTTCCCCGGAAATCGGGCGCTCAGAAGATGGGGGATGATCTCAGCCGACGGGGCGGCGAGATGGATAATGGGCCGTTTCAGCAGGCGGCGCGGCAATTGGACTTTGGAGCAGCAAAAGCATGATCCATCCACACCCGCCCTGCCCCGATACATCTTGAACTCCCCGCCGGGGGGGGGGGAATTGACCTGTTCACAGGGAGACAGGAGACCAGTCGCCGGGAAAGGGGGAGAAGGCCTGGACGAGAACCAGGACCTGTCAAGTCGTACTGCAATGGAAAAATCGAATGACCCTTCTTGCTCCCTTGCATGACCATCGAATCAGGATCAACGTTTGGCATCGGCACATGGAGTTCGTGAAAGGTGAAAGGTGTGGGATCGCAATAATTCGGGACTCCACCAGCTCTTTATCATTCGTCCCCTTTTCCCTTTCCCCTGCTCTTCCTCCCCCACTGCACGCACCACCATTGGCTCTGATCTCAAGCTTCCTCGAGGTCACCCAGGACATCGCTGTCACTCCTTCGAGCGGGATCGGTTGCCCCAAAAAAAGGGGGGAGGGGAGGAGAGGAGGGATGGGATGGCCCTCCCCAGGGCCCCGATGGCGAGAGGGCGAGGGGGCGAGAGGGCGTCGCAGAAGGAGAAAGAGTAAGGTAAATTAAGGATCAGCCCCCGTAGACCGTATTGAAGGGGCCAAAAGCGCCCAGAGCAGTGCCAAAGTGCCGTGTTTGTGGGAGATAAAAACAATGACCTTTTTCCACTGCGGGGAGTGCTTTTTTCTCCCTCTCACCTCGACTTGATTTTTTCCCTTCCCTTCCCATCTCCGGTCTCCTTCGAGGTCAAGCCTTGCCAACTTCCAATCCGCCCGCATGGCCGTTGCATTCCCGTCTGCCAAACTGAATTGACCTCGGGCTTCGGACATGATGGCGTCAACGTCCGCACTCCCTCAACCTTCACGACCCGCGACAAACCCTCCGACCGGGGCTTTACCACCGCTGCCCAACCCCAAGCCGAGGAAAAGCACGCCTGCTGCCGACGCGCCCCGGGCCGCATCCCCGTACCAGCTATCCAAGTTGCGCACCCCATCCAGCCCCAAGCCGTCCCCGGCCCGATCCCCTCTCTCCAACTCCAATTCGACCTCCAATCTCAGCGCCGTGCGATCCGCATCCACGGGGCGATCGCCCAGCAGTCCGGACAAATCCTTGCGCCGCACTATCAGCATCGCTTCCTTTCCCCAGCCTCCCAAGGCGGGAGGCCGGCCATCCGCCTCGTCCCCCGTCTCCGCCACCCCCACCGGAAGCGCAAAGCCCAAACGAGGCTCGCGGCTGAGCACGGGGACGACCAGTAGCTATCGGAGCTCGAAAACCCCATCCCTGCTGAATGGCAGCGGGGATGGCAAGTCGATCCTGGCCGATGCGCGTGACCCGGAGGGCTCTCCCGCACATAGTCGAAGCTCCTCCGCCCAAGGCTCGTGTTCCACCAGCGCCACCACATTCGAGGAAGCCGAAGATGGAACGACCTTGAGCAAGGGGCAATCCAAGCCCAAGGAAAGCAAAGGCAATGTTATAGTCAGTGTCCGTGTTCGGCCCGACCTCAGTGCCGGCGAGACCCCGCGAAACCATGGTGAATGGGGCGTGGATGGGCGCCAAAGCCTGATCTCCCACCGAGGTAAAGATGGAGGGGATTATTATTACGGTAAGTCGATGATCCACGCTTCTGTTTCCCCGGCGATTGCCACTGACCCAATCTCGCGACAGATAATGTTTTCACGACGCATGAACAAAATGCCAAAGTATACGACTCGGCTGCGAAACGGTTGGTTCGGCGGGTGATGGAGGGTTACCATGGAACCGTCTTTGCCTACGGAATGACGGGTACCGGTAAAACCTTCTCCATGCAAGGTACAGCCACTTCGCCGGGTGTGATTCCTCTGGCGATCACCGATATCTTCTCCTTCATCCGAGAGACTCCGCACCGCGAATTCCTCCTCCGCGTCAGCTACCTCGAAATCTATAATGAGAAGATCCACGATCTACTCTCCGCCTCCGCCAGTGGCGCTGCCAATGCCCCGCAGGAGGAAATCAAACTACGGGAGGATAGTAAGCGAGGTGTCTATGCCACCCCTCTCAAGGAAGAAATTGTGCAAAGTCCAACCCAACTTCTGCGCGTTATCGCCCGGGGAGACCACGCAAGACGGACTAGCAGTACCCAATTCAATGCTCGCAGCTCTCGGAGTCACGCCGTCGTTCAAATTGTTGTGGAGAGCCGCGAGCGAGTGCCTGCCAGCAACCCACAAGACAAGCGATCAGGGATCGCTCCTGGTGGGGTTCGCGTGTCCACTCTCAGCCTGATCGACTTGGCTGGTTCAGAAAGGGCTGCTGATGACAAAGAGCGCCGGACTGAAGGAGCACATATCAACAAGAGCTTGTTGACGCTGGGTAACATCATCTCCAGACTCTCCGAAACCAAAGACAAGCAAGGCACGACAGCCGAACGCGAAGGCCGGCATTTGCCCTTCCGGGATAGCAAATTAACCCGACTTCTCCAGCCCGCTTTGTCCGGCAACTCTCTCGTCAGTATTCTCTGCACGATCCAACTCGTATCAGGCGTCAACTCCCATACTGGCGAGACCCTGAACACCTTGAAGTTCGCGGCTCGCGCGAAGAACAACATCGTCAGTCATGCCAAAAAGGCTGAAGAGGCTTACGGCGGTGGTGGTGGGGACTCCGGGAGCCGCGTTCTCCTGGAGCGCTATCGTATGGAAATCCAAACTCTGCGTGGTCAACTTGACACCCAGGCAAAGGCGCAAGCGGAAAAGGAGCACAAGTGGGACGAAGAGCAGTACGAGAAAGAGGCCCAGGCACGTCACGAGGAGCAGGTGCTGGAGATGCAACTTGCTCGAACGGCACTGAAGGAACGAATCGAGCACCTCAATCGTCTGATTCTAAGTTCCAAGTCCACCGGCGTAAACAACCACGGAAGTCTCTCGTCCGCCTTTGGCCGTCTTTCAAGGATGTCGGCTGCGGACTCGGGGGCACGCTCGCTACGCTCATCGGCCAGCCAATCCACCCTCGGTGCCGGCCATTCATCCATGCGGCCGGTCTCGTTCATGTCGGTCAACAGCAGCGAGCCTTCGGGTGGCTTGCCATTCCCCGGTGGGTCATTTGGGAACGATGAGGACGATGATCTGGGTGAGTTCGGGGATGGTAAAGCGAGCCTGCAGCGCCAGGTGACTGCTTTGCAAGCCGATTTAGGGGACAAGAACCGATACATCTCCACTCTGGAGCGCCGGCTACTCCAGGCGAGACGTTCAAGCCATTCTCGAATGTCCATGGGTGTCAAATCAGGGAATACGGCCATTGCCGAACATCCAGATATGATGACTTTGGTGCGCGAGAAGGATATGGAAATCAATGAACTTCGGATTCAGCTCGACGATAAGGACCGCATGCTCGCTGCCCTTCGATCGGCTGCACGACACCGCGACCTGGCTACAATAGCCAATGATGGCCAGCCGCTGGAATTAAAACCCGGTCTAGGTCCCGCGGCTTCGGCCGGCAACAGTCCCCCCGGTAGCAGTGGCGCGATTGAGAAGCCCGCCAGTCCACCCGCGCCTCCCTTGGACGGCAAGGCGAGCGAGAAGGACGACGACCGGAAGAAAAACATGGACGAGGTCTCTCGAATGCTAGATGAGATGATTCAGAACCGAGTGGAGAGTGGACAAGTGGACAAGGCTTCGCTTGGACATGCCAAAAAGCTCTCTGGTGGTAGTCGCCGAATCTCTACCGCGGAGGTTGCTGGCTTGAGTCCCAGCACACCTGGTCCACTTGGTCCCACCGAAGGCACTCCAGCTGTTCCTCCCAGTTGACCTGGGAAGGATGGCGAGATGCCTCATGTTCTGCTGTTGCTATTTTGATCTGATACCCCTTTTTCTTAATGATCTATGTTCCAATATATCATCGTGTTTTCTGTTTCTTTAATCTTTTTTTCCTTTCTTTGAGTATTCATAAATTTTGGTCCTTGAGACGATGTTCTATATACCTCGGATTCCCTTCTGGATAATAACTCTGCACTACAACAGGTATCTTCCAATATGGGGATGGACTAGAAATGCGAGATGTACACTATAGGGAAGCATTATGGTCACTGAATGCCCTTAATCTGCAACGGCGCACATTGCCATGCGTGGTTAATTTCAGGGATCATGCAACAATCTCCAACTCGCCTGTTCGGTCCTTGGCATAATCATCCTTGTAACGGTCCCATAGCCGCTGGAGCTCCTGGACGTATTGGGCGTGAAGCTTGTCGATGTAGGTATCGTCAATGTTGTCCCGATTTCGCTCCTGCATGACCGAAATAGGCTTCCCAACGACGATGTTCAGTGGGCGGCGGTAGGGCATTAACCCGACGTCGTAATTGAACACCCCACGCGCATGAAAGAGCGGAATCGTGAAACCCATGGTCTGCTTGACCAGCATCTGGATTTTGTGGATGATCGGATGTTGATCCGAATGAACTTGCTCGTAGAGATCGTTCTCGCCGAATGCCAAGACAGGGACCAGGTCCGCCCCGGTATGAATGGCCATTCGAATAAAACCCTTGCGTCGTTTCAAGATCAACCGCAGAGAATGAGGCTGGGAATTGAGGGATTCACGAGCCCCGCCGACAACAATCGTGATGGCCCGGCCCATTCCTTCGCCATTCGCACCGCCCTTGGTGAGGAGATTCTCGCATGATTCCCGTGACACACTGGCAAGTCCCATGGCGAGGGCATACTCTCGATAAAAGGGAATACGGAAATTCGAGTCCAGTGTCAGGAGGGTGTTGGTGATACCCGGAAAGAGCTTCGAAAACCCCAGGGCTTCCGTCCCAAAGGCAGCAAATGCTCCATGTGAAATAATCCCGTGGGGGTGGTAGCCAAAGATGTACTTTTTCGTGGGTGGGAGAGACTCCTCACGATGCATACGAGCTGGAAAGTAAGATGCATATATTGACCAGACTGGAAGTGATCGGAGAAAAGAACTTCGACCCTTAAGCTCGCCGGATGTAGCTGCAGTCGAGAACAGAGAAATGTAGACCAGGTACGGCAGTAGCAGTGGCCAAAACAAGGGAATCGCACACGTAAAGAAGAAGAAGGTCAAGAAAATGGCGATTGTAAGAGTGTGACATAGTACCAACAAGGTCTGCAGTCGTCGCTCGAGGCCGATGTTCAGCGGTGCCCAGTGGATACTACATAGTCAGCAACGATCTCGAGATGAACGCATATCAGACACCTACCGTCTCCGCTCCATTCTCGCTGAATGTCTTGGAGGGTGAGACCGGGGTCCCGACGAAACCTGGCCATTCATTGTGCCAGGTAGGGGAAGCAAACTGAGCCCAAGATAGGAGGAGAAACTGATTGCGGCCGAGGTGTCGCTTTCCGATGACGTTGTGTCCCGTGATTCTGCTTAGGTAAGAGCTATCACTTTCGGCCTGTGGTTTCGGGTGTCTATCTTTGGTCCATAGAATATGAACTCTCAACAATAATACGATTATGACACCGTCATTCGCGTGATGGAAAATTAATCTGGTCAAATAATAATTCATAGTATACTTATGCTGCAATCGAGCTGCCCTCTCGCCGAACGCCTTTATAATCGAAATTGAACGCTTCAACTCTATGCTTTCACCATGAAGATCTGTTTCAAATATGAGCTTCAAAGCATCATCAACGGAAACTGGTTCAACTCACCTCATTCAAAGATTTATCATCCATCAATGCCTTTTTCTTCTGTGCGATATGTCGGCCACGGAAGATTTGCCGCCCAACAGGTCGACGTTCCCGTGCCCCGGCTGTTTTATCTTCACTCGTGCTGGGCGCATCGGGTTTTTCGCTCGAGGCTTCGGGCTCATCGCAATCGGCTTTCCTCTTCTTTGACTTTTTCTTCTTCGTCTTGATCGTCGTTTCAGAGGCTGACGCTGAGCTTTCTGGGTCGTCCGTTCGAGCGCAAGATTTCTTGGAAGCCTTGGACTTGGACTTGGACTTGGACTTGGATGATTTGCGGGCCGATTCTGAGGAGGAATCTGCTTGGCTATCATCTGTGGGTGGAGGAGCTGGTAAGGCCTCGAGCTTTTCTTGGGCCAATAGCCCACCACGGACAAACCGCACTGCCTGGAATTTCAATGCGGCATAACGAGCCAGTTTCACGTCATCCCGTTGTCGCTGTTCCTGTACTAGCTCCCCCTCCGATTTGCCATTCAAGCGACCCAGGAGGCCTTTAAAGGCATCGAGCCCGGTGGGTTCCCCTTCCCGCCCCACACGGGCACCCAGTCCGAGAGTGTCGTCCTTGATCGTCACTTTGATGTGTGAGTGACTGCCCGCAGTCAACATATCAGCATGCGCTGCGTCTCGTGCACCTAGACGATTGCCGGGGGCCCAGCCCTGGGCGCTCATGATCCGGTGGCCGAAGCCCGATGTGGATCGAGCCCATTTTGTGTTGTTGGGATCGTGGGAGATCTTAGTTCTCCTATAGATTGTGAGGTCAGCCGAGTTTCAGATAAGGTTAAGGTAGTCGGTGTACTTTTTAGGCGCTGCTAGACCCATGGCGGCCAAGATAAACACAGGAAGAGGTTTGGCCCAGTTGTATTCAATCGCCGGGCGGAGAAGAAAAAAAAAAGATCAAGCCCGATACTGCTGAGTCATCCGCGATAACAATCGATCCACAAGTTACCGAGTTAGGACATCTACCCATCGTACACTTCTACTGTTGTCTCGCATCGTAAATAGTTGACATTGCTATAACGCAGTTCTAAACCACCGAGTTGTTTATGACGGAAATACACTACCACCCTTCCAACACCAACTGCTAACTGAGAGTGGTTCCACCAATTGGAGAATTCGTGATCAAACAGTGGATCTTAAATAAATGACCCCCGGGGTGATCGAAACCAAAGCCATCGGTCGAGAAAAAAAAAAGACCGATACTTTCCGCCTTCATTTTATCTAATTTCTCTCCTTCTCCTCTCCCCAAGTCCTTTTACCGGAATCGCCCGGGCATAGAACTCATCCGCCAACAGGGAATCCCAGCCTAATGGGCAGGCGGGTTTCCTGGCATTGCCCGAGGGTGGGGCTTCAGCCGCAACTTCCTTCCCCTTGTCCCTAGACAATAGGCTGGTGCAGCAAGCTCATCCTTTCGACATGGCCGGATGACAAAAGACGGCAGCTGATGAAGTCACGACCTGTGAGGACGTGTGCAAGGGGGCGTCAGATGATCGTTCTCAACGGGGGATTACCGGGTAGAGGTCGTCTGCGGGGTGTGATGTGGTCGAGGGACCAGCGATCAGAACATGGATCATGATGGGGGCTCAAGGCAGCCAGGGCGGGCTCTCATCCCATGAGCTAACAATCCCTCATTGAGGAGCTGGTTCGGGCTTCTTCTCTGCCTTGGGGGCTGGCTTGGTCCTAGCGGGCGGACGACGTCCCATCATCCACTGAGCAAAGGCGGCCGGCTCGCCTGGCTTACGGGGAGGTTTCTTGTTGCCTGCGATGCCATGTTTCGTTAGCCTCGGTAGGTAGATTACACGAAACTCGTGCTAACAGGGACTGCAAGGAAGCAAGGAAATCACGGCCTACCTTCTTTCTTCTTTGGCTCCGCAGCCGGTGCCTTTGCAGGAGCAGCCGGGGGTGGATCCGCGGCGGGGGGAGGATCAGGCTCCTTGGGCTTTTCGGGGATGGGCCACATGTGCATGGTGATCGCCCAGTCTGGTTCAACTACCGTTTCCCAGACCTGAGGAAGAATGATATCGCCGTTTGGTCCCACAAGATCATAGTGTCCCTCGGCCACGTGAGGCCCAATCACTTCGATATGGAGAAACGCTTGCTTGATGAGATCTTCCATTCCCTAGAAGCCAATGGTGAGTTGTGTGCCACCACCTCGAGTTCCGGTCTTCACTTACCTTCCAGGTACTGCACAGCTCAAAGGGAAAGCTGAACTTTCGACCCACGGCATCTTTAAACTTGATTGGCTTCTTCTTCTCCGGGGCGGGTGTTGCCTTGGCTTTCTCTTCCGCGGCCGCTTTCTCCGCCGCTGCTTTTTCTGCGGCTGCAGCTGTTGCTTCCGCGGCCGCCACTGTCGCGGCCGCTGCTGCCTCGGACGCGGCTGCGGCTGCGGCTTTCTCGGCCTCCTCCTTCGCCTTGGCCGCATCCTCCGCAGCCTTCTTCTCGGCGTCGGCCCTGGCAAGCATCGCAGCCTCCTCGGCAATTTTCCTATCATGGGCGAGCTGCTGTTCACGTGCCGCTTTTTCAGCAGCCTCGCGCTCAATCGCTGCTACACGGGCAGCCTCTTTGCTTTCTCGCTCCGTGCGGTCGTCCAAGATCAGCTTCTCCAGTCGTGCGATGGCCTCGTCCTTGGCAGTATCTGCAGGGGCCTCCGCCGGAGCCGGGGCTGGTGTCGGAGCTGGAGCCGGGGCGGGGGATTTGGCCTCAGCCTGCGGGGGGGAAGGTACTTGAGGGTAGGTTGGGAAATAGGATTGAGGCATCACGCCAGGAACCATCGCGTACGGATCCCGGTAGTTGTTGTAGTATGCGTTGGGTGCATAAGGCATCATCTCATGGTGAAAGGGAGACCCCGCATAAGGCGATGGCCCGCCATGGGCACCCATGGGGAATGGCACCGGCGGCTGAGCCGGGTTGTGCGGGTCGATGCGCGACTGAGGGGGTTGTCGGTGAGGGTATCTGGGGTGCACTTGATCTTGCGGAAAGTATGGGTGCATCGGCGCACCGTGAGGGGGTTGGAATTGGGGCCCATACGGGAAAGGCGCGGCGCCGTACGACTGGCCGGCATGGTTACCGTGACCGAGTCGGATGAGCTGGTCCGACAAGGCAGCGGCGTTCGGATGTCCGTAGGCGGCGCCGTGGCCCGGTGGGTAGGCGTTGTTGTAGGACGGAGTCGAGGAGGCGCTCTGGGCATACCCCGGCGGCGGCGGCGCACTGGGCCATCTTCGGTCGTGAGGGTTCCGAGCATACGGAGCGGCGAACTCATCCGAATCTTCACTGCCCGGCGACTCTGGGGAATGATGCCGCCGGGCCCGAGGGCCATAGGACTCGCCTCCCGAGATCATCTGACGGCGGGATGGTTGGCGACGGCCCGAGGCAGAGCGAGAGCTGTGGAGCGAACGGTTACGGTGCGAAGTTCTTGGTCGAGAGGCTGAATCAGACGGTTTCAATTCATCCGGATATGACAGATGCGCCCACTCATCGTAGTCCAGGGATTCATGGTTTCCCGATTCCGAGGGAATGGAGACTTGCACGCCCGAGGAATCCTCCTCGTCCGACAGAGAGTGATCCGAGTCGTGAGGATCTGCGGGGTCAATCTGGATGCTGAACCTGGGGGGATGGTCAGAAACGGGCGGGGGGAGGCAGCGGGTGGAAGAAGAAAAGCGAGGGAGGGGAGGAAGAGAGTAATAAACATACGTCATAGAGACAAAGCAGAGCCTCTCTCACACACACACAATTCTCGAGAAAAATAGGGTCAATAAAAATAGTTCGGTGGAAAGATCAGTGAACTTGGGTTGACCCTCTCTCTCGCATATACGAAGCGAGGAGGGATCGAGCCGGGACCAGGGCTGGAGGATGAGGGGTGGAGGGGAAAGAGAAAAAAAAAAGAGGGAGAGAAGAGTATCATTCAATTCTTTTTTTTTTTTTTTTTTTCTCTTTTTGGGAGATCAGGAAGTTTCAACAGGAATTAAGTGAAAAGGCGTCGGAGGGGCACAAAATGGACAGGGCGCATTGACTCTTGGGAACGAACCCCACTATATATCCCTTGCAGAGGTTAAGGCGAGGGAGAAGAAGAAGCGGGACGAAGGCTTTTTGAGGTGCGGGTTTTTGTTCCTTTTGACTGCCTGATCGGCTCTGATTGGGCTGGGTTGGGCATACTGGTGTAACTGCCTTTCTCTATTTTTTTTCTTACTTTGCGCATTGTTTACATGGACGGATCTGCTGCCCGAAAATGCCCAATCACGGAACGGATAACTCGACCTGTAGAACGCTCCAGAATTTACTTCCCAAGGCACTGGTCTGCAGGGGAAATCCCCCCGATCAACAGGGGGATTTAAAAGGAAAACACAAAACACAAAACTACCGGATCGAGTTTGTCCATGGTTCAATTATTATGGTTGGGTATATCCACACACACACACACACACACACACCGCCCGTCACGTTCAACCTTGAGACTTCTCGAACCGATTCAACAGTTCCTTGGCAGCAATCAATTCACTGCGACTGGAGGCCCAATGTTGATCATCCACCGACCGGGACTGGACAATATCACCCAGCCTTTGAAGAGCAAAACTCCTCAATCGCGTCAGGGTTTTCTTCGAGGGGACGGTCGTTTCGGAAGAAGTAGGTTGGGGGAATTCATCGTCTAACAATCGCGAGGAGGCCTATAGACCCAGGGGATATTAGCAACCGAAGTTACAGAAGGGCGACCCAGAGGAAGAAAACATACCAAGGCTAGCCCATAAAACCCCCGCAGATAGTCATCACAAAGCTCGATGCTCCTACAAAAGTGCTGAACAGATTTGCCTGCAAGCCGGGGTGCATTGTCGTCAAGCGATAAGGCACATGCATAGAGCAATTCACCAAGCCGCGCGTGGATCTAGAAGAAAGACAAGTCAAAAATGTGGCCCCGGGTCAAGCAGCCGAAGTAGAAAGGTCAAGCCATACATTCCAAGAATTTGGGGCGATTAAGAGGGCCTCCTTGAGGCTGAAGATTGCTTGGGAACCGAGTCCCTGTGATTGATAAAGATCGGCCAGCTCACACCAGCTTTCGGCATCCGTCGGTACCGCATCGAGAAGCTGGATCAGGGCGGTGATAGCTTGGGAGGGTCGATTGAGCGAGCGCAGCAGCGTGACTCGACGTTTCATGATGGGCTAGATAGCTCAAGGTAGATTGGTAAGAGACCGATTCAACCAGGGGGGAATGGTTTCGGGACGCACCAAGTTGACAGCATTCTCTACCAGTATCTTTTCATACTCCTCCAAGCATTTCTCCAAGGCAGCATCATCCTTGGCGGTTGCCTCTTGGTACAGGCCACGGAGCGCCATTATTCTCTCGTTCGAGGGACCGAACCGTTGGCTGAGACGATCCAGGCATACTTGTGCGGAGTGATCATCTCCTGTTCGCAGACAAGCAAGCAGGAGCTGCTCAATCTGCCCGTATTGCTCTGCGGAGTCCGTGGAGGGAGCCGTTCTTGATTTTGTGGAATCGAGGCCAAGGATGACCGGCGCCTGCTGTGACAGTCGAAGAGATGAAAGGAGATCAGATCCATTGATCTCACGGGCATCGACGGAGGCACCCATGGTGATTCTCGGGGAAAAGGCGTTTCACGAAACCCGGGAGGGATTCAAATGTCAATTGAAATGCGTGGTGAGATGAGAGATGTGGAGATCTTCAGCCCCCGGAGGTACACGCGGTCCCGTGATTCCTTATCGGTCCCCACGAAACTCAACCCCCCATCAAGCTCAGCTCCCCCCGCCAACATAGGGCTGCGGAGTTGGATTGCCTAGAGCAAGTGGATCTCGATTTGTCCATTCGACATTCCCTTGAGCTCTGCTCGCTCCCGGTGGGCGTGAGGCGACCACGATGTAAGTGATTTTTGCGCCGCTGAGCTTGCGACAAAACTGACCACCTGTTTCTCTAGGTTTGAAAAGTCCCTTTACGACCTGATCAAAGGTCTACGAAATCATAAAGGTGGAGAGGATGAATATATCCAGGACTGCTTGCGTGAATGCAAGGCCGAGATTAAATCGCAGGATATGGGTAGGCAACCCATGACGTTATGCCCATCGTCAATATTCTGAACCAAGCTCCAGATAAGAAGGCCACGGCACTTCTAAAATTGATTTACCTTGAGATGTTTGGATATGACATGTCATGGGCATCGTTCCATGTCCTGGAGGTCATGTCATCTCCGAAGTATCTCCAGAAGAGGGTAGGCTACCTCGGGGCCGTGCAAAGCTTCCGGCCAGATACTGAGGTCCTGATGCTGGCCACAAATATGCTCAAGAAGGTCCGTTCTTGCCCAACTATCTATATCGGAGGCTGGAGGGAAGATTCATCGTGCTAATCAATCTCCAGGATATCATATCCCCCAACATACCTGCCTTGTCACTCCCCTTGGCCACCCTACCGCATATCATCACACCTTCACTAGCCTTGTCGTTGCTTCCCGATATCCTATCACGCCTGTCGCATTCTAGCGCAGTGGTTCGCAAAAAATCGATTGTTTGTCTCTATCGGCTTGCGTTGGTCTACTCGGAGGCCCTCAGGCTTGCATGGCCCAAAATCCAGGAACATCTCATGGACGAGGAGGAAGACCCCAGTGTCACCTCTGCAGCCATTAATGTCGTGTGTGAGCTTGGCTGGCGGCGGCCCCATGATCTCCTGCCACTGGCCCCGAGGCTTTTTGAGCTTCTTGTTGATAGTGGCAACAACTGGATGGCCATCAAAATAATCAAGCTTGTTCGTCCACCGCTTCTTTTGCTACTGGTTCTCGCCTTGGTCTTCTAACGTACCGTCCAGTTTGCGACTCTAACACCGCTGGAACCCCGACTGACTCGGAAGCTCCTGCGACCCTTGACAAATATCATTCAAACAACCACGGCCATGTCATTGCTTTATGAATGTATCAATGGCATTATTCAGGGTGGGATCCTTGATGGCGAAGAAAATCTCCAAGAGAGAGATGAAGTTGCAAGCCTCTGCGTCGGCAAGCTGCGTGGGATGATTGTCATGGACTCTGACCCCAATCGTAAGCCCCCCCGGAGATTTGTTTTCTATGGTTCTGACGGAAGAGCTAGTTAAATATGTGGCACTCCTAGCTCTCAATCGCATAGTGGCCACACATCCACTGCTGGTATCCATGCAGCAAGATGTTATCATGGATTGTCTCGACGATCCGGATGTTTCTATTCGACTTCAGGCGCTGGAACTTGCCGCGGGCATGGTTACCAGCGATACCATTGAGATGGTCGTGGGCCGTTTATTGGAACAGCTTCGACTTGGCTCGTTGGGAGACTCCCACGGCCCCGAACAGGTGTCGACTCACCATTCGACCGAGACCTCGGAAGACCAAACCGAGTCGAATGATGGGACTGATGCCATCAGTATGCCCAGTGACTACCGGAATGAAGTCATTCATCGAGTTTTGGATATTTGCTCCCAGAACAACTACTCGGATCTTGTTGATTTTGACTGGTACGTGAGCATTCTGGTTCAGCTGGTCAGCCTCTTGCCCCCGCTGGAGATAGACGATACCTGGAATCAACCCCACATGGGCCAAGACAGCCCCCTGCAATTGCGGGCGACTGCGGCGTTCCGTATTGGATCCGAAATTCGCAATGTTGCTGTTCGTGTCAAGGGGGTGCGCCAGGAAGCGACTAGGGCCGCTGAAAGCCTTTTGCTCATTGATAATCGGGTCATCATGTTCCCTACCGGCTCAGCGAGAGGCAACGATATTCTGGGACCAATCGCATGGATAGTGGGCGAGTTTGCAGAATATTTGGTTTCCCCAACCCGGACTCTTCAATCGTTGATCGATCCATCCAACGCAACCCTACCCCCGAGCACGCTTCAACTCTTCCTCCAAGCAATACCCAAGGTTTTCGTTCAATTAAACCACTCGGGCAACTCCAGGTCTTCGTGGAGGAGCGAAACCTCACTTTTGCTAGCGCGGGTCGTTGAGTTTCTTGAGACACTAGCGGCTCATCCCGACTTGAACGTGCAAGAGCGCGCGATTGAGTTCCTCGAGGTCCTCCGCCTGGGTGCTGAAGCCTTGCAAACCGAGTCTCAGGAAATACCGGCCCTCATCACATCAGTTATTCCGAGCCTGTTCATGGGATTGGAGCTGAACCCCGTGGCCGCCAGTGCCCAGAAAAAAGTCATTCTGCCTCACAGTCTGCGCCTCGAAGAACCATTTCACAATGATCTGTCTACCTTATTCTACGAGATTGACAAATCGCCATTAGATACGGGCAAGCACCGTCACATGCAAGAATTCTATCACACCCCGGACGTGGCATTGCCTTCCACCAAGCCCTTTCGCCACACATCTCGGGTTGACACGCAACCTGATACATCCTACCAAACTCCTCTCGGTGATCCAGTGGACGATAGAGCCATGACAGATAGACTCAAAGCCGAGCGCAGAGAACGCTATCGGGACGATCCCTTCTATATCGCCCCCGTGGAATCTTTCCCGGGCACTTCCACGCCTCGTGATGTCCACGGCCTCGCCCCGGGAGACAGTCTGGATATCGACTCGATTCCCATCATTGACCTGAAGCTGGATGGAGAACCCGGTGCCGACTCTGTCCCTCGGAAAGGCCGCCGCTTTCGTCCTGGGAAATTCGAAGTCACTACAGATGAGACCTTTGGCAGTGAAGAGCCTTTGCAGGATCATGCGACAAGAGCCGCCGGCGGTCCTACAGTCGCCCGACGCTCTCTACTCCAGGTGGATTCCAGTGGATTGGGATACAATTCGCCCACGCCGGGTGATGGTCGGGGCCATATTTCGGTCGCCGACGAAGGGGACGCTGAGATGAGGAAGGCCATGCAGAACGTCGAGCAAGTGCGCTTGAGTATGCAGCGCGCGTCGGAGCGCATCGGCTTGGAGGGGATACCGGCCGAGGGCACGCTGGTGAAGAAGAAAAAGAAAAGCAAGAAGCACGCGGCCTCGCGGGCCTCAGATGCTGGGCAATTCAAGGGAAGGAAGAAGAAGGAGACCGGGTCATAGTTCCGGCCATTCCGTCCGAGAGAAAGTGTCCTATTGTCCACCGGGCAGAGTAGTTTACATCCCATTGCCAATCCATCTACCATGATCTGCCTATCAAGACCGTATGGGGTTGTACGTCCGGAGCCGGAGGACGCGAGGCGTGGAGGTCACGGATATGGCGCTGGTATCGAATCGAAGGGTATCTTTGGAGTAGGAACGACATGTCTGGTTTATCCAGTGAGGCGAGAAAGCGTTGCAACCACCGAAGACCACAGCTCGGGCACCACTCTGAGGAGCTCGAGGATGAGACCGCCGCAAACGACAAAGGCTAGGACCACTGGTTTCAACCATTAGCGTGAGATTGACGTGTCCCGGTTGCGACGACACCTACCAACCCAGCTGGTTGAGATCGGGGGCTTGGAATTCGGCTTGGGCTTGGAGACAGGGGCTCTGCCTCGTTTGGCGGCCTCGTTCTTTGCGAAGCGGTCATTCGCGCGACGTTGCTGGGGAGTTTGCGCCTAGAGAAGAGTGTCCCGTTAGAGAGACATATGCCTTGACGTGGGGTGGTGAGCAATTTACCATTGTGTTGGATCTAAGGGAAGGGAGTGAAGGAAGTGAAGGGAGGACGGAGCGGGTTGGGGTCGAGAGCGGATGAGGTTATCACTGAGTGGGTCGAAACATCACAACCTTGAGTCCTTAAAGGCCACGTTGGCATCAGCAACCAGAAAGCCAAGGCGAATGACTATATGATTGGTAATGATTGAGGACAGTTCGCTTCGAAACCGATTTCATCTTGACATTCTCTCTGGTTGGTGGAGAGACCCGGGGGACACTTGGTCCCTTACATCTGGCTAGAGTTGACTGAACCACACCTCGCTTTTACTTTTCACACCATCTATGCAGAGGTTGTTTGAGGTGTACATGAGTGCTTGAACGCGTTGGTCACGATCTACTGGCATAGAAGAGGTAGAGAAACCAAGTATAAGAACAGGGTGGTGGATAGTAGATCAAGAACTTTATGTCTACACCGGAGCCTCACCTCCCAACTCATCATCAAAAGCCACCCTCTATCCAACCGTCTGGACTATTCGTGTTCAAGGACTAGAGCTGATCTCCTTCGCCGGCATCGACAGTGTCCACACCCAGATATTCAAAGTAGGAATTCCACTCCGGGTCTTCCAGAAGCACCTGCGTCAAATCGCGCTCGATGGTGATCAAAAATTCCAGACCTCCATCCGATTTACGAGGAGGGTAGACTAAAACAAGATCCACCGGTGCATCCATCAACTGACGGTATCTGAGTGGGGTCCCGAACCCAAAGTCTGCACTGGTCACGTTGGCATTCCGATGATCTGTCTGAAAGACACTCATGGGCGGGAGCGAGCCGACGCGGAATCCAACGCTTGTTTTATCGCGGACGGTGGCCAAGAGGTCGAGACGGGGGCAAACCTCTCCTCCGAGACTGCGTTCGTGAGCATGCGGATATACGCCGCGAGTCTGGACAAAGGCCACTCGGAGAGGACCTCTGCCGCCGTCGGAGCGGGCACCTCTGACCTCGTTGATATGGCCGCAGATGTAACATTCTGTTGGAGACGCTCGGGGACTTTGGGGGGATTGAGTCGCGGTCGCAGGTTCACGGGTCCCATCCACATCAAAGGGGCCGATGGGTCCGGGCTGTAAACCGGGGATCTCACCCGCGTGAGAGTGCGCCAGATGAAGGCCGAGAAGGCGTCGTGGGTGGAGATCCAGGACCCGTCGAGCGGGTGACAGAGCTTCTTGAGTTCGGCCGCTTTATCCTTGGATAAACAAAAGAGCAGGGCCTCTGCCGGTGGAGGGTTGGGACGGAGCGGAGGAGCGCCTGGTCCATCCACCTCCATCTCCTTGGGCACCACGGGCCTTGAGAAGCGACCGAGATCCAAACAAGCCATATCCCAGTGAGGGAAAGGAGTGCCGTTGCGGATGGCATAGCAATTCTCGGCCAGTTGGTGGGTGAAGCCGGCCCAGCCCAGGAGATCATTCGCGCAATGATGGTGGTGCATGGCAAAGACCAACCCGCCGGGGACAAGGCTGGCCTTGAATGCGCATATCAATGGGCTGTTGTCCATATGACACTCCGGTCGCTCTCCAAACTTCATCTCGGGGATGATCCAACGCTCCGGGGGACCCAATGCCGAGATGCGAAAGTTGGCATTTTCCAGGTCATCCAAGGAAGGACAACAATCATCTTGGGCATCTAGCCATTGCACATCCAACCGGACGGTGCTGTCTTTCTGTTTGACAAAGGAATGTCCCCCCTCGGCATCCTTCTCGACCCTGCCGCACAGTTGTCGTGCTTGACTGAGCGTCCTGGCAAGACCGGCCTTCAGCACTTCGACGGCCGGGGTCCGCTCAGCCTCGTTCAGCCGGAAGTAAAGGACGTAGATATTGTAACAGAGTCCCGGAAGATAATTGGACATGGCGACCTTCATTCGCTCTTCTTCGGGGTCATTTTCCCACCCCAGCGGGTGGATCTGGAAGGTTTCCTCCATCATGATCGACGAGAGATTCGACCGAGGCCCAGACAAGGGGAGGGGATGCTTGTTATACCCCAAAGCACGATGATGTGTCTTGACAAGGCTACAAAGGGCACGACGTACTCCGTCGAGGGGTTGTATTTACGCCCGGCGCATGGCCCCCACTCGAGACGGTACGGATCCCCGAGTGGGGAAGGAAATGCGAGAATGATCGAGAGATTAAGATTGGCTAGTTTCCTAGTCAATTTCAGGTACCGGGAAAAAGGTCGATGTCCACGGGTGTTCATGGGATAAGGCCGTGGTCCACTTCTCCAGCTCCCCGGCAAGCCCCAGATCTTTGCCGGATTGACTCTGCCATCCCGGCGCAGCAATCCTTTGGGAATACATTCCACGCTGATCCTTCGTCATCTGAGGACTGGCAACGCCGTACAAACTCGTCCAGGACCCAACGTCGGCGTTGACCCCGTATACATCGAACAACTTCCGCAATACCCCACGGCATTTCCGCTTGGCTTCCGATCTCGCTCTCTACCAGGCCAGGGGGAACCCGGTCCATAAAGCCCGTGCACGCTCCCGACGTGTAGTATATTGCCGAGTTTGGATTGTCCCTATCTGGTCATGGCACTCTTCCCGGGGAGGCTTGCGTTCTCAAAGCAGGTGCCTTCCTTTGGGGCAGAATAACGACCCGAACTCGACCGATTCACCACGCGCGCGCTCTGTCATTGTGCCTCGAACCCGTCTTGGGACATTGCGACGGGTGTTGCCATGATTCCAGCGTTGTTAATCAGCCCGTGAAGGGCGGGTTCTTTGGACAAAATGCTCTTGGCTGCAGATACGACGGAGCCCAGAGAGAGATGAGATGGTCCATCTCGAGATATGTTTTCCCCGTGAGATCGGGCAGGGAGTCCCGGTGAAACATCATCTCAGAAAAAGGGCCGTGGGGGTGGAGAGATCTCATGGGTCTTGTCGAGTCGACCCGATGGCCCTTTTATATCCGAGGTCATCGTGTCTACTTCTGGGGCCAAAAGAGGCTATAAGCGGGCTGCATGAGATCTAACCCACTTGGGCTAGAATTCCCGGGGTTCAGAACGACTTCATTCGAAACGTCGGCACTTGTCGACTGCGTCCTCTTTCCCATGTTTCGTTCGCGCGCATGCGCCCACCAGCCGAGGTATATACGAGCCAGTTTCGGTCGACCACAGCCAATCGAGACTAGGCCCACGGCAGTGGAGATGACTGGACGGGGATCCAAGATGCGGCTTCTCGACGGAAGATCCAGAATCGGCTCAATGTGCGAGCATATCGCGAGTCCTTGACACCGGACAGGAAGGCCACGAGTTGATCTCGGTCCAGGTCGACTCGAGAATGCGCTACTGCCATCCAGTGCGTCCTCCCAACTCCCTCGATCCCGAGCTCGGTCCCCCTGCCCCTTTACCCCACGGATTTGCAGCGTATAATTCCACGCGAGAGCGGGGTGGACATCACCCCGCATCCTCTTTGGCGCGATAATGTCCTACGCTCACTAGATACATTCGACGAGGACGAACTTTGGTCCGATAGCATCGGGGGCCTCTTCGACAGCTTCCCGGATGATGAGATAGAGAAGCGAGGTATCATCGCATGGAACCCACCGTGGGATATCTATGGGTGGGAGTTCTCGGAAGGGTTCTGGCGGAAATGGGGCTGGTTGATGACGGGGGGTGAGAGGGAGGTCCAGGAGGCGTCCAATCATTGGAGACTAATAAGAGGAAAGGAACCTATTAAATGGGTGTAGGAAGTAAACCAGATAATCAGTACCATGACATGATAAGCGTAAGCCATCCTGCCTCTGCTCAACGACGGCCGATGCGATGAACCCCATAGAGCCTTTGACGATCATATCACCGCTAAATTTTTCCAAGAGTCGCTAGGTCTGCCCGAGGACCAGTTGGGTGCTGTAGTTTTCGAGGTCCGGCGACTAGTCACGCACAGAATGGCGCTAACGTAGTTTTCCGGTTACTGATCCTACTCCGAAGTGACGATAGAGTTACGAATCTTCTAGATATATACGGTAACTTAGCTCTCTATAGCAGGCAATGATTAGATAAAATATAACCTAGTAATACTTATTATTATACTTACGTAGCTAACGATTAGGCAGTACTTATCGATCAGTAGGTATGGCTTGTCTATTAGAATAAGCCAGGGATCTTTTTTAATAGCCTAGAGAGTACGATAGGGGGTATACCTCGAGGTTTTATTATAGGTACGCGCTAGGGATGCGTAAATAGAGGGTGAAGACGTATCGGCGACAGCGATAGCGAGATAGATATCTCGCCAGTAGCTTCAGAAAATAGAGAAAGAGCAGTGTATACTAGAGAGAGAGGGCTCTATAACCTAATTGTTACGACCTCCCCAGGAAGACCCCACTCCTAGGCTATGGCACTATCCGTAAAATCCGCGGATATCGTGTTATCCTATCCGCAAATTTGCGGATATAGATACGATTTGCTATCCGTATACCTATACTAATAGTATATAGATACTATTTTAGTATCTGTATAATATCCTTAGATATTTACGGATATATAAATAATATAAATATACCTAGACTTATAGCCTACTTATAACTATATAAATTATATAGTTTTGCTAGTATTTTTTAGGTATTTAGTATATAATTATTTATATCGGAAGTAGTAAGGTATAAGGACTTTAAGAGTATTTCTTATTAGGGTTTAGCGAAAGATAATAGTTTTTAGCTTAAAATTTAGGGAAATTTATATATATTTTCTAATAGCTATTAGGAATTATAGATTAAAGATAAGAAGTTAGCTATAATTAATTAATCTTAAATCTATCTAGTATCTTTAGTACCCTCTATTTCCTTCTAGAATACCTTTATATCTTATCTTCTTTAGTTAGTATTTCTAAAAATAGAGCTTTATTAAAAGACTTAGTTATTTCTATTTTAAGACCGCTTTTACCTTATTTATATATTTTAGGCTAAAAATTATATAGAGAGTAGATTATCTCTATTTTTATCTTTATTTTTTTTATTATTACTAATTAGTTTAAACTATTTAAGATTAGTAATTAGTTAGATAGAGCTTCTTTCCTAATTAATTATAGTATTCTCTTTAGTAGAGAGATACTTTTTTATAAAGTCTAGCTTAGTCTATTTAAGCTTAAAGTTTAATAAATATATCTAAAAAATTAATTTTCTAATTATCTTTAGCTTTAGCTATCTCTAATAATAATATTAAATATTATAAATATAGTTAAATATTACAAACTACTAACTAGTCACAGCGAGTAACGTCCGTAAAGGTGATACTTCTCTTGGGATACTGCGAGCCTCAAGTGTGTCCGCAACCATACCAATGCCTCGGAGGCCTTCTATGGACTTAGGTCTTTTAGGGTGCTTATAAGGTATGCTAGTTAGAGCGCCGGTCAAGTCAGTTACTTAGGGATCGAGGATCACTAAGTAAGCTCCTAAGACCGTTGGAGGTTTATCGCTATGTTCGAACTATGAATATACCAAAGGTGGTTCTAAGTAACAATATAGGGATTAATTACGAAGAACTAAATATATATAGTAAGGGCTCGTCTTTATATACTTAGTTCCTCTTATTGTGCGATGAGTCTAGGGCTTATCGCTTAGTATCTTCTGAGCTTATCGCTTAATGAGTTTTGTCTTATCGCCTAATAAGTCGTTATATAATAAGTACCGTTCGGCGGTTATAGGCAGTATACTTTATAATAGTAAATAGGCGGCTATTTCCTATATTACTATATAACTAGACTGGTCCCTCTAGCCCTACTAGTCTCACTAGTCCTCTTTAGTCTGGCTGGCCTCTTCTGTCCCACTAGTCGCCCTAGTCCCGCCGATCCTTCTAGTCTGGCTGGTTGTTTTAGGTCCCGCTAGTCCTCCCGGTCCGGCTGGCTTCTTTGTTTGTCGGGCGGTGTGCTTAGTAGGTTACTGTTGTTTCTGCTGGTGTTTGAGGAGTGGGGTCCTTCTGGAGAGGTTGTAACATTAAATAGATATTTAATATAAATACTACTAATAGAAATAATAAAAATATTATAGATAAGATTTATAAATACTAGAAATTTATATTAATACTCTTTCTAAAAAACCCTTAGATAAGTATAATTAAGTCTTATACTTATAATTAGTATTAAAAAGTTAGGATAATTAGAGATATAGATCTTTTACTAGATATTATATAAGCTTATTATCCTTTAGATCTTTTTTAGACTATAGAGTATTTTATAAGTCTATTAGTATTTTAATTAAGTTATAGATCTTAATAGGACTAGTTAATACTTAGACTATAGCTAGTATTTTTCTTTTATTAAGTTACTATTTATACTACTTAAACTCTTTTTTTAGGTATTCTTAGTATTATATAATATAGTTATAATCTTACTAATCTTTAGTAATAAAAAAATAAAGTTTTTTTAATAAGGCTAAAATAATAGCTATAATATAGATTTTACTAAATCTCTTTATATTTATAGCTATATAGTATTTAGAGAGCTTATTATATACTATAATAAATACTATAAGTATTTTTTTTTTAGAGGATCTTTTTATATCTAAGTTATTTTTTAGAAGCTTTAAGATATCTAAAAAGCTTATTATAGATATAAAAGATCTAATAAATATTAATATCTTTAGTCTTTAATAAGATAGTTATAAACTTAAAAAAAAACTTAGTAATTAAAAACAATAATTAATCTAGTACTATTTTTCTTTTTTAAGTTTAAACTAAAGATATTAATATATTATATAATATAGATTAAAAACTAATTATAGTTATTTAGTATAATATAATATTAAGAAGATAGAATTTTAGTATATATAAATATCTTAGATAGAAATAACTCTTAGTATTTTAGTTTAAAGATCTAGAAAAGTCTTCTATTATTATAGACTTATATTAATAAAGATAGTAAGATCTTAAATCTTAAAAGAATATTAGCTAAACTTAAGAAAAAAAATCTTAAGATATTAAACTTTATTTAGAATATCTATAATCTTTTTTATTAGATACTTTAAATAGAGTAAATAAATATATTTATTAGACTATTTAGTCTTTATTTTATTATTAGTTAGATTTACTTTTATTTTTCTAAGTAGCTAGTTTAGAGTAAGCTAGATTATATAAGTAATATATAGAATCTAAAAAAAGAAGTATTATTTAGACCCTAGGACTAAATTATATTATAGATATTTATTATTATAATATTATTATTTATAGTATTATTAGTTATAATTAAAAATACTTAGTAATACTATACTCTTAGAAAATCTAAAAGATAGTTATATTTAAATTACTTTTAGTATATAATCTATAAAAGACTTAAATCTAAAAAGAATTTTATAGTATTTCTAGTCTAGGTTAAGAAAATAGCTAGTAATAGCTATAAATACTTAGGTAAAAGATAATATCTAATAATCTAAGATAATTAAGAGTTAGTTTTTATCTAAAAGCCTTTTTAAAGATCTTTTTTTACTATTTTTAGATAGTTATATTTAGATAGTACTAAGTAGTCTTTATAGAAGATAGATTAATCTTAGATAGAATAAGCTAAATAATATCTATTAGATTTTTAAACTTAGGATATTTAAGGATACAAAATAGGAGTTAGGTAACTATAATAAAAATAAAAAGTTTTTTTAGAAAAAGATCTTAGCTAAATATTTTTTAGTTTAAAGATTATAGTTTAATAATAAATATTAGTAACTAATAGATAATAAAAAAGATAGAAAATATACTAAGTTCTATATTATCTAATTAATCTTTTATTTTATTAGATCTATATAATAGATAACTTTTTTAAGATATATTTTTATTAGAGAATATCTTATATAGTAATAATTTAGATAGATAAAAATAGTATAATACTATTTATATATAATCTTTAGTTTATTAGTCTTTTTATTTATAATCTAATTAAAGCTTTTTTAGAGATTAGACTTTTTCTTACTATCCTAATAAATAGAATTATATATATATTTTTTTAATCTAAACTTTATCTTTAAGTTCTATTCTATAAATTATTTTTAAAAATATTCTATTTCTATATTACTATTATAGAGGATCTAGAGCTTTTAGAGCCTAGGTCTAATATATTTAAGTAAATTAGAGGCCTAAGAGTATTATAAAAAGTAAATAAAATCTAAGTTTAGTATCGAAGCTACTATTTACTAGCTACTTACTAGGCTAAAGAGATTATATAATTAAAATAAATTATATTTAGAGAATTAATCTAAAAAATAAGATACTTAGGAATAAAATATATTAAATAGATTCTAATAATAGAAAGATAAAATATAAAAAATATAGTAAAAAAGGATTTATAGTTTTTTATCTTAAGTCTAAAAGATATAAATAAATAAGTTATAACTATAACTTCGATATATAGAAAAAAATAATCATAGATAGATATCTACTATACTATATCTTAATTAGATATCTTTATATACTAATATAGATATCTATAGGATATCTAAAGCTATCTATAAATATTAGAGATAGAATTACTAAGTCTCTAGGATTATAAAAAAATATATAAATTTTCCTCTAATTTTCTATAAAATTATAAGAACTAAATATTAAAGATAAATAAAAAATATATCTTACTATTATCTAATATTATTTTTAATAGATTTAGACTATTATTAGTAAGGTCTAGTAGTTTTAGTATACTTTATAAAGATTTATACTAGCTACCTTAAGTACTAAATATATATTTCTATAATAATACTATAAATTAATTAAGAATAATAAAGTTATAGATAACTACCGTCGCTAACCTCTAAACTTAAAAGAGTAGAAATAAAGTTAATTCCTATTTTACTTAGATATATTAGTATTTCTTATTATTTTATATAGGAATAGTAATTAAGTATAGGATAGAATATATATATATTAAAGTTAGAACTAGGAGTAAGTTAGCGATATAAATACTATATAATCAGCTATAATAGGTTAAATTAGCGAGATTTATATACTTATAGATAGTTTATAGATATCCGTAAAATTATAGATATAGATATAGATATTAAAGTAATATCTAAATCTATAGATTTATAGATATAGATAGTATTATTATATCTATAGATATAGATATACTATAGTCTACCTACTCCTAAAAACACTAGAAGGAGCAATAGGGTGTTATGAACTACTAAATGGTCATAGTGAGTAACGTCTATGAAGGTGATACTTCTCTTAGAATACTATGAGTCTTAAGTGTGCCTGTGACTATACTAATGCCTTCT
Organism: Penicillium capsulatum; assembly: GCA_028828875.1. NCBI lineage: Eukaryota > Fungi > Ascomycota > Eurotiomycetes > Eurotiales > Aspergillaceae > Penicillium > Penicillium capsulatum. The sequence continues at coordinate 3,521,783 of JAQJZR010000009.1, read as the reverse complement.
AGGTCTTCTATGGACTTAGGTCTTTAGGGTACTTATAAGGTATACTAATTAGAGCGCTAGTTAAGTTAGTCACTTAGAGATCAGAGATTACTAAGTAAGCTCCTAAGTGTTACGACCTCTCTAGGAAGACCCGACTCCTCAAACACCAAAAGAAGTAATAGGAACCTATTAAGTATACCGCCTTACGAATAAGAAGACTAGCTAGACTAGAATAACTAATAGGATCGGAATAACTAGCCAGACCAGAAGGATTAGCGGGACCTAGGTGACTAGCGGGACTAAGAAGGCTAGCCGAACTAAGGAGACTAGTGAGACTAGTATAGCTAGTAGGGTAGCCTAGTTATATAGTAATATAAGAAATAGCCGCCTATTTACTATTATAGAGTATACTATCTATAACTACTAGATAGTAACGTAACCCATAAGCGAGTCGGACATGTAAGCGAGCCAGACACCCCACCAAAATTCACCCCCTAATTTCAACCCTACTATTTCAAACGCCTATAATGCCACCAAATTGCTCCCAATCACGCCAGAAATCCAGTGAGCAAGAGGAACGCCTCTTATTAGCTATCGAAGCTATTTATACTAAGCAAATTACCTCTATTCGTGACGCAGCACGCTGTTTTAATATGCCATCTTCTACCCTATCCGACCGTCTTACTGGCTGTTAAAATCGGGCTGAAACCAGGGTAAATAACCATAAATTGACCTAAATCGAAGAGCAATCGCTTATTAAATGGGTGGTTTCTATAGATACACAAGGGGCGCCCCCCTATTAATCTTATATATAAGATATAGCTAATTTACTACTCGCAGAGCGGGGTGAAACCCCCCTACTAACTATCGGATCGAAATAGGTATATAATCTTATCTAGCGTATACTAGAGCTAAAAACACGTCTCTCTCACCGCTACGATTACTAATGTGCGTAAAACGAAGATATAAACCAGATTCGGTAGTGATTTACCCTAGTTTCCGATATAATTACGAAGTATAGTATTGTTACCGACGATATATATAACTTCGATAAAACTAGGTTTACTATAAGGATAATCGCAGTAACCAAAGTAGTTACTCACACTAACTATTATAGATATACTAAGCTACTACAACCTAGTAACTGTGAGTGGGTTACTAGTATTGAATATATTAGCGTGTCTAGATATATATCCCTACTATACCTTATCTTTAAAGCTAAGCGCTACTAAGCTGGCTAGCTCAATGATCTCCCTATTGGCTAGGGTATCGATATAAGCTAAAATAGCTAGACTAGTAATAAAATTAGGTTAAATTAGCTACTTCGATAGTTTATCCTAGCTACTACGCCCCGGTTACTAGGGCGATATCGGCTTTTGATACTAGATGGCCATGGTAGCCATCTTACCCCTAAATTCGACCAAATCTGCGCACAAAACGATATTATACCTCTTTGTATACCAGCGTATTCATCTCATCTACTACAACCACTAGGTATAGGGTGTTTTAGTGTTTTGAAACGCGAGTATAGTAAATTGGTAGAGGGGTATATGCGCACTGGGGTCAACCATATTACTAAGCTAGATTTCTTAGCTGAATTCCCTACTGCGCACGCTGCTTGCTATAAACCGGATACTATAAAAAACAGCTTCGTAGCTACCGGTTTAGTGCCATTGGATCCTAATCGGGTAATCGATACCCTAAATATCCATCTCAAAACACCGACCCCCCCCCTCAGTAGCGACAGCGATTTTTCGATGAAAACCCCCCAAAACCCTAAATAACTAGGTAAATAAGCATCATCTATAAAAGCGTTACTACAGCGACGCTCCGCAAGCCCTACTAGCCCTACACAGCGCGCGCTAGACCAAATTGTGAAGGGGTGCGAGATGGCTATGCATAACGCTGCATTTCTGGCGCACCAAAATGAGCTATTACGCAATGCCAACGCAAAGCAGATTATAAAACGCGCTAAATCTGCGCAGCAACTGCTATATAGAGATGGTTTTATAGCTGGCGACGCAAATCAGCTAGTATTGGATGAAAAAAGTAGCAAAAACAGCCAGCGGAGCAGCCAGCGGAGCAGCCAGCGGAGCAGCTAGAAACGACGCAATCACTACCTCATCGGGCGCCCCCGCGATGCACTAACTGTTTTGAAGTGGGGCATAAGCGGACACAGTGTAAAAAACACACTGGATAGCTTTTTTTGTATTTAAATGGCGTTTTGGTTGAATAAAATTGGATTAAATTTACCAGATTTAGTTGGGGTGGCAGCTCGCTTACAATGGCAGCTCGCTTACGGGTTACGTTAAGACTTATTAGTAATAAGAGGAACTTAGTAATAATAAGATAGGACTTATTAGTAGTAAAAAAGACTAAGATATATAAAAATAGTCTTTACTATATATATTTAGTCCTTTATAATTAATCCTATATTATTACTTAGAACTATCTTTAGTATTTTATAGTTCGAATATAGTAATAAACCTCTAATAGTCTTAGGAGCTTACTTAGTAATCTTTAATCTCTAAGTAACTAACTTAATTAGTACTCTAATTAGTATATCTTATAAATACCCTAGAGACCTAAGTCTATAGAAGGTCTAGTAGGTATTAGTATAGTTATAGATATACTTAAGGCTTATAGTATCTTTAGAGAAATATTATCTTTATAGATATTACTTAATATAACTATTAGTAGTTTATAATATATTAATTACTCTATTATTTAAACTATAAATATACTAATATTATAGTATCTAGCGATAATACTAGTAATATTTTATAAAGCTTTAGCTAGTAGATATCTCTACTACTAACTAATACTAAATTTATAAAGATAGTATTCTAACTCTAAAAATAGCTTATTAATACTAATAAAAAATAATCTAAAATATAAAACTTCTAAAATCTAAATTCTTTAATAGAATCTAAACTAAGTTTTAGAGCTTTCTTATTTAGATAAATATATAATTTTATATAATCTACTATATAGAAGAATATAATAAGATTATCTATATCTTTATCTATCTATAAAAATAAGCTTTTATATAGTTTAGACTATTTATCTAAGAATTTAATAAAAAATAAATAAAAGATTAGAAAAATATAACTAAAAAAAATCTTTATATTATATACTATATTTAAAAAAAAGCTTAAATTAATATTTAGATTATTTTAAATAGACTAAGTCTATTAATATCTATACTACTAAATTTTAGTAGATTATTTTATATTTTAACTTTAATAAAGATATATATATCTAGATCTTTAAGTAAAAACTTAAAAAAAAGTTAAAGATAAATTTATAAAAATTAATTAGTTATAGAAACTAACTATAATAATTAATATTATAGTTAAATTTAATAACTATATCTATAAATAAAAACTTTAATAATAAAAAACTAAAAAAGATAAATAAAGTTATCTATTAAAATTCTATTACTAAAAAAATAAATAATAATAAACTAAAGAATAGTATAGTAATTTATATAGACTATAACTAATAGAGCTTAATATAGTAAAAATATCTATTAAAAAATAAAAATAATAAAAAAATAATAATCTATATTTTAACTATAAAAAACTAAAATACTAAATAAAAGATTATTAGAATAAATAATAGAAAAAACTATAATAACTAAATATAATCTAAAAATAGAAAGATATATATAATATAACTAGTACTTAGAAACTAGAAAAACCTTAGTAGCTCTATATAATATAGAAATAGAACTAAAAAGGATCTATAATTATAGATAGTAGTAAGCTACTAATACTAAATTAGAAAAAGTCTTAACTATAAGATATAAATAGTAAAATTAACTAACTCTAAAGAACCCTATTAGATATATATAATAAAATAATTCTATAAAAAGAAAAACTTTAGGAATAGATAAAAATTTTAGACTAACTAAATTATATTAATAGAAAAAATAAAATAGAATATTTTTAGAGATTAACTATAAAAAAACTAAGAAACTATTATAAAAACTAAAGAGTTAAGAATAGATCTAATATAGTCCTTAGAATACTATTAACTCCTAGGAATTATTAGATAATCTCTAAGAGTAAGATATAGATATTCTAAAAATACTAATTAAGATCTTAGAAATATTAGAGATCCTAGAAACTCTATTTATACTCCTAGGAATATTAGGAATAATCTTAGAAATACTTTAAGAATCCCCTAGGAATAGCTATAGCTAGGAAACCTTAAGTAATAAGATAAAAGGCTAATAGGATAAATTAACTTAGGAAAAATAAACCTAGAATAAACTAATCTATCTATATAAATATCTCTAATATATATATTAAGATTATATATAATACTCTAAATATAATATATAGATAGTTCTAGATTATTATAATAAAACTATATAGTCTATTACTAAAGAAAGTTAAATCTAAAAGTAGAGCTATAACTAATAAATTAAGAAAACTAATCTAACTAAAAAATATATATATAAAAATATAATATAGTAATAAGAAAATTAAGTTTATATTAGTTATAATTTAGTAAAGAATATATATAAAGATCTATATTAATATTATATATAAAAATATAAAAATAATAATTAAATTAGGATTAAATAGAAATTTTATAAGTTTATAGTACTATTAGAGAAATATAATTTAGCGATAACTAAAGAAAAAGCTACTATTTTTAACTAAACTTAATAGAAAACTATTTAACTCTAGGATTATATATAAAACTAAAAATCTATTAATAGTTATAGAGAACTATTATAAAATAGTTAATTTTAATATTACTAATTTAAAATAATATAATTTTACTATTAATTAGTAAAAAAGACTTATTATTTTTAATTAATATAAATACTAATAGACTAATAAAATCTAGACTAAAGAAAAAAGCTTAAATAGATATTTAGTTATAAAAAGATAAATAGTTATTAAAGTCTTTATAAAGAAAAATCTAAAAAGAATATTTAGCCTAGAAATAGAGTATAGTATAAAAAACTTAAAACTAATATAGCTACTAATATAGAGTAATAACTAAATATAATAGATAATAAACTAAAAAAATATTTTATAATTAAATATAAACTAATAATTCTCTATATAACTAAAAAAGAAATATAGATCTCTAAGAAATATTAGAAATTCTAAAATATATTTATATTATTAAAGATAGATATACTATTAGAGTATAGTCTATATAGCTATAAAATTAATTTATAAAAAGATAAAGAACTAATCTTCTAATCTATCTACTAATTTTTATAGAAAAAATCTAAGATATTAAAAAAGTATATTAATATAAACTTAAAAAAAAAGATATATTTAAAAATCTATTTTACTAACTAGATATTCTATCCTATTTATTTTAAAAAAAAATAAAAGTCTTTAATTTTATATAGACTACTAATAATTAAATTTAGTTACTATTAAAAATTAATATTTACTATTTTTAATTTATAAAATCTAAGATTAGATCTAAAAAGTAAAATATTTTATAAAATATAATATTATAGAAGTATATAACTAATTTAGAATTAAAAAAGTCTATAAATAGAAAATAGTATTTAGGACTAAATTTAGATATTTTAAATATATAGTTATATCTTTTAGCTTTACTAATATATTTATATTTTTTTAGTAGTTTATTTTTATAATATTAAAAAAATATTTTAATATCTTTATTATTATTTATTTAGATAATATCTTAGTATTCTCTAAAACTAAAACTAAATATATTAAATATAATTAGAAAATATTATAGAAACTTAGAGAAGCTAAGATTACTCTAAAGCTTAAGAAATATAAATTCTATATTTAGGAAACTAGTTTCTTAGGATATACTATTAGCTTAGATAGACTAAAGATAAAAAAAAATTAGAAATATTATAGAATAGTCTATACCTAAAAATATTAAAAATATCTAAAGCTTCTTAGGACTTATAAATTACTATTAAAAACTAATATTTAGTTACTTAATATATACTATAAGACTCTACTAATTTACTAAGAAAAAAGAAACCTTTAACTAAAATAATAAAACTAAAGAATTTTTTTATAGACTTAAAAAGCTATATAAAAAAAAGATAATTCTTAGGATTTTTAACTATAAAAAACTAATTATACTTAAAACTAATATATTAGACTATACTCTAAAAGTATAGCTAACCTAATTAGATAATAATAGAAAAATAATTCTAATAGAATTTAACTATAATATCTATAATAAAAAACTATTTACTATAGTATTAGTATTCTAAGTTTAGAGAGTATATCTTAAAAGAGTAAAATATATTATTATAATAAAAATAGACTATTATAATCTAATATTTTTTATAATAATAAAAAAACTTAATAATAAGTTAGATAGATAGAAATCTTTATATAGTATAATTTTAAGATTATCTATTATAAAGAAATAGAAAGTATAGTTACTAATATACTTAGTAAAAGATCTAACTATAAAATTAGAATTAAAAAAATAATATCTATTATTTTTAATACTAAAAAATAAAAAGATATTATTTATAACTAATAAATATTTATAATAATTAATAAAATAAAAAATAATAACTAGCTAGATAAGATCTAAAAAGCTACTATTAAAAATAAATCTATATAAAGAATCCTAAAAATAGACTAAAATAGAACTATAAATAATAATAGTTTTATTTTTATTTATAGACTAATCTATATCCTATAATTACTATAAAATAAAGTTATTAAAAAATACTATAATCTACTAATATATAGATATATAAAAATTAAGAAAATAATAAAGTAAATTACTTATAACTACTATATCCTAAATATATATAGAAAAGTAAAAGGTTATATTAGAAATTATAATAACTATTAATAAGATAAACTATTATAATACTTTCTCTATAGAGAACTATAGCTCTTAGATACTCTAATAAAACTATAGGAATAGATTATAATAGACTTTATTATAAAGCTACTAAAGTTAGATAAATATAATATAATTATAGTAATTATTAACTAATTTATTAAGTATACTTATATAATCCTAACTACTAAAAGTATTAATATAAATTAAATAATAAATATTTTACTTTAATATATCTTTATAAACTATAGAGTACTAAATAAAATTACCTCTAACTAAGATAAGTTATTTATATCTAATATATAGTAATCCTTTATAGATTAAATTAGGATTTACTATAGTCTTTTAATAGTCTACTATCTATAAACTAATAGATAGACTAAATAAATTAATTAGATAATTAAATAATATCTAAGATATTATATAAATGTTATGACCTCTCTAGAAGGACCCCACTCCTTAAACACCAGCAGATACAACGGTAACCTATTAAGCACACCGCCCAATAAATAAGGAAGCCAGCTAGACTAAGATAGCTAGCGAGACCTAAAATAACTAGCTAGACTAGAGGGATCGGTAGGACTAGGGCGACTAGCGGGATAGAAGAGGCTAGCTAGACTAAAAGGGCTAGTGAGACTAATAGGGCTAGAGAAACTAGTCTAGTTATATAGTAATATAGGAAATAGCTGCCTATTTACTATTATAAAGTATACTATTTATAACTACTGAATAGTATATAGTATATAATAACTTATTAGGCGATAAGATAAAACTTATTAAGCGATAAGCTTAGAAGATATTAAGCGATAAGCCCTAGACTTATTATACGATAAGAAGGATTAGATATATAAGGAATAGTCTTTACTATATATATTTAGTTCTTTATAATTAATTATCCTATTATTATTTAGAACTATCTTTAGTATATTTATAGTTCGAATATAGTGATAAACCTCTAATAGTCTTAGGAGCTTACTTAGTAATCTTTAATCTCTAAGTGACTAACTTAATCGGCGCTCTAATTAGTATACCTTATAAGTACCCTAGAGACCTAAATCTATAGAAGGCCTCTAAGGTATTAGTATAGTTATAGATATACTTAAGGCTTATAGTATTCTAAGAGAAGTATTATCTTTATAGATATTACTTATTATAACTAGTTAGTAGTTTATAATATATTAATTATTTTATTATTTAAACTATAAATATATTAATATTATAGTATTTAGCGATAGTACTAATAATATTTTATAAGGCCCTAGCTAATAAGTACCTCTACTACTAACTAATACTAAACTTATAGAGATAGTATCCTAACTCTAAGAGTAGCTTATTAGCGCTAATAAAAAGATAACTTAGAGTATAAAACTTCTAAAACCTAAATTCTTCGATAGAACCTAAACTAAGCTTCGAAGCTTTTTTACTTAGATAGATATATAATTTTATATAATCTACTATATTAAAAAATATAATAAAGTTATCTATATCTCTATCTATCTATAAGGATAAGTCTTTATTTAGTTCGAACTATTTATTTAAGAGTTTAATAAGAAATATATAAAAAACTAAAGAGATACTACTAAGGAGATCTTTATATTATATACTATATTTAAGAAAAAGTTTAAATTAATATTTAGTAATATTAATATTACTTAGATAGTAGAAAAATACCTAGATTATCTTAGATAGACTAGATCTATTAGTATCTATACTACTAAGTTTTAATAAATTATTTTATATCTTAATTTTAATAAAGATATATATATTTAGATCTTTAAATAAAGACTTAAAGAAGAAGTTAAAAATAAATTTATAAGGATCGATTAGCTATAGATACTAGCTAAGATAATTAATATTATAGTTAAATTTAATAATTATATCTATAAATAAAAACTTTAGTAATAAAAAGCTAAAAGAGATAGATAAAGCTATCTACTAAGATTCTACTACTAAAGAGATAAGTAATAATAATCTAGAGAATAATATAGTAATCTATATAGATTATAACTAATAGAGTTTAATATAGTAAAAATACCTACTAAGAAATAGAAATAATAAAAGAATAATAATCTATATTTTAACTATAAAAAGCTAAAATACTAAATAAAAGACTATTAAAATAAATAATAAAAGAAACTATAATAGTTTAGTATAATCTAAGAATAAAAGAGTATATATAATATAATTAGTATATATAAACTAAAAAAGCCTTAGTAACTCTATATAATATAGGAGTAGAACTAAAAAGTGCCTATAATTATAGATAATAGTAAACTACTAATACTAAATTAGAAAGAGTTTTAACTATAAGATATCGATAGTAAGATCGACTAACTCTAAGGAACCCTATTAGAGATATATAATAAAATAATTCTATAAGAAGAAAAACTTTAGGAATAGATAAAAATCTTAGACTAACTTACTAAGTTATACTAATAAAAGAAATAAAATAAAATATTCCTAGAGATTAACTATAAAGAAACTAAGAAACTATTATAAGAACTAAAGAGTTAAGGATAGATCTAATATAGTCCTTAGAATACTATTAATTCCTAGGAATTATTAGATAATTCCTAAGAGTAGGGTATAGGTATCCTAAGAATACTAATCGAAATCCTAGGAATACTAAAGATCCTAGAAACTCTATTTATACTCCTAGAAATATTAGAAATAACCCTAGAAATACTTTAAGAACCTTTTAGGAATAGCTATAGCTAGAAAATCTTAAGTAATAAGATAAAAGACTAATAGGATAAGTCGACTTAGGAAAAGCGAACCTAGAATAAACTAATCTATCTATATAAGTATCCCTAATATATATATTAAGATTATATATAATATCCTAAGTATAATATATAAGCGGTTCTAGATTACTATAATAAAAACTATATAGTCTATTACTAAAGAAAATTAAATCTAAGAGTAAAGCTATAACTAATAAATTAGGAAAACTAACCTAATTAGAAAAAAGAATATATAGAGATATAGTATAGTAATAAAAAGATTAGATCTATATTAGCTATAATCTAGTAAAAAGTATATATAAAAATCTATATTAATATTATATATAAAAATATAAAAATAATAATTAACTTAGGATTAAGCGGAAACTTTATAAGCCTATAGTACTATTAGAGAAATATAATCTAATAGTAACTAAAAAAAAAGCTATTATCTTTAACTAAACTTAATAGAGAACTACTTAACTCTAGAATTATATATAAAACTAAAAACTTACTAATAGTTATAGGAAATTACTATAAGATAGTTAACTTTAATATTACTAACTTAGGATAATATAATATTATACTAAAAGTATTATAGTTAAAGAGATATAACTCTACTATCGACTAATAAAAAGGATTTATTATCTTTAATTAATATAAATATTAATAGACTAATAAAACGTAGACTAAAAGAAGAAAGCTTAAATAGATACTTAGTTATAAGAAGATAGATAGTTATTAAAGTCTTTATAAAAAAGAACCTAAAAAGAGTATTTAGCCTAGAAGTAGGGTATAGTATAAGAAACTAAAAACTAATATAGTTACTAATATAAAATAATAACTAAATATAATAGATAATAAATTAAGAGAATATATTATAATTAAATATAAACTAGTAAATCTCTATATAACTAAAGAAAAAATATAGATCCCTAAGGAATATTAGGAGTTCTAGGATATATTTATACTATTAGAAAAAAATATACTACTAGAGTATAGTCTATATAACTATAAGATTAATCTATAAGAAGATAAAGAACTAATCTTCTAATCTATCTATTAACTCTTATAGAAGAAATCTAAGATATTAAAAGAATATATTAATATAAACTTAAAGAAAAGATATATTCGAAAATCTATTTTACTAGCTAGATATCCTATTCTATTTATTCTAAAAAAGGATAGAAGTTTTCGACTTTATATAGACTATTAATAATTAAATTTAGTTACTATTAAAGATTACTATCTACTACTTTTAATTTATAAGATTTAGGATTAGATTTAAAAAGTAAAATACTTTATAAAATATAATATTATAGAAGTATATAACTAACTTAGAATTAAGAAAGACTATAAATAGAAAATAGTATTTAGGACTAAATTTAGATACTTTAAGTATATAGTTATATTTTTTAGCTTTACTAATATACTAGTATTTTTCTAATAGTTTATCTTTATAGTATTAAAAAAATATCTTAATATTTTTATTATTACTTATTTAGATAATATCTTAGTATTTTCTAAGACTAAAGCTAAATATATTAAATATAATTAGAAAATACTATAGAAGCTTAGAGAAGCTAAGATTACTCTAAAGCTTAAGAAATATAAATTCTATATCTAAGAAACTAATTTCCTAGGATATACTATTAGCTTAGATAGACTAAAAATAGAAGAAAAAAAGTTAGAAGTATTATTAAATAGCCTATATCTAGAAATATTAAAGATATTTAGAGCTTCTTAGGACTTATAAATTACTATTAGAAACTAATATCTAGCTACTTAATATATACTATAGGACTCTACTAATTTACTAGGAAAAAAGAAGCTTTTAACTAGGATAATAAAGCTAAAGAATCTTTTTATAGACTTAAAGAGCTATATAAAAAAAGGATAATTCTTAGGATCTTTAATTATAAAAAACTAATTACTTTTAAAACTAATATATTAGACTATACTCTAAAAATATAGTTAATCTAATTAGATAATAATAGGAAACTATAACTAATTATATTTTAGTTTAGAAAAATAATTCTAATAGAACTTAACTATAATATCTATAATAAAGAACTACTTACTATAGTATTAGTATTCTAAGTCTAAAGAGTATATCTAAAAGAAGTAAAATATACTATTATAGTAAAAATAGACTACTATAATCTAATATTTTTTACTATAATAAAAAAACTTATTTAATAATAAACTAAATAGATAAAAACCTTTATATAATATAATTTTAAGATTATTTACTATAAAAAAATAGAAAATATAGTTACTAATATATTTAGTAAAAGACTTAACTATAAAATTAGAACTAAAAAAATAGTATTTACTATTTTTATTACTAATAAATAAAAAGATATTATCTATAACTAATAAATACTTATAGTAACTAGTAAAATAGAAAATAATAACTAGATAGATAAAGTTTAAAAAGCTACTATTAAAAATAAATCTATATAGAAAATCTTAAAAATAGACTAAAATAGAACTATAAGTAATAATAGCTTTATCTTTATCTATAGACTAATTTATATACTATAATTATTATAAAATAAAGTTATTAAAAGATATTATAATCTACTAATATATAGATATATAGGAATTAAGAAAATAATAGAGTAAATTACTTATAACTACTATATCCTAAATATATATAGAAAAGTAAAGAGATATATTAGGAATTATAATATCTATTAATAGGATAAACTATTATAATATCTTCTCTATAGAGAACTATAGCTCTTAAATACTCTAATAAGACTATAGGAATAGATTATAATAGACTTTATTATAAAACTACTAAAATTAGATAAAAATAATATAATTATAGTAATTATTAACTAACTTACTAAGTATATTTATATAATCCTAATTACTAAAAATATTAATATAAACTAAATAGTAAATATCTTATTTTAATATATCTTTATAAACTATAGAGTACTAAGTAAAATTATCTCTAACTAAGATAAATTATTTATATCTAATATATAGTAATCCTTTATAGATTAAATTAGGATCTACTATAGCTTTTTAATAGTCTATTATCTATAAACTAATAGATAGACTAAATAAGTTAACTAAATAATTAAATAATACCTAAGATATTATATAAACTACTAATAGAATAATTAGACTAGATTACTATTAGTTATATAGTTTATATATAATAATATAATATATTTAACTACTAAAGAAATACTATTTTTTACTAACTATAGATACTATCTAAGATTAATAAAAGAACTAAAAAATAAAAAAACTATAGTAGAATTAGTAAGATTATTAGCTATAGGAATTAGATAGTTATATATATAAATAGCTTAAGATATCGAATTTCTAAATCTATATATAAAGATATACTATAATTAGCGCTATTAAGTTAGCCTTAACTTAGAAAAAAGAGAGAAAGTCTATCTCTTATAATAAAATATTAAAACTAAATAACTAAGTATAAAACTTAACTACTTAAAATTAGGACCTTTTATAATTAAAGAAAAAATAGAACTAGTTAACTACTAACTTAAGCTACTAAAAAGTATAAAAAGAATCTACCTAATATTTTATATCTTATTACTTAAACCTATATTAAAAAATACTAAAATTACTACTAATATAGAACTTAAAAAAGAAACAGAGGATAAATATAAAGTTAAAACTATCTTAGATAATAAATAGTCTAATAGTTAGTAGTAACTTCTAATTAAGTAGAAGAGGTACTCTATCTTAGAAAATATATAGGAATCTATTATCTACTTAAGAGGCTACTATTAGTTAGTTTAATAGTATTACTATAAAATAAAAAGGACTTCGGAAAAATAGAAATAAAAGAAATATTAAAATTAATATCTTCTTAGAAAATAGTAGATAATAGATTAGCTATTATAATTATCTATATTAGAGTAGGACTCTCTAATATAGTAGTAAGAGTTTAATTACTCTCTCTAACTAATAATAATATAGTATAAGAATCTAAAGATATACTATAATTAGTAATACTCTTTTTAGAAATAAAATAATTCTATTTAGTAGCTAAGGCTATAGTATACTTTTTTTAATATAAGCGATCTCTTTAGCTTTATAATACTTAAGATCCTCTAATTTAGTAATCTTTTTATAATTATATATAATAAAATCGCTAATATAAAAATAAAATAAGATCTTATAATACTCTAAGCAAAGAACCTTAGCTATAGTCTTTTAACTAGCCTAAATAGTATAATAATATTTTTTAGTAATTTACTCTTAGACTTTTACTAAATAATACTACTCTATATCTAAATATAATAGTTTCGATATTATATATTTTATACTACTACTATTTTTAATATAGTTAGTATAGTAATTAGAATAATTAGAATAAATATATATTTATTTAAGTCGAATATAATAATTATAGAGAACTACTAATCGATAATCTTTTTTCTTAATATAAGTACTAAGTTAGTTCTTATAAATCGATAACTTTAATAATATAATTAGAAAAGACTTAAAATATAATAATAGAGAAAGAGTACCTACTAAAAGAAGTATACTATTTATATTTCTAAGGATAAAAACCTAAGAAAAAAAAAGATAATATTATAATCTCTCTAGAAGGACCTTACTCTTTAAATACTAGTAGATATAATAATAATCTATTAAATATACTATCTAATAAATAAAGAAGTTAGCTAGACTAAGATAGCTAGTAAGACCTAAAATAACTAGCTAGACTAAAGAGATTAGTAAGACTAAAGTAACTAATAGGATAGAAAAGACTAGCTAGACTAAAAAGGCTAGTAAGACTAATAGAGCTAAAGAAACTAGTCTAATTATATAGTAATATAGGAAATAGCTACCTATTTACTATTATAAAGTATACTATCTATAACTACTAAATAGTATATAGTATATAATAACTTATTAGGCGATAAGATAAAACTTATTAAGTAATAAGCTTAGAAGATATTAAATAATAAGCCCTAGACTTATTATATAATAAAAAGGACTAGATATATAAAAAATAGTCTTTACTATATATATTTAGTTCTTTATAATTAATTATCCTATTATTATTTAGAACTATCTTTAGTATATTTATAGTTCGAATATAGTAATAAACCTCTAATAGTCTTAGGAGCTTACTTAGTGATCTTTAATCTCTAAGTGACTAACTTAATCGGTACTCTAATTAGTATACCTTATAAGTACCCTAGAGACCTAAGTCTATAGAAGGCCTCTAAGGCATTAGTATAGTTACAGATACGCTTAAGGCTTATAGTATTCTAAGAGAAGTATCACCTTTATAGACATTACTCACTATAATCAGTTAGCAGTTTATAACAATAAACTACTAATAGAATAACTAAATAGGGTTACTATTAGTTATATAATTTATATATAATAATATAATATATTTAATTACTAAGAAAATACTATTTTTTACTAACTATAGATACTATCTAAAGTTAATAGAAAAACTAAGAAATAAAAAACTATAATAGAATTAGTAAGATTACTAGCTATAGGAATTAGATAGCTATATATATAAATAGCTTAAGATATTAAATTTCTAAACCTATATATAAAGATATACTATAATTAGCGCTATTAAGTTAGCCCTAATCTAAAAAAGAGAAGGAAAATCTACCTTCTATAATAAAATATTAAAACTAAATAACTAAGTATAAAACTTAACTACTTAAAATTAGGACTTTTTATAATTAAAGAATAGAACTAGTTAATTACTAACTAAAGCTATTAGAAAATATAAAAAGAATCTACCTAATATTTTATATTAAATACTAAAATCGCTACTAATATAGAATTTAAAGAAGAAATAGAGAATAAATATAAAGTTAAAACTATCTTAGATAATAAATAGTCTAATAATTAGTAATAACTCCTAATTAAATAGAAGAAGTATCCTATCTTAGAGAATATATAGGAACTTATTATCTACTTAAAAGGCTACTACTAGCTAGTTTAATAGTATTACTATAAGATAAAGAAAACTCTAGAAAGACAGAAGCAAAAAAAGCGTCGAAATTAATACTATCTTAGAAAGTCGAAGATATATAATTAAGCTCTGATAGAATCTAATTAAAGTTAGGATTCTTAGTAGTAGCTACTAATTACTAAATATTAAAAGTAGAGGAAGAAGTCTACTCTAAAGATATTTATTTTTTATCTAATATTACTAATAATTTAGTATTATAATCTAATATCTTAAAGCCTTTCTACTTTAAGAAAGCTATCTATTTTTATAAACGATACTAACGACTTATTTATTACGAACTGCTAATTGGTTATAGTAAGTAATATCTGTAAAGGTAATACTTCTCTTAGAATACTATAAGCCTTAAGTATATCTGTAACTATACTAATATCTATTAGGTCTTCTATAGACTTAGGTCTTTAGGGTGCTTATAAGATATACTAATTAGAGCGCTAGTTGAGTTAGTTACTTAGGGATTAAGGATCACTAAGTAAGCTCCTAAGACTATTAGAGATTTATCGCTAGGTTCGAACTATAAGATATAAAAGGTAGTTCTAAGTAATAATATAATAATTAATTATAAAGAACTAGATATATATAGTAAGGGCTATCCTTATATATTTAGTCCTCTTTATTATATAATAAGTCTAGGACTTATCGCTTAATATCTTCTAAGCTTATTATTTAATAAGTTTTATCTTATCGCCTAATAAGTTATTATATAATAGGTACTATCTAGTGATTATAAATAGTATACTTTATAGTAGTAAATAGGTAGCTATTTCTTATATTACTATATAACTAGACTATCCTACTAAATATACTAGTCTTACTAGTCTCCTTAGTCTAGCTAGTCTCTTTAGTCCTACTAGTTGCCTAGGTCTAGCTAATCCCTCTAGTCTAGCTAGCTATCCTAGCCCTATTAGCTATCCTAGTCCTACTAGCCCTTTTTGTTCCTAAGGCGGTATATTTGATAGATTCCTATTGTTTCTTCTAGTGTTTGAGGAGTAGGGTCTTCCTGGAGAGGTTGTAATATTATTATACCCTAATATTACTTTTATTTCGCTAATACCTAATACCTATTAATATAGTACTACTAGATAATCTTATAAATCGCTTAGCTTAGGCTCTAATAGATCTTACTCTAATTTATTCTTTTTAATATCTACTAAAATCTTAGACTCTATATAAAAAAGAAGAGTCTACTCTTAATTGGTATAGAATTCCTACTTATATATATAGTCTATATAGGTATATAATATATACTTCGAATAATAATAAGTATAATCTATAATATAATCCTTATTAGCCTCTATATAATAATTATAAGAAACTAAGAATATAAAACTATTTAAAATAATAAAGTCGAACTAATAAGAATAATAAGCTATCTAATCTTAAATAGTAGGAAGTTTAGGAATACCCTTAAGAAAATAGTTAGTCTTTTATTTAGATATAATATAGAAAAATAAGAAAGAAAAACTATACCTACCTAAGAGGAGGTAAGCGCTTATAAAGGATCCTAAGGATATAATCCTAGGAGAGGAGAGGATAATATTATAATCCCTATAATTACTAACTAACTAATAGGCTACTAAGAGCTAACTAATATAAAGTTATATAGGTAAAGATACCTATAAGAGATAGTAGAAAATAGCTACTAATTAATTATTATAATAAATACTATTTTTAAAAAATAAATAGTTAAGACCTATATATAACTTATTCTTAGTAGAAGGGTAGAACGATTAACTAATAGAATATATAAAGATATATCTACTACTATACTATCTACTACCGATACCTATATAAAGGACTAGGTATATAGGAAGGAGTTTCGCTATATATATATTTAGTTCTTTATAATTAATTCCTATATTATTACTTAGAACTACCTTTAGTATTTTATAGTTCGAATATAGCGATAAATCTCTAATAGTCCTAGGAGCTTACTTAGTAATCCTTAATCTCTAAGTGACTAACTTAATTAGCGCTCTAACTAGCACACCTTATAAGTATCCTAGAGACCTAAGTCTATAGAAAGCTTAGTAGGCATTAGTATAGTTACAGACACACTTAAGGCTCGCAGTATTCTAAGAGAAGTATTACCTTTGCGGACGTTACTCACTATAACCAGTTAGCAGTTTATAACAATTAGGATATATTCTAGGACATCTATCTTAGTATTAATAGTAGCTTACTATAAGACTATTATAAACTTTTAGATATTATATTAACTCTATTATATAGCTATAAAAGTATCTATTATAAAGATTATTAAAGTATAAAAGTATTCTTTTTCTTATAGAAATAGTTATATATTTCCATAAGAATATCCGTTTTATCTCTTTTTAATTATATAGTTGGGGTTTCTCTAGGGGGTTTCTATCCTATTAGATTAATATAGCTAAGATAATAGGTCTATTCTATAGATCCTTATAGGGAGATATATATATTATTTATCCTAAGTCGGCTCTACTAGATTCGAAGAATTTGACTAATATAAAGCCTACCTATACTCTGTTCCTATTATTTTATAAGCTACTAGCGAAGAGCCCTATCCCTACCGAAGCTACTAATATCGAATTACTACCAAAGGTACTATAGAGCGCCTACTATACTAACGTTAGTAAATCAAACTAGCGAGTAATAAAAACCTACCTAGATATTATATCTAGGGCTAATACGCTATAACAATAGCCTATATACCTACGATATAAAGATATTAATACTTTAATCTATATAATAAAATACCTTAGGGTTCCCCCTATCTTAGGCTTAGCCCTAATCTATAATAAGAACTAATTAGGTTTATAGATATAATATATAGGGGCGTAGAGAATAGCTACTTAATTAAAAGCTAGGTATTTTTCTTCGCTAGTACCCTAATATTATATCTAAACAATAGAAGATAGTAGCTATGACTAGCACTATTGTAAAGTATTATATAATATAGCCAGTAGTATAAGAAGTAGTTTTCCTAATAGGTTTAGCTATTAAGCTAGGTCACTATCCCTAGCTTAAAGAAATAGGCAACGCCTACTAGTAAGATATACCTATTACTATCTATATAGGTAGTAATAATACCGTCGCTAATATCATAGATTTTCGATGTAATCTAACGAGGTAGATCAATATTCGATACTACTTTATATATGATACTATCGAGAAACGATTGATCTCTCTAAAGGTAATTAAGTTAGCTAATAACGCTATAGGTATATTTACTAAGGCACTTCACTATAACGTATCTAGAGGAGCTAGAAATCTACTTAGTATAAGGTCCCTAGTATAAAAACCATTAAAAACAATAGAAACTAATATAAAATAACAAAAGCATTGCTACTACTTACTTTGCTATATAGATAGATCAAATTAGATATCATAGTTCTATATTAGGTATATATTAGCCCTAGAGAGGGGTGTGATAAGTCATTATATAATAACTTATTAGGGTATAAATTTCTTTCCTTCTATAGCTCTCTCTATCGTTCATATATATATCTCCCATCCACGTTTTCTATCTCCTTCCCCTCGAAGGGCCTTACGCCATCAGTCTAGAAAGCTAGTTGTATCAATATTGGATAATTATAACTAGAATAGTTAGTTTTCTTACTATCCTCTCTTTTCCGAACTTCTATTAGATAAGAAAAATAAAATAGAAAGAGATTATAATTATATTATACGCCCTACTTTACTAGAGTTTATTAAGAAGTATATAAAGTCTTGGTATTTAAGCGGATTCTAGTATTCCCTATTACTTAATATATCGAATATAATTAATATTTCTCTAACTTAAAGGGCATCGTTACTTAGAGATATATAGAGGTTATATTAATCAGAGAAGAAATATATTATCTTAAATCTTAGTTTATAGATATAATACTATTCCTAGAGTATATAAAGGAGTTTAATCTCTAGAGATAAGCCGAATACCCTTGTTACGAACTGCTAACTGGCCATAGTGAGTAATATCCGTAAAGGTAATACTTCTCTTAGAATACTATAAGCCTTAAGTGTATCCGTAACTGTACTAATGCCTCAAAGGCCTTCTATAGACTTAGGTCTATAGGGTGCTTATAAGGTGTGCTAATTAGAGCGCTAGTTAAGTTAGTCACTTAGAGATTAAGGATTACTAAGTAAGCTCCTAAGACCGTTAGAGGTTTATCGCTATATTCGAACTATAAAGTACTAAAGGTAGTTCTAAGTAATAATATAGAGATTAATTATAGAGAACTAAATATATATAGTAAAGACTATCTTTTATATATCTAGTCTTTTTTATTATATAATAAGTCTAGGACTTATTACTTAATATCTTCTATTCTTATTGCTTAGTGAGTTTTGTTTTATTATCTAATAAGTTATTATATACTATATACTATTTAGTAGTTATAGATAGTATATTCTATAATAGTAAGTAGATAGCTATTTTTTATATTACTATATAATTAGACTAGTCTTTTTAGCTTTACTAGTCTTATTAGCCTTTTTAGTCTAGCTAGTTTTTTCTATCCTACTAGTTATCTAGGTCCTACTAATCTCTTTAGTCTAGCTAGTTATTTTAGGTCCTATTAGCTATCTTAGTCTAGCTAGCTTCTTTATTTATTAGGTAGTATATTTAATAGATTACTATTATTTCTATTAGTATTTAAAGAGTAGAGTCCTCTAGGAGAGGTTATAATATTACCCTTTTTTTCTTTAGGTTTTCGTCTTTAGAAATATAAATAGTATACTTCCTTTAGTAGGTACTTTTTCTCTATTATTATATTTTAAGTTTTTTCTAATTATATTATTAAAGTTATCGATTTATAAGAACTAACTTAGTACTTATATTAAGAAGGAAGATTATTAATTAGTAGTTCTCTATAACTATTATATTCGACTTAAATAAGTATATATTTATTCTGATTATTCTAATTATTATACTAGCTATATTAAAAATAATAGTAGTATAAAGTATATAATATCTAAGCTATTATACTTAGATATAGAGTAGTATTATTTAGTAAAGGCCTAAAAGTAGATTACTAAGGAGTATTATTAAGCTATTTAAGTTAGTTAAAAGGCTATAGCTAAGGTCTTTTATCTAGAATATTATAAAGCTTTACTTTATTTTTATACTAGTAATTTTATTATATATAATTATAAAGAGATTACTAAATTAGAAGATCTTAAGTATTATAAAGCTAAAGAGATTATTTATATTAAAAAGGAGTATACTATAGCCTTAGTAGCTAGATAGAGTTATTCTATTTCTAAAAAGAGTATTATTAATTATAGTATATCTTTAGATTCTTATATTATATTATTATTAGTTAGAGAAAATAATTAAACTTTTATTACTATATTAGAGAGTCTTATTCTAATATAGATAATTATAATAGCTAATCTATTATCTACTACTTTCTAAGAAGATATTAATTTTAATACTTCTTTTACTTCTATTTTTCCGAAGTCCTTTTTATCTTATAGTAATACTATTAAACTAGCTAGTAGTAGTCTTTTAAGTAGGTAATAGGTTCTTATATATTTTCTAAGATAGGATACCTTTTCTATTTAATTAGGAGTTATTACTAACTATTAGACTATTTATTATCTAAGATAGTTTTAACTTTATATTTATTCTCTATTTTTTCTTTAAGTTCTATATTAGTAGTGATTTTAGTATTTTTTAGTATAGATTTAAGTAATAAAATATAAAATATTAGATAGATTCTTTTTATACTTTTTAGTAGCTTAAGTTAGTAGTTAACTAGTCCTATTTTCTTTTTAATAGTAAAAGATCCTAATTTTAGGTAGTTAAGTTTTATACTTAGTTATTTAGTCTTAATATTTTATTATAAAAAGTAGATTTTTTTCTTTTTTTTAGGTTAGGGCTAACTTAATAGCGCTAATTATAGTATATCTTTATATATAGATTTAGAAATTCGATATCTTAAGTTATTTATATATATAACTATCTAATTTCTATAGTTAGTAATCTTACTAATTCTACTATAGTTTTTTTATTTTTTAGTTTTTCTATTAACTTTAGGTAGTATCTATAGTTAGTAAAAAATAGTATTTCCTTAGTAGTTAAATATATTATATTATTATATATAAATTATATAACTAGTAGTAGTTCTACTTAGTTATTCTACTAATAATTTATATAGTATCTTAGGTATTATTCGATTATTTAGTTAACTTATTTAGTTTATCTATTAATTTATAGATAATAGGCTATTAAAAGACTATAGTAGATCCTAATTTAATCTATAAAGGATTACTATATATTAGATATAAATAACTTATTTTAGTTAGAGGTGATTTTACTTAGTACTCTATAGTTTATAAAGATATATTAAAGTAAGATATTACTATTTAGTTTATATTAATATTTTTAGTAGTTAGGATTATATAGATATACTTAGTAAGTTAGTTAATAATTACTATAATTATATTATTTTTATCTAATTTTAGTAGTTTTATAATAAAGTCTATTATAATCTATTTCTATAGTCTTATTAAAGTATTTAAGAGTTATAGTTCTCTATAGAGAAGATATTATAATAGTTTATCCTATTAATAGATATTATAATTCCTAATATATCTTTTTACTTTTCTATATATATTTAGGATATAGTAGTTATAAGTAATTTACTCTATTATTTTTTCGATTCTTATATATTTATATATTAGTAGATTATAATATCTTTTAATAACTTTATTTTATAATAATTATAGTATATAAATTATTCTATAGATAAAAATAAAGCTATTATTATTTATAGTTCTATTTTAATCTATTTTTAAGATTTTCTATATAGATTTATTTTTAATAGTAGCTTTTTAGACTTTATCTATCTAGTTATTATTTTCTATTTTACTAGTTACTATAAATATTTATTAGTTATAGATAATATCTTTTTATTTATTAGTAGTAAAAATAGTAAATACTATTTTCTTAGTTCTAATTTTATAGTTAGGTCTTCTACTAAATATATTAGTAACTATATTTTCTATTTTTTTATAGTAGATAATCTTAAAATTATATTATATAAGGGTTTTTACCTATTTAGCTTATTATTAAGTAAGTTTCTTTATTATAGTAAAAAATATTAGATTATAGTAGTCTATTTTTACTATAATAGTATATTTTACTTTTTCTAGGTATACTCTCTAGACTTAGAATACTAATACTATAGTAAATAGTTTTTTATTATAGATATTATAGTTAAGTTCTACTAGAATTATTTTTCTAGACTAAAATATAATTAGTTATAGTTTCCTATTATTATCTAATTAGATTAGCTATATTTTTAGAGTATAGTCTAATATATTAGTTTTAAAAATAATTAGTTTTTTATAGTTAAAGATTCTAAGAATTATCCTTTTCTTATATAACTCCTTAAGTCTATAAAAAGATTCTTTAGCTTTATTATCCTAGTTAAAAGCTTCTTTTTTCCTAGTAAATTAGTAGAGTCCTATAGTATATATTAAATAGCTAGATATTAGTTTCTAATAGTAGTTTATAAGTCCTAAGAAGCTTTAGATATCTTTAATATTTCTAGATATAGACTATTTAATAATATTTCTAATTTTTTTTCTTTTATCTTTAGTCTATCTAGACTAATAGTATATCCTAAAAAACTAGTTTCTTAGATATAGAATTTATATTTCTTAAGCTTTAGAGTAACCTTAGTTTCTCTAAGCTTCTATAGTATTTTCTAATTATATTTAATATATTTAGCTTTAGTCTTAGAGAATACTAAGATATTATCTAAATAAGTAATAATAAAAATATTAAGATATTCTTCTAATACTATAAAAATAAACTATTAGAAAGATACTAGTATATTAGTAAAACTAAAAGATATAACTATATACTTAAAGTATCTGAATTTAGTCCTAAATACTATTTTCTATTTATAGTCTTTTTTAATTCTAAGTTAGTTATATACTTCTATAATATTATATTTTATAAAGTATTTTACTCTTTAGATCTAATCCTAAATCTTATAAATTAAAGATAGTAGATAGTAATCTTTAATAGTAACTAAATTTAATTATTAGTAGTCTATATAAAATTAAAGACTTCTATCTTTTTTTAGAATAAATAGGATAGAATATCTAGCTAGTAAAATAGATTTTTAAATATATCTCTTTTTTAAGTTTATATTAATATATTCTTTTAATATTTTAGATTTTTTCTATAAAAATTAGTAAATAAGTTAAAAGATTAGTTCTTTATTTTCTTATAGGTTAATCTTATAGTTATATAGACTATACTCTAGTAGTATATTTTTTTTTAGTAGTATAAATATATCTTAGAACTTCTAATATTCTTTAGAGATTTATATTTTTTCTTTAGTTATATAGAGATTTACTAATTTATATTTAATTATAATATATTCTTTTAATTTATTATTAATTATATCTAGTTATTACTCTATATTAGTAACTATACTAGTTTCTAATTTCTTATACTATATCTTACTTCTAGGCTAGATACTTTTTTTAGGTTCTTTTTTATAAAGGCTCTAATAACTATTTATCTTTTTATAACTAAATATCTATTTAAGCTTTTTTTTTAGTCTAGGTTTTACTAGTCTATTAGTATTTATATTAATTAAAGATAATAAGTCCTTTTTACTAATCGATAATAAGATTATATCTTTTTAACTATAGTACTTTTAGTATAATATTATATTATCCTAAATTAGTAATATTAAAGTTAACTATTTTATAGTAGTTTTCTATAACTATTAGTAGATTCTTAGTTTTATATATAATTCTAAAGTTAAGTAGTTCCTTATTAAGTCTAGTTAAAAGTAGTAGTTTTTTCTTTAGTTACTACTAAATTATATTCCTCTAATAGTACTATAGATTTATAAAGTTTCTACTTAATCCTAAGTTAATTATTATTTTTATATTTTTATATATAATATTAATATAGATTTTTATATATATTTTCTATTAGATTATAGCTAATATAGATCTAATCTTTTTATTATTATACTATATTTTTATATATTTTTTTTTTAGTTAGGTTAGTTTTCCTAATTTATTAGTTATAGCTCTACTCCTAAGTTTAATTTTCTTTAGTAGTAGACTATATAGTTTTTATTATAGTAATCTAAAACTATTTATATATTATACTTAGAGTATTATATATAATCTTAATATATATATTAAAGATATTTATATAGATAGATTAGTTTATTCTAGGTTTACTTTTCCTAAGTCGACTTATCCTATTAGCCTTTTATTTTACTACTTAAGATTTCTTATCTATAGCTATTCCTAGGGGATTCTTAAAGTATTTCTAGGGTTATTCCTAATATTCCTAGGAATATAGATAGAGTTTCTAGGATCTTTAGTATTCCTAGGATTTCGATTAGTATTCTTAGGATATCTATACTCTACTCTTAGGAATTATTAGATAATTCCTAGGAGTTAATAGTATTCTAGGGACTATACTAAGTCTATCTTTAACTCTTTAGTTCTTATAATAGTTTCTTAGTTTCTTTATAGTTAATCTCTAGAAATACTTTATTTTATTTCTTCTATTAATATAATTTAGTAAATTATTCTAAGATTTTTATCTATTCCTAAAGTTTTTCTTTTTATAGAATTATTTTATTATATATATCTAATAAGGTTCTTTAGAGTTAGTTAATTTTACTATCGATATCTTATAGTTAAAACTCTTTCTAACTTAGTATTAGTAGCTTATTACTATCTATAATTATAAGTTCTTTTTAGTCCTACTCCTATATTATATAGAGCTACTAAGGCTTTTTTAGTCTTTATATACTAGTTATATTATATATATCTCTCTATTCTTAGGTTATATTTAGCTATTATAGTTTTTTTTATTATTTACTCTAATAGTCTTTTATTTAGTATTTTAGCTTTCTATAGTTAAAGTATAAGTTATTATTCTTTTATTATTTCTACTTTTTAGTAGATATTTTTATTATATTAAGCTTTATTAGTTATAATCTATATAAATTACTATATTATTCTCTAAATTATTATTACTTATCTTTTTAGTAGTAGAATCTTAGTAGATAGCTTTATCTATCTCTTCTAGCTTTTTATTACTAAAGCTTTTATTTATAGATATAGTTATTAAATTTAACTATAATATTAATTATCTTAGTTAGTATCTATAGCTAATCGATCTTTATAAATTTATTCTTAACTCTTTCTTTAAGTTTTCGCTTAAAGATCTAAATATATATATTTTTATTAAAATTAAGATATAAAATAATTTATTAAAACTTAGTAGTATAGATATTAGTAGATCTAATCTATCTAAGATAATCTAAGTATCTTTTTACTATCTATATAGTATTAATATTACTAAATATTAACTTAAGCTTTTTCTTAAATATAGTATATAATATAAAGATCTTTTTAATAGTATCTCTTTAGTTTTTTATATATTTCTTATTAAACTCTTAAATAAATAGTTCGAATTAGATAAAGGCCTATTTTTATAGATAAATAGAGATATAGATAACTTTATTATATTCTTTAATATAGTAGATTATATAAAGCTATATATTTATCTAAATAAGAAAGCTTTAAAGCTTAGTATAAGTTCTATCGAAGAATTTAGATTTCGGAAGTTTTATACTCTAAGTTATCTTCTTATTAGCGCTAATAAGCTACTTTTAGAGTTAGGATACTATCTCTATAAGTTTAGTATTAGTTAGTAGTAGAGATACCTATTAGCTAGAGTCTTATAAAATATTACTAGTACTATCGTTAGATACTATAATATTAATATATTTATAGTTTAAATAATAGAGTAATTAATATATTATAAACTACTAACTAGCTATAGTAAGTAATATTTATAAAGATAATACTTCTCTTAGAATACTATAAGCCTTAAGTATATCTATAACTATACTAATATCTTAAAGGCCTTCTATAGACTTAGGTCTATAGGGTACTTATAAGGTATACTAATTAAAGCGCTAGTTAAGTTAGTTACTTAGAGATTAAAGATTACTAAGTAAGCTCCTAAGACTATTAGAGATTTATCGCTATATTCGAACTATAAAGTACTAAAGATAGTTCTAAGTAATAATATAGAGATTAATTATAGAGAACTAAATATATATAGTAAAGACTATTCTTTATATATCTAGTCCTTCTTATTATATAATAAGTCTAGGACTTATCGTTTAATATCTTCTGTTTTTATCGCTTAGTAAGTTTCGTCTTATTACCTAATAAGTCGTTATATACTATATACTATTCGGTAGTTATAGGTAGTATATTCTATAATAGTAAGTAGGTAGCTATTTCTTATATTACTATATAACTAGACTAGTCTCTTTAGCCCTACTAGTCTTGTTGGCCCTCTTAGTCCGGCTGGCTTCTTCTGTCCCGCTAGTCGCCTAGGTCCTACCGATCCCTCTAGTCTGGCTAGTTGTTTTAGGTCCCGCTGGCCATCTTAGTCTAGCTGGCTTCCTTGTTTGTCGGGCGGTGTACTTGATAGGTTACCGTTGCTTCTGCTGGTGTTTGAGGAGTGGGGTCCTCTAGGAGAGGTCATAACAACCCTATCTAGGCTATAAAAACCTAAGCTATAAATATAGTCTATAATTTAGATTCCTTTCCTAAAGTAATAGTGAATAAGACTCAATAGTCTTTTTATTAATATAGATTGGTTAGTTCGCGCTAGTAGTAGTCTAGGTACTTCCTAAGTTGTGGATTTCTTCTTTTTTATAGTTAAGAAATAGGAAAGAAAGTATTATTTTACTTCAATTCCCTAGGTATTATAGTATAACAAAGTTATATCCTACCTTACTATACACCGGCTAAATATAATTATTCTAGCCGCTCTCAAGGGAGAAAACCGGGGATTTATATATGTCGTTAAGTGACCCCCGATATTTATCATATCCTAACTTACTATTTGTATAACGTGGCAGATGAGACCTTTCTTTTCGGTATATTATACAACATCATATATTATCATCGGGCAGAAAATTTACCCTCTATGAACACCTCATTCTAACGGCTTCGTACCGACAACACCGCGCGCTATACGCTACATATGAGACATCGAGACTATATTGTGTCTATATGCAGGAAAGCCGATGAGGGAGATGGGGAAAAATTGGAGAAACAGGGAAATTGGAAATCTTGCTTAGCATCGGCCCACACCACTAGGCCGTGGTCATTTGGTCTGGACGCATATTCTTTGTTTCTCTTTGCAATTGGGCCGAGGCTGTTCCAGACAGATCCATGGGTCCACAAGCCGGAGGGATCCATGGATGAAGCTTTTACCTCACACTGCGGTGGGAAGATGGGAATTTACAATTGGCTTAGATAAATAAATCATGTGTAGTATGAATAGTATTCCAAGGCTGATAGAAAAGCTAGAACTCTGAGCCCCGGTGGAGAATTCTCTTGAACTATACAACTTCCACCGGACAACTGGGTTCACCCCATCAAATCTAATGAAATTCCAAGAATGTTGGGAGTGATTCGGTTGGTATTGAGAAGGTCTCCAATACCCAGCTTGAAATAAGCAGTATAAAAGAAGGGGAGTTGTACTCAGGGTTATCCCGATTCATCTAGCTCGTCTTGGGCTTCCAAGGGCACCAGATTCCAGAACATCCGTGCACCATTGTCGTGCAGATAGCTGGTTTGATGCTTCACAAACTGACGAGCTGCCTTCACAAAATCCAAGCCAGTCATTTGATGTGTGACATCATAGAACGGTCCCTGTTTCTGGGACATGAACACAGCTAGAGCCCCGGCAACCAATGGTGCCGCTGGAAACATGAGTCAATTCAATCTTTACAAATCCTTTCCGATGTTCCAACTTACCAAATGAAGATCCACTCTGGCCATTGCTTGGACCTACGCAGGTCACTTTCTCCCCCATTGCGTAGGTGGTCACTTTCGGATCTTGCCAAGACTTTGGATGTATTGAACCATCCCGTCGGGCGAAGCCAACCACGATCAATGGGAAGTCATCCGACGTCCAAGCTGATGGATAGTCTCGAGTGGCCGTCGCTCTATTCGCGGGGGATGCGACCACCGGTATGCCTTGATAAAACAATTCCCGGATATAGGTTTTCACACTGGTATAAGGCTCCCATGTGTCATATATATGTGGATAATTGGTGATATCAGATCCCCACGTCAGAAGGAGAATTCGGTTGTGGGGCTGTTGAGACCGCTTGGTCTTCGCTGTTTTAACGTCCTCGACCACGGCTTTGAGTGCTTCTGCCAACTCAGCAACCCCTACACGACCGAGGCGAACCATCCTCAAAGTCGATTTTTTGGCGGCGCCGTTATACTTACCCATTGCTTTATCGGCGCCACAAGTCGCATGGCCCGTCGGGGGTGCTTCCTGACCCGAAGGAAGGGCGTTGAACACGTCGGTCAATAGGGGTTCCTCCAAGCGGTTCTCGAATGCCTACATCACCAAGTACTGTCAGCGGCTATTTGGGAGAGTTTCTCTATGCTCATTCGTACCGTTTGGAAGCCCGGCAAAATTCCCTAGCAAGATTGGTTTGGTGAGCAGACCGAGGTATGAGGTGAGGGAAGCAGCCTTGACGCTCTGAATTGGAATTGAATCTCACCTCTTCTATTGAATCGATCTGGATGCCTTCTCCCGCTTCAGAGGGATAGTAATACTTAGCGCGACACTCCCATTCCACACCCTCAGGGGTACTCATGATACGCAGTTCATCCGGCGGCATATTCTTCTTATCCTGTCCCTCTATCTGGGAGGTATATTTCTGCTGATCACGTTTAGACCGACTCGACGGGAGTATCTTGCCCGGATCTCCCCCTAGATCGGCCTCGTAGCTTCGGGTATCGATCGAATCGGCTCGGTAAGGGTCGATAGGCAAATTCTCCACAATATAGTTTACCCGGGAATTCCCTTCAAGCTCCTTGACTTGATCGCTATTCAGCCCGGCATAGAACCATTTCGTTGCCCCATCACTCACGAAAGCGTGCACATAGGTGGTTCCGGTCATAGACGTAATAGTTTCATTCAGATCTTTCATAGCAGAGGAGTCCTTGCCATTGTGAGGAACAACTAAGTGAGTAAAGTCGTTTTTGTTCAGCTGCGACCGCTTCTGGATGGTATACTTGGTGGGTTCCATCGCCGACTTATTCGATGGGAAAGCCCAAGCTAGGCCGATAACCAGGGCTAGGAAAAGATGACGCATCGCGACCGAGGAGAGGTGGGTTTGAGGAAGAGACCATGGTGAGATGGTCGGGATTTATCCAGGTGGGATTTCACAGCGACCCCAGTTTGCTTGGAATACACTAGTGGATGAAGGACCATTGGGGCCGGGATCTTAAACGAGCTGCTCGAGAAAGCCCATTGGGTATTGGGGCGATTCAACGAGGTCATTCGTCCCATCAGGGGATGCCAGTAAATCCTGACGGTGAACCTCGGATAACGGGGTTGATGCTCTCGCATAAATCACCTGTTATAGTAATTATGGTTTTTCTCGTGGTACTCCCTCTTAGCTAGCTTCAATTTTAAGAATTGACATCACTACTCAATCTACTGGGAAGATTTATTTGGGACCTGTGTAACTATTTTAACGAATCAGGGGATGAAGCAGAGACATGATCATTGCTCAACTAGCTAATCTATTTGAGTAGCTCACCGCCAAGTAAGTAGACCCCAAGATTCCTTCAGCTACCCATGGATGATAGGTATTTATAGTACGGGGGCAGAATTCCCGGCAGGATTCACCAGTGCAATATGGAGTACGGAGTAAACCCCCGGTGGATCCGGGCCCCTGCTCGCTCGAGCCCCCGGTCATACCCAACGAAATTCTTGCGCGAATTATTTTCCCCATCAGAAGCAGTGCGAAGACCCGCTTTTGGCCCCCGAGTCCCTCGAATCTCGTCTTTTTATTTTTTATTTTTTTTTTATTCATTCTCGGATCCGTCAGGCGTACGCCCGATTTGCCGGTAGGACACTATAGAGTAGCCGGAACAACTAAATACAAAAATCCGGGTCGGGGGCGGACCACCGCCGACCTTCCACTGCCCCGGGTCGGCTTGGGCCTAGTAGGTGCCCGAAAAATCAGGCCTCTATCGGTAATAGGTCCCGTCCGCGTTATGCTAGCAAAATTAGGCATACTTAGCGAGCCACCGACCGGGGTAGAATAATCCGGCCGCCGAAAACGCCAAAATCTCTATGTACGTCCCTATCTAAACCTCTTTTTCCTCCTCTATACCCTATCACTACGTCCCCGACGCTTATAAGCTACATCACCGAAGAATATTTAATTAACTATACGTACTATTACTAACTGACGCTAGCAGGAAGTAGGTTTAGAACAATCCGGCAGCGACGCGACTAGAGATATCCCCCTGATATCAATCCTCCCCTTCCCTATCCGTTATTAAGTATTACAAAGATACTACTACGACCGAAGCTATACTAGGATTAGAAATACTATAGAGTCTAGAAAGGCTCGAAGCCGACCCTAAGGGATATATAAGGTTTTTATACCTTACGAAAGAGCTACAGAGAAGACTATATTATACAAAACTGCAACTCTCTCATGCGAGACGCGAACTATTGAACCACAACGCTGACCAGTTCACGCTGGCCAGTATTCGATTCGTCCTATTCTACTGACTCGTTTGATCCATATTTCACCGCGTTTCCCCCGCTGGTTTGCGCATGCGCAGCCAAAATAGCGAAAAAGGGTACGAAAAAGGAGGGTTAGCCGGATCCCCTACCAAAAACCGCTACCGAATGGCCAAATCTGCTAGTTTTGGACGTCGATAGTAATCTCCGCGCCGCTAGCAGAACCTTTTTGAAGCTCTCTAATGTTACGACCTCCCCAGAAAGACCCCACTCCTCAAACATCAGAGGAAGCAACAAGAACCTATTAAGCACACCGCCTTAGGAATGAGGAGACCAGCTAGACTGGGGTGACCGACAGACCAGGAAGGCCAGCCAGGCTAGAAAGATCAGTATGACCAGGGCGACTAGTAAGACTAAAAGAGCTAGCCGGACTAAGAAGGCCAGCGGGACTAATACAGCTAGCGAGACTAAGGACTATAGCCCTAGTTACATAACAACATAAGAAACAGCCGCCTATTCACTATTATAAAGTATACTACCTATAACTCCTACTTAGTAAGAGGTACGTAATAGGACTTACTATTACGACCTCTCTAGAAAGACCCTACTCCTTAAACACTAGGAGAAGCAATATATAAAGGGATTCCTTTGTCTAATATTATATTATAAGGGCTATACGAACCGATGGCGGTTTATTATCGGAGCGGGGTAGAAAACTAGTGAGTTAGCCTCCCCTCTTCCTAATTCTTTAAGAATTAGTCTTATTCTAAGATAGACTATTCTACTAATTATATCCTCCTCTTCTTATAATCTCCTTTACCTAATTAATAGGTATTCTACCCTATCTAATAGTCTATCTTTATATTTTCTAATTCTTTTTTTTAATTACCTAAAGAGATTATAACAGTACTTTCTACCTAAAACTCCGACTACTAGGATAATACTAAATTAGTAGCGACTTATAATAGGATTATATAGGTATTATTATAGTTAACTCTATAGATAAGAAATAAACACTCTTTTTATAAGCCTAAGATTACTTAGATCTTAGAGTAGACCCTTAAGACTCTTAAAGAAGAGCTTACTTATACTTATCACTATTAAGAGCTTAAATATAAGCTTCGAAAGATCTAGAAAGATAATACTTTAGATAACTTACTACCGAATCGATATTAAGATACTTACTTTTTATTACCTTTTTATAAATAGTAGTATATTAAGCTTAAGTATCTTAAGCCTTTCTATATATATTTTAAGATCTAATAATTTACTATATAGATTAAAGATCTTAAGTACTTCTTTAAAGTAAATTATAAAAAGTATAATACTAATAAAAAGAAGATCTATTCTACTATCTTAAAAATATATAAATAAGAAATTATAATATTAATAAATTTATTATCTTTAAGACTTTTTACTATAAGACTATAATATTAAAAATAATTTATAGCTATATTTTACTAGATTTATCTACTTTTTTATTTAAAACTTAAGAACTATAATCTCTAATCTCTAAGTATAATTTAATTATATATAATAATATCTTAATAATAATCTAATAATATTTTATTACTATTCTAATAGTCTAAAATAATATTTTAATTATATATCTAAAAATAACTATATTTTTATCTTCTATTTAAAGCTCTAAATATTACTATAAGATAAGATAGAGATTATATTTATTTTACTTCTAGTAATATATCTTAAGATAGTTAAATATACTAACTAATACTAGAATTCTTTAAAAAAATTAAATAATAAATCTAGGATTTAAAATAGATATAAGTGAGCCGCTACCCTAAAATACTATAGTTAAGGCGATATTTTATAACTTAATTAGTTAATAACTATAGTTTAGTTTATATTAAAAATAAATAAATAGACTATTTAAATAATAAGAAATAACTGATTCTAATTATAGAGTAATCTAATATATATTTTATAATATTATCAAAAATATAGATATATACAGGCACTTCTAGCTATAGATATCTTAAGTATAATATCTCGAAAAATTTTTATACTCACATAGTATACTACTTTTATCACAAAGAGGTTATATTTATAGTAATACTATATAATAAGCTATAGTTGTTGAATAATTAAGTTATAAAATATCGTCTTAACTATAGTATTTTAGGGTGGTAGCTCACTTACAATAGCGGCTCGCTTATAGGTTATATTATACTATAGAAACTTAAACTATAATTACTAAGATTATAGATACTCTAATTATAGAAATAATAATTAGGGATATAGTAACTTCCGAAACTAAAGATATAATAATCTCAATTATAATAGTATCCTATAAAACTATAAAAACTAATTAAATTAAAAGTAAATCGATAGTAGAGATCTCTTTAGAAGTTATAATATTTACTATAAAATAGATTACTAGACTAAAGAATATCTAAAGAAAACTAGTTAAATAACTAAAATCTAAAGAAAAATTATATTAGAATCTATAAATTTAACTCTATCTCTATTAATAGGAACTATCTTTTACTTTTTAGTACTAATATATATATATATAAATTAATATTATAAATATCTATTCTATAAAAAGATATTATCTATAATAAGCTAAATAATTATCTATTCATCTTAAGGCTACTAAAGACCTAAGGATTTAAACTTATAGAGTACAGAATATTCTATTTACTATAACTAACTCTTAAAGGGCTATCTATTAATTTATCTATAAATATATAGTAATTAATCGGAATTTAAATATAGAGAGTAGATCTATTATTCTCTTCTAGACTATTTTTATTAACTAATATATTAATCTCTTCTCTACTAAGAATTAGTAGTAGTTTAATATAAAAAAAGAGTCTTTTAAATTATATAGCTTTTACTAATTTATTAAATAAAGCTAGAATAATACTTTTATCTATACTCTTATTAAAATCCCTAAAGAAATTTAGATCCTAGGAGAAAAAGATAATACTAGACCTCTTTATTCTTCTTAGATCCCTAATAAATTATAATTATTTTAGGATATATTTAATAATAATAAGTCTATAATACTTCTATTTTTAAAATCTATTAACTATAAAGTTAATATCTAAGAAAAGGCCTCTTTTCTCTTTAGCCGTATTTACCCTCTCTCTTAAGCTAAGTTAGCTATACTTTATAGCTATCTTAAAGAAAATATTACTAATAGCTAAATCTATCTTTTAAAGAGCCCTACTAAAATATCTATTTGTTTTATCTCTAAAAAAGATAGTAGTCTCTATCTCTATAGGAGACCGACTCGCTAGGTTTTCTACCCCGCTCCGATAGCAAACTGCTATCGGTTCGCTTAGCCCTTATATTATAATATTAGATAAAGGAATCCCTTTATAATTTATCCCCCCTCTTCGAGAGTGGCTATCTATAGCCACTAATAGGGTTATTAAAGGAAATAAAGGTAACTAAATTTAGATACGCCTTAGTATTATTATAGTCTATTATAAAAGAAAAGTAGAGGGTTAAGAAGGGTACTCTTCCCTTAAGATCCTATTTATCTTTCCTAGAACCTAGTATCTATTGATACTCTTATACCTCGATATCTTTCTATAACCTTTTCGATACTATTTTATTATACTATCTCTTATAGAAGGGTAGCTTACTAAAAATACCTTATATAAGCTATAGGAGTATAATCTATAGCTATAGTACCTACTATATTTCCGGATATCTCTTATTCTTTTTTACGCTAGTCGTCGAAGAAATATAACCTTTGAACTACTAAGAAAAAACTATATTATAGTATAAGTGAGTAACTCTCCTTCTATAGTTCGATACTAATTTGATATAGATTTCTAGTAGTATCGCTAGAGAGTAGATTATCTTAGTTGAACTTTTAGATTAGGTAGTAGAGACTTAACCTAGCGCTATCTATCTATCTATAGTATTATCTAAGGCGCCCCTAACTAGGGGTCTAACTATATTAGTTTAGGGGCCTATAATAAATATATAAACTACTATATATAATACTTTATAGGATCTAATTAAGATATATACTATTATACTAGGTATCTATTATAATAAATAGGATATTAGGGGTAACTATCTATTAAAATTAACTAGTATAAGTCGCTAGCTTTTCGTAATTGTCCTAATAGTATTTCGCTAATATTAATATATTATATTCTTTTAGAAAGTATAGCTTCATTATTATATATAGATTAGTAGATATAACTAATCTTACCCTTCTATCCTAGCTTTTTCTTATACTTATCCCTAGAGTAATTATAATCGGATTTAGCTATCTAATAGAGGTTATTATATCTAGTATATAGCGATTTAGTCTTTTTTTAAGTAGATTATAGATAGATACTTAAGGGATATTATAGCTAGAAAAAGGGGTATAGCCTCTTAAGATACTTAGATTAAGTCTAAGATAGTATAATATACTAATACTTTATAGGCAAATAGCTATTAAATAGCCATTAAGCTTTTTTTTTTTTTTTATAGCGAGAGCTAAGGTTTTTTTTTTCTTTTAGGTTTTTATTCTCCCTATTTAAATAATATTATCTATAATATTTAGTAAATATATTTATAAAGTAGATAGATTTATAAAGTAGATAGATTTATAAAGTAGATAGATTTATAAAGTAGATAGATTTATAAAGTAGATAGATTTATAAAGTAGATAGATTTATAAAGTAGATAGATTTATAAAGTAGATAGATTTATATAGTAGGCGATTTAGATAGTAGAATAAATCGTAGAATAGTTTTTTTATAGGGTTTTTCTAGTATATCTTACTATACTAGTAGGTTTATTTAGATTAGTATTTTACTATTATTTTATTCTCTCTCTATCTATCCCTACTTTTATCTCTACTATATACCTATAATAAGTTATTATTATCTTTATTATTTTAGGGGATTTAGATATATTTTTAATAGATTTAAATATATCTTTACTAATTCTATTATTAAGGTATTTTTCTATAGTTTTAAAATTTTTCTATTCTAATTTAAGCCTATTTTACCTCTACTCTACCTCTATTTTATTATATCTTCGGAGATATCTTATAAGTACTAGATATATCCTCTACTCTCTAAAGAGTTCTATTAGAGCGCTAAATATAATTAGTATATTAAGTATTTTAAGAGTACTATAAGTATATATACTAGTAACTCCTATTTTATTATAGACTATATAGATAATACTATTATATTAGTTACCTATTATAATTAATTTAAAAATAAAAAACCTTATTACTAAATATATTCTTCTATTAATTTAAAAAGTAATTACTTATATTTTATAGATCTTAGCTAGTATAAAAATAGATTAGATTAATCTAATTATTTTACTAGATACTACTAATAAGTTCTATTTAGCTATTTATATTGTGTTACAAACTGCTAACTGGTCACAGTGAGTAACGTCCGCAAAGGTAATACTTCTTTTAGAATACTGCGAGCCTTAAGTATGTCTATAACTATACTAATATCTACTAGGCCTTCTATAGACTTAGGTCTCTAGGGTGCTTATAAGGTATGCCGATTAGAGCGCCAGTTAAGTTAGTCACTTAGGGCTTAAGGATTACTAAGTAAGCTCCTAAGACTATTAGAGGTTTATCGCTAGGTTCGAACTATAAGATATAAAAGGTAGTTCTAAATAATAATATAGTAATTGATTACGAAGAACTAGATATATATAGTAAGGGCTATCTTTATATATTTAGTCCCCTTTATTATATAATAAGTCTAAGACTTATTATTTGATATCTTCTAAGCTTATTGTTTAATAAGTTTTATCTTATCGCCTAATAAGTTATTATATAATAGGTCCTATCTGGTAGTTATAGATAGTATACTTTATAATAGTAAATAGGTAGCTATTTTTTATATTACTATATAACTAGACTATCCTATTAGATATACTAGTCTTATTAGTCTTTTTAGTCTAGCTAGCTATCCTAGCCTTACTAGCTATCTTAGTCCTACTAGCCCTTTTTATTTCTAAGATAGTATATTTAATAGGTTTCTATTATTCCTTCTAGTATTTAAAAAGTAAGGTCTTCCTAAAGAGGTTATAATATTACCCCTTTCTTTTTAGGTTTTTGTTCTTAGAAATATAAGTAGTATACTTCCTTTAGTAGGTACTTTTTTCCTATTATTATATTTTAAGCTTTTTCTAATTATATTATTAAAGTTATTAATCTATAAGAACTAACTTAGTACTTATATCGAAAAGGAAGATTATCGATTAGTAGTTCTTTATAACTATTATATCTAATTTAAATAAGTATATTTTTATTCTAATTATTCTAATTATTATACCGATTATATTAAAGA
This sequence comes from Penicillium capsulatum, assembly GCA_028828875.1. Classification (NCBI taxonomy): domain Eukaryota; kingdom Fungi; phylum Ascomycota; class Eurotiomycetes; order Eurotiales; family Aspergillaceae; genus Penicillium; species Penicillium capsulatum. The sequence continues at coordinate 3,484,376 of JAQJZR010000009.1, read as the reverse complement.
TAGTAGTAGTATAAAATATATAATATTAAAGCTATTATATTCGGATATAGAGTAGTATTATTTAGTAAAGGTCTAAGAGTAAATTACTAAGGAATATCGCTATACTATTTAGGCTAGTTAAAAGACTATAGCTAAGGTTCTTTGCCTAGAGTACTATAAGGCTTTATTTTATTCTTATATTAGTGATTTTATTATATATAATTATAAAAAGATTACTAAATTAGAGGATCTTAAGTATTATAAAGCTAAGAAGATTACCTATATTAAAAAGAAGCGTACTATAGCTATAGCTACTAAATAGAGTTATTCTATTTCTAAAAAGAGTATTACTAATTATAGTATATCTTTAGGTTCTTATACTATATTATTATTAGTTAGAGAGGGTAATTAGACTTTTACTACTATATTAGAGAATCCTATTCTAATATAGATAATTATAATAGCTAATCTATTATCTATTATTTTCTAAGAAGATATCAATTTCGATAATTTTTTTATTTTTATCTTTTTAGAGTCCTTTTTACTTTATAGTAATACTATTAAACTAGCTAGTAGTAGTCTCTTAAGTAGGTAATAGGTTCCTATATATTTTCTAAAATAGGATACTTTTTCTATTTAATTAGGAGTTATTACTAACTATTAGACTATTTATTATTTAGAATAGTTTTAACTTTATATTTATTCTCTATTTCTTTTTTAAGTTCTATATTAATAGCGATTTTAGTATTTTTTAGTATAAGTTTAAGTAATAAGATATAAAATATTAGGTAGATTCTTTTTATATTTTCTAATAGCTTTAGTTAGTAGTTAACTAGTCCTATTTTTTCTTTAGTTATAAAAGGTCCTAATTTTAGGTAGTTAAGTTTTATACTTAGTTGTTTAGTTTTAATATTTTATTATAGAAGGTAGACTTTCTTCTTTTTTTTAGATTAGGGCTAACTTAATAGCGCTAATTATAGTATATCTTTATATATAGGTTTAGAAATTTAATATTATAAGTTATTTATATATATAGCTATCTAATCCCTATAGCTAATAATCTTACTAATTCTACTATAGTTTTTTTTATTTCTTAGTTTTTCTATTAACTTTAGATAGTATCTATAGTTAGTAAAAAATAGTATTTCTTTAGTAGTTAAATATATTATATTATTATATATAAACTATATAACTAGTAGTAATCCTATTTAGTTATTCTATTAGTAGTATATATAATATCTTAGGTATTATTTAATTATTTAGTTAATTTATTTAATCTATCTATTAGTTTATAGATAATAGACTATTAGAAGACTATAGTAGATCCTAATTTAATCTATAAATAATTACTATATATTAGATATAAATAACTTATCCTAGTTAGAGATAATTTTACTTAGTACTCTATAGTTTATAAAGATATATCAAAGAAAGATATTTACTATTTAATTTATATTAATACTTTTAATAGTTAGAATTATATAGATATACTTAGTAAGTTAGTCGATAATTATTATAATTATATTATATTTATCTAATTTTAGTAGCTTTATGTTATAACCTCTCTAGGAGGACCCTACTCCTTAAATACCAAAAGAAACAATAGGAACCTATTAAGCACACCGCCTTAAAGATAAGAAAGACTAGCTAGACTAGAACGACTAATAAGACCGGAACAGCCAGCTAGACTAGAGGGATTAGCGGGACCTAGGCAACCAGTAGGATAGAGAAGGCTAGCCGGACTAAAGAGACTAGCGAAACTAGTATGGCTAGTAGGATAGCCTAGTTATATAGTAATACTAGAAATAGCTACCTATTTACTATTATAAAGAATACTACCTATAACTACTAGATATTACTTATTATAATAACTTATTAGCGATAAGCTAAGACTTATTAGTAATAAGAAGGACTAAGATATATAGAGAAGATCTTTACTATATATATTTAGTCTTTTATAATCAATCTCTATATTATTACTTAGAACCACCTTTAGTATTTTATAGTTCGAATATAGCGATAAACCTCTAATAGTCTTAGGAGCTTACTTAACGATCCCTAATCTCTAAGTGACTAACTTAACTAGCGCTCTAATTAGTATATCTTATAAGTACCCTAGAGACCTAAGTCTATAGAAGGCCTAATAGGTATTAGTATAGTTATAGATATACTTAAGGCTTATAGTATTCCTAGAGAAGTATTACCTTTATAGATATTACTTACTATAACCGGTTAGTAGTTTGTAATACTTTATAATAAAGTCTATTATAATCTATTTCTATAGTCTTATTAGAGTATCTAAGAGCTATAATTCTCTATAGAGAAGATATTATATTAGTTTATCTTATTAATAGATATTATAATTTCTAATATAACCCTTTATTTTTCTATATATATTTAGTATATAATAGTTATAAACGATTTACTTTATTATTTTTTCGATTCTTATATATCTATATATTAGTAGGTTATAGTATTTCTTAATAACTTTATTCTATAATAATTATAGAATATAGATTAGTCTATAATAAGAATAAATCTATTATTATTTATAGTTCTATTTTAGTCTATTTCTAGGATTCTTTATATAGATTTATCTTTTTACTTATTAGTAGTAAGAATAGTAGATACTATTTTCTTAGTTCTAATTCTATAGTTAGGTCTTTTACTAAATATATTAGTTTTTAAGTATAATTAGTTTTTTATAATTAAAGATCCTAAGGATAGTCTTTTTCTTATAAAATTCCTTAAGTTAGTAAAAAGATTCTTTAGTCTTATTATCTTAGTTAAAGATTTCTTTTTTTCTAGTAAATTAGTAGAGATCTATAGTATATATTATATAGTTAGATATTAGCTTCTAATAATAGTTTATAAGCTTTAAGAAGCTTTAGATATTTTTAATATTTTTTTTTATCTTTAGTCTATTTAGACTAATAGTATATCCTAGAAAACTAGTTTCTTAAATATAGAATTTATATTTTTTAAGTTTTAGAGTAATTTTAGCTTCTCTAAGCTTCTATAGTATTTTCTAATTATATTTAATATATTTAGCTTTAGTCTTAGAGAATACTAAGATATTATCTAAGTAAGTAATAATAAAGATATTATCTAAGTAAGTAATAATAAAGATATTAAAATATTTTTCTAATATAGTAAAGATAAATTATTAAAAAAATACTAATATATTAGTAAATATCTAAATTTAGTCCTAAATACTATTTTCTATTTATAGTCTTTTTTAATTCTAAGCTAGTTATATACTTCTATAATATTATATTTTATAAAGTATTTTACTTTTTAGATCTAATCTTAGATTTTATAAATTAAAGATAGTAAATATTAATCTTTAATAGTAACTAAATTTAATTATTAATAGTCTATATAAAGTTAAAGAATCCTATCTTTTTTAGGATATTAAGTTTATATTAATATATTTTTTTAATATCTTAGATTTTTTCTATAAAAATTAGTAGATAGATTAGAAGATTAGTTTTTTAACTTTTTATAAGTTAATCTTATAGTTATATAGACTATATTCTAATAATATATTTATTTCTAATAGTATAAATATATCTTAGAATTCCTAATATTCCTTAGAGATCTATATTTTTTTCTCTAATTATATAAAGGATTACTAGTTTATATTTAATTATAATATATTTTTTTAGTTTATTATCTATTATATCTAATTATTATTCTATATTAATAATTATACTAGCTTCTAGTTTCTTATATTATATTCTACTTCTAAGCTAAATACTCTTTTTAGATTTTTCTTTATAAAAGCTTTAATAACTATTTATTTTTTTATAACTAAATATCTATTTAAGCTTTTTTTTAGTCTAGATTTTATTAGTTTATTAGTATTTATATTAGTTAAAAATAATAAGTCCTTTTTACTAATTAATAGTAAGATTATATTTCCTTAACTATAGTACTTTTAATATAATATTATACTATCTTAGATTAGTAATATTAAAGTTAACTATTTTATAGTAGTTTCCTATAACTATTAGTAGATTCTTAGTTTTATATATAATTCTAGAGTTAAATAGTTCTTTATTAAGTCTAATTAAAAATAGTAATTTTTCTTTTAGTTATTACTAAATTATATTTCTCTAATAGTACTATAGACTTATAAAATTTTTATTTAATCCTAAGTTAATTATTATCTTTATATTTTTATATATAATATTAATAGAGATCTTTATATATACTCTCTATTAGATTATAGCTAATATAGATTTAATCTTTTTATTACTATACTATATTTCTATATATTCTTTTCTTTAGTTAGATTAGTTTTCCTAATTTAATAGTTATAGCTCTACTCCTAGGTTTAACTTTCCTTAGTAGTAGACTATATAGTTTTTATTATAGTATTCTAGAACTATCTATATATTATATTTTAGATATTATATATAATCTTAATATATATATTAAAGATATTTATATAGATAGATTAGTTTATTCTAGATTTACTCTTCCTAAGTTAACTTATTTTATTAGTCTTTTATCTTATTACTTAAGGTCTTTTAGCTATAGCTATTCTTAGAGGGTTCTTAAAGTATTTCTAAGATTATTTCTAATATTCTTAAGAGTATAGATAGAGTTTCTAAGATCTTTAGTATTCTTAGGATATCTATATCTTACTTCTAGGAATTATCTAATAATTCCTAAGAGTTAATAGTATTTTAGGGACTATACTAGATCTATCCTTAACTCTTTAGTTCTAGTTCTTATAATAGTTTTTTAGTTTTTTTATAGTTAGTCTCTAAGAATATTTTATTTTATTTTTTCTATTAGTATAATTTAGTAAATTAGTCTAAAATTCTTATTTATTTTTAAAGCTTTTCTTTTTATAGAATTATTTTATTATATATATCTAATAAAGTTTTTTAGAGTTAGTTAATTTTATTATTTATATCTTTTAGCTAAGACTTTTTTTAATCTAATATTAGTAGTTTATTACTATCTATAATTATAGATCCTTTTTAATCCTATTTTTATATTATATAGAGCTACTAAAATCTTTCTAATTTCTAAGTATTAGTTATATTATATATATTTTTTTATTTTTAGATTATATTTAGCTATTATAGTTTCTCTTATTACTTACTTTAATAGTTTTTTATTTAGTATTCTAGCTTTCTATAGTTAAAGTATAGATTATTATTTTTTTATTATTTCTATTCTTTAGCAGATATTTTTATTATATTAAGCTCTATTAGTTATAATCTATATAGATTACTATACTATTTTTTAGATTATTATTATTTATTTTTTTAGTAATAGAATTTTAATAGATAAAATTATCTATTTTTTTTAGTCTTTTATTATTAAAGTTTTTATTTATAGATATAGTTATTAAATTTAATTATAATATTAATTATCTTAGCTAATTCCTATAGCTAATTAATCCTTATAAGTTTATTCTTAACTTCTTTCTTAAGTCTTTATTTAAAGATCTAAATATATATATCTTTATTAAAATTAAAATATAAAATAATCTACTAAAATTTAGTAGTATAGATACTAGTAGATCTAATCTATCTAAGATAATCTAAATATCTTTCTACTATTTAAATAGTATTAATATTACTAAATATTAATTTAAGCTTCTTTTTAAATATAGTATATAATATAAAGATTTCTTTAGTTATATTTTTCTAATTTTTTATTTATTTCTTATTAAATTCTTAGATAAATAGTTTAAACTATATAAAGACTTATCCTTATAGATAAGTAGAGATATAAATAATCTTATTATATTCTTCTATATAGTAAATTATATAAAGTTATATATCTATCTAAGTAAAAAAGCTCTAAATCTTAGTTCGGATTCTATTAAAGAATTTAGGTTTTAGAAGTTTTATATTCTAGGTTATCTTCTTATTAGTATTGATAAGCTACTCCTAGAGTTAGGATACTATCTCTATAAGTTTAGTATTAGTTAGTAGTAGAGATATCTACTAGCTAGAGTCTTATAAATTATTATTAGTACTATTACTAGGTACTATAATATTAGTATATTTATAGTTCGAATAATAGAGTAATTAATATATTACGAACTACTAATTAGTTATAATAAGTAATATCTATAAAGATAATACTTCTCTAAGAATACTATAAGCCTTAAGTATATCCGTAACTATACTAATATCTTCTAGGCCTTCTATAGACTTAGGTCTCTAGGGTACTTATAAGGTATACTAATTAGAGCGCTAGCTAAGTCAGTCACTTAGAGATTGTAGATTACTAAGTAAGCTCCTAAGACTATTAACGTAGTCGGTAAGCGAGTCGGACATATAAGCGAGCCGGACACCCTAAAACACTATACTTAAGACGATATTTTAGAACTTATTAACTCAACCACGATCAAGTATTACTTACTCAAATTGATTATATAGTGTTTCAAAGGTATACAGAGAAGGTTCCTAGACCCTAGAATAATTTAAACCGATTTTGTTAGAATTACTATAAAATATACTGTATTTTTGACTAAATCAATTCAAATATATATATCTTCTACATATATATACCAAACTGTCTGAAAATTTGTTAAGTTACTTCAAACGCCACCAGAAAAGTAATATAAATAATTTGATTAAAAATCTATAAGAAGTGTTAAGATATAGACATCCAAAATATCGCCTTAAGTATGGTGTTTTGGGGTGTCCGGCTCGCTTATATGTCCGACTCGCTTACCGACTACATTAACGTAACCTATAAGCGAGCCGCTATTGCAAGTAAGCCGCCACCCCACCAAAAATCACCTCCCTAATCTCAACCCTACTATTTCAAATACCTATGATGCCACTAAATCGCTCCTAAAATCGCCAAAAAACGCTAAGTAGGAGGGGTATGTCTTACTAGCTATCTAAGCTATTCAGACTAAGCAAGTACCCTCTGTCGTTGCCACAGCAACCGAATTTAATATACCCCGCTCTACTCTGCGTAACCGTCTAGCTAGTGTTACCGATTACGCTACTACTAGGGCTAATAACCATAAATTAACCTAAATCGAAGAGCAATCGCTAGTAAAATAGGTAGTTTCTATAGATACATAAGATACGCCCCCCTATTAGTTATATATATGATATATAGCTAATTTACTACTTATAGAGTGGGGCGAAAACCCCCCTAAACCGTCGGCGAAAGATAGGTATATAATCTTATCTAGCGTATACCGGAGATAAAAACACATCTCTTATATTGCTATGACTACTAACGTACGCAAAACGAAGATATAAACCAGATTCGGCAGTGGTTTACCCTAGTTTCCGATATAATTACCAAGTATAGTATCGTTACCGACGATATATATAACTTCGATAAAATAGGGTTTGCTATAGGAATAATAGCAGCAACTAAAGTAGTCACTCACTCTGACTACTATAGATACGCTAAGCTACTATAACCTAGTAACCGTAAGTAGATTACTAGTATCGAATATATCGGCACATCTAAATATATATCTACGCCGTATATCATCTTCAAAGCTAAGCGCTATATCTCTAGCTGGCTAGATGATCTCCCTACTAGCTGGGGTATTGATATTAGCCAAAATAGCTCGACTAGCGATAAAATTAGCCTAAACTAGCTACTTTAATCGTTTATTCTAGCTACTATACCCTAGTTACTAGAGCGATATCGGCTTTTAATACTAGATGGCTATAGTAGCTATCTAACCCCTAAATTCAACCAAATCTACATATAAAACGACATTATACCTCTTTATATACTAGCGTATTCATTTCATCTACTATAACCACTAGATATAGGGTATTTTAGTGTTTTGAAATATAAGTATAGTAAATTGGTAGAAGGGTATATACATACTAGGGTCAACTATATTACTAAGCTAGATTTCTTAGCTAAATTCCCTACTATATACGCTACTTACTATAAATCGGAGACGATTAAAAATAGCTTCGTAGCTACTGGTTTAGTACTATTAGATCTAAATCAGGTAGTCGATACCCTAAATATTTATCTTAAAATACCGACCCCCCCCTCTCAGCAGCGACAACAATTTTTCGATGAAAATCCCCTAAAACTCTAGATAACTAGGTAAATAAGCATCGTCGGTAAAAGCGTTGCTTTGGCGACGCTTAGTAAGCCCTACTAGCCCTACCTAGCGAGCGCTAGACCAAATTGTAAAGGGTTACGAGATAGCTATATATAACACTATATTTCTAGCGCACTAAAATAAGCTATTATGTAATACTAATGTAAAGCAGACTATAAAACGCGCCAAATCTACATAGCAACTACTATATAGAGATAGTTTTATAGCTAGCGACGCAAATCAGCTAGTATTAGATAAAAAATAGCAGCAAAAACAGCTAGCGGAGCAGCTAGCGGAGCAGCCAGAAACAACGCAATCACTACCTTATTGGGCGCCCCTGCGCTACACCGACTGTTTCCAAGTGGGGCATAAGCAGACACAGTGTAAAAAACGCACTGAATAGCTTTTTTTGTATTTAAATAGCGTTTTAGTGGAAATAATTTACTTTAAAAATTCATAGTTTTGGTGGGGTGGCAGCTCGCTTACAGGTTACGTTAGAGGTTTGTCGCTTAGGTCGAACTATAGAATACTAAGGTAGTTCTTAGTAATAATAGAGGAGATTAATCATAAAGAACTAAATATATATAGTTAGGGCCCTCCTTATATATCTAGTCCCTCTTATTATACGATAAGTCTAGGACATATCGCTTAATATCTTCCGATCTTATCGCTTAATAAGTTTCGTCTTATCGCCTAATATGTTATTATATATTATATACTATTCGGCGGTTATAGGTAGTATACTTTGTGATAGTAAATAGGCGGCCGTTTCTTACGTTACTATATGACTAGGCTGTCCTACTAGCTACGCTAGTCTCGCCAGTCTCCTTGGTCTGGCTAGCCTCCTCAGTCCCTAAGGCGGTGTGCTTAATAGGTCCTTGTTGCTTCCTTTGGTATATGAGGAGTAGGGTTTTCTTAGAGAGGTTGTAATAATCTCTTAATAGAAGTTATAGTTACTATCTTATTAGGCTTAATCTATTATAGAAGTAACTATAAATTAGTAGAGTTTTAATTCCTTTTTATTTCTAGATTTAGTTTTTATAATAATCTATTTATAGGGTTTATTTTACTTAGTATTTTATAATAAAATTAAAAGATATAAGAAAAATATACTAATATACTTATCTTCTACTAATCCGAAGATATTTTATAAAATATTATAAATTAGAGTAATCTAATAAGACTTTAAAAGAGTATTTATTTTCTTTAGTTATAGTATTACTAGATTTTAAATAACTAAATAATAGTAAATAGCTCCTAATCTAATATACTATAGTTAAGCTTAGTATTTAAAAACTTTTAAAACTAAAATATAATAGAATATTAAATACTATCTTTATTAGATTATAATATAACTATAGCTATTCTAAGATTAGATATATTAGGTTTAAACTAAATTTATAGTTAGGGATTAAAATACTATAGTAGAGATACTATTAAAAAAATAGCGTTTAGATCTTAGAATATTTTTAATTTATATTTATTTAGTTAAACTTATCTTAGTTTTTTACTATTTTTACTCTTTTTAATAAAAAGATAAAAGATTAGATAATAATAGAGAAATAGTAGATAAATTATTAGTAAAAATTATAAAATCTAATAAAGACTTAGATATTATAATAGATAGTTAGAATCTTTTATAGTTTAATAGTAGTTACCTAATAAAGATCTATTAATATATCTTTTTAATTAATAATAAAACTAAGGAACTTAATTTCTATTTAGTAAAAGTAGTATTTTATAGATTTAGTATAGAGCTATATACTCTATAGGTATTTAAGGATTTATTTTAGATATTAGGTATATAAATCTTAGTTTTTTAAAAAGATAATATTATTAAAATATACTATATAAATAATATTAAATAGTTTTTATAATATTATATAAATATAATTTTAAAAAATAGTAGAAATATTAGTAAGACTAAATAGTATAATAGTATACTTAAAGTAACTATAGTATATCTAAAATACTATCTTCTATTTATCTCCTTTAGCTATATAAATCTAGTAGTAGATATTCTTAATATTAATTTTACTAAAAAACTTAGTATTAATAAGATAATTAAGAATTTCTAAAATAGAAAATAATAGATAGTAATTCTTAATTAAAATATAATTAAGTTTATAATAGTCTATATAGAGATAGCGACTACTATCTTTTTTAGAGATAAAAAGAATAGGTACTTTAATAGAGCTTTTTAAAAAATAGATTTAGTTATTAGTAGTATTTTCTTTAAGATAGCTATAAAATATAGCTAACTTAGCTTAAGAGAGAAGATAAATAGAGCTAAAAAGAAAAAAGACCCCTTTTTAGATATTAATTTTATAGTTAGTAGATTTTTAAGAGTAGAAGTATTATAGACTTATTATTATTAAATATATCCTAAAATAATTATAATTTATTAGAGATCTAAAAAGAATAAAAAAGTCTAATATTATCTTTTTCTCCTAAGATCTAAATTTCTTTAGGGGTTTTAATAAAGATATAGATAAAAATATTACTTTAGCTTTATTTAATAAATTAGTAAAAGCTATATAATCTAAAATACTCTTTTTTTCTATTAAATTACTATCAATTCTTAGTAGAAAAAAGATTAATATATTATTCGATAAAAATAGTCTAAGAGAGAATAATAGATCTACTCTTTAGATCTAAATTCTAATAAATTACTATATATTTACAAATAAATTAATAGATAGCCTTTTAAAAAGTTAGTTATAGTAGGTAGAATATTCTGTACTCTATAAATTTAAATCCTTAGATATTTAGTAACCTTAAGATTAATAGATAATTATTTAGCTTATTATAGATAATGTCTTTTTAGAAATTAGATATTTATAATATTAACTTATATATATATATATATATATATATATCTAAGAATACTATTATTTTAATAGAATCTTATATAACTCTTTTTTATTTTTTTTTTAGATTTTAGTAACTTAACTAATCTTTTCTAGATATTCTCTAGTCTAGTAATCTATTTTATAGTAAATATTATAACTTCTAAAAAGACCTCTACTACTAATTTACTCTAAATTTAATTAGTTTTTATAGTTTTAGAGAATACTATTATAATTTAGATTATTATATCTTTACTTCTAGAAGTTACTATATCCCTAATTATTATTTCTATAACTAAAGTATCTATAACCCTAATAACTATAGTTTAAGTTTCTATAGTATAATCTATAAATAGTTTCTTAGTAATTTAATAATAAATTAGTAATAGTTTAGTTAGTAAGTACTTTAAAAATCTAATAACGTAACCCGTAAGCGAGCTAGACATATAAGCGAGCTGGACACCCCACCAAAAACCACTCCCCGATCTTAATCCCATCATTTTAAACCCCTATAATGCCACCAAATCGCTCCCAAAATCGCCAAAAAAACGCTGAGTAGGAGGGGAGGGTCTTATTAGCTATCGAAGCTATTCAGACTAAGCGAATCCCTTCAATTCGTGAGGCAGCGCGCTAGTTTAATATCCTATATTCAACACTTACTTCCCGTCTTACCAGTGTCACTAATTGCGCTACTATAAGGGCGAATAGCTATAAATTAACCCAAATCGAAGAGCAATCGCTTATTAAATAGGTGGTTTCTATAGATACGAGAGGTACCCTACCCCGGTAGTCTTATATATAAGATATAGCTAATTTGCTACTTATAGAGCGGGGTGAAGACCCCCCCTAAACTGTCGGCCAAAAATAGGTATATAATCTTATCTAGCGTATACCGGAGATAAAAATATATCTTTTACGTCGCTATAATTACTAACGTACGTAAAACAAAGATATAAACCAAATTCGGTAGTGGTTTACCCTAGTTTCCGATATAATTGCGAAGTATAGTATTATTACCGACGATATATATAACTTCGATAAAACTAGGTTTGCTATAGGGATAATAGTAGCTACCAGAGTAGTCACTTACGCTAACTATTATAGATACGCTAAGCTACTTTAGCTTAGTAACCATAAGTAGGTTACTAGTATTAAATATATCGGTATATCTAGATATATATCCCCGCTATATCTTATCTTTAAAGCTAAGCGCTACTAAGCTAGCTAGCTCAATGATCTCCCTACTGGCTAGGGTATCGATATAAGCTAAAATGGCTAGATAAGCGATGAAATTGGGTTAAATTGGCTACTTCGACGGTTTATCCTAGCTACTATATTGCGATTATATGGTCGATATCGCTTACTAGTACTAGATAGCTATAATAGCTATCTTACCCCTAAATTCGACTAAATCTGTATATAAAACGATATTATACTTCTTTATATACTAGCGTATTTATCTTATCTACTATAACTACTAGATATAGGGTATTTTAGTATTTTGAAATATAAGTATAGTAAATTAGTAGAGGGATATATATAGTTATATTAGGGTCAACTATATTACTAAGCTAGATTTCTTAGCTGAATTCCTTACTATATACGCTACTTACTATAAATCGGAGACGATTAAAAATAGCTTTGTAGCTACCGGTTTAGTACTATTGGATCCAAATTGGGTAATCGATACCCTAAATATTCATCTCAAAACACCGACCCCCCCCCTCAGCAGCGATAGCGATTTTTCGATGAAAACCCCCCAAAACCCTAAACAACTGGGTAAACAAGCATTATCTATAAAAGTGTTACTACAGCGACGCTCCGTAAGCCCTACTAGCCCTATACAGCGCGCGCTAGACCAAATTGTGAAGGGGTGCGAGATGGCTATGCATAACGCTGCATTTCTGGCGCACCAAAATGAGCTATTGCGTAATGCCAACGCAAAGCAGACTATAAAACGCGCCAAATCTGCGTAGCAACTGCTATATAGAGATGGTTTTATAGCTGGCGACGCAAACCAGCTAGTGGTGGATGAAAAAAAGCAGCAGCAAAAACAGCCAGCGGAGCAGCCAGCGGAGCAGCCAGAAACGACGTAATCATTACCTCATCGGGCGCCCCCGCGATGTACCGATTGTTTCGAAGTAGGGCATAAGCGGACATAGTGTAAAAAACGCACTTGATAGCTTTTTTTGTATTTAAATGGTGTTTTGGGTGAATAAAACTAGATTAAAATTAGCGATTTTGGTAGGGTGACCTGTTCGCTTACATGACCCGCTCGCTTACGGGTTACGTTATATACCCCTCTACTAATTTGCTATACTTATATTTCAAAATACTAAAATACCCTATATCTAGTAGTTATAGTAGATAAGATGAATACGCTAGTATATAAAGAGGTATAATATTATTTTATATATAGGTTTGATCGAATTTAGGGGTAAGATAGCTACTATAGCTATCTAAAACTAGTAAGCGATATCGACTATATAATCGTAATATAGTAGCTAGAATAAACTATCAAAGTAGCCAATTTACCCTAATTTTATCGGTAGTCTAGCTATTTTGGCTTATATCGATACCCTAGCTAGTAGGGAGATCATCTAGCTAGCTAGAGATATAGTACTTAGCTTTAAAGATAAGGTATAGCGGGGATATATATCTAGATACGCTGATATATTTAATACTAGTAACCTACTTATAGTTACTAGGTTATAGTAGCTTAGCGCGTCTATAATAGTTAGAGCGAGTAACTACTCTAGTTACTGCTATTATCCCTATAGCAAACCCTATCTTATCGAAGTTATATATATCGTCGGTAACGATACTATACTTCGCAATTATATCGGAAACTAAGATAAACTACTACTGAATCTGGTTTATATCTTCGTTTTACGCACATTAGTAGTTATAGCGATATAAGAGACGTATTTTTATCTCCGGTATATACTAGATAAGATTATATACCTATTTTTGGCCGACAGTTTAGGGGGGGTCTTCACCCCGCTCTATAAGTAGCAAATTAGCTATATCTTGTATATAAGACTACCGGGGTAGGGTACCTCTCGTATCTATAGAAACCACCTATTTAATAAGCGATTGCTCTTCGATTTGGGTTAATTTATAGCTATTCGCCCTTATAGTAGCGCAATTAGTGACACTGGTAAGACGGGAAGTAAGTGTTGAATATAGGATATTAAACTAGCGCGCTGCCTCACGAATTGAAGGGATTCGCTTAGTCTGAATAGCTTCGATAGCTAATAAGACCCTCCCCTCCTACTCAGCGTTTTTTTGGCGATTTTGGGAGCGATTTGGTGGCATTATAGGGGTTTAAAATGATGGGATTAAGATCGGGGAGTGGTTTTTGGTGGGGTGTCCAGCTCGCTTATATGTCTAGCTCGCTTACGGGTTACGTTATATCTATCTTAGATCTTAGATTTATTATTTAATTTTTTTTATAGAATATTTCAGAATTAATTAGTATATTTAACTATCTTAAGATATATTACTAGAAGTAAAATAAATATAATCTCTATCTTATCTTATAGTAATATTTAGAGCTTTAAATAGAAGATAAAAATATAGTTATTTTTATATATATAATAAAATATTATTCTAGATTATTAAAAGAGTAAAATATTATTAGGTTATTATTAGGATACTATTATATATTATTAAATTATATCTAGAGATTTAAGATTATAGTTTCTAAGTTTTAAATAAAAAATAGATAAATCTAGTAAAATATAGTTATAAATTACTCTTAATATAATAGTCTTATAGTAAAAGATCTTAAAGAAAGTAGATCTATTAATATTATAACTTTTTATCTATATATTTAAAAGTAGTAGAATAGATCTTCTTTTTATTAGTATTATACTCTTTATAATTTATTTTAAAAAAGTACTTAAGATCTCTAATCTATATAGTAAGTTATTAGATCTTAAAATATATATAGAAAGGCTTAAAGTCCTTAAGCTTAGTATACTACCGCTTATAAGAAAGTAATAAAGAGTAAGCGTCTTAATATCGATTTAGTAGTAAGTTATCTAGGATATTATCTTCTTAGATCTTTTAAAGCTTATATTTAAGATCTTAATAGCGGTAGGCGTAAATAAGCTCTTCTTTGAGAGCCTTAAGAGTCTACTCTAAGATCTAGGTAATTTTAGGCTTATAAAAAGAGAGTTTGTTTCCTATCTATAGAGTTAACTATAATAATTCCTATATAATTCTATTATAAGTTACTACTAATTTAGTATTATCCCCGTAGTTAGAGTTTTAGAAGATACTATTATAATCTTCTTAGGTAATTAAAAACGAAAAATTAGGAAATATAAGAGTAGACTACTAGATAGGGTAGAATACCTATTAATTAGGTAAAAGAGATTATAAGAAAAAAGGGATATAATTAGTAGAATAGTCTATCTTAGAATAAGACTAATTCTTAAAGAATAAGGAAAAAGAGAGACCGACTTACTAGGTTTTCTATCTTACTCTAATAATAAACTACTATTAGTTCGCTTAGCCCTTATAATATATTATTAGATAAAGGAATCCCTTTATACTAATACTAAGTTTTTTGGTAAAATTAATATTAAAATTATCTACTATTAGATTTATATAGCTAAGAGAGATAAGTAGAAGATAGTATTTCGGATATACTATAGCTACTTTAAGTATACTATTATACTATTCGGTCTTACTAATGCCCCTACTACTTTTTAGAGTTATATTTATATAATATTATAAGGACTACTTAATATTATTTATATAGTATATCTTAATAATAATAATATTTTTTTTAAAAAACTAAGATTTATATATCTAATATCTAAAGTAAATCTTTAAATATCTATAGAGTATATAGCCCTATACTAAACCTATAAAATACTATTTTTACTAAATAGAAATTAAGTTCTTTAGCTCTATTATTTATTAAAAAGATATATTAATAAATCCCTATTAGGTAACCGCTATTAAATTATAGAAGATTCTAACTACTTATTATAATATCCAAGTCTTTATTAGATTTTATAACTTTTACTAATAATTTATCTACTATTTCTCTATTATTACCTAACCTCTTATCTCTTTACTTAAGAGTAAAAATAGTAAGAAACTAAAGTAAGTTTAACTAAATAAATATAAATTAAAAATATTTTAGGATCTAAAAGCTATTTTTTCGATAATATCTCTACTATAGTATTTTAATCTCTATAAATTTATTTTAAATCTAATATATCTAATCTTAGAATAGATATAGTTATATTATAATCTAATAAAGATAGTATTTAGGATCTTATTATATTTTAGTTATATAAGTTTTTAGGTACTAAACTTAATTAAAGTGTATTACATTAAGAGTTATTTATTATTATTTAGTTATTTAAAATCTAGTAATACTATACTAAAAGAAATAAATACTCTATTAAAGTCTTATTAGATTACTCTAATTTATAATATTTTATAAAGTATCTTTAGATTAGTAGAAGATAAATATATTAGTATATTTTCTTATATCTTTTAATTTTATTATAAAATACTTACTAAATAAAATAAACTCTATAGATAGATTATTATAGAAACTAAACCTAAAAATAGAGAGTAATTAATACTCTACTAATTTATAGTTACTTCTATAATAGATTAAGCCTAATAAGATAGTAACTATAACTTCTATTAAGAGATCTATAGACTGCCTAGCTACTAAATCCTAGTTTAAAGAAACTAAAATAATAGGTCTTTATATTAGAGATACTAGTAAATCGGATAAAAATAAAATAGATATAAAAGATATTAACTTGTACTAAAATTATAATATAGAAATAGCTAACTAGCTATTAAAAAGGATTTAGGTAGTATCTAATCTAAGCCTTAGAGTACTAAAGAAGATATCTATATATATAAAACTATCTATAAAGATACTCTCTATATTAATCTAAGAAGATAGATTAAAAAATTATAGAGTAAAGATCTATAGATTTATAAATAGTTTAAGTCTAATTTATAGAGAGAACCCTAGCTAAAAAATTAGTTATTTTTAGAGAATAGAATCCTTATATTTTAGAAAAGATTATTTATTTTAGCTAGTAAGCTCTAAACTAATTTTATCTAAATCTATTATAATAATCTATATATTAGATACTTTAAGAGAAATTATACTAAAAATCTACTATAATAAAAATACTATTAGATATTATTTTATAATTATGAGGGCTAGACAGAGATAGAGAGCAAGATGAGAGGATGATAGTGGATGAGAGCTATCTATAAGAGACTAGATATATAGAGAGATAGTGCGTTAGGTGACTACCACTAATACCCCCCTCGCATTATATCTGTATAAGATAGATGATCTAAGTAAGAAACTAATAGTTAGCAAAGTTTTTTCTGTTTTTATGGCTAGGATTGGCCATTTTTATATCAGATTTGGCCGCCAAAAGATATCTAAGATAACGTCTAGTATCAAATTGTAAGATAGAGACCTATTTGGGCCAGAAAACGTAGAAATACGGTTCTACCGAGCGGTTTAGTGAGGCCATCGGCCGCCTATTTCTTAGTAGGGATATAGGTAAGAGTAACTACTCTATCGGAGATCTCTTAGCGAATAAAGTGATACTTTAAATCGATATGCTTAGTACGTCTATAATCCGAAGGGTTCTCTAAAAGGGAGATAGCTCCTTTATTATTAGCGAAAACGACTATAGGACGACAAAACAGAGTGTTATCTATACGCAATTCTGTTAATAGACGCTATAGCTATTTGAGTTCCTAGTAGGCCATAGCTTACGATATATACTTAGCTTCTGTGGATGATAGAGCCACCGATTTCTAGCACTTAGATTGGTAGGAAATAGGGCCCCCCGTAAGTAGGAAGACATACCTAGTAGTACTACGTCTATCTATATTATAGGGTCTATTCTATAACGTATTGTAGTAACCATAAAGTAGCTATAATATAGTGTCTTTGAGTACTAGATCTTTAATCGGACCTAGCCTATAATATAAGCTTATCTCTTTTATACCAGATAAAAACTAGTAGTTATACTAGGCAATAGTAAAGTGAGCTAGTAAGAGGTTCTTTAGAAACTAAGAGAGAGAGACTATTAGATATATAATATCGAAGCGTATAGCTATTATAAGCTAAACTAGTACGCTAATATATTCTTAAAATACTTCAGCTTCGGTAGGCAAAGCTAGCTTATTATAAGGCTTTAAAACCTCTTTTTCATTGCCGGAGTAATAATAGAGCGTATAGAGCGTATAGATTAGTAACCACAGCGTTTAAGAGCTTTTTTTAAGTAGGAGCGCTAGTTAAGATACTAGTAACCCCCTAGACAGAAACATCTACACTAAGATAGTAAGAGAGTAGGCTAGCATCGGTTAGTTCGAAATAGCTAGCTAGTAGTAGTTTAGTCTCTGCGATAGTATTAAGATCTAGCGATAGAAGTAGGATATTATCTATATAGAGTAGTAGGTGAATTAGTCTAGTAGGGGTATCTTTACTAAAAATACTATAATTTATATATAGACGACGGAATCTAATAGAGACTAGTATATTATATACTAGATAATACTATTTATATAGCGCCTACTTTAGTCTATAGAGTATCTTTAGTAGCTAGCTATATTTACTAGTATAATCTATCTTATCGTCATCAGAGAGTTCACTAAGTCTATTAGGAAGATAGATATAAATCGCCTTATATAGATCTATATTCAGAAAAGCTTTAGTGACGTCTATATAATAGAGACACTATACTATAGATACTACTATAGCGACGAAGACTTTAAAACTTATCGGCTTTATAACTACTACGTAAATATCTAGATAGTCAGGTCCTAGAACCTATCTAAAACCTCTCGCTACGAGACGAGACTTATATATACTGTCCGCTTTGATCTTATATATCTATCTTAAGGATAGGTATCGAAGACCCTTCTCTTAATAAATAATATACTAGGTACTATTGCGCTTATAATTACCTAATTCCTTATAGATTCTTTCTATTTGTCGGCTTCATAGCATATAAGGGCGTCGGAGTAGGAGGAGGGGGTATAACCGGCGTCGGTAGGACCTTCGGATTAGATGATCCTAGTAGCAGAAGATAGGATATCGTTAGTAAGTAACATAGAAGTAGTATATATAGTAGTAAGGAGAGCTTCATTAGATTATAGCATAGCAACTGTCTCTTCAGACGACGCAGTAGTACTAAGTCCTTTAATCTATATACGTCTCTCTATTATATATTAAGAGCGGCAACGATCTATTTACGAGGGTATAATAGGAGGATATATATAGTATATATAACTTACTAATCTAGGGTTTATAGCTAATAACCTAGCGGTTCTACCTAAGATAATAGCAATTTAGCTAGATTTAGGTAAGAAACTAGGGTAACCAGTGGATTTAATAGTAAATTCGATAGAACCGGTAGATTTAATAGAGCTAGTAGATCCGGTTCGCCTACTTTGGGATCTAGTTCTTTATTAGTAAATAGAGTAGGTAAGTACTTTATAAAACGAAGAGGTATAGGATCTTTTTAACCCTACGAATCTATCCGTAAATAGGCATTAGATCGCTAGATAGTATAGCTACTAGTTTAGAAAAACAGTTTAGCTAGCTAGTAATAGGGTCAGTAACCAAGAAATCTTAAGGGACATATTTAGCTATTTCTATAGAAGAATCTTAGCCAGTCCTAGTAGTAGGGATACCAGCATCGAGATCGTATTCCGGCGATAGGAGCTATTTTACTAGTATCTTATAGAATATAATATTTTAAAAGCGAACTAGTTTTTTAGTGCCTATATCATAGATTCGGTAGCTATACTAATTATAACCTATAAGACGTCCTTCTGTTATTTTCTTAGTCAATTTTATATCTCTCTTAGTCTCTAGTAGGAGATACTAATATTAGTAGCTAAGAGTATATAGATTCGATAGGTCCGGTTATTTACTATACAGAGCTTTATACAGTGTTATATCAATCTTAGAGTACCAAAGTCAGTTTATAGTATAATTCATACCTAGTAGAACCTTACCCTAGAGATACTAGGGTAACTAGTACTTAGTCATAATAGCACAAAGTAGCTCTAGTAGGTATCGATTCTTAATTTCTATAACGCTATTAAGCTACTTTGTATATAGGGGCGTAGGGATCTACTTAATACCCTTATCCGTAAGGTATTTATCTTATGATTTATACTCTTTAGTATTATCACCCACTACAGATTTAATAGTATAGTTAAACTGAGTAGAGAGATACTATTTAACTTATTAGTAGGAGTAAAGAACTTAGTCTTTACTATGTAGGAGAAACACCTAATAGAATTAAGAGACACTATCTGTAATCATTATAAAGTAGACCTCCTTATCTATTATAGCTATAGAAATAGCGCCCTAAATATCGATATAGAGTTTATCGCTAGGTTTAGATTTGATTAGCCGATCATAGTTATACAGTAGTATATAACCTTTTCCTTTAATATATAGAATATAGGGATACTTCAGAGCTCCCTTTTTTAGATTAATACCCTACGAATAGGTTACTATCTTTCTAACCCAATACTCGCTAGTATAATAGGCATATCGGTAGGCTAGATCTATAGAGATAGGTTTAATAGTAGATTCGACAGAAGTTCGATCAGCAGATAGAAATACCTAGTCTATACAAAGTAAGGATTTAAGTTATATAGCCGAATTAGCGGCTCAGAGCTAGTATTACTTACTAAAGATAGGTATAACTACTAGTCTTAATAAGCCCTAGCGATAGTAGTATATATTACGAATAGAGTTAAAGAGTCTCTCGACCCTAGAGCTATTAGCAAGAGTTATAAGAATATCTTAGGTAAAGCTTACTAGGATAGGATACTCTGCCTTATAGGCCTTCTAGAAGATAAGAGGTATTAATTAGATAGTACCTAGAAAGATATAAGATTAATAAAAGTAATACTATAGAGGGGAGAGTTATTAAACTTACTACTTCTAAGATATCTTATAAGTTTATCTAGAGTAGTTGGTCTTAACTAGAGAGAAGAAGTAGGTCTTAGAAGTATATTAATATCAGAGATATCGTTACTTAGTGACTAAGTAGGTAATATTAACTATATCTCTATATAGCGCTACTAGTAAAACTAGATATAAGTTTTAATAGACTCCTTATACTATAGTACTTAGTATTTCTTCTATTCTAGTATTAAGAAGAACTTAAGCTTATTTTATAGGCCTAAGATAGTCCTAATTATATAGAGATTATTTAGAATATTATTAGTCTTACTATAATACTCTATAAGCTTTTTATATCTATACTTAAGTACTAGTTTTATTATCTTCTTCTACCTAATATTCTTCTATACTAGCTAAACCTTTACCTTATTAATATAAATAAATAAAATATTATAGATAGTTATATTAGTTATAGCTAATAAAAATAAAGTAAACTTAAAGAAGAGATATATAATTAATAATAGATAGTTAATCTATTACTATTTATTCTTATTTATCTTTATATTAGTTAGATAAAACTAAGTATAAAATCTATTAAATATAGTCTATAACCGATATATATACCGAAGTATAAGAAATATAGAATTCTAGTATATTTAGATATCTTAGATTAGTATAAGCTTTAGTTCTTTTATCTAAAGTCTAATAAAGCTTTTATAGCGCTAGGGGCTTTTATTAATATATACTATAATCTTCTGTACCTAGAAGATATTATATACTTGGTATTAAATAGAGATATAATAGTAAGATAAAGGGATAATATACTTTATTTAGGGTTTATATAATCTTTCTGTTCTTTTTACTAAGCGCTATATCTCTAATTAGCGTATTCTATCTTTTCTCTAGTATCCTATAGATTTATATCTATCTAACTAAGAAGCTCTTTAAGACTAAGCTATATAATATATATAATATATAGTAACGTAACCTGTAAGCGAGCCGATCACCCTACCAAAAATCACCTCCCTAATCTCAACCCCACTATTTTAAATCCCTATAATGCCACCAAATCGCTCCTAATCTAGCCAAAAAAAGGCTGAGCAAGAGGGGAGACTCTTATTAGCTATCTAAGCTATTCAGACAGAGCAAGTCAGCTCTCTCCGTGACGCAGCGCGCCAGTTTCAAGTACCCTATACTACTCTGCATGGCCGTCTCGCTGGCTATACAAATCGCGCTGCTACTAGGGCAAATAACCATAAATTGACCCAAATCGAAGAGCAATCGCTTATTAAATGGATAGTTTCTATGGATATAAGAGGGGCGCCCCCCCTGTCAGTCTCATGTGCGAGATATGGCCAATTTACTGCTCGTAGAGCGGGGTGAAACCCCCCCCCCCCCCAAAACCGTCGGATCGAAATGGGTATACAATCTTATCTAGCGTATACCGGAGATAAAAACACATCTCTTATATTGCTATGACTACTAACGTACGCAAAACGAAGATATAAACCAGATTCGGCAGTGGTTTACCCTAGTTTCCGATACAATTGCGAAGTATAGCATCGTTACCGACGATATATATAACTTCGATAAAATAGGGTTTGCTATAGGGATAATAGCAGCAACTAAAGTAGTCACTCACTCTGACTACTATAGATGCGCTAAGCTACTACAACCTAGTAACCGTGAGTGGGTTACTAGTATTAAATATATCGGCGTAAAACAGAAAAAACAGCCAACGGAGCAGCCAGCGGAGCAGCCAGAAACGACGCAATCGCTACCTCATCGGGCGCCCCTGCGATATACTAACTGCTTCGAAGTAGGGCATAAGCGGACACAGTGTAAAAAACACACTGAATAGCTTTTTTTGTATTTAAATGGCGTTTGGGTTAAATAAAATTTAATTAAAATTAGTGATTTTGGTAGGGTGATCGGCTCGCTTACAGGTTACGTTATATAAATAATTAGTATATAGCTAGGAAGCTTAAGAGATAAAATAGCCTCTTCGAGAGTAGTTAGTAATATATTGTTATTCGATATATTATTAGTAGTGATTATAAGTATATAATTAGTAATTTAATACTTCTTAAGTAGCTTAAGTAGGATAGTGCTTAGATAGGCGCTAGTATAGGAGCTATATAGAGGTTTAAAGCTAAGTAAGATCTTATAGTAGTTCTACTTAAGGTCGATAAAGTAGCCTATAACTACTATAAAAGCCTAGCGAAAAAGGGAGGTCTAGTAATCTAATACTATGGAAAGCTTAGCACCCTCTAAGAGTATTTAGAGTAGAGAATTCTAACATTCCTTAACTATCTCCTAAAGATACCCATAGATAGTCCTAGTACTAGGAATTTTAGAGATAATTAGGGCAGACAAAGCTATCTTAATAAGGGTATGAAATTTAGGGTACTCAATAAGCTAAAATAGAAGGGGTAAAGTAATAATAAAAATAGTTAACCTATCTATCTAGGCTCCTAGTAAAAAGACCTTTTTATAAGATAGAAGATTTACCTGAAGATAATTATATAAGTTAATATAAAATAAGCTATATAAATAGTATTTATACTCTATTTAAGATTATCTTTCTAATATTATATATCTTACTCTTTCCTTTATAATAGATAGTAGCTTATAAGAAATACCTATTTATTATAGATATTCCTTAGTATTAGTTAGTAGGATAAGTAAAGATATAATTATACTACTTATATATTACCTTAGGGGATCTATTAGAGATCGTATGAACCTAGTAGAAGTATTCCTAAGAGCTAGCCTACTATTTATCTTTAAAGATATTTCGTTTTATTATACTTCTATACTTAGTTTTTAGCCACTAAATAACAAAATCTTTATTAAATATCTCTATCTAAAGTATATATTTTTTTCTACTATATAGACTAATATACTTAAGGGTTTAGGGAATTAGGATAGGTACTACTAGCTATATAAAGATTATACTAGGTATAGATATTAGTATTTTATCTCTATCTAGGTTAAATAGCCTATTAGATATAAGAAAGAAGAGTATATCCACTAGGTTATCCTTAAAGATAGATAAGGGATAGTTATCTAAGAATTAGGATATATAGCTCTATAATATATTAATAAATAATATATAAGAGAAAAAGAGTAGTAGGCCTAAGAGTAATAGGGAAGATATATAATTATCTTTTTATCTAGGTAAAGGAATAATTAGGGGTACTAATAGTAAAGAAAGTAATAGGTATATAATTTTAGATAAAGCTAACTAAATTAAAAATAGTAATTAACTAATAAGACCTACGCTACTATAGTCCCTATAGTCTAAGACCATAAGGACTATATAAGGACCGCTAAAAGACTATAGAAACCGCTAAAAGACTATAAAGACCACTAGAACTTATCTAAACCTATAAGTAATCTATACCTAAGCTATATTAACTAGCCTTAATTTCTAATAGCTATTAGAAATCTAATAAGGATATCAATAGTTTTAATATAGTAGATAGTCTTAATTTCTAATAGCTATCAGAAATATAGACTAAGGATAGTAATAGCTACGACTCTTATAAAACGTATAAATCCTCCTACCCTAAAAATATATATCTTCGTATAAATTATAAGTATATTCTAAAATCCTAACTACAATAATCTAAAATTCAAAATTTATTAGTAATTAACTTAATACGAAGCTTTATAAAAATAAATATAAGATAGTTTCACCTATTTTATTAATAGGTAGACCTAATTTATTATTAATATTTATATAGAGACTAAAACAGTATTTAAGAATAGTAAAAAACGTAGCTAAATTATCAATTTATATAACTAGAAAAGGAAGATCTTAGCATAATTATGAATTTACGGGGGACCGTAGTATGGTCCTAACTATAGTGAAAAAAGAGCAAAGACCGGACCCGGTCCTTAATGAGGTCTACCTACTATAACTATTTTAAAAATAATAAACCATACTACTAAGTATATTTCTCTATTAATTTAAAGAGATATCGCTAATATTTTACAGATATTAGCTAGTATAGAGGCTAATTAGCTTAATCTAATTATTCTATTAGATACTACTAATAAGTTCTTTTTAGTTATCTATATTAACCTTAAGGATAATAAAAGTAACCTAGTTCTTAAAAAGGATAGGACTATTATATAAGAGTATTACTATCTTTTTAGTAAAGGGGTACTAGAGATAATTAGTTAGGCTATTAAAGTCCTAGTTTAAGGCTAGGATATTACTATTACTACTAAGTTCTATATATATAGATTCTTAGTTAAGAAATAATTCTTTTTTATAAGTATATTAATTATATCCTAATAGCCTTTTACTAATAATTTATAGAATAAGTATAATATTTACTATACTAATATTATCTACTTACTATCCCTATTATATAATATAGCTCCTTTAGCTCCTAGCGCTTTTTATCTATAATACTACTTATATAAATAGTTATTTTATTAGCGCCTCGATAGGTCTTTAGAGGCCTAGTCTCTATAGATCTACGCTATAACTCTATTCTAAGATATAATCTAGAAAGAGATTATAGAGTATATAGATAAAGATAAGTATAAAGTTATATTAGCCTAGTTTAATATTGTAATTATAGATATATACTTCCCTAAATAGTAAGTAGTTTAGGGGTCTATCTTTAGGTATTTATAGCTATTTTATTAGTATTTCGCTTTAGTATTTAGGTAGATACTCTTTTTTACTTTTATTTCTTTATCTAGAACTTAGCGATTATTTACTTTACCTCTTCTATAGCTAAAATAAAAATCTATTAATTATACTCTATAGACTATCTAGTCTATTTAATATAGAAATAGGGCTCTCTATAAATAACTTTTTTATAGATAATTTCTTCTAATTCCTATTTATTATTATTAGCTAGTTTAGATATTAGTAGAGTATTACTATTATTTAGCTATCGATTCTATAGTTCTAAGAGTAATATAAAGAAAATATTATAAATCTAAAAGTATTTCTTTAGTAGTACTAGTTAGTATACTTAAGAGCTAATTATATTAAGTACCTAGAATAGTCTAATAAACTTAGGTACTAGTTTTTTAGATAGGAGCTTTAGTTTTAAATTATAGATTAATAATGCTATAAAATTATTTTTGAACTTAATTAGGATATATCTTTTATTATAGTATCTTATTTATAATTCGATAGTATATTACTAGCTATTTAATATTTTTTTATAAACCTAATTTAATTTCTTATACTATTCTTTTATAGTAGAAGCTTCTTTTTCGAACTCTTCTTCGGTTTTTTTTAATTAGAAGTTTAGGATATATTCTATTAATACTTCGAAGATAAAATACTAATTATAGTATTAAATATATTATTATATATAAATTAGGCTATTTTTAATAGTTTTAGCTAGTTTATTTACTCTTTATTTATAAATTAATATAAATATCTTTCTAGAACTTAATTTATCTATTCTGTTTAGCTATTAGTTTAAAAGTAAAATACTATTAAATAGTAAAGTTTTACTAAAATATAATAATAGAGTCTTAATTAGAATTAGCTAGTAAATAGGGTCTTTTAGTTAGATATAATATCTTTTAGAGAGCTATATTATAACTTAATTCTTTTATAAAATAGTACTATAAGCTTAGGTATAGTAATAGTAGTTAGGATAGCTTTAAATATACTCTATTTTACTAGGTTATTAATAACTATAAAAATAGTATTAATAATCTAATAATTATATAGTTATAACCGGTAAGCGAGCTACGCACTATTACGAACTGCTAACTGGTCACGGTGAGTAACGTCTATAAAGGTGATACTTCTCTTAGAATACTGCGAGCCTTAAGTATGTCCGTAACCGTACTAATGCCTTATAGGCCTTCTATAGACTTAGGTCTTTAGGGTGCTTATAAGGTATGCTAGTTAGAGCGCTAGTCAAGTTAGTTACTTAGGGATCGAGGATCACTAAGTAAGCTCCTAAGACCGTTAGAGGTTTGTCGCTATATTCGAACTATAAAATACTAGGGTGGTTCTAAGTAATAATATAGGATTAATTACGAAGAACTAAATATATATAGTAAGGGCTTATCCTTATATACTTAGTTCCTTTTATTATACGATAAGTCTAGGGCTTATTATTTAATATCTTCTAAGCTTATTGCTTAATAAGTTCCGTCTTATCGCCTAACGTAACCCGTAAGCGAGTGGGTCAGTGTAAGCGAGCGGGTCACCCCAAACACCATAGTTAAGGCGATTTTTTATGACTGGCTAACTTAGCAAATATCGCTTGCTATATAGTATTATCATAATTATGTACTCATTACTACTTAAAGACCCTACTATATAAGTGTCAGAAATTTCTAAGATATTCTAGTCAAGATATATATATCTCTAGCCAGAATCTATTAGATCTGCCTATATTTTTGGTAATATAATAAGAGGAATATCAGATCATCCCTAGACGAAGATTTTCTGTTCTATCCTAGTTATATAACTTAAATCTCTAATTTTAAAGTAGTCCAATCGATGGTTGTTGAGTTATCTAGTCATAAAAAATCGCCTTAACTATGGTGTTTGGGGTGACCCGCTCACTTACACTGACCCACTCGCTTACGGGTTACGTTAATAAGTTATTATATAATAGGTACTATTTAGCGGTTATAGGTAGTATACTTTATAATAGTAAATAGATAGCTATTTCTTATATTACTATATAACTAGACTATCCTACTAGATATACTAGTCTTATTGGTCTCTCTAGTCTAGCTAGCCTCTTTAGTCCTACTAGTTATTAGGGTCCTACTAATCTCTTTAGTCTAGCTAGCTATTCTAGCCCTATTGGCTATCCTAGTCCTATTAGCTTTTTTATTCCTAGGCGGTATATTTAATAGGTTCCTATTATTTCTTCTAGTGCTTAAGGAGTAGGGTCTTCTTAGAGAGGTCGTAATATTACCCTCTTCTTCTTAGGTTTTTGTCCTTAGAAATATAAATAGTACGCTTCCCTTAGTAGGTACCTTTTTTCCTATCGCTATATTTTGAGCCTTTTCTAATTATATTATTAAAGTCGTCGATCTATAAGAACTAACTTAGTACTTATATCGAAGAGAAAGGTTATCGATTAGTAGTTTCTTACGACTATTGCGTTCGACTTAAATAAGTATATATTTATTCCGATTATTCTAATTATTACGCCGATTATATTAAAGGTAGCGGCGGTATAAAATATATAATATCGAAGCTATCGTATTCGGACGTAGAGTAGTATTATCTAGTAAGAGTTTAGGAGTAAATTACTAAGGAATATTATTATACTATTTAGGCTAGTTAAGAGGCTATAGCTAAGGTCCTTTACCTAAAGTATTATAAAGCCTTACTTTATTTTTATACTAGCGATTTTATTATATATAATTATAAGGAGATTACTAAGTTAGAGGATCTTAAGCATTATAAAGCTAAGAAGATTGCTTATATTAAAAAGGAGTATACTATAGCCCTAGCTCCTAAGTAGAGTTATTCTATTTCTAAAAAAAGTATTACTAATTATAGTATATTTTTAGGTTCTTATACTATATTATTATTAGTTAGAGAGGGTAATTAAACTCTCGCTACTATATTAGAAGGTCCTACTCTAATATAGATAATCGTAATAGCTAATTTATTATCTACTACTTTCTAAGAAGATATTAATTTCGATATTTTCTTTACTTCTATCTTTCCGGAGTCCTCTTTATCTTATAGTAATACTATTAAACTAGCTAGTAGTAGCCTCTTAAGTAGATAATAGATTCCTATATATTTTCTAAGATAGGATACCTTTTCTACTTAATTAGGAGTTACTACTAACTATTAGACTATTTATTATCTAAGATAGTTTCAACTTTATATTTATCCTCTATTTCTTCTTTAAGTTCTATATTAGTAGCGATTTTAGTATTTTTTAGTATAGGTTTAAGTAATAAGATATAAAATATTAGGTAGATTTTTTTTATACTTTCTAGTAGCTTTAGTTAGTAGTTAATTAGTCCTATTCTTTCTTTAATTATAAAAAGTCCTAATTTTAAGTAGTCGAGTTTGATACTTAGTTATTTAGTTTTAATATTTTATTATAGGAGATAGACTTTCTCCCTTTTTTTAGGTTAGGGCTAACTTAGTAGCGCTAATTATAGTATATTTTTATATATAGGTTTAGAAATTTAATATCTTAAGCTATTTATATATATAGCTATCTAATTCCTATAGCTAGTAATCTTATTAATTCTACTATAGTTTTTTTATTTCTTAGTTCTCCTATTAATTTTAGATAGTACCTATAGTTAATAAAAAATAGTATTTCCTTAGTAGTTAAGTATATTATATTATTATATATAAACTATATAACTAATAGTAATCTTACTTAGTTATCCTATTAGTAGTTTATATAGTATCTTAGATACTATTCGATTATTTAGTTAACTTATTTAGTTTATCTATTAGTTTATAGATAATAGACTATTAAAAAACTATAGTAGATCCTAATTTAATCTATAAAGGATTACTATATATTAGCTATAAATAACTTATCTTAGTTAGCGGTAATTTTACTTAGTACTCTATAGTTCGTAAAGATATATCGAAGTAGGATATTTACTATTTAATTTACGTTAATATTTTTAGTAGTTAGGATTATATAGGTATACTTAGTAAGTCGGTCGATAATTACTATAATTATATTATATTTATCCGATTTCGGTAGTTTTATAATAAAGTCTATTATAATCTATTTCTATAGTCTTATTAGAGTATCTAAGAGCTATAATTCTCTATAGAGAAGATATTATAATAGCTTATCCTATTAATAGGTATCGTAATTTCTAATATAACCCCTTACTTTTCTATATATATTTAGGATATAGTAGTTATAAGTAATCTACTCTATTATTTTCTTGATTCCTATATACCTATATATTAGTAGGTCGTAGTATCTTTTAATAACTTTATTTTATAATAATTATAGGATATAGATTAGTCTATAAATAAAGATAAAGCTATTATCACTTATAGTTCTATTTTAGTCTATTTTTAGGATTCTTTATATAGATTCATCTTTAATAGTAGCTCTTCGGACCTTATCTAATTAGTTATTATTTTCTATTTCACTAGTTACTATAAGTATTTATTAGTTATAGATAATATCTCTTTATTTATTAGTAGTAAAGATAGTAGATACTATCTTTTTAGTTCTAATTTTATAGTTAGGTCTTTAGCTAAGTATATTAGCGACTATATTTTCTATCTCTTTATAATAAATAATCTTAAAATTATATTATATAAAAGTTTCTACCTATCTAGCTTATTATTAAATAAGTTTTTTCGTTATAATAAAAAATATTAGATTATAGTAGTCTATTTTTACTATAATAGTATATTTCGCTCTCTTAAGATATACTCTCTAGACTTAGAATATTAATACTATAGTAAATAGTTCCTTATTATAGATATTATAGTTAAGTTCTACTAGAATTATCTTTCTAGACTAGAATATAATTAGTTATACTTTTCTATTATTATCTAGTTAGGTTAACTATACTCTTAGAGTATAGTCTAATACGTTGGTTTTAAATATAATTAGCTTTTTATAATTAAAGATCCTAAGAATTATCCTTTTCTTATATAGTTCCTTAAGTCTATAAAAAGATTCTTTAGCTTTATTATCCTAGTTAAAGATTTCTCTTTTCCTAGTAAATCGGTAGAGTCCTATAGTATATATTAAGTAGCTAGGTATTAGTTTCCGATAGTAATTTATAAATCCTAAAAAGCTCTAGATATCTTTAATATTTCTAGGTATAGGCTATTCTATAATACTTCTAACTTTTTCTTCTTCTATCTTTAGTCTATCTAGACTAATAGTATATCCTAGGAAGCTAGTTTCCTAGATATAGAATTTATATTTCTTAAGCTTTAGAGTAATCTTAGCTTCTCTAAGCTTCTATAGTACTTTTCGATTATACTTAATATATTTAGCTTCGGTCTTAGAGAATACTAAGATATTATCTAAATAAGTAATAACAAAAATATTAAGGTATTCTTCTAATACTATAAAGATAAATTATTAGAAAAATACTAGTATATTAGTAAGACCGAAAGATATAAGTATATATTCGAAGTATCTAAATTTAGTCCTAAATACTATTTTCTATTTATAGCCTTCCTTAATTCTAAGTCAATTATATACCTCTATAATATTATACTTCGTAAAGTATTTTGCTCCTTAGATCCGATCCTAAATCTTATAAATTAAAGATAGTAGATAGCGATCTTTAATAGTAACCGAATTTAATTATTAGTAGTCTATATAAAGTTAAAGGCTTCTATCTTTCTTTAGAATAAATAGGATAGGATATCTAGCTAGTAAAATAGATTTTCGAATATATCTCTTCTTTAAGTTTATATTAATATATTCTTTTAATATCTTAGATTCTTTCTATAAGAGTTAGTAAATAGATTAGAAGATTAGTTTTTTACCTTCTTATAGATTAATCTTATAATTATATAGACTATATTCTAGTAATATATCTATTTCTAGCGGTATAAATATATCCTAGAATTTCTAATATTCTTTAGGGATCTATATTTCTTTTTTAGTTATATAGAGGGTTACTAATTTATATTTGATTATAATATACTCTTTTAGTTTATTATCTATTATATCTAGTTATTACTCTATATTAGTAACTATACTAGCTTCTAGTTCCTTATACTATACCCTACTTCTAGGCCAAATACTCCTTTTAGGTTCTTCTTTATAAAGGCTTCGATAATTACTTATCTCCCTATAACTAAGTATCTATTTAAGCTTTCTTCCTCTATTCTAAGTTTCGCTAGTCTATTAGAATTTATATTGATTAAAGATAATAAGTCCTCTTTACTAGTTAATAGTAGGGTTATATCTCCTTAACTATAGTACTCCTAGTATAATATTATATTACCCTAAGTTAGTAATATTAAAGTTAACTATTTTATAGTAGTTTTCTATAACTATTAGTAGATTCCTAGTTTTATATATAATTCCGGAGTTAAGTAGTTCCCTATTAAGTCTAGTCAAAGATAGTAGTTTTTCCTTTAGCTACTATTAGATTATATTCCTCTAATAGTACTATAGACTTATAAAGTTTCTACTTAACCCTAAGTCGATTATTACTTTTATATTTTTATATATAATATTAATATAGATCTTTATATATACCCCCTATTAGATTATAGCTAGTATAGATCTAATCTTTTTATTACTATACTATATCTCTATATATTCTTTCTTCTAGTTAGGTTAGCTTTCCTAATTTATTAATTATAGCTTTACTCCTAAGTTCAACTTTCCTTAGTAGTAGACTATATAGTTTTTATTATAGTAACCTAGAACCGTCTATATATTATATTTAGGGTATTATATATAACCTTAATATATATATTATAGATACTTATATAGGTAGGTTAGTTTATCCTAGGTTTACTCCTCCTAAGTCGACTTATTCTATTAGCCTTTTGTCTTATTACTTAAGGTTTTCTAGCTATAGCTATTTCTAGGGGTTTCTTAAAGCGTTTCTAGGGTTATTTCCGATATTCCTAGGAGTATAGGTAGAGTTTCTAGGATCTCTAGTATTCCTAGGATTTCGATTAGTATTCTTAGGATACCTATACCCTACTCCTAAGAATCGTCTAATAATTCCTAGGAGTCGATAATATTCTAAGGACTATATAGACTAGGTCTATCCTTAACTCTCTAGTTTTTATAATAGTCTTTTAGTTTCCTTATAGTCGATCTCTAGAAATATTTTATTCTATTTTTTCTATTAGTATAACTTAGTAAATTAGTCTAAGATTCTTATCTATTCTTAAAGTTTTTCTTCTTATAGAATTATTTTATTATATACCTCTAATAGGGTCCCTTAGAGTTAGTTAATCTTATTATCTATATCTTATAGTTAAGACTCTTTCTAACTTAGTATTAGTAGCTTACTACTATCTATAATTATAGGTCCTTCCTAGTCCTACTCCTATATTATATAGAACTACTAAGGCTTTTCTAGTCTTTATATACTAGTTATATTATATATACCCTTTTATTTTTAGGTTATACTTAGCTATTATAGTTTCTCCTATTACTTATTCTAATAGCCTCTTATTTAGTATTCTAGCCTTCTATAGTTAAAGTATAGGTTATTATTCTTTTATTATTTCTATTCTTTAGTAGGTATTCTAGCTATATTAAGCTCTATTAGTTATAGTCTATATAAATCGCTATACTATTCTCTAGGTTATTATTACTTATCTCCTTAGTAGCGGAATCTTAGTAGGTAGCTTTATCTATCTCTTCTAGCTTCTTATCGCTAAAGCTTTTATTTATAGATATAGTTATCGAATTTAACTATAATATCGATTATCTTAGTTAATATCTATAGCTAATCGATTCTTCTAAGTTTATTCTTAACTTCTTCCTTAAGTCCTTACTTAAAGATCTAAATATA
This sequence comes from Penicillium capsulatum, assembly GCA_028828875.1. Taxonomy (NCBI): domain Eukaryota; kingdom Fungi; phylum Ascomycota; class Eurotiomycetes; order Eurotiales; family Aspergillaceae; genus Penicillium; species Penicillium capsulatum. Next base: position 3,451,060 of record JAQJZR010000009.1, on the reverse strand, counting down.
TATATCTTTATTAAAATTAAGGTATAAAATAATTTATTAAAACTTAGTAGTATAAGTACTAGTAGATCTAGTCTATCTAAGATAATCTAGGTATCTTTCTATTATCTAAGTAGTATCGATATCGCTAAATATTGATTTAAGCTTTTTCTTAAATATAGTATATAATATAAAGATTTCTTTAGTTATATCTCCCTAATCCTTTATATATTTCTTATTAAATTCTTAGATAAATAGTTCGAACTATATAAAGGCTTACCTATAAAGATAGGTAGAGATATAGATAACTTTATTATATTCTTCGATATAGTAGATTATATAAAGTTATATATCTATCTAGGTAAAGAAGCTTCGAAGCTTAGTTCGAGTTCTATCGAAGAATTTAGGTTTTAGAAGTTTTATACTCTAGGTTATCTTCTTATTAGCGCTAATAAACTACTCTTAGAGTTAGGATACTATCTCTATAAGTTTAGTATTAGTTAGTAGTAGAGGTATCTACTAGCTAGAGCCTTATAAAATATTATTAGTACTATCGCTAGGTACTATAATATTAATATATTTATAGTTCGAATAATAGGGTAATTAATATATTATAAACTACTAACTAGTTATAGTAAGTAATATCTACAAAGATAATACTTCTCTTAGAATACTATAAGCCTTAAGTATATCTGTAACTATACTAATGCCTTATAGGCTTTCTATAGACTTAGGTCTTTAGGGTGCTTATAAGGTATACTAGTTAGAGCGTCGGTCAAGTTAGTCACTTAGGGATCGAGGATCACTAAGTAAGCTCCTAAGACTATTAAAGGTTTATCGCTATATTCGAACTATAAAGTACTAGGGTAGTTCTAAGTAATAATATAGGATTAATTACAAAGAACTAAATATATATAGTAAGGGCTTATCCTTATATACTTAGTTTCTCTTATTATACGATAAGTCTAGGGCTTATCGCTTAATATCTTCTAAGCTTATCGCTTAATAAGTTTTGTCTTATCGCCTAATAAGTCGTTATATAATAGGTACCGTTCGGTAGTTATAGGTAGTATACTTTATAATAGTAAATAGGCGGCCGTTTCTTATATTACTATATGACTAGACTATCCTACTAGATATACTAGTCTTATTAGTCTCTCTAGTCTGGCTAGCCTCTTCGGTCCTACTGGTTGTTAGGGTCCCGCTAATCCCTTTAGTCTGGCTGGCTATTCTGGCCCTATTAGCTATCCTAGTCCCGCTAGCCTCTTTATTCCTAGGCGGTATGTTTAATAGGTTCCTATTGTTTCTTCTAGTGCTTAAGGAGTAGGGTCTTCCTAGAGAGGTCGTAATATGTACCCCAAAACGTATAGTAAAGTGGATTTTATATCTCAACAACAACGCTTTCCTTTTATATAAAATTAATAGTATAAGTTGCTAACTAGAATCCTAGTTATAACCCAAACTTTAGGTTTCTTTAGATAAGTATTTCTTATGTTTACTAAAAATACGCCGTATTTTGGCTCTATTCACTTTAAATATATATATCTAAGCTAGTACTTATCATAAGCTCCTAAAACCTTATAAATATATCTAGATATCTCTTATTAAGATCCCATTCTTATATAAATGTAATAATATAAAGGGTTATTTAGGAATCAAGTTGTACTTTATTACTTTTACTATGTGTTTTAGGGTGCGCAGCTCGCTTATATACGCAGCTCGCTTACTGGTTACGTTAGTAGATAATCTAATAATAAAATCTATAGTAATCTTAGTAGATAGTCTTTTAGCATTTAGTAGTAATATAAGATTACTATAAAAATAATACTATAGTAAGATAGTTTTTTAATATTATATATAAGATCTTATATAGTCTTATATATTATTATTGTTAGTGGTGGTCACCTGATGCACCATCTCTCCATGTATCTAGTCTCATATAGATAGCTCTCATCCATCATCATCTCTCCATCTCCGTCTAGCCCTCACAGGTTATGACCCCTCTGTTTTCTCTACTTCGCTTTGCTTGGTAGCCAAAACACTCTTTCATTCATAGCTTCCTATCGCCAGTTCTGCTGGACGAAGCTATTCAGCTATCCCTGTCGCTATCGCTGGCGCGTTTTTGACGCGCCCGTGGCTTATAACAATAGCTTCCTTGGCCCTACGCGTCTGATTAATGTGTCTCGCCGATCTCTTCGAGTCCTATCCTCGAAATCCCTGTAGTGGCTAGTTCTACTGCTATCTTAGTGGCTAGTTCTACTATTTTCTGTCGCTAGAGACGTCTAACGATATTTATACCTCTCGATATCGAACCCTATTTGGTATTTCGAAGCTAACCTAACTCTCGTCGCTATCGCTATCATTATACCGGAAACCGACGAAACCTAGTGTGTACTAAATGTCTATAGTATTCTATACAGTAATGAAAACTTCTATAACTGGAAGAGCTACTTCGAAGTGGCACTAGAAGTTGTTGATAACGACTACCTACCTATCCTTAATAGGGAAACTTGAGGTCCCCTCCGAGGAAGAAGCTTATATAGAGATGTCTTAATAAACTACTAGCGGCCCTAGCGTACCCGGCCTAGACCTAGCTAGCTTCTCTACCTAGTAGGTCTATACGTTTATTAAATCGAACTACTTAGACGTTAATGCTAAGCTATACTACTAGAAGCGTAAATCGTCTTAGATCTGAGCTATTCTGCTCTGCGTTATCTATTAGAAGTATTAACCAGCCTTCTTTAGAAAGAAGATAGCCCTAGAAGCTTAGAAGACGATTAACAATATGTTTAGTTATAGTACTTAGTTTATCTATACGACTAAGATCTATAAGCTAGCTTATATAGTTTGGATATCTTAAAGCGCTACTACCTTTGTTACTAATTAGCATACTACCTATAGTGAACTTTCTACTACTCTAGGCCTAGAATATATACCTAGCTAGCTATTTTTATATAGTCTTTTTCTCTCTGCTATTAGTAAGAATCTAACTACTTAGGACTAGATCAAGACGAATAAATTTACTATAGAGTATACTAACTCTCTTAATACTACTATAGCTGATTTTATCTATACTTTCGGCGATAAAAAACCGAATCTGTCTACTTCGTCTACTAGTATATATACTAAAACTAACTAAAATAATAATAAAAAGAAGAAGTGGCTAAAGTAGGATAACGATAACCAGCTAAAACACTAGAATTAGTAGTTTCTATAGAAAAAATAGTAGAAATAGCACCTTAGTAACTAGGGTCAGAAGTAGTATTAGTAGTAGAAGGAGAAGTTCTACTATAAATACTATGAAAAAGAGGGTTTCTACTAGTCATCTAAGTAGTAGTTTAATCTGTAGACCCCTACCTAAGATAGCCCTAATACTGCTACTACTACTACGTCTTCGAATTTAGCTAAGTAATCAGATCTCTCTGCTAATATACCCTTACTATAAATGAATCAGATAAAGCGTTTTAATGACTTTTTTGATTCTGATGATAATACTGAGATATCCGCTAATACTATATATCTAGATCTATAGGATAATAAGACTCTTCTTAAGTACGATGCCCTTTCCTCTGTTCTTGAACTCTTCCTTTCTAAGACCGAACCTATCGACGATTTTCCTTTCTTCGTTAATCCCGATCTTACGATTCCGATCGATTCTAACGACACTAATAACTAGGATATAAATATAGATACTATAGAGGACGTTATAGATCCTAATTTCGACGTATAAGCCTTCGTCGCTGATCTAGGTATTATGAATCTATTTATAGACGATCTAGATACTACTATAGTATCTAATGCCGTTAGATATTAATAAGGATTAATTCGACTAGATACTAGGTTTAGGGATATCTTATATAATGACTCTCTACTCTGCCCTATTTATCTTATATAAGGAGTATAGACGTAGAATTACTATAGTAAATAGCTCTACGATCTATACTAAGGGTTATAGGGACGTTATCTTGGATATCGCCGACGAAACGGATACTTATAAGCCTACCGGACGGACTCTATACCTAAAAAGGTATAGTATATACTAGATCTAGCGTCTAATCTTATCTCTATTACTAGCCTTAGAGAAAATAGCTATATAGTTATTATACGTATAAATCAGGCGTTTATTTATACTACTAATCTGTCCTAGCCCTTAACGTAACCCGTAAGCGAGCTGCGCACCCTACCAAAATCATTAATTTTAAACTAATTTTATTCAACCAAAACGCCATTTAAATACAAAAAAAAGCTATTCAGTGCGTTTTTTACACTGATTTCTCTTATGTCCGATCTTAAAACACTCAGTGCATCGCGGGGGTGCGCGATGAGGTAATGATTGCGTCGTTTCTGGCTGCTCCGCTGGCGGCTCCGCTGGCGGCTCCGCTGGCTGTTTTTTCTTATTTTTTTCATCCAATACTAGCTGGTTTGCGTCGCTAGCTATAAAACTATCTCTATATAGCAGTTGCTGCGCAGATTTGGCGCGTTTTATGGTCTGCTTTGCGTTGGCATTGCGTAATAGCTTATTTTGGTGCGCCAGAAATATAGCGTTATGCATAGCCATCTCGCAACCCTTCACAATTGGTCTAGCGCGCGCTGTGTAGGGCTAGTAGGGCTTGCGGAGCGTCGCTGTAGTAACGCTTTTATAGATAATGCTTGTTTACCTAGTTGTTTAGGGTTTTATAGGGTTTTTATCGAAAAATCGCTGTCGCTGCTGAGGGGGGGGTCGGTGTTTTGAGATGGATATTAAGGTTTTGGATGACCCGATTGGGATCTAATAGTACCAAACCGGTAGCGGCGAAGCTATTTTTTATAGTATCCGGTTTATAGTAAGTAGCGTGTGCAGTAGGGAATTCAGCTAAGAAATCTAGCTTGGCGATATGGTTGACCCTAGTTCGTATATACCCCTCAATCAATTTGCTATACTCACGCTTCAAAATACTAAAACACCCTACATCTAGTGGTTATAGTAGATAAGATGAATGCGCTGGTATATATAGAGGTATAATATCGTTTTGTGCGTAGGTTTGATCGAATTTGGGGGTAAGATGGCTACTATGGCCATCTAGTACTAGTAAGCGATATCGACCATATAATCGCGACGTAGTAGCTGGGATGAACTGTCGAAGTAGCCAATTTACCCTAATTTTATCGGTAGTCTAGCTATTTTGGCTTATATCGATGCCCTAGCGAGTAGGGAGATCATCTAGCCAGCTAGAGATATAGCGCTTAGCTTTGAAGATGATATACGGCGGAGATATATATCCAGACGCGCCGATGTATTCGATACTAGTAACCCACTCACAATTACCGAGTTGTAGTAGCTTAGCGCATCTATAATAGTCAGCGCGAGTGACCACTCTAGTAGCTACTATCATCCCTATAGCAAACCCCGTCTCATCGAAGTTATATATATCGTCGGTAACGATGCCATACTTCGCAATTGTGTCGGAAACTAGGGTAAACCACTACCGAATCTGGTTTATATCTTCGTTTTGCGCACGTTGATAATTATAGCGACGTGAGAGACGTGTTTTTAGCTCCGGTGTGCGCTAGATAAGATTATATACCTATTTTGATCCGACGGTTTGGGGAGGGGTTTCACCCCGCTCTGCGAGTAGCAAATTGGCCATATCTCGCACATGAGACTGGCGGGGCGGGGCACCTCTCGTATCTATAGAAACTACCTATTTAATAAGCGATTACTCTTCGATTTCGGTCAATTTGTGGCTGTTTGCTCTGGTGGTAGCGCGATTTGTATAGCCAGCGAGACGGCTACGCAGTGTGGATTCGGGTACGTTGAATTGGCGCGCTGCATCACGTGTAGACGCGATTTGTTTGGTCTGAATAGCTTGGACAGCTAATAAAACCCTCCCCTCCTGCTCAGCGTTTTTTTGGCGATTTTGGGAGCAATTTGGTGGCATTGTAGGGGTTTAAAATAGTAGGGTTGAAATTGGGGGGTGAATTTTGGTGGGGTGCGCAGCTCGTTAGGATCTTATAATATTTATATATATAGTAAGATTTAATATATAGTCTAAGTAGCTTACGCTAGTAGATAAGTTCCTCTCTACCTAAGAGAAGTATATAAAGGAGTAGGATAATACTAAGTAAGAGGATAAGGTACTTAATCCTATTAGCGATAATAAGGAAGATCTTATAATAGAAACTTCTATAGAAGGATCTATTTAGTAGTCTAGTCTATAAGCGCTAGGGAAGAGAAGGGCTACTAATAATTAGCTTACTAAACTAGAAGATAATAAGATCCCTCTACCTACTTTTAATATCTAGAGGCGTTTATTAGAGCGTATTCTAAAGAGATTAAGATATAATATAGATTTTATATATAATTAGTAGAGATAGAGAATAATTAAGTTTTATTAATATAAGTTATCCTTATAAGTAATTTCTATAGAAATCCTTTTCTAACCCTTTATTACTAATTAGTCTAGACTATTTATAATAAAGAAAAAAAGTAGAATACTAAAAAATACTAATAGATTCTATATAAATTATAAATATTATAGGGTTTTCTATATTTGTCCTATTTATAGGACCGTAAGACCGGACCAGACCGTAGTGGTACGGTCCTTTAAAAGTTAGAACTAGGCCCTATATAGTGCGGTCCGTCTGCGGTCTAGTCCGGTCCCTTATGGTCTTTGCCGAGGTCTAATAGTAGGTAACTAATATAATAGTATTATCTATATAATCTATAATAAAGTAGTTATTATATATATATATACTTATAGCGCTCTTATAATACTTAATATACTAGTTATACTAGGTAATTTAGTAAAACTCCTTAGGAAGTAAGGGGTATATCTAGCGCTCTTAAGAGACTTCCGAACTTATAGTAAATTAGGGGCGGAGTAAAAGTAAGATAGGCTTAAATTAGAATAGAAAATTTTAAAAACTATAGAAAAACGCCTTAATAAGTAATAGAATTAGTAAAGATATATTTAAATCTATTAAAAATATATCTAGATCCCCTAAAATAATAAAGATAATAATAACTTACTATAGGGTATATAGTAGGGATAAGGGTAGGGATAGATAGAGAGAGAATAAAATAATAGTAAGATACTAACCTAAATAAACCTACTAATATAGTAGGATATACTAGAAAAACCCTTTAAAAAACTATTCTATAATTTATTCTACTATCTAAATCACCTACTATATAAATCTATCTACTCTATAAATATATTTACTAAATATTATAGATAATATTATTCGAAGAGGGGGAATAAAAAAAAAAAAACCTTAACTCTATAATAATAAGACCTAATAACTATTTAATAGCTATTTATCTATAAAGTATCGGTATATTATATTTCTTTAGTCTTAATCTAAGTATCTTTATTTACTATACCCCTAAATCTTACTACTATATCCCTTAAGTACCTATCTATAATCTATTTAAAAAATAACTAAATTACTATATACTAGATCTAATAACCCCTATTAGTTAGCTAGATCTAATTATAATTACTCTAAGGATAAATATAAGAAGAAGCTAAGATAAGAGGATAAGATTAGTTATATATACTAATCTATATATTATAATTAATCTATACTTTCTAAAACGATAAGTTAGTAAAATACTAATAGAATAATAGTAAAGAACTAATAACTTATACTAAACGATTTTAATATATAGTTATCTCTAATATTCTACTTCTTATAATAAGTAACTAGTATAGTAGTATATATCTTAATTAGATCCTATAAAGTATTATATATAGTAGCTTATATATTTACTATAGGGCCCTAAACTAATATAGTTAGACCCCTAATTAAAGCCGCTCTAGATAATACTATAGATAGATAGATAGCGCTAGGTTAAGTCTCTACTACCTAATCTAAGAGTTTAACTAAAATAATCTACTCTCTAACGATACCCCTAAGGACCTATATCGAATTAGTATCGGATTATAAAAAGAAGATTACTTATATATATTATAATATACCTTTACCTTAGTATTATAGAGGTTATAGTTCTTCGACGCTTAGTATAAAAAAGAATAAGAATAAGAGATATCCGGAAATACTAGGGGTACTACTATTATAGATTATATCCCTATAGCTTTTATAATATATTTATAATAAGCTATCTTCCGATAAGTAATAGTATAATAGAATAGTATCGAAAAGATTATAAATAGATATCGAGGCGTCAGAATATTAATAAAACACTAGGTTCTAGGAAAGATAAATAGGATCTTAAGAGAAGGATACTCTTCTTAACCCTCTACTTTTTTTTTATAGTAAATTATAATAATACTAAGATATATCTAAATTTAGTAACCTCTATTTCCTTTAATAACCCTATTAGTGGCTATAGATAGCTACTCTTAAAGAGAGGGATAAATTATAAAGGGATTCCTTTGTCTAATATTATATTATAAGGGCTAAGCGAACTGATAGCGGTTTATTATCGGAGCGGGGTAGAAAACCTAGTAAGTCGGCCTCCCCCTTTCCTAATTCTTTAAGAATTAGTCTTATTCTAAGATAGACTATTCTACTAATTATATCCTCCTCTCCTTATAATCTCCCTTACCTAATCAATAGGTATTCTACCCTATCTAGTAGTCTACTCTTACAACTTATATATTATGACCTCTCTAGGAAGACCCTACTCCTCAAACACCAGAAGGAGTAATAGGAACCTATTAAGTATACCGCCTTAGGAATAAAAGGGCTAGTAGGACTAGGATAACTAATAGGGCTAGAATAGCTAGCCAGACTAAAGGGACTAGCAGGACCTAGGTAATAAAAAGGACTAAGAAGACTAGCTAGACTAAAGAGGCTAGTAAGACTAGTATAACTAATAGGATAGTCTAGTTATATAGTAATATAAGAAATAGCCGCCTATTTACTATTATAAAGTATACTATCTATAAGTACTAGATAATACTTATTATATAATAACTTATTAGCGATAAGCTAAGACTTATTAGTAATAAGAGAAACTTAGTAACGTAACCCATAAGCGAGTCGGATATGTAAGCGAGCCGGATACCCCACTAGAATCATCAATTTTAAACTAATTTTATTCAACCAAAACGCTATCTAAATACAAAAAAAAACTATCCAGTGCGTTTTTTACACTGTGTCCGCTTATGCCCTAATTCAAAGTAGTCAGTGTATTGTGGGGGTGCGCGATGAGGTAATGATTGCGTCGTTTCTGGCTGCTCCGCTAGCTGCTCCGCTGGCTGTTTTTGCTACTTTCTTTTATCTAATACTAGCTGGTTTGCGTCGCTAGCTATAAAACTATCTCTATATAGTAGCTACTACGTAGATTTAGTGTATTTTATGGTCTGCTTTGTATTGGTATTATATAATAGCTTATTTTGGTGCGCTAGAAATATAGCGTTATATATAGCCATCTTGTACCCCTTTATAATTTGGTCTAGTATGCGCTATGTAGGGCTAGTAGGGCTTGCGGAGCGTCGCTATAGTAACGCTTTTATAGATGATGTTTGTTTACCTAGTTGTTTAGGGTTTTATAGGGTTTTTATCGAAAAATCGCTGTCGCTACTAAGTGGGGGGGTCGGTGTTTTAAGATAGATATTTAGGGTATCGATTATCTGATTAGGATCTAATAGTACTAAACTAGTAGCTACGAAGCTATTTTGTATAGTATCCGGTTTATAGTAAGTAGCGTATATAGTAGGGAATTTAGCTAAGAAATCTAGCTTAGCGATATAGTTGACCCTAGCTTGTATATATCTCTCTACTAATTTACTATACTTATATTTCAAAATACTAAAATACCCTATATTGAGTAGTTATAGTAGATAAGATAAATACGTTAGTATATAAAAAGGTATAATATTATTTTATACGTAGATTTAGTCGAATTTAGGGGTAAGATAGCTACTATAGCCATCTAGTATTCAAAGCTAATATCGCCCTAGTAACTAGGGCGTAGTAGCTAGGATAGACTATCGAAGTAGCTAATTTAACCTAATTTTATCACTAGTCTAGCTATTTTAGCTTATATCGATACCCTAGCTAGTAGGGAGATTATTAAGCTAGCTAGCTTAGTAGCGCTTAGCTTTAAAGATAAAGTATAGTAGGGATATATATCTAGACGCACTAATATATTTAATACTAGTAATCTACTTATAGTTACTAGGTTATAGTAGCTTAGTATATCTATAATAGTTAGTGTAAGTGACTACTTTAGTTGCTACGATCATCCCTATAGTAAACCTAGTTTTATCGAAGTTATATATATCGTTAGTAATAATACTATACTTTGTAATTATATCGGAAACTAGGGTAAACTACTACCGAATCTAGTTTATATCTTCGTTTTATATATATTAGTAATTATAGTAGTAAGAGAGATATATTTTTAGCTCTAGTATACGCTAGATAAGATTATATACCTATTTCGATCCGATAGTTAGTAGGGGGGTTTTACCCTACTCTATAAATAGTAAATTAGCTATATCTTATATATAAGATTAATAGGGGGGCGCCCTTTATATATCTATAGAAACTACTTATTTAATAAGTAATTGCTCTTTAATTTAGGTTAATTTATAGTTATTTGCCTTAGTTTTAGCCCGATTTTAATAGTTAGTAAGATAGTCGGATAGGGTAGAAGATAGTATATTAAAATAGTATGCTACGTTATAAATAGAGGTAATTTACTTAGTATAAATAGCTTCGATAGTTAATAAGAGGCATCCCTCTTACTTACTAGATTTCTAGTGTGATTAGGAGCGATTTAGTGGTATTATAGGTGTTTAAAATAGTAGGGTTGAAATTAGGGGGTGAATTTTAGTAGGGTATCTAGTTCGCTTATATATCCGACTTACTTATAGGTTATATTAACGTAACCCGTAAGCGAGCTGGACACCCCACCAATGTCTATAGTTTTAAACCAATTTTATTTAACCAAAACGCTATTTAAATACAAAAAAAGCTATTCAGTGCGTTTTTTACACTGTGTCCGCTTATGCCCCACTTCAAAACAGTTAGTGCATCGCGGGGGCGCCCGATGAGGTAGTGATTGCGTCGTTTCTGGCTGCTCCGCTGGCTGCTCCGCTGGCTGTTTTTTCTGCTTTTTTTCATCCGATACTAGCTGGTTTGCGTCGCCAGCTATAAAACCATCTCTATATAGCAGTTGCTGCGCAGATTTGGCGCGTTTTATAGTCTGCTTTGCGTTGGCATTACGCAATAGCTCATTTTGGTGCGCCAGAAATGCAGCGTTATGCATAGCCATCTCGCACCCCTTCACAATTTGGTCTAGCGCGCGCTGTGTAGGGCTAGTAGGGCTTGCTGAGCGTCGCCGGAGTAACGCTTTTATAGATGATGCTTGTTTACCTAGTTGTCTAGGGTTTTGGGGGGTTTTCATCGAAAAATCGCTGTCGCTGCTGAGAGGGGGCGTCGGTGTTTTGAGATGGATATTTAGGGTATCGATTACCCGATTCGGATCCAATGGTACTAAACCAGTAGCTGCGAAGCTATTTTTAATCGTCTCCGATTTATAGCAAGCAGCGTGCGCAGTAGGGAATTCAGCTAGGAAATCTAGCTTGGTAATATGGTTGACCCCGGTACGCATATATCCCTCTACCAATTTGCTATACTCGCGTTTCAAAACACTAAAACACCCCACATCTAGTGGTTGTAGTAGATGAGATGAATGCGCTGGCATACAAAGAGGTATAATATCGTTTTGTGCGCAGATTTGGTCGAATTTAGGGGTAAGATGGCTACTATGGCCATCTAGCACTAGTAAGCGATATCGACCACATAATCGCGACGTAGTAGCTGGGATAAACCGTCGAAGTAGCCAATTTAACCCAATTTCATCGCTCGTCCAGCCATTTTGGCTTATATCGATACCCCAGCCAGTAGGGAGATCATCGAGCCAGCCAGCTTGGTAGCGCTTAGCTTTAAAGATGAGGTATGGCGGGGATATATATCCAGACGCGCCGATACATTCAATGCTAGTAACCCACTCGCGGTTACCGGGCTGAAGTAGCTTAGCGCGTCCATAATAGTCAGCGCGAGTGACTACTCTGGTAGCTGCTATCATCCCCATAGCAAACCCAGTTTCATCGAAGTTATATATATCGTCGGTAACGATGCCATACTTCGCAATTGTGTCGGAAACTAGGGTAAACCACTGCCGAATTTGGTTTATATCTTCGTTTTGCGCACGTTGGTAATCATAGCGACGTGAGAGACGTGTTTTTATCTCCGGTGTGCGCTGGATAAGATTATATACCCATTTTTGGCCGACGGTTTGGGGGGGTCTTCGCCCCGCTCTGCGAGTAGCAAATTGGCCATATCTCGCACATGAGACTGCCGGGGCGGGGCACCTCTCGTATCCATAGAAACCACCCATTTAACAAGCGATTGCTCTTCGATTTGGGTCAATTTATGGCTATTCGCCCTTATAGCAGCGCGATTAGTGACACCGGTAAGACGGGAAGCAAGTGTTGAATGTGGGATATTAAACTGGCGCGCTGCCTCGCGAATTGAAGGGATTCGCTTAGTCTGAATAGCTTCTATAGCTAATAAGACCCTCCCCTCCTGCTCAGCGTTTTTTTGGCGATTTTGGGAGCGATTTGGTGGCATTGTAGGGGTTTGAAATGATGGGGTTGAGATCGGGGAGTGGTTTTTGGTGGGGTGTCCAGCTCGCTTACATGTCCAGCTCGCTTACGGGTTACGTTAGCGATAAGATAGGACTTATTAGTAATAAGAAAGACTAAAATATATAAAAATAGCCTTTACTATATATATTTAGTCTTTTATAATTAATCCTATATTATTACTTAGAACTATCTTTAGTATTTTATAGTTCGAATATAATAATAAACCTCTAATAGTCTTAGGAGCTTACTTTATAATCCTTAATCTCTAAGTAACTAACTTAACTAGCGCTCTAATTAGTATATCTTATAAGTACCCTAGAAACCTAAGTCTATAGTAGGCCTAGTAGATATTAGTATAGTTATAGATATACTTAAGGCTTATAGTATCCTAAGAGAAGTATTATCTTTATAGATATTACTTATTATAATCGGTTAGTAGTTTATAACGTAACCCGTAAGCGAGCTGGACATGTAAGCGAGCTGGACACCCCACCAAAATCATCAATTTTAATCTAATTTTATTCAACCAAAACGCTATTTAAATTTAAAAAAAGCTATCCAGTGTGTTTTTTATACTGTGTCCGCTTATGCCCCACTTTAAAATAGTTAGTGTATTATAGGGGCGCCCGATGAGGTAGTGATTGTGTCGTTTCTGGCTGCTCCGCTGGCGGCTCCGCTAGCTGTTTTTGCTGCTTTTTTTTATCCGATACTAGCTGGTTTGGCTCGCTAGCTATAAAACCATCTCTATATAGTAGTTGCTATACAGATTTAGCGCGTTTTATTGTCTACTTTACATTAGTATTATATAATAGCTTATTTTGGTGCGCTAGAAATGCAGCATTATATATAGCCATCTCGCACCCCTTCACAATTTGGTCTAGCGCACGTTATGTAGGGCTAGTAGGGCTTGCGGAGCGTCGCTGTAGTAATGCTTTTATAGATGATGCTTATTTACCCAGTTGTTTAGGGTTTTGGGGGTTTTCATCGAAAAATCGCTATCGCTGCTAAGGGGGGGGGGGGGGGGGGTCGGTATTTTGAGATAGATATTTAGGGTATCGATTACCCGATTGGGATCTAATAGCACTAAACCGGTAGCTGCGAAGCTGTTTTTTAATCGTTTCTGATTTATAGTAAGTAGTATACATAGTAGGGAATTTAGCTAAGAAATCTAGCTTAGTAATATGGTTGATCCTAGTATATATATACCCCTCTACCTATTTACTATACTTACGTTTCAAAACACTAAAACACCCTATATCTAGTGGTTATAGTAGATAAGATGAATACACTAGTGTATAAAGAGGTATAATATCGTTTTGTGCGTAGATTTAATCGAATTTAGGGGTAAGATGGCTACCATAGCCATCTAGCACTAGAAAGCAATATCGACCATATAATCGTGATGTAGTAGCTGGGATGAACCGTCGAAGTAGCCAATTTACCCCTATTTTATCGCTAGTCCAGCTATTCTAGCTAATATCGATACCCTAGCCAGCGGGGGAGATCATCTAGCCAGCTAGAGATATAGTGCTTAGTTTTGAAGATGATATATAGCGGAGATATATATCTAGACGCGCCGATATATTCGATACTAATAACCCACTCACAATTACTAGGTTATAGTAGCTTAGCGCGTCTATAATAGTCAGCGCAAGTGACTACTCTGGTAGCTACTATTATCCCCATAGCAAACCCCATCTCATCGAAGTTATATATATCGTCGGTAACGATACTATACTTCGTAATTATGTCCGAAACAATGGTAAACCACTGCCGAATCTAGGTTATATCTTTATTTTGGGCACGTTGGTAGTCATAGCGACGCAAGAGACGTATTTTTAGCTCTGGCGAGCGCTGGATAAAATTGTATACCCATTTTGATCCGACAGTTTAGGGGGGGGGGGTTTCGCCCCGCTTTGTGAGTAGCAAATTGGCCATATCTCGCATATAAGACTAACGGGGGGTGCCCCTCTCGTATCCATAGAAACCACCCATTTCACTAGCGATTGCTCTTCGATTTGGGTCAATTTATGGTTGTTTGCCCTAGTAGCGGCGCGATTTATATAGCCGGTGAGACAGTAGCGTAGTGTAGATTCAGGCACGTTAAATTAGCGCGCTGCATCATATATAGAGATGATTTGTTTGGTCTGAATAGCTTAGATAGCTAATAAGACCCTCCCCTCCTACTCAGGGGTTTTTTGGCGATTTTGGGAGCGATTTGGTGGCATTATAGGGGTTTAAAATGGTAGGGTTGAAATTGGGGGGTGAATTTTGGTGGGGTGCGCAACTCGCTTACATGCGCAACTCGCTTATGGGTTACGTTATAAAGCTAAGGAGATTGCTTATATTAAAAAGGAGTATACTATAGCCCTAGCTACTAAGTAGAGTTATTCTATTTCTAAAAAGAGTATTACTAATTATAGTATATCTTTAGGTTCTTATACTATATTATTATTAGTTAGAGAGGGTAATTAAACTTTTACTACTATATTAGAGGGTTTTACTCTAATATAGATAATTATAATAGCTAATCTATTATCTACTACTTTCTAAAAAAGTATCAACTTTAATACTTCTTTTACTTCTATTCTTCTAAAGTCCTCTTTATCTTATAGTAATACTATTAAACTAGCTAATAGTAGCTCCTTAAGTAGATAATAGGTTCCTATATATTTTCTAAGATAAGGTACTCTTTCTATTTAATTAGGAGTTACTACTTATAATAGGCT
Source organism: Penicillium capsulatum (assembly GCA_028828875.1). Classification (NCBI taxonomy): domain Eukaryota; kingdom Fungi; phylum Ascomycota; class Eurotiomycetes; order Eurotiales; family Aspergillaceae; genus Penicillium; species Penicillium capsulatum. The sequence continues at coordinate 3,435,747 of JAQJZR010000009.1, read as the reverse complement.
CGGCCCGATCCCAATACGCGGCTTTGCCGCTCTTGTTTTTCTGCCGCTTCGCTTCTCCGCCTTCGGCGTCCCCTTATTAGTCCCTATCTTAGCTAGTCTCTCCTTCTTTCTTTAAGCTTATTCTAGATAGCATGTCGGTCTAGTTCAATTGATTGCCTTTGGACTTAAGCCCTTTATACTACTAACTATTAGACTATTTATTATTTAGGATAGTTTTAACTTTATATTTATCCTCTATTTCTTCTTTAAGTTCTATATTAGTAGCGATTTCGGTATTCTTTAGTATAGATTTAAGTAATAAGATATAAAATATTAGGTAGATTCTTTTTATATTTTCTAGTAGCTTTAGTTAGTAGTTAACTAGTCCTATTCTTTCTTCGATTATAAAAGATCCTAATTTTAAGTAGTTAAGTTTTATACCTAGTTATTTAGTTTTAATATTTTATTATAGAAGATAGACTTTATCCTTTTTTTTTAGATTAGGGCTAACTTAGTAGCGCTAATTATAGTATATCTTTATATATAGATTTAGAAATTTAATATCTTAAGCTATTTTTATATATAGCTATCTAATTCCTATAGTTAGTAATCTTACTAATTCTACTATAGTTTTTTTATTTTTTAGTTCTCCTATTAACTTTAGATAGTATCTATAGTTAATAAAAAATAGTATTTCCTTAGTAGTTAAGTATATTATATTATTATATATAAATTATATAACTAGTAGTAATCCTATTTAATTATTCTATTAGTAGTTTATATAGTATCTTAGGTACTATTCGATTATCTAATTAACTTATATAGTTTATCTATTAGTTTATAGGTAGTAAACTATTAAAAGACTATAGTAGATCCTAATTTAATCTATAAAGGATTACTATATTATTACGAACTACTAACCGGTCATAGTGAGTAATATCCGTAAAGGTAATACTTCTCTTAGAATACTGCGAGCCTTAAGTATGTCCGCAACCGTACCAATGCCTCGGAGGTCTTTTATCAGCTTAGGTCTCTAGGGTGCTTATAAGGTGTGCCAATTAGAGCGCCGGTCAAGTCAGTCACTTAGAGATCGAGGATCACTAAATAAGCTCCTAGGACCGTTAGAGGTTTGTCGCTATATTCGAACTATGAGATACAAAAGGTAGTTCTAAGTAATAATATAGTAATTGATCACAAAGAACTAGATATATATAGTAAGGGCTTATTCTTATATACCTAGTCCCTCTTATTATATAATAAGTCCGGGACTTATCGCTTAATATCTTCTGAGCTCATCGCCTAATAAGTCGTTATATAATAGGTACCGTTCGGTAGTTATAGGTAGTATTAGACTGCGGCATAACCGCAAATGCGGTTACCACTTTACTAACCACAACCGCAAAATTGCAGTCTTGGTTATTACTTTACTAACCATAACCGCAACCGTAAGTTTACGGTTAACTGTAGTATATACTGCGGTTATCTTGTTACTAACCGTACTAGTATAAACCTCGCTAGTTTATCCTATTATAGACTCTTATATAATATTTATATCGCTGATTTATTCTTGTTTTTTAGTTTAAATATATATCTATTCCGGTTATAATAGTACTATTCTATGATTTTCTCTATTCCTATATAAAATAATAAGAAATATTAATATATCTTAGTAAATATAGTATAATAAATATTATCTATTAATAAAATTCAGAGATTAGATATATAGGTTTCCTATAACTTTAATATTATTAGTTAGTCTATAGTATTATTATAGAAATATATATTTAGTACTAAAGAGAGTTAGTATATACTTTTTATAAAGTATACTAAAGCTACTAGAATCTACTAATAATAGTCTAAACTTATTAAAAATAGTATTAGAAGATAGTAAGAAATTTATTTTATTTATTCTTAATTTTTAGTTTTTATACTACTATAGAAAAATAGAGGGAAATTTAAATTTTTCTTTTTTTTAATTCGAGGGACTTTATGATTTTTCTCTCGATTATTATAATTATCTATAGTTATATAGCGGTTATCTATAGTTAACTATAAGATAACTATAGATAACTATACTAGTAGTCCTTAGATAGCTAATTAGTATATAGAATAGTAGGTATCTATCTATAATTATTTTTTCTCTATATCAAAGTTATAGTTATAACTTATTTATTTGTGCCCCCTAAGATCGTATATAAAAACTTTTTAGTAAGTCCTTTTTTACTATTCTCCTAAGGATTTTTGGTTTACCTAAGTTTATATTAGAATCTACTTAGGATATCTTAATCCTAAGTATTATTCTTTTTAGATTAATTCCCTAAACCTAACTTCCTTTAATTAGATGATTTTCCCTACCTAGTAAGCTAGTAAACTATGATTTCGATATCTAACTTAGATCTTACTCGCCTTCTATACTACTTTTTTGCCCTAGATTTGCTTAAGTATATTAGACTAAAGCTCCGAAAGTTTTAGGTTATCTATTATAGTAATATAGAGATAGAGGATTCTTAGTAAAGCTTTATAAAATAGTGGTTTAATATAAGCTTTAGATTAAAGAAAGAGGTAGTAGATAAAATCTATTAGGATAGAAAGAAAAAGTCTAAGCTTTAGGAGAGCTTTAAATAGGTTATATATAAGAAGACTAATAAGCCTAAGGTTATATATAAACGCTATTATATAGTTCTTATCTATCTAAATCTTTAGTATAGAGGGACTTTACTCTTAAATATATATCTAAAAGGGGGTGCCTATTATATAGATCTAATAACGTAACCCGTAAGCGAGCGGGTCATGTAAGCGAACGGGTCACCCCACCAAAAATCACTCTCCGATCTCAACCCTACCATCTTTATCTACCCACTATGCCACCAAATCGCTCCTAAAATCGCCAAAAAAACGCTGAGCAGGAGGGGAGGGTTTTATTAGCTATCCAAGCTATTCAGACAAATCCAAGCAGCTCAGTCCGCGAAACTGCACGCTAATTCGAAGTATCGCTTACTACTCTGTAACGTCGGCTTACCGGTATCACTAATTGCGCTAGGATAAGGGCAAATAACCATAAATTGACCTAAACCGAAGAGCAATCGCTTATTAAATAGGTGGTTTCTATGGATACGAGAGGGGCGCCCCCCATCAGTCTTATGTGCGAGATATGGCTAATTTGCTGCTTGTAGAGCGGGGTGAAACCCCCCCTAAACCGTCGGATCAAAATAGGTATATAATCTTATCTAGCGTACACTAGAGATAAAAACACGTCTCTTACGTCGCTATGATTACCAACGTGCGCAAAACGAAGATATAAACCAGATTCGGTAGTGGTTTACCCTAGTTTCCGACACAATTGCGAAGTATAGTATCGTTACCGACGATATATATAACTTCGATGAGATAGGGTTTGCTATAGGGATAATAGTAGCAACTAGAGTAGTCACTCACTCTGACTATTATAGATGCGCTAAGCTACTACAACCCGGTAACTGCGAGTAGGTTACTAGCATTGAATATATCGGCGCGTCTAGATATATATCCCCGCTATACCTTATCTTCAAAGCTAAGCGCTATATCTCTGGCTGGCTAGATGATCTCCCTACTGGCTGGGGTATCGATATAAGCTAAAATGGCTAGACTACCGATGAAATTAGGGTAAATTAGCTACTTCGACGGTTTATCCTAGCTACTACGTCGCGATTATATAGTCGATATCGCTTACTAGTGCTAGATGGCTATAGTAGCTATCTTACCCCTAAATTCGACCAAATCTACGCACAAAACGATATTATACCTCTTTATATACCAGCGTATTCATCTTATCTACTATAACCACTAGATATAGGGTGTTTTAGTGTTTTAAAACGCAAGTATAGCAAATTAGTAGAGGGATATATATATACCGGGGTCAACCATATTACTAAGCTAGATTTCCTAGCTGAATTCCCTACTACGTATACTGCTTACTATAAATCGGAGACGATTAAAAATAGCTTTATAGCTACCGGTTTAGTACTATTAGATCTAAATTAGGTAATCGATACCCTAAATATTTATCTTAAAACACTAACCCCCCCCTTAGTAGCGATAGCGATTTTTCGATGAAAACCCCCTAAAACCCCAAATAACTAGGTAAACAAGCATCATCTATAAAAGCGTTACTACAGCGACGCTCCGTAAGCCCTACTAGCCCTATATAGCGCGTACTAGACTAAATTGTGAAGGGGTGCGAGATGGCTATGTATAACGCTATATTTCTGGCGTACCAAAATAAGCTATTGCGTAATACTAACGTAAAGCAGACTATAAAACGCACTAAATCTGCGTAGCAACTGCTATATAGAGATGGTTTTATAGCTGGCGACGCAAACCAGCTAGTGGTAGATGAAAAAAAGCAGCAAAAACAGCTAGCGGAGTAGCCAGCGGAGCAGCCAGAAACGACATAATCATTACCTCATCGGGCGCCCCCGCGATATACCGATTATTTCGAAGTAGGGCATAAGCGAACATAGTGTAAAAAACGCACTTGATAGCTTTTTTTGTATTTAAATGGTTTTTTGGGTGAATAAAATTGGATTAAAATTGATGATTTTGGTAGGGTGACCCATTCGCTTATATGACCCGCTCGCTTACGGGTTACGTTAAAGCGAGGGATTGATTAGATAATATAGAGCTTAGTAACGTAACCTGTAAGCGAGCTGTGTATGTAAGCGAGCCGTGCACCCTACCAAAATCATCGATTTTAATCTAGTTTTATTCAACCAAAACGCTATTTAAATACAAAAAAAGCTATTGAGTACGTTTTTTACACTGTGTCTACTTATGCCCTATTTCGAAATAATCGGTATATTGCGGGGGTGCCCGATAAGGTAGTGATAGCGTCGTTTCTGGCTACTCCGCTGGCTGCTCCGCTAGCTGTTTTTGCTGCTTTTTTTCATCTAATACTAGCTGATTTGCGTCGCTAGCTATAAAACCATCTCTATATAGTAGTTGCTATATAGATTTAGCGCGTTTTATAGTCTACTTTGCGTTGGTATTATGTAATAGCTTATTTTGGTGCACTAGAAATATAGCGTTATATATAGCCATCTCGCAACCCTTTACAATTTAGTCTAATATACGCTAGGTAGGGCTAGTAGGGCTTGCTAAGCGTCGCCGAAGCAACGCTTTTACCGACGATATTTGTTTACCTAGTTGTTTAGGGTTTTGGGGGGTTTTTATCGAAAAATCGCTATCGCTACTGAGGGGGGGCGTCGGTGTTTTGAGATAGATATTTAGGGTATCGATTACCTAATTCGGATCTAATAGTACTAAACCAGTAGCTACGAAGCTATTTTTAATTATCTCCGATTTATAGTAAGCAGCGTATATAGTAGGGAATTTAGCTAAGAAATCTAGCTTAGTAATATAGTTGACCCCGGTATATATATACCCCTCTACTAATTTACTATACTTATATTTTAAAACACTAAAACACCCTATATCTAGTGGTTATAGTAGATAAGATGAATACGCTGGTATATAAAGAGGTATAATATCGTTTTGTATATAGATTTAATCGAATTTGGGGGTAAGATAGCTACTATAGCTATCTAGAACTAGTAAGCGATATCGACTATATAATTGCGATATAGTAGCTAGAATAAACCGTCGAAGTAGCCAATTTACCCTAATTTTATCGGTAGTCTAGCCATTTTAGCTTATATTGATACCCTAGCTAGTAGGGAGATCATCTAGCCAGCTAGAGATATAGCGCTTAGCTTTGAAAATAAGGTATAGCGGGGATATATATCCAGATACGCCGATATATTTAATGCTAGTAACCTACTCATAGTTACTAGGTTGTAGTAGCTTAGCGCGTCTATAATAGTTAGAGCGAGTGACTACTCTAGTTGCTGCTATCATCCCTATAGCAAACCCTGTCTCATCGAAGTTATATATATCGTCGGTAACGATGCTATACTTCGCAATTGTGTCGGAAACTAGGGTAAACCACTACCGAATCTGGTTTATATCTTCGTTTTGCGCACGTTGATAATTATAGCGACATAAGAGATGTGTTTTTAGCTCTAGTATACGCTAGATAAGATTATATACCTATTTTGATCCGACGGTTTGGGGAGGGGTTTCACCCCGCTCTGTGAGTAGCAAATTGGCCATATCTCGCATATGAGACTGGCGGGGTAGGGCACCCCTCGTATCTATAGAAACCACCTATTTAATAAGCGATTGCTCTTCGATTTCGGTTAATTTATGGTTATTTACCCTGGTAGTAGCGCGATTTGTATAGCCAGCGAGACGGTCACGTAGTATAGAGTAGGGCATATTAAATTAGCGCGCTGTATCACGTTAAGACGTGATTTGTTTGGTATGAATAGCTTAGATAGCTAATAAAACCCTCCCCTCCTACTTAGGGTTTTTTTGGCGATTTTGGGAGCGATTTGGTGGCATTGTAGAGGTTTGAAATGATAGGGTTGAGATCGGGGAGTGGTTTTTGGTGGGGTGCACAGCTCGCTTATATGTATGGCTCGCTTATAGGTTACGTTAGTTAATCTATAGGTCCGATTATTAATACTATTTAGCTATAATCCTTAAACTAAAGGGTATTTAGCTAGGATCTTCTCCTAAAGAAGCTTCTTACTTTTATTATAGTCGCCTAACTCCTATTTCGTATCCTTAAATACCCTAAGTTTAAGGATCTAGTAGATATTATTTAGCTTACCTAATCTAAGATCAATCTACCTTCTATAAGGATTACCTAGCGCTATCTAGATATAACTATCTAGGAATAATAGAAAAAGGTCCTAGAAAGGCTTCTAGATAAAAGCTAACTCTTAATTGCCTTAGACTATTAGATATTACCCTTTAGCTAGGTATTTATAGCTATTACTAGCTACTTTCTTAACTAAGACTAAGAATACTATAAGGTTCTTCTTAGATTTAAGTCTCTCTATAGATTATATACTAAGAGTAACTTAAGTATAACTATCTTTTAGATCCTCTAAGAGTATAGTATTACCGACTAGGTATTATTAATTATAACTAATAATATAATAAATAATAATACTATAATAATAAATATTTATAATATAATTTAGTCCTAGGGTCTAAGTAATACTTCTCTTTTCCGGATTCTATATATTATTTATATTATTTAGCTTAGTCTAAACTAGCTACTTAGAAAAATAAAAGTAAATCCGGTTAATAATAAAATAGAGATAGAGTAGTCTAACGAATATACTTATTTATTTTATTCGAGGCGCCTAATAAAAAAGATTATAGATATCTTAAATAAGATTCGATCTTTTCTTCTTTCTTTTTTCTTTAACTCTACTAATCTTCTCTAAAGGTTTAAGATCTTATTATCTTTATTAATATAAGTCTATAGTAGCGGGAGGCTTTTCTAAGTCTTTAAACCGAAGCGCCTAGGGTTACTCCTATCTAGGATATTTATATATACTAAAATTCTATCTTCTTAATACTATATTATACTAAATAACTATAGCTAGTTTTTAATCTATATTATATAATATATTAATATCTTTAGTTTAAGCTTAAAAAAAAAGAATAGTATTAGATTAACTATCTTCTTTTAATTACTAAGCCTTTTTTTAAGTTTATAACTACTTTATTAAAGACTAAAAATATTACTATTTATTAAATCTTTAGTATTTATAATAAGCTTTTTAGGTATTTTAAAGCCTCCTAAAAATAGCTTAGATATAAAAAGGTCCCTTAGAAAAAGAGAATACTTATAGTACTTATTATAATATATAATAAACTCTCTAAATACTATATAGCTATAGATATAAAGAGATATAGTAATATCTATATAATAGCTACTATCTTAGCCCTATTAAAAAAACTTCGATTCTTTACTACTAAGGATTAGTAAGATTATAATTATATTATATAGTACTAAAAATACTTAGAAAAAGAGTTTAAGTAGTATAAGTAGCAATTTAATAAGAGAAAAACACCTACTATAGTCTAAGTATCTACTAGTCCTATTAAGATCTATAACTTAATTAAGATACTAATAGACTTATAGAATACTCTATAGCCTAAAGAGGATCTAGGGGATAATAAACTTATATAATATCTAGCTAAAGATCTATATCTCTAATTATTCTAACTCTTTAATAGCTTTCTTTTAAATCCTAATACTAATTTTATATATAGGGCTTAATTATACTTACCTAAGGGTCTTTTAGAAGAAGTATTAATATAAGTTTCTAGTACTTATAAGCCTTATCTATAATATCCTTACTATTCTTATTAGTAGTATTAGTATTAAGTATCTTTTTAACTATACCTATAATATCTACTACTACTATTAGGGATAGCTAAAGCTAAAAATAATTAGAGAGTTAATACTCTAGATATATTTATTAAAGTTCGAGCTTAAATAGACTAAGCTAGACTTTATAAAAGAGTATCTCTCTATTAGAGAAGATACTTTAATTAATTAGAAAAGAAGCTTTATCTAACCGATAACTAATCTTAAATAGTTTAAACTAATTAGTAATAATAAAGAAGATAATAAAGAGGATAGTAATAAGCTATCTCCTATATATCCTTTAGCCTAAAGTATATAAGTAAGGCAAAAGCGGCCTCGAAGTAGTATATCTAAGTCTCTAGATAATAAACCTTAATGTTACGAACTGCTAACTGGTCACAGCGAGTAACGTCCGTAAAGGTAATACTTCTCTTGGAATACTGCGAGCCTTAAGTGTGTCCGTAACCGTACCAATGCCTCGAAGGCCTTCTATGGACTCGGGTCTCTAGGGTGCTTGTAAGGTGTGCCAATTAGAGCGCCGGTCAAGTTAGTCACTTAGAGATCGAAGATTACTAAGTAAGCTCCTAAGACCGTTGGAGGTTTGTCGCTATGCTCGAACTGTGAAGTACTAAAGGTGGTTCTAAGTAACAATGTAGAGATTAATCACGAAGAACTAAATATATATGGTAAAGGCCGTCCCTTATATATCTAGTCCCTCTTATCGTCGATAAGTCTCGCCTTATCGCTGCTGAGTCCCGCTTATCGTTAGTGAGTCCCGCTTATCGTTGGTGAGTCCTGGCTTATCGCTGATAAGTTGTTACGTACTACGTACTATTTGGTGGTTATAGGTAGTATACTTTATGATAGTGAAAAGGCGGCCGTTTCCTATGTTACCATATGACTAGGCTAGTCTCTCTGGCCCTGCTAGTCTCGCTAGTCCTCTTTGGTCTGGCTAGCCTTTTCCGTCCCGCTAGTCGCCCTGGTTCTGCCGATCCCTCTGGTCCGGCTAGTTGTTTTAAGTCCCACTAGCTATCTTAGTCTAGCTAGCTTCCTTGTTTGTTAGGCGGTGTGTTTGATAGGTTACTGTTGCTTCTGCTAGTGTTTGAGGAGTAGGGTCCTTCTAGAGAGGTTATAATATTACCCCCTCCTTTCTTAGGTTTTTGTCCTCGGAAATATAAATAGTGCGCTTCCCTCGGTAGGTGCTCTTTTTCTGTTGTTATATTTTAAGTCTTTTCTGATTATATCGTTAAAGTCGTCGATTTATAAGAACCAACTTAGTATTTGTATCGAGGAGGAAGGTTATCGATTGGTGGTTCCCTACGACTGTTATATTCGACTTAAATAAGTATATATTCGTTCTGATTATTCTAATCGCTACGCCGACTATGTTAAAGGTGGTAGTGGTATAAAGTATATAATATCTTATCCTACATATACCGATGCTAAGTAGTAGCGCTTAGTGAAACTTTAAGAGGAGATTACGGAGGAGCGTTATACTACTTTTGCGAAAGTAATACGCCTTAAACATTAGGAGGTATTACTTCGTTCTTGTACTAGTAATTTTATTATATACAATTATAAGGAGATTACTAAGTTGGAGGATCTCGAGCGTTATAAAGCTAAGGAGATCGCTTATATTAAAAAGGAGTATACTATAGCCCTAGCTACTAAATAGAATCGTTCTGTTTCTGAAAAGAGTATTACTAATTATAGTATATCTTTAGGTTCTTATACTATATTATTGTTGGTTAGAGAGGGTAATTAAACTCTCGCTACTATATTAGAGGGTCCTACTCTAATATAGATAATTACGATAGCTAATCTATCGTCCGCTACTTTCTAGGAAGATATTAATTTCGACGCTTCCTTTACTTCTGTCCTTCCGGAGTCCTCTTCGCTTTATAGTAATACTATTGAACTAGCTAGTGGTAGCCCCTTAAGTAGGTAATAGGTTCCTATATATTTTCTAAGGTAGGATACCCTTTCTACTTAATTAGGAGTTATTATTGACTATTAGACTATTTATTATCTAGGATAGTTTCAACTTTGTATTTATCCTCTATTTCTTTCTTAAGTTCTATATTAGTAGCGATTTCGGCGTTTTTTAGTATAGATTTAAGTAATAAGATATAAAATATTAGGTAGATTCTTTTTATACTTTCTAGTAGCTTAAGTCGGTAGTTAACTAGTCCTATTTTTTCTTTAATTATAAAAGGTCCTAATTTTAGGTAGTTGAGTTTTATACTTAGTCGCTTAGTCTTAATATTTCGTCGTAGGAGGTAGACTTTCTCCTTTTTTTTAGGTTAGGGCTAACTTAGTAGCGCTAATTATAGTATATCTTTATATATAGGTTTAGAAATTCGATATCTTAAGCTATTTATATATATAACTATCTAATCCCTATAGCTAATAACCTTACTAATTCTACTATAGTTTTTTTATTTTTTAGTTCTTCTATTAACTTTAGATAGTATCTATAGTTAGTAAAAAATAGTATTTTCTTAGTAGTCGAATATATTATATTATTATATACAAATTATATAACTAGTAGTAACCTAGCCTAGTTATTCTATTAGTAGTTTATATAATACCTTAGGTACTATTCGATTATCTAGTTGACTTATTCGGTCTATCCATTAGTTTATAGGTAATAGGCTATTAAAAGGCTATAGTAGATCCCAATTTAATCTACAAAGGATTACTATATATTAGATATAAATAATTTATCTTAGTTAGAGGTGATTTTGCTTAGTACTCTATAGTTTACGAAGATATATTAGAGTAAGATATTTACTATTTAGTTTATATCAATATTTTTAGTAGTTAGGATTATATAGGCGTACTTAGTAAGTCGGTTAACGATTACTATAATTATATTACTTTTATCTAATTTTAGTAGTTTTATAATAAAGTCTATCGTAATCTATTCCTATAGTCTTATTAGAGTATTTAAGAGCTATAGTTCTCTATAGAGAAGGTATTATAATAGTTTATCCTATTAATAAGTATCGTAATTCCTAATATAACCCCTTACTTTTCTATATATATTCAGGATATAGTAGTTATAAGTAATTTACTCTATCGTTTTCTCAATTCCTATATATCTATATATTAGTAGGTTATAATATCTTTTAATAACTTTATTTTATAATAATCATAGTATATAAATCAGTCTATAGATAAAGACGAAGCTATCGTCGCTTATAGTTCCGTTTTGGTCTATTTTTAAGATTTTTTATATAGATTTGTCTTTAATAGTAGCTCTTCGGACTTTGTCTATCTAGTCATTATTTTCTATTTCGCTAGTTACTATAAGTATTTATTAGTTATAGATAATATCTCTTTATTTATTAGTAGCGAGGATAGTAGGTACTACTTCTTTAGTCCTGATTTTATAGTTAGGTCTTCTACTAAGTATATCAGCGACTACGTTTTCTATTTCTTTATAGTAGATAATCTTAAAATTATATTATATAAGGGTTTCTACCTATCTAGCTTATCGTTAAGTAAGTTTCTTCATTATAGTAAAAAATATTAGGTTATAGTGGTCTATTTTTACTATAATAGTATATTTTACCTTTTCTAGATATACTCTCTAGACTTAGAATACTAATACTATAGTAAATAGCTCCTTATTATAGATATCGTAGTTAAGTTCTACTAGAATTATTTTTCTAGACTAAAACGTAATTAGTTATAGTTTCTTATTATTATCCGATTAGGTTAACTATACTTCTAGAGTATAGTCTAATATATTAGTTTTAAGGGTAATTAGTTTTTCGTAGTTAAAGATTCTAAGAATTATCCTTTTCTTATATAACTCTTTGAGTCTACAAAAGGATTCTTTAGCTTTATTATCTTAGTTAAAGGCTTCTCCTTTCCTAGTAAATCGGTAGAGTCCTATAGTATATATTAAGTAGCTAGGTATTAGTTTCCGATAGTAGTTTATAAGTCCTAAGAAGCTCTAGACGTTCTTAATATTTCTAGGTATAGGCTATTTAATAATACTTCTAACTTTCTCTTCTTCTATCCCTAGTCTATCTAGGCTAATAGTATATCCTAGGAAACTAGTTTCTTAGATATAGAATTTATATTTCTTAAGCTTTAGAGTAACCTTAGCTTCTCTAAGCTTCTATAGTATTTTCCGATTATATTTAATATATTCGGCTTCGGTCTTAGAGAATACTAAGATATTATCTAAGTAGGTAATAATAAAAATATTAAGGTATTCTTCTAATACTATAAAGATAAATCATTAGAAAGATACTAGTATATTAGTAAGACCGAAAAATATAACTATATACTTAAAGTATCTGAATTTAGTCCTAAATACTATTTTCTATTTATAGTCTTCTTTAATTCTAAGCTAGTTATATACTTCTATAATATTATATTTTGTAAAGTATTTTACTCCCTAGATCTGATCCTAAATCTTATAAATTAAAAGTAGTAGATAGCGATCTTTAATAGTGACTAAATTTAATTATCGGTAGTCTATATAAAATCGAAGGCTTCTATCCTTTTTTAGAACGAATAGGATAGGATATCTAGCTAGTAAAGTAGATTTTCGAATATATCCCTTCTTTAAGTTTATATTAATATATTCCTTTAATATCTCAGATTCTTTCTATAAGAGTTAGTAAATAGGTTAGAAGGTCGGTTCCTTATCTTCTTATAGGTTAATCTTATGGTTATATAGGCTATACTTCGGTAGCGTATCCTCTTCTAGTAGTATAAATATATCCTAGAACTCCTAATATTCCTTAGGGATTTATATCTCTTCTTTAGTTATATAGAGTTTTACTAGTTTATATTTAATTATAATATATTCTCTTAATTTATTATCTATTATATCTAATTATTACTTTATATTAGTAACTATACTAGCTTCTGGTTCTTTATACTATACCCTACTTCTAGGCCAAATACTCCTCTTAGGTTCTTCCTTATAAGGGCTTCGATAACTACCTATCTCCCTATGACTAGGTATCTATTTAAGCTTTCTTCCTTCAGTCTAGGTTTTACTAGTCTATCGGTATTCGTATTAGTTAAAGATAATAAGTCCTCTTTACTAGTCAATAGTAGGATTATACTTTCTTAACTATAGTACTCCTAGTATAATATTATATTATCCTAAGTTAGTGATATTAAAGTTGACTATTTCGTAGTAGTTTCCTATAACTATTAGTAGGTTTCCGGTTTTATATATAATTCCGGAGTTAAATAGCTCTCTATTAAGTCTAGTTAAAGATAGTGGCTTTTCTTTTAGTCGCTACTAAATTATATTCTTCTAATAGTACTATAGACTTATAAAGTTTCCGCTTAATCCTAAGTCAATTATTGCTTTTATATTCTTATATATAATATTAATATAGATTTTTATATACGCTCCCTATTAGGTCGTGGCTAGTATAGGTCTGATTTTTTTATTACTATACTATATCTCTATATATTCTTCTTTCTAGTTAGGTTAGTTTTCCTAATTTATTGGTTGTAGCTCTACTCCTAAGTTTAACTTTCCCTAGTAGTAGACTATATAGTTTTTGTTATAGTAACCTAGAACCGCCTATATATTATACTTAGGGTATTATATATAACCTCGATATACATATTAGGGATACTTATATAGGTAGGTTGGTTTATTCTAGGTTTGCTCTTCCTAAGTCGACTTATCCTATTAGTCTTTTATCTCGCTACTTAAGGTTTCTTAGCTATAGCCATTCCTAAGGGTTTCTTAAAGCGTTTCTAGGGTTGTTTCCGATATTCCTAGGAGTATAGGTAGAGTTTCTAGGATCTCTAGCGTTTCTAGGATTTCGATTAGTATCCTTAGGATATCTACGCCCTACTCCTAGGAGTTGTCCGATAGTTCCTAGGAGTCGATAGTATTCTAGGGACTATACTAGGTCTATCCTTAACTCTCTAGTTCTTATAATAGTTTCTTAGTTTCTTTATAGTCGATCTCTAGGAATATTTTATTTTATTCCTTCTATTAGTATAACTTAGCGAGTTAGTCTAAGATCCTTATCTATTCTTAAAGTTTTTCTTCTTATAGGATTATTTTATTATATACTTCTAATAGGGTTCCTCAGAGTTAGTCGATTTTACTATTAATATCTTATAGTTGAGATTCTTTCTAACTTAGTATTAGTAGCTTACTACTATCTATGATCATAGGTCCTTCCTAGTCCTACTCCTATATTACGTAGAGCCAATAAGGCTTTTCTAGTTTATATATACTAGTCGTATTATATATACCCCTCTATTCTTAGGTTATACTTAGCTATTATAGTTTCTCTTATCGCTTACTCTAATAGTCTCTTACTTAGTATCCTAGCCTTCTATAGTTAAAGTATAGGTTATTATTCTTTCGTCGTTTTTATTCCTTAGTAGGTATTCTTACTATATTAAGCTCTATCGGTTATAATCTATATAGGTCGCTATACTATTCTCTAGGTTATTATCGCTTACTTCCTTAGCGGCGGAATCCTAGTAGGTAGCTTTATCTACCTCTCCTAGCTTCTTATCGCTAAAGCTTTTATTTATAGATATAGTTATCGAACTTAACTATAATATTAATTATCTTAGCTAGTATCTATAGCCAATCGATCTTTATAAGTTCGTCCTTAACTTCTTCCTTAAGTCCTCACTCAAAGATCTAAATATATATATCTTTATTAAAGTCAAGGTATAAAATAATTTATTAAAACTTAGCGGTATAGGTACTAGCGGATCCGGTCTATCTAAGATAATCTAGGTATCTTTCTACTATCTATATAGTATTAATATCGCTAAATATTGATTTAAGCTTCTTTTTAAATATAGCGTATAATACAAAGATCTCTTTAGTAGTGTCTCTTTAGTCCTTTATATATTTCTTATTAAACTCTCAAATAAAGGGTTCGAACTAGATAAAGGCTTATCCTCGTAGGTAGGTAGAGATATAGATAACTTTATTATATTCTTCGATATAATAGATTATACGAAGTTATATATCTATCTAGGTAAGAAAGCTTCGAAGCTTAGTTTAAGTTCTATCAAAGAATTTAGGTTTCGGAAGTTTTATACTCTAAGTTATCTTCTTATTGGCGCTAATAAGCTACTCCTAAAGTTAGGATACTATCTCTATAAGTTTAGCGTTAGTTAGTAGTAGAGGTATCTATTAGCTAGAGCCTTATAAAACATTACTAGTACTATTGCTAGGTACTATAATAATAATATCTTTATAGTTCGAATAATAGGGTAATCAATATATTACGAATTACTAACTAGTTATAGCGAGTAATATCCGTAAAGGTAATACTTCTCTTAGAATACTACGAGCCTTAAGCGTATCCGCAACCGTACTAATACCTTAAAGGCCTTCTATAGACTTAGATCTCTAGGGTACTTATAAGGTATACCAATTAGAGCGCTAGTTAAGTTAGTCACTTAGAGATCGAAGATCACTAAGTAAGCTCCTAAGACCGTTAGAGGTTTGTTGCTATACTCGAACTATAAAGTACTAAAGGTGGTTCTAAGTAATAATATAGAGATTAATCACGAAGAACTAAATATATATAGTAAAGGCTATCTCTTATATATCTAGTCCCTCTTATCGTCGATAAGTCTTGCCTCATCGCTACTAAGTCCCGCTTATCGTTGGTAAGTCCTAGCTCATCGCTAATAAGTCGTTACGTACTACGTACTATTCGGTGGTTATAGGTAGTATACTTTATGACGGTAAAAAGGCGGCCGTTTCCTACGTCACTACATGACTAGGCTGGTCTCTCTGGCCCTGCTAGTCTCGCTAGTCCTCTTTGGTCCGGCTGGCCTTTTCCGTCCCGCTGGTCGCCCCGGTTCCGCCGATCCCTCTAGTCCGGCTGGTTGTTTTGAGTCCCGCTAGCCATCTCAGTCCAGCTGGCTTCCTTGTTTGTTGGGCGGTGTGCTTGATAGGTTACCGTTGCTTCTGCTGGTGTTTGAGGAGTGGGGTCCTTCTGGAGAGGTCATAACACTTAACTCTTAGAAATATAAACCGAAGAGAGTAAGATATAGAGGCGTTTTAGAAGGAAATAGAAGGCGCTAAAGATACTAGATAGATTCGAGATTAATCAATTATAGCTAACTTCTTACCCCTAACCTATATTTTCTAACGGCTGTCAGAAAATATATTTAAATTTCCCTAAGTTTTGAGCTAAAAATCTATTATCTTTCGCTAAACCCTAATAAGAATATACTCTTAAGTCTTTATACCTCTCTGCCTTCCGATATAAATAATTATATACTAAATACCTAAAAAATACTAGCAAAACTGTATAATCTATACAGTTATAAGTAGGTCACGAGTCTAGGTATATTTGTAATATTTATATAACCGTAAGATAACTATAACCGCATTGCGGTTAGCACTTTGCTAACCGTAACCACCTATAATGCGGTTACGGTTAGCACTTTGCTATACTTAACCGCAAATTTGCGGTTACGGTTACAAGATAACTGCGGTTTTTGCGGTTGGTGCCGCAGCCTAGGTAGTATACTTTGTAACTATGAATAGGCGGCTGTTTCTTATATTACCACATGACTAGACTGTTTTGCTAGATATACTAGTCTTACTAGTCTCCTTAGTCTAGCTAGCCTTCTTAGTCCTACTAGTTGCCTAGGTCCCACTGATCCCTCTAGTCTGGCTGGCTATTCCGGCCCTATTGGCTATCCTAGTCCCACTAGCCCTTTTTATTCCTAGGCGGTATATTTAATAGGTTCCTATTGTTCCTTCTGGTGTTTAAGGAGTGGGGTCCTTCTAGAGAGGTCGTAATATATATATTAGATATAAATAATTTATCTTAGTTAGAGGTGATTTTACTTAGTACTTTATAGTTTATAAAGATATATCGAAGAAGAATATTTACTATTTAATTTATATCGATACTTTTAGTAGTTAGGATTATATAGATATACTTAGTAAGTCGATCGATAATTATTATAATTATATTATATTTATCTAATTTCGGTAGCTTTATAATAAAGTCTATTATAATCTATTTCTATAGTCTTATTAGAGTATCTAAAAGCTATAATTCTCTATAAAGTATTATAATAGTTTATTCTATTAATAGGTATTATAATTTCTAATATAATCTCTTACTTTTCTATATATAATAGGATATAATAGTTATAAGTAATTTATTTTATTATTTTTTCGATTTTTATATATCTATATATTAGTAGATTATAGTATTTCTTAATAATTTTATTTTATAATAATTATAGGATATAGATTAGTCTATAAATAAAGATAAAGCTATTATTACTTATAGTTCTATTTTAGTCTATTTTTAGGATTCTTTATATAGATTTATTTTTAATAGTAGCTTTTTAGATTTTATCTAGCTAGTTATTATCTTCTATTTTACTAGTTATTATAAATATTTATTAGTTATAGATAATATTTTCTTATTTATTAGTAGTAAGAATAGTAGATACTATTTTCTTAGTTCTAATTTTATATAGTTAGGTCTTCTACTAAGTATATTAGTAACTATATTTTCTATTTTTTTATAATAGATAATTTTAAAATTATATTATATAAAAGTCTCTATCTATCTAGCTTATTATTAGATAAATTTTTTTATTATAGTAAAAAATATTAGATTATAGTAGTTTATTTTTATTATAATAGTATATTTTACTTTTTTAAGATATACTCTTTAGACTTAGAATACTAATACTATAGTAAATAGTTCTTTATTATAGATATTATAGTTAAATTCTATTAGAATTATTTTCTTAGACTAAAATATAATTAGTTATACTTTTCTATTATTATCTAGTTAAGTTAACTATACTCTTAGAGTATAGTCTAATATATTAGTTTTAAATATAATTATTTTTTTAAAATTAAAGATCCTAAGAATTATTTTTTTCTTATATAGTTTTTTAAGTCTATAAAAAGATTTTTTAGCTTTATTATCTTAGTTAAAAGCTTCTTTTTTTTAGATAAATTAGTAAAGTCTTATAGTATATATTAAATAGCTAGATATTAGTTTCTAGTAATAATTTATAAATCCTAAGAAGTTTTAGATATTCTTAATACTTCTAAGTATAGACTATTCTATAATATTTCTAATTTTTTTTCTTTTATCTTTAGTCTATTTAGACTAATAGTATATTCTAAGAAATTAGTTTCCTAGATATAGAATTTATATTTCTTAAGCTTTAGAGTAATTTTAGCTTCTCTAAGCTTTTAAAGTATTTTCTAGTTATACTTAATATATTTAGCTTTAGTCTTAGAGAATACTAAGATATTATCTAAATAGATAATAATAAAAATATTAAAATATTCTTCTAATACTATAAAGATAAACTATTAGAAAAATATAGGTATATTAGTAAAGCTAAAAAATATAACTATATATTTAAAGTATCTAAATTTAGTCCTAAATACTATTTTCTATTTATAGTTTTTTTTAATTCTAAATTAGTTATATATTTCTATTATATTTTATTTTATAAAGTATTTTATTTTTTAGATCTAATCTTAGATTTTATAAATTAAAAATAGTAGATATTAATCTTTAATAGTAACTAAATTTAATTATTAGTAGTCTATATAAAATTAAAGGCTTCTATTTTTCTTTAGAATAAATAGGATAGGATATCTAATTAGTAAAATAGATTTTTAAATATATCTTTTCTTTAAGTTTATATTAATATATTTTTTTAATATCTTAGATTCTTTCTATAAGAGTTAGTAAATAGGTTAGAAGATTAGTTCTTTATCTTTTTATAGATTAATCTTATAATTATATAGACTATATTCTAGTAATATACTCTTTTTAGGTAGTATAAATATATTCTAGAACTTCTAATATTCCTTAGGGATCTATATTTTTTCTTTAGTTATATAGAGATTTATTAGTTTATACTTAATTATAATATATTCTCTTAATTTATTATCTATTATATCTAATTATTATTCTATATTAGTAATTATACTAGCTTTTAGTTTCTTATACTATATCTTATTTCTAGGCTAAATACTTTTTTTAGGTTCTTCTTTATAAAAATTTTAATAAATATCTATCTTTTTATAACTAAATATCTATTTAAGCTTTTTTCTTTTAGTCTAGGTTTTATTAGTCTATTAGTATTTATATTAATTAAAGATAATAAGTCTTTTTTTATTAATTAATAGTAAGATTATACTTTTTTAACTATAGTACTCTTAATATAATATTATATTATTTTAGATTAGTAATATTAAATAAAATTAATTATTTTATAGTAGTTTTCTATAACTATTAGTAAATTTTTATATTTTTATATATAATATTAATATAAATTTTTATATATACTATCTATTAGATTATAGCTAATATAGATTTAATCTTCTTATTATTATACTATATTCTTATATATTTCTTTTTCTAATTAGATTAGTTTTTTTAATTTAATAATTATAGTTCTATTCTTAGATTTAATTTTCTTTAGTAGTAGACTATATAGTTTTTATTATAGTAATTTAGAACTATCTATATATTATACTTAAGATATTATATATAACTTTAATATATATATTAAGAATACTTATATAAGTATATTAGTTTATTCTAGGTTTACTTTTTCTAATCTAACTTATCCTATTAGCTTTTTATCTTATTATTTAAGGTTTTTTAGCTATAGCTATTTTTAAAAGTTTCTTAAAATATTTCTAGGGTTATTCCTAATATTCCTAGAAGTATAGATAAAGTTTCTAAAATCTTTAGTATTCCTAGGATTTTAATTAGTATTCTTAGAATACTTATACCCTACTCCTAGGAATTATTAGATAATTCCTAAGAGTTAATAGTATTCTAGAGACTATACTAAGTCTATTCTTAACTCTTTAGTTTTTATAATAGTTTCTTAGTTTTTTTATAGTTAATCTCTAAGAATATTTTATTTTACTTTTTCTATTAGTATAATTTAGTAAATTAGTCTAAGATTCTTATCTATTCCTAAAGTTTTTCTTTTTATAGAATTATTTTATTATATATATCTAATAAGATTTCTTAGAGTTAGTCGATTTTACTATCTATATCTTATAGTTAAGACTCTTTCTAATTTAGTATTAGTAGCTTACTACTATCTATAATTATAGATCCTTCTTAGATCTACTTCTATATTATATAAAGTTACTAAGGTTTCTCTAGTTTCTAAATATTAGTTATATTATATATATATTTTTTATTTTTAGATTATACTTAGCTATTATAGTTTTTTTTATTATTTACTCTAATAGTTTTTTACTTAGTATTTTAGTTTTCTATAGTTAAAATATAGATTATTATTTTTTTATTATTTCTATTCTTTAGTAGATATATTTATTATATTAAGCTCTATTAGTTATAGTCTATATAAATTATTATACTATTTTTTAGATTATTATTATTTATTTTTTTAGTAGTAAAATCTTAGTAGATAATTTTATCTATTTCTTCTAATCTTTTATTATTAAAATTTTTATTTATAGATATAATTATTAAATTTAACTATAATATTAATTATCTTAGTTAGTAGTATCTACTATTCTTACTACTAATAAATAAGGAGATATTATCTATAACTAAGAAATACTTATAATAACTAATAAAATAGAAAATAATAACTAATTAGATAAGATCTAAAAAGCTATTATTAAAAATAAATCTATATAAAAAATCCTAAAAATAGACTAAAATAAAACTATAAATAATAATAGCTTTATTTTTATTTATAGACTAATCTATATTCTATAATTATTATAAAATAAAATTATTAAGAAATACTATAATCTACTAATATATAAATATATAAAAATCGAAAAAATAATAAAATAAATTACTTATAACTATTATATCCTATTATATATAGAAAAATAAGGGATTATATTAGAAATTATAATATCTATTAATAGAATAAACTATTATAATATCTTCTCTATAGAGAATTATAGCTTTTAGATACTCTAATAAAGCTATAAAAATAGATTATAATAGACTTTATTATAAAGCTACTAAAGTTAGATAAATAGAATATAATTATAGTAATTATTAATTAATTTACTAAGTATATCTATATAATCCTAACTACTAAAAGTATTAATGTAAATTAAATAGTAAATATTTTACTTTAATATATCTTTATAAACTATAAAGTACTAAATAAAATTATCTCTAACTAAGATAAACTACTTATATCTAATATATAGTAATCTTTTATAGATTAAATTAGGATCTACTATAGTCTTTTAATAGTCTACTATCTATAAACTAATAGATAAACTAAATAAGTTAACTAGATAATTAAATAGTATCTAAGATATTATATAAACTACTAATAGAATAACTAAATAAGATTACTACTAATAATATAGTTTATATATAATAATATAATATACTTAACTACTAAAAAAATACTATTTTTTACTAACTATAGATATTACCTAAAGTTAATAAGAGAACTAAAAAATAAAAAAATTATAGTAGAATTAGTAAGATTACTAGCTATAGAAATTAGATAGTTATATATATAAATAGCTTAAGATATTAAATTTCTAAATCTATATATAAAAATATATTATAATTAGCGCTATTAAGTTAGCCCTAATCTAAAAAAAAAGAAAAAATCTACTTCTTATAATAAAATATTAAAACTAAATAACTAAATATAAAACTTAATTACTTAAAATTAGGACTTTTTATAATTAAAGAAAAAATAAGACTAATTAACTACTAACTAAAGCTATTAGAAAATATAAAAAAATCTATCTAATATTTTATATTTTATTACTTAAACCTATACTAAAGAATATCGAAATTACTACTAATATAGAATTTAAAAAAAATAAAGAATAAATATAAAGTTAAAACTATCTTAGATAATAAATAGTCTAATAGTTAGTAGTAACTCCTAATTAAATAGAAAAAATACCCTATTTTAGAAAATATATAGGAACTTATTACCTACTTAAAGGATTACTACTAGCTAATTTAATAGTATTACTATAAAGCGAAAAAGACTCTAGAAAAATAGAAATAAAAAAAGTATCGAAATTAATATTTTCTTAGAAAATAGTAGATAATAGATTAGCTATTATAATTATCTATATTAGAGTAAAATCCTCTAATATAGTAATAAAAGTTTAATTACTCTCTCTAACTAATAATAATATAGTATAAAAACCTAAAGATATACTATAATTAGTAATACTCTTTTTAGAAATAGAATAACTCTACTTAGTAGCTAAGACTATAGTATATTTTTTTTTAATATAAATAATCTCCTTAGCTTTATAATATTTAAGATCCTCTAATTTAGTAATCTCTTTATAATTATATATAATAAAATCACTAGTATAAGAATAAATAATATATCTTAAGTATTAAGATATATTACTTTTATAAGAGTAGTATAATACTCCTCTATAATTTCCTCCTAAAGTTTTACTAAATACTACTACTTAGTATTAGTATATATAAGATAGAATATTATATATTTTATACTACTACTACCCCTAATATAGTTAATATAGTAATTAGAATAATTAGAATAAATATATACTTAATTAAGTCGAATATAATAGTTATAAAAAACTACTAATCGATAATCTTTCTTCTTAATATAAATACTAAGTTAGTTCTTATAGATTAATAATTTTAATAATATAATTAGAAAAGACTTAAAAGATAATAATAAAAAGAAAAAAGTACCTACTAAGAGAAGTATACTATTTATATTTCTAAGAATAAAAACCTAAGAAAAAAAATAATATTATAATCTCTTTAGAAAGACCCTACTCCTTAAATACTAAAAGAAGTAATAGGAACTTATTAAATATACTACCTTAGGAATAAAAAGACTAGCTAGACCAAAGAGATTAGTAGAACCTAAATAACTAATAGGACTAAGAAGACTAACTAGACCAAAAAGACTAATAAAACTAGTATAGCTAATAGAATAGTCTAGTTATATAGTAATATAAGAAATAGCTATCTATTTACTATTATAAAGTATACTACCTATAACCACTAGATAATACTTATTATATAATAACTTATTAATAATAAACTAAAACTTATTAGTAATAAGAAAGACTAAAATATATAAAGATAGTCTTTACTATATATATTTAGTCCTTTATAATTAATTCCTATATTATTACTTAGAACTACCTTTAGTATTTTATAGTTCGAATATAGCGATAAACCTCTAACGGTCTTAGGAGCTTACTTAGTAATTCTTAATCTCTAAGTGACTAAGCCGGCGCTCTAACTAGCATACTTTATAAGTACCCTAGAGACCTAAGTCTATAGAAGGCCTAATAGGCATTGGTATAGTTACAGACACACTTAAGGCTCGCAGTATTCTAAGAGAAGTATTGCCTTTGCGGACATTACTCACTGTGACCAGTTAGCAGTTCGTAACACTACTCTTCTATTGGGACTAGGTTATATACTAGTCTAACTATCCGATTATAAAAGGCGGTGCTTATTACGATAGTTAACTAGCGGCTATTTCCTACGCATTATTCTATATGACAATTTACTTGGTTGGCTCCCAGCGGCCTATCGGTAAACTGAGTCCCCTTAGTTAGTGACTATAGGGGTCATAACACTTTATATCCCTATCCGAACTATCCGCTTAATTTTTATACATTGATAAGTTCAACAATCAATTAACTACTATCTATTCATAGCCTGTCATATATATTATTCCGAAGGGTAAGCCAGTGGATCAACCATAAACATACACGCCCTAGTCTCTACTAGGCTGCGGCACCAACCGCAAAAACCGCAGTTATCTTATAACCGCAACCGCAAATTTGCGGTTAAGTATAGCAAAGTGCTAACCGTAATATAGTTATGGTTATCTTATAGTTATATAAATATTATAAATATACCTAGACTTATAACCTACTTATAACTATATAGATTATATAGTTTTACTAGTATTTTTTAGGTATTTAGTATATAATTATTTATATTAGAAGGTAGTAAGATATAAAGACTTAAGAGTATATTCTTATTAGGGTTTAACGAAAGATAATAGGTTTATAGCTTAAAACTTAGAGAAATTTAAATATATTTTCTAATAACGTAACCCGTAAGCGAGCTGGACATGTAAGCGAGCTGGACACCCCACCAAAAACCACTCCCCGATCTCAACCCCATCATTTCAAACCCCTACAATGCCACCAAATCGCTCCCAAAATCGCCAAAAAAACGCTAAGCAGGAGGGGAGGGTCTTATTAGCTATCGAAGCTATTCAGACTAAGCGAATCCCTTCAATTCGCGAGGCAGTGCGCCAGTTTAATATCCCACATTCAACACTTACTTCCCGTCTTACCGGTGTTACTAATCGCGCTGCTATAAGGGCGAATAGCCATAAATTGACCTAAATCGAAGAGCAATCGCTTATTAAATAGGTAGTTTCTATAGATACGAGAGGTGCCCCGCCCCGGTAGTCTCATGTGTGAGATATGGCCAATTTACTACTCGCAGAGCGGGGCGAAGACCCCCCCCTAAACCGTCGGCCAAAAATGGGTATATAATCTTATCTAGCGCACACCGGAGATAAAAACACGTCTCTCACGTCGCTATGATTACCAACGTACGTAAAACGAAGATATAAACTAAATTCGGTAGTGGTTTACCCTAGTTTCCGATATAATTACGAAGTATGGCATTGTTACCGACAATATATATAACTTCGATAAAACTGGGTTTGCTATAGGGATGATAGCAGCTACTAGAGTAGTCACTCGCGCTGACTATTATAGATACGCTAAGCTACTTTAGCCTAGTAACTGTGAGTAGGTTACTAGCATTGAATATATCGGCGTGTCTAGATATATATCCCTACTATACCTTATCTTTAAAGCTAAGCGCTACCAAGCTAGCTGGCTCGATGATCTCCCTACTAGCTAGGGTATCGATATAAGCCAAAATAGCTAGACGAGCGATGAAATTGGGTTAAATTGGCTACTTCGACGGTTTATCCCAGCTACTATATTGCGATTATATGGTCGATATCGCTTACTAGTGCTAGATGGCCATAGTAGCTATCTTACCCCTAAATTCGACCAAATCTACACACAAAACGATATTATACCTCTTTGTATACCAGCGCATTCATCTTATCTACTACAACCACTAGATATGGGGTGTTTTAGTGTTTTGAAACGCAAGTATAGCAAATTAGTAGAGGGATATATACATACCGGGGTCAACCATATTACTAAGCTAGATTTCCTAGCTGAATTCCCTACTACGCACACTACTTACTATAAATCGGAGACGATTAAAAATAGCTTCGCAGCTACTGGTTTAGTACTATTAGATCCGAATCGGGTAATCGATACCCTAAATATCCATCTCAAAACACCGACGCCCCCTCTCAGCAGCGACAGCGATTTTTCGATGAAAACCCCCCAAAACCCTAGACAACTAGGTAAACAAGCATCATCTATAAAAGCGTTACTCCGGCGACGCTCAGTAAGCCCTACTAGCCCTACCCAGCGTGCGCTAGACCAAATTGTAAAGGGGTACAAGATGGCTATACATAACGCTATATTTCTGGCGCACCAAAATAAGCTATTACGCAATGCCAACGCAAAGCAGACCATAAAACGCGCCAAATCTACACAGCAACTACTATATAGAGATGGTTTTATAGCTGGCGAGCTAAACCAGCTAGTATCGGATGAAAAAAAGCAGAAAAAACAGCCAGCGGAGCAGCCAGCGGAGCAGCCAGAAACGACGCAATCACTACCTCATCGGGCGCCCCCGCGATACACTAACTGTTTTGAAGTGGGGCATAAGCGGACACAGTATAAAAAACGCACTAAATAGCTTTTTTTATATTTAAATAGCGTTTTGGTTAAATAAAATTAGTTTAAAACTATAGACATTGGTGGGGTGTCCAGCTCGCTTACATATCCAGCTCGCTTACAGGTTACGTTAGCTATTAGAAATTATAGATTAGGGATAAGAAGTTAGCTATAATTAATTAATCTTAAATCTATCTAGTATCTTTAGTACTCTCTATTTTCTTCTAAAATACTTTTATATTTTACTCTCTTCGGTTTATATTTCTAGAAGTTAAGATTTATTATCTAGAGACTTAGATATACTACTTTAAGACTACTTTTATTTTATTTATATACTTTAGGCTAAAGGATATATAGAAAATAGCTTATTACTATCTTTTTTATTATCTTTTTTATTATTACTAATTAGTTTAAACTATTTAAGATTAGTTATTAGTTAGATAGAGCTTCTTTCCTAATTAATTAAAATATCTTTTCTAATAAAGAGATATTTTTTTATAAAATCTAGTTTAGTCTATTTAAACTTAAATTTTAATAAATATATCTAAAATATTAATTTTCTTATTATTTTTAGCTTTAGCTATTTTTAATAGTAATAATAGATATTATAAATATAGTTAAAAAAATACTTAATACTAATATTACTAATAAAAATAGTAAAAATATTATAGGTAAAGCTTATAAGTACTAAAAACTTATATTAATACTTTTTCTAAAAGATCTTTAGATAAGTATAATTAAGCTCTATATATAAGATTAGTATTAGGATTTAAAAGAAAACTATTAAAAAGCTAGAATAATTAGAGATATAGATCTTTAGTTAGATATTATATAAATTTATTATTTTTTAGATTCTTTTTAGGCTATAGAGTATTCTATAAGTCTATTAGTATCTTAATTAAGTTATAGATCTTAATAGGACTAATAGATACTTAGACTATAGTAAGTACTTTTCTTTTATTAAATTACTATTTATACTATTTAAACTTTTTTTCTAAGTATTTTTAGTACTATATAATATAATTATAATCTTACTAATCCTTAGTAGTAAAGAATCGAAGTTTTTTTAATAGGGCTAAGATAGTAGCTATTATATAGATATTATTATATTTTTTTATATCTATAGCTATATAGTACTTAGAGAGCTTATTATATATTATAATAAATACTATAAATATTCTTTTTTTCTAAGGGATTTTCTTATATCTAAGCTATTTTTAGAAGGCTTTAAAATATCTAAAAAGCTTATTATAAATACTAAAGATTTAATAAATAGTAATATCTTTAGTCTTTAATAAGATAATTATAAACTTAAAAAAAGACTTAGTAATTAAAAGAAAATAGTTAATCTAATACTATTTTTTTTTAAGCTTAAACTAGAGATATTAATATATTATATAATATAGATTAAAAACTAGCTATAGTTATTTAATATAATATAATATTAAAAAAATAGAATTCTAATATATATAAATATTTTAGATAGAAATAATCCTAGGCGCTTTAGTTTAAAGACTTAGAAAAGCCTTCTACTACTATAGACTTATATTAATAAAAATAGTAAGATTTTAAATCTTTAGAGAAGATTAGTAAAATTAAAAAAAAAAAAAAAAAGATTAAACTTTATTTAAAATATCTATAATCTTTTTTATTAGATATCTTAAATAAAATAAATAAGTATATTTATTAGACTACTCTATTTTTATTTTATTATTAATTAGATTTATTTTTATTTTTCTAAATAGTTAGTTTAGACTAGGCTAAATAATATAAATAATATATAAAATCTAGAAAAAAAAGTATTATTTAGATCTTAGGACTAAATTATATTATAGATATTTATTATTATAGTATTATTATTTATTATATTATTAGTTATAATTAATAATACTTAATTAGTAATACTATATTTTTAGAGGATCTAAAAGATAGTTATACTTAAGTTACTTTTAGTATATAATCTATAGAAAAACTTAAATCTAAAAAGATTTTTATAGTATTCTTAGTCTTAGTTAAGAAAATAGCTAATAATAACTATAAATATCTAGTTAAAGAGTAATATCTAATAGTCTAAGATAATTAAAAGTTAATTTTTATCTAAAAGCCTTTTTAGGATCTTTTTCTATTATTCTTAGATAGTTATATCTAAATAGTACTAAATAGTTTTTATAAAAGATAGATTAATTTTAGATTAGATAAGCTAAATAATATCTATTAGATCTTTAAATTTAAAATATTTAAAGATATAAAATAGAAGTTAGATAACTATAATAAAAATAAAAAGCTTCTTTAGGAGAAGATCTTAGCTAAATACTCTTTAGTTTAAGGATTATAGCTAAATAGTATTAATAATTAGACCTATAGATTATAAAAAAATAGAAAAAGATAAAAAATATACTAAGTTTTATATTATCTAATTAATCTTTTATTTTATTAGATCTATATAATAGATATCTCTTTTTAGATATATATTTAAAGATAAAGTCTCTCTATACTAAAGATTTAGATAAATAAAAACTATATAATAGTATTTATATATAATCTTTATAACGGGCTGGAGCCCGAGGGTCATCACGTATAACATATAACATTAATATCCCGCCCCCGTTTCGACCTCGAAACGCACCTAAGTTTCCTTTCTTCTTTAGGCTTTTTGTATATAGCTCGAGGCCTTACTAGATTGAATTTAAGTCTTATATTAGCCCTTTATATACAAAAAGCCTCCTCTTTTAAGAGTATCTAGTTGAAACGATATACTTAAGGAGAAGCGGTCGGTAGTGAAGCGAAAGTCCGACGATACGTTAAAAGATAGTTATTACCTAGTCGAAACCCTAGCGAAAAGCCTACGGAGAGCTATCGTTATATATTATAATCTTAGACGATAGGAACTTAGGATTAATCGAGCCCTCTAAGTTAGGCTTAGAGTATACTATAATAGCTAGCCTAGAACTATACTTTATAGAATAAAGCGGTATAGCGCTAAGATAAAATAGTATAATACTAAGATAAATAGATTACTTACCTTAAAGAGCTTCTAATATAGAAATATATATCTATAGAAATCTTTAGTAAAGAGACTAATATAATATTAAATCTTACCTAGTATAATAATAAATTAGCTAATAATAAAGAAAAACCTCTAGTATACTATCTAAGGCCCTATCTCCCTAATCTAATAATATTTATAAAGACTATAAATAAATAGCTATTATAGTAAATTATTATAGAAAATAAGCTTAGTATAGATAGAAAAGCAATTAGTTTATCTTAGGACTAGTTTATATATATCTTCTTTTAGCTAAAAAAGCTTACTCTAAAGAATACTATAATATTTATAAAACTATATCGAAATAATACTAGACTATAAGAGCTTCTTAATTATTTTAAGAATATCTATAGAGATCTAAATACTTAAGTAAGAGTAGTAAGATAGCTATACTAACTATAATAGAAAGATAATTAACTATTTTCGAAGTTCTTATCTTAGTTAGAATATAAGTTTATAGATACTAGTATACTAGAATAGTATAATAAAATAAAGAGATAGATCTTACTTAGATCTCTAAATCGAACTATAACTAATTTACTAATAAATTAAGGGATCCTACTAATCTTTATAAGGCTAATCTCTTATCTATATAAGATTAGTACTAATAGGGATATATTAGCTATTTATTAGTCTTAGTATAGTAAACCCTTATATACTTAAGATAATAATAATAATATAGATTAGACTTCTACTATCTTAGTAAATATATCTAGTCTATATATAAGATATCTATAGAATAATAATAAATTAAGTATAAAAAGATAATAAGCCTAATAGACTAATTAAAATAAAATAGACTAATATAAATAAAAGAAAAAATACTTATAATATAGATAAAAGAGTTACTAGTCAATAGAATACCCCTATCTCCTAGTAATCCTACTAAGCTATTAATCTAATATATAAGTAGCTACTATTATAATAATAAATAATAACCGAAATACTACTAAAGCTATACCGAAATATATCTAGACTAAGAAGTCGAAGATAAAAAGGGAAATTATCGAAACCTCTATAAGTAAGAAGACTCTAACTATAAATAATAATTTAGGAAAAGAGTAGCTCCTACTCTAAGTTATAAATAGGAATAAAAGGGGGTAAAAGAATTCTTATAGAGAGAGAAGGAGTATCTATTTTTCTATATCGATATTAGAGTAAATAAAATTTAGTTTACTAAGGCTCTAGTCGATAGTAACTATAATAGGTATATTACTATAAACTACTCTCTAATAGAATCTTTAGATCTACTATATATCCTAATTATACTATAATACCTTAATAGAGTAGTACTAAATCTAGATTAAATCAATAGTATTATATATTTCGATATAGATATCTATAGTTACTAATAAAATAGGGTCTTTATATATATTATACTAAAGTAAGAAGATAAAATAATACTTAGAGACCTTTAGCTATACTATATAAATAGGAGATATTTACTAAGAAAAGGTTATCTTAATATCTATTTATAATTAAGTAAAAAGATAAGGTATTAGAATTATATAAATCTAACTATTAGGCTAAAATAAATAAAAACTCTCTAAGTTAAGAAGACTAAGGCCCTAGGGATTACTAAAGTCCTTAATAGTATTTCAGATAAGAAATACCTATAAATTAGGAAGATTATAATAGATAATATTAATAAGATACTTTATCTAAAGAAAGTAATTAATCTAAAGACTAAGCTACTAAAGTAATATTAGCTATAGCTAGATATCTTTAGCTAATAGCTAATAGATACTCTCTCTAACTACTAACTAAAGATTAATTATAAGATTCTATTATAATATAATTAAAATAGTATTAAAGAGCCTCTATCTTATAGACCTCTCTATAGAATAAATAAAAAGGAACTCTTAGTTCTATAGAAGATTTTTATAGAACTACTAAAGAAGAACTTTATCTATATAAGTAAATTATCTACTATTATACTAGTACTATTAGTATATAAGCTAAAAAGAGATATCTAATTCTATATTAATTATTAAGAAATTAATATAATAATAATAAAAGATTACTATCTATTACTATTAATTTAAAAGACCTTCTAAAATATAGTAATAGTATATTAGTTTATAAAGCTTAATATTATCTTAGCTTTTTATAAAGTTCGGATATATCTAAGCGAAGAGTAGAAGACTATATTTTATACCTAATATAGCCTCTTTAAGTAGAATATTACTCTATTTAGACTTATAGAAGCCTTAGTAATATTCTAAAGATTTATTAATTAAGTATTCTAAAAGTACCTAGATAATTTTATATCTATATATATAAATAATATTATTATCTATTTAAATAAATTATTAGCGGATTACTACTAAAAGATAACTAAAATACTATAGAAGCTTAAAAAGATAAGGTTATAATATAATATTAGAAAATTAGAGTTTAAGTAAGACTTAGTAAAGTACTTCGGATTTATCGTCGAAGTATAGAAAGGGGTATAAATAGATCCTAAGAAGATTAAAGCTATCTAAATATAGGAAGTACTAAAAATACTATAGAAAATATAAATATTCCTAGGATTTATAAACTTCTATTAGATATTTATATCTTAATTTACTAATCTTTTAGCTCTATTAATATACCTTATCTAAAAAGAGGTATTATTTTATTAGAATAATATCTATTAAAAAGCTTTTATAGAGCTAAAAGAGCTTTTTATTAAAGCGCTAATCTTAGCTTACTTCGAAAAAAATATAAAATAGAAGTTAAAGCTAATATATTAGAATAGACTATAGGCGCTATATTATCTTAGAGATAAGATAATAGTATACTTTAGTTATATATCTATCTCTTATAGAAGCTATCTTTAGCTAAAGTAAACTATAAGATCTATAATAAAAAGCTTTTAGTAATTATTAAAGCGCTATATAAATAGAGACTAAAGCTAAAGATAATACTCTAATTTACTATCTTAATAGACTATAAAAACCTCTAATATTTTAATAAAACATAGTATCTATTAGAATAATAGATATAATAGACTAGTCTCTTAGTAGAGTTCGATTATAATTTATAGTATTAGCCTAGAAAGTAAGTAGTATAACCTAATATACTATTATAATAAGAGTAAAATATACTAAAGAGAATCTTAGATAAAAGGCTCTTAAATCGCTTTTAATTAATATTTACTAAGATAGCGATTTAACTAAGTAGATAGTTAAAGAATAGGATAGGCTATTTAACTTTATAGTAATAATATCTTTTTTTAAAGAATAGAGTCTCTAAGATAAATAGATAAAAATAAGATCGATAGACTCTATATATTAGAAGATCTCTTAAGTATTAAAAAATAGAGAATACTAAATTATAGCTAAAATAGATATAAAGACTAGCCTAGCTAAATATAAATTAGATAAAAGAAGACTATTATATTTTCGGAAAAAGATCTAGATCCCTAATAGTAAGCTATTATAGATAGAGATTATCTAATATATTTATAACTCTTATATTACTAAATACTTAAGATAAGATACTATTTATTTAATACTATTCTAATAGTTCTTCTAGCTAAAAGTAGCTAAAGATATATAATAGTTCCTAAAAAACTATACTATCCATAGAAGGAGTACTATCTAGTATAATATAAAGTATAGGTTATTAAAGCCCCTACTAATACTATAGCAAATCTAAGCTAAACTCTTAGTAGACTTTATTATAGAACTTCTATTTATAGGCCTCTAAGGAGTAATAAACTATTTAGTAATAATAGACTAGTTAACTAAGAGTATAATCTTAGTAGCTATAAAAAAGATAATATTAGCTAATATAGTAGAAGTATTTTAGATATACTTCTATATATATTATAGGCTTCTACTAATAATAATAAGTAACTAAGGGCTATAATTTATTAGAGGATTTTAGTAAATTATCTATAAAAGACTATCGATATAATACTAATTCTTAATAGTATTCTATCTATAGTCTAATAGAGTAATAGAATAAGTAAACTAAAAAGTAGAAAAAGTTATCTAAGTCTTTTTAGCCTATATATAAGATAATTAGGGATTACTACTACTAATAGTAATAATAGTAATTAATAACTATAATATAATATCTACTAGACTATTACTATTCTTCTTTATATATAGCTACTATATAGATCTAATTAGAATAGATAATACCTAAGACCCTAGAGAAATATAGAAGATACTATCTCTAGAGAGGGTAAGTAAAATATTTATAAATTACCTCTAAGATACTATAGATTAGGCTTAATTAGTAATTATAGTAGCCTAAGAGACCTAATAAGATTAGGTAAATTAGTACTATTAAGTAGTACTAGTTTATAAACTAGATAATAGAGTATAGTTAAATCTTCGAAATATCTATTTATAGAGACTCTTAAAGAAGCTTAATTAGCTATATACCTAATATATAGTTAAAGAGGTCCTAATACTATATACTATATAACTTAATATACTAACTAGTATCTATCTAGTATTCTATATTAAGCTTATTTAGCTAGCTATAATAGACCTACTTCTTTCCTAAATCATAGATAATATATAGCTGCCTCCGATAGAAGTCGATAGTAAGAATAAGTAGACTATCGAGGAAATTCTATAAGAACGAATAAGACGAATAGGATAGAGATTATAATAAGAAGTTTTAGTAAAATAGATAGGTTATATAGAACCCTCGTAGGAACCTATCGAACTAGTTTAAGACTATATAGTACTCAACGTTTTTGAGTAACGAAATACTACCGAATCGACTATAAACCGTAGTCTCTCCACTAAGATACCGATCCTACGCCTATTAACCGGAGGAGGGGGGTATATAACGGGCTAGAGCCTAAGGGTCATCACGTATAATATATGATATCAATATCCCGCCCCTATTTCGACCTCGAAACGTACCTAAGTTTCCTTTCTTCTTTAGGCTTTTTGTATATAGCTTATGGCCTTGCTAGATTGAATTTAAGTCTTATATTAGCCCTTTATAATCTTAGGCTTATTAGTCTTTTTATATATAATCTATTTAAAGCTCTCCTAAAGCTTAGACTTTTTTTTCTATCTTAATAGATTTTATCTACTATCTCTTTCTTTAATCTAAAGCTTATATTAAACTACTATTTTATAAAGCTTTACTAAGAATCCTCTATTTCTATATTACTATAATAGATAACCTAAAACTTTCGAAGCTTTAGTCCAATATATTTAAGCGAATCTAAAGTAAAAGAGTAGTATAGAGAATAAGTAAGATCTAAGTTAGATATCGAAGTTATAGTTTACTAACTTACTAAATAGGGAAAATTATCTAATTAAAAGAAGTTAGATTTAGAGAATTAATCTAAAAAAAATAATACTTAGGATTAAGATATCCTAAGTAGATTCTAATATAAACTTAGATAAACTAAAAATCCTTAGGAGGATAGTAAAAAAGGACTTACTAAAAAGTTTTTATATATAATCTTAGAAAATATAAGTAAATAAATTATAACTATAACTTTAATATAGAGAAAAAATAATTATAGATAGATATCTATTATTCTATATACTAATTAGCTATCTAAGGACTACTAATATAGTTATCTATAGTTATTTTATAGTTAACTATAGATAACTATTATATAACTATAGATAACTACTATATAACTATAGATAATTATAATAATTAAAAGAAAAATTATAAAGTCTCTTAAATTAAAAAAAAGAAAAATTTAAATTTCTCTCTATTTTTCTATAGTAGTATAAAAACTAAAAATTAAGAATAAATAAAATAAATTTCTTACTATCTTCTAATACTATTTTTAATAAGTTTAGACTATTATTAGTAGATTCTAATAGCTTTAGTATACTTTATAAAAAGTATATACTAATTCTCTTTAGTACTAAATATATATTTCTATAATAATACTATAGACTAACTAATAATATTAAAGTTATAGGAAACCTATATATCTAATCTTTAAATTTTATTAATAGATAATATTTATTATACTATATTTACTAAGATATATTAATATTTCTTATTATTTTATATAGAAATAGAGAAAATTATAGAATAGTACTATTATAACCGGAATAGATATATATTTAAACTAAAAATAAGAGTAAGTTAGCGATATAAATATTATATAAGAGTCTATAATAGGATAAACTAGCGAGGTTTATACTAGTGCGGTTAGTAAAGTAATAACTAAGACTACAATTTTGCGGTTATGGTTAGTAAAGTGGTAACCGCATTTGCGGTTATGCCGCAGTCTACTCTCTACTATAGGGCTCATATCTCCGAGATCAACCCTGAGCCACGTGACTAGTTCACACGATGCGCCCCCTTTCCCCCAAGCCGATTAACATTATCATTTTAACCTCAGGTAGACCGGGTGCCGATAAACTTATCGTCCTAGATTGGTAGGTGGGGGTTGGATGTGTCAAGAGTAGGGGGGAAGGAGGCAAGATCGGAATAGAAACACATCGACAGGATGACATAGCGGATGGCTGATCGTGAACTCAATCGCAATCATGGGATTTAGGCACCAGGGCACATGAGTGTATCACACGCGAGAGTGATTGGTGGAGGACAAGAGCCCGAGTGGCTGATGCTGGATCTGAGTGGCTCGGCGGGGCCTCGGATTCCCTGATCACGGGCCTATCAGGTGATTGCCCGCATGGGATGTTGTCATGGGGTCTTCCTCTTAGATCAGCCGCCCACAGCCCCCCATTGACTCATCCTACAATATGAATCAGCTTCTCTTCCCCATTCTACTCTTTCCCCCTTCCCCCCTCTTTGACTCATGGCCCTTTGAACTCGCCACTCCTGACAAATCGCCATCTTCTATTGACTTCCACCTTCTTTGTCTAGTGTCTGCATAATCTAACCTTTCCGCAACTACCCCTCTACAGCATCTCATATTCCCCCCTCACTCTCACCTTCTCTCTCTCTGGAATGACTTCTGGCTTACAGCAACCGGGCAAACACCCAACCATCATGAATCGTCTCCCAGTCTCGAGTCTCATGTCGCCGCCCGAGATGAAGCCGTGGGAGAGTTTTCATACCTCACCTCCCACCAAACAAGACTCAGCGCTAGGCGAAATTAAACTACCCCCGATTTCAGCTGATCGCAAGCGCACACAGTCGGAGATGGATCTGCCATCGCCCCCGGTGACCCCGTACACGGGCACCAAGAAGCGTCGTTCACATACCTCCGACCAGATTGAACATGACGTTGCTTCCTCTAGAGACCCTGTTTTGTTTCCGCCACAGGATTTGAACGCGGCCGCCTCCGATGAGCCACTCTTCGGTCCCATGCAGCCCTTCGCCGCCGAGGCCTTGGTTGAGCGCCATATTAGTTCGCACATGGCCCAGTTTGATGGCAAGCGCAACAAACCCACGCGCGATGAATACCGCTTGGCTTTATCCTGCGTCTCCATCGTCTCTGCCCAATATAACCGCAACCCCGCGGCTTGGGCTCGAGAGGAACGGGAGACGCTCGAGCGCCAAATGGTTTTGATGAATCGTCAGCGACCGAGAGACTCGGACGTTCGGTTGAAAAAGATTGCCCCCGCCCCCGTGAAGAAGACTGGACTGGCCCCAGCCCGTGTCGCCCGCCCCCGGATCAAGCGCACCCCTAAATCAACCCCCAAGCAACAGACCCTGGATTCCTTTGATTCCCCCCCGTCGGTCTCAAAGCCGCGTGCTCTCGGCACCAATCGAGATGACACCGACTTTCTCGCCCTTCCTGACTTCTCGCCCTCGCCAGATACATTGGGCAGCAATGCCAAGGCGCTGAAGGCTGACTGGAAGGGCCAGATGCTGGACCTGAGCAATGACCCGGACCGACATCTCCTCAGTCCCGCCGAGCTCAATTTGGCCTCTACCCTGAGACTCTCTTGCGCCACCTATCTCTGCAGCAAGCGCCGCATCTTTGAGGCTCGCGTGCGAGCCCTTGATGTCGGGAAGGAGTTTCGCAAGACAGATGCCCAACAGGCCTGCAAGATAGACGTCAATAAAGCTAGCAAACTCTGGACCGCCTACGAGCGAGTCGGATGGTTCAAGCCGGAGTACTTTCACCAGTACCTGAGATGATTTCCCCCACGGGGGATGATCCGGTCTGGATGAATGAATTTGCAATAGCGACGTCGATTCTGCTTGCCTTGCCCCCCTCCCCTCATCCCCCGTTCCCTGTCCTCGACTCTTGCATTTAGTCCGCGACTGGGCCTCTGCGACTGGGCCTGGACAGATGTTCCCGTGGACTACCCTCCGCTGCCCCGCTCTCTTCACATTTGCTCTTACTGGGTGTCCTCCCCTTCCTCGCCGTCGGGGTGTTGCTTCCGAGTAAACTGACCCTCCGATGCTCTCTTTTGGGCCCTATCGATTTGGATATTAATCTTCAAGGCGACTTTTCTCCAGTCTCACCACTTTCCGATTTGGACCCTCACCACGCCGGCGGCAAATAGGATCTAAGCCACCCCAACAGTGGTTCTCTTGACCCCTTCTCCTCTCTTCTCCTTTTTCACACTTGGCTTGAACGACCTATGACCTGACGAGCCATATTCATTGGCCTATGAAGCACCTGATTCTTCTTTTTCCCCCCCTTATCGTCCGCACAGTCCTGCATACCTGCGCCTACCAGGTCCCATGGTTTCTTTGCTTTTGCTTTGTTTTTACCTCTATCTCCGGTGATCGGAGTTCATCTGATGCGACTTCGTTTTTTGGGCGTTGGTGGCATTTGGCGTTTATCCTCTTCACCTTTTAGAATGGCAGGTTGGGGGTTGAACCACATTCTCTCGGCGTTACTTGTTGAATCTCTTTTCTACTTGCGTTTCCGAGAGTTTCGTTTTTGCTGCGTTAATTGTTTCGTCTCCGGAGTGCCCCGGAGACCACTTGATACCCTGACCAGATACAATTCATTGGCATGACAGGCCCCGTATCAAATCCATCGTCTCCGCGTAACTCCCCCCTCTACAGGGAACTCTGCCGGATCCACCAGGATGTGGACTATAAATAAAGATGTAAATCATCCTGTGGTTCGTTCTCGGTGGGGCGGAATGCGGTCATCATCCACTCTCCGCCCGGGCGCCACTTTCTGACGTTTTTCATTTCTGCCTCGCCAATCCCCCTTGATTTCTTCATCTCTCCCCCCCCTTCATCTTGAACGCCTCCACTCATCGAAGCCATGTCACAGGCCGAGTCCATCGATGAGCAGGAACATGCCCGGGCCGCCGATGGCGATAAAAAGCCCAAGTCCCGGCGCCCAGCCAGTGCGTATCCCCTACCCACGCCCGATTCCTCCCGGACTAACCTCATTTGCTCTTCTGTTAAGATACTGCTTTTCGTCAGCAACGACTGAAAGCTTGGCAGTAAGTGTTCTATCTCTCGACCGTTTCCGCTTCTGTTACCTTCGCGACCGGGCTTGAAGTGATTGCTGATCTGCTGCCCCGACTCTATTAGACCGATCTTGACCCCCAAAAGTGTCCTACCTCTCTTCTTTATTATCGGTGTCATTTTCGCACCCATTGGTGGAGTTCTCATATGGGCCAGTTCCCTTGTATGTGGCGCTTTCTTGCTCCCCGGTGCGTTGGTGGGTATCTGACATGGTTATACGCCGCCTCCAGGTCCAAGAGATCGCCATCGACTATAGCCAGTGCAATGCGTCTGCCCCGACCGACAACTGGGCCGATATCCCCAGTGACAAAGTTTCCTACACCTTCAAGTCTCAAACTCCCCCGAAAGTGTACTGGTTGAAGTACACCAACTCGACCGGGAGTGTCACGTGTCGACTGCAGTTCAAAACCCCGGAATCCATGGGCCCGCCGGTCTACATGTACTACCGCCTCACCAACTTCTACCAGAACCATCGCCGATACGTTCAGTCGCTGGACCTGAATCAGTTGAAGGGCGAAGCCGTGAAAAACTCGTCGGTGGACAAGGGTACCTGCGATAAACTTACAATTGACGAGCACACCAAGAAGGCCTATTACCCTTGTGGTTTGATCGCGAACTCTCGGTTCAATGACAGTATCGGCACTCCTCAACTGGTCTCCAGCAGAGAGCCGACGTGGTACAACATGACCAAGAAAGGTATCGCATGGGCAAGCGACAAAGAGCTGATCAAGAAAACCAAGTATCAACCATGGGAGGTTGTTCCACCACCAAACTGGTCCTACTTCAATGGGAGCTACACGAGTGAGAACATGCCAAATTTGGAGGAGGACGAAGATTTCATGGTCTGGATGCGAACTGCAGGTTTACCCGACTTCAGCAAGCTCTCTCGTCGAAATGACGACACGGCTATGGCAGCCGGTACCTATGAGTTGAATATCACTGACCGTAAGTTGTCCCCACCATCCTCTTCCTATGCTGGTCACGCCTCATGTCTTTCCTAGAATTTCCCGTCACCGAGTATGCCGGAACCAAGTCGATCCTGATATCTACGCGGACCGTCCTCGGTGGGAAAAATCCGTTTATGGGCATTGCCTACGTGGTTGTTGGAGGTATTTGTGTCGTCCTGGGTGCTTTATTCACGGTGGCCTACCTCATCCGCCCTAGGTATGATTGGCTCATCTTGTTGTGACCCAAGGTCGTGGACTAATACTGGTGATTAGGAAATTGGGCGACCATACTTATCTGACCTGGGACTCGACCAACCAGCCGACTACCGCTATGGCCACGGGCCGAGATGATCCCATGCGCCCGGGGGCTCCCTGAAATTGGAGGAATTGACCATTACAGATTGACTTATTCCCCCCACACTGTCGCATTCGGTCACCCTCTCCTTTCTACTTCATTTCTTCGATGTTTCATTATTTCACAACCTCTGGTGAGTTGCGGCTGGCTTCAATGGACCACTTCGGAATAGGTGTTTACCAAGGAGTTACTTGTACTTAACTCGATCACAACAATGTGCATTCCTTTTTTTGGCCCCGCTTGTTCAATGACCTCATGCCTTTGGTCGAGGAATTGCCCGGCTACCGCCCTGTGTTGATTGCTCGTTATTTCTCCGTTCCGCCCTGTTCGCCTGCATTGGAGCCCGCCCCCTTGCATCGCACATACATTCCATCATGACGCAGCATTCCTCCGAGCTTATGCCACCAGGCCAGGCTTACGGGACTGGAGGTTGGCATTTCAGTCAAATAATGGATGGTTCGCGAGAGAAGGGAGGACCGCTTTCTGGGCGCGACGGGGGATTTACGACATCAGCGCACTCAACACCAACACCATGGTCTGTCACTCATTTGCGCCACTTGTGATTCTAGTTGCAGCTCTGCTTGTCCTCCAGACTCAATGTAAACCTGTTCGCTTTCAGAAACGGGGGTTCTGCGCCACCGAGAATCCCGACGCCACCTTCCTTGATGCCGTCCACAATGTGAAAATCGACGAGAACCACCCCCAGCCCGGTGGCTCGGAAGCCAGAAAGGGTCCCATCGAGATCGAGACCTGGTTTCATATCGTTAGCAGCAAGTCAGAGGAGAACCAAGTTTCTGACAACATGGTTGATGACCAGGTACGGCGTTTCTCTACCCAAGACCAAAGTCTCCTGCTGACTTGCACTGCCCTATCCTCAGCTGGCCATCCTACAGAATTCCTACAATGATGCCGCTATTAAATTTCGGCTGCAGGGGGTTACTCGACATGTCAATGATCTTTGGGCCCGCAACGGCGACGATATAGCCATGAAGAAGGCCCTTCGTAAAGGCAGCTACCGCACTTTGAATGTCTACTTCCAGACGGACCTCCAGGCCTCCCCGGTCAATCTGGCCGTGCCGAACATCGCGCTTTGGGCGTGGCAAGCGATCTTGCCTCGAGTGTTCTGGGATTTTGTACCTTGCCCGATCCGAATGTGAATGCGACTAGCACCCCTGCCGATTATATCAAGGACGGCTGCAATATTCTCGCCAACACGATGCCCGGTGGCTCCCTGGATCTTTACAACCGGGGAGGAACCGCTATCCATGAGATTGGACACTGGAACGGTCTTCTGCATACTTTCCAGGGAGAGTCGTGCTCGGCCGACAACCCGGGGGACTATATCGCTGACACCCCACAGCAATCCACACCGACTGACGGATGCCCCGATCGGAAGGATTCGTGCCCCGACTCTCCGGGTTTAGATGCGATTCATGATTTCATGGACTACTCTTCTGATGTCTGTTACGAGAGCTTCACGGCCGGTCAGACCCAGCGAATGCGGAATATGTGGGCGAGTATGCGCGAAGGGAAATAGGCACTCTTTCCGCGTATGCTGTACGGAAGCTACCGGAGTTTCTCTTCTCAATACCACTTAATTACAACCCCATAGACATGGTTTGAGCATTTCTGGCCCACCGTGCTTTCTCATGCGTAGAAGATAATCATCCTTGTCTAATAAACTCATCTTGTAAGAATGAATGGAAGATGTCAAGTGCTTAAAGTTACTACTACGCCGTCCAGAACGAAAACTAGGTTGCGTGTTGAACACCAATGGTCAAGAATTCCAGCAAAAGAGGAGCCTAGGCTTATCAAGTACAAATTTCAGTGCGTGGACGGAATCCGACTACCGCTTCCTCTTCGTGCCGCGATCATCCTCCTCTTTGGTCTCCTTGTCCTGGCGCTTTGCCTTCTTTTCCAATTCGTCCCAATCCTCACCACTTTCCTCATCACCGCTGAATTCCTCCTCACTGGCATCAGCGCTGGCGTTGTCGTCAAACTCACTATCTTCCTCGGAACTCTCATCCGCAGCCAGCTCCGAGTCGGATAGTTCGAACGCCGACTCTTCCTCCTCTTCAGAGCCCTCCGAGTCCGATTCCGCGGCCAAGAAGGACCATCCTCCATCCGCGAAGAATCCATAGGGGTCGCTCACAACCGTCTTCATGATCGTGGTCCAGTTAAGGTTCAGCGGACCCTCGGTGAAAGCAATATCAACCGAATCAAGCCAGTCCTTCACACCTTCCAGTGCTTCGACGGGAATTGTATTGACATGCACCGGTGGACGATGGAAGTCCTTGAACACAAACACTAGATCGAAGTTTTTGAGTCCAAACTAGGATCAAGTTAGCAAGAGAGTCCCAACGGTAGACAGCGACAGGGGTTTAATTCATACCTGAACCCGTTCCAAGTGGGCAATCTCAATCTCATTCAGCGTGATGGCCATGAAGGGTGGTTCTGTGAGTTGAACGAGGGCATCCGTGGTTGGCTGAATCAACACGTTGGAGCGGTTGGGAACACCGGTAAACCCGATTTCGCGGAAGGGAATATCGACGTCCACTCCTTCCTCTTTTCCGGCATCGGCGATCTTCTCAGCGAATGCCTTGAACTCACGATCCAAGGCGGCCCTGCGTCGCCGTTCCTCCTGTTCTGCCTCAAACTCTTCCTCGTCGCCGTACCGGTGCTTGCGGCGACGGTTCCCAGTCTCGTCGAATTGCATCTCAGTGGCCTCTCGGTAGAATTGAACATCGCGTGTTTTTCTCTTCCCGATCATGATAGGGGTTTTGAGATGGACGTGAATCAAGACGATCAACTCATGAGCACAAGGTTGGAAGAAGAGATGCTTGACGTTGCTAAACAGCACATCGACATGCTCGTTGCGAAAGGGGGACAGGTAGCGGAGACCATTTTGATGGATTTCCACCTCACCTGGAACACGCTTCCCATCGAGGGGCGGGCGAAGGTACACATCGGGCAACTTCACAGGGCGTCGGTCTATATATATGTATTAGCAGTGCACGGGGTTCGCCAGGATTGCAAAGCAACTGACTTCGGATCTCGACAAGCTTGTCCTGTTCGACCACATCTTCCATTTCCTTCTTCTCTTGCTCTCGCCGCAGGGCGGTCTTTCTCAATTCAGTGATATCTTGCGCGACCTGAGCCAGTCTCTCGTCGTTTTTGGAACGCAATGTCAGATTGCGAACAAAATGGGCCGACGGGTCTTCGAATGGCTGGTCATCCTTTCGACCCACTCCCTGGCCCGGAGAGAGAAAATTGATTCGCAAGTAAGCGTATTCCCCTTCGTCACTCTTGCTGGCATTTTTAATTGTGTTGATGTGGAAGGGAACCGGTCGACCCATAATTGGCACAATGACGGTTGAGGCCTTCTGGTCGACATAGACAGTGAGAT
Organism: Penicillium capsulatum; assembly: GCA_028828875.1. Classification (NCBI taxonomy): domain Eukaryota; kingdom Fungi; phylum Ascomycota; class Eurotiomycetes; order Eurotiales; family Aspergillaceae; genus Penicillium; species Penicillium capsulatum. The sequence goes on along the minus strand of JAQJZR010000009.1, from coordinate 3,392,582 downwards.
CCTTGACTTTGGCGGGCAACTGATTATCGCGCTTGTATGATTCAAACCGCTTGAACTTCTTCTGTGCTGCGCCATTGTCGTCTCCGGTGGTGCCGGTGAACCGGTCAAGGCCTTCTTTGGTCTTCTTCGTAGCCAGTTCCTTCTGGTGTTCCCTCCGGCGTGCCTCGGCGCCTTCATTGATCTGGGTTGGCCGCTCGGCACGCAGTTTTGTACGAGTGACATTCCTGCCGGCAACAGCACTCGACTTCGTCTCTTTCTTTTCCTTTGCGGGCTTCGCAGGCTCTTCGTCATCACCGAAATAGAATGAGACCGAGTCCATGTCGATCCCCGCATCCTTGGTGAAAATGTGAGGCCCACTCTCTCCAACACGAACAGTGTCGGTGATCATCATGGAGTAAACGTCTTTTCCTTTCGAATCCGGGTCTTTCAAGTCAGTCAAGCCAATGGTGATCGAAAGTGTCATGCCATTCTTCAGGACTCGAGGATTCTTGGCGTTGAGAACCATGTTCGCATCGCGCAATTCGATTCCGATGCCGGCACCAATGTTTTTAGTCAGGTGGCTTTCAAGTTCCGGTCTCTTGGATCGGACCAAGCTGGCTGCTTTGTTATACACATCTTTAACAACGGCCCCATCACGGATCTCTTTCATGACGGTCTCGTGAAGGCTCAGCAAAAATGCATAGTTCGTCTCTTGCGACTTGCTGGGGTCTACCAGGTAGGTGCGCCCGATGAGAGAGTTGTGGGTTTTGTATCGAATTCCAAAGCTAGAAAGAATGATCCCCGCTTCCAGGTTTTTGCTATCGGATGTCGCGGTTAGTTTGAGGTCATACGCGCCTCCGCTCTGGATCACTGGTCCGTATGCCCAGTCGATATGCTTGGGAGAAAACTCAGCCGGAAGGCGAGCCAACTTATTGAAAAATTTGGCGTCATCAATCTTCTCATCAACCTTGGCGGCGAGAGCCTTGTGGGTCATGTGTTTCTCTTCGTCAAGCAACCGCGACATCTCGTCGACGAAGTACTCCGACATGAGACCACTGCATGCCCTGGAGGCATTGCGAATAGAGATCTTCAGGAGAAATCAGTATCCCTGCCTCACTGCTGGGCAGAGTGCGATGGCGGACTTACCAGCTCTTCTGGATCTTTGACGGCGAAGGCCGCGGACAAGGCAGGAGTGATATCCACCTCCTCGATGTCCTTGGAGATGTCTCCGAAGGCTCGTTTCCAATCATCGGCGAAGGGACCAGTTGCAGTGTCTTTAGGGAGGGTACCGACTTTCTTCTGTTCATCAGAATCGAATTAGCGATTCAATGTCTTCCATGGCCGAGCCATTCGTCCCCCAGCATGCCACTTACTCCTGCGCCTTTGATCACATCCAAACACTTCTCGAAAGCCTTTGTCTTCGTCTCTGGATCTTTGGTGGTTACCAAAAGCTCCACTGGAATTTTGCCCCCTTTGAGAGGCTCAAGAAGTTCCGCTGTATTATCCGGTTCATTAGCAATTCAACGTGCATCGTCGAGAGGGTCGAGCGAGGATTACCTTTTTTGGCTGTGGTGACCACATACATAGCTTCGGTCGTCAGGACGAGGAGCGTGGCGGGAAATTCGTACCCTAGGAGCCAGAACTGGATCCAAAGAAGTTAGCGGGAAATTCGAACCCGAAAAAGAACGGGACTGATTGCAGGAAGAGATCGAGTATAACGTACGTGAAGGGCGTTGTTCTTCTGAAAGGCACTCTCATCAGCCTTGGTTTTGCCCATGAGAATGACAATCGATCCCGCGCCCGCGAAGAGGGCATTTCCGGAGCGTTGGTCGGATTTCCATGACGCGTAGAGGCCAGAGAGATGGTTGAAGAAGGTGGATTTGTCGATTGCAATCTGCTCAGCCATCTCGACGGACTGGTGCAAGCAAGACCCGCTGGCACCAGGAGAGAGTGAGATGAGGACTGGGAAGCTGGAGAAGTGAAGCTAGGTCGCATTCAGGAGCGAAATGAGGTGAGTGGGGATCCGAATGATGGATGGCCCACGAGGAGTAGGAGAAAGGAAGGAGGACGATGAAGGCACTCCAAGCAAGAAATCCCTGGGAAGTGAACGCGAAAAGCGCGTTTTGACGCAGTTGGTCGTCGCGGGCTCCCGTGCATTTGGCCCTTTCGGGACTAGCGTTCTTTAGCTGCCTTTGGCTTCGTACTTGAGGTTCGCAATTTCTCCAGGTTCAACGTTCTTCAACCGCCGAAATGTCTTGATTGTGAAGCTTGACTCCCTCTCATTCTCCATTCGCTGTGAGTCTGAGATCCGACGGCCTTTCACCGTGACGGTTACGCCCAGCCTACCGTGGATGCCATGCCCCATGACCCCGATTACCCGTTACCATGAATTCGGCCTACATCGATCCAAATTTCACCGACCTGGGTGGCTATCGTCGGAGTTCACGAAATGATGCTGCGACTGGAGCTTCTGCTGCGGGGGTTCGCGCTCTTAGTGCTCAGATGGTAGCCTTTTACTTTCGGGCACCCATCAAGGCTTTTTTCCGCACCCGCGTTGAGTATGTTATATGCCTCTGGCTGCCACCTTTTCTTTTGTGTCTGACTTGCCTTAGCTATATGGTATCACTTTTTCACCTCGTCAACTCCGCAATGCTCAATCCACTAATCCCCGGCTTTTGTTACTCCCTCTTGAGCAGGCATTTGCAAGAGCGGTAAACCCACGTGTTGCGGAAGGCAAATGGTCCCTTCATACTACGACTCCAGGTCTATTGCTTCATGCCGTACGGACTTATGGTTGGCAATTCATTCCCAATCAGGTCTTGCCTCCTCTACTAGCAAATGCAGCGTGAGTCATGACTCCTCCTCGCGCACCTCCCCCACACAGGCTGACTTTGAGGTTTTCCTTCTCTCTCTTCCATTTAGAGTGGGCGCTGTTCTGTATACATCTTATCTGCAAGTCCTCGGTACCCTCCATGAACCTGTATCGCAGGGGGTCAAACGGGTGTGGCCCCCGGCGCCCCCTTCTGCTACCTTTGCGGCGGGGTTCACGGCTGGCACGATCCAATCCATTGTCGCTGCGCCACTGGATGCTCTACAGGTCCGCTTTCAAACAAGTGATATGCTTGAAGGGCAGTATCGCAGCATGTGGCATTATGGCCACCACAAACTTAAACAGATTGGCGCTCGGGGCGTTTTTGCTGGCTGGAGTCTCTCCTTCCTGCGGGACTCGCTCGGGTATGCCGTATTCTTCTCCTCTTTCGAATACGTCAAGTCCCAGTCCTACTATGCCTTTGTCACCTGGTACTACGGGTCTCTTCATGCCGTGAATCTGGACCAGCTTCCGTCCCCCGGATCCAGCGAGCGGGGAGTCCCCTTAATCAAGCCGCACTATGCGTTAGAACCGAGCTTTTTGATGATGGCCGGGATTGTGGCTTCTATCGCCCAACAGGCCATCCAGCATCCCCTGAGTATGATCCAGACCCTCCATCTGGGCCGGCTCGAGTACCTTGACCATCAAGCAAGCCTCGACCCCTCGCGGAAGCAGATGCTGCGGCTTTACTACCACGCCTATCAGGAGACGTGGAAACGATGCCGACGCAAGGCTGCGCGAGCCGGCGGATGGCGATCTTGGCTGTTTCGCGGGTTCGTGAGCAGTTCCGTCCGGCAAGTTCCCAGCACCAGCGCGGGTTTGGTCATCTTCGAGTTGGTTCGTCGGCGGTATGCAAGTCTAGCGGATGCCGTGCACATCCAGAAAGACGGTTATGATATTCTCCTCACGTAGGGGGTTGCCAGTGCATTGCATTTCTCATTTCTTTTTCGTTTCTTTTGGCTGGAGGAATATTGCATGAGATGTACATACCTCGATCCCCACCGATCTACGCATGATACCCGAATAGAGAAAAACAGTTAAGTCAGCATTTGATTGTACCACAACCTCAAGTAAGGTCGATTATCCGAGTGGCCATGTTGATGTCTCACTTCTCCCGCCTCTTTCTCTCTCTCTCTCCCTTGCCCTCCTCGACTCTGCTCCTCGCTGTCTGCAGGTGTTGGACCTGTCAGTGACCGGTTCTTCTGCTGACTGGAGCCCAGGATTCTTAGTTGGCTTTTTCCTGGTCTCTTCTGCGGGTGTTCTGGGGTGGGATCCACTTGTGGATCGTACCCACATCTGACAAGCCAGTTTCTTTAGCCTCGTTTTCCCTGTCCCTTGGTTTTTTGCCTTCGAGGTGGCTGAGCCGGGTCCGAAAGTGGACTGGGCTTTCCCCGTATTCTCGATTTTCTTTCCCTGCAGCTCCCCTGAATTTCCAAACCCCCCACCCAATTCCTGCACAATCTAAGATCCATAGACAACAAATCGATTCTTCCCAACTTGGACGGATCATCTGCACCTTGCAGCCCCTTGAGATATACTCTTCAAGCCTCCAGCTGACTCCGCGTGGGTCCCGTGAGCTGTGCGACTTCATCCCGTACTGCCCATTGCGACCGACTCCCCACTCTGCTGCGTTGGCCGCGGAAGAGGAAGAGAGAGAGACTCCCCCTGCTCGTGGAATCCGGTGGGGATCGCTGATTATTACTTTGCCTTCCACAAAAAGGGCCATCGGGGCCTATCGCCATCATTCCTTCACCACCTTCACCACCTTCACCACGCCCTATTCCCCTCCAGTCTCTGCACTCTGCGCCTTCGTCGGTACTAGAATCTGCCAGCGAAAAAGGAGGCCGACGGTCTTCTCCTTCCCCGGTTCGCTCCGTCGAGTCAGATCTCTCGGTTTGGTCGGATACTGGCGATCTTACCGAGCAGCTCATCGAGGACCCACTCCAGTTTCGCCTTCAAGAGTCCCTCGGTCCAGAGCTACCCGGCCGCCGTGGACGGCGCAAACACGTACGGGTCCTTTGCCCGCCGGACCTGAACGAAGAACATCTGGGCATCGATAAGGAGAAGATCGAAATTCCCGAGCCACGGCCCCGGCGCATATCTCGTGCGGAACGCATCTTGGCTGCCATCATGTCCCCTCGTGGGCAGAATGCCCAGATGCATGGCTTGGTGGGGAAGCCACTGCTGTGAGTGTCCCGATCCCGTAGGAGAATCGCGACAGACCAGAAGAACCAGGCTGACGATCATCTTGTAGCTACTTCACCAGCGTGTTTGTGTCCCTGGGCGTCTTTCTCTTCGGCTATGATCAAGGGGTGATGTCTGGTATTATCACGTTCGTCTTCCCACTATACCTCTCGTGCGACCGTGCCGGGGCTTCCTATTAACCTCGACCAGGGGATGGTACTTTTCCGATTACTTTGACCAACCGTCCCGGGCCACAATTGGTACGGTAGTGGCCATCCTGGAAGTTGGGGCATTTGTGGCTTCGTTGCTGGTAGGGCGCGTGGGCGACTTGATAGGTCGCCGCAAGACGATTTTCTACGGATCTATTGTCTTCTTTATCGGAGGCGCCCTTCAGACCTTCGCGACAAGCATGGCTATGATGATGGTCGGTCGGATCATTGCCGGTCTTGGCGTGGGTGCTCTTTCAACGATAGTGCCCGTCTATCAGTCCGAAATCTCGGTATATGCCCTTTCAATCTTCTCTTGAATCATGAGTCTAACGGCCTCTTCTAGCCCCCTCACAATCGCGGGAAGTTGGCTTGCATAGAATTCTCCGGAAATATTGCAGGATATGCCACCAGCGTCTGGGTGGACTACTTCTGTAGCTTTATCGAGTCGGATTTTTCGTGGCGCCTGCCCCTGCTCTGCCAGTGCATCATGGGCGCGGCACTGGGGATTGGAAGTCTGGTTATCTGCGAATCTCCCAGGTAAGATTTCTGAAGCGGAAGGCACCGTCTCCTGGCTGAGGCACGCATCAAACCTAACTCACTCTCCACTCTAGATGGCTTCTAGACAATGACCATGATGAAGAAGGCATGGTAGTCATTGCTAACCTCTACGGTGAAGGTGATCTTCACAATGACAAGGCCCGCCAGGAATATCGAGAAATCAAAATGAACGTCCTCTTGCAGCGACAGGAGGGGGAGCGATCGTACGGTGATATGTTCCGACGCTATAAAAAGCGCGTATTGATTGCCATGTCAGCTCAGGCTCTGGCCCAGCTGAATGGGATCAACGTCATTTCCTATTACGCCCCCCTCGTCTTCGAGTCCGCCGGCTGGGCCGGTCGAGATGCTATCTTGATGACGGGAATCAACGGGATTTCCTACTTGCTATCCACCATCCCGCCGTGGTACCTGGTGGATGGCTGGGGCCGACGACCAATCCTGTTGTCCGGTGCAGTGGCTATGATCATCTCGTTGTCATTGATCTCCTACTTCATCTATATTGAAATTGGTGCTACTCCGACCCTGACGGTCATTTTCGTCATGGTCTACAATGCTGCATTTGGTGCGTCGTGGGGTCCCATCCCTTGGCTATACCCACCGGAGATTCTGCCGTTGAGCATTCGGGCCAAAGGGGCCAGTTTGAGTACGGCATCAAACTGGGCATGTAACTGGCTGGTTGGTGAAGTGACCCCAGTCCTTCAAAAAACCATTCAATGGCGACTTTACTTGGTTCATGCCTTCTTCTGTGCCTGCAGCTTTGTTGTGGGTGAGTATCATTATCTTCCTGTTGTTCTTCATATCCGGGTGGCTTCTAACATGTATGGCTTTGTTTTTTAGTGTATTTCCTGTACCCCGAGACACGGGGTGTTCGCCTCGAGGATATGAATGTCTTGTTTGGAGATGCCTCCACGGCAATGCCTACCCCCGCCACAGATGGCGAGCGGGGATCTCTCCTTGGTGCCGGTTCACCCATTCCATCGCTAGACATCCGCCGGCAACCGAGCCAGTTCGGTACAGAGAACGCGATCCCGGGACTGGACATTGACCCACCATCCTTCAGTAACAGCCAGGTTGATCCCAACAAGTCCGGAGACCCGGGCTCTCAACCCGGTAGTCACAAGGGAGAGGGATTTGGTGGATGGATCTCGAACATGGTCCGCCGGCAACGGAGGACAGCCAGTCAAGATCAATATCAACGTCTTGACCAAGGAGAGGAGGGAGACGAGGCATGAAATCATTGCCTTGTTCGATCGTGTGCTCCTTTCGTGTTTCTGTATCTACATCCTTGTTCTCGGATTCCTTTATGTTCGTGGATTATGTGTAACTTGACTTTTTTTTTTTTTTTTTTTTTTTTTTTTCGTTTGGGAAACATGTTTTCAGCTCTCCTCGTCATACCTCCATGTCTGTATACCCATGGACTCGTTCCTGTTTTAATGTTGATTACCTTCGCAAATACCCCGAGCAGTGGTATCTTGTTTCACATTGCTCATAGATGGGCAACCCCCTAGGTTTCCCTTATTCCACGTGTCCATAACTCTAGTCCTGGAGAATGAAAGACCAGAATATCCAAGGAGCAGAACCAAGAGCCAAAATCCCATCCATAAAAAAAAAGAAGTGTCAATCTAGACCGGCCATCGAACGGCATCTCCTAGATGCCATCGAGAATCCCTGGTATCCATCCCCAATGCGGCCGGGCGGAGTCCACGTTCTCCCGAAAACGGCCCCCTCGGCTGTTTATCCTTCTGGCCAGCTCGTCCGTTTCAACCTTCCCCGTCTTTTTTCATTCCCCTTCGATCTTTCTTTTCATCTTGTTCTTCAGATTCCGTTGGCTTTTTTCACTCGTGGCCGCCGGGGCCGCTATGATCTGAAGCTTCAACTTCCATTTTCCTCACCTTAGCCACCTGGCCACTCTGGTGCTTTCTCCCATCCCGCCTCGTGATTCGAACTCCTCTCCACCATGGCAGACACTGCCATTAGCACGGGCGCTAGCTATGATGCAGATCTGCGTCGGCGCAATGTCCCTGACGCTGGCAAAGCGCAGGCGCCCGCCGCGTCCCCGGTCCAGGACGATGTGAAGAAGACCAAGTCACAGGTTCGAAACTTGCTTCCTCGCCGATCGGATAATGTTGCTAATGGACAATGCCTGGCTCAGTCACCGTCGTTTCTACATGTCCTTGCCGGCTGGGAACCATTCATTGCCCCTGTTGTTCTCACAGCCCTTGCCCTCTTTACACGACTCTACCGGATCGGTCGCTCGAACATTGTCACCTGGGATGAAGCTCAGTATGATTGGCCCCTCTACAATATCCTTTTCTTTCCCCGCTGTATTGTAGCCAAAGACTGACTGATTGCAGTTTCGGAAAGTTCGGCTCGCATTACCTTAAACGCGAATTCTACTTTGATGTCCACCCGCCCCTTGGCAAGATGCTGGTTGGCCTCTCGGGCTACCTTGCCGGTTACAATGGTTCTTTTGAGTTCAAGTCGGGCGAGAAATACCCGGAAGATGTTGACTACACGTTCATGCGAGCCTTCAACGCCTTGTTCGGCGTAGTTTGCGTCCCTCTCGCTTACTACACGGCCCGTGACTTGAACTTCCGCCGTGCCACCGTCTGGCTGATTAGCCTGATGGTGCTGTTTGAAAATTCCTATGCCACCATTTCCCGCTTCATCCTCTTGGACTCGATGCTCCTCTGTTTCACTTTCACGACAACCATGTGCTGGGCACGATTCCATCGCTTGCAACATGCCAGCTTTTCACCGGAATGGTATGCGTGGCTGTGCCTGACTGGGCTCAGTATTGGTTGCGTGTGTAGCGTGAAGTGGGTTGGCTTTTTCTGCACCGCGATTGTCGGCCTTTACACCGCCGAGGATTTGTGGAATAAGTTTGGTGACCTGAAGATGCCCCAGGTATGTGGTTCTTTTGGTCATGCTGGAGATCTTGAGCTGACTAGGTTGCCTCTCTAGACGGTGCTTGCGAAACATCTTTTCGCTCGAGTCGGGGGTCTGATTGTAATCCCTATCCTAGTGTATATGCTTTCCTTCTATGTGCACTTCCTGGTCTTGGCCAATAGTGGACCTGGGGACGCTCAGATGAGCTCCCTGTTCCAAGCCAATCTGCGCGGTACCGAAGTCGGACGGGACAGCCCTCTCGAGGTGGCCCACGGGTCGCGAGTTACCCTCAAGAATATGGGCTACGGTGGTGGTCTTTTGCACTCGCACATTCAGACATTTCCCGAGGGATCAAACCAGCAGCAGGTCACCTGCTATCATCATAAAGATGCTAACAATGACTGGTTTATTTACCCTAATCGCCAACAGCCGGATTTTGACCCCAATGGGGAACTGAACTTCATCGGTGACGGCGATGTCATCCGCCTGATTCACGGACAAACCGGTCGGAATTTGCACTCCCATGCCATTCCCGCGCCCCTTTCCAAGTCGCACAACGAGGTCTCCTGCTATGGCAACATCACTATCGGAGACGATAAGGACCACTGGAAGATTGAGGTGGTAAATGACGCTGCATCCCGGGACCGGTCCAAAATTCGTACCCTGACGACCGGCTTCCGGCTTCGACATCCTGTGCTGGGCTGCTACCTGCGGGCTGGAAATGTCAACCTGCCTCAGTGGGGATTCAAGCAGATTGAGACCACCTGCATCAAGGAGAATAAGCCGAGCGATGTGTACACCCACTGGAACATCGAGTCTCACACCAATGAGCGCTGTAAGCCTGCCCCGTCACATTTTCTTCGTGAATCAACGAGTGACATAATTGCTAACGATATGTGTCCAGTACCCCCCGGTGATCCCGGTTCTTACAAGTCGCCTTTCCTGAAAGATTTCATCCACCTGAACGTTGCCATGATGACATCCAACAATGCCCTGGTTCCCGACCCTGACAAGCAGGACGATCTGGCCTCGAAATTCTGGCAATGGCCCATCTTGAACGTCGGCTTGCGTATGTGCTCCTGGGACGACAGTGTGGTGAAGTATTACCTTCTTGGGAACCCTCTGGTCTATTGGGGAAGCACTGCTGGACTGGGAGCTTTCGGGCTGCTGTTCCTCTGGTATCTCCTGCGATGGCAGAGAGGGTACCAGGAACTGAGCCAGACAGACATTGACCACATTCACTACTCCGGTCTCTACCCTGTCATCGGCTGGGTGTTGCATTACCTCCCATTTATCATCATGGCTCGCGTGACCTATGTTCACCATTATTACCCCGCTCTTTACTATGCCATTCTCACCTTCGGCTTCTTCATTGACTGGGTTACTCGGCACGTGAATGCCCGCGTGGTGGCTGTTGTGTACTCTGTCCTGTACCTGGTCATCATCGGACTCTTTGTCCACTTCCGTGGCCTTGTTTTTGGAATGGAAGGGTCCAACCAGCAGTGGTCCCATCTCCGCTGGCTGCCAGGATGGAAGATTGCGAACGCGAACTAAAAAGAGATTGCTAGGGAGGTTGCTCTTTCTATATCGTGGTGATTCATTTCTCGCTTCACTTTGCTGTCCACAGTAGCGGGGAGCCTCGATGAACATGGTTCATCTCCTAATGCTGATTATCTCATTGCGTGAGATTATGTATTGTACGTAAATTTGATATAGTGGTGCCGCACAAGTTGTGCCTGGAAGTAGCCTACTTGGGTACAAACGGTTCATAGAATGATAGTAGAACAAAGTCTTAAGTATTATTAGGCTAACAGAGCCCGATAGCAGCGTTCGCTGCGGTGGTGTAACTTTTTTCTATGCCTCTTTGTCAGTGTCTGTCCTTTCTATTTTCTGGATAGAAAGAGACAGCGCTTAGATATTGTTCAGGGACGGACCGAAGAATAGGCAAGAACCTAGGACGTAAGATAAGAGTTTTTATACAGTGTTGATGACGAGATTAATAAACTTGCTTTGATTTACAGGGTACAAGCAGTTTGACCCACATGGTTTCTGAAGCCATCACCACGGACTCGAGGATGTGTAACAACATTATAGGCCAATCCTGACTCTAGCAGCATCCTCCTGTCCAGCCATTACCTTTGCGCATTGCATCGTCCATGCCAAGTGTAACTGTTCTCGGGACTCCTGCATTTGCGCCGCCCGAGGCACCAAAGCGCTTAACCCCGCTGCGTCGGTCGTTGAGGTCATATCGACCAGCTTCGATGTTACGGTAGATCCTCTCAGCCACCTCGAGAAATGCCCGCTCCACACCATTGCCGGATTTTGCACTGGTCTCAACATAACGTACCAGATTATTGAGGCGACACCATTCCTCCGCTTCCTCTCGAGTGACCTGGCGTTGGTTGGCACCAGTTTCCCGGTCTGCAAGATCCGTCTTGTTCCCAACCAAGATCACTACGATGCCATCCTCCGCAATTTGTCGGAGGTCCTGCAGCCATTGGGTGCAAGAGACAAATGTCGAACGCCGGGAAATGTCAAAGACAAGAAGAGCTCCCGAGGCGCCGCGAAAATAAGAGCGGGTGATAGATTTGTATGTTTCTTGACCAGCAGTATCCCAAAGGGAAAGTTTCATTCGTTTCTGGTTGGGAGAGCTTTGGAATTTCCGTGGAGGAGGAGGGAGGCCCGAGCCAGCCGAGTCCTCTGGGGTATCACCGGTAGGGTTGGATAAACCGTGAGCATCCTCTTCTAACCCTAGCTCAAGTGATGCTGGGGGCCCAACAGGGACAATCCTCGATCCAAACTCAACCCCAATGGTGACATCGTGAGAGGGGGAGAAGCGGCCTTCACAGAGGCGGATTGTGAGCTACCCTTAGAGTCAGTCTTGAGGATCCAGGCTCAATATGCAGATGACACTCACACTGGACTTGCCGGTGCCCGAGTCTCCAATACAGACAAGCTTAGCAATATAATCCCATGGCTGTGACATGGAGAGAGCGTGGATCCGGAGATGCGAAGTGACGTGTGCCGCAGCTTCAGGGAGGTTGGTTATCGGTTATCGGTTATCGGGGCTGAGTCATCTATCGGGGTCGTGACCTGCCCGAATGACGCTTGCATCAGTCCAAATGACCTTGTGCTTTTATCACAACATCCGCTTCTTCGGGGACGATCAGACTGGTGTGGTCTGTTTGCCCTTTGCATCATATTGGAACGAGATCTCATAGCATTCTCCTTATTCTATACCATTTCTTTACCGCTGACACCATACTCCCACTTCACACCGATCTTCCACGATAGTGGGCCTATCGTGGGCCATGTTCTCGGAATGTATGTAGTACCTTATCATTCACGAGCTTCCTGGTGACTGACAACTTCAGATGCTTCACGATTTCTAGCTCAATCTCAGTCCCGGATCGCGAGTCGTCCTGATGAGATCCAGAGGACTGGTCGTGCCCACCCCAACCAGCGCCAAGCTCGCTCCTCAAGAAACACCGATCCATATAGACCAGGCGCATCCCAGATCTCCAACTTCCCCTTTGCGTCCCGAGCATCCGTTCAACCGGCTCCCCTGTTCTACAGCGCGACTGATGAATTTCGGGAGGAGGATGACGAGACCGAGCGAGAACGTGAGATTGCGGACTTTTATGCTCTGCAACGATCAAGACGACATTTTGGCGATAGCAACCTAAAGGATTCATCAGAACTCGAGAGTGGCTCCGAAGAACGGTCGGGTCCATTTAATGAGCACCAATCTCCATATAATGACCGCCCAGGCAATGGGAAGGGCATAAAGAGCTCGTGGCGTGGGGAGAAAGGGTTCACTGTTCCCCAGCGACCCCGGATCGACACTGTGACAGAAGATCTGGAGGCGGAGCCAGGGCCGAGTGTCAACCGCAGCGAGGGCAGAGCCCGAGGAAATCTGGTGGATATCGAATTGAAAGACTCTCTTCGAAGCAACGATGACGAGAGCGACTCTGCGCCATCCGAGGTTATTGGTGATGAGCCTCCGATTCAGACATTTCGGGAACGACCCCGAACCAACCTGGAATCTTCTGAGTTGGGCAATCTTGACGCGGCTGCGGAATCTACCAAGCCTATCTTCATGGATACCCGAAGGCCACCGAGTTCCGCGGGCTCTTTTCCGGCTTCGAACTCACCACTCACGTCAGAAAAATCGGCGCACGATGCTTTCTGGTGTCAACTTTTTCTCATCGCTCTGGCGGGACTATTCGCCACCGCATTTCTTGTCTACCTCCACACATCCACGCCATCCGGGGATAAGTCCAAATGGGGGGATACAGTCTACTTCACCGTTCGGGGCTCGTTCTTCCTTCTTGGTGTCTATACCCTCATTGCCGTTATGGTGTCCCTCCTTTGGCTCGCTCTCCTGCGGTCATACGTTCGACTGCTGGTCTACGTGATCATTGTGGCCGTCCCCATCATTTTATATTCCTTTTCTCTGTACCCATTCATCTCGAGTTTCAAGGGTACGTGGCATGGATCCAGCGTTCAGGACAAAGCAATGCGCTGGGGCTCTTTCGTCCCATTCGTGATGGCCTGCTTATGGACCTATAACGTTGCTCGAGGCCGTCAATCGATCGGGAAAGCAATTGGCATTCTGGAATTTTCATGCCGGATTCTAGCTGCCAACAACGAGCTTCTTGCCCTCGGTCTGGGTGTTCTTGTCTGCGTGGTTTCTTGGACGTGGATTTGGATGCTCATGTTCACCCGCGTGTTTCTGGGGGGTCATCTCGCCGGGCCACGGTCCTTCATCATCGACCTGAGCAGTTGGTGGCTGGGAGTGTACTTCGTGGTCGTTTATCTCTGGTCAATCGGGGTCATTGCTGGTGTGCAACGCGCCGTGACGGCAGCGACTGTTAGCCAGTGGTACTTCCATCGATTGACCAGCCCAGCGCCCACGTCGAGACAAATCGTCCAGGCCGGTGTCGTTCACGCCACAACCACACTCTTCGGCACGATCTGCTTGTCTCGCTTGCTGAGCTTGCTAGTTCGATTTCCCCTGATCGTCCTCCCCAGCCGTCTGTCTTCGCTACTGAGTCTTTTAGCCTATTCCTTCATCCCCTCCCCCCATTTCCTATCTGACAAACCCTCTCTCTCTTACCTATGCTGCAATCCATTCCCAGCCATTGGCTATATCCGCGCGCGGCCTGAGCCAGATGAGCATCCTTGCCCCGTCTGCAGCGTCGACATCTCTCCACCCACGCTCTTATAATCGCTCCCCGGGAGCCCCAGCTTCTCTGCTTTCCTACCGACTGTCCAAGCTGATCCTTCATGCAGCTCGTTTCATGATGTCCCTAGCGTTAGGTTTTGGTGGTTGGGTCACCACGGCTCGAAGCCTTACCACATCCGCTACCGGTGGCACGATTCGAGGCAGTCTTTATGCCTACGTGGTTGGTCTCATAGCCGGCACGATTGGTTGGAGTATCCTAGGTGCCATGGAAAGTGTCATTGCAGACATTGTGGATGCCTCAGTGATTTGCTGGGCAAGCGAAACCGGCGTCTATGGCCGTGAAGCCCGGTATTGCCGAGAGGCTGGATGGCTTTTTGGTGACTTGAACCCAAACTCCCGACCCGAGTACCAAGAAGTTTAGTTCGAAGAAGGGAACGAGTCTCTTCGACATCCTCCACCTTGGTCCTAAACGACCACGAAACCTCGTTTATTGTCTCCCTCGTGATCTTTTCCTTCTATAGTTGAGCGACTACCATTGCAATTTGACAGCTAGCGATACCGGATTGGAAGGCGTTGGATAATGGCATTTTCTTTTCATCAAATTTGCATTGGGCATTGTAGAATTCCTGCCCGTTCAGTGGTATTAACCGAGGTATATCCAAAACAGCAAAACGGAAGTATGTCGAGGAATGAAAGTTCAGGGCTCGTGGTATCATGGAAACAAAACCCTCAAGATGCTAAGCCTAGGACGCCGTATTACCCACTGCATGGAAACCCTCGAACCGAAGGGTGTTCAGAAAGGATAGCAGAAACAGACACAGGAAAGGAGAAATTAGGCTGGATAGTCCAGGAAGAGCACAGATCAAAGACCTAATCGGCCCGTCCACTCCACACCTTCTTGGGCACACCACTCTTTGAGGAGAGACCAGCCAAAACGCACAACTTCGATGGGCGCGGAGGTCCCGCCGAGAGGAAGAAAGTAGTCTCCCGAATATTTCCCGAGCTTGAGTGGTGACGTGCCTCGCTCGAGATAGTTATGGGATCGTTGAGACCAGGTGATTGGAAAATCACGGCTCAGAATGTCCTCTGAAAGCCCGCGCATGCCTTCGAGCCAGAGTCCCTGGGACTCTTTGTAGCACTCGAGGAGTCGGTTCTTCAGTTCCAGGAAGTCCCTTCGACTCTTCTTGTTCTCGTCTGACGGAACAGTATTGCCATCACTGCCCGGTGTAGGCATCGGGGTATGCTCTCCCGGGATAGGGCTGATCGCGAGGCGCTCAAGATCCTGTGCGTGAATGGCGCTGTAGGATATAGCCCCTAGAAACAGGCAAAGGCTATGCAAGGCCGGG
Source organism: Penicillium capsulatum (assembly GCA_028828875.1). Taxonomy (NCBI): domain Eukaryota; kingdom Fungi; phylum Ascomycota; class Eurotiomycetes; order Eurotiales; family Aspergillaceae; genus Penicillium; species Penicillium capsulatum. Next base: position 3,377,360 of record JAQJZR010000009.1, on the reverse strand, counting down.
TATGAAATGCTTTGTTTCTTGACCACTCGCCAGTACGGGAGGATGGACAGCCAGTTCGTAGAGTCGGCGCCCAGTCGTGCAGCTGCCTTGGCTTGATCCCCCGCCACGAAGGCAAGAATGAAGCTCATGATAGCCTCGATAGCCGTCACGACACCTAGCTTCTCATCGGTGATGGAGGCCCCACTGGACGTGAAGCGTACGACGCTATGCTTCAGTTCTCGGCCAAGGCGAGTGAACCTGGTGGAGTCATCTCGCCAGGCTCGGTGCTCGTTGGGGGGATTAACAGGTGTCTTCCCATCGCTGTCTCCGGCGTCGTGGCGCCGTAAAATCGACCCTTTAGGATCCTTCACCGGCGTCAATGAAGTAGATTTGGCTTTATCATGTGCAATGGATGGGCGAGAGGCCGGCGTGCGAGCTTTCTCAGCAGGCCCCCTGGATTCCTTCCCACGGTTGCTCGACTGGCCAGTCTCTCCTGCTTCATGTTTAGTTTGACTCTTGATTCTCTCGGATGAACCATTGCCGCGAATAGAGTCAACCCCTGTATCATGCGCGGATGGCGAGTCTGGCTGGCGCGCTCTCCTTTTACCGGAAAACTTGAGTAATCCTTCAACTCTCTTTCGATTGGACTTTCCATATCGCAGCCGGACAACGAGACTTGGAAAGAAAGGGTGTACCGATACATCGTCTGCGCGATCATTCTGAAGACTCGAATTGCTGGCACTGTTGGCGGGTTGTGGGGCTTTTGAGGTGACCGCATCGTCGCGACGAGACTTGGAGGCGGTGGCATCGTTCTTGGGAGAAGTGCGAAGCGGAGACCGCTCTTCGAGCCTTGAAAGCTCCTTCTCAATATCTGGTGGCAGTGTGGGGGAAAGGAGACGGGGGAGTCGGGGGGCTGAAGTAGGTGGGAGAGTCGGCGAGAGAAGCGCTGGAAGTCTGGGGGAATGGGGTTTGGCTGACGCTTGTTCAGCGCGCGTATCCTTCTCGGGGCTTAGCCGAGCTTTCTTGGGGGTATGCATGGCAGGGCCGTTGTTCGGTGGAGGATTGAGTGGTTCGAGATCGGATGTGGAAGGTCGCTTCTTCGGGCTCTTTTCAGATGGAGGATTCGAATGTAATCTGGGCATGCTCTTGGCCGGATCGGTTGAGGCACTCTTTTTGATAGGTGCCGGATCAGGTGCTTGCTGTGTATCTGCGCGTAGGCCCGTGTCGGGTTTCTCTTGAGGGAGGTGGTCGGAGATTGCGGGCGATGCCGCGGAGCCGCCGGTCTTCTGGGATTTATAGTCCTTCAAGCTGATCTTTTTCTTGCTCACTGTCTCTTTCGGAGGTTCTGCGGTGCTCGGGGGCGTAGGCCGGTCGGCCGTCATACGCCCCGTCTCGTCGGACCAGTCCCCAACCGCCACCAAGAGGGAGTCCGTATCGTGATGGGCCAGGAAGGTCATGTATTGTAATTGCTGTTCTTCGGGATTGAAAGGCCTGTCATGTCCTACTGCCCAGTGATTCGCGGCGCGAGATCCAAGGCGGAAGGGCGCATTCGTTGGAAGGGTAAGAAGATAAGGATACGCGGGAAGCACGTCTTCCGAAAGACGATTCAGGCGATGATCGAGGGCGTCCAGGTCCGAAGCAAAGAGTTGGCTCGCAACGTGGGAGTTTGATGTGTCCGCAGAGGGGGGCTGATCGTTCACCGACATCGCAGTCCGCAGCAAGGAAAATCCGGTCGGCCGAGCATCGACAGCGTTGCGCGCACCTTGTGGCAAGAGTTGACCAGGTGCAGCGGAGGGTGGGAAGGTGCTCCTGGAGGGATAGGACACACGGTCACGATGGTAGCGCACGCTTGAAAGAAGCCGGGTGCTGTCAAAGCATGGGAGTCGAGGGCGGGTAGATCTTCACCGGCCTCGAGACAGAAATCAGGGCATCTTAGAGGCGCGAAACCAGACGGGGCGTGGCCAGTGGAAGGCAATGCAAATGCGCGCGACCTGGAGTGGGAGAGAGAAGGAACAAATGAAATGGGGGATCCCGGGGTTCCTGATTGGGTACGTCCGCCTCGCCGCTTTTAGCCTCGTTTCTCTTAAACTCTTACTCTATACTTGGGGACCAAACATGGGGCAAGCTACAATGTTTCAACGGCTTCCACAGTTCAGTATCATTGAGCATAATAAATTCCACTGGAACAGATTACGATCGATCATCGGCCGCAAACTTATCCCGCCAGAATGCTCGGTAATGTTTCCGTTGACCAACCTCGGAGATCTCCTGGATCTCCTGCGGCGTCAATTGGAAGGTCAGAGCTCGTAAGTAGCCAGCCAGTCGCGATTCCTGACCACTGGTGGTGATGGTCACACCCCCACGATCCAGACTCCAACGGAGCAGGATTTCGGATTCGTTCACGGCGTATTTGGTGGCCAAGGCGGACAATAGGGGATCCAACGGGCCGCCCTTCGCGCGAGTGAGAGGAACCAACCCAGAATAGCCCATGGTGTTGATCCCCTTGTCTTCCTGGAAGGGCACCAGGTTCCCGTGTTGGAGATATGGGTGGAATTCGATCTGGTTCACGGACGGGGTCACCGTCGCGGTCTTCAGGATCGTCTCCAGATGGCTCTGCAGGAAATTGGACACCCCAATGGATCGAGCCTTGCCACTGGCCTTGACTCGTTCCATATTAGCCCAGGCGGTTTGGAGCTCATCGTCACTCTGAGCCCAGAAAGGAGCGTGGATCAAGTAGCTTGAGACGGATTAGCTTGGTTCTTCTGATTTGAGCGAGGACCCATTGCCTACAGGTCGACATAGTCCAACTGGAGTTTCTTCAGGCTCGACTCGAGGGCAGTGGGGATATCGGCAATGCCGGTGCGATGCACCTTGGTGACCACGAACAATTCCGTGCGGGGAAGTCCACTCTCTTGAATCGCCTGGCCGAGTTCTTCCTCGGTGCCGTAGACTTCGGCCCCGTCGAGATAGCGATATCCCAAGGTCATCGCGGTCTTGGTCGACTCGACAAGCTCACGATTGATCCCAACATCTTGCGCCGTCTTGTACCATGCGGTACCCGTGCCATAACCGAGCTAGATGATCATTTGAGCTCCATGACTCGGGGAGGATGCGGTGGGGAAGAACCCACGGTGGGCAACGTGGTGCCGTCATTCAGCTCAACGTTTGGTATAGAATGAGGACTAGCCATATTCACACAAGCTCTCAAGCAGTAAGTACTTGGAAAAAAGAATCCACGGGGTTGAGCCGCTGAATTAGGGCATCATCACAACCCGATTAATAATGGGCCATGATGTCACCCGCGGACCGCTTGGGCGCGTGGATCATCGCCAAAGCAGCGTTGCGACTCAACCCTCGATGACTGCCGCTCGTGTACTTCGTGCCTCCGCAGGATCTCGGTGCATGTCTCGTCCATCCATTCATCGTCGATTGGGCCAAATGACGGCTCACCTCTCCGGCGCCGCCGGTACATCTTTGGGCGAGCTGCCCAAGTCTCATGTCTTCACATCCAAGCTGCCCCCTGATCCGGCATTTGAGACACCGGAATCATCCCACAACGCCCCGCGGGAGACACTGGGACCCCGGATGGTCAGGGGGGCCCTGTATACCTTTGTCCGCCCGGAAAAGGCGCAGAGCCCGGAGCTGCTCGGCGTGAGTCCCCGAGCAATGGAGGATGTGGGTTTGAAGCCCGGGGAAGAGAAAACACCACAGTTCCAGGCATTAGTAGCCGGGAATGAGATCTGGTGGAATGAGGCCGAGGGGGGTATCTACCCCTGGGCTCAGTGCTATGGCGGTTCGTACGGCTCCGATGTCCGCGGGAAAGATGGCTAATATCAACCCATCCGCAGGTTGGCAATTGTAAGCAAATTATATTGACTTCCAAGTCCAGAATACTAACCCAGCTACAGTGGTGCATGGGCAGGTCAACTCGGGGATGGTGTACGTTGATGTTGACGGCTTTTCCATTCGAACGGCTAATGGCTAACGATCAATCCCAGCGTGCCATCAGTCTTTTCGAAACAACCAATCCGCAAACAAACATTCGCTATGAGCTACAATTAAAAGGCGCTGGCCGAACGCCGTATTCGCGCTTTGCGGATGGAAAGGCTGTCCTCCGCTCGAGTATCCGCGAATATATCGTCTCCGAAGGTACTTGCTCCCCTTAATACATTCAGTTCGAGTTGATCCACTAATACACAAATAGCTCTGAATGCCCTCGGCGTGCCGACTACACGCGCATTGTCTCTCACTCTTTTACCAAATGCCAAGGTCCTACGGGAGCGCATGGAGCCCGGGGCCATCGTCGCGCGGTTTGCCGAGTCGTGGCTACGAATTGGAACATTTGATCTCCTCCGCGTTCGTGGCGACCGCGAGACGATTCGAAAACTCGCCACGTACATCGCGGAGGATGTCTTTGGCGGCTGGCAAACCCTCCCGGCTGCGGTCTCGGTAGGTGAAGGAGAATCATCCGCCGAGATCGATCATCCCCCCAGAGACGTCCCTCGGGATCAAGTACAGGAACACCAGGGGTTTGAGGAGAACCGATTTGCCCGGCTGTACCGGGAAGTCGCGCGACGCAATGCAAAGACCGTGGCGGCGTGGCAGGCCTACGGGTTCATGAATGGAGTGCTGAATACGGACAACACATCCATCTATGGTCTCTCGCTGGACTATGGCCCATTCGCATTCATGGATAACTTTGATCCTTCCTATACGCCGAACCATGACGACCATATGCTACGATACGCTTACAAGAACCAACCCAGCATTATCTGGTGGAATCTAGTCCGACTCGGCGAGTCTCTCGGGGAGCTCCTTGGCGCAGGGCAGAAAGTCGACGACGAATCATTCATCAAGGATGGCGTTACCGAGGCGATGGAGTCGGAGACCATCAAGCGGGCCGAGGGAATCATCGAGCGCACCGGTCAAGAATTCAGAGCGGTATTCTTGAACGAATACAAGCGACTCATGTGCCAAAGACTTGGCCTCAAGACGCAGAAGGACTCCGACTTCCAGGATCTCTTCTCGGAGATGTTGGATACTCTCGAAGCCCTGGAGTTGGACTTCCATCACTTTTTCCGCCGCCTGTCAGGGTTGCCCCTATCCGAGCTCGCGACAGAGGAGAAGCGCACCGAGACGGCATCGATCTTCTTCCATGCCGAGGGCTTTGGAGGCATTGGATACACCGATGCGTCGGCCAGAGATCGAATTGCCAAATGGCTGGCAAGCTGGCAAGCCCGGATGCTAGAAGACTGGGGCGCAGACAACGACGAGGAGAGACAGAAAGCCATGAAGGCTGTCAATCCAAATGTAAGCACCGTGGCCATTCTGTGGTAACCTTTAGCAACTAACTCCATATTTAGTTTGTGCCCCGGGGATGGATCCTTGACGAGGTCATCGAGCGAGTCGAACGTAAAGGAGACCGAGAGGTTCTGGGGCGAGTGATGCAGATGTCTCTGGACCCATTCCAGGACGAGTGGGGACTACTCAAGGAAGAGGAGGAACGCTTCTGTGGGGATGTGCCGAAGTACAAGAGAGCAATGATGTGTAGCTGTAGTTCGTGATGAATTGGCCAAGCTGTGTTGATTTTTTTTGCCTTTTGTGTTAGGAGGAGTGTAGATGTGCAATTCCCCATGCACCCTAGCATCTCCTGTAACGCGCGCCCAGAATCAAAAGAAACCCATGCACACCCGTATCTGCAAGTCAAACCACCCATTGCACTTCGCTTTCCACGCGCGAGCCCGGTAGAAACAGCAAGAGATCCCGATGATTGCAAGAGGATATGAAAACTATGCAAAATCCCATGGACGTAGTTCAGCCGTGATAATACAAATCAAAGAAATTCTGGGAATGAAAGAAGACGTCGTCTCAAAAGTCATGGCGCATGTAAGAAAAAAAGTGTTTTTTGTTTCCGAACTCCACCGGGGCAGAATGACGAGACGTGAAAAGATTTTTAAGGCCCATTTAGTTAGGGCAGAGGGCCTGGACATGACCGGGCTGCTTGCACTTGTAGCAGACACGCTCACCACGGGCCTCGGTAGGGCAGTCACGGGAGACATGGCCAACCTCGCCACCTAAACATTTCTTGTCAGCTTCCATGTTGCGCAGGAGAATACTTGAGAACGACAATAGACGAATCCAAGGTCGAGATGCGACAAAAGGGATCCACTTACAGTTGTAGCACTTCTGGCCCTGGGTGCAGTCGCGAGCCATGTGGCCGAATCCTCCGCAGGAGTAGCAGTTCTGGGCACGGCCACCACCGCCGTAGGAGGGGAAGCCACCGCCAAAGTTTCCACCCTGACCGCAGTTACGAGCAATGTGGCCAACCTCACCACACTTGTAGCAGTCCTGGCCACTACCACCGCCGAAGCGGCCGCCGCCCTGGGGGCATTCGCGAGAGAGGTGGCCGGTCATGCCGCAGCCGTAGCAGGTTTTTTCCTTGGGAGGGTTGGGGCATTCACGGTCTGGAGGAATACATGAGCATTCAAACTCGTAGAATCGATTTTGATATAAGATCCCACTTACTGACATGGCCCTCACCACCGCAGTTGTAGCTAAAACATGCTGGTCAGTGTATCATCCCGCGAATCAAGGCCAAGAGTCTCATACCAAGTGGGGGTTCCCTTCTTAGGGCAGTCCTTGGCCTAGATAAAGAGTGTCAACTCCCTCCACATAATCGACGACAAAAGACATAGCCCATTGAGATGCGGCCAGAGGGGGATGTCTACCTGGTGAGAGGCGTCACCGCCTAGATGGAGGAAAAGTCAGCAAAAAAAAATCTTGATCATAGCAGGACAAGACATTTGGTATCGATGGCAAGCCGGAGCAAGTGCCAATTTTCTCAGGGGATATAGGCCAGACTCAACCCCAGTCGAGTGAGCAGTAGCCAGATACCACCTTGGCCTCGCATTTGTGCGGGAGCACAGCCGAGTCTCGGGCTGGCGGAGACAAGAGAGGGCATGAACGTACAGTTGTAGCAGGCACGGGAACGGGGATCCATGGTGAATAGACGGGATTCGAAGTCGTCGAGGTAGAGTTGGGGAGGTAGAGAAGATGGGTGGTGGAAAGAAGATGGGTGAGAAGAGGAAAATTGTGGTGCGGGGGGGCCTGAGAAAACTTCCCGCTCTGAAGATACGGACTCGGGAAGTTCGTTCCATCCACCAAGGACTGCGACGGCAATCGCGCGTTGCTGCAGTTTTGACCATCGCAAGCCTGCCTTCTTTTCGCCGGTCGCTCCGGTCGTATACATACAACTCTCTCTCTCTCTCTCTCTCTCCTGGTCACTGAATTCTCTTCTCACGGGATCCAGCGCCACCCCGCCCTCGATCCAAAGACTCATACAACAGCCCCCCTTCGATTCCAGTGGCCGGTATAGCTCAAGCCATGCTCTGCTCTCATGACAAGGGGGGCGAAATCCTGTTCATCCGCCCCCCAATGATGCATGATAGCCAGGCGCCGCGTGGATTGAGGCCATGGACTGGTCCGCAACCCTTCGCGGCTGGTCGCAAACCCCGGAGGAACTCAATGCCTCCGCGATATTCAAACTGATATGAGTGACATAGCTGATCACCCAAAGCTTGTAGTGGCGGATCGACAGGGGGAGGATAAGCCCCGCGACCGAAGCTAACCATCTCCGTAGCAATCGGGAGCTGCGACCAAGATCCGACTGTCCGGGGTCGAGCGACTGTTTTATATCACACAAGCCGCCAGGGTCCCCCCGGCTCCCGCGGGCCAGGAAATGACGCGAGTACCTTGTGCTACGGGGCTCGCGGGGTTTGCCCCCCCTGGGACCTGCGTTAGCGCCCCCAATCATAACTGGCGCCATTGGGGATCGTCCATACTCCATCGGGGCTCCCGACTCTTCGAGGAGTTCGGCCACACAGTTGGAGCTACGTGAAATCGTAACATTCCAGAAGCTGCGTCCCGGCCCCTTTCTCCCGGAGCAGAATAACCCGTTCCTCGTCAAACCCAACGCACTCGTAAATGCGCGGCAAGTCGGCGGATGTACCGGCACTGGGAACGACAATACCGCTGCGTCCTCTTTGCGGCTCCTGCAAAACATAACCCGAGCGGGGATCTTCCCGAGCATACTTTTCGGGGCTGATTTGGACACTACTTTGCTCTTTCAATGCGCGGCGACTGTTGAGCGAGGGAACAGCCGTCTCGAGCTCCCAGACTCGAACTTCGTCTCCCCGGGCGCTGACGGAGACGGCCTTCCCGCGGTTAGTTACTTGGACACCCGAGACAGAGGACGTGTGGCCCCACAGCCGTTGACCACCCCGGACAAAGAGGCTATCCGAGGTGGAGACGACCAGATACATGGTCAATGTATTGTCCGCATGCGATGTTAGCAAGTATGGGTGGGAATAGGACATCGAAGTTGGCGGCTGTCGGTGCAGAATGGAGGGCGCAGCGGGAGCGATTGGATCGGGACCGTGAAGAGTCTCAACGCCAGCGGAATGTCGAGGTTGATTTGAGGGCGGCAGGTCTTGGAATGGCCTGATTCCGTACTGCGAATCCACAGTACTGACCAGCCGGGAATCAAGCTGTTGGCCATTTTTGTCGAATCTCAGCTCCTGGATTCCTAGCGCCCATCCACATCCAATATGAAAGAAGCTGTATGCAATAGACGCAACAATGTCCATTGCGGAGACTCGGATCGAAAGTGTCACCGGAGCAATCATGCTGTCCGCCCGAAGTGATGCAAGCTCGCGCAGACCTTTGGCCTCGCTAGTCCCCGAACTCGGATGCGATGAGCCACCGAGGTCATACAAAGACAGTAACTTGTGCTGCGAGACCATCAGGAGATAGGGTGGTGACAAAGCCATTGCCGTAATTGCCCCGTCTCTGAAGCCGACATGAGATTCATGCCGACGCAGTTGACATGTGTTTATATCGAAGAAGAAGCAAGTAAACCGACCGTTCTCGAATCCAATTAAAATCTCTTGCTCGTTTTGATGCTGGCCCACAGCCAAAGCACTTGGGCGTGATCTGGACTCTGAAGTGTCGGAAAGGGGCGTTTTGGCCAAGCAACAGGTTGGATCTTTTGCCGCCCATACTCGAAGTCCATTAACAGTATCGGCTGTGAAGACAAAGCCAGAAAAGAGCTTTATTATTACCGGAGGACTTGAGGGATGAGGAATTTCCGCCTCGGTCACTCGGCAGGACCCTATGGCCCAGTTATGCCGCAGGCGGTATTGGCGTTTCCAGTTGGTGACCTTGCCTTTGTCGGCCAAATGGCTATGATCAAGCCACGTTGACACCTTGGGTGTATACTCAGCCTTGACCGGAAGACTCGAGCGTCGAGCATTGGCGAGACGACGGGCACGAGGCCGCACCCACTGGGTGTAGTACTGCCTTTTCCAGAGCTCGGAGTCGGCGCCTAGGGAATAGAATCGACGAGATATTCTGTCAAAATAGATCAGCATGGTGCAATTCGCCATTCGAATTGACAGCAAATACCTTTGGCACACGTTCAATGAGCGCATCGGCAGGAATGATAAAATATGAAGAAGAAGCTCGTTGCTCAAAGTTGACAACCGACCTGAGGACCCATTTTTACCCCGAGTCCTCTTGGCAGGGGGAAGATCATCTTGTACTTCTTCCCTCGGGCGCTTGGGCATGCTGTCAAGCAGTTGTGTGAAGCATCGAGCTGGGGTTGCGGGGATGCAAAGGCATACATACACAAGAGAAGCATCATCTCTTATCGAGGCGATAAGGGTCACGTGGAATAATATAGGGCGGTGAGTATATTGCCCCGGAATGGGTTGATGTTGATCGCTCCCATGGTTGGCTTCTTTACCAACCCGATGGACATTCTCAAGGAGCTCCACCTCTCTGTGGCAGAGGCGTGTGAGGCATCTTTCGATAATGCCTACAAAGACCTTGAACTGCAGCTTTCCAGGCAAGAAGCAGAGTTGAAAGAAGCCAACCAGAGTGCATCGATTGCGAACCAAGCACGGCAAGCGGCAGAGCATCAATTCCAAAAGCTCCAACGGGAAAATCTGGCCTTGCAAGATGCATTGAAGACTTATGAAGCCAGCTCAGAACAAGTGGAACCTTGTCTGCCTTTCCCTAATTTGGGAGCAGAGTTTGCTCCCGAGCATGTTTGGCACGAAGGCCTCAGTGATGTCAACGAGCTGCAACGAATCCTTCAAAGCAAATACTCGGCACTATACAACAATCTACAAACATTGATGGCTGGATGGAATGGTCTCAAAACAAAGGTTTTGCAACACAAAAAGAAGTTGAGGAACTGGGAGAAACAACTTCAACGTGACGAATTCACCCTACTGCTTCATGGTGCACCCGTCACATTTCAAAGGGCTCATTCAATTGATGCTGTCAGCAAAATACGAACGGCTCATGCACAAGGGGGAAATATAGGGCAGCTGTCTTGCTCTGAACCATCTGAAGTTTCACATGTGACGCCAAAGAGTTTGTGCTTTGGCCAAAATGGTGAATCTACGACTCCACGAGCCAGAATCAAGACAGAGCCAAACAGCCAGCAAGTGTCCCATGCCCACCCAGTACAATTGAGTTCAAATTCTTCCCACCTTGGGCATGATTCGGTAGACCCAGAGCCATCCTCCGATCCACCTCATCCCCTCCCAGATTTACAAAGTCGAAAGCGAAGGCGTGTTCAACAGCCTTCCCATGCCCATCCCACAGGAAGTGTCCCTCAAAGACCGGTATTAGTGAAAAATGAGCCAGTATCGTCGAGTCCAATTCAATCCTCTACTCATTCTCCTGGGCAGCCCTTGATGAGTACGCAGGACTTGGATGACATTGGCGACACTGTGCAAACTCCAACAAAGCGACATGCTGCTCGTGATGTACGCTTGGGTGGGCCAAACCCAGCATCTAACCCAGGCCATGCACCGGTCAAGCGAAATGAACAGGGCCAGTTTTCTCAAGACCCCTCGGCATTACAGCCGATTAATGGCAATGCACATGTCTTTAAACATAAGGACCAAGGGCAAATGCGTAACCGCCGGGCTGCTTTGTCTATGGCAGAGGACGCTGATGATGATGACGACTACGAGGAGCAACCCTCAAAGGCTACATCGAAACATACTCGCGCCATGCTTGAGGACCCATCACGAAAGGGAAAGGATACTACAACCCCCACCCAAAGTCGCCTCCAAGGTCTTTTAGAAGGGTCAACTACCCCCAAGACACCCCTTTTAGCATCTAAAACGGAAGATCTTATTCGGCCGAAGGTTCGAGGGCCCGTGGGGTCTTCTCACACACGACATCCACTCCAGCCCAATGAGAATGCACCCGAAGTGCGACCTGAAGATGAGCCCTACAGACTGTGGCCTCTTCATCGCTTGAATCTCGATCACTTTAAGATCAACACTGCCAGGAACCAAGGCTTCGACTTTGCATATGACTCAGTCACCCGCAAGAAAGACGAGCGCAAGTGCTTATCGGGCTGCACTCGTCCCGGATGCTGCGGAGATCGCTTCCGTGCAATGGCGCGCCTCGGCGGTCTGACGGCCAACTCTGCCACAGAGCAAGCAGAAGAAGACCAGCGGGTCTTGGAGGACTATATGGGAAATGATCGAAGAAAAGTGAATGAACTCAGTGCTCATGATCGCGAAAAGCTTCTTGTTGATGCCCGAGCCCGCGTGCTTGCCAATCAGTACGGCCGACACCGCCATAACCACCAGCGTGCCCAAAGCCCCCCTGGATTCTGGCGTACTGACATGCCATCCACCCAAGAGATGGAGTCTGACCGAGAAGCTGCGCAGCAACAGGAACGAGCAAAGGTGGAAGAGCGGTATCGGGAGGCCATGCGACCCGGAGGACTGTGGATGTTTGCCGACGAGTGAGGATGTGGTAGATCCCATCATAATAATACCCAAAACGAATCCGGTATCCGGCTAGATTTCCCTGCAGTAGTTTAATATTAAAAAATTGTTTAGGCTGTAGGCCAGGGCTTTGATCCATTTGATTGGTATGATCCCCTATATTTAGTCGTCTCTTGGGGTTCCAGCACATGATCTGATATTGCCATGGCCCTATTTCTACTCTGTGGATCAGTAGTACAAGAAGCCTAGGAACCCCTGAAAGGACTTACTGAGTACCACATTAAGTGTATGATTACAGTTGCAGAATTGTGGTTCATCTTTGGGATGCGACATCCTCGTGGCGTAAGCTGTGTCAGGCCATAGAGCTTTATAGTTCCCGCGATGGTGTAGGTTCATATTACAACTTGAGGTTGTGCCGGATAGTTCGTATGGAAATATATAAAGTTGAGTAATTATATTGTTTTCTTCCTTTATTCCACCTTGGTATTTGGAAATCCAGGTACTTTGTAAAAGTGTTGATAAATGTGCTTCGGTATACTCCATTTCACTGCAAACATCAACCTCGGCCCGGAGGTCTTGGCATCCCCGTGACCCGCGCCCAACCTCTCCCGCCCACGCGACGCTGCACCATGAACCGCTTGGGATCATGGAGACTGTACGGAACTTCCAGAACCCCATCCCATCGAAGATGCTGCAGCCATCTAAATGGCTGTCCATCTATGAGGACTTTGTGGCCCAGAATTCCAGCTCGGTTGGACAGGTTGAATCCGCTTTGAGGTCATTGACCTACATTATCCCTGGTGAGCATCTTACGACCTTGCATTTCTGACATGAGTGCAGTCGCTGATAGCAGGACTTCCGAGGAAAAGGTCGGTATCGCGAGTCGGAAATCCCATCAGAATGTGGTGAGTCCAGATGTCTCTGGCGATGGAAGGTAAGCGACTAATACGATCAACCAACAGTACATTCGGGCGTACAGCTTCTTTCGCTCTATCATGACTCTCTTGTATCGCGAGTCATCTCGCGTCTGCCTGCGACAGTCTCACGGCCGCCACCGACCCCTCATGCCCGGTACACCAAATACTGGTCCTCGCGCTCCTCTCTGTATCGCCGGGTCGCCTTGGCACTGCAGATGCTTCAATACACGGAGCTCTTATGGGAGATGGCAGCTCGAAGACGCGGCCAAAAGACTCGTTGGCGTGTTGTGGTGTTCATTGAATTTGCCAAGGCTGTCTGCCGCCTGCTTCTCCTGCGGCTGACTAACTCTCGTCCGCTGGTCAGCCCTCCGCTGCCAGAGCGGGAGGTGGACCCCAGATCGCTGGAGGAGGAAGACCAAGGTGATTGGAATGGGATGTCGAGTCCAGTCAGCGAGCGGTCTTCAGACTTGAGTTGGACCATGCCTCGCACGGGGCTGTCACTCCCGTCGCTCCCAGATGCGAATGACGTCTCGAATTATCTCATCTCAAAAGTTCTCACTGCGGATGACATCAAACCCCCCAAGACTCTCCTGCACCGAGTCACCGGCCAGGGGCAACTGGCGGAGGTTCTGTACATCCTACGGCCCGTGGTGTATGCACTGGCAATGCAAAGATGGAGCGGTGACAAGCGAAGCTGGCGGCCTTGGCTGATCGGGTTCGGAATGGAGTATGGCTGTCGACAACTTGCCAAGCGAGATTTCAGCGAGCGAGTCGCGGGCGGTCTCAGGGGCCTTACGGGACTCGAACGTGAAGAGTTGAAGAAGCGTGGATGGTCCATGGGCTGGTGGACGATGCGAGGCGCATTCTATGAGAGCATCACCAAGTACGAAATTCCCCTTTGCATGTATTGATGGACCCCCGGAAACTAACACGATACAGACCATGGTTGCAAAGCATCACCGGCAAGATGAGGGGCAAACCACTTCTTGACCTGGTTGGCAGCGTGGTGGAGGACTACGAATATCTCTGGGAGAACTACTATTTCTCGACCACCACCTTGTGATTGTCACCTGCGCACGCTTCTCTTTCTTCATGATACCCGGATTATTCACTTTAACTTTCTCCCCTCGATGCCGCTCGTTCTTGAACGTATCTCCTTTGTTTGCACTTGGAAATAGACCTCATGTTGGGGTATCATCAGTGTTCTATTAGTATTATCATGCCTAAATTTGACTTGAGGGACAACGTCAGATAATCTCTGCTTGTCGCTGTCCATACCAATCCCGCAAAACATCCTTGCCGGAGCTCTTCCCCGGGCCTGAGGCCAGTAGAAAGTCGCTCAGCTGCCCATTGCCGTCATCATCATCATCCGCGGGCCAGTCAACTCGTGCACCGCCCTTTGCCTCCAGCATCTCTTTCGCGGTGCCCCAACTAAAGCGACACTCGTTGCCCCAACCAAAGACTGGATCCATGTTGCGTCGAAGCCAGCCGACACATTTGGAATCTGAGGGATATCCGCTACCCCATCCCTCGGGTGTTGCAGGCACACCATCAGCCGATTGGGTATGGAGAAAGGATTTGTAAAGTACTTCGAGAGCAACATCTCGCGTCACCTTGGCAGCCACACTGGCTGCACTCACACACGGGTAGAGGGAGTCGGCCTTTTTGGCCACGGTGATCTTGAGGGATGGGAAAATGCGCTCTAGTCTTTGCTGGTATGTAGTGGGATTTCCGATGGTATCGATGTACACCTCCCGCACATCTATTCCGCGTTCTTCCACAACACCGCGAATGATCTCGATGGTCGCATCCATGGCCTGCGCGTTGAGATTGTACATCCCGGTGGCGGGCTTCATCATGCCCGAGGAAATATCGCGGGCTGAAAGAAGTTTGATTGCATATCCACAGTTCTCAAACAGTGCTTCTCCGGGCGTGTTGAGCTTGTGCATCAGATTCGCTCGCACCCCGGGGGTCAGGGCTTTGCTGTCATCGAAGCTGTGGTCCCGTGCCAGAAGAGAGTGGTGAAGATCAGTTGGGAGATAGAACGCGCTATAAACCATGGGTCCTAGAACTGGACCACGGCCAGCTTCATCGACACCAAGCACACATGCTGTACTGGGTTCCGTCGCGGTATTCGATCGGGCGTGGGGTGTGATTGCGGCGGGACAAGGGGTATAGTAGGCGTACGATTGCCCCGAGAGAACGCGGTCGGTGTCAATGCTGGGTGGGATGAAGGACATGGAGTCCTGCGAGGCCCCCGAGGAAGTATCGTCAGCCATGGCGAGGGTTGGGGGGAGAAAGGCACGATGAAGCAGATGAAGTGCGGTATGCACTTGGACGCGTTCGACCGTTCGGGCTTAGTGGCTGGCGCGGGCGCGTGTCTCTCCGAATTCCGTCGCATCATTCCTCCCCCCCTCCTCTGCCCCAGACTTCCCTCACTGTCTTCTGCTGTTGGCGCTCTTTTTATTTTCATATCCATCATGGCGCGTGGGGTGGTACAGAAACCCCGCGACTTGGATTACTCCAAGGTGGGCACCGCGGGAAGGTGAGTCGCTTCCACTGCAGGACATCCTGCAGGCCGAGCGATGGAGCGATGCTGATTCGCATTATGCATTTAGACGGACTGGCATCACATTGAAGGAAGGCCAGCGCGATGAGCATGGAATGGAAGCCGTCGACGGACTCTTCTCATCCCCTGAAAAGTCCCCTGCAAAATTGAATGAGTTCGAGGATGACGACGAATCTACTGGCTCTGAAGGAATGTCCATGGATGAAGGTGGGCTCACTCGGGATCGCTTCATGAGACCGGGAATCAGGCGCTGATGTGAATATTTCCAGGCTACGCGCCTGATCCCACAGACTTTCTTAACGGCGCCAACCAGTCGCGGAACTCTTTGTTGCCCCAATCTACCCGATCGCCCGCGAAACGTTTCGCTAGTTCGATTCGAAGGTCCCCTGTCTTGCGCTCGTCGCCCGAGCAAGAAGATGATTTGCTGTCGCCCAGTCCCTCGGAAGGCAAGAGCTTGCTTGCTGCGCAGAATGATTCGCGTCAAGACCCCGCCCCCTTGGCTAATCGCTCGGTCAATGCGGGTGCAGCCAACTCTAACAATAACGCGCGGCGCAATACAAAGGCACAGCAAGTGGCACCCGAGCCTGACACAATTCCCGATTTCTCCGACGGGGAGGGCGACGAGAATGGCGATTCTTTCGTCCCAATGCCGAACGAGTCAGATGACGGTTTTAATGATGGAAATGAGACGGTCATGCCGGAAGATGTCGAACCAGAACAAAGTGAACACGAATCAAACGCCTCGGAGGATGAATCCTCACAGCCAGCTCAGAAGTCGCGCCAACCAGCCAAGGCCACGACAGCGAAGCCTGCAAAGAAGGCGCCCGCTCCGAAGAAGTCCAAGGCAGACCAGAATGGAAAGCAGCCCGCGCGACAAGCACGGCCTGGGAAATCCCGTCGCCCTGTCGAAGAGGAAGAGGAAGACACCGAGCCTAGGCCACCCAAAAAGCGAAAGACCGCGGAACCCCAGAGACCACGTCCCTCGGTTGAAGATCTGGACCCGGAGCTCAAGCGCGTTGTCGACAACTACACCGAAAAATCGGGCCCATTGAAGGGCCGCAGCCTGTATATTCTGAAGAAAGAGGATCCTAACGACACTACTTCCACCCACACCCGCTCAGGGCGGGCATCGATTCGACCCTTGGCGTACTGGCGAAATGAGCGATGTGTATACGGGGATGGAGAGGCCGCCGAGGGCCGGCGCTACCCGCTCTCGACCATCAAGGAGGTGGTCCGCACCGAGGAAGTCGCACCGGACCAGAAAAAGAAGGGCAAGCGCTCAAACCGCAAGGGGAAATCGAGGAAGCGCCGGGATGACTCGTCCGACGAGGAGGATGAGGACATCGACCTGTGGGAGAAAGAAGGCTTCCTCAATGGATATGTACCGAAATGGGATCCCAAGACCCAGACTACGGGTGAAGACGAAGCTCTTGGTAAGGACTGCTTGGAATCTTTGGCCGTTTCGTTGACTGACCACAATGAACCGCCCAGATATCGCGTATGCGCCGGCTGGTATCCAGACCCGGGAAGTCAAGGACTCCACATTCCGCTTTGCGAAGCTGCTCAGCTCTTCCTTCATTGGATCTGGGGTGGTAGAGCTGCCCCCGGATGGTATCAAGAAACCCAAGAATTCAAAGAAAATGCACATGGTATTCTATGTCTGTCACGGCCGTGTTCAGGTTAGCATTTCCGAGGTGCAGTTCAGTGCAGGCAAGGGATCGGTCTTCCAAGTCCCTCGAGGTGAGTCTTTTGTTGTTTCCTGCAAAGCATGGAAAGTGTCTGACGACCTGCACTAGGCAATTATTACAGCTTCGCCAATCCATATGGCAAAGATGCTCGTTTATTCTTCACTCAGGGCTGTGTCCCGGGTGAAGGTGAGGACGCCCCACCTCCCGAGACCACCACGTCCGGGCACGAAACTGAAGCCGAGGCAGATGGCGGACCATCTGCTTCAGGTAAAGGGCGAGGTCGTCGCAAGGGCAAGCAAAAGGCAGGGAAATAAATGAACCGGTGTTAGTTGCTTTTGCCCTTGTCTGATGCCGGTGTTTCGGGGTTTACACGATGCGCCATGATACCTTTTCTTGTTTTCAGCGAGTTGGTCTTATTTGGGGACATGATTATCGCGAGGTTTGGCGTGAGATGGTTTCATTTCTTGTGTGGTAATTTATGGGGGAGGCCATTCAGGACTACTCCCGGGTCCAACGGACATCAATAGGATTTTAGTGGATCGGGTTTTGTTACTCCGATCGAATCTCAGACATCACATCAAATCTCCTCCATCAGTTCGTCCAAGTCGTCATCCAGCGGAGGGAAGTCGCCGACTTCAATCTTCTCCGGCTTGACAAAGGCACCTCGTTTGTCAAGGCATTCAAAGTAGCGCTGGCCCCCTACGCTGCCGTCGTTTTTCCCCGTCGGCTCGTCCAGTTCAATGCCGACCCAGATAGGTTGCAGTTCGGCGGGGAGCTGGCCATCCTGCTCGAGCTCACGGCCGGGGCCGGAGACGGGAATCGTTGGCACGGGTCCGACAAAGCGGATGGTGCCTCGCCGAAGGTGCGGCGGCGACGAAGGCAAGATAATCGCACGCTGAGATAGGGCGATGCCTATGGATGATTAGAAAACCAGCAATTAGAGCCCAAAGAAAGGAACTCGCAACGTACCTCGAGAAGCGACTTCCGCCCGGTCTTTCTCGACGTGGCTCCGCAATGCTTCTTCGGGCGAGAGCGCGTTGGGATCGAAGCGGCCTAGCTTCTGGTTCTTCTTCCAGGCCAGGACGGAATTGGGGAGAGACTCGTAGGTTTCGGACGGTAGTTCGTACTTTTCCACCGACGATAGATCCGTAAAGTTGGGCCGCATGGCCCGCGGACGAGTGTCGTGGACCTGATTGTAACTTCTCAGCCTCTGGTCGGCTGGAATTGCAAGGATGAGGATTTGTTAGATGTTTCTTTTTACCTCGATCTCCGATCCCTTCCCGAGACCCCATTCCCCGATGATGCGGTCGTCACCGTCGGCCCACTGCTCCGGTCGACCGGGCACTTTGACTCGCAGACGCTGGCTACCCGGAGGCACGCCGGTCATGGTCTCCAACTTGCCCTTGAGCTGGAAGACGGTCCATGACGGGGTGACGCGACGCTCGGTGACAAAGCCGGGCTCGGCACTAGAAGCCTTTGCAGAAGGACTGGTGATGATGACCGAGATGTCCGCGGGAGTTGGCTGGAAAGCCATGATGACTGCAGCGAGACAAAATTTCAGGGGTTGCGCGGGGATTCTGTCGAGCGAGTCAGGAGGGAAGATTCATGGGGTATAGCATTGGTAGAAGCAGAAGAAGGTAGAAGCAGGCATTGGATCATGTCCAAGTTCCAAGCAAGGTGCATGTGCATGTGCATGTACATGTACATGTACCTGTGGTTCAGGTATTTGGCCAAGAATCGAATCAGATTGGACGACACCTTCCCCCCTCCCCCTCGGAGAATAAACATGGACGATGTCACATCATGATAAGAAAAAGAAGAATGGCTCCACTTCCTCGCGCAGACTGTCATCGGGGAACCACTTACATTTGCAAGACGAGGTTGGCCTGCGCAAGCGACGCGCGAGCTGGATATCGGTGTGCTGAGTCATCGCGGAGCTCCAATCGGAAGTATAGATCTATACAAGATGCAATCGAGTTGAGACCCATGAACTGATGATCGAGTTTGATACTGTTCATGGCACATTCGGTCTGGCCTATGGGTGGCCCTACAATGGAAACATCTACATGGTCTGAACGGTGCAAAATGGGATCATTCGAATCCACGATCAAGACTCCAACCCACCGAGGACAAAACATGTGTTCAAGAACAATCCTCGTGGAAAGACCCAAAAAAACCCCCCTTTCTATGCAAAATCATAGCCTCCCACAAATCACGGTATACCTCCCGCCGACGCTATGCAAATCGTAACACAGAAAACAAGACACAAAGAAAAGCCATCGAGGCGCGTGGGTCGTCATTTCATCTTAGGGTAGGGTTCGCGGAGGCATCCCGAGATGGGGACCCATGAGACCTGGGGGAGGGATGCCCATCTCGGGTCGTCCGACGCCGTAATACTCGCGCGTGGGAGGAGGAGGAGGAGCGGGCGGTGCGTAGGCGGGGACGCCCGCGGTCAGTTCCTCGAGGGAGGGGAGCTGCGGGGGGTGACCGGGGAGATGACCGGGGATGGCGCGCGAGGTGGAGGTCTTCCGGGGCCGAGTGAACGAGGTACTCGCGCGGCGAGTTCGAGTGGTGGGCGGATCGACGGCCGTACTCGAGAGAGAGAAGGGCACCACGCCAGCGCGGCGGGCCATCTCTTGTTCCCCCCAACTGCCAGTGCATGGCCTCGGCGGCGCGCCAGGGGATGGCCATTTCCTCGGCGACCTTGGACCACATTTCCGCTTTGAATCTAGGACCGTGAGCGGACGGTGGTTAGTTTGGTGGAGAGGTTCAGGACCTACCGTTCATATAAACGAGCCAGCTTGTTCTTCTTATCTTCGTCCCACTCGCTGCGACGTTCCAGGTAGTTCTGATAGTGTAGGCGACAACTGATGGCACTGCGACCAGGCAGGCGTTTGCTGATATCCTCCCACTTCATCCCGCTGCCCCGCAGCTCGATGATCAGAGCGTCTTCTTCCGGCGACCACTTGGACTGTTTCTTGGCCGGCGATTCGGCGGTATGGGCGGGTTGCAGCCGTTTAGCGGCCCCCGACGGGCCGGTCTTGGTCAAGGGAGCGGAGGTCGAGCCCGTCACCGGGGTCGTCCCCGGTGGAATCGGGAGGGACGGCGGGTAGACGGGGGAGGGATTCCCCGGGGTTTCTTCCTCATCTTGGGGCTTGAGTAATAGTGAGATATCCACTTTGGCGGGCGGCAAGAGTGGCCGATTTTGTAATGCAATCATATGCGCGATAGGAAGCCCGGCGATCTGACCAAGGGGATTTCTGGGGGCGTGACCAGTTGAGGGAAGCAGGCTCAAAACCTAGATGGGGAGGGGAAGAAGGAAGGAAAAGAAAGCGGGCGAGCAGAGAAGAGATGGTAAATGACGTCCGTCTTTTGCTCTGATCTGGGTCGTTCCCGATCTTCTTTTTTTCTATTTATTTATTTTCACTCCGGGTGATCAACGAAGCTCGCGTGGATCGAAGAGAAAGTCAAACGGGAGAGTACAACGAATGGTGAGGTCAGAGCAAAACAAATCGGGGGAAAAGTCAAAAGCCAAAAAGCAGGAGAATGAAGATGAATATACACGGCGGTCAAGCCTCATTGGCATCGGGACTGGCTTCTACTAACCGAGAACAAATCAAGACCCGCCGTCATCCTTGGTGAAATGAGAGGCTTGAAAAGCACGGGCCATCTCAACGGCCCAGACGCTAAAATCCCCGAAACGTAATTACCGTCACGGAGTTCAACGGCTTTCTGGGGTGTGGATCCGGGAAAATAAGTGGAAATAATCGAAAAAAAAGGCAGAAAAAAGGAACAGAAAAAAAAGAGGAGATAGAAAGTCAACCTGCGAAATACAAATTTAAATCTTCCAGAAGCCTTAAGCTTGTCCAACTTGCTCGGTCGCACGGCGTCACACCAATAAAAGTTGAACGACGGGGCGGCACACAGATTAAGGGATCGGTGGGGCGTGGTTCGGGCAACAATGTCTTTTTCGATGAACAGAAATCCCCCGAATCACCCTTAATTCTCCGTGATTGGTCCCCTGCACAAGCCCCGGAGGTGAAAGCCACGCAACCGTTGTAAAGTGGCGGTGGATCGAAGTGATTCTATCCTGCACCAAGCGAGACGACGATCGCTATGCACCTCCCAGCACGGGAGAGTCGAGACGGTCCCCTTTGTCGGATCGTCCCCACTTCATTTCCCTCGGTTTCATCTCGAATTGCTAGCAATCAGTTCAAAACCTGGACGGGAACCCGTGAATCCTGCCGGATGGGGCTCGGCAAGGCCGAGAACAGGGGATCCAGAGGTGTACTCCGTACGGAGTACCTAAACCCAGGATCCACCGTGGATCATCAGAACGCCGCTGTCAGGTCCATCATCACACAAGGCAACCTCTCGACATTCGGCCGGATCTCGTGCACCAATGGTCATCGGTTGCCTTTTCGTCAGGCGATGGATCCACCGCACCTGAAACATCCCCCTCTCCCGGCCTTGTGGGGGGGGGGGGGGGAGAGGAGTTCAGGTCTCGACCTGAACTCCCTTCTCCTCTCCAGAACCGGTTCATGAGACAATCGTCCCTCGGTACTTGGGGGCTGGGATCTCGTTCCTGGCCGTACCTTTTCTTTTTCTGTCCTCCGTACTTTTCATCCCACTTAGACTTTTGCGACCGTTCTGACCACGGGCCCCAATGCAGTAGGGCCCCGGTCGATCATCCGTGACACTCGATGGCTCACAATTTTCTCCCGGTCGAGACTCCCCGACGCGCACCTCCTGGGAATAATTAAACGGCAGGCTCGGTCTAGAACGCGTCGGTCGAGCGACTGGACCATTGCGGAGCTGAATGATCATCCTTCCTTCCCAACCACGGTTCGGTAGCCTTAAACCCCCCCCCCACCGGGTCGGAAAAAAGGGACGAAAGAAAGTGACATGACAGACGTCAAGGATCCGGTTCGAGTTGACTCGTTTCATCTGGAGTACTCCGTACGGAATACTCCCCGGTTCAATCCATCGAAGGATTTGCGACAGGTCGGGACATTGACGATCATCCTGTCGCTCATGATAGTCAAAGAAAGTAGGCCTCTGGTGTCTTTGAGAGCACGCAGATGGATCGGTTCAAAGAACTCGATGAATGGGTGTCAAAGATGCGCTTTCATTCTTTGCCTCGAGCAATGCCATCAATGTCAATGAATCTGGTACCCGCATGAAGAGTCACGGCCAACTCAACACATAAAGATGGATGCCCATCTCATTCCATCCCATTCCTCTGTTCGCTATTTTCACGCAAAGATAATCAGTCCTCGATTGGCACTGCTCCATGGGCAACAACTTCAGCGCGCAACGGGGTCGCCCGTTCCCGCCCGCGCCAACGTTCGTACCAAACCGTATGGATTCCCCCGAGACACCACCATGTGGGATGTGGATGACGATGTCGCCGTTTCTCCCGATGACACTGAAATGCCAGATGTCCCGGATGAAGAACTCGAAGTGAATCGCTCTCTAGTGGGATCATTCCCGGTTGAATCGACCCCGAAGGTACGTGGGAAACGTGGTACGGTTGGAGGTCCGGTTAGACAAACAGGGAAGAGAAGAAGAAACCAGAGAAGGGTGAGACGTCAGGCTGCTGGAGTAACAATACATGGAGGCAGTGGTAAAGGAGGTGATGGAGGTGATTCCCGGATAAAATCCCCGGTTCTTCCAGATGGCAAGGAACACCATCAGAAACCATCCAAGTCGGTGGATGAACCCAGTCCCGCTAGTGAAGATACTCCACCTACACACGGTCGAGATAGAGCGAATTCCGGTGAGTCTCAATGGGGAGCGTAAAATCAACCTCTAATCGAGCGATAGATGTGGTCAAGTCCAAGAAATTCCATTCGTTGCGCGTAAGCAATTGTTCATCTTCCCTTTCCATCTTCCCCTTCTGACATGACTAGACCGCGTTCAATCCGGAGTGGAACACTTCCTTCCCCCTTCGCACCGAGAAAGGTCTGCCAAATCAGGGCACCGTTTGTTATCGCAATGTGACTCTCCAGATCCTGCTTCATGCTCCGGTTTTCTTAAATTGGCTGGCTGCCAACCAGCAGCGCCATGCCCCCCGGGCCGCCTCTGTGTGCTCGGGGAGCAAGGGCAGCCGTGTAAGCTGTGTCATTTCCTGGCCTTTGCTCATCAGTATTGGGATCCCTGTGCGGATACTCACGAGACAGGACTGTCCCTGCTCTGGCCTCGGGTCTTTGACGACTGGGATGAAGGCTCCCACGACGGCCACCAGGATGCCGTGGAGTTCTGGTTAGACCTCCTACGTCAGTTTACGGCTCAAACCAAGCCACTACAGTCAGTGATTCCTCCTCTCTATTGTTCTTCCCGATTCACTCACATTTGTGTAGACGTCCGGATCTTGATGCCATCTTCAGCATACCCACCGTCAACATGATCAAGTGCCAGTCCGGCGCCTGTACTACCAAGTATAAATCAGATCAAACGAATTTCCTCACGCTGCAGTTTCCCGCGGACACTCGGAGTCTCACATCCATCGACGAAATGATCACGTCCTTTTTCTCAGCCAATCCCATCGAGGAGACCGGCTGTCCGGACTGTAGTCATGCACGACTAACGCAAGAATGTCTAGGCCGTCCTCCCGAACTGCTACTGGTCCATCTAAATCGCATTCGATACCGGGATGGGGAGCTCCAGAAAATCGATCGAAAGGCGACATTTAGGGAAACGATCGAGTTGGATCGGGCCGTCTTCGATCCACGTCTCGCCGCCGCTGACGATGTAGAATACCAGCTGTCATCCGTGATACTGCATCGAGGTAGATCCACGCAGTCCGGTCACTACCGGATCGTTGTCCGGGGGCGTGCCGGGCAATGGTCGCTCCTTGATGACGAGAGTGCGCCTCGGCATTATGATTCATTCGAGGACTTTGCCTCGGGTCAGTCGATTCAGTCGGAGGTATATCTCCTGGCGTATCGTCGTCTGTGCTTTGACCCACAGCATGGCACCACAGGGACAACTCGGGATGTTTCGACTGCCGAGGGTGACAACCTCAATCTAATGTTACTCAAACCGGAGAAGGGTGCTGCTGGGACTCAGGAATCTCCAAACATAATCCTCGCCTCGGAAAGGACAGCTGATCAGGAAATCCAGAATAACCCTCTGCGCATGAATCGCAAGCGTGAAGCCGGAGACAGTGCTGAGTCCGGGTCAGATGGTCCAGATGTGCGAAGGTCGGGAAGGAAGAAGAAGAGGATGAACTATAAGGAATGAGTTGCCTGGTATATCATCATATAAATATATATATATATATATATATATATTCATGTTCGGTGGATGGAATGCGTTTCAGTTTCATTTTGGTTATAGTTGGCTGATATGATCGCGTTATATATTTCTGTTTCTCCCACGAAATTGAACGCTACTGGATCTGTATGTTATTAGTCGAACCTCGTCACGGAAAATCACTGCAACATATTCCTTCTTCTAACAGCTGGAGTCGCAACGGTTGCATAACAACTATTGTGTTTGATTTCGATGGCTGCGGCCGTGTCGAGCCACACCCACTCCCCACTACTTCTACCCTCTTGCATCCAGCCATGGAGACTTCGACCGCGGCACCCAATCTCCCCTCTAGCGCCTCCTTTGTGGACACCCTGATCGACGAGATCGCCCACATAAAAAGTTCACCCGGAGCCAACGTCAACGACCAGGAACCGCCAAGACCATCGACGGCACCTCCAGAGCAACGGGCCCAGAATGTGCTCGCCGGCCTCTCAACATGGGAAACAGCCAAAATTAAACCTATGATCCTGACATTGCACTGTCTCTTCCCGAATGACTTACTTCCTGCACTTGATATCCTCGACCGCCGACTCGTGCATCACTTGCTGAATGAAGATACGGTCCATGCCGCAGCAGCACCGACCGACATCGCCATGGCCGCCGAGCAAAGCAAAGAGCCCGAGACCTCAGCAGCAGACCATTATCTAACCAGAAGAGAACAAGATGTATTTCTCGTCACATCCGCCTCGGCTCTCCCTCCGCACCCACCAGGCACATCCCCCACCCACGACCAAGACAGAAGCTACGAAGTCCGGTTACGAGCCTGGAACTGCAGCTGCCCGACCTTTGCATTCTCGGCATTCCGAGATCTAACTTCCAGGCTGGACGTGTCTCCGGAATCTTCTGCATTGGACACATCCGTTGTTTACTCCTTCCCCTTCGGTGGGACCCTCCCATGTGCCACAGACCGGATTGCACCCCCGGTCTGCAAGCATATCTTGGCCTGTGTATTGTTTGCTCGATGTCCCGGGTTGTTTGGCCACGAAGACGGGACCCGTCGTGTTTCAAGGGAGGAGCTGGCTGGCTGGTGTGCCGGCTGGGGAGGTTGAACAGCATGTGCATGATTGCCCCGGTTGCGCCGATCTAATACGCAGTGGGATGTTCCAATAGGTTGTCCTTCCAGTGGCCACTGGGGAACATCACGGTCAACACGTTCATCATGTACAGCATGAGCAGGCCCGAAGACATCCCCAGATACGGTCTGGCCTATCGTCAGCTGCTCCGAAGCTAAACCATAAGCTTCAGACTTCGGCAAAGCCGTTGCGCTGCTTGCCTACCTGCATCACCTACGTGAACACATGATGGCACCAAAAAGGGCATACACCACCGGTCATGTCCTTGATTATCCGTACTATACACTGCCAAGTAGATGCAGTTCTAAGCGGTCATATCATATTCCTGGGCATCGAATGTCTCCAAAAGAATTTATCCAACGGGAAGCGCCATTAGCTCTTCTTCTTGTTCTTATCGGAGCTTTCCTGCTCCTCCTTTTGGTCGCCATTCACCGACCCGGTCTTCTTGGCATCCTTGTCGCCTTTCGCCGCGTTCAACTCCTGCTCCCGCTTCGATTCGCTCTCCTCTTGCTGCTGTCGGTTTTGGATCTTGTTCTCGATGAGATCGTGGAACGCCGTGATGGCCCGGATCAGACTGCTGATATAGATGGCCATCAGCTGGTCATTCGTCTTGACGCTCATCGCGCGCGCGAGCTCGCTGTTCTCGATATGAGGCTCCTGGCCGCTGATCTTTTGTGTCGCGGGGGGCGTGGACAGGTTCGGGAGGAGGTTGAAGACATCCTGGAGGTTGCCGAGGATGGCGTGGTTCACGGGAAGCTCGCGGTCAAGGACCTTCTGGAGATACTGGCCAATATCGCGTAGCCGGAGATGCAACCCTTGCAATGACTGCAGCTGTGAGGTGATGCGGGTGGAGAGCGTGCCAACTGCGACATCCCTGATGTCCCGAAGAAGGTGTTCCACGCCAATCTCCTCTGCCTCCTCGGCCTCGATTATCGACGGTGTGTGCACAAAGGTCTTTGAGGTTGTTGTTCCATCCTACGAGAGAAGATATCGTGGTTAGCTTGTAAATCCCATTCGCAAAGCCCGGCAGGAACACTCACATCCTTAATCTCGTCCACCGCGAAGTAAGCATCTGTTGGAACGCCAACCTCCTTGGGCTGAACATCGACAATGACTAGCAAGGGGTTGGGGGTGTATTTCTTGAAGAGCTCGTTGATCTCCAGGTCCGAAGCTCGCAGCTTGGGGCCTGAGTGGTACCAACCCACAAGCTTCTCCCGAGCATTGATCTTCTTGAACATGTCTCGCATCGATTCCACAAAGTTGTGGTCTAGGAACCACACCGACGGGTCCTTCTCATCCTCCTCGAACGGAACTACACCCAAGGTCAGTTCATCCGATGCCGCGGGAGATTTGGTTTCAGATTGCACGTACCTGCGAAGCTGTTGGATACCCGCACATTGTCACCCGAGTTCTCGCCCAACAGCACACCCACAACACGTTTCCGAGTACCTTTGGCCGTTCGACCGTAGTGATCGGCGACGGAGAGCAGGACTAACGGGGCGACCGTGACGGAACGGTTGACGAGGGATAGCGTGTCCGCCGTGGTGGCAGGCATGGCGGAAGAACAAAGGGCGAACAATCGGAACAGAGATACGAGCTGGTCGAAAGCAAGAGTGATGAGGGGAGGTCGGGATGGAGGATGATGGCGTGCACAGGGCAAATGCTTTGGAGAGCTCGAGTTGCGCCACAGTTGTGTGGCTGGTGGCTGATGTCAGCATGGCGCATGGATCTAGTCCGGGCAACGGCGAGTATAAAGGATGTCAATAGAGAAGAAAAAAAAAAAAGAAAGAAAAGGCAAGATCATTAAAGATGGAATAATCCACATCTGCCAATGCCCATTGTCCAAGAAATGATCAATTGGTCATGTCCATGGCCGTCTTCGCCAAACTTGCTTCTCCGAACCTCGGGCGCTAAGATCCCTTCCCTTCCATTTCCCCGACCTCCAAGTCTTCTTCTTTCCACCCTGCACCCGTTCCCCATCTTGCAACTCAATCGACGCCTCGCCTCTTCTCACAATGGCTCCCATCACTGAAGAGACCGTTTCCGGTCTGAAGGACACCATCGGCAAGCTCGAGGCTCGAGTGGTCGACCTGGAGAGTCGTCTGGTCGGCGGCCAGAAGCCCACGTCGGTGGCCGAGCAGATGCGCATCATCCTGATGGGCCCTCCGGGTGCAGGTATGCAATTCTTAGTATCTTGAGACGAATGGTCATCTAACGCGAAGGTATCTTACTAGGCAAGGGCACCCAGGCCCCGAACATCAAGGACAAGTACTGCGTGTGCCACCTGGTGTGTAGCAATTCTCCCAATCTGCTTTTCCTCTTGACTTTGAAGAATATTGTTTGCTGATGGAGTCATCTTCCCGAATAGGCTACCGGAGACATGCTGCGGTCACAGGTCGCGAAGAAGACCGACCTTGGAAAGGAGGCCAAGAAGATCATGGACCAGGGTGGTCTTGTCAGTGACGAGATCATGGTCAACATGATCAAGAGCGAGCTCGACAACAACACCGAGTGCAAGAACGGGTAAGATTCGATTGATTGACTCGGTGGGAGGCTTTGACGCCGGTCGAACTAACGCGAAATCACGGATAGTTTCATTCTCGATGGATTCCCTCGGACGGTCGCTCAGGCCGAGCGTCTGGACGACATGCTTGCCATGCGCCAGCAAAAGCTCAAGCACGCCGTGGAGCTGCAGATCGACGACGGCCTGCTCGTGTCTCGTATCACCGGTCGTCTGGTCCACCCTGCCTCTGGCCGCTCGTACCACAAGATCTTCAACCCGCCCAAGGACGACATGAAGGACGATGTCACCGGCGAGCCGCTTATCCAGCGCTCCGATGACAACGCCGAGACCCTCACCAAGCGCCTGGCTACCTACCACGCCCAGACCTCGCCCGTCTGCGACTACTACAAGAAGACCGGTATCTGGCGTGGCATTGACGCCAGCCAGGAGCCCGGTCAGGTCTGGAAGAGCCTGCTGGGTGTCTTCCACAAGAACTAGATTTTTGGAGGAAAAAGGCCAATTCCGCCACTCAAAACCGGGGGGGGGGGGGGGAGACTGGCGATGCGGTGGCCAGTCGGGGGAACTTCTGTGATGCTCAGCATTTCTTTTGTCTTGGAGGATATCTATGTTGGGTTGGCAAGGCACACAGGAAGCACGAACTAGCACCATGTCCACCATATAGACGCCGGATAATTAGTCTCCACGAGGCCCCTTGTATAGTACGTGTACTTTTTTTGGGGTATCCAATACACTATCACCGGCATAACTTGCATGGTGGAAGATTGATTCTGTCTAGATACCGGGGGATAATAGGCCCTTCCTAGAAGTGGAGAGGATATTCGGTGGACTCGATGCTCTGAGGATACTTCAATCCACCTTGCTTGCGCACCTCATCCATCACTTCCATGATGACAATGCTCTCTTCCCACGGCAGGCCCTCGCTCTCGAGCTTACCGTCTCTCAGACAGCGCGCCACTTCATCGGCCTCCCAGAACATCCCATGGCCCTGGGATGGGAACGGGCACTCCACATCACGGACTTCACCGAGACCCTTCTTCGGGATGACGCGGTACCGCACCGGACGGAAAGGATTGCCAAAGACTTGGATCTCACCCTTGGCGCCCTCGATGCGAATGTTGGCACCGCTGGTCCCCTTCTCATCCGGGTCACCCGCAACACGCATGCTGGTCATTGCCACACCGTGCGATTCTTGCGGAAGCGGGCCATTGGACGGGGCGGACGTGGGGAACTTGAGTAGAACGGTAGTAGACTCGTCGGCCCCGGTGAGATGGTACTGGGTCATCTGAGAGGTGACGGTCGGTGGCTTCCTCTGGTTTCTAGGGAGAGTATGATACAGGGTCTGGAAGACCCAAGTGAGGGAGTAAATGCCCACTTGATATCACCCAAAAATAGAAAGTTAAGAGTCCGGGGTTCTTTCTCAGGGAGGTCAAGAGCACTTACAGTCCAAAAGACATCCGCCCGCCAGATCGAGGTTCACCATTCGGTGCTTCGTACCCCATCTCTCCTCCACATCGTCGGAGAAGCTGGTGTCGGCAATCACCCGGAGAACCTGGCCAATCTCACCCGTCTGGATGAGCTCACGCACCTGCACACTCAGCGGGAAGTAGCGCGTCCACACGGCTTCCATGAGGAACAGGTTCTTCTTGCGAGCGGTCTCGCAGAGGATTTTGGTTTGAGCAGCATTGACGGTAAACGCCTTCTCACACAGCACGTTCTTGCCGGCTCCCAGGGCCAACATGACATTCTGGAAGTGATGCGAGTGGGGGGTAGCCACGTAGATGACATCCACATTAGTATCGGCCACGAGCTCTTCATAAGAGCCATATGCCGCGCAGGGAGCGGGGATTCCAAGGCTCGAGATGAACTGGTCGGCTTTGCTCTTGGCCGAAGACGAGGCCACGGCCACGACTTGATGGGCGACATCCGAGGCATCGCGACCCCGGGGGTCCTTGAGGAGATCGCGGACAAACACTTGAAATCGTCAGTTCTCCAGAGAAAAAAAAGCCCTATTTTGCCTCTTCGCGGGGGAGGAAAGACCGTACTGTCCGCAATCCAACCGGTGGCTATTTTCAATTAGCATTGGTCCACGCCCGGGTGAAAAGCAGCTCATACCCATAATGCCCCATCGCACTGTGTATGCCATTTTGTTAAGCTTGGATGAATCGATGAAGTGAAACTGAACGGGATAAAACAAGGTTTAGACACAGTGATGGATGTGATGCAAGTTCCGAGTGGGGAAGACGCGGAGATGCACCGAGCGGGGCAGGGCAAGTGACGGGCCCGAATATCGGATGGTGACATGTATTCCCAGTTATATCCAGTTTATATAGAGAAGATATTCTGATGAGACGTGGAATCGACAGTGGCATTGGCTCATCTTGTGTACCTCCACTCGACTTATAGTCTGGATGATACCATGTCCTCCATACAAGTAAGGCCACCATCAGCCGAAAAGATACAGCGTCTACGTGATCCAATGTGGATATGAACAGA
Organism: Penicillium capsulatum; assembly: GCA_028828875.1. Classification (NCBI taxonomy): domain Eukaryota; kingdom Fungi; phylum Ascomycota; class Eurotiomycetes; order Eurotiales; family Aspergillaceae; genus Penicillium; species Penicillium capsulatum. The sequence goes on along the minus strand of JAQJZR010000009.1, from coordinate 3,346,984 downwards.
AAATTGTTGGAGTTCTATGATACATATTCATGCAGGCTCCGTCTTGATTCGAGTCTTGGACCCCGGAGAGTCAATGCCCTGAAAACATTAGTGACTATGGCCGAAAAGAGTACGATATGAACTCACCTCGGCCTTCCGCTTGCCCAGCACCGAGTCCGGAGTGCCGGTGCGCGCCTGTGGAGTGGAACTGCGTGGCGCCGGTCCATCTTTGGTCACTTCGGCGTAGCAGCTGGCGTGGTAGACCCGAGGGCCAATCTTCGCAGCATCCTGCCAGATCCAATCTTGCACCTCCTCGGACCAGGTCGACTCAAATTTCTCCTGACAAATGGGACACGGCGTGTTGCGCAGCACCGCATCATTGGGCGCGCGGATCCAGGGTTTAGGCGGTCCTTGCCTCGAAGCATGCCCATCTTCCCCAACGGCTCCTTCGGCCGTGACCTCGCTATCGGCAGCAACCTGGTCGTCGCCGACCTCGCGTGACTTGATCCAGTCTCTTTCATCGACGTACCAACTGCGCGTCTGCGCGCGTTTGGCGGCTTCTGTCATACGCTGATTGGTATTAAAATGCCAGTCCAAATGCCGGGCCTTCTGTTCTCGGCCTTCTTCGTTGGCGAGGAAGCGGCGCCCGCAGGTCCCACACCGATTCGGTTTCGTTTCGTAGAGAGTGGCGATGAGTGCTATTCGGGGACTATACCAATCCGTGAGTGTCTGTAAGGGTAAGGTAATCGTGGAGGGCATGGATAGACCTACATTTTCATAGAGGCGGTTGTCATGGGGACATGGGATGAAGACATATTTGACGGGACGGCTGGTTGCACAACCGGGACTGGAGGCGTGGGATGTAATTGACCGGGGATAATGAAAGGGAGGGACCCCCCTGAGGGGGTGTTCCGCTGGAAGAGGCGAGATTCGGGGGTGTAGCCGCCGGAGGCAGAATGCCCCGAGATCGAAGTGCTGCAATTAAAGGATTGTCGGCCATGGGGGGCGTATTACTGTTAGATGGGACTTGGGGTATGGACGGGAGTGGTGGAGGTGTGGGCTGTTGCACGGCAGTTGCCTTGATTAGCTCCGCAAGAGTCCCCGGGTTCAAGAGCTGCTGCAGTGGCTGTGAAGACGACTGAGCCGGTGGTGTTGATACGGGTGCGGGCGGCGGCGCTGCCACCGGCTGAGGCGGAGCGCTCGGTGTAGGTTGTGGGACTGCGAGGGCAGACAATTGCGTTCGAACCAGTTTCAGCTGATCTGGCGTAAGTTGCTGCTTCTGTAAGATGCCCTGCAGATCAAGCAAGGCCTTCAGACGCTGCTGAGAAGGTTGATGAAAGGGACTATTCGCAAATTCGAGTCGCGCCGAAGCCACCAATGCGTCCAGGTCGCGATTCAGGGACTCGAGATCCATATTAGGATGGTAGTTGGTAGGTGGTGTGTGTCCATTGTTGGCATAGGGGTGAGGCGGCGGTCGAGGCATGCCATGGGGTGGTGTCGGGGTGTTGTTCCATCCAGTTGGCGTCCCATTGGCACGACCACGATGGTGAAACTCCGACGGTCCCGGGGGGTTCGATTTTAATGCCGCCGTGCGGGCTCTGATCAAAGCACTCTCAATCCCTCGAGTGATTTCCGATGAGAAGACAGGGCGAGTATCCAAGGAACCGGGCACTGGTTCTTTCCACGTCTTGAGCATTTCGTCCAGCTTGCGACGGGTCGACGAGTCCACCAGGGTATATGCGTTCATGAAGGTCTGGTACATGTTGCGGCCCAGGAAGAGGGTATATGGGGTGCCCACGTTCTTCACGATAGAGTCCACTAGATAAAGCGCCGGCAGTTTGTGTTGTGATGGTGTCTACAGAGGCAGTTAGATGACTTTGCACTACTTCAGCCCCCAGAAGAAACACCCACGGATCGAATGTGATTCTCCAGGACCCTCGAGATGGCCATGGCATGTTCGGTATTCTCCTTGGCGATGACCGTCAGGTTGTTGATCTGGAACCTGTCATTGAATTTGAGGTCCTCCAACGAAGACTTGTAGTCCTCGGCGACCTCGTCGGATGCGAGCGTGGACATGATGGCGAGTGGAGAGGGGTGGTTGAGAAGAGGAGGGTTGTGAGATCGTTTTCCGCAAGCTGTATCCGAGTGAGCTTCTCCCGCCTTGGTTCTCCACGATTATATCCGACTTTCTTCAGGCTTGTTTTTTTGCTGATCTTCCCCCTGATAGGGTTCTGGTTTCTGTTCCGTCACTATCAAGGCTTTGTTCTTGGTTTTGGTTCCCTTAGTGCTCGCCTCAACAACAAAGGATCCGCTGATTCACCACGGGCAGAGAGAAAAGTCGGAACTTGTAAATGCTTGCTAGCTAACTCGAGACAACAACAGATGCACCAATGCCACCACCGCGATTTCTGTCCCCACCCGAAGATCCAACCAGAGGAACCGAGGCCACCAGGGGAGGGGGGAATGCAACGCTGGGAAGAGAAGGGGATGAGGTTGAGGTTGAGGTTGAAGTCGCGATCTGAAAGGAAATCGGCAAAAGGGATCGCCCGGGATCACCTGACCGCGTATGACGTTGCACCTCTCGCCCTTGACTCCAACATCCAACCGAACTGGACCATCACGGATCAGACTGACCACAATGAAGTTCTTATTTACTGCGCTCTTGCTCCTGCTGCCACTGGCTCTGGCAGCCCAGCCCTTAAAGTCGGTGATCGTGACTTATCCCAAGGACACCCCCGACGACGTCGTCGATCGGGCCAAGGAGTTGGTGCGATCACAGGTATGCCTGGCTTCCTTTCGACAGCTCTCACCGTACCGCGATTAATCATGTTCTTCTTGTAGGGAGGCGTCATTGTGCATGATTACAGTAAGTCCAATCTTCCCCGGAGTGGCAAGATACCGCTAACACCCTGATCTAGACGTTCTCTTCAAGTACGCTCTATCCATTCCTTCTCGTGCGTCCCAGGATTAACCTTGGTTTTTGCAGAGGCTTTGCTGCCGAGACTCCGGAGACCGCCATCCAGACACTCTCCACGGAGTCTACCGACTACAAACCGACCATCGAAGAAGACTCCAGTGTGGGAATCGACGAGGACAAGCACCCACTCTAAGGACATTCATCTTGTCCATTACTGAAATACAGGTTCTGGGAATTTCAACACCGCAGCTGGTTCTGGGGGCAATGCCGTTACGAGTCATTGGGACCGAGGTTAAATGATCCATGACGGGACGAACAAATCGTGGGGGTAGCCCTCGTTCTTTTTCTTGGGGGATTCCCATCTATAACACCGGGGCTTGTTGGCGCATTACGGATTCATAGGCTTGGGTACCTGGCAGGTTCTGAGCGGCGTTGGGATCTGCTCTTCACGATGCGATCGGATCTAGTTGGGCGAAATGGGGGAAACTGACTGGCAATTTATTCAAGATTAATTTCCATGTACTCCTGTGAACTCAACCTGTATGATCAACTCTCCCCCGTACTCCGTAGTATTCCCGTAGTATTCCCAGGAAATCGAGTCGGTCCAAGTATGGGGAACCGATCCTCCCCGCTAGCGCGCCTTGTCGTGGCCCCCGAAAACGCGTGGATCCCGCATCTTCCACCTCCCCCCTTCTTTGCCGGGGAATGCTGCACTGGGATCGGTCGCCGTTCTAATTCCGTCGAGACTCGAGTCCGTTCGCCATGGCCTCGGAACATACCGTGACCAAGGTTTTGCTGGAATGGATCAACAGCTTTTCCCTGGGCAAAACACTCCGCGCCACGGATGAATTGACCGATGGGATCATCCTGTGGGAGATCCTCCAGGACATTGACCCGCAGTATTTCCTCGACGAGATTCCCGAGCGCACGCCGAACGACCATTGGGTCGCCAAATGGCAGAACCTGAAGCACATCCACAAACTCCTGTTGAGCTATATCCGCCACCAGAATGATGAGTCGCTGCCATCTGGCCTCGACCCGTCGCCCGATCTCGAGGCTGTCGCCGAGAAAGCCACCACCAAGGAGACCAACAAGCTTCTGAAGCTGCTCCTGATCGCCGCCATTAGTTCCCCGAACGCCGAGACGTACGTGCAGACCCTCCAGGGACTAAGCACCTCCACCCAAGAGGGTCTGAAGGACATTATTGAGGAGGCACATAATGGTCAGCACGAGCCCCTGGACGCGGCTGACGAGCTGAGGGCGGATCTGGCCAAACACGACCAGCCCGTCGATTTGGAACTGCAATTCGAGGAGCGTGTCGGCAAAGTGCTCGCCGAGAATGATCGATTGACGCATGAGAAGAAGGAGCTTGAGAAAGCGCTGGAAGATCTACACAATCGCCTAGCCCGATTGCAGGAGAACAATGACACTCTCCAAAATCGGCTGGCGTCCACCGAGGATCGACTCGTGACTCTGAAATCCGGCAAGGGCGACCTGGGGTTCAATGCTAAGGCTCTGGAAAGCAAGACCCGCCAACAGGACGATTTGATCGCGTCTCAAGAGACCAAACTTACGGCTGCTCAGGATGAGATTGACAGTCTGCGCATGACCGTGGAGTCCCTGAAGGTCAAGAACCAACGCTATCAGAAACTGCAGGATGACTACGATGAGCTTCGCACCGAAAGAGACCAACTGGCACGCAAAGCCAATGCGGCTGAGAAGTACCGCCAGAAGCTTCAGGCCAGTCAGGACTTTGAGAAAGAGAACCAGACTCTCAAGAACCAGATCAAGGATCTCCAGCAACAGCTGAAAGAGACGGATTCTCAGCAACGTTGGTCCTCGGAACGCGACGTGGAGCTTGAAGAATACCGAAAGCTCTTGCCACGCATTGAGCAGGAATGCAACGAAATCCAGAACCTTAAGAAGCAGCTCGAATTCAACAACCACGCTCTCACCGAAAGACTTCAAGGTGCAGACGAACAGCACGAGAGAGATGATGCTTTGATCAGTGAACTGCGTGAACGTCTTCGAGAGCTGGAGGGCTTGCCGGGCACTTCATCTCCTGGGTCCGAAACCCCTAAGATGCAAGGAACATTGAACAAGGATTTCGAAGCCATCGGCATGAAGGAGTCTCAGCTGTATGTATACCGACATGCTTTTTTCGTTGCAATACTGACTTTGTCTAGCAAATCGGAGAATGATGACCTGAAGAGAGAAGTGGAGTCGTTGAAGGCGCCATCCACCGCTGTAAGTATTCCGTGAGCTACGTGGAAAGGCGACATGTACTGATATCCGTCAGCCCGGCTCGCACACAGAAGGCTTCTCTGAGAACTTCGCTGCATCCGTGCAACTTGCGCGCAACAACTCCACTCAAAGGTAGAAGAAAGATGCCTTCTCAAGAGTAAAATTTACTAATGATCTTTCAGTGACGAGTATTGGAAGCTATACGAAAACTACACCGGAACACTGAAGAGGCTGGCGGAGATTCAAGACAGCCTGGAAACTTCCAAAAAGGAGTTGTCTGATGCGCAAAGCCAGCGTAAGTCTCCTCTCTGATGTGTGTGATAGTGATTAACCTTTGTCCAGTTGGTCTTGTCAACATGGAAAAAGCCGATATTTTCCGCGAGTTCGAAGAGCACAATTCAGCCGAGCTTACCAAACTCCGCGGTGAATGGGACGGCCTTGCTCAAAATGTGCACCATTTGGAAGCCGAAGTTGATGCTAGTCAAACCTTGGTTCGTGAAGTGTGCGCTGAGCGAGAAGAGTTGCGCAAGATGCTTGACACCAAGCAGAATGAAATCAGCGCCGAGGACCAGGAGGTGATGACCGAAATGCAGATGCTACTGGGTGAATTCGAAACCCACAACAACGAAGGTGGCGAAGCACCTCAAAAGTCGAGCTTCGAGCTCCTGAAGCAGTGTGCCGGGGTTTTGGAGAAGAACGTCGAACGGCTGGCGCAGCGTGCCGAGGTCAGTCTTGCCCATGAGAATCGATTCACTTGCTTTTACATCAGTGTGAACAAAAATACTAACATCTGTCTTCCGTACAGTATATTCAACAGCAAAATGAGCTGATCAAGTCGTTGCGAGAACGCATGAAGAACTACGAAGAGAATCTGGATGATGGTATTCCCAAGGAGCGTGAGGTAAGTATACCAAAACCTGTGCCTAGAACCTATCCCTCTAACGTGTTTTCAAGATTGAGCTTCAAACCATCATTGATGGCCAGGCCCGCGAGCTTAGCCTGGTAAGCTCAGCCTGGTACCATCTCCAGAGCCGATGGCAAAATAACAACATGACCGTCTCGCGCTATCGACACGGAGCGAACATGACGGATCCTCGAGGCTGGCTGGCCAAGCAGCGGAGCGTAGTTGCTGGCCAATGAGTCTCGACGTGATAGATTGCTTGAGTTGCATCCCTGGCTTTATATTCCCACTAGATCGACCCTTTCTACCAATGAGCTTCCTGATTTCCATGACATATAGAATGCATGTTGTTTGTCACTTTTCCTCAGAGGGGCTTGGGGGATTTCGTAATTAGCTAGGATTGGATTCTTCGGTACATTTCTGGCTTCTGATTAAAGTGGGATTGTATTGTACAACGGTTCCACAGGAATGTAATATGCAACATCATCATAGTACTGTACATGAATATGAATGAGGTCATTTGGGATAGATGAGAAAATGAGCATGTGTTTGAAAGGCTCCAGGCCAGGATGATGGGGGTTTACCCGGTCTTCCAATACAGCTGGGCAGTGATCAAGCCCATTGGCGAGGGTGCTTCAACACATCAATAATCTCCTTCTCGCTGGTCTTGTCTTCAGCCAAGTCTTCCTCGTCCACTGGCATGCTCTCGGTTCGAGTGCCCGAGACCGGGTCCATGTAGGCCCAGCTGGCAGTGCGTGGAAGACTCATGAGAATACTTTCGATGCGGGCATTAGGAGTGCGCAAGCCAAAGCTCGTGCCACGGTCATAAACCAGGTTGAATTCCACATAGCGACCGCGGCGCAGCTGCTGCCACTCCTTTTGGGCTGGGGTATAGGGCATATCCTTTCGCTTCTCGATGATGGGGATATAGGAAGGAAGGAAGGAAGCCAGGCCATCCGACACGAAAGAGAACAGGGTCTCTTGCGGGTTGGACGACGAGCCGGTTGAGGTTTGAAGGAAATTGGTGTCAAGATCGTCGAAGAAAATACCCCCTACACCACGGCACTCACCACGGTGTGGCAGGTAGAAGTATTTATCACACCAAGCCTTGAATTTGGGGTAGTAGGTTGCATCATGACGATCGCAAGCATCCTTGATGGTCTTGTGGAAATGCTGCGCATCCTCGGGGAAAAGGTAGGTTGGGGTCAAATCTGTGCCGCCACCAAACCACCAGTTCTTGTCGCCATTGATGGGGTCCTTCGGATCCGAAGTCTCGAAGTAGCGGTAGTTCAGATGGACGGTAGGAGCCATAGGGTTGTGGGGGTGCAAAACCAGTGACAAGCCAGCGGCAAAGAAGCTCAATGAATCGACATCGGTGCCCACGAACGACTTGTGGTCAGCCCGCATCTTCTCAATGGCAGGCCGTGGTAGCTCGCCGTACACGACAGAGACATTCACGCCAGCCTTTTCGAAGACGTTTCCATCCTGCAGCACACACGAAACGCCGCCGCCGCCATTAGGACGAGTCCAGGTATCAGTCCGGAATTCCTTGCCATCGATTTTGCTCAGCTCTTCGATAATTTGCTGCTGGTGCTGCTTGATGAGCTTCTCCATTCGCAGGCGCATAGGTGAGGACTCGGTGACGGCGGACGATTTCTTCAGGGCCTCATCCAGCTCAGCGATGGACGGGGCATCGAGTTCCGTAATGTCCCCAGTGATCTTTTTAAACTCATTTAGTGATTGGTCTAGTGTGTAATTATTCAGTCTCGCTTACCATGGAATAAAGGACCGCGCCGAGGAATGGGATGCCGAAGGCGAGGCGCATGTAGGGCTTCCACACAGTGAATCGTTGCTTCAGGGGGAAGCATCCGCCCTCCTTGTAGCATATCCACGAGCAGATGGAAACGCATCGTATCTGATGCTCCGGGTGCTTCGAGGGGCGAATTGGTTTAGCGCCTGGCGAAGAGGCATGACAGAGCGAGAGGCCATTCCGCAATTGAATGCGCGTCGGGACGCGTAACACGAGGGATTTCGGAACAATTGCAACGTTAAAAGCCAGAGGCACGCGATGATCTTGTTTAAATAACCTCAAGGGGCGTCTGTTCCAGTTGTCGAGGTCACCGAGGCCACCGAGGTCATGTAACGGATGGTTTGAGATCAGGCAACGGTTTGTGCAGTTTGTTCCGATGAGATAAGCGCTTGATAAGCCCGGTCGCTGATTGGGGCCCCCAGTGGACCCGAGTATACACCTTCCAGCATCGTGTTGCAGAGCTCGGTTTAGGGCATAGAATATATGGAGATGAGAAAAACTACAAATGGGAAACCCAAAAGGGCAGGATGACACTTCTTGGGATATGCTGACTACGAAAAGGCGGTGGGGCCTGATGATAAGGCCCTTTCGGGATGGCTTCGAATTTCCTGGTAATGACTTTTTGAGATCCAGGAGGGCTATGGAAGCGTGAGGGGTGAATTGAAAGTTATTTTCTAGATCACATTATTTAAACCTCAAGATTCAATCATAGCAAACGGGAGGTTGTTGTCTTTCAGTACATACTATAGTACACCTAGCTGTAGTAAGATATACGGCTGTCTTTGTAGGAATTCACTGTCGTGATTAAATTTGAATATTAGAGGGAAGATAGCACATTAATTGCACAGATATCGGCATTCCCTTACGATTACATTCTGCACGGTGGATATATATTCCAACCAGAAACCCCATTTGATCATGGATTTGACTTGAATGAGCAATGCGAATTGCATTTTATGTCCCTCAAAACATTCATTATGCACTGGAGATAATGAGAAAATATTGAATGCTCAATGTACAAAAGTTGCATGGTTGGTAGATCATCGGTGGAGACACTAGCTTATACTCCTCCTACAGTACCGAGGGTCGGCCAGAGGATGAGCTGCCAGTCCATATATATCCCCCAACCACATAACTGAGCATAGAAGACCTTCATGGACTCTCCCCTGACTGAACATTTCCATCTCCCAGCTCAATCGATGCTTAAATGCAAATGACCCTTGCCACGTGAGGGTGGCTCGTGACTCACCGCCCCGTGTGATGGTGTTCTTACTAACGTCAGCGGGGGTTGCCTTTTGTCATCGATAGCGTTCCCCTCTCCCTCTCTTCCTTCCCCATCCATCATAACTTCTTCCATCCAGGTCCTCGCCGTATCCTGTCTCTGCTCTTTTCACTCCCACCCTGAGCTCTCTTGAGTCCTGATCCACCCGCCCCGCTTTACTTATCGATCTTATCAGCCATGCGTTCCAAGTTCAAGGACGAGCACCCCTTTGAGAAACGCCAGGCTGAGGCCGAGCGAATTCGCCAGAAATATGCCGACCGCATCCCGGTAAGTTCATGTTTTGAGTCGCCGTCCGCTCTCGAAGCCCTTCGCCTGGGGACCATGAGAGCTCATCGAACCCCTCACCGCCTCTTCGGTAGCTAACGGACCCGGCATAGGTCATTTGTGAGAAGGTCGAGAAATCGGATATCGCCACTATCGACAAGAAGAAGTATCTGGTTCCCGCCGATCTCACCGTGGGCCAGTTTGTCTACGTGATCCGCAAGCGCATAAAGCTCTCCCCGGAGAAGGCAATCTTCATCTACGTCGAGGAGGTCATTCCGCCCACCGCTGCCTTGATGAGCAGCATCTACGAAGAGCACAAGGATGAAGACGGGTTCTTGTACATCACGTATGTTTTTCTCTTGCGAGACTCCAGGAAAAGACGGTTGGATGGAGCACCCGGGCTAACCCGAAGGAATCTAGATACGCGGGCGAGAATACCTTTGGTGACTCGTAGACGGCTGATCTTGCTGTCTCCTTTGCTGTTTTTCGTGGCCGATGATGACCCGGTTAGTCTAGTGAGGCACTTCGACCGATCCGCGGCTGCAAATGGCTTGGGTAGATGAGATTCGCTCACCCTTGGGATGTCAACTTTTCTCGGACGCGCCGGCGTTACTTTGGTGTTGTACACATTTTCCTTTTTTGATTCCATTTTTGCTGGGCGACTCTGCCCATCTGCTGGCTTTGAAATCGATATGAAATGAAATGCCATGAAATCGGAGTTTTGCGTATAGTTCTATCTGTATGGGGGTGTTAGTGAAGCCGAGTTCCACGACTGGCTTTGGTCTTGAATCGAAATTACCCTGCAAAGAGAAATTTCGAAGCCATAATAAGCCCATCAAAGCAAAGACAATGCAATTCTTCAGCATTCCCTTTCCCCGGTGGAGTCAACAAATGTGATGGATCGAAGCTTCTCCGACTCCGGCTCCCGATCGGGACTAGCGCCACCCCGATAAAATTTACGCAAAAGCACATGTTCCTGGCGCCTTCACCGGTTCATTTCCTCCCCAATTCCCCTCCCCCAGAATGTCTCCCGCTGTCGCTCAAGCCGGTGCTGGCGCCGCCTCCAAGGATGTCAAGAAGGAGTCCGCTACTGCTCGTCTGCTCGGTTCCGGTATGCATGATTTCTCTCCCCCCCCAAGCGCACACCGGGAATGCTAATTCGCGTCTGCAGGCTCTGCCGGTATCGCCGAGCTGATGGTGTTCCACCCCGTACGACTCAATGGCCTTTGAAAACCTCGCTTCTTCACACTGACCCTGTCCAGGTCGATACCACCGCCAAGCGGTTGATGAGCAACCAGACCAGAGTGAGATCCGCCTCGATTGGCGATTGTGTGCGCCGCAACGATCGCTGACTCAATCCCCGTCAGATCACCTCTGCTAGCGGTTTCAACCAGGTTGTCTTCAGGGAGTACGCCGGGGCCTCCGCCGGCCGCAAGTTCACCTCGCTCTTCCCTGGTCTAGGTTACGCCGCCGGTTATAAGGTTGGTCCAACCAGGCCTCATGTGGCCGTTCGACGGGCTCGTGGACAATACATTGACAATAATTGCTATCAAAGGTCCTCCAGCGTATCTACAAGTACGGGGGTCAGCCCTTCGCCCGGGACTACCTGGCCAAGCACCACGGTACCGACTTTGACAATGCATTTGGAAAGGGAACCGGCAAGGCCATCATGCATGCCACCGCTGGCAGGTAAGATCACTTGTCGAATGGTGCCAGTGGATTGATTCGGCTGACACGAATACTTTTAGTCTGATCGGCATTGGAGAGATTGTCCTGCTCCCCCTGGATGTCCTGAAGATCAAGCGCCAGACTAACCCCGAGGCCTTCCGTGGCCGTGGTCTGTTCAAGATCATCTCCGATGAGGGTATGGGTCTTTACCGCGGTGCCGGCTGGACGGCCGCCCGAAACGCTCCCGGTTCCTTTGCGGTAAGTCAACCTCCCGTGCTCTGAAACGGGGATCCAAATCGCTCATGCATTGCATCAGCTCTTCGGTGGATCCGCCTTCGCCAAGGAATACATCTACAGTCTGAAGGACTACAACTCGGCCAGCTGGTCTCAAAACTTCGTCGCCTCGGTGTGTGGAGCTAGTGCCTCGCTGGTTGTCTCCGCACCTCTGGACGTGATCAAGACCCGCATCCAGAACCGCAACTTTGAGAACCCCGAGTCCGGCTTCCGCATTGTGTCGAACATGCTCAAGAACGAGGGCTTCCCCAGTTTCTTCAAGGGCCTGACACCCAAGCTGCTCATGACCGGTCCCAAGTTGGTTTTCAGCTTCTGGCTGGCACAGACTTTGATTCCTGCTTTCGGGCAGGTTGTATAAACGTCCGATGCACGACGAATTCTTTATAGCCCCGGCGTTCTTCGACACCTCCATCCCCCCTTTTCGTTTTCTTTTCGGGTCTTTCGGGCTTTCCCGGCTCCTCACTGGACCGATTGTGTAATTTTTATCCCTCATAGATATGGTTTATTTGATTCCAATGGGGGCACAGTTGATAGTCACGAAGAACCACACACTCTCCAGCTTCTCAAGACCGTGCCAGTAGATTAGTCTATCATATCGATCGCATTTTCTTCACTCCTTCACGATCCGATCTGGTCGGTCTGTCGTCACGTGATCGGCGTCCGGAGCTCAGCGTCCACGGCGCAAATCGCGCGTGAACTCCCTCGCCTCGGAGAATTCGCACAATCATGGCTGCCTACCTTCTTTCTCGGTAAGTCTCCATATCCCCGAGCTGCACGTGTACGCCCCGTGCACTTGGAAGACCTCTTTGGCCGCATTCCCATTTGCCCGTTCCCCCGATGTCGACCACGGCTAACCATGGACAAAATGATATAGGATCGGAGACCCGATCTTTGCCCTGACCATCGGTGTTGCCGCGTCATTTTCTCGCATCCGCCGCGACCAGATTGAGAAGAACCCGGAGAAGGCCTCGGAGATCGGCTACGGAACGGTGGTACAGATTGGCCAGCGTCGACTACAAAGATGGTGGAACGGCGACTTCAGCAATCTGTGAAAATGGCAGCCAGGGTATAATTCTACAATTGGTCTGCGCTTGACGGGAGTTCTGTGCATGGCTTTCAACATGCTTGTCGTTCTGGGATTCGGGCTTGGGAGTTTGGGGGGTGGCATGTATGATATCTTTGCAATCAAAAGCCCTTGTCTACCGAAACACAGTGCTTTGGGAGTCGGACGCTGTTTGATTATTTCAAATTGGTGGCATTTGCTGTGCATGTTGTCTATCTCGAGTTATCTTGTTTCTCATGCAGTGACGGGCAGAGGATGTTCTCTAGATATAGATTTTGTGCATATTCGATGGTTGGATTGCATCCACATCGTATCCGAAGACAGGCTGTGATTGAGTACATAGCGTCAAGATGACCCGCCTTGACTCTTCGACACTCGCATGTACAGTATGAAGCAACAAGACCAATAATACCTCAGCAGCCCAGGTAGACTGAGGTCGATCGGCATTTTCTCAAGACTACGACTACAATGGAAAGAACGATCTTGAACTTGAATTATTGGAATTCAATTCGCTAGGACTTTTGGTCTCCCAGCAGAGATAAACTCTGAATCTATGCAATCATGCGCAAAAAGCAAACGCGATATCCCATAATTTCGTAAAAAACAAGACGTGAAAGAAAGGTCAAGAAACGAGCATTAGAAGAGCGTCGAAGGCGAGACACTTAGTCAAGCTCCTCGGGCTTCTCCTCGACCTCGTCAGCGGTGCGGGCACCACCGGCGCCGGGGGCGCCACCGGGAGCAGCACCGCCGTAGGCAGCGGAGATGATGGGGTTGGCAATACTGCACGAGTTATTAGTATATGAACGGATCATGTTAGGAAAAGGAAGACACATACCCCTCGAGCTCCTTCTGCTGGGACTCGTACTCGTCCTTCTCGGCGGTCTGGTTGTTGTCGAGCCAGCTGATGACCTCGCTGATCTTGTCCTCAACCTTCTTCTTGTCCTCCTCGGAGATCTGGAGCTTGCCCTCACCAAGGGTGTTCTTGAGAGAGTAGGCGTACGACTCGAGACCGTTCTTGGCCTGGATACGGCCAGCCTCAGCCTCGTCCTCGGCCTTGTACTTCTCGGCCTCGGCAAGCATGCGCTCGATCTCCTCCTTGGAGAGACGACCCTTATCGTTGGTGATGGTGATCTTGTTGGACTTGCCGGTACCCTTCTCGATGGCCGAGACGTTCATGATTCCGTTGGCGTCAAGATCGAAGGTGACCTCAATCTGGGGGACACCGCGGGGAGCGGGGGGATACCAGTGAGCTCGAACTTGCCCATCAGGTTGTTGTCCTTGGTGCGAGCACGCTCACCCTCAAAGACCTGGATCAGGACACCGGGCTGGTTGTCGGAGTAGGTCGAGAAGGTCTCGGACTTCTTGGTGGGGATAGTGGTGTTACGCTTGATCAGAGGAGTCATGACACCACCGGCAGTCTCGATACCGAGAGACAGAGGGGCAACGTCGAGCAGCAGGATCTCGTTGGTGGACTTGGAAGAAGTGTCACCAGAGAGGATAGCGGCCTGGACAGCGGCACCGTAGGCAACGGCCTCGTCGGGGTTGATGGACTTGTTGGCGTCCTTGTTGAAGAAGTCGGAGACGAGCTTCTGGATCTTGGGGATACGGGTGGAACCACCGACCAGGACGATCTCGTGAACAGAGGACTTGTCGATCTTGGCATCACGGAGAACGCGCTCGACGGGCTCCATGGTGGAGCGGAAGAGGTCCTGGCACAGCTCCTCGAAACGGGCACGAGTGATGGAGGTGTAGAAGTCGATACCCTCGAAGAGAGAGTCAATCTCGATGGAGGTCTGGGCAGCAGAGGAGAGGGTACGCTTAGCACGCTCGCAAGCGGTGCGGAGACGACGCAGGGCACGGGCATTGGAGGTAAGGTCCTTCTTGTGCTTGCGCTTGAACTCGTTGACAAAGTGGTTGACCAGACGGTTGTCGAAGTCCTCACCACCAAGGTGAGTGTCACCGGCAGTCGACTTGACCTCGAAGATACCCTCCTCAATGGTCAGGAGGGACACATCGAAGGTACCACCACCCAGATCGAAGATGAGGACGTTGCGCTCACCCTCCTGCTTCTTGTCCAGACCGTAGGCAATAGCGGCAGCGGTAGGCTCGTTGATGATACGCAGAACGTTCAGGCCGGCAATGAGACCGGCGTCCTTGGTGGCTTGACGCTGAGAGTCGTTGAAGTAGGCGGGGACAGTGATGACAGCGTTGTTGACGGTACCACCGAGGTAAGCCTCAGCGGTCTCGCGCATCTTGGTGAGGATCATAGCAGAGACCTCCTCGGGGGTGAACTGCTTCTGCTCGCCCTTGAACTCAACCTCGATGACGGGCTTGGTAGCCTTCTCGATGACCTTGAAGGGCCAGTGCTTCATATCAGCCTGAACCTCGGCATCCTGAAAACGGCGACCGATGAGACGCTTGGCGTCGAAGACGGTGTTGTGGGGGTTCATGGCGACCTGGTTCTTGGCGGCATCACCGATGAGACGCTCGGTGTCGGTGAAAGCCACGAAAGAGGGGGTGGTGCGGTTACCCTGGTCGTTGGCGATGATCTCAATGCGGTCATCACGGAACACACCCACACAGGAGTAGGTGGTACCCAGATCGATACCAACAGCGGGGGCCATGGTGAATGTGGAGAGAGGTATCAATCGTCAAAAAGGAAATTCGTGAGGAAGAAAGGATAGTGTACAGGGGATGGGAGAGAGGAAGAGGAATTAAGGAAGAAAGTGGGAAGAGAGAGGGAGAGTGGGCAGCGAAATTTCCTGCTATATAGGGAGCGGTGAATTGCTCAGAAGCTTCTAGCAGCTGAGCTTCCATGGACATCCATGTGGTTCCATGACCTTCGATGCCCCAGTATTCCACCCAACCGGTCTTTGATGAACAGACCCGATGGTTCTAGATGGGTCCCGTGGGTACTCCATGGGTTTACAGGTTACAGACTTCCTATTTTTCGTTGCATTGAGGCGCAATTTCTCCGTGTTCTTTGTTGTTGCTTGTGTGAATTTTTTTTTTGGCGGGGCAAGATATGATGTAATCCGAGGGATGGGTGACCATACCAGATGGTATGAGATGGTATGGTACGGTTGGGCGGGGAGATGGAGGGGGTCAGGTTGGCGGGGGGACGAGAGTAACATGGGTAACCATGTATGGTCATAGCCTCGAGGGCGTCATTATTGGCGTCATGATGAATTCACCGGCTCCACCGATGAATTTTCTGGATGCCTTGGTGCCTTGGTGCCCCATTTATGCCTGGTATCCGGGGTGTCAGTTTATGCCTGATTATCTTATCCTTCAGGTGTCAAGGCGATCTTCATGCCTGACAATCCTTCACGGTGTCCTGCATTATTTTGATCGGGCGCAAGTGCAGCCCAATCGCGCTACGATCATTCTCATCTCAGGCGGTTATCACGCCTTCTACAAACGAAGACATCTCGGGGATAATTCAGCCTTGGCTGAGAGAAAGCCCGATTTATAGGATCTGTCATGCATCGGGCATGTTTCATCGGGTCGGCTCACACGACGTATAAGCAGGGAGCCAAAGCCAAATACTACAGTGGCGATCCACACCTCGCTGCCCCTAAGAAAATTCGCCAAGCGAAAAAGGAAAGAAAAAGCCTCACACCCATCGTCTGGAAGGATTCCGCTGCAGGCCTTGAGATGGAGTGGGTGCAACGAGGCCAACCCGCGCCAATCCGAGTCACGCCAGCTCGCTGATAACGCCATCCGCGCTAGCACTTGCTTGACCACCAACTTTGATAATTCTGGCTTGCGCTTGATGACTATCACTGTTTTGGGTCTCGGCCCCGCTGCTGGTGCCCCGTGGTAGTCCCTGTGATTGGTGCGATACACTCGCCGTCGGAGACACCGTTCTCGGTGCTGGAGCCCTCGTGCGCACGCAATGCAGTTGGATCGAAAAGATCCGATATAAAAAGAATGGCGGCCACGGCCCCATGTCGCATTCAGTGTTTTCAGCGTCTTTCTTTCCCCTCTTACCGTTCCGTGTGTGCTCGTCACTGGGTTGGAGTCCCAAGTGAATCAAGGGGGACGCATTCCCGGTTTATCATTCCCAACGATGGCGATCTTGGATCGGTTCAAGCGACAGCCCCGTGAGGGCCAGGACCCTTCAACGACAGCGTCGGGCGAGGACCGAGTAGGAGTGGCGGGGGAGGACACCATTGTTTCCGACGAGGAGAAGATCCAGGCTCTGACCGAGACAAAGTCGATCGAGTACGATAGTCACGACCACCCCGAAGTCGCTGCGTTGCCGTTGCAGGTGCGCCAGTTGATCAATCTCACCGATGATCCCACCTTGCCGACTATCACTTTTCGCTATTTCATCCTCTCCATCATCTTCGTGATCCCCGGTGCCTTCCTCTCGCAGATGAGCTATTTCCGCACAACTAAGGCTCCATACTCGGTGTTCTTTGTCCAGATTGCCTGCCATTATGCCGGCCATTTCCTTGCCAAATCCCTTCCAGATTGGGTAATTGGAATACCCGGAACGCGTTGGTCGTTCAGCCTCAATCCAGGACCCTGGAGTATCAAGGAGCACGTTCTGGTCACTATCACCGCGGCATCGGGCGCGACCTACAACCTGGGGTATGCTCCGATTGTGCTGGCAGAGCTGTGGTACGGAACACGAGTGAACCCGGCCGTTGCGATCTTCTTCATGTTGTCCATTGTATGGGTAGGATACTCCTTCGCCGCTCTTGCGCGGAACATGCTCGTTCCGGATCCAGAGTACCTCTGGCCGAAGGCGCTGATGCAGACGACCCTGTTTGAGACCTTCCGGAAAACAGACAATTCTTCGGCTTTAGCTCGCCGTCAGATGAATGTGTTTTTCTTTGCTCTGTTGGGCATGACCCTGTGGCAATTCTTCCCCGAATATGTCTTTCCGTTCACTTCATCTCTAGCCTTTCTGTGCTGGGTGGCACCACGGAATCCGGTCGCTAACTTCATTGGGTCAGGACTGGGAGGCATGGGATTCCTCAATCTATCCTTGGATTGGTCCAACATCAACTGGAACGAGTCCTCCATTATGCTTACACCATTCTGGACACAAGTCATCCTCTTTCTGGCTTTTGCCTTCAATTGTTGGGTTCTGCTTCCTGCCGCAAAGTGGGGAAACCTCGGCTCGTACAAGCATGGCCTCATGTCCAACAGTCTTATGATGAAGAACGGCACCAGTTATCCCGTCCTGGAGGTGTTGACCCCGGATTACCACCTGAACCAGACGGTATTTGAACATTATGGGCCCATGTATATGGGCTTACAAAATGTCTGGGCCACCTTTTTCGACTACGCCAAGCTACCGGCTGCTGTGACCTGGATTGCCACGTTTGGTTATGTTCAGGTCAGGAGCAACTTGCTTAAGGTTTGGAAAGCTCGGAAGGACCCCAAAGCCGCCAAGGGACAGGGGATTCATCACCAGTACAATGATCGCCTCAATGTCATTCAGAGATCGTACAAGGATATCCCAATGTGGTGGTATATCGCATTATTTTTTGCCGCATTTATCATTTTGATCGTGAGCGTTGCATGCGGATACCTCTTCATTCCTATCTGGACCATCTTCGTCGGTCTTGCTAGCGCCGCTGTCTTTGTCATTCCCTTTGCTTGGCTCTATGCCATTTCAAACTACCAGCTGATGACCGGCTCCTTTAACGAGCTCATGTACGGTTACATGGTTCATACCAAAGCTGGCTCGAGCCACCAACACCCGTGCGGACCTTCCGTATACGGTGCTATTGCGGGTGATGCTTGGTACCGTGCGCAATACATGCTGCAGGACCAAAAGATTGGCCACTACATGCATATCCCTCCGCGGGAGGTGTTTTTCTCGCAGATCTTCGGTACCATCATGGGCGTCCCGATCAATTATGCCGTCATCCGCTGGATAATGGATACCAAAGGGGAGTATTTGACGGGTGCGAAGACCGATCCGCTCAATCAGTGGACCGGTCAGGCTCTCCGGACCGCTAATACGATGGGCGTGCAGTACGCCATCCTCGGTCCTAAGCGGCTCTTTGAGCAGTCGGAGATGCAAATTCTTCCGTGGTCCTTCCTCATTGGAGCCGTCATTCCTCCCATTCTCTTTGTGTTCCACTGGTTCCTTCCCAAGTTGCGGATCGATCTGTGGAATGTCAGTATCTTCTTTGGCGGGCTGGCCATGTTCTACGGCAACGTCAGCACGGGCTACACGTCCGCCATCATTGGCGGGTATGTGGTAATGTATTGGGCCTATCGGCGGCATTTTGAGGTGTGGAAGCGGTATAACTACCTCGTTGCCGCCGCCTTTGATGCGGGATTCAATCTTAACATGCTGCTTATATTCTTCTTCTTTGGCGCTGGCAAAGAAGTCAAGATGCCAAGTTGGTGGGGAAACAATCCCGATTCAGTGGAGCGATGCTTTGCGCCGAGCAGCTAGTAGAGATGTATAGTGAATATATGGTCGATGAACATAGACTATTAACATCCAATCCCTCTACTAGATCCCAATTGAATCCGGTGGATGCCTCAGGGCACGGTTAGTCACGCGGGCCCCACTCTCTCTCGAGGGCGAATCACATCACGGGATCTGGGGGTCCCTTGCTGTTGCGGGTTGTTTTGGTTGGAGAGCTACCTTACTTGCAGACCGTCTCTTTAAATCCCCTTGCCAACCTTCTCTCTACCCCCCTCCAATTCTCTCTCCTTCCATTCCCACCACCACATTTTCCTATCCCATAATGGGTGACCACGCGACCTTCAATGACCCCGCGGCTAATGCCCCGGATGCCGCCGCCTACGACAAGGGCAAGGGCAAGGCCGACCCTGCCCAGGAAGTGAGCATGGACGAGGACGAGAGCGAGTCTGAGGACGAGCTTGAAGTGGTAAGTCTGCGCGATGTGGTTGTCACAGGAAATTTCATCGGCTAATTTACGCGTTCCCTAGGCCGAGAACGGTACGTGCCCCGCCTGTCTAGACGCCCGCCACCGGGTGTGATTGTGATTGTTTTGAGACCTGTCTTTACTTGGTCCAATGCGCCTGCAGCTATTCCAGAAACTTCCACGCCCATCATTGGTATCAATGCTAATACTCCCCCAGATGACGACGGCGACGAGGGCAACCTTGAGCCCATCGACCAGAGCAACATCATCCAAGGCGGTCGCCGCACGCGTGGCAAGGTCATTGACTACTCGGAGGCCGCCGAGAAATCCAAGAACGCCGGCGATGAGATGGAGGACTCGGACGATGACGAGGACTACCAAGGCGCCGACGACAACGACGATGACGACCAGATGCGCGATTAGGCGCCCGAGATTTAACGACCAAGTACATGATATCGGACTTGCTCTGGTGGATCGGCGCTATGGATTAGGGAGGCTCTTGTGTCTTGTGTCGCAGGGCATGGATCTCTTGCCTGGTCTGCGCAACTGCGCGGCCAGTGAAACCAATGCAATTCAGTTGTGACCTTTGCGTCCAAATTGACCTTGTCCTTGCGAGATGGCTTAGATCTAAAGTAGAAAGTAGATCGTAGAACTTGCCCGCATATTCTTGTATTGTGTATACATTGGAGATGTTGATGCGGGGATCTCGGCCCTACACTGTAGATTATTTACCTTGATCGTTCTTCACCGTGGCTGAGAAGCTGTTCACAAGAGACACATTCTCATCGCCAATAAAATACCGTGTGTATCATAATTGCGACTCGAGTTTCCCCATGGGATGTCTATCACGTGCGACCGGCTCGGAGACCACAAGCTTTGGCCACCTTCGTTTTGTCAACGCCTCGAACATGTCATGCTAATTTCTGGTCGCTGGCCTTTACTCGCTATGTGTCCAGATCGCCGCTGATTACAATCCCTTGCCCATTGAGTTTGACCACCGAATCTCGCGGTCCAGTTCTGGACTAGCATCATGTCTTCACGGTATAGGCGCTGTCCCCTTTCCCATGATCATCCGGTCCACGACCATTACATATGAGCAATGCTGAGCTTCAATACATAGTTTCCCACGTCAGAGGGACCCCCGCGCATCCTCATCCCTCTTCGACTCGTACGGTGGCAACCCTCGTTCCGCCAGCAGATCGCCCGTGCCGACAGGTGGATATGGAGGATACGGAGGCTATGCCGGGCCCGCGGGCGGTAGCTATGGAAATGAGAATGGAGCAGGCGCAGGACCTGGATACCGCGGTGGAACGCCCGACAAGAAGTAAGCTGAATGGCGGATCGCCGGACAGTTCTGAGTACTGACTCTAGCGGAAGGGGCCACTATTCCGACGCCGTTCTCTCGTCACTCGAGTCACAAAATGATGCAGAGGTGGAGGGTATCACTGCCAAGGTGAAGATGCTGAAGGATGTAAGCGGTTTTATCCCCGGCTCGCCATGGCATTACAGCTGACAAGACCACACAGATAACCATGTCGATCGGCGATGAGATTCGGGACACAACACATATGAGCGACCTCGAAAGCTCCTTCGAAAACACCCGAGTCCGGATCCGCGGGAATATGAACCGCATGCTCCGCATGGCCGAGCGCACCGGCGTGGGGTGGAAAGTCTGGCTTGGATTCTTCTTTGCCGTCTTCCTGCTGTTTTTCTATGTGTGGATTTTCTAACGGACTCTCTTTCCCTCCGTGCCTTAACCCCCCTGCAAGCCGAATGTCCCCCTTTGAACCCGATGTATCTTGATCTTTTGAGCGTGCATACTGTATAGGACTCTGCTCGGCCGGGCCTCGCATGGCTTTTCGGTTGCGGCGTTTCTGGATTGAAATATATTGGCACTTTGTATGCCTTGTTCGCCACGTCTGCTTCTCCAGTATCCGGGCCATGTGATATTCTGTTTCACGCTCGGTAGATTAATCATTGGTAGGTGCTTGCTGCTGAGAATGAGATCTCGGATGCCGGCGTAGGATTTGAAACTCGACCAGAAGCTTCGACCGGCAGATGTACGATATATAGCCTGTCATTCGACATTTCCACAGAGACATAGAGATGGAGATTACGTTTGAAATCATTGTCAACACTTCACTTGCAGATCGTGTTGCAAAGGTATCATATTTCGTGAATTCAAGAATCATAACCCCATGAGTCCCCAATGCAAACCATCAGTATGGCCACCCTTCTATCGAACCAAACGCCAGAGCCATGCAAGTATCGTTATCGGCCTTCCTCGACCAAGACTTCAAGAGCAGTGCCTCAATTGAGACTATCGCGGGGACCCCCAACATGGCGAGGGAATCTTCGCCCAAATCCACTGCGTCTGCTGCTCTGGCTCGTCACCGATGCTCGCAGATCGTCCTCTTCAAAGAGTAAGCTGCTAGAGTCAAGTGCGTCTCCCCCACCGCTCCAGCGTTGTAAGAAACGCCGCTGGGCGTCCGTCTCGCGCTCGCGGCGGATGGGTGGTGGAGGCAATCCACCTCGACTGTTGGGGGTGCTCGTTCTGAAGTTCTCCGTGAATCGAGGCCGAACGACGCTGTCACCGTGGTTTTCGTCATCCTCCTCATCGTCGAGCTCCTCCTCGGTGTCCGTGTGCTGCCACTCGCCCTCCTGCTCGGATCCATCCTCGGCAGCGTCGGGGATCTCGTCATCCAGGTCCCGGCTCAACCCTTCACTCATGCCCTCGCCCTCGCCCGCAACGGGGATCTCGGCATCGAGGTCGGGCTGGTTGTCAAAGTCTTCTTCTTCGTCATCATCAAATACCCCTTCGTCATCGTAGTCATCCTCGGGGTATCCCTCGGGGATATCATCATCCAGATCGCGCTCCAAGTACCCTTCCTCGTCCCCGATATCCTGCTCTTCGAGCCCTTCCTCGCCCTCCTCCACCAGACCCTCGGCATCCGCGTCGGGGATCTCATCGTCCAGATCCCGTTCCATACCTTCTTCTTCTTCCTCCTCCTCGCCCTCCCCGCGAGTCATCCCGGTATCATCTTCCATCATGCCCTCGGCATCGGCCGCTCCCATTTCCGCCGCCTGCGCGGCCAGCGCCTCTTCGCGCTCGGCCTCTTCTTCCTTCATGCCGAGCATGGTCTTGGCGCATCCAGCCGGTCGAATCCAGGAGTAGCCGAACGTGGCGATGTTTTGTTTCCGGACGCGCAGGGTGCGCTCCTCGGTTAGTAACGCGGCGAGAGAGTTGCCGGGCGCGCGGGAGGGCATGAATGCGCGGTGCGCGGTGGAAGGGGTGGCATTGCGGCGGTGATGATTCGTGGAGGCGTCGTGGGCAGGCTGTTGAGGGGAGGAGCGGGAGGGCTGGGAGTCTGCAAACCAGAGCTCGTGGAACTGTTGGACACCTTTGATCAGTTATTGCTTCTGCGGGGGGGGGATTGTAGGCGCGGAAGTACGTCGCTCGGGGTGATTGATGGGAGAGACAGCATAGCTGGAAGCTGTGCGTCGGGTGGTTGTCAAGGAGCTTTGCGGTTCGAGGAATTGAGCTTGTAGACAGCTGGTGTGTGTCTGTGTTGGCTGGTGGGGGTGCCGAGGAGGTGAGAACAGGGATTGGCGAGATACGTCCAGGTCAAATGCGCGCGAATCCCATATAGTTCTAGAACATGGACATGGTATGGGGAGGTTGAATTGGAGCAAAGGCGGAGGAAAAAAGCCGCGGCTCCACAACAAACTTAGCTTTGAGTGTGGGGATGCAGTGTTTATTGTGTCCACTCTATTCCGTAGATCGAGAGACCTGGTATGATTACTTATAAGAACAACATCAATTGCATTCGCAGAAACCGATCATGTCCCTACAAACTGATAGGTTCATTGCACAGGTCTGAGTCCGGCAATGAGTATTTCCACCTGGCTATAGCTTGCTGCCCACCGGCTTCGGAATGGGAAACTTGGAAATATCCTCCTCAAGTCACGGTTCGGACCTTCTCGCCGTGGTCCGGTATGATCGTGTCCATGAATCTCGTCAGAGTCTTGAGGATGTCCCGCGATGGGAATAAAGGTTCGGTGATCTTGCGACATGAGATTCTGCTGGGCATCTTGGCTAGCTTTGATGGTTGCTTCGAGCAAGGCCGCCTCGGGTGTGTCCGCGTGGTCGTGCGCAGACAACTCGCACTCCTGAACTCTAGCGTAATGTGCCCCGTGCCTCGGTATGTTGGTGCATCTCATCTACCGTATTTCATTTGTCTCATTCTCGTCGTACTCGCTGTCTATACCCGGTGGGGTGAGACCCGACATCACCCGAGATTCCGGTGAACCCAAAGCAGGCCAAACGCGGGAGAAACCGGGATGGCCCCGATTATTACAGCGCGGGCCCGATTGGCCGGGTCAGGTGATCTGGATACCTCTCTAGGCGAAACCAGGAGATGCGATCCCTTCCAACAGTTATGTATTTCCATTATCAAGCATCTTATCATTCACGTGTCAGACGGGTGTCTCTGGTCCGCTGAACTTCGGACAAACCCCACCATGCTAACCGAAACACGGGGAGGCAACGTGCAGGAGGGCCTGCTTTATCGTTGGCGGACGAGCAGCTATTTTCCCAGCCGCGGTAAGCAGGAGGTGTGCCATGGAATGCTGGTCGATCCCGAAATCGGGGAGATGGGGGTTTCTCGCCCATTGGGTCGATCACTTCTTGGCATCTTCACGCGGACATGAAAGGGAGCTGGGTTGGTGGTCGGACTGACGGAGAGGTGGGTTGGGAGAATGAATTGAATCCCCTCTGTTAATCTGGAGAACCCAACAGCAGATGGCTCGACTCGGATGATCGGAAAGCAGCGCATGGGGTGACCTGCATTGCTGGGATTAAGCACTGCATTATGGTCTCCACCCACGAGCCTCAGAGAGAGGAGACCCGACTCCGTATGAGCAAGGGAAACAAACCACATTAAATATACGGAGCACTCGGTACAGAGTAGAGAATCACCCAGTTCTGATCTTGACGTAGTAGAAAGCTAATTGATCATGATTTGGCTCACCCGTTGCTAAGCACTCGCCCTGATTGGCCGATGCTTATCTCGAGAAGAGCATCTCTGGAATGTCTGCGTTCGGGCTCGGGTTATTGCATTCACTCTAGGCGGGGACCATCCCGCCTTCTGTCCCCCGGTTCCTGTACTGGCCCTTTTTTTCTCCTTAGTCCTTACCCCTCCTCCCCTCCATCTCTCCCTTCAATCTCTCCCTGCCTTTGCGGACGTGGAGATTTCCGGGAGATCAAGTGCCTTATCTACCCTCACCTGGTGACGACATTCCCTCCTGTCCTGCCCCTCACCTTCAAATCACTCCAGCTTTCTCCATTCTCTGTCGGTCCCCGGCGGAAGAATGGGTCTTAACTTGGAGGAACTCTATGGCAACCTAAGCGAAGACCAAGCTCCCCACGAGTATTCGGAGTACCAGCCCAAGCAAGGCTATGGCTGGGCCAATACTTTGCCGGAGCGGCAGGGTCTGTATGACCCGGAATATGAGAAGGATGCCTGCGGTGTAGGCTTTGCAGCGTGAGTTGATTCGTCCCCAACCAAGCCCATTGACGGGAGGACTGACGAGAATTTGAAATCCAGCCACATCAAGGGCAAACCGAGCCACAAGATCGTGAGCGATGGTAAGTCCCGCCCTTTGCTGGAGATCGGTATGGCCGAGAGACTGACGGTGTCTTCGTCCAGCCCGCAATCTGCTGTGCAACATGACCCACCGTGGTGCCGTGGGTTCGGACGCTCGAGACGGTGACGGCGCCGGTGTAATGACGAGCATCCCCCATAAATTCTTCATCAAGAACTTCGCGCGCGAAGTGGGTGTCGACCTGCCCCCGCTGGGCCAATATGCAGTGGGCAATCTGTTCTT
This sequence comes from Penicillium capsulatum, assembly GCA_028828875.1. Lineage (NCBI taxonomy): Eukaryota > Fungi > Ascomycota > Eurotiomycetes > Eurotiales > Aspergillaceae > Penicillium > Penicillium capsulatum. The sequence continues at coordinate 3,321,810 of JAQJZR010000009.1, read as the reverse complement.
CAAGCCCGACGATGAGGCTCTCAAGCAATCGATTGCGAGCTTCGAGGAACTGGCCACTTCCCTCGGCTTGCGCGTTCTGGGATGGCGCGAGGTGCCCCGCGACTCGACGATTCTGGGCCCCGCTGCGCTCTCGCGAGAGCCCGTGATCATGCAGCCCTTTGTGGTGCTGAAGTCGGCCTACGGCGACGGGAATAAGCCCGAGATCACCGACACGGACAAGTTCGACGAGCGGACCTTTGAGCTGCAGTTGTATGTTCTGCGCAAACGGGCCACCCATGTCATCGGAATGGGCAATTGGTTCTACCTGTGCTCCCTCAGCAATCGTAACATTGTCTACAAAGGACAATTGTCCCCGGTCCAGGTCTACTCCTACTACCATGACCTGGTTAATGTAGACTATGAGGGCCACTTTGCCCTGGTCCACTCCCGGTTTTCGACCAACACCTTCCCCTCCTGGGACCGGGCCCAGCCGCTGCGATGGGCAGCGCACAATGGTGAAATCAACACCCTGCGAGGGAATAAAAACTGGATGCGGGCCCGCGAGGGTGTGTTGCGGTCGGCGGTTTTCGGGGATGAGCTTGATCTTCTCTACCCGATTGTCGAAGAAGGTGGCTCGGACTCGGCTGCTTTCGACAATGTGCTGGAGTTGCTGATGATCAACGGCGTCCTGTCTCTGCCCGAAGCCGTCATGATCATGATTCCCGAGGCCTGGCAAGACAACCCGGCCATGGACCCGGCCAAGTCGGCTTTCTACGAGTGGGCCGCTTGTCAGATGGAGCCGTGGGATGGCCCGGCTCTGTTTACCTTTTCCGATGGTCGCTACTGTGGTGCTAACCTCGACCGAAATGGGCTGCGTCCGTGCCGTTTCTACGTGATGGATGACGACCGCATTGTTTGCGCCTCGGAGGTTGGTGCCATCGATATTGATCCCGAGCGGGTCGTCCAGAAAGGTCGCCTGCAGCCCGGAAAGATGCTGCTGGTTGATACCACGGCGGGGCGGATCATCGACGATTCAGAACTGAAGCAGACTGTGGCCAGTCGCCAGAACTTTGCCAGCTGGCTGGACAAAGAACTTTTGAAATTGCCCGCGATTAACAAGCTCCTGGTCGAGAGAAATGTTGATCTCTCCTTCGTTCTGGATGAGAACACGGTACAAAATGACCCTCGTCTCAAGGCTTTTGGCTACTCCTTCGAGCAAGTCAGCCTGCTGCTTGGTCCTATGGGCGCCGACTCTAAGGAAGCTCTCGGCTCCATGGGTAATGACGCTCCCCTGGCATGCATTGCCCAACAGCCTCGTCTTCTCTACGAATATTTCCGCCAGTTGTTTGCCCAGGTCACCAATCCCCCCATCGACCCCATCCGAGAGGCCGTGGTGATGTCCTTGGACTGCTACGTTGGTCCCCAGGGAAACCTACTGGAAATGGACCCTTCGCAATGCCATCGTCTTCTTCTGCCATCCCCGATCCTGAGTATTCCCGAGTTCAACGCGCTCAAGCACATCAACAGCGTGCACAACGACTGGACCGTCCGTACTATTGATATCACCTTCGACAAGAGCAAGGGCACCCCCGGTTACGTTGAAGCTTTGGATTCTATTTGTGATGCCACTACCCAGGCCATTGAGAGTGGTGACAAAGTCATCGTTCTCTCTGATCGTGCCACTTCGGCCGACCGCGTTCCTATCTCTGCATTGCTCGCGACCGGTTTGGTACACCACCACCTTGTTCGCAACAAGTGGCGCTCGCTGGCCGCTCTGGTCGTGGAGACGGCAGAGGCGCGAGAGGTGCACCATCATTGTGTTCTCCTCGGTTATGGTGCCGATGCCATCAACCCTTATCTTGCAATGGAGTGTATCCTTAAGATGAACAGGGAGAACCTAATCCGCAAGGACATCTCCGATGAAAAAGTCATTGAGAACTACAAGGCATCTTGCGACGGCGGTATTCTCAAGGTCATGAGTAAGATGGGTATTTCCACCCTGCAGTCTTACAAGGGTGCTCAGATCTTCGAGGCCCTGGGTATCGATGACAGCGTCATTGACCGCTGCTTCGCTGGTACCGCGAGCCGCATTCGTGGTGTCACCTTTGACTTGATTGCCCAGGATGCCTTTGCTTTCCACGAGCGTGGGTATCCCTCTCGCGACATCATCGAGATCCCCGGTCTTGCTGAAACTGGCGAGTACCACTGGCGTGATGGCGGAGAAGCTCACGTCAACGACCCCGTGAGCATTGCCAACATGCAGGACGCTGTTCGGACAAAGAACGACAAGTCTTACGAGGCATATGCCAAGGCCGAACACGAGCAAATTAAGAACTGTACCCTGCGCGGGATGCTCGATTTCGATTTCGAGCAGCGGACTCCTATCCCTATCGACCAGGTCGAACCCTGGACGGAGATTGTCCGTCGCTTTGTGACCGGTGCTATGTCCTACGGATCTATCTCCATGGAGTCGCATTCTACTCTCGCCATTGCTATGAATCGCCTTGGCGGCAAGTCTAACACCGGTGAAGGTGGTGAAGATGCCGAGCGCAGCCAGAGAATGGAGAACGGCGACACAATGCGGTCTGCCATCAAACAGATTGCTTCCGGCCGTTTCGGTGTGACCTCCAACTACCTGGCTGACGCTGATGAGCTGCAAATCAAGATGGCTCAAGGTGCGAAGCCCGGTGAGGGTGGCGAGCTGCCTGGTCACAAAGTGCTTGGCCCCATCGCTCGGACTCGATACTCTACCCCCGGAGTTGGTCTGATCTCACCTCCTCCCCACCATGACATCTACTCGATTGAAGATCTGAAGCAGCTGATTTACGACCTCAAATGCTCCAATCCCCGCTCTCGCGTCTCGGTGAAGCTGGTGTCGGAGGTCGGTGTTGGTATTGTCGCCTCCGGTGTCGCCAAAGCCAAAGCCGATCACATCCTGATTTCTGGTCATGATGGCGGTACCGGTGCTTCACGCTGGACTGGTATCAAGTATGCCGGTCTTCCCTGGGAACTTGGTCTCGCCGAAACCCACCAGACCCTTGTGTTGAACGATCTCCGTGGCCGCGTGGTTGTTCAGACTGACGGCCAGATCCGAACCGGTCGTGACCTCGCTATTGCCTGTCTGCTTGGTGCTGAGGAGTATGGCTTTGCCACAACCCCTCTGATTGCCATGGGTTGCATTATGATGAGAGTACGTTATTCCATACCTTTTCCTTTTTGATCTGGATTTTCCGCTAATATTCTCATAGAAATGTCATCTCAACACCTGCCCGGTTGGTATCGCAACACAGGACCCTGAACTCCGCAAAAAATTCCAGGGTACTCCCGAGAATGTCATCAACTTCTTTTACTATGTTGCCAATGAGATGCGTGCGATCATGGCAAAGCTGGGCGTGCGCACTGTCAACGAGATGGTCGGACGCGCTGAGCTGCTCAAGATCCGCGATGACATTCGCAATGCTAAGCAGGAACGAGTCGACCTTTCGCTCATCTTGACACCCGCACATTCGCTTCGCCCTGGAGTCGCCACATACAATGTGCGGAAGCAGGACCACCGCCTCCACACTCGCCTCGATAACAAGCTGATCGCCGAGTCTGAGCTTGCGTTGGAGAAGGGTCTTCCTTGCCGTATTGAGTGCGATGTTGTCAACACCGACCGTGCTCTGGGTGCTACCCTTTCGTACCAGATCAGCCGTCGCTATGGCGAGGAGGGTCTTCCCCAAGACACCGTTCATGCCAACATCAAGGGCTCTGCCGGTCAGTCCTTTGGTGCTTACCTTGCCCCCGGTGTGACTTTGGAGCTTGAGGGTGATGCCAATGACTACGTTGGTAAGGGCCTGTCTGGAGGTCGTCTCATCGTCTACCCGCCTCGCGGAGCTGCTTTCAAGGCCGAGGAGAACGTCATCATTGGAAACACATGCCTCTATGGTGCTACTCGGGGTACTTGTTACTTCCGGGGTGTCGCTGCTGAGCGATTTGCCGTTCGTAACTCGGGTGCTACGGCTGTTGTCGAGGGTGTTGGTGACCACGGTTGTGAGTACATGACCGGTGGCCGCGTCCTCATTCTGGGATCGACCGGCCGTAACTTTGCGGCTGGTATGTCCGGCGGCATTGCCTACATCCTCGACATGAACCAGGACTTCCACTCGAAGGTCAACCTGGAAATGGTGGAGGTTTCCGGACTCGAGGATCCTACCGAAATTGCATTCGTTCGCGGCCTGGTTGAGGATCACCACCACTACACTGGATCCGAGATGGCTGCACGTATCCTCCTTGACTTTACCCGTGCCCTCCCTCACTTCGTCAAGGTGTTGCCAATCGATTACAAGCGCGTCATGGAAGAAGAGGCTGCCAAAGCCGAGGCCGCTAAGAAGGCCGAGTTCACACTTCCCCAGCTTCCTAGCACCCCGGTCCACCCTGAGAAACCCCACGAAAAGACTGATGAAAAGAAGGCTGAATTGCTTGACATCGAGGACAGCATCAGCGACTCAAAGACCGAGAAGAAGCGTTCGGCCTTGATCCTGGACAAGACCCGGGGTTTCATGAAGTACAGTCGACGCAGCGAGAAGTACCGCAACCCAACAACTCGTACCCGTGACTGGGCTGAACTGTCCAACCGCCTCAGCGAGGATGAGCTCAAATACCAATCGGCCCGTTGCATGGACTGTGGTGTTCCTTTCTGCCAGTCGGATACTGGCTGTCCTATCTCCAACATCATCCCCAAATGGAATGAGCTGGTGTTCCAGAACCAGTGGCAGGACGCCTTGAACCGTCTGCTAATGACCAACAACTTCCCCGAATTTACCGGTCGGGTTTGCCCGGCTCCATGCGAGGGCGCCTGCGTCTTGGGCATCAATGAAGACCCCGTCGGTATCAAGTCGATCGAATGCGCCATCATCGACCGTGGCTTTGAGATGGGCTGGATGGTCCCCCGTCCTCCCCCAGCCGCACCGGCAAGACGGTTGCTGTCATTGGGTCTGGGCCGGCCGGTTTAGCTACCGCTGATCAGCTCAACCGTGCCGGACACACCGTGACTGTGTATGAACGTGCCGATCGTATCGGTGGTCTCCTGATGTACGGCATCCCCAACATGAAGCTTGACAAGAAGATCGTCCAACGTCGCGTCGACCTCATGGCCGCTGAAGGCGTCAAGTTTGTCACCGGCACTGCAGTCGGACCCGACAGTGAGGTTTCCTTGCAGTCTCTCCAGACCACCAATGACTCTGTGGTGATCGCTACTGGTGCCACTGTCGCCCGTGATTTGAAGGTGACTGGACGAGAGTTGGAAGGTGTACACTTCGCCATGCAGTTCCTTCACCAGAACACCAAGTCCCTCCTGGATTCGGAACTTGCCGACGGGGCGTATATTTCTGCCAAGGACAAGCACGTTGTTGTCATTGGCGGTGGTGACACTGGAAACGACTGTATCGGTACCTCAGTCCGTCATGGTGCCAAATCGGTCACCAACTTTGAGCTCCTGCCCCAGCCTCCACCAGAGCGTGCCCGTGACAACCCCTGGCCTCAATGGCCTCGTATTTACCGTGTTGACTACGGCCACTCCGAGGTCAAGACACACATGGGCAAGGACCCTCGTGAGTACTGTGTGATGTCTACCGAGTTCACCAGCGAGGATGGCCGCCATGTCAAGGGCATCAACACTGTCCGGGTGGAGTGGACGAAGAGTGCCACGGGTGGTTGGGACATGAAACCCATTGAGAGCAGTGAGCAATTCTTCCCCGCCGATCTTGTCCTCCTGTCCATGGGATTTTTGGGACCCGAGGATCGCCTCCTTGGCGAAGAGATCGAGCGTGATGGTCGTAAAAATGTGAAGACCCCCCCTGGACACTATTCGACCAACATCCCCGGTGTCTTTGCCGCTGGTGATTGTCGACGTGGCCAGTCCTTGATTGTGTGGGGCATCAACGAAGGTCGTCAATGTGCTCGTGAAGTTGATGCGTTCCTGAGCGGCACCAGCTCTCAGCTTCCCGTCACTGGTGGTATCATCCGTCGACCTGCCATTGACTCTGTTCCCCAACCAGCAGAGACCCAAGTCACTGCTTGATTCCGTGCAATGGATAAATGAATAACGTGGAAAAGTTGCAAAATGGAAGATCTTTGTGTATTTTCTTTGCTGTTTTAGACAGAGTACTTCTTATTCCCTGTGATTTGGTTGGTCTTTACCGGCATTATCGTTTTGTTCTTTCTCGTTGATGCTTCCCACAGCAGCGCTTCCGTGCAAGTTGTTCTGAGCGTGTGCTGTGTCATGAATCTTTGTTGTACATAGTCTTTGGATTTTGTCTCTTTGACGCTCAATGCCAATCATTTCTACCTTATAGGAGCTGTACAATAGAAGTAGTTCTGCACAAAGATCTGATGGAGTCATCATCAGGTTGTCTCAAGGTCAGGTAAGGTATATCAATTACACCTTCATCCTGAACTGTCCTGTTGTTTATGCGACGCATCCTCTTTTTGCACATCACTCAGAACATCACTCGGTTTACCTATTGACCATGGAACGCCGTGAATCTATCAGTTCCGAGTCTAGGGACGATGACGATGATCTTCCAGATCTAGTATCTCTCCTATCTTCCAAGGAACGTCCACTTCCCGAAAAGGGCATTCTAAAGCCCGGGCGCCAAGCCGATCTCGAAGTCTACCATCTTAACATTCAGCATCTCAAATGGATCCACAAGGAGGAGAACCGTTTGGCTATCCATGACACTACACCCAGTTACAGTGGTTTCAGAGCTCGACCCTCAACAGCTGTTTCCACCAGCCATCATCAAGTGTATATCGCCCCTGACCATGAAGATCGGCCGTCCACACCCCAAGACAAACCAACATTTTTGGCAACAAGTTTTCCAATGAGTGATGTACAAAAAGAGGATGCGTCGTATATTTGGAAAGAGGCTTATCGCTTCCAGCAGAAACGAGATAAAATCTATGGAAGTTTGCTTAAACCTGATCGTAAATCGGATCGTGGATCAGATCATGAAGCAGATCATGGAGCAGATCGGGAATCAGACCGTGAATCAGATCTTGATCTTATACTTCAACACGCAAAGGAAACGATGACCAACATCTCAAAAGATTCACATGTGGTTGCAATGAGAATCGCTGCTCTAGCCTTCAAATTATCATTTCCCAGTTCATAATCTGGCACCAGCTCAAAGCCTCGCAAAAATGTGCGCATCATGCTCCACAGCGCCGATGGGATCCGAGTGTATGGTCCCTTTCTCCCTCAGTCTGACTACTCCAGGTCTTCGGGATGTGCAGTATTCATCCCAGGAAAGACCAGCGAACAAGATCCTGATTTCCACGCTCCACTGTCACATCGTATCCGCAGGGACCTTAGTGCAAGCAATGAATAGTATCCAATGCAAAGGGCCCCGAAACCAAAGAAGGAACCAGAATACCAGATGCCTTCTATCAACACCCACAAAGGAATGCTCTTTGAATTTGCTGGATATCAAAGTGGCAGAGCCTTAACCGATGTCGAGAGATTGATGAGGAACGGCGAACGCACAAGTTACAGAGACTTCATGGATCGGCGCTATTCACATGCGAGATTCCTGTACACCGAAGCTCGGAAGGCGGATCCGACTGAATGGCTGTTAGAATACTCTCCGAGGACCATACCCGAGCTGGCGGATACCTGGAAGAAATTTATGGAGCGGTTCATAGTCCCCGAATGGGTGAAGGGGTTACATTGCCGGGATTTGGAGGGTTGAGCTTTGCTTCTCATCGAGACACGTTTGGTTCAAGCTTAGATGTATGTTGCACTTCGATAGAACCAAAATCGAAGATGCCGCTGTTTTATGAAGTCTTTTCTTTCGCTCAATATTAAAATAGAATTAATCTCTGTCATCATTTCTGCCTGGCGAGCTCTAAGTTATTTTATATCTTTGAAGTTCTGCTATATCCGACACTCTACCGCATGGATCCTTTCGAACTACATGCGTAACGCACTCAGCGTATTGTAGCGGCCAGGTCACCGGTGGGAGAATCCAGTGGAATGAGAATGAGCCGAGCATTAAGTTCGTGGTTGGAACAGCTTTGTAAAAGCTCTTGCAGGTATCCGATGAAGGAAATGGTAGCGGTAGTTCTTTCCAGCCATTCACGTCGTCTTTTGCACAAAAATAGGCATATCTCTTTAAACGGTTGTCTAACTACTGTATCACAATGTCTCTTCCATCTCTTATCCTTCTTCCCCTGTTGTTGTCTCATCTTCATTCATAAGCTCAATGTTTTCTTGAGTGCTGAGAGCCAGATATTGAGCTTCCACCAGTCGAACTTTCCACTCTTCGGAAGAGCGCGTGGCTGAAGACTCAGCTAGGTCATGATCATCCACTATTTCAGGAAGACTAGGGTTGCTGATCCGTTGAGGCCACTGTATATCACCTTCCAACTCACAGATGTGGCTTGAGACCTCTCGGAAGGTTTCTCCGCGATAAATTCCGAAAGACTCCGCCGGAGATCCTTCCAGCTCACAGCACTCGTCAGCAACTTCTCGCACCAACACTCCCCTGTAATGTGTGTTTGTCAGATTCCGTGGAAGCTTCAATGCAGCTGATTCCAACAGAATGTGCCCGACTCTCTGGAGGTACAAATCCGGGATTGCGCTTATATCAGAGTCCGCACTCAGAGCTAAAACATTTTCAGCGGCCAAGAAAACATTCAGCAGGGAGAACATATTTTTCTTGTGTGCTATGTCGATGGCTGTCATGCCAAAATCATCTCTGATGCTAAAATCAACCCGCTTGTAATTCTTTTCAAGGAGAAGAATCGGCATGGATGTGGACCCGAGCAACACGGCCATGTGTAATACTGTCCGACCGTAGGAATATCTCACTTCATTGATGTTCAAGTCTTGCGTCTCGAGGATAGATTTGACCAATGGATTGAGGCCTATGCCAACGGCAAGTGCAAGTAATTGCACCGAGTTCTCGGCCAGAAGGGGTGTCATCGTAGTTAAGACTTGCTTCTCCCAAAGCTTTTGAAACAAAACCATGATATCTGTTCGTAATGGTAGGGATTGCACAATATGTGGTGCCCAGTGTACATGAGCGTATTCGCGAAAAAAGAACTGATTGGGGTCTCGAGGACGTTTTCGCTGTGCTTCAGCGAGTGTCCGAGCCATGTTGAAACCAGAGTTATTATCCACCCCAAGCAGTCTGAGCGCGCGAGTAGTGATCCCATCCAAAGAGTGATGAGTTGAGCGCATGATACCGTTCAATGTGTCGATGGTCCTCATCTCGGGGATCACATTGGTCGAGATTTGCCGGTCAAAGGCCGAGTAGTTGAGATAGGTAACGATGATTTCGGACATTCTTTTGTGTCCGTCGACCTCGGTGATAGGCCTGTCTCTTGGGTCTTGGAAATCTCCAAGCAGATATTGTTTCACACTATGATGGACAAAACTGAGTGTTAATTGCTCTTCATCAATGATCACCAAGCTTCCACAGCAAGCCAAGGTGCGATGGATATTATTCAGCGTGCATGATGGATCCCAGTTCGTGTTGCCCGGTGTTACACTCAAAGCCTCTCGAAGTTCTTCCAGCGAGAGAGGTCTTTGAGCCACGGTTATCAACTCCAAGATTGGCCGCTGGTAGGAATTGCCGGGCTTGACTGATGATTGCAGAATACGGCGAAATGTTTCTGAGAGGCCCACGGGTAAATCATCCAAGGCTTCCCGGATAGCTTTATCGGTCTGCATTTCACATAACGCTTCCATTTGAAGAGCCACCCAGAGAAACATTCCCTGGGAGCCCTGGACCAGTGCTTCTTTAATCTCTAGCAGTAGTGCACGATCACCAACAATGAGCTTGCTAGATCTCTCGCGCCTTTTCAGTTCATTCTCAATATAGTCTTGGATCTCCGTAGTGTTCTCGGGCATGGGTGTTGCGCTAGCACCGATGAGCTGATCGGGATCGAATTTCAATGGACTGTTTGCGTCTTGGCGATGCGAAATGCAAATCAGAAGCGTGAATGAGTTTTGGAGCATCCGGAGTTGCTGTAGTAATATCTCTCTTTCGTTGTCATCAAGCTCGTCGATTCCATCAATAACAGCAAATATCGTACTCTCTGATGAAACGACTGATTGAATCAGACCATACAGCCTCTCTGATCGTTCGAGGCCTTCCGTGCCCTCGAAAAATTCAGCTGCTTTTGCGATATCGGGCACTTGGCTGAGAATTTGTCTCGCGATGGAATCGAGGATATTCTGGGCCTTCAAAGTCTCGGGCATATCGTATCGACAGAAGAAAAACGCAACTTCGACGCGAGGGTTCTGCAGATGCAAATCATCAACTATGTTCGCAAGCAACACGGACTTTCCGGATCCAAGCTTGCCAGCATAGATTAACGTGCCGGAGATTGGACGCGATTTCCAATCTTGATATTCCCGGCTTTGTCGAAAGCGATTTGTGTTTCCGGCTTTTCGAATTTGCTTCCAGACCGTGGTTGGATCATATTCGGAGCAATATTCAAGGACTCGCTGTCTAGTCCGAAGTTTTTGCTGATGGGAGGCTGTCTTGAAAAAGCGAGCCGAGACGCCGCGGAAGTGAGAATTGGCTTCGGCTTCCTCCTCAATCGTAACCGTCGTAAGGGACTTTACTTCGTCCTTGATGGCCTTGCCCCACCGTTGGAGGTCCGCTTGATACCTGGCCAGATCGGAGTCGAATATAGACGCGCTCAGTTTTTGTAATTGGGACTTGCGTGTGAAGTTGACCACGTCACGACACATCTGGGTGACCAAGATGAAATACTCCAGAAATCTGGACTGCAAAATTCGAGATTTCGGATATAGCAAACCCATTTTCTCGAATTGGTGGGCCGATAAACCAACGGTCATGAAAAGCATAGAGAGCTTTTCCAAATACGACGAGAATGATGTGATGAGCTTTTCTCGAGTTCCAAATCAGTTAAGCGATCAGCAAAGTCATCGAGATGAGATTCTCATCTCATATTTCACCGTCAGGTTTAACTTTTGCTAGAAACTGCCGAAGGGAAAAGGACTCACAAGCAAGGAGGTGCGCACGATAGTCCAGACACCGCATGCCACAAGATTCTGCGAGCCTCCGATGATTATATCACCCAGCGCTGCGAACTTTTGAATGGCTTGCAGGACGTTCGTGAATCTCGGTCCTAGACAACGACCTCCTTGTCCAGATGCGCGATCAATCTCCGCAGTCAGCCGCATCACATCTTGAGTACTCGGAGGCGACGCGAGTGATATCGACCTATTTGAGCGAAAGGCCGCCTTTTGATCTGCCGACAGATCTGCTTCAAACTCCGAAACAGCCTGGGCCAAACGAATCTCGGGTTTGAGAGGGGAAGCGGTCGCTAGAGCTTTAGACATGATGGGCCAGAACCATGCGGAAGTAAAATATGCAGTACAAATCTGTCTGTAGATTGAAGATAGGGCTATTTAGGCCAGGACTGGTACTGGTTGTACCAGTGTGTGGTCAAGGGGTCGCGTGGCGGAGCTGGAGGCTGAGCTGGACGTGGTGGACAGGGGCCATTTGTCATAGGCTGCAGTGCAGATCGACAGTGGCTTCACTCCATCTGTCGCATAGGGAATTCAAGATGTCTTTGTCGATGGGATTCTGGTTCATAACAGAGATAGTTGTCTATATGTAACCGACTTTGAATTTAAGCTACAATCGAGGCACCGTGTCTTCACGTGATACTCTATATTGTCCCCTCATCAACGACTGAAATGGAGAGATTAAATAACGGACCCTCTCAGTCCCTTGTCCTGTTCAGGTTCAGTCTACGCATACAGTGCTTCTGTCTCATCTTGGAAGCTGCAAAGATCCGTTGTCCGCTATACGCCAACCTATAGAGTCGACATTATTGAAGATATGTCTTCAGCGCCAAGCTCACCACGGGAGATGAACTATCTCAACGCAGGCCGAAAACTAGTGTCAGGAATGACCATCCGGAGGTGAGACATTGTGTCTTTCATGCTGTCAAATATCGTACAACTCGGAGGTATCTATATACATCTGTCATCTCAACCACGCCGGGCAAAGAGACTTCGCTTCATGCAGATGTTTGTTGTTGCATTTCCTCATTCTTCATCTCTTGCTCCAACGCAGCAAAATCTCCCTGAAAAGCATCCTTCGCGGGCTCAAGACGAACATCCCAGATATCCTCACTGCTTGGCCCAGTTTTGTACTTGATCGCCTTCTTCTGGTTGTGAGCTCGAATGGCTTTCTTGCGAAGTTCATCCGACCACCCACGGGTTCTCATGCACATCCAGAAATTATCCCAGTGCTCGCTGCAGGATCGGAGTTCACCATAGCGGTAGACATTGACGAATTGACCGCCAAAGGATTGACAGAAGAATGCGTAATCGAAGGCGTTGCGACAGGACATGGTGTCGGGGTAGAGAGATTCGGGGGCAATAGATGAGGTGGGTTGGTCGGGAGTAGACGTGGAGCCAGTGGCTTGTGACTGTGTTGAAGGGAGATTCTTCAACCCAGAATCCTCGGCTGCTTGAAGATCCGCGAGGATCTGGCGGAATTCAAGGTCGGCTTGTTCGTCTGGGGTCAACTTCTTTGGTTGAGGCGCAGTAGGCATTGCGGGCTCGGCAGGGACTTGCACCGACGAGGCATTATTGGAAGTGTCCTTGGTCGGACTTGAAGACCACCACCAGCCCATTTTGTTGGTGGGAATGACAGAGGGAACTGACGGCGCAAGAGGATCGAAGATGCAATCCAGACCGACGCGGTTTTCCGATCAATCAACGCGCATCACGTGCCGATACGCGCGATAAGACGACGTCATGCACTCGCGACGATCAACTAGAAACTGGAAACTGGAAACTCTCATTAATTTGGTGTTTCTTGCAACATGCACGACCACTGAGATGAGGCCAACTCCTTTTACCAAAACCAAGTTGGCTATTGGGGTGCCCTGCCTCCGGCCCCAGCTCAATGCTTGCCATCGTGTCTGGGCGTGGAGACCTGCTCCGCTCGGGCGATATGCACCAGGCAGTATCCGGCCAGCGTCCTCCATCCAGTCAGGGCATATCCAAGTAGGCAAAGATGAAGGGATCCTTTACGTGAATAGTATGTTGCGCAGCTTTGATCCTCTCAATCCTGTTCTAATCAGCCTAGACATCTTCCCACATCGGCTGCAATGGCTGTTGCGGGGTTCACTCAGTCATATCCAGCCTCTCGAGGGGGTGTTGAAGCGAGTCAATAATCCCAACATAGCGGCGTCGGACCCTTCGCACATAGCGAAACGTGTGATTCCTCCCAACTTGGGCCTGGAAATCAAAGAAATCGTTCCCCGGTACAAAGAGGGTGGTGCATTTATCAAATATGCACGCAAGCCCGACATCAGCGATGAAGATGTCAGATTCGCAGCCAAAGAGTATCTCTCCAAGCAGCCAATAAAACCTTGGTTCAATCCCTTCCAGACAGCAGATGTGGACCTGGTGCGGGGAGTTCCCTGGATCGAGGATTTGTATCGAATCCCAAGCCAAACTCTCAAGGTTGAATTCTTGTCAAGCTCTCCCGAGACAGCAGCCGCAGAGTTAACGCAAGAAGCGATGTACACGCTGTTTCGCTCTTTTGGCAAGCTATTGGATATTCAACAGCAGCCCTCGGACTCCAAAATCGAACCGCGATACGCCATTTTGCGATTTGATCGACCTCGGTTCTCGGTCATGGCCAGGAATTGCATGCATGGATATACTGCATCGGAGAAGGATGGCGGGGGTAAGTCCGGAACGAGGTTCAAGATTAACTATGAACGCAAGATCCGACTGTCTATGATCAAGGACTGGGTTTTCAATCACCCCAGAATCGTGATCCCGGCCATCGCTGCCTTGGTTGCAGCCATCACTGTCATTGTGTTTGACCCCATCCGCACTTTCTTTATCAAGGTCAAGATCAAGTCAACTCTGCACACGGAGAATTCCATTCTTCATTGGATTCGAGCCCAAGTCAGCAAAGCCAACATGATCTACTTCGGGCAGCGACGGGCAGATCCACGAGGCCTAACTGCGATTTGGGAAGATAGACAGAAGGACATCTCCCAGATTCAGGCCTGGCTCACCGAGACCGCCGAAACCTTTATTGTCATTCACGGCCCGCGTGGTTCGGGCAAGCGAGAATTAGTCATGGACCAGGCACTGGAGAGCCGCAAGTACAAAGTGGTCATTGATTGCAAACAAATCCAGGATGCCCGAGGTGACACAGCTAAGATCTCGCGAGCAGCGGCTCAAGTTGGATACCGGCCGATCTTTTCCTGGATGAACAGTATCAGCAGCTTCATCGACCTGGCGGCCCAGGGAATGATTGGCACCAAGGCTGGATTCTCGGAGACGTTGGATGCCCAATTGAGTAAGATCTGGCAGAGCACCGCGGTGGCGATGAAACAAGTGGCTCTGGAAGGTCGCCGTAAAGACGACAAGGATGCCAGTCTTACCGACGATGAGTTCCTGGAGGCTCACCCTGAAAGAAGACCCGTGGTTGTCATCGACAATTATTTGTACGATGCAGAGGATACCGTGGTACTCGACAAGCTTACCGAATGGGCCGCGAGTTTGACAACTGCGAACATTGCACACGTCGTTTTTCTCACGACGGACTCGTCCTTTGCAAAGCCCCTGAGCAAGGCTTTGCCGAATCAAGTTTTCCGCACGATTGGGTTGGGTGACTGTTCTCTTGATGTGGGCCGTCGTTTTGTTTTGAATCACCTGGAATCAGAGGCTGCAGACGGAGGCGACAGCCCAAGTCAGAAGAGCGAAAATCGCCTTCACGGCTTGGATGAGTGCATCCAGGTTCTAGGCGGGCGCGTCACTGACCTTGAATTTATGGCTCACCGTATCGAGGCCGGGGAAACTCCACAAGGTTTGTTCTTTTGTACCTTTTGTGGTGAACATGGCTGACCTCTCTCTCTTATAGCCGCCGTGAATCGTATTATCGAGCTGTCTGCTTCAGAAATACTGAAAATCTTCATTCTTGGATCGGACTCTGTAACTCCTCAATGGTCTCGGGAGCAAGCGTGGCACATCATCAAGTCATTGGCTCACTCCAAGGATGGGACTCTTCTTTACAACAAGGTCCTTCTGTCGGATCTTTTCAAGGACAACGGGGAAGCAACCCTGCGAGCGCTGGAACAAGCCGAGCTCATCTCCGTCGGATCAGTCAAGGGATTTCCGCAGTGGATCAAGCCAGGCAAACCCGTCTACAAAGCCGCTTTTCAACAGCTCGTCGAAAACAAGACTTTAGAAGGCCGGTTAGACCTGATGATTCTGGGTCAACTGATCAGCAATGAGAATGCCGGAATCAGCAAGTACGAGCAAGAGCTGCAGATTCTCGGTTCATTACCGAAGCAGCCATGGGAGCTTGCTCCCCGGATTGAATGGCTTCTGCGCAAAGTGAACAGCTCGCAGTCGAAGATCATGAAGTATGAAAATGAGAGTGCGTCTCTGCAGAGGATGCTGCAGAGTGAGCAGTGAGGTTTGGGTGAATCCAATGGCTATTGGATTCATGTGAAAGATGAGATGTGTGTATATGAGATTCAGCATGTAAATTATGTAGCAACAGATGGTTGAGATGGGATATGGCATCGATAGCCTAATACTAATCGAGACACTGGCTGCTCCACTCAATTCAATGCTTTCAACGGGACCGGAACTTTTAAAATGATAGTACCCTTCATGATAATTCCAAGTCAAGTGGAATACTTGCTGTATTCTTGATACTCGATGACCCAAGAAGACTCAATGGCCGCTTGATAAATGGCTCTACTTCTTGCGACGCTAATCAACCTCGGAGAACTCGTCTTTACTCGGTCATTCTATGAGATTGAAGCCATTGATATAGTATTGAGTGTGTACGCATTACACTGTTCAAGCAATTGAATTCAAAGTGAAACGGAAGTGAAATTAAGATGAATAAAGAATAAAAATGAAATGAAGATGAAAACAACATGAAAATCAAATGAAAATAAAAACATAAAAACAACATGAAAACAATATGAAAACACAATCAATTTGAAAATGAAATAAAATTGAAAAAAAGAAAAAGAAATGAAAAAAAAGAAAAAACAAAAAGAAGGAAAAGAAAAAGAAATCAAGGCTGTAAGGGCCAAAGGGGGTAATCACACCCCGAGGCGACAAAATCCTCCAAAGCCTGCCGCGCCTCGGGGGGCATGTCCTCCGACTGAGCCTCATGGACCTGGAGCTGATCCGCTCCGAGGACCTGAGGGTCAACCCAGGTGACATCCCTCACGGGGGCGACCGACATTGGCTGGGCCGGCGCTACATCGGCCTGGGGAGCCGGCACTGGATCGGCCGGGGGGCAGGCGCTGGATCGGCCTGGGCGGCAGGCACTGCATCGGCTTGGGGGGCAGCTTCTTGGGCAGCCGCCAGGGCCCGCTTCTCGTGGATGTCGCGGACATGGCGATTCACCGTGTCCCTGATTGAGTCAGTCTGGGACCATGAGACTCATGTTTGTAACTTACTTTCGGCCGAACTTGACATCGCAGTGAGGGCAAGAAAAGGGCTTCTCATGGCGATCTTAAGGGTCTTGATTAGAGAGACACATGTAAGAGGTGTTCGGTCTCAACTCACGAGTTTTTTCATGTCGGACCCGATGTTCCTTTCGTTGGAAGCGCTTTCGGCAAGTTCGACAGGCCAATGGGTTGACAACAGAGTTGGCAACAGGCCATTCAGCGGTAGACCGTTCCGTGATAGACCGTTCCGCGATCGACCGATTACCAGCGGACCATTTAGCCTGCTGTACAGCGGACCGGTGGACAGCAAAGCGTTGGACAACAGTCTGCTTGGGAGCAGGCCGTCTGCGAGTCCGTTTGGTAATGGCAGACCGCCGGATGATGGTCATAGGCAGTCGAGCCATCCTGCCGGCTGTCTATCACGTCAAGGAAGAGAGATAAGATTTGGAGCAATGATGGGATGAAAGGTATTTGGAGGGATGGGTGAGTGAATGGGATGAAAGTCCATCCAGTAGCCGAGTCATTTCTATAGGCGCCGACGAGGTCATCGCTTACCTTAGCGAAATATTCGCGGAAAATTTACGGATGGTTGACGGATATCTCGAGGAAAGGGACGTATACATCTGAAACGGCCAATCAGGGTTGACGGACCAAGAAAAGAAATTGATTGGCCGGGCTTTATCAGGAGAAAAACCGCCTTTCACCATCCTGCATTCGATCTATGTAAAGATCTTTGCTTGGCTCTGCAGTTGGAGAAAAGTCTCCTTGTCATGGCCTGGAATGATTTGTCCTTTGGTGATGCGCTCAAGCTGCTTCAGACGTTGAGTACTTCGGAACCAAGAAGGATGGTCTCTTGCTAGCCATCCCTGGGGAATACCGTCACGCCACTACAAAGAAGGTTGGTGAGTGCATTTCACGAATGGGGAAAATAGACTCACATTTTCAATGACATGACAGTGATCACTAATGAAAAAGAAGGTGCCTGTCTCTGGCATATTGATCTGCATCCCAATCAGACCATCCGTGTGGCCAGGGAGATGGTGCAAGGTTATTCCTTGACAAAAGTCCATGGTCTGGTCATTGAATGTTTTCCAATTCCTGCTTAAGGTCAGTTCTTGTGCAAACACTTCTTATTCAAGGGAATAACATACAAGGACAGCTTCAGGTAATGCGGCAGATAGACACCCACGTCGGCACCGGTGGCAACGGACCAAAAAGCCGAAGTCAATTCTCGTTCATGGACCCAGATCTCGGTATCTGTTGTATCCAGAAACTCGTCCAAACCTCCAGCATGGTCCAGATGAAGATGACCGATGATAACCTTCTTGATATCCTCGATCTTGTTGCCAGTGGCCTCAATGGCCGCCCGCAGCTCGTGGCGAGGCTCATAATTCACCCGGGCAAAGATATCAGATGCGACAGGACCCCAGACTGTTGGGTAATCCTTGCCACTGCCGGTTTCCCAGAGGATCAAACCCTCGTGAGGGTGGTCTACCAAGATGCAGTACATTGGCATCTGTCGGCGCTTGTTGACGAATGATTGGCCGGTGGTACTTTGGAGACTCGTGTTTCCACCTCGAACCACGAAGCCTTCATCGCATTCAAGCCATCCAACTTCGAGAACGTGAAATTTTGTGCCCGGGGGGCACACATTAGATACTGCGCCCGGTACAGCACCTTCGCGCAACTGGTTTGCGATGGCTGACATATCATAGAAGTACCGACTAAGCGAAGAAAAGAAACCACGGAACCCTTGATGGTCTGAGAAGACGTTCGGTGGCCAGTTCTTATGGGTTGCATGAGAGGGGTAGCTTAGCTTCATGTATAAGATGATTGGTACGTCACCCGAACGACCATTTTTCGGCCGGATTTGTGGATGTGGAGAAGTGGAGGGTTTGGGGTAGTTACCAGGGCGGAGTTTGAATGATCTCAAATCCCGAGAGTTGGAGGGGCTGAAACACTCACTGATGAATCGCCGACAGAATGTTACCCGAGTTAAGAGCGGAGATGTTGCGGATCCGAAATCGATCTCCATTCACCCGGCCACTAAGTATCCGCGGCTTGGCCCCAGCTGTGCCGGATGGAGTTGCGGGGAAGTCGGGGTTGGGTGGATCCGGAATGCATCAGTGGATTGACTTGGACGAGGCTGGCCATCGCGGAATCAGGTCGGCCAAAGCTTGATTACCCTGCTCTGTCCCAGGGATGCGATTTGGGAGGTTGCGTTGACGGCTCTGCAGAATCCTCCTTCTCTGGATGTCTCAGCCCCTTGTGATCTGTATGAGGGCTCCGATCTTCATTTCGATCATGGGCACCTCAAATTTTGCTGTTAGAGATTCTAGTGGCGGTGATGATTGTTGATGCTCTGATCTAGGTTCCGGACTCGGCACACTCGGGGTTGGGACTGTCGGCGTGCGGGTGGTTTTGCTATCCGAGAACGAGGGTGATCGAGGCTAGCCTCCCAAACATAAAGCTGCGACGGTTTGAAGTTTCTTCCTTCATTTGACTATATCTTCAGCCAGGAGAACATTTCCCCTGTAAAATCAGCGTCTGAGCAGGAAGAACAAGCGGGTATTGATATTCTCCATGTGCGCTCCAGGAAGCATCATACTTATTGCCATATATCTCAGGAATCACCTTCGTCCGACACAGCTTGAGTCAAGTCAAGCCACCCTCAAACGAAGAGTCCTCATCCGAGGAGCTGGTACAGCGCGCTATCATCGACGGGTTCGTGAACCTCGACGATTTCATTGTCAAAACAGCCCTAGATACTTCTCGGAGCGAAGCACCGTTACAGGAGAAGGTAAAGAAGATAGCCCCCGCTTATGCTGGTTCATGTGCTTTGCTCTCTTTGTACGATTCTATCACAAGCACATTGCATGTGGCGTGCACCGGCGATTCGAGAGCAGTTTTAGGGCAGAAAAAGCCAGACGGCAAATGGCAAGCAATTCCATTGTCAGTAGATCAGACTGGCAAAAACACAGAAGAGATTGCTAGGCTCCACAAGGAGCACCCTGGTGAAGAAGACATGATCAAAAATGGACGTGTACGAGGGACTGTGGTCTCACGAGCCTTTGGCGATTGTCAGTGGAAATGGCCTTTGGAATTCCAGCAGGATATACAGCGGAGGTTTTTGCGGACCGCCACCTCTGACGCCAAAGTACGACATTCGAACACCACCGTATCTGACGGCTGAACCGGTTGTGACAAGCACTAAGATTGACCCTGGGAAACCTTCTTTCCTGATCATGGCAACTGACGGGTTATGGGATATGCTTTCTAATCAGCAGGCAGTGGATCTAGTAGGGAAATCGTTAGAATTGGGAGCAGCGGAGAAGAGAAACAACAATCTTGAGCCAACATATGAACCATTCGACTTTGGTCGATTTTGGCAAGGAGTTGGAAGTTTGTGGAGGGGAGAACAGCAGTCCAAGATGACAACGTCGCTTTACATCTGGTGCGTAATTCCCCTGGTGGAAATCATCACGAGTTGATAGCTGGCCGACTTGCCTTTGGCTCTCCATTCTCCCGGCGCCTACGAGACGATACGACTGCGCAGGTAGTTTTTTTTTTTTTTTTTTTTTTTTTAATGTCCCAGATCTGGAAAATAAATAACAGTCAGAACAGTGGCATTCTGAGCAAATAAACATGCTGTCTGCTTGAGATGGGAACTTGTCCGGGAGGACGACTAACGGCGCTGGGCGATTAAGTTACGGGTGAAAAGACGCCCGTTTCTGGCCCCAAAAGCCGATCGGCGTCAATTTCATGGATCCTCATACTCTATATCTAAATAATCGATTTCCCTCCGTTCAAACTTCTTGGTTTTGTTAGTCCACAAAACAGGGAAATTCATTTTGACTATTTGAGCATGCTACATCACAAATCAAATCAACAGAAACACTCATGTTTGACGGTCCTTTCCAACTTGGACCAGGTGTCGTCTCTCAACTGCATGACATGAAGCAGTTTGTCTTCCCCTGCGTTCCAATGTGGTTGAGCGCGGGATCATCCCGACGGAACCAATTGGCCAAAAAGTCCGTACAATGATCAACATGTTCAATATTCCCAAGCATGGAGTCCAGACGGTCGCCACGCATATGCACGTCGTGGCCTCGTCTCAACAAATAGAGACAGTGCACCAAATGCTCGCGGACAGACGTCCAGTAGAATCCATTCTCGTTCATCCCGACCTCCTCGTAATCTTTCATCTGGCGCGTGGCAGCCTCGTCGTAGTAGTATATAAACGGCTTGCCGTCGTTGAAGTGAGCGAATTCATCGGTGAAGTCGCGGGGGCACTGCTCGGGTAGCCAGCAAGCCGTCAACGGGTCGTAGGTGCAGCCGAGTGATTTAGCTTCGGCCGTCGAGTTGCCGCACGTCAGAATGGTGCGAGGAGCCGGGGGAAGACATTGGCGCCGTCCTGGACCCTCGTCGGACGTGGGCGCTTGATTGACGAGAACGAATTTGCTGGGTAGTTTGACGCTGATAAACACAAGGTCACAGACGATCAGCAGAACCACGACCAGTAGGAGTCCGGTGATCGTGATCGCCCCTAGGTTACGTTTCAGGAACCGCGAGACCGAACGACGACGGGGTCGAGAGGTGATGGTGGTATCACTATCGGCCCCGTTGTCACCATCATGATCGCTCTTGGAGAGAGGCTCATAGTTGCGAGGAAACATATTGCCTATCCCCCAGGAGACTCGGGGTTGGGACAGATTCTCATGTAAAGGAAGAAACAAATTATGGGACATCAGGTACGGAGAAGCAAGCTTGAAAGGACAGAAGCCCATGATTTATTACTCATGTTGATTCGCAGCTGTGGTATACAAAGAATTCCTTGATATCTCGAGTTGACACTTTCCCGATTTCGAGTCATTATTAACCGGATTTGGGGCTCAATAGAGTCTGCTGGATAGACGTGCCAATCAGCAACGCGAACGCGACGCGCTAAGGCTGGATCTGGGGCTCAATAGAGCTCCGATTGAGCCGTGAAAGAAATCATGATCTGCTGTTCCTATAGACTCAGATCCCCTCAAATGAACATCTCAAAACTCGGCACCTAGTATTCGAGCAGTGTGGCTGCCTCCGCTGGATACCGGCCACCCACAACAGGGAAGCTATCCAGAACGGCCTTGATCTCCCGCAAGTCTTCAGCCGACAAGGTAACTTCGGTGGCGTTCTCACGAATCCTTTCCTCCGATCTTGCGCCAGCCACGGGCACAATGACGGGCATCCGGGGCAAAGTACTCTGTGCTTTAACCCAGGAGAGCGCCAGTTGCGCCGGGGTGCATCCCTTCTGTGTAGCAATGGCCTTCAATTTCTCCACCAGCTGCACATTGACGGCGAAATTCTCGGGTTGAAACCGAGGGAAAATGCGATGATAGTCGTTCACCGGCAAGTCATCCGGGCTCTTAATTTGACCCGTGAGCATGCCAGCACCCAAGGGGCTGTGAGCGACCATCGTGATCCCAAGCTCAGCGCACGTCTCCGCAACACCATTCTCAAAGACGTCGGTAGCCCACAGACTGATCTCCGCCTCGACCATGTCTATCTTGGCGACCTTGGCCGCCCGACGGATCGTGTCGGCACTGACCTCGCTCATTTGGATTCCGCCGATTTTACCCTCGGCGACGAGATCGCCGAGTGCACGAACCGAGTCTTCAATGGGAACTTTCTTATCGACACGTCCGAGTCCAAAGAGGTCGAGCTTCTTCTTCCCATCGAGAATGGTGTTGGCACGATCCACGAAGCCACGGATTGCCGCGGGGGATCCATCCATGGCGAAGGTGTTCATATCCGCAATGCCGCTCTTGATGGTGAGAACGACCTTCTCCGCATCTTCGGGGTATGCAGTAAAATAGCGTTTCATCAAGTGCAGGGAATTGCAATCCGTAGTTCCGTAAAAGTCGGCGCCGTTCCAGACGTTGACGCTGGCCGCGAGGGCGGCTTTGAGAACAGGAAAAGCTTTTTCATCCGAAACCACGTCGCCTTTCAAGGTCATACCTATATACGGTTAGATTTGCAAGAAGTGCCAATGATGAGGAAAAGGCTCACGCATGAGACCCAGGCCATTTTGGGTGATCGGCTTTCCCGCGAGAGAAGGCATGGCGATTCGTTGGAAGGACGAGAAAATCAAGAGACTATGAGTATCAGAGATAATTCAACTCAATGATGAAGAAACCAGTGTTTTCCATGGTCTTGAAATATGTTTTGAAGAGGTCGACGTCTTGGTTCAATTCGGGTTCTGCAAACCACAGTATGTCCGCTAACTCCGGCCTTCTCATAAACTCCGTGATTCACCCACGCCAGCGAGTCATGTCTTTCATGTAAGCGAGACTATCAGGCAGGTTCCAAGCCGGGTGGTGATGTGTTCGTCCATGAACCCTGGGCTTGTCAATGGGGTGTTATACTCCAGGCTTCATGGGTCCACCATTCGGTGCATAAAACCGATCCTGTGCATAAGTCACGTGTGAATAAGCATCCGCATAAAATGGATCGAGTAATATAGTGATGAGATGAACTCACGATTTGTGCGATGAGAATCACTCAAGCCTGATTTGGAATGAGAAACCGATCGCTCTAGGTCCGATTTACAGACCTCTCCTGGTAGGTGGAACGAAGGAAATGGCTTCATCCACCGAGAACTCTCACTAGAGCCGGAGCTGCTCCATTAGTCTGGAATCTGTTGGCCATGTTCGACATCTCCCTATGTGGAAGACACACGGGTGGCCACTTCACCGGCTATCCTGTTCGATGGATATTTGGTTTTTTAGGCGCAACTCTGTAATAAACTTTCCCAGCCGGGCGAGGAGATTCCACGCTGGCCCAATTAGGAAATGAGGTATGGCGAGTGTGACCACGTGGGGAGAACCATCGTGGTAATTTCGATAGAGAATCAACAATGAACCGCGTTGGATGCGACCTTGGAACTCTTTTCTATAATCTGATTTCCAGAATCCTCCGAGGCTAATAAATGCAACGGAGCTATGACCGCACTAGTCGCTCGGGATGGATTTTCCGATCGTTTCCAGAAGCCTGGGCTGTTCCACCGAATAAGCCGCGACATAGGATTTTGAGACTAGTTCAGATCCATGGAAAGGCCAAAGTCAACTGAGAAAAAAGGGGTTGATTGTTTGTGGTGAGGTAGATCCTGTTACGGATTGGGAGAACAACCGAGCAACCACCTGACCTTGGCAACTCCCCGTTGCACTCCAAACGGCATCGAGAATATTCTCAACCGGCAGATACTTGGCAAGCATCGCCTCCAGTATGACATCTAATCGGAACCGACGCAATGCCACATGGGAACAACGGGATATCGAGTGGATCCAGCCCGACGAGCCTCTCTGAGCCAGCCATTCCACCACGTTCCCGCCCCGGTTCCACCGCAGGATGTCGCGGCAGTTGCTATATCTTTATTTTGCACGCCAACTTGATTCAATGATCGATGTCATGCTCTGCGGCCGATCGCTCGAGGGATCCGCCTCGATTATCTGTGCAAATGCGACCGTCCCCTGAAGGCCATCATGAACCAGTTTCCGCTCTCCTCGGACTTTGAATGGTCAAGTGCCTCGTCACGTCGCCAGAGTTCAGTCTCCTCCTCCACCGTGTCGTCTGCCTCCACCAGTATTCTTTTCCAGAGCCCCGCGCCCTCTCCCGGGTCCAGCTCACGGAAACAGTCATGGCAGGTGTATGACGATGTCGTGCGCCTGGATTTGAACCCCTACATGACCATGTACCGCTTCCCGTCGATTCCCGGGAATGACCAGAACTGATCAAACCGTCCACAGATCCTTCCTGAAGAACGGCCAGCTCTTCAAGTTACGCTACGCGTATATCGACGTGTGCAAGGATGCCGGCGGGGCGCTGAAATGTCTGGAGTTGGGGGGAGGGGTTGGTCAACAGACACCGTTCCTTCACGCCTGTAGGTGATGCAAGCTCGCTCGTGGAATCCAGGCTCACGGAATGGCAGTTCACAACACCAAGCTTCCCGTTCCGCATCTCGAACATCCCAAAGATTCCGCCGAATACCCCCTCCGCGTCTCCTTCCTCGACCAACAAACCATCCAAGCTGCCTCGGTGGTCTTCATGACCCAACTATCCTACAAATTCGAGAATTGGCAAGGTATGCGACCGGACAAACCAGACCCGGCAAGATGGATGCTTACCGGCTCAGATTGTGCGCAATTCCAAGAACTCCTCCTGTGCTCGAAAATGATCTTTATCGGCGGGATGGCCGAGGCCAAATCCAAAGGCCGCGGCGAAGAGTGCATCAGCCAGAATCTGCGGATCCTCCGCGGGCCAAATGGCAAGCACATTCTCTTGTATTTTGCGAATTCGCAGCGGCGAGAGCTCAAGCGATATGTCTCGGTCCCGCGTACGCTCCGCCGGAGAAATGCCCGAGAGAGCTTCTGCTAATTCACATCCTAGTCAATTGCGTTGGCAACGTGAAACCGCCCAAGAAAGCAGGGCGCCCGGTCCTTCTCGAACTCAATCCGAATTTCGATATCCTAGCGCAGATGCGCACGTTGCAAATTACATTCCTGGACCATGGCGGTGAGTCCCACAATTTGCTCGTATCCAGACATCGCTGATAGCCCCGCAGACTGTCAACGCTTCTGCCAGGTGCTCTCGACGGATCTTACGATTGGATGAAATAGCGGGGACCTTTGTATACTTTGGAGCATGGCGGAGTTCCGGCGTAAGCGAGTTGATACCAGGGTGCACTTAATAATTGTTGAGAAGAATAAATTATTCCATGACCTCTTTCGATCAGACTTTCTGGGTTCATGCAACAATCTCACTTGGGCTCCACTCGCGCCCGTCGAGGCCCGCACGTGGAGTGATCGCGGACTCTCACGGGTTGCCGAGCCGGTGGAGCCTCCCGGTGGCGTGGAGATCGGCGCTCAACGTGGTTCGGGACGTGCAACGTCGGGTTCGTTATATCTCGTGCATCTCTCCTGATGGCTCAGTATCGACCATCATGGGCAGGTTTCATGCCCGTCTGTACAAGACGGACCGAGCCCGGGACTTTGATCATGAACAGGTTCGTGCCGGGATCGTGGATCCACAACAAACAACACCAGGTACGGAGTACTGACTGGGTTGATTGGAATGATATAGGACCGATATGTGCGGATGCGACAAATCTATGAGACCATCGACCGACAAGGCTATCAGTGGATTGTAGTGTTGGTCGCCGGCCTGGGTTTCTTCCTCGATGGATATACTGTGAGCAGCGGCCTTGATCATCCCCACAAGCACACGGACTGACCCCGCGTCACTTAGCTATTTGCGAGCAACATCGCCCTTCCGATGATCTCCTATGTCTACTGGAAAGATGAAGTTTCGAGCCTTCGCCTGACCTGTATCAACATCGCGACCTTGGCGGGCACCCTCTTCGGCATGGTTCTGTTCGGGTTCTTGGCGGACAAATATGGGCGGAAGAAGATGTACGGTGCCGAGCTTTTATTGCTGATCACCGCGACACTGGGAGTCGTGATGTCTTCCAACGGCGAAAATGGCAGCATGAACGTGTACGGATGGTTGATCTGGTGGAGAATCTGCGTCGGCATCGGCGTCGGTGCGGACTATCCGCTCAGCGCTGTGATCACTTCCGAGTATGTCGAGCTGGGATATATTTTTGTGATGAGCGATACTAATCTACATTCAGGTTTGCACCGACCAAACACCGCGCCCGCATGATGGCCAGTGTCTTCTTCATGCAGCCCCTGGGTCAGATCGCCGGAAACCTGGTCTCGCTCATTGTCGTGGCTGTGGCTCGCGGCAGTAACAGCGATGACACCCTCCGGACCGTGGATAGTATGTGGCGCTGGGTTCTTGGGATCGGGGTTATCCCCGGTGCGATCGCGACCATGTTTCGATTCGCAATTCCCGAAAGTCCTCGTTATCTCGTCGACATCGAGGATGACCCCGTCACTGCCGAATTCGACGCGACAACGCTATTCAGTGAGCCGCCCGTGAGCCCGGGATTCGACTCCGCTAGCTTCGCACCCACGGGAAGCTCTATTCAGTTACCGCCCATGTCCTCGCTGGCCAGTGAGTCGGGCGACGAGGATCATGAGTTCAGTGCCAGCCTGCCGCCGGCCACCCTCAACTCGCACTGGCGTCTGGCTCAAAGTGACATCTTCCGTTATTTCTGGACCGAGGGTAACTGGCGCGCGCTGGCTGGAACAGCGATCGCGTGGCTGCTGCTAGATTTTGGATTTTATGGAATTGGACTGTCGAGTCCGCAATTCCTGGCCAAAACATGGGGCACTCTCCATATCTCTCACGCCGCGCCCAACTGGATGATCGACGATCGCCCGGGCGTAAGCATCTTTGATATGCTCTTTGATACTTCGGTGCACGGCCTGATTGTCCTGAATATCGGAAGCTTCGTCGGTGGTCTACTTCTCATTCTCTTTGCCCACCGCATCGACCGTGTCGCCCTACAAAAGTACACCTTTCTGGTCTTGGCTGCTCTATTCATTGCACTGGGGGCTCTGTTTGTCTGCACATATACCGGCCCACCGGCCATTGTCACCTTGTACATTTTCGGGCAGATTCTCTTCAACTTTGGTATGTCCCATACCCCCGTCTTTCCAGGCCAACTTCTAACCCCTCCCAGGTCCCAACGCAACAACTTATATGATTCCCGCGGAAATTTTCCCCACTCGTTACCGTGGTACCTGTCATGGAATCAGCGCCGGCTTCGGCAAACTCGGCTCCATCCTCGTCCAGATCTTTTCCACATACTACCATTTCGGCACGGGGCCCGGCACCGTATCAACCCAGCATCACGGCATCATCCTGTTCGTTTTTAGCGCATGCATGGTAATTGGTGCCGCTGTCACTCATTTCTGGATCCCGCCTCTCCAGCAAAACAAGGGCAAGAACAAATTCTGGGGCGGCAAGCCTTATACCCTCGAGACCATGGCTCTAGGTCGCATGGGCGGCAAGAGTCGGGATGCAGGCCTACGAAAGCGTGCTCAAAGGCAGCGTGCAATGTCTTTTAGTTGATAGATTAATGACTTGCGCATACTGGCGGCGTTCCGGGTCATGGTTTTGTTTTGGGCATTGTAAATAGTTCCGGCTCTACCCATATCTGTGATACTAAAACTTCATAGAGGACTCGTTTTTTGGAATGATTCTCCGGATAAGAACTCCGGATTAGCAGTAATTATATTCAAATTCTCTGGGTAGGAGACCTAGGAGTAGGTAAAGAGCGAGAGATTCCTCGGTCCGTCGAGGGATCCACCCTCCGACCCTCGAGTAGAAAGCGTTCCGATGCATAAGCACAAATACGTAGTCGCTGCTGCTAGTGATTTTAGTGTCGAGTGGATGTCTTCTCAGCTTTTGACTAGAGCTTCTTGGTGCCCAGACGGCATTTGGGCTTTTCTATACTCTGCTTCTTAGACCGTCAGGACTTGATCGTCTTGTGACACCTTTACATATCCGTTAGCTTTCATGTTTTTCTCGCATATTAATTATGTTAGTGGTGGTCACCTGACGCACCATCTCTCCATGTATCTAGTCTCATGTAGATAGCTCTCATCAATAATCATCTCTCCATCTCCGTCTAGCCCTCACAAATTAATATTCAACCATTTCAACCAACGATTTTTATGGTCAGTCTTAGTTCTATCTGCCAGGACTAAGTGACTTCTATTCCCAAATCGGTTTTATTCAAGCTTTAAACAAAATGTGACCGGTGTGTCCTTTTCTCTTTTGTCCTATATACTCAACGGGTTTGAATGAGAAGTTTCAGAAGATTCTATCATTTCTTAAGTTCCTTGTAGATTATGGAGGTACCCACCACTTTGAAGGCGACACTGCATTGCCCTCCACTTTCTCACCATTTGCAAAATTGAACTCGTCGCTCAGATACACCGTTAACGCAAATATCGCGTAGTTGTCCACGTTTGTCAAAGCTTTGCCCTGTACCGTGGCAGAGATAGCCCCGATAGTATTATAAGCACCTCTTTCAACTCCGCCAATGATGATCCGCTCATCGGTAACTATTATTACAGTTACAGTTAGACCGAGCCCTGATTTATAACAGTCAACTGAACAACTCACAATCTTTTCTGGCAATGTGTATCACCTCATGCGCGAGGGTTTTGGACGGGGTGAAGAAATAGTCTAGAGCAGTTCCTGGCTTGCTCTTCCTGATGGCAGCTTTGGCATCATATAGTGTGGCATATTCTTTACGAAGAGCTCGACACATAGACACGTACATCGGGAAAGTCGTAAAGCCTAGTACGCCTTTATAATCACAGGCATTGTCGGCTTTATCGGGTACTCCCTTTTCCTGTATCCGCCGCGCGCTTTCGCTATGGCGTTTATTGGCCCAGGTGTTCCGCCAATATCCTGGTTCGCAGCCATCGTCTGTCGATAGATCAGATGCCAGGTGTTTTAATAAGGTTCTTGCAGACTAACCATCAGGGAGGGGGTCCTCCCATCTCCAAACTGTTCCATAACAATCCACCCGAATCCGGTTTGACATCAGGGCCTCAGTGGCTTGCTCGTAGACCTCTGGTACTTTCAGTCTTTGTTTTGATGTACCTCTGACTGGGGGAGTATGAGCTTACCCTTTGCCTTGAGCAGGTTGTCTAAGCCCTTGGGGAAATGAATATATGCTTGACTAGCACCTTGCCCTATGGACTCAAGATCAAGGTACATCTTTGCCGCCATGGCCACACGTCGGCGCTTTGGTGTATTGACAATACTGTTCTGGCGCGTGTGCTCGGTAAATGAATTGATCGCAGTAATAGTTTTACCATATATATCCTTGACTTCTCGAGCAAGGAGGTCCAGATCAACCCCGCTGCAGTTTCCAACGGTGGAATATGATTGAAATTTTGGAATTTTATTGCCAGCCCTTGGGTGATGGTCTTGAATCGGGGTTGAATAGGCCACAAATACCAGGCATAGTTGCAGAATGACTAACCTGAGTAAAGGAGCCATGGCATTAAGGGGGCGAGAATCGAAGAGGGGGGGAAAGATGAAAGAAAAAAGGAGGGAAAGAGTTAAGTTTTCCGGGAGCATGATAAATTAATTATGCAGGAAGCCATCGAGACATGCAGGGCACTCAGGGCCCTCACAATTTTCTTGCTCTAGGTGTTTGACGTAACCAATTTAGACCTTGATCGGTGCATGTGCCTTGTATTTGACGACACATCCAATCGGAGAGCATGAATGTTTCCATTGTGCCCAGCCTTGTCGGGTTGTTAGGCTACATACCCACATAGTGTACATAGTGGGAGGAAGCATGCATATTTGACGGTCTAGTTGATATGGCATCCAGTGCCGCCTCGCCTTGGCATGCCTCATAAAGAATAAAAACGAAGATAGCAAGCATTGAGGATCACTCTTTTGGGGCAGCTTGTGTTTTGGCTCTGGGCAGTGAGAGCCATTTTAGTTGATATAGATTAGAAGATGGAATGCTTTATCCATAACTGACAGGTTCCATAACTCAGTTGGTTAGAGTGTGGTGCTAATAACGCCAAAGTCGAGGGTTCGACCCCCTCTGGGACCATTTCCTTTTTTTCCCTTTTTTTTGTCAAAATCTCCTCCCTCCAGATCCCAACTCGTTCGTATATTTTGTGATGATAGTAATCCCAAGGTTGGGTTGCTCTTTTTAATCTTGGTGTTGCTTATACCATGTAGGTTCCGAGGCTGAGAAAAAACCCCTTTGGGTGTGTGAGGTAACCTGTATATGGAATATATTTTTGTAATCCCTACCATGCCGCCTAGAGATGAGAAATGTCTCTTCCCTTAGGGCCATATTGAATAATAGAATGTTAAAAGAGCTGAATATGGCTCAGCATAACCATAGGTATTCGGTAACAGTAGAATATTCAAGTACTGCCAGGGACTAACTGCTCTCAACTAGTAATGGCGCTTCCCATTCTTGCAATCTTTTCTCATCCCACAAAGCGTAACTCCATTCCCAGTCCCTCTCATCATCGCGGTCGAAACTCAAGGAATCTTCAAGGATATCTCCCTCGTCGTGAGGCAGCAGCCATGCTTTCTTTCAATCCACGGTGGGCTGTTCGAGAGGTGACAAAGCTGACCAGAGTTCCTCAAAATTTTGGGACATACAGCGATCCGCTGGTTCAATAAATGGGAAACGATCATCCGACGGGAGCTCTACCTGCATCCCAATGAATGGTCCCGGCCATTAGGACCTAGTGTTGACGATAATCATGTTCCGTCGAGAAAGTTGATCCATCTGGAGAATGCGATAAAGAAACTCTGGACCTAGGCCCGCGAGCCCTAGGAATTGTCGGTCGAAATGTATAAGATCACTTTCGCAATCAATCGCACCCAAGGGTGGTCGTTGCTCCATAGGAAGAATATCCCAAAAGTTATCGCACGGTGTACGCTTCATAAGTTGCCGTAGGTCATCTGTAACCTCCCCACAGATAGCCGCGATCTTGGAAATAAGATAACCAAACACGCTACCCATTTCATCATGTTCCCAAGGAAGCATCGTACCATAGAACAATTTGTATGCCTCCTTCACAATAGTGCCAGCGGAACTTTCACTTGAGCCGTCTATTGAACGGCCGGTTTCCCCTATCTGCCAGACTTTCATGTCATGGTCGCGACGAAATTCGGCGTCCCCGAATATATTTCTCAGAACTTGGAAACGACACAGTGCCCTTAAAAATCGTTGCTTCTCACAACAAGACAAGCGCAAAGGCAGAAGTTCGTTTTCCCATTGCGCCGCCTGAATCCATGGAGGCCTGGGTGCGTGGACTAAAAAGTCCTCGAAGAAGTTCAACATTCTGTGAAAATGGAGAAGATCAATGATCTCTTCCAGGCCGTCAGGCTCATGTATTGACCTCGGTAAAGGTTTGCTGAGTTCACGAGTTTCGTTTCTGCGGCGCCAGCTATCTGGCAAGGCAATCGCGCGTTCTCTCTGGGCGGTAAAATGAAGGATTTTCGACCGCACAGCAATAAGCGCTTCCGCCAAGTCGAGAAATTCAGTATATTGCTCTTTGAGAAGAGATTTAAGCAGTTCCTCTCTCACCACAAGATATGCGTGGTGGTATCCAGGCGATGCAAGCACGAGGGATTGGAGAGTGTCACCATCTGGCACTCGGAATAAAATGAGAATATTGAGCTCGATGGGGAGACTCTCAAGTTTTGGCTCGGCGTACATGAGATTTTAGCTCAGGATTACGGGAAGGGTGCCTTGGGGCCCACCATGTCTCATGAAGCTAGAGCCAACTGTTGTGAGTGAGAAGTGAGGGGTTGATGAAGTCGAAATTTTAATGCCCCAAGACCCGAAACCCCTGGATAACCTTATGTAAGGTTCTCAACAATGCCTTGAAACGGAAAAAGAACTAGATCCTGGAAAGTTGCCAATTAGTCGTGTATTCTAGCCAGGTAATGAAAACCCGGCCGCTGTCATCCAATCGATGTAGCGATAGTTGGCGGTCGTGCCTAGGTGAATGCCTCGAGGACTTTCTCTACGTCGGCAAAAACGAGAGCATTTGACAACATTTATTCAGGCAAATTACGGCTTTGAGTAGGATTGATTGTCGAGAATTAATTATCAAGGAATATTCTCGCGCCCGAACTTTCTTCGAAAATTAGTTCCTGTAGCCCGGGTGTGTACATCAGCCGCCAATGGAGGTGATTATTCTAGGCCCACAAAATTCAAATCCATTAGAATCCGCTTCAGGGTAAAGCGCTGCCAGCTAGATCAAATGACCACTGTACTAGAGCGTGACGCTCCGTTATTCCCGGGACCGTTATCTATAATAATACACCAATGTCACAGTTGACAAAAACCATAGCATAACCAGATACTTCATTCCAACTATATGCTACAGTAAGAACAAAATGTCGAAAGAAGTAGCATTGCATTCTAGCCAACAATTCCTGGTGCCAAAACCTGCAGTTGCCTAAATTAGCAATCATCTTCAGGGACATTTCGAAAATCAACGATCTGTGATACCTCTGGGAGCCATGATTCAGACCAGGACGGCAGAGCTTAGCAAGGCTTGCAATCGAAGCCCACGCGGCAGGTGTTGGGTTCGGTACACTCAGCACCCTGAGGGGCGGCAGAGGCAACCGCAAGTGCGGAAACCAGGACAGCAGAGACGTAACCAAAGAGTTTCATGGTGCTTGAAGAGTCTGATAGA
Source organism: Penicillium capsulatum (assembly GCA_028828875.1). Taxonomy (NCBI): domain Eukaryota; kingdom Fungi; phylum Ascomycota; class Eurotiomycetes; order Eurotiales; family Aspergillaceae; genus Penicillium; species Penicillium capsulatum. The sequence continues at coordinate 3,289,198 of JAQJZR010000009.1, read as the reverse complement.
AGACTTGGAGGATTGTTGTAATGATGAGAGTGAAAGAGAATTGCTTGTTGGAATGGTCATGGTAGAGCGGCTTGGACGCCCTCTTTATAGTAGACGATGGGGTACCGAGGTCGGTTCAACAGCACAACCATCTCGCTAGAGTTACTCCAACTTTCTATCATGATGTCAACAAAGCAAAGGGCGAAATTTCTCGGGATATTACCAAAGACATGACGCAAGTCATATGTGGGTGCGATCTTCGTAATGCATATCGCCCTCTTGGCAACGGGCATGAGGAAATTTATCGAGGCTGGAGATGTTGATCTGATCAATGGAACAATTGAAAGAGCGAAGTGAAGCAGAAAGATACAGCACACGACAATCGTGTCCGATTCCCTATATAGAGCTCTCTGCTACTGGAATACGATACTGTGCGCGCGCAGCTTAAGATTCTAGAAATCTATGCAATTGCGGAGAAATCTATATACGTAATAGCGGAGCACCCCTTTCGGGATTTTCCGTCTACATACTCGCATGTTGGTAAAATTAGAGCCTTATTTTGCGCTAAACCTATCTTAGTAGTTTAGATGCTGGGTCACGTGGGACATCACAACGGAGCTCTCTGGTTGGTGTTCCAAGTCGCGCTACACCCGCACTACGGTACTGTCGCCCCGGCCCATACAACTCAGTGGAGAGATCGTTAATTCCAACAGGGATATGGTTCAGAAATCCCATTTTCAGGCGGGCAATGCAATAATATGCAGGGCAGGGAGGGTACAGCTAACCAGCCAACCCGACTCAACGGACATAGATTAAGCACTATGCTCCGCAAAATTCATTCGGCAGGTCCCCTATAGCTGGGGGTCCGGGAGTTTCTGTGCCCCCTGGTATAGTACAACAACCGTTGCCTGGTGTCGATTCCCTTCTCATGGAAGAGATCTGCGAGATTGTATCCAAAAATAGATATTATCTGGGGTCTGGCACATCCTTTGCTAACATGCGGGGGCCGAAAGGTCAAGATGGTAAAAGGGCAAGTATGTCGAGAGTTTCATGAACCACAATGTGGAGTCCACTTTAGGTGGAGCTTGGGGCGAATTACACGGTTTAGGGCTTCTTTGAAATATTGGTAAGATGCATACTATCCATACTATCTATTACTATTGTCTCGTGTCTCTCATTGGTTTATTAACCGTGGAAAACGAATCTGTGGAGAAAGAATACGGTTCTTTTGAAAGAACGCTAAAAGCGGAATGCATTATGCACACCAGAAAGGGCAAGTGAAGACTTCTAACAATCGAGTGCCAAGCTTGCAAGGTAATAAATGTTTAGACAGGAAAAATCGGGCGCCAGCCTCACTGCAAGTCAGGGAGACAGATCTCTCCACTCTCTCGTTTTCTGCGGTAGGCTTCAACGTTTACGAAACCAGCTTACACTTTTTGCCCTTATGATTTGTATGGAAACTCTTTCTTATAATAATATTTACCCGGTGCAGCGACTTTATCTTTAATCCTCAGAGGAATACATGATTTAGTTGTATTGTAAATGTAGGGATTAGTAGCTTATCTCCCGGGCGTTATTCTCATCTCTCGGTCTATTCCTTTGTGCAGTAAATGCCTCGTCCTAGTGCCATAGGCCTCCAATGGAATAAAAATAGTCTCAGTCTCTCGCTATACTTGCTTCGAATAGAAGATATATGACGTCAATCGCTCAGAACTTGCGCGCTCGAGCTTTGCCCTGACATACTGAGTCTTAAATTCAAAGACAGGAGACTAAGAGTGCTGAGCTATATTCAGTATCCAAATTGTGTTGCATTCGTAGCCATATCAGGGAAAATATGTCTCGTGGATTTTTTTGCCCAAGGCCTCTGCAAACCATTCAACATATTCCGTCCCATCTTTGAGCCATTTCCACTGCCACAAAGTGATGTCGTCAGGAGTATGTATTTGCACATTATCGAAATCAATACACAGAGCTTTCCAATATTTACTCCGCCATATTATACTATCATCATACGCAGCAAATGTTCAGAAGGTGGGACCCAGGTCTTGATTAGAGGGAATGATACTAGACAAGAAGATGGGTAATAATAGAAAGTAGAGTACGAACCTAAGTCTAAGCCTTGAAGGGAGAATCTCTCCTGATTCATCTTCATGGGTTTGATTTGTGTATTTATCGCGCGGGTCAACGGGATTTCGGCGGAGGATCGTGAGTATACGGGTTTATAAGCGAGGGGGCCCTAGTAAGTGGTCAGAAGGGCTCCTACTTAATGTCATAGGACTAGTATTATTTGTTTGCTTCCCTACTTCATCGTACTACCTTAACGCTATCTATTTCGCTGCTTCCTCTCCCATCCCTTCGACTTCTTCTATCTCATACTAGCCCACTATGTATACTAAACCGATACTAAATTTTATAATTTTAATACTAATCCTAGTACGCGACGAGACGAATAGCCACCCTATCAACACCACCTAGTCTGATTTGTCTGAGATTAGGACCGTCTAGTGGGAACTCCTGCGTTCCAGCCGGCCCGGCCCGGCCGACCCGGCAACCCCGGCTGACCACCCACCAGGTGTGGAATACTATGTAGGGGATCTAAACAAAGGCTTTCTAAACAAATCTCCGTGTTAGAGTTTAGTTATTTATCCCAATCTCTCTGAAATATCTATAATCCTTGATTGACGGGACAAATGTAACCCTGTGCGAGTTTAGTCCGTAAGGCTGACCTCCAAGACGCAAGCACTCCTTTACTATAGCCTAGGATAAATGTAACGCTATTAGTATGTTACGTTTTACCGTGTTTCATATTTCCGAGCCAAGTGGCTCCTTATTGACTACAATTTATGTGCTACTTAGCGGAGCTCTCTCTCTCTCTGGCTTTGAGATAGCTAGGCTTTAGGCCAACACATCCGCTTGAGTATATAATGCCCAGTCACCCATAGCTATTATAAATTCACCTGCTATCTTCTCTTCTTCTTTAGAAGTATCTGGATCTTATATTCTCGTCAGGTCATATACTCGCGCGTTTCCCCAATAACCACTTGACTCAGACAATTGTCTCCTTATTGGGAGTAGTGACACCGACATTACTCAGCCATGAATTTGAGACGCTTTATTCTGTCCCTTGGCTTAGGGCTTTTGGCCGTGCATGCCCTTCCACAAAGGCTCCAGGGTGACCTGTAAGTGGTTCTTTGGGGATGAAATGATGACTATGTTTACGCCCAAGTTAGACAGGTTACCGACCACGGCGGCACATCCCTTCCAGACGTGAACGAGTATCCAAAGGCCAATGGCAGCATTTCTTCGCTCGAAGCGCGCACTCTTCCACCTGCACAGCCTCTCACAAAAATTATCGATACCGACTCCGGTTCACTCGAAGGTCTATATGTACCATTCCTGTATGCCGGATACATCAGTGCTTCGGGGACCACATGGAAGCGATACCAATGTGATGCCAGAACAAAGAAAGATAAATATACCGTGGTTTCCGAGAAAAATGGCCCGACAAGTTTGCCTGCGATGATGCTGACGGACGGCCTGGCGACCTGCGTCTCGGTGACTGTGGTATCTCGACAAGGTGCCATGATGGCCCATGTCCCGCCCTACGTGTGCCAGATCTTGAGCGGCGAGAAAGGGGCAGACCCCGACCCGAAAACAAAACGACAAGCCGAAATCATAAAGGACGCCGCCAAGAAACTACGGAACGAATATTTGGATAAAATGGGGGGTTGCAGTAAGGTCAAGACGATTGCCGTCACGGGCCCTTTTGGTGATGATGACTCCCAGGCGAGTCGGGAAAAGCTAAAGGCACGAGCGGTCCAAGTCACGAAGAACTTATTCGACCTGCCTTTGAATTACTGGGAGCGGATTCCCACCGACCGCAAAGTTGGTCTGAAAGCCACAGACCGGTCCACGACCATTGACTTGACCAAAAGCCCGCCGGTCTATTTTATCGAGGATGTTCCGCTTGATTTCTCTCTTCCATGACGATTTCTGAATTGAAGGGCAGTATGTCAGATTTGTTCATACATTCGAGCTAGGAATTCATATACCATTATAAAGACACTCGCGTCACCACAAACTGGAGCAATTTCGGCTCTGGTTGGACCATACACGCCAGATCATCTTGGTCAAACCCCCAGTCTGATAGCTCTATTAGCCCACACTCAACGCTCCAGTTTGTCAATGTCTTGGAGCCAAGGTCATGCCAGAAAGCTCGAAAAGTATTTGGAGAATGAAACATCCCGGTAACGGCCCGATCGCTTTCAGATACCTCACTTCCATCATGCTGGGCCGTGCCAAACGCGCACCCAATCACTTTTGTGCCAATGTGACTAATATAGGGGAGTGTCTGCATAATGTCCATCTGGCCACACCAGTCAAATAGATCGAGGAAGCCGGAGGTGATAATCACATCGATGCTTCCCACATCTCCTTTCTTAAGGGTCGAGCAGTAGCGCCTTAGATCAGCGCATAGAAACTTCGCCACTTGCTTCTCATGATCTTGAAAGAGCTCACAGCCAAGCTCCCACATTTCAGGAATGCCATCGGCAGCGTAGAGTTTCCCGGCTCCACCGGAGTCGGAATGTAACATGCGGAGGTCTTGACCCAGGCCGCATCCGAGATCAAGTATACTCTGGCCACATCTCGCAGCTTCGACAACCTGTGGCCATATATCCAGTCCGGCGAGGCCAGGAAGAAGAAACCAGCCTCGGCCAAGACACGGATAGGGCATCAGTGCCCAGGCGCGATCGCGGACCCGGTGCACGACTTGGGCAAGGTCGACGTCGTCATTGCCCGTGTACGCGGTGAAGAATTTTCGGAACTCCTCGATCCTTGAATCGAGGGACGGTGAGTACCACGGTACATCCGTTTGCAAGGGCGGGGGCAATGCTTTGAAAAGTAGTCTATGGAAGCACCCCCTCGGTTCATTCAGGTACCTAGCAGGCGCTGGTCCATAGCGAGGGCGGGGTGGAGGGAACTTTGAATGCAATCGGCGGGACAACGAGCTTGGGCTAGCCCCATTTTCTGACTCTGAGGCCATTGGCGATAATCCTGCAGCGCTAAGGCTGGTTAGGTAGCCTCTTCACAGCAATTGGCTGGTGATATCAAGGATGCCATATAGCATAGGGGACCTGGAAGACACAAGAGGGCGAGGGGGAGATATTGGTACCAATTGTACAGAGAGATGCTGAAGAAGAAAACAAACTGAGGGATGGAGTCGGGGTCACTGTATCATAACATCAGGTGACCTTGGTATTGCCTGGCCTTTCTTTGCATCCGGGCGAAGTCGGCTGCAGGGACATATAAGGTGGAGTCGAGAAGCGCAAGGCTGTGGCAAAAATACTCAGGGTGAAACCGAGAAGGAGATAGCCAATCAACGGCTGCTAAGTTTTTCGAGCTAAGATGTGCCGTACGACCAACTGATACAAGCACGCATCATCCCTGGCATCTGCGATATTTCCCCGCGCGCCAGCCCAGCGTCTCGTTCTTTTGACTGGCAATCATCGTAAGAGTTCACTCTCTGGTCCAATATAATAACCATTCAATCTATACACTCAGCTGCTCGGACACCGCTATGCAGCCCTCTGATATCGCTACGGCGGATGACGAATGGCTGATCGACCTTTGCCACAAGGCTGAAATCGAGGGCGGGATGATCGGGGGCGAAAAGTACGGCCACAAAGTCATCAAGATTTCCGACTACATCGTAGTGAAGTACGGTGGCGTGCAAGCATCTGAAGCAACAACACAAGAGTTTGCATTCAATCATGTCAACCGCAACGTCGTCCATGTCCCAAAGGTCTATCGATTTATTGAATCTCAACAGTCAGCAAACCCACGAGGATACCTCCTTATGGAGTATGTGCAAGGCGAGAATCTCAGCAATCTTGACTTGCAAATGCACCGGGATATTCCCTCCCGTGTTGCGAACATTCTTGCGCATCTAGAACAAATAATAGGCCCAGCTCCGATCCCGGGTCCAATTGGCAGCGGGGAACCCCAGGGATACCTATTCGGCGACGACGGCGCAAAGACAACATTCGCCTCAATCGATGACTTGAATGTATACATGAACAAAAGGCTTCATCATCGCAGCGATTCTATCGACTTGACACCCTATGCCTTGGTGCTATGCCACGGTGACATCTGCCGGAGAAATTTTATTTTGGAGAGGGATGGTTCTCTTTGTCTTGTTGACGGGGAATACTCTGGGCTATACCCTCGTTTTTTTGAGCTCGCCACAATCTCATGTGTGTTTCCATATGATGCGGCTTTTGAGAAGCCAGTCATACGTGAATTTGAGAAACTGTTGGATCTGAGTGACCAAGAAAAACAAGTCATGAAGCTCACTCTTTGTGTCCGCGGAGCAAATCTGAGATGGTCATTGTAAGAAAGACTTCGTCATGATTCTTTTTCCTCAGTCAGAAATACTGACAGCACCAGTAATGAGTCCCGCCCAGTTGATGCCAAGAAGTCAAGTGACGAATTCTTCAAAGAGCTTCTCGCCAGGAGCAAAAAACGTCGTAAAGAACGTGAAGCTGCTGGAATACCGGAGTTTAGTGTCTAAATTACCCTCCGGCAACATTGCGTCTGATGTTGAATCTCATACAGCAATGCCATGTTATTTGAGTGAAAATGATACAAAAGAAAGACTACAAAAGTGAACCTTGGAGTCTTGACCACATACAGATTTAGGCCACTGGCACACTCAAAGTTACTCGAGCCTCGACCTGCCAAGTTTGGAATAGGCCTGGTGCTATACGCTCCGCTCTAGAATTTCTTATTCCTCAGCATTTCCCTCTTTGTTTTTCTAGCTCCTCTAGCGTGCTCCTTCGAAGCGTCTAACTGCCTTTTTAGTATTTACCGCATTTTACCATAAACCCTAGGTTACCACTGTGATGTGTCAAACTGATGATGCTCTATTAGAGCGCCAAAATGATAGGACCAGAAGAAAGAGACATATCTGCATGTAGACATGCAGACGGGAGATGATAATGGATGATAATGATCAAGAGAAGAACTCTTCACCCAATATCATCTACCTATCTGCAGGAGCTCTAATAAGTGCGGCGCCCGGGGCGTCAACAGAAGAAGAGGAGGATGTAACATAACTCCGACTTTACAGTGAGGACGGCAATAACCTGCTTTTAGCGAGCATGTCGTTGTTGATGAACTGGAAAGGTTGCTTCAGTCAGAACCGCGCGCCCGTGAACTGCTCTCCCCATATGTCAGCTCGATCGTTAGCGATCTTTCTATCATCTCGCAAACCCTGAATCAGCTGGAACTTTATCAGCCATGGGCCCAAACTTGGAGAATGCGCTTGCTGAATGCAAAGGAGAACTCAAAGCTGATTATGCCCAGCGCGGCAAGCCGTGGTCTCAGATCCTCGGCGCTCTCCCCGAAAAAGGACTCTCGATGAGAGCCGCAAAGCTTGTGGACCCAGCAAGTGGAAGGTTCACTTATCCCGTTCACAGACGACGCTCCAAAGAGAACGTGGACGCGTTACGCGCAGCGGAAGGCAATCTAGATGCACGGTGGGCTGCTATCGACCAACTGGTAAATGCAAAAGCCGGCGCTTTGCGCACGCATTCTTCAGCGCACTCGAGAGTGGGTCGAGCCAGAAAAGCCCGCGCCTGCAACCCTTACGCGTGACAACAATCCCGAAGCCTACGATTGGGCCTTCTATCTGCCACTCTCAAAACTCGGTCGACAGTCAGCCCACATTCCCTGTGGATGCGCGTGCGCTCAAGGTATTTCGCTCCATTTTCTTCTATCCGGCCACCACGTTTACTCCAGGCGAAATCCCCTGGAATGACTTCTTACATTCTATGGCTTTTGTTGGCTTCGCCGCTATGAAGCTTGATGGCTCTGTGTGGCAATTCCAGCCGACGAAATTGGATGTTGAGAGAAGCATTCAATTCCACGAGCCCCACCTGCGGGGAGAGCTACCTTTACCACTGCGCGGCGCTTTGGGCGAGGACTCAGCAGGGCTTACTGTTGGTTTGGAGGGATATTTGTCTTCGAAGAGAAATGAAGCCACCTGGGCATGACGTGATGGAAAGGATGAAACGATGATGATGATGATGATGATGATGATGTGTGCGATGGATACTGAAGATAGATTCGACAAAATGTATACAACAAAGAACAAGAGATGAAGCACACAAGACAAATTTGGGCACAAGCAAGTAGGAACAATGAAAGCATAGTGAGACACGAACCTAGAATCCTAGCAAACATGAATCTATTCCGAGAACAAACCTTGAAAATCCGGATCAGAAGTACGACCATAATACACTAGGTAGTCTCTAGAGTACCTACTTTATTGGCGATGCTGATGAAAACTCTAGGAACTACGATATGTACACAAAGCCCAAAAAGCACCCGCTGGAATGATGCACAGGATGATGACAACAGCACGCCCGTTTTATACTCGGAGCAAAGTTGCCTTCACCTCCGAGTCACATTTTTACGTTTTCCAGGCAGTATATCATGACCTCAGCATAAAATCTCTCATTTGTTTTCTACTCGGTGTTCTGCGTTCATCCCATTCGCATCCTCCGCCCACACCACACACACACACACACACACACACATCCATGTCGGAGTCGCAGTTTGACTGACCGAGACTCAGGACCTCGCGGAATCCCATGAGTCCCAGCAGCTGGCCTTTTTAGTTCGATGACATGGCGTAAGAACAGTATTGGAATGCCTTGACACTCCCTACCGCAGGCCAGCCAGCTGGGTTGATTTCCACTCTCAGCATGAGCCGACTAACAAGCTCTATTTGTCCAATACACCTCTCCCCCTCTCTTGATCTTGTCTCTGAATATGTCCATTCCGATCCTTGACGGGGAGATGCTTTATTTCACGTTACAGCCTCGATAGTGAAGTAGTCTCTGATTGGCACGGCTCAACTTCATTTGAGAATCACGCTAATATACATCGACTCAGATCATGGGCAAATTGGAATCTACACTTATGACATGTCTAACTCAGGCAACTTGATACAAAACAAGAGCCACCGACCCAGTCATGTTCCAACTTCTTCGGTCGCACCTCCGGCAGATCTACCTGCAGCTTTTGACAGTCGCCCTAAGCACGCACAGACGGTCGACACCTGCTGAGCAATAACGACTACCAAGAGCCTTCTTCTTCGAGTGTGGCTTCCAGTGTATGGCAAGTGAGACATCACTGCCACTGAAAGCAGTCGGAGCCTCTGCCTCAACGAATTTTTCTGTCTTCACGTCGGAGATCAGGTGGTGTACCTCAATGATGAACCGCATGCGACGAATTCTGAGGGGTATTCGTCCTGTCCGAACCGCTCAAAACTCAGCCCGGGGGCTTCGCATCATCCAGGAGTACTTCATCATAGGCCGTGGGCCTCAGATCGTAACAAGGGAATCACTTGCCTCAATGATGAACCGCATGCAACATGCTCTGAGTGGCATTGTGGCTCTGTCCCAAGCAGACAAAGTCAACAAGGTTGGTCGGTATCCCTCAAGCCGTCGGTAGGCCCACAGATCATCTGAGAAGCTTTTATCCTCTTCCGGGAGTTTGAAAATGAGATGGGTCAAAACAGAATGATGCATGTTGGATGCGGATTCGAACGACGCAACGATAGCAACACCGACTGCCTCACGATGTTTTAGGAAACTACGATGGAAATCCCACGCCATTGATACCATACACTCTTGCCTAAGCCCAGTGTATGTTTCATGATCCATTAATAACCCCAAAAACGGAATCCTTGGGTTTTCTGCGTCAAGGTTCAGTCCCGAGTCTGATCTACGACCGGAGGACGGGAGAGTTCCGGACTGAGACCGCCTGGTTTGAATTCGATACTCTTTCGACTATCCTTCAATTTGATCTCTACAATATGTTCAACAATGGAGATGTGCTTGCTCTAGTTCAACCGCTTTCTATTGGCTAGAGAGCTTGAGCCTCGTCAGCAACTGTGCTCGGCTAGTATACATGAAACACGCATGATTCGGAAAGGTGGCCATTCCAATCTGTGAATTTGAGCCATTCAAATCTTTTTCATCGCCACGATATTACTCGATGAGTTCTAGAGCTGGAACTGAACTGATCTTTAGTGATCCCTTACGATATAATAGGCTTATGTCGATGAGATACTCTGATATGTCGATCCTGATTGCAACATTGGCATTGGATCATTTCTCTGCCAAAAAAAAAAAAGCCGAAAAAAAAAGAGAAAAAAAAAAATAGTGGCTTCGAATTGATAGCTCGGCGTGGGGAAGGGGTGAGAACAGCCATGATCATGAGTGTCGAAAATGAGGCGGAGAAAATACTTTGGCGACTACAAGAATGCGCGGTTTCAGGATCAATAGCCTTCGTTGTTACGCTTTGACCTTGTATAACAAACGGGCGGTCAGACGTTCAAAACTGAGTTTAGAGCCTTGTTGTGAGGAACGTTGTGGTTAAATTCGACATTCGCATCCTACGGGGTGGAGCCGCAATGAAATCTGCAAATAGCCCATCTTGTATATTTCTTAGAAATTTCGGCACCGGCGTGAATAATCACTGCTGCGCCAAAAAATACAATAGTCAATTTCCTTACTAGCGACAGCTGTCATTTCACGTCCGATACGAAGAATGTCATTGGGAATGTGCTAGCATTCCACAATTGAGTCAACAGTCTGGCAGGAACTCCTTTCCTTTCGTACTTGTCTCCTACGGTTTCGCGGGGCTCATCGTTCTTCAAACTGCTGAACTTGATCATTGCCAACTCGTCATTAACCTTGGAACATGCTTGTTTCTGTGCTTGCTCTTGCGGCTCTCTTTATCAATGACACAAACGCGGAGATCCAGGATGACTTTGCCTTGCAATATGACTTTATAATTGTTGGTGGAGGCACGGGCGGACTGGTTGTTGCCAACCGACTCTCCGAAATAAAAAATGTCACTGTGGCCGTCATCGAAGCAGGAGATTCCGTGCTCAACAATCATAATGTCACCGAGATTGCGGGCTACGGTCTATCCTTCGGATCGGATGTTGACTGGGCCTACCAGACCGAAAACCAGACATATGCTGGAGGATCGATGCAGACTATGCGTGCTGGAAAAGCGATCGGCGGCACAAGCACTATCAATGGTGAGCGATGCCACAATCGATGGAGGTCTAATACCGGTGCTAATGCGGGTTTCTTCACACAGGGATGTCCTACACCCGAGCCCAGAAGGTCCAAATCGACGCCTGGGAACAGGTGGGAAACACGGGATGGAATTGGTATAGCCTATTCCCATACTACAAAAAGTCGGAAGGTTTCCAAGTGCCTACCAAGGACCAAGTTACGCATGGCGCGGATTATTATGCTGGGTATCACGGGATGAACGGCCCGTTGAAAGTTGGCTGGTCGAAATTCATGACCAACAGCAGCGTGCTCCGCATCCTCGACGAGACCTTCAAAAAATTGGACGTCCCTTTCAACCGTGATGTGAATGGTGGTAATATGGTGGGACTCACGTCTCATCCCGATACCCTTGACAGAAAGGCAAACGTCAGACACGATGCTGCCCGAGCTTACTACTGGCCCTATCAAGGCCGGCCTAACCTGAAGATTCTCTCCAATACTTACGCGAATAAGATTATATGGGCCGACGATTCCAATGATGAGGCGGTCGCCGTTGGGGTCGAGGTAACCGGTGTCAACGGGGTTGAAAAGATCTATGCTTCGAAGGAGGTCATATTGTCGGCCGGGGCTTTGAAGTCATCGGTTATTCTAGAATTGTCTGGTATCGGAAACCCAGAAATTCTCCAAGAGCACGACATACCCGTCATAGTCAACAATTCCGCTGTTGGCGAGAACTTGCAGGACCAGACAAATAACGGTCTCTCCTATCAAGGGGAAGAATTTTGGCTGGGTCAACCGACATTCTCCGTGCTACCATCAGCCGACCAGTTACATGGAAAAAACGTCTCAGTTGTTGCTTCCCTTGTCAACTCGAGCCTCGCGGATTACGCACTTACTATCGCTAACCATTCGAACGGCGCAGTCCATGAAGCCAATCTTCTGGCTGCTTTCCGAATCCAGCACGACTTGATTTTTAAATCTCAAGTCCCTTTCGCAGAAATTGTTTTTGTCCCCATTGGAAAATCGTTCTCCGTCGAATACTGGCCTCTTCTGCCTTTCTCGAGGGGCAGCATTCACATCAAGTCCGCAGATGCTTCCCATTCACCTGCTATCAACCCAAACTACTTCATGTTCGGACATGATCTCGACGCTCAGGTTGATGTAGCCCGGTATATTCGGAATGCCTTCAAGGTCGCTCCGCTCCGTGATCTTGTGGGGGAGGAGCTCGCGCCCGGGCTGGATTCGGTCCCCGAAAACGCTTTGTCCTCGGCATGGAAAGACTGGGTTCTATCAAGATGTAAGTGCTCTCAAGTCATCCCTATATCTTCCTTAGATCTTGAAGTAATTTATCTCTGTTTCCTTTTTCAGATAGATCAAATTTCCACCCACTAGGCACCGCCAGCATGCTTCCTAGGGAGAAGGGCGGGGTTGTCAGTCCCGAGCTCAAGGTCTACGGTACCAAGAACGTCCGAGTGGTCGATGCTTCTGTTTTGCCCTTTCAACTTTGTGGGCACTTAACAAGCACTATTTATGCGGTGGCCGAGAGGGTATCCGATTTGATCAAGAATGATTATGTATAGATGAAGAGAAAAAGTGATTAGCGATATTCGGCAGTTGAACTGGAAAGATTTTGCCTTTGAAAAGCTGCACCTTTGCCCCTTCCACGGTGTCGTTTGCCTTGTCTTGCCTCGACTCAAAATAAGCTTTGAAACAGTGACTAGAAAGCGTAAGTATTTTTCCGGCCATCGAGGCATAATATTCATCACTCTAACCAAAGGAAAAAGTGAAAAGGTTCTCAGGTGTGAAAACTCATCTCAAATACCCTTATTCTAGGTGTTTTTTTGCCTCGTCGAAAAGTCTGACTTCCACCGGAACGCTTTGAGGCAGGCTTGCGTGGAGTTGGACTCGGGTTCAAACTGCAACTGGGCCCTGCTTTCACCCAGTGGCAGTTCGCACACCCAGGGATCCCAAGCACAGAGACACACTTCAGAAAGGGACCCAAATCCTGCTGGCAGTGCGAGCACTCGAGACCTGGGTCACTGTGGCCCACAGCCTGCATTGGCGCGGCCTCAAGTTGGTGGACATTCTGACCGATCATTTCGTGCATTCTGGTCCGCGAACAGACAACTCTCTTGAATCGCAGGATGGGCTCGCATAGCTGCGCACGGCCATAGAGATTTCGAAGAATCTCAGTCTTTAGAGCTCTCCCGGATCTTTATCCAGGCGCCAGGTAGGTCGTCCTGGGTCCCTAATGGCACAGCGGGGCGCTCAACCGTAGGACCATGGTCCTCTCGCCAAGGTGGACCAGGGTAGAAACTAATACTGTTAGTATCTGATGCAGCTTCAGCTAGGATGGGTATCGTACTAGGTCGGTTCTGCATCTGTAACTCCACCCGCGGTCGAGGGAGCCAGATTGGTGGTGGTGGGATCAGGCTGGGTGGGGCCTGGCCTGGGTATCTCCTGATTCATCTTGAATAGATGGATGATGAGGAGGAGGGATGATGGGGAGGAGGGGCGAAGACAATAGATGTGATAGGAGAGAAGAAAGTGAGGAAGAGAGGGTGGGCTTATTGATAAGTCGCTCTTATCAGAGTGCCAGTGGATAGGCAAATAGTGTTGGGCAAAAGAGATTCTTTCTCCTCCATCTCCATCCACCGTCTTCTCCTGACCTACCCCTGATCTATCCCCACTTACCCTCTCAATACTTTCGGTGCTTGATCGGGCACATAATAACCATCCGGTGGTTGAAATCATAGTGAGTAACCTTAAACTTATCTATAATCTATTGGTCTAATTACATTGAAAATCTAGGTACTCGAAGCCCCCATGATCAGCCAGATCAATCTTCTACCTGGACACTGGGCCCGAAAGGCCAACGCGTGTGACTTCCGCCACAGGCGAGAAGCCATCCAGAAACCCGGGACTCTGCTTCATCAGATGAGGAACCTACCCGCGATTAGGGAGCCAAATAATACGAGAACCTACATCCGAGAAAAGGGGTTGGCACTCAAGGGCTTCGAGGTATGGACCGAAGTCGACAATCAGGATGGCCGTATAGCTCGCAATGGCCCACAAAGAGCACTCCTCTGGAAAAATGGGGCTTCCGATCCATATCTCTATTAGTATTGAAAATGTCTCCGATAAGGGTCTTTGTATAAGACTGATAAATACGCAAAATTCAGGGGGGCGACGAGGGACTTCATAGAAACATAAACTACCACGAACGTTGGTGTGGAGGGAAGACACTTAGCTCGAAGAAAGCAAGTAAACATAATTCAAGGAATAAAATATAACCGTCCCATATGGTGTAGTGGTTAACATCGTCGTCTTTCACACGACAGCCGGGGGTTCGATTCCCCCTATGGGAGCATTTCTTTTGTTCTTTTTATGCCACCCACACCGCCCTAAAGGTGCCTACGTAACTGGCTAGGCCCTATTACTTTTTTTTGTTAAGAAGTAGAGGAAGTAAGGTAGGTTATAATATTCCTGGTTGTATATAAGGTGTGGTAGTGGTTTGCCTTTTAGCTTTTAAAGTAGGTAATTCTACTGAAAGCGCTAAAGACTAGGTCGACTCTGTATGGATATATATCGGAAAGATTCTGTTGTAGTTTTTTTTATTAAGGCAACCTTGGTTCTCTTTGCCTATCTTGTATCTTAAATTCTGTAATAGTTTTTGGCTAGGAATAGCCCTATATTCTAGAATTGTGGTGATATTAGTGCTACTTTGAATTGATTTATTGGATCTGGTCTGAATAAACACGCTAATTAACTTATATAGTCGCAATTTCAGCCGCTATCTATCAATTAAAGCTCTAGCATCATTGGTCTAGTGGTAGAATTCGTCGTTGCCATCGACGAGGCCCGTGTTCGATTCACGGATGATGCATTTTGGTGGCTGTCGCATTCTAGGCCCACTTAGTTTCGGGCGCTGCTGGCTTATTTTTGGTTTATTTTTGATCCTATCATTTGATACATAATACGATTGTCTATGATCGACAATATGATCGACAAAACTATATCTTTTCTTGTTCTTCATTCTCGATGTTGGTCGCTCTACCAATTCATACCTACTAGACAAGGTATCGGAAACCTTTGTGCATCCTCAGCGACTCATCTTGGTCCTCCCCAGCTGGTTCCGCCATGCCGGCCTGCGCCTCTAACTCCTTGTTGAGATTCGACAAGACCATGCGGAAAGCCAAGCATCCGATAATGGTGGCGCCAAACATGGCAGTTACGATACCGTAACTCTTCCGGTAGCCATTGTCTTTCAGATTCCACACATAAGAGCCGGCGACATTGCCTAGTTGACTGAATGCGTTGATCAAGGCTAGGGCCACCGCTCGCTTGGCGGGCGGACGAGGGAAGGATGTACTGATCCATGAGTAGAAGACGATGAACCTGGACCCGTTAGCATGGGCTTGAAACGGCAGAGCCAAAGAAATGGAAAAAAGAAAAGCCTTCTTGAGTGGAAGGATTTCGCAATTTTTGAACTCACCCAGCGTAAGAAGCTGCTTGCAAAAAGAGAGCAACATAACGCGCAGCCACGTTCAAAGTGGACATGCTAATGATGAAACCCACCAAACCAACGGTAATTGGCCCGACAATATGCCAAAACTTGACAAGAAAGTTAGCCACAGATAGTTCGCATCTAGAGAGGATGGAACGAACCTTTTCCTGATACCGGTCGGAACTCCAAGCGACAGCCAGGGAAAAGAGGCAGGAGAACACCCACGGAGGGGCACTCATCAGCAGAGTCGGCACGTACTCGAATCCCAGCGTTTCGGTAAGCGATGGCTAGGTTTCAATTAGAGTCATCGCGGCGAGGCAAAGAAGAGATGGCACTCACAAAGAATGCATTGAAAGAAAGACCAACGACATAAGCCGTAAAGGTAAACATCATGATATAGATTTTGCCATCCTTGATAGCCATGAACAGACCATCCCACGGACCTTGATCCTCGGAATCGACGTCCGCTTCACCAATATCTTCAGTCATGCGCAGTTGAGCAACTTCAAGCTCTTCCTTGGTGAAACCGCGCGTGTTATGGGGTAAATCAGGAAGAATAAAGGCCGCAGAGAGTGCAATCCCCATTGTAATGGCGCCCTCGACTAAATGTAAAGATCAGCAATGAGCTTCACCAGTCTTATCGTCGAAGATACTGACTCCAAAATAACCAGCGCCATGCCGCGTGACCAAGCACACCTTGCATGTCTGAGAGAACACCAGCAGCGACAAGAGCCGAGAAGGCATTTGAGATCAGGTTCCCACAAAAGAGAATAGCATTGCGCACTGTGAGCTCTCGGCGAGTGTACCATTTTGATAGGATCATCAGAGCTCCCGGCAGGAAAGCGGCCTCAACGAAGCCTAGGAAAAACCGAATCGCAACCATCCCGGCGAAATTAGTGACCACGCCGGATAACGTCGACACAAGACCCCACACCAGCATGACTAGTGAGATGTAAAGGGACGGCCGCTGGATTCGGTTGATGAAGATGTTGGATGGCACCTGCATCAGAATATACCCAACGTACAGAATGCTCAAGCATGTCGCGTATTGACTGTAGTTTAAGTTCAAGTCTTCCTGGAGACCTTTCAGCCGAGCAGCGGCAATGTTGTTCCGATCCAGGTAGTTCATGATATAGATCAGAACGAAAAGCAGACACCGAGCATCGAGTTTGCGCTTGAGGCTCTTCTCTACCACAATCCGCCTTGCTTGGTCAATCGTCTCCGGCGCAGCCCCGGTGGCCCCGGGGGACACGCCTTTCATGGTCTTGCCCATGGTCGATTCCTCGAGATGGGCAGCCTGAAGATTCACTTTAGATACTTCACCCGCCATCGTCACGATGCTTCGAAGAGAAGGTCGGAAAAAAGATCGGAGGAAAAGATATCGCGGGTGGAATTTTGAAGGGGTGACCGGGGTATAAAAGCACCCGCAAATCTTGGCTGCGGGGAACAGAGATGGTTTGATTCGTTGGGGCGCGTCCAAGCCATGGACTCATTCCTTTCCAATCAGAAGTCAATCCAGGCCGGAGAAAGAGGATTTAACTGCACTTCCCGAGGCTCGCTTTCCCAGTCGGCTCTAGCATGGGAGTGCGCGACCCCGAAAAACTCAACATCTCGGCATGGGCAGACATTTCTCTGGGCACGGGGGCGACAGACGGGATCCCGTCGAGCTCTAGACCGTATCGGCATGTCGAAGAGGCAATTTTAACCAACAGAAATGAAGGGGGTGGAAGCGTGGGGGTGGCCGAGCCTTGTTTACCCCACGCCAATGTCAAATCCCCGCGAGGCCAAAGCTCACCCCGTTGGTTCATTTCCCCGGATCGGGGTCTGGGGAATTGGCGTCGCTGGTACACGGAGGAGGTCATTGCGATTTACATGGAAACTAATTCCCACGGTCATCGTCTATCCTGGATGTCCAGTTCTGCCAAGACTGAATGGGAGGTAGGAGTTGCAGATATGAGAAAACTCCCTATGATTGCAGCTGTGCTGGATCGAATGTGCTGGTATCGACAAACGCGGGAATATCCCAGAAGTCCAAATCGTCAAGCCCAAGAATAGGAAGCTAGACAGCAGTCAGTGATGCGAAGGTCTACCAAACCGGAGCAAAAATTGTAACATACCGCATAGTCAGATTCCAAACTTGATCCTATCGCACTCTCCGACGTCCAGCCCGTGGAGCCACCCGTGGAGCCATCCGCGGGAGTATTCAAAGATGCATCATCCGCCGAGATATACTGCTGGAGCAGCGATCGACATGTCTTCATGCTCTCCATGAACGCCGCTTGGATACGTTTCCATGCAGCTTGTTCCTCGCGTGGTATCGATTGTACCTGGGCGAGAATGCCACCCAGGAGACAGTAGCGCTTCATACTAGGTATCCCCGCCACCAGACTATCGTATAAATGTTCCTTGGTACGATCAAGAGCCTGAACCAGTGGAGCGCGGGCTGCCTGAGCGATTTGGTCGGCCGGGTTCAGGGGGAGAAGATCGGAGCCCGGGGGATCTGCGGCGGTCTCTTCCACTTGGGTAATAAGCTCCAAAGCGATGACGATCATGACATCTAGAGATAGATGACATTTGAACAGACCGGCCCCGGAGAAAGCAAGCCGTTGGAAATCTTGAAGTGAAGTCTGATCTTCTGGCCTTTGACTACTGGGGAGATCTCCGTAGGAAGTCATGATCAACGCAGAATCAACGCTGAGTTTGCGGGAGAGGTAGAAGCGCGGGTCCTTAACTGCTTCGACTGTGAATGGGCGGTACAGATTGAGTAAAAACCGACGGAGTAGCGTGTCCATGAGTCGGTGGTGAAATGCTGTCGGCGGGAAAGTCGAATGACTGGTAGTCGCTGAGAAGAATTTCTGGAAGATCAACGTCATCTCCCTACATGCCGTACTTAGCTCACTACCCAATCGTAGTGCCGTTTCATAGGCCTGCGCTCTCGAGCACTCGTTGATGGAGCGCGTGATGCGCAACCTGGTAGGAAAGGACCCCGAGAGGAGGATCTGAAGCGAAGAATCTGTGTAATCATCCATCGACTTTGACTGAGGTACCGAGGAAGTCGTTCGATCGAAATCCTTGTCATTCAGATTGGATGGTGGCCGCGTATCAAAGTCTTCCAAGGCCAGCAAAGGGGGCATAGCAGCATCGATCGCGAGCTGAACGTTCAGTTCAAGCACCGCAGCCCAGATGCGCCGTCTCATCTCGGCATCGAAAACAGAGAGGCTTGGAAAGTTTGCAGGATCCCGATGAAGTCCTTGATTAATGGCCAGTCGAAGGAGCGTGCCCGCTGACGTCCAATTGCTTTCTTTCTCAATCGCATGCCCTTGTCGACAGATCAGAAGTAGGCAGTACACCTGTAAGCCTCCGAGATTGTTTGTTTCTTTCTCAAAGGGCCCCGATATCCACCACTGCGCTGCATATATCCACTTCCGAATGGGAAGGGCGAGCTCGTTGGATGGTCCGGGTCTGCAGTGAAAGATAGACCCGATCGCGAGCATCAACAGCAACTTCATCACGAAGCCTGTCGAAGATGCCCCGGGGTTATCCCAGAAGCGTTCATATTCTTGATAGAATGTTGGGACATGCAACACTCGGTATATTAAACCAAGGGTGCGCAGGTAGTCCTGGACCAGCTTGTCACAGAGGACTCTTGGCGGAACGTCATTCAATAGACCTGGAGCAGGATCTGCCAGCGCCGGTGTCTGGCGACCCTTGATGGAACGTCTCAATGAGCGGATCTCCTTCAACAGTTTACTGATATCGTTTTGGGCGCCATCGGTATAGCTCGCCGTGCTGCGTACTTGGCGTAGCAGACGAAACTAAACATGGTCAGTCATGCTACAATATCACGGATAGTGACCCACCTGTTGAAACACAATCGCCCAATGCGTCGTTCCGAATAGCCTCGCCTTTTCATCGGTTCCTTTGAGCCGCGGCACCAAGGGAGGAATCAATGTTTGGGGCGGCTCCGGTTGACCTGTTCGACTGTCGGGTCGTGGACGCCCCGGCGCAAACTGACTGTCCAGTCCATGTGATACATTTCCAGGCCGGTGAGCATTATCGTCAGTTGGACTTTCAAGTCCTAGTCTAGACGCCCCGGGAGCCTGCACAATCTGCTCAAGACTTTGTAGTCGACCCTGTAGTCCTTGTATCGTACGTTCCAGTTCGGCAATGCGGGTTGCATCTCCCACACAGGAAGCGGGCTCATCATTACCGGATGAAACATCGCGACGAGCATCCAGGGCAGCTTTGCCTTCGTGTACATACTCGCATGTGAGCTGTGGCTGCGACTTGGTACACGGCCCACATGGCATTTCCCGGTCGCAGCGGACTTTGCGGCGACGGCATTGCTCGCAGGACAGCGCTGGACGTCGGCGTTTGCGGGCATTGGGCTCGGATGAAGCATGGAAAGGATCCATTGCTTTGAAATTGGGCCGAGATATTTTGTGGTCAAGCTGGAGTGGGTTGTTAAAGCTCAGCAAAGCCATGTGGTGATTTCGGCAATTTCGGTCTTTAGCGGGGAATTCGGACAATTGCGGAGCTCAGATTTGTTGATGAACTAACTATTCGTGATTCTTCTGACTGGGCAATCTCGATTTTCTCGCTTGGGGTATTCAATAATTCATCTATGATTTGGTATTTCAAAAATAGTTCCCTCGAAACAGAACGAAGCGGTATTAGTTCTTGTAGTCGAAGCTCTGTCATCGCATCTCCATGTACTACTTGGCATCAACATAGACAGCAAAAGTATATGACAAACAGGAAAAATACGATGGACAATATAATTGCACCATCTTTGACATTTTCAATGCCTTTGTACACTACATCGAGGTGCATTCCAGGTTGAGTGATGGCAGCTCTACACAGTGGGGCAAATATCGCCAGTTGTCAACAAGACTGCCAATGACAGTGACAGTCCGAATATAATCCACTATTCCGCTCAGCTCCAATTGCAATGGAGACGAAGCCTTCGAGTAACCCTTAGATGCGGGGTCAGTCTTGCACGCACATCCTGGACCTCCAAGCCCCTCACCCCTCATTCCCTTTCATCCCACTTTCCCATTATCCCAACCATGGCAGCTACCATTGCATCGCGAGACCGAGTCGAGCCGGGCTCTTTCGATATCCCGCTGGGCACCTTCCCCCAGAGCTCCACTGCCCCGGAGAACCCAGACCAGATCGCGATCGATACGATCACCCAACTGAATGCCGCGATCGCGAAGAAAGAGCCCGAGCATCTCGGGAGCCTTTTCCTGGAGAATAGCTATTGGCGAGATCACCTGGCTTTGTCCTGGGATTTTCGGACGTTGAAAGGCCGTGCGAGCATCGCCGAGTATGTCACCGGCAGCTCGACGACTATTAACCTGGAGATTGATCGATCGTCTCCGCTGAGAGCACCTCATGCCGGACCCATTGATGCCTTTGGCGACGTGCACGGCGTGGAATTCTTCACCAAGATCACGACCAGTGTAGGTACTGGACAGGGAATCGTCCGACTGGCGCTACAGGGGACCGAATGGAAGATCTTCAACGTCTTCACCTCGCTGGTAGAAATCACCCACCATGAAGAGTCGACCTTTGGCCATCGACCCGTGGGCGCCCAACATGGCGAGCAAAAGGGAAGAACGAACTGGCAAGATCGCCGCGATGCCGATATCAATCTCGACGGGAAAGAACCGGCCGTTCTCGTCGTTGGTACGTGACACTTCCCCGTACATGAAATCAACCGGATTCTAATGAATGGAATAGGTGCCGGACAGGGAGGTCTGACGGCGGCGGCTCGACTGAAAATGCTCGACGTCGACACGCTCATCATCGATCGGGAAGACCGCATTGGCGATAGCTGGCGTCGGCGCTACCACCAGCTCGTGCTGCACGACCCGGTCTGGTTCGACCATATGCCTTACCTGCCCTTCCCGTCCAACTGGCCCGTCTTCACACCCAAGGACAAACTGGCAGAGTTCTTCGAGGCGTACGTGAAACTGCTCGAGCTCAACGTGTGGACGCGGACCGAAATCACGTCTTCTGTCTGGGACGAGACCAAGAAGGAATGGACAGTGGAACTGCGCCGTACGAAGGAGGACGGAAGCACCGACACCCGCACCCTGCACCCGCGACACATCATCCAAGCGACGGGGCACTCGGGCAAGAAAAACTTGCCGGCATTCACGGGCATCGAGAATTTCCAGGGCGACCGCATCTGCCACAGCTCCGAGTTCCCCGGTGCAAACCCCGCATCGGCGGGGAAAAAGGCCGTCGTGGTGGGCTCCTGCAACTCCGGGCACGACATTGTACAGGATTACTTCGAGAAGGGGTATGATGTGACGATGGTGCAGCGGAGCTCGACATGCGTGGTGTCCAGCGAGTCGGTCACCAACATCGCGCTCAAGGGTCTATATGAAGAGGGCGGGCCCCCAACCGAAGACGCAGATCTATACCTGTGGAGCATCCCGCCGGAGCTGTTCAAGGTGCAGCAGATCAAGGTCACCACGGCGTGTAGCCAGAATGACGCGCAGACCATCGCTGGCCTGGAGAAGGCCGGATTCCACGTCGACAAGGGACCGATGGACGCGGGCCTGTTGATCAAGTACCTGCAGCGCGGCGGCGGGTATTACATCGACGTCGGAGCGAGCCAGCTCATCATCGACGGCAAAGTGAAGGTGAAGCACGGACAGGAGATCAGCGAGATTCTCCCGACGGGCCTGCGATTCGCCGACGGCTCGCAGCTTGCCGCGGACGAGATTGTCTTTGCGACGGGCTACCAGAACATGCGCACGGAGGCGCGGGCGATCTTCGGCGACGAGGTCGCCGACCGCGTCGGGGATGTCTGGGGCTTCAATGCCGAGGGCGAGATGCGCACGATGTGGCGTCGCAGCGGCCATCCGGGCTTCTGGTTTATGGGCGGGAATCTCGCGCTGTGTCGGTACTACTCGCGGCTGCTCGCGCTGCAGATCAAGGCGCTGGAGACGGGGCTTGCAGCGTACTAGGGAGATGAACGGGTGAAACGGCATCTTTTGATATGTTTTTTTTATTTTTATTTTTATTTTTATTTTTATTTTATTCGTTATATTCGTAGCGCTGTCAATGGAACCATCCCTCCTCGTGCGCAACCCATACGCCCAGCGTAAGGACATGCGTGTACAGCCACGTCTCGAGATTCTCGTACGGATCCCGTCCGGCTGCCTTGGCTGCCACGGGACAAGTAAGGTCGAGACAGACCTGCAGATGCTCCATGATAGAGCTCTTGTGCACCAAGACCTCCACTCCATCGGGCGTCATGGTAGCGATGCGGCTCTTCCGGCGAGCTTTGCGATCAATCACCACCAAGACAAACTGCGTGTCGGAGGGGGTCTCATCATTACTGGCGGCGCTGCGCTTCTCCCACTGGAAGACCATGCGGCCGGGGTCAGGACTATCGGGACTTTCGCTGTTCATGGTGAAGCGGTAACAGGGGATATTTTGGGCGAGACCCGCCTTGCCCGCGCTGGCCTGCCAGCTGCATCGGGCGTCGCGAAAATGAATGGTCTTGGCGCTGGATTCTTGGCACATGGCCGCGACGATATCCTTCTCCTGGGCGCTCTCATCGCCCTTGCCCGGGACATCGGAGGCGGCGGAGACTTTGCGCGACGACGACTTGTGAGTGATGTAGGGCTCATCGTGGGTCGCGTAGATATCACCGGCGCGCACTTTGGGTCGCTGGTAGAAATCGCGGGTCAATTTAGATTTGCGAAACGGCGGCTGCCATACTTCCAGCACGGGAACGGGTCGGGGTCTGTGGGCGAGCTGTTGGATCTGCAGGAGGAGTTTGGCAGACAGTCGAAGGGAAGATTTCGGAGGTGGATGTGCGATTTGAAACGTCGCTTGGATTTTGGCACGAGTGGGCTGCGATGCCGGGCTGAAATGGAATTAGGTTGGAAGTCCAGCTGGGACAGGCCCGCACATACCGCTCGTCACTGGCCGTGTCGCTTTCATAGATGGACGGGGAGCTCATGTTGGACTCGTGAAGCATGATCATTGCCGTGCATGTCAGAGGCGTGGACTGAAGTCCCGATGGTTCGTGCGTCTTTTTTTTTCCCCTCGAGGTCGCCGAGGAGACGCTAAAGATTAAATAGACCGATCCATCTTGGCCCTACCGTATTCGTATCGCCGTCATAGCTTGGCCGATGTGGAGACACACGGCCTTAGTCTCTTTCCGAGTCCGCCCTGCACAGCCGGGGAGTTGGTCGCAGAAAACCCCGGGGGCCATGAATGCGAGTACGTCGTATTACGCTCGAGCAAATCAGGGTCCGGCCCCTTCCAGACATCCGGGAAACCCCCCAGGGTGCACAAGGCTGGCGATCACCACCCGTGACAGGGGAGTGATAGAGGGATGGGGGCCAAAACAGAATCCGAGCTCACCCATCATTTGACGCCCCGTAGGTTTGCAGAGTCTGGGTTGCTAAGTCTTCGGATGGCGGCCGTGATCGACAACATCACTTGCCGTTGGACTCAGCCTTGTTTAGCGTGGAACACTGCCATGGTCCTTGCCCCGTACAGCCTCCATGGAGAACCACCACGACCTTGGTTGCGATCGGGCCGTTTCCCAGGCTTGATTGTCCTTGTGAGTTGTCCGAGCGGTGTCTCGTATAGTTTCATGATCACGGGATGAATCACGGCAGACCTGAAACCGATCGGCCCAGGCAGCAAGCGGTTGTCCAGTTGTCTCCTATCGATATCTACCCCGCGAGATGTTGAAGTTATCACCGACGGAATTCGAATACTCCGTACCCGCGACCGGAGATTTGTCCCTGGATCCCGCAAGGTTGACTCCAAGTCTGAATCCCGGTTGCGATGACGACAGCTAAGAAAGGCGAAGTCGGGCGTTGTTCACCGCCCCAAACAAGAGTTTCTGACGTGAAGTCAGCATTCAATGTGCCAGAGCCACCTCACCTACACCTTTCCTACCGGGTCGAGATTTAATCAGAAATTCAATCGGATTGTCATGCAGTATCAATAACGCCCGGAGTGTCCCAACGCTGAAAAAAGCAGGTCCGTAACATCGTCATATTTCCCCAGCCCCCATCCCCCGTTCCATATCCATCATTCCATCGTGGGATTCATCAGCGATGAACGGGGCCCATGGGGGACACCGGTTCCTGGGTGTAGGGCGAATAAACGACCGATTCCTCGTCCCGGGTATCTGATCGGGTTATTCAGGTGATCCTCCCACGGCATAGTGGGTCACTTACATCGTGATTCCAGGTCCGGGGGCCGTCGACTCATACTCAGCGACTCTTGCTTCAAATGGCCGTAGTTGCGCATGCGCACCTGGCGCATATACTGGCCCTGTTCGTACGAGGTGTTGTATCGAGCCTCGTCTTCGCGGGGATTGTAATGGCGGAACATGGCAGCGCCCAGCGCCGTAACGGCCAAGCAGGCGACGAGGACGATGACGATCACGGCAGAATTGGAGAGAGCCATGGTGAAGTGGTTGATTATCGTGGTCGTCTGTGCATCCTGGAGCACTCGGAGATGCAGAGGAGAGAAAAGTCCCGGGGGCAGAGAAAGACGGTTAAACCGGCCGAGCTGACGCCAGCCGAGGGGCGATGCCTCATATTCGTGTCACGGAGGGAGCGCGATTGGTCGGATCAACGTCGATCATGTTCGTCCCCCGGCGATTCGCCTGCGTCATTGCATTCATGCGATGATTCAATTCAGTTCCTTTTCTTGTCAACGCCGACCGACCACTCCCGTGCCTAAAATTATCAGCATCACAATCAACCATCCTGGCCACGGTGACTGCACTAATGCAAAAGCTTGTCGGATGCGCAATGGCGTTGCCTACGGTGGGGCCGTTTCAGACTGGAATATGAGACCCCGCGGCACACCGGTCCATGGATGCCCTGGAGAACGGTTCGAACGGTCGAAGACCCCAGGCAACAGCACAAAGCACACTACATGGCATGTATAGTTCGAGGGGATCGCGGTATCTCCACTCCTCGGATCGCGAATAGGATATCGCTCTGTCTATCGTGACTATCATGATCGCGGGAAAAAAGTTGCGGCCCGAATGATCGGCAACGACGGTATCTGGGCGATACAGAATGCAAAACCTCCGGGCGATGCATAAATGATCCACATCTGTGAATTGTATGTACGCTTTGAATGCCATATAATATATTCTAGGTATCAGAGTCAAGTCAGAGTCGTTCGAGTGGTCATTACATCGTGGCCAGCACCGGCCGTGTAAACAAAAGGCTATTCATAGTTCATTCTTGCCTAGAAAGCAGATCTCATTTCATCCCCCCCCCCCCCCCCCCCCTCAGAGAAAAGATGCCAATTCCTTGAGCAAATTCCTAATCATCAGCTGATCCGCCATGTCCAGTCCACCCGTCGAGTCATCCATCCAGAAATCAGCCTTCTTCTTCGCCGGGTCCCATTCCTCCCGCGCATTGCCAGCCCGAGTCTCCAGCCACTGGCCCGCCAGGAAAGTTGCGAGCATCCTCGGCCACAGTGGGTGTGCCGAGAGATCCCAGTTACCCCGGGTGAGACTCCCGTAGCAGGCTTCCATTCGGTATTGGATGTCTCTCGGTGCGAGCATCAATAACTCCTGGCTCACAATATTTAGCAACTCCTCATTCCATTCCCATGATCCATTCGGGGTCTGCATATTGACAAGATGCTGTAGATGCGACTCTCTTTGGCTGCTGTCTCTTGCGTGAATCACCTCGGCCAGTGTCGCGGACCGCACGACTGGGCTGGTCATCGCCACGCCACAGGGAAGCGCGGCATCCCATGAACTAGGCGGGGCGACTGTGCAATCGTCTTGCGGTCTTTGATTGCAAGACACGGCAACGAAAGAGCAGTGACGACCGGAAATCTGGAATCGAGTACCCAGACGTTGACATTCCAATTGGACTGGCTTGCCGACCCAGCTTCCCCCCGAACCGCTGTGACCACTAGCACGTACTCCCTTCGCCTTTTCAATCCAGCCACGTCCCAATTCGAGATCTCGTACCGTTTGCTTGGCTGCCAGATGGTGGATGGTCTCGCCCTTGGCAACTATCTGCACGGGGATCCTCAGGCCCAGGAGTTCTCCCTGGCAGAAAGCATGGAGGATGATTGTCTGGGGATTCTGGGGGATTCTGAAATCCTTCCGTGGTAGGAGGCAGTACGCGGTATATCGGATATCGGGGTAGAACGCGGGCATGATTGCCGGGTCGAAAATATGTCGTGGGACATTCAGTCCAGGGATAGGCTCCCTTTGATCTCGGGGATGCTGGTCATAGAAGCAAAATGTGCTTGCAGCTGCTGGAGACAAGTCCTCGATTTCCCTCTGATCTGAATTTTCTGTGATGGGAGAGGCGAGGGCCACACAGGCTAGCCGGGGCGTCAGAGCGCCTTTGACCATCCTGGTGACAGCCTCATCCACCTCTTCACAATTGAAAATCAAATCGGAGAATCCCATACCCACCCGGGAAATTTCCTTGATGAGATAATGAGAAACATGGCGTCCGGCCCCAAGAGTAAAGAATCGTGCATAGCCTCTCTGAGAAGACTGTTGAACAAAGTCTAGCACCTCCGGTTGATCTTGAGTTCTTCCATCGGTGATAAGAAGTAACTCCAGATATTTGCCTTGGAATCTATCTTTCACAGCTGCTTGGAGGACACTCAACATATCCATGTCGCCCATGTTGGCTTCGACGGACTTGGCCAGATCCAGTGCGTTTTCCAGGTTCCTTTGATTGCAGGCCCTGCTCTCAGGCCATATTTTCTGGGCATGAGATCCGAGGAGGGTGATATTGAAGTAACAGCCGCGTGGAAGAGATTTGAGAAACACCTCCAAGGCTGCCTGAACCATAGTGTGCTCCATCGTGCTTTCACTGCGATTGATGATAAGAACAATCTCCGAAACTCTCTTTTTGGGTGGAGGATTGAACTTGGGCACAAGCGATACCATTAGCGCCTGTTGATTTGGCAGTGTGGGATGAACCTCCAGAAAAGCAAAAGGGCGTCGCTCCTGGTCGAGCTCGATGGTCAAGACAAAGTCCTCGTGAAGAGCCACGTTCTCGCACAGCATGGCAAAAGCATAGCAAGGCTCAAAGACTGACTCCACCATGGAGGATGTACGGCCCAGGATTGCCTCGATGGGGTGACTCGGTGATCGGACGGCGCGGATGATCGAACCCTTCTCCATCACAATGTCCAACTTGATGTCAGTCTTGACAGGGGGGGTTTCATGGCCAAACTGAGGATCATTTTCGCTACTGTGTCGAGGGGCGATGTCAACAGGTAAAATGTAACGCGGACCGACCGTCTGGCGATCCTGTTTCAACTCCTGTACAATGGTAAGTTCTACCAAGACTTGACCATCGGCAGGCACGTTTCCCACGCGTGTTTTGAAGACGGGAGAAGAATCTGATGACTGACTGAAGATGCCAGCTGTTTCTCCCTTGAATCTGGCGGCTTGCTGTTCGTCGTCGGCTTGCGTTGTAGGCTCCACCCGGCCGATGATCACTTCATCGGCGATGCGACAAGTGAAGCTCACTATGCTCGCATCCTCATACAGTGGGAATGTGTATATGGCATCAGTGACCGGGTCTGTTCTGGAGGGGTTGGCAAACGCCTGCTTGATGGTGGTTCGAGAAGTGTTTGCGAGCAAGGTCGCTTTTGCATCCAATCCAACCTGAGGGAGGCTCAAATTTGTAGAGGACCCCTGTTCAGGTTGGTAGGAGCATCCGTAAGGGAACATTTTGTGTTTTGGTGCTTTGCCCTGTGGGTAGGTGAAGGAATGTGGAGAGATGAAAAACGTGAGGTCGGGGTTTGTCGCGCTTTAAATAGGGAAAGGAGCGGAATTATCCAGTAAACGATGGACAGTGAATGATTCAGCCTAGCACCAGTGAATGATCTGATGCATCCAGCAATGTAATGGTTCTGATCTTTATTCATTCATTCATTGGCTATATGAATATCTATGACACTGGCAGGATAGTCCCTCATTTGTAAGGCTGGGGTGAATGCTTCCCAAAACTAACCTCGCTCACTAATATATAGAAGGAGACTATCGATAGACTTACTGTCATTTCTAAATAACTGTCTATAGTACTTGTGAGCATCGTGAGAAATCAATATATATCTCTATTATTAGTAGAGAGATACCAACACACCTCTTGGAGTACATTATCAAATTATCTGAAAGTTCACTTTGACATTGGGCATATCCAAGATAGGCCATTCGCCTAGCTCAATGGATTGCCAAAGCCAGAGTTAAACCTTGGACTTCTAGAGTATCATTCAATTTTCATAAAACCCCCAAAATTCGCTTAAGAGTCAATAGGCATAGTAATGTTATGAATTGCTAACATTATTCTGGGTATATCAAAACGAAGGAAATCAAACATATATCAACAGCAGAAAACTAAAATCATGAACGTCATGCTGACTCCATTATGCTGCTGAAAGGTCATCTGGTGGGCTCAAAAGATCAGCTGTATAGAGTTCACTCGAATATGAAAGAAACCTTGCTATCATCTGATGGTCATTCCGAAGGGCGTGTTCGAGGGCGGTACAGCCAATGTCATCTCTGATTCTCATATCCGCTGACCATACATTCAAAAGACGTACTATTTCTCCTTGTCCTTCGATGGCAGCAATGTGAAGAGCAGTTCGCCCTCGATCATCCTGCAAATTCACAAGCTTCTTGCGTTTGTCGTGCTGCAGAAGAGCTTTGGCAGCAGCAACAGCATCCTTTCGGGCTGCATAGTGTAGAGGGGTGGAGTCATGGATAGCCTGCGCCGAGGGATCCGCACCATAGCTTAAAAGCAGTGCGGCAGCCTCGTCGTCACCGTTGAGAGCGGCGTGATGCAATGGCGTTTGTCGATTATTGTCTATGGCGTGAACAGATGTGGGGATTTCTAAGAGCAGTTTCATTACCAACAGTTGGCCCTTCATAGTGGCTGTGTGCAATGGGAACTCTCCTCCTTGATTTGGGAAATGGGCCAGGGAGGGCCTGTCTGCGAGGAATGCTTGGACCACGTCAATTCTTCCGCTGGCAATGGCGAGATGAAATGCTCCAGATTTATGATGATAGGGCATGTGTGACCCTGGGACACTCTGAAGCAAAATCTTCACAATGGGCTTGTTCCCGATCTCTGCCGCATAGTGTAATGGCGTGTATTGGCCTAGGTCCAATTTGAGGGGATCAACACCAAGCTGTAGGAGAAGTTCGGTAGCCTCAATATGGCCCCCCCTTGGCAGTCATATGCAATAGAGTTTGGTGTTGGCTGTCCCTTGCATGGATAAAGACTTCCCATTTTTCGAGGTGTCCTTTCTCGCCGGTTGTATCGCGTCCCGCGACGGATGGATCTCCGGGAGTCTTCCTTTCTAGACTTTCACAATCGCTCGATATAGGATAGAATTTGAGAATTGCACCAAGAATTGCAGAGTCCCTTGCCGCGATGGCGGTTTTCAAAGGCGTACCTTCTTCATAATCCGGGATATCGATGTCGACAGTAGCGTTGGAGACCAACAACTCCACAACATCCTTTTTGCTATATTTCACAGCCAAATGCAAGATTGTATTTCCTTTCCAGTCCAGATGGTTAAGATTCAGACCAGGATAAGTCACAATTGCTAGCTCAATGACTGCCTTCGAGCCATAGATCGCGGCCATATGCAAGGGTGTAAGCCCACGAATATCTTGTTCCATCACCGCTTTGTGGCTCTCATTCAGGCTTTCCATGTCAAATAGCAGCTTGAAGATCTTTTCATGTTCATAACAGGCTGCCAGAAACAATGGAGTCCATTCTTCGCTGTCGGCAGCACGGTGATCAACTTTCCCAGATTGCAACAGGAATTCAGTGATTTGGAGGCTGCCATGTCGGATGGCTTTATGCAACGGGTTTTCTTCCAAGGTTCCCACCTTATAATCAGGAGTATCTTGATGACTGGCAAGAAACAACACCACTGCGGCCTGGTTTCCAAGGACTGCACCTTCAATCGCCGTCCAAACAGTCGTACCGTGTGTGGCATTTTTTTTGCTGTAGTCAATCAAACTACCCACCAGAGATATATCTCCATCTGTTGCAGCCTGGTACATGATTGGAGACAAAACAGTAGGGCGGTCGTCAACCTTTCCAGCGTTGATAAACGGCATGATAAGTGACGATTGCCCTGTATCTGCTGCCAGGTGCATGGGAGTTTCCCAGCGAATATTGCTCAACCTCACATCAATGTTGCGTGATTCTAGCAGAACTTGCATGAGCTCTATCCGACCAAACTTGACAGCAAAGTGTAGTGGCGTTGATTCTTCTGAATCTAGGCGGCAGTTGACATCGACATTGCAAGTTTCGATAAGATATCTGACAAGCTCGATAGCGCCAGTCATCAAGGCTCCTGCGAAAAGGGGCTGAACATCTTCTGGTGCACCCAAAGAAGATGGAATTTTTCGTTCACATAACTTCTGGAACAGATGCTGTATTTCGGACGGCAGAGGCAACGACCAGGCAAGGTGACAATGCCAACATTCCATGGCATAGCCACGGAAAAGCGCCTGGGTTCCAGTGTTCTGAGTTGGAAGCCATGTCCGTGCAAGGGTTTTCCCGATGATATTATGCTCGCGCGGACTCTCGATTCGAAGCAACTTCAATGCCAGGTTACTGATGTCATCCATCGAATGACGAGTCGAGCGAATAATGCCAGTTAGGGCAGGCCCAGCATCAATCTCAGGGACAACGTTCGTGGCCACTTGCTTCCCAAATTCATGTTGATACAAGTAAGTGATGATGATGCCAGACATCCTCTTGTGAGCAGCTATAACATCAACTACAACGCTAGCCGGATTGTCCAGTTCGCCGACAAGAAATTTCTTCGCACTGTGATGCACAAGGCGGAGTGTGGACTCTTCCTCGTCGATGATTACAAGGCTCCCGCAGCATGAAAGTGTGCTGTAGATGTCGTTCAAGAGTCGGGAAGAATTCCAATTTGGGTCTCCTGGAGTAACACCGAGGGCCTCCTTGAGCTCCTCTGTTGTCAGTTGACGTCGGGCAACAACAATAAGTTCCAATATCCACTTTTGGTATGGACTTCCTGGTTTGTTCGATCTCTGGAGGATGCGAGAGAATGTTTCCGAGAGATCCTTTGGGAGATTGTCTAGGGCATTTCGGATTTCTTCGTCCGTGTCCATCATACACAAAGAATCAATTTGTAACGCTGTCCAGAGGAACATGCCTTGCGATCCTTTCACCAAAGCATCTCGAATTTCCAGCGGCAGAAGAAAATCCCCAACCTTCAGCTGCCGAGACTCGAGGCGTCTGTCTAGCTCTTCAATGATATATTTCTTGATTTCAAGGGCATTGTCGGGAATGCAGGTGATATTTGCGTTTTCGAATGACTCACGTAGGCCGGTATTGAGGGGAGCAACAGGTTCTTGTCGAAATGAAAAGCAAAGGGATAAATCAAATGATCGTTGTAAAAGATGAAGATCCCGCAGCAGTTTTTCACGCTGATAGGTTTTCAGCTCATCTAATCCATCAATCACGACGAAAGCCTTATGCTCAGACTTAAGAACTGCTTTGAGTAGTTGTACCATTCGCTCAAACGGCTCCATTCGCGATGTCGTCGCCAGGACTTGGTCGGCCATTGTCAGATCCAAGAACGGGCTCAGAAGCTGTTGCACTATAGACCCGATGATGGTTTGCGTCTCCAGCGATTCAGACACATCGTGTCGCACGAAGAAAAAGGCCACAGTGATGTTTGTACCCGAGGCAAAAAGATGTAAATCGTCAACCATGTTGGCAAGCATCACCGACTTTCCCGACCCTAGTTTGCCAGTATAGACAAGGGTACTAGGCTTAAGGCTAGCTTTCCACGCATTGTAATCTGGACAATCTCGGAATAGGTGTGTGTTCCCGGTCTTTCGGGCCTGTTTCCATGCCACCATGTAGTCATGTCGACTACAAAAATCAAGAACCCGCTGTCGCGCCTGAGCGACGTGTTGTTGAGAGGCCGATTTGAAGAACTTGGCGGACATACTCCGAAAATGAGAATTGGCTTTGCCTTCTTCTTCGCTCCGCTTATGCATCAGTGCCCGAGCTTCGTCTTCGATTGCGTTTCCCAAGGAGTCAAGATCTGATTTGTATTTTTCGAGGCGCGAGTCGGACAGAGCAGCCCCAAACTTCATGATTGCTGACTTTTTTGTGAATTTCAACATTTCGTGGCATAGACCAACGACCACGATGAAGTATTCGTAAACGTGCGATTGCAGCTCCCCCGAGCGAGAATATAACAAAGCAATTCTCTCGATTCGGGGTGCCGAGCGGCCCACATTCATAAAGAGGATCGACAGGCGCTCTAAATGTGAGCAGAAGTTGGTCATCAACTGATTAACGCAGTGGTCATCGTTAGTTATCAACATCTGCCCGACCCAGATTACAACATTCAAAGAAACTGACCATCAATGATAAGCGTACCATCGACCACACGCCACATGCAATGATGTTCTGAGATCCCCCGACCAGGATATCCCCCAGCGCAGCGAACTTTTGGACAGCCTCGACAACTTTAATGAGCCTCGGGCCCAGGCATCGACCGCCATGGACACGATCGATCTCTGCGGTGAGACTTCGGACATCTTGAATCGTCGGCGGCGACAGTAGTGCCTGCGACCTCCTGATGTTGAAACGCGCTTTTTGCTCGTCCGACAAATCAGCCACGAACTCGGAGATGGCTTGACCCAGCCGGACCTCAGCTTTCAGGTGTGCTGCTTTCGCTACCGCCAGAGCCATGGCCAGTGTTGACTGACCAGCATGAAAGCCGAGCTCGACTTCTAGCGAGGTTCTCTCGCCGGCTTGGTGGGGGAATGCGAGCAGAACCTCAGCTGGAGGGCAAGGCGAGGTGGGGTGGCGCAAGCGCCGATGTGTGTCATCGCGCTTGGCCCCGTCAATTATGGCTATGCTGATGCCACGTCTATCGTGCACAAGGCAGACTTCCATGCTTTAAGCCGCAAGGCTTGAGACACCTACCCCATATTAGTTTCCCGTATAATCGATCGAACCCCCTGGGTCGCTCTTTGGTGGTGCGAATCCATCCAGGGGGCTGGGAAGCTCGCAACCAAGCGGTCTCAGACGCATAACAAAGCTTTGGAAGATTCCCCATGCGTTTTTTTATCCACTGCCAGGATTTAGTCGACGAGATCAAATGACACAGGTGCATGGTAACACTCAACTATTCGGTTTCTGTGGAAGGCAGAGCAGCGGAGGATGGGATTCGATATTCGAGAATGGTGACCGTGTGCCGTATAATATTGGACTTGCGGGGAGATTTGCGCAGCTGAACCAAGTTGAGATGAGGATCCGCGAAGTTAGGGGATAGCTTCAGGATATTTGACCTCTTTGATCTTCTCCGCATTCTAAATCAACAAATGTAGAAACATGACACATGATTGGTCAGACCCCGGGTTTCCCAATTTGGCCCAGAATTGAGAGCAGGCCTCTTCGTTTCCTTGTCGATACTTGGTGTCGTCTCTGAAGTGCCATATTCTGAAATTCATGAGATATCGCACGCAATACCTTGTAGAATCCCAACCGTGCCGTCTCTTTGTAGCGGATCGGGCCACCGGGCGCCCACCCGATATTTACCCCACCTCCGGGGGACGCGCCCGGGGTTTTTTCCCCTCATGAGGTTAAAGTACACGCCATCTTCGGTCTCACACGGGAATGCGCCCGACGAAAAGCTGCTTATAACAGTCGGGTGGTATCTCGGTACCATATCCCAGTATTTCATCAGTTCACTAAAAAAATAAAACAGTGAGTTGGATTGGGCTCTATACTTCTGGAGAGACTATCAAACGTCGCTCACAATTAACCTATGGAAGTGTCTGGCAATCTCGTTCCCCTCACCGTTATCAAAGGCGCCGGTCATGAGTTCATTCCCCTTCCCCAGGGCGAGAATGCAACCCTGGCCGACTTCCATACCATTCGCACCAAGACCGAGTCCCCCGCGCACTTCACTTCGGGCTTCTACAAGATCCAAGCCGGACCGCAGAGACCCGCCCACTACGCCTTTGAAGAGAGCAAATATGTTCTGAGCGGACAGATTGACATTTTGGTATACACTGCCCCTCGAAGTTGACAAAGTGGGCATGATTTTAACAATGGCTCTTCTAAATAGGATGAAGCGACAGGAATCACCCACCACTTAGTCCCTGGAGACTTTGCCTTTTTCAGCGTTGGGACTAAAGTTAAGGTTTGTCTTGCGTATCTTGAAACTGGTGACATGAGCTGAGCAGACACCTCTTCTAGTTCTCCACCAAGTCCCAGGGACTGGCTTTCTACGCTGTCACTCGTCCTGTCCGCGCTCCGCACCCGAACCTCCAAGGCCGGGAGGAGGACAACAAGTCCAAGCTGTAAAGAAGACAAGACTTCATTTCATGCACGTGACAAATATATTTATAGATGGTAATAGATATTTGCCTCTTCATCTCTTCATGATATTCATAGAAACAGAAAAATCAAGTTTCATTTCACGCTCAATGCTTGCATAGTCGAGAATAGAAGGCTGCTGTCAATGTTTCGTCAATTCATTTCCTAAGACTTGGTCTTCGGATTGCGAATCATGCAATACAACTACAACAGCACCGGTCAGTAAAAGTAGCAAGCATCATTCCCAATGCCACTTACTTTGCAAACATCCCCGTCCTCCACGCACTCAATCTCCTTCACCAGCGTAAATCCCATCTTCTCATAAATGGTCACATTGGGGTGCCCCTTCGAGCTTTCAAGGTAACAGGGCATCCCCTCCCGATCGGCCTTGGCCATCACGTCTTCCATCAGGCGCTTGCCAACACCCATGCCCCGGGCAAGCGAGCTCACGCCGACCATATTGCAAAAATAGTAGCCCCGCGGGTCTGTCCAGAGCTGATCATGCGCGTCTTGCTGGACCCGTTTCCAGATCCAGTATCGGGACAGACTCAATCCACCCCGACCGCCGAAACGAGCGTTGTTGACAAACTGTCGGAAAGACAGCAGCCAGTCCTGTGCCCAAACCAACCAGGTCTGGGCTTCGGACGATGCACGCGGGGAATACCACCAGGCGACGCCGACGATAGTTCCCGACGGGAGTTTTATTTCGCGGTCCGTCTTGCGGTCACCGGCAGCGGCAATTTTGGCGACGGAGATGGGACAGCCACAGTTGATGCCGTACTGGAAATGCGCGGCTAGCGATGCTGCGTTGCGTTGGAGATTGAACTGTTCGATTCATTATTCTTTGCGTCTGTGGTGGGTGGCTACCATTCCGGAAGAGGGTATCTCGCACCTTGGAGGAATCACTAAACACCCATCGGAAGTAAGGATCATCTGCAAAAGCTCTCTGCACACAGTCTACGGCATCGGGGATGTCGGCCGGGGCCAACGGGACGATGTCGATGGACATCTTCAATGGCTTGCCGCTACGGCCTCGCGAATGAATACGCTAGTCGGATCAGAGGTCCAGCTTAGATCGGCGAGTATTGTTTCTACTGGCTCTGCGGAGAGGCTGAGACAACGATATGGTATAAGCGTGCGAGTGAAGCCGTAGTGGATATGAAGAGAGAACCGCCATCTAAGGAGAATAAGAGTGGTGAAGGTTCACCAGTAGATAGAGGAGTGCGAGAGTGAGGAGAGAGAAAATCTAGGTTTGTAGTAGAAGGCCAGTACTCAGATTCGTGAATTGAGGGTGAAGTCATTCGCAGCTCCGGGGAAGGGGAGGAGCGGGCATCATATAGCCCCATGATGCTCCACCGGAAAGGCCCAAGATCTATCACACCTCGTTATCCATAAATGGTCATGGGGGCTGCTTCACTAGCCTGTCTAGGAAGCTCCAGCCGGGTCATCTGCGGAATATCGGGGGAGAATGTTGCAGTGTCGCTCTATTTCCCTTCTGGCCAACCGGCTAGCCTCGGTACAGGGAAATGCAGCTCATCACTGCGGAATCATGCACAGCAACGATGCGGGTGAGTTCGAATGATCCAGCCAAGGGACCTGCAGTCGGCGATCTTGCATCTGGCGGGAAACGCGGGGGGTCCGTTGCAGGGAGGGGCTTGTTGATGTGGGGAAGCCTAAGCGCAATCGGGCAGGTTGTTGCGGGCAAGTGAATGGATTGGCTCCTGCGAGCGGGTCTGGATATCCGTTTATCACTTACGGAGTCCAGGTTGTAAGGCGATAAGAGCGGTGGTTCTGTCCATAAACAGGTATTTTGATTATGCCACGATAATGTTCAATATGGGACTAACGGTTTCCACATGGCATGTAGCTTATCTCTTATCTCGATCTAAAACGTGAGGCTGTACAGGAATTGATCACACCCGCTTAGGCCCATTTGCCCAGAAGCCCCATCAGGACCAGTCCAACCACCAGGGAAAATCCACCGGCCATGACGCGCCCCAGCTTTGCGTCCAACATCTCACCTCCCTCAATTACCCAGTCCCGTGCCCACATATCAACCACACCCACCCAGACCAGAATACCGGCGGATAGCGCATCCAAAGTACCGAGGGCAATCAGTGTGCTCTTTTCATTGCCGTTGAAAGAGTTCAGCACGCCCAGTCCGATCGCCATACCGATCGGCGTGATGAGGGCGAATGCACCGGCCATCAGAGCCTTGGATGGGAAGATGGCACCCGGGAGGGTGGCAATCCGCGCACCCAGGGCCAGACCCTCGAAAAACTGGTGGAACACGATCACCACGAGAAGGGTTTTGTAGAATGAATCACCGGCGACCACCAGAGTCAGTCCAATCAGAATACTGTGGAAGAGAACGCCGGCCTCCATGACCAAGACCGAGAACTTGGTGTCGGGCTTGGTGGGATCGAGGGGTGAGCCATGGGAGTGTCCTAGGTGAGCCAGTGCAGAGTGATGGGCTGGCGGCGATCCCTTAGGGCCTTCTTCCTGGGATATAGAGGCAACGCCCGACGACGAATCTTTGCTCCCACGCGCCACGATGATCCGGTGACCAATATATTCGAACAGGAAGGCAAGAAAGATACCCGCCATCACCACAGCCGAAGTTGTTGCTTCATACTCGAGCTCGCCAAGGCAATCGTTCGTGAACATCAGGGTGGCATGTGTGTATAACTAAGCGATGTTAGTTCTTCAGTCGCGTGCGGAGTGAATGCTGATTATACTCACGTGAACAAAAGCGGTTGCAATAATGATACCAGTTCCAAACTGCTTGATCACAACCGAGATCCATGCATTGACAGTAGCAAATGGAAGCTTCGACAGCAAGATTGGAGCAAACACACCGATGGCGCTCGTAACAAGGATGACGAATAGTGTTCCAATCCGTAAAGGCACATCGTAGTCTCTTGTCTGGATTCCACATGAGGGCGCGCTTTCCTCCGAGCCTTCGTCTACACAGTGTCTGGTTGGAGATTAGTGGTGGTCACGTTATTCACTGTAGGTTGATCTTACTCAACGCCAGCGTGGAAGTGGCAGCTCTTCCCGCTCCCACTAGATGATCCGTGATCATGTTCATGTTCATGTTCATGTTCATGTTCGTCGTGGTCGTGGCCGCTTTCAGTGGTTGATTCTTCCTTGACGAACGCGCCGTTCCCCTCAGCGTCCTTGCAGTGCCTGAATTGTTTTTTCATGTCAGAGCGCGCCCTCCTAAGATTTTCATTTGCAGACACTTACATCTCCGTTCCATGATAATGGCAGCCGGTGTACTGCGCTGGAACCCCAGTCGTGGGCGTTGCGGTCGCAGAAACCTGAACCTCCTGGCCATCCTCATCTATGCAGAAGATGTCCGATCCATGAGAGTGACAGCCCGTGATGGAGGTGCGAGCACTGGTTGTCGTGGCAGTTGCGGCATATGCGCTGGTCGCGCTCAGCGAAATGAGAACAACCCGGAGGAACCGCATGCTGCCGTGATGCAAGGAAAGTCAACGGGACAGAAAACCTGAGGAATTGAATCTTGCAGGCTCACAGCTGCACGACAGGTGATCCAGCACGACTAAATACCTGACAGGGGATGCTACTAAATTCCTAGTGGACTCGTAGTGGATTCGGCTCGACAACCATGTCTTCGGTTCCTCCGAGTCTCGACGAGCTGATTCGAGTTTTCCCTCCACATCTGCCCATCGCCAAGCAGAAAAGAACCCTTTTCAACCGATGCCAAGGGGAGCCAGTCATACCAAATGTGGCACTTTTCCCTCGGGGGGGCACCGGGGCCGCAGTGCTTGTTCTCTCAAGGTACTCGCTCCCAAGCCTCTTGGCGAAACTCCGCTGGGCTTGGTTCTTGGCGAGGGACACATCCTTCGTTCGTTTACCGGCGGAATCGAGTCTGTGCGCGAAATAAACTACCAAGGTCCTCGGCTTGGCGATTATGGTGTGTTTCGCCGTCCGCCACGAGGTCGGGGTGCACTGACAAGGTGCACTGGCCAAGATCTCGCTTGCTTGAGGATGGAGCTAGTCTGGCTACCAAGGTATATCTCGGACCTCTCTTCACGATGGAGGTGAAAGCAAGCATGATTGTTGCTACTGAGGCCAAGAATCTGCTCTACTTTGCTCCGCCATCGATATCCACCACGCTTCCGTTCACATACGTCGCTGCGTCACTCATCAAGAAAATAACCACGGAAGCGACCTCTTCGGCCGTGCCAAACCTCTCCATGGCAGAAACCTTGGGTGCGGTCGCCTTGACTGCATCCTCTCCTTGTTTGACCACCAGGTTGGTCGGCGTATGGATGTGTCCCGGCGCGACGACATTGACGCGAATATTCTTCGGGCCTAGCTCGAGGGCCATCGATTTAGAAAAGCCCACAATTCCAAACTTGGACATGTTATAAATTGCCCAGCCTGCCATAGCGCGGGATCCGGCGATGGACGAGACATTGACGATGGACGAATGAGCTTTCAAATGAGGAATGATAGCGCGAGTCATGAGGTATGTGCCCTTGACATTCGTATCGACGATCTTATCCCAGTATTTATCCGTGGTGTCGGTCAATTGCGACTCGGTGGGATTGATACCCGCGCAGTTGAACAGATGGTTGATGCTACCAAAGTCACGAATGACAGAGCGAGTAACCTCGGCTGTGTCTGGAGAAGAGGTCACATCCAACTGATAGGTCTTGACATTCTGCTCATCATTTCCCAGTGCTTTCAGTGGCTCGATGTTGATGTCGCAGAGTGCCAGTCGGGCTTTGCTTGAGTATAGTGCTTTGGCGGTGGCCAAACTTCGAGTGATCAGCTTTTCTTTTTCAGGTCGAAGTTCTCTCAGTGAGAAAACAGCAAGCTACACTTACCCAATCCCACTTGCGGCACCGGTGATCAAGATGACTTGCTTTGAGAAGTCGTAGGAGGTCGCCATCATGGGACACAATCAACCTCGATATTCCCCGCTTTGGGATTGAAACTTGGATAGCTCTAAGTTTTTGAATCGAGTTGATTAGCATCCAAGAACTTTTAAATCATTGTGTTCAAACTCACAAAGCTACCCTAGATGCTTCTGCGGCTGAGGAAAAAAAGCAAGTATCGTAGAGCGAAAGGAGAATGAAGAAACCGGACTGGCGATGCGGGCATTTGGAGTCGCATTTGGAGTAAGTGAGGATCAGTCAGCATCGGGGTCGATCCCCGCTCCAGCCGTGCATGCACCCATAATAGATTGCTTGCAAGCTGCTTAGTATCCTAAATATTCAAGTCCACGTATCTTGGAAACGCCGAACACTTGGTAAACAAAGTGCAGCGTTCATGGGGCGGTGCAAATGAACCAATCGGAGGGTCGGAGATTTTCATTGCCAACACAACCTCTTCACGACCAACTTGCAGTCTTTCGAGAGCGAGACCTTTACAATCCAGTTTCTGATCTTCTTAGCCAGGCTATTTCCACGTGAAAAGGCTCTGTGTGTAACGAAAGTCATGGCAGAGTCAAAATCCCGGAATGTACCGTACTGCCATTCTTGACGAAGTCACGCAATTCCATCATTTTTATGGTATCGACTCACTCATGATAATACTTAAATTTCCGAACTGAAGCACTCGGCGCGAGATGAAGCAGATGACAACAAGGAAACTCCAGCCCAGCCCCCACTTTCTGGTCTGACAATTGTGTTACTTTGGCTTATACGTCGGGCTGGATTTACAAGGGTACAGACTTCCCTTTCTTCCACCCTCGGGAAAATTTTCCCCCTCTTCTCGCCCACAATTTACAACTTTCATCTTTATCGTCAAGGATTGTTTATATCAAAACTTAGTCTATAACGCCAAGCGTGAGAAGTCTGTCATCATTCTATACGCCCGTTCTATGCCGATGCGCAGTGACCACCATCAACGCGCAAGTCAGCACCAGTCATCCACGCACTGCTGTCAGTCAGCATATAAATGGTTGGCCCTTTGAAGTCCTCGGGTGCGCCCAGTCGGCCGAGCAGAGCACCGCGCATCCAGGTTTCCTCAACCTCCGGCTTCTCCTTCAGGAGAGCATCGGTCATGGCTGTGCGAATGTACTACATGAATAGTCAGCGAACTAAATCTTCACTCAAAAACCTGAATGCTTCTTACTCCCGCGGAAAGTGTGTTGACACGAATTTTATGCTGGCCCCATTCCTGAGCGACCGATCGACACATCTGGTGGACGGCAGCCTTGGACGAGTTGTATGCGGTGCAAGTCAAGCCCTGTTAGTTTGTCTTAGTCAGATCTCTCTACGACAGCATCCAAGACTGGTCCTACCCGGTTCGCAATCTGGCCCGACATAGAAGCAATCATCACAATGCTTCCAGGCGTGTTCTGGTCCTTGAAGA
This sequence comes from Penicillium capsulatum, assembly GCA_028828875.1. Classification (NCBI taxonomy): domain Eukaryota; kingdom Fungi; phylum Ascomycota; class Eurotiomycetes; order Eurotiales; family Aspergillaceae; genus Penicillium; species Penicillium capsulatum. Next base: position 3,247,865 of record JAQJZR010000009.1, on the reverse strand, counting down.
TGCGCGCACAGTGCTTCGCTGGAATGAACGTTCCAAGCACATTGACGTCCAACATCTTGCGGTATCCATCAACGGGGTAGTCGAAGGCCGGCACCATCTGTTGAATACCAGCGCAGGTAATTAATCCCCGCAGAGGCATGTCTCGAGTGGTCGCATCCGCCGCGATCTGTTCGAGGATGCCCTTGGTGACTTCTTCGTTCGTGATGTCGCATTTGGTGTACGTCGCCTGGAGGTTGTGCGACTTGGCTAGCTTCTGGACGGCAATCCACTCTTCCGGGCTCGGCTCAGGAAGGAGATCCAAACAAGCGACATCACCCCCGGCCTCGAGGACGGCGGTGGTCAGGGTCATGCCCAGACCACGACCACCTCCGGTGATCACGACCGTGCGACCGCGCAGAGAAAACAGATCGTTTGTGGGCGCGAAAGCTGCGGGAGTCTCGTTCGACTCTGGGACAATCGCGGGGGTGGTGTGGTCGAGAGCGATTGCGGGCGCCATGCTGAAAATTGGAGGAGTGAGATGAAGAGCCGTGTTACTGCAGATCTATGGAAGAGATGCAGGGTACATACTTCATATAAGAGGGAAAATATCTACCTGGGTGCTTGCGACGCGCTCCATTTTCCAGCGGTTATTGAGGGCCCAACTAGGGAAGTCTTGAGCCGTGAGAACTACAGTGGAACATGTTTCGAACAGGACGCTTCTGCCTGAGCTCCAGTTTTCGAGATTCCTTCTACCGAATTCGACAAATCATGCCCGTGCATGCTGTTACCGGTCCGATGCAATGCAGATGGGCTCGGCGAGATCAGCATTTGAAGGTGGAAAAGACTACGCTTTACGGTAATTTCGTGGAGGAGCCGGGGAGCGATTGGAGACAAGTGGATCTGTGGGGGAGACTGGAGAGGAGCGTATGGGTTTGATGAGTTTGTTTTCTTGGTGGTAGAAATTCGAGATGGAGAAGACGCGGAAGCGGGGGGATAGACTATCATAAAAACAAATCTATTTTCTTTGTGAGAGAAAAGTCCGGCGGTGCTTAACACAGCCTAATCGGGTAAGTCACTGATCCGGCAAGCGATCGCGCATTGAGACTTTTACATGACTTCGCCGGGCCGATGTTGGGACTCGGTTCGGCCCACCATTGTACCGGGTCAGGTACACGTCAAGCATTCTGCGGAAGTTGTACACCATCAAAGGCTTAGCTAGATGTAGTTTTATTGAGTGATGGGTAGGAAGTAGACGCAAGACTATACCCACTCAGCCTAGGCGATGCAACTCAAATCTGAGCAGACTCCTATTCAATCTAGTTAATTTTACCCCGTGAGGTATTTCATGTCTGAGACGTCTCCAGACCCCGCAATCCCGGACGTTGCCCGCTTTTCCAAACACTGCGCCATATTCCGGGGCAATATCTCCGGCCCATACGCCATCGGCTCCGGGAATCTCGCATCTGACCACCCGTTTCCGGAGTTTTGCCTCCAGCTGGTTCTGAGGAGTCCTATAAATGGGGGAGATGTCCCACTGCAGTTGCAATGTAGATCTGAATGTTATACTCGAGGCAGCGCGAAGTCCCTTGCGTCCCTTGCTCATTGACGTCTTCTTGTCTGGGCTATTGTTGATTGATCATGTCCTTCCTCGTGGGACGACAATTATCCTGGGCCATCACGGCCACTGCCGGCAGTGGCTTTTTGCTGTAAGGGCTTTTTGTCTTTTCTCTCATGTCCGTTTGTACTGATCCATTATTAGCTTCGGTTATGACCAAGGTGTGATGTCTAGTCTATTGACGGGTGATGCGTTTGTTGCGCGGTTCCCCGAGATTGATACAACAAAAACTGGTCATGGCAGTTCATCTTTACAAGGCACAGTGTAAGCTCGCCTATCCCCTCCTATTTGATCTCTCTAATGCCTTGTTCATAATAGGGTTGCCATATATGAAATCGTACGCCGACGAGTCTTCCAGAAAATGTCCCAAAGCTGACTCTCCCAGGGCTGCTTCTTAGGTGCCATTGTCTCATTGTTCATCGGGGAGAAAGTTGGTCGACGAATGTGCATCATGGCCGGATGTGTGATTCTCACCATTGGAGCCGCTCTCCAATGCAGCGCCTATGGTATCCCTCAACTCATCGTTGGTCGGATTGTCGCCGGTATTGGCAATGGATTAAATACCAGCACCATTCGTGAGTTTCAAACACTGAAAGCAGATCTCCCATTGCTCATTCACTCGCAGCTGTCTGGCATTCGGAATTGAGCAAAGCAGCCAGTCGAGGGAAAGGGGTATGTTGATCCCGCATGCGTCTCGCGATCAGAACGCTTATTTGAGCCAGCTGGCTATTGAATTGGCCATCAATATCTTCGGTGTGATGCTCTCATATTGGGTGGGTAAGGTATGCCATCAATCCCGGTCCGCGGTATAGTTGTTGATGATGGTCAAGACTACGGCTTCTCTTACAACAAGACGGAAGCCCAATTCCGCGTTCCCATTGCCATTCAAATCGCATTCGCCATTGCCACTTTCATTGGTGTCCTTTTCCTCCCCGAGTCACCTCGTTGGGTCAGTTTGTCTTCATGTCCGGTCCCATGCGGCACTGACAATTTCACAGTTGATTAAACACGGACACGAAGAGAATGCGCGGACGGTGATCTGGCGCCTCCAGGATAACGCCAGCCGAATTGACGAGTCCGATGCCGGTGTCAATTTCGAAGTCAGGGAAATTGCACAGACCGTTCGAGAAGAGACTGAGGCATCTTCCGAGGGGTCCTTCAAAATGCTTCTTCACGATGGGCCTCAACGATTCCGGTACCGCACTCTCCTCGGTATGGGGGGACAAATGATGCAGCAAGTTTCGGGTATTAACTTGATTACTTATGTGAGTCTAATCCCTGAGTGGAAGCACATAGCTCTTATTGTCAAGCCTTAGTATGCGACCGTGATTTTCGAAGACTCGGTGGGCATGTCCCACAATACTGCTTTATTACTGGCCGGATTCAATGGCGTTGCATACTTTTTCTCCGCGATGGTTCCTATTTGGGTGATCGATCGGTGAGTGACAACAGTTGTCGGTAGAGTGCATATGCTAATCGAACAGGCTCGGTCGTCGCAAATTGATGCTCTTTGCCGCCGCTGGACAAGGTGCATGTATGGCTGTTCTGGCCGGGACGGTGTGGGACGGTGGGCATCAAGCGGGATTGGTCGCAACCGTGATGCTATTCTTGTTCAACTTCTTCTTTGGGGTGGGCCTCCTCGGTGTTGCTTGGCTGTGTATGTCTTTCAATTCGCTATCGATGAACGCTAAGGCTAACTCTGAAATCAGTGCCCGCGGAATATGCGCCTTTGGCGATTCGGACTCGTGCAGCCGCGCTGGCCACAGCTACTAACTGTATGCTCTTCGATGGGATATTATTACCAGCATGAAGCTGACCTTGATAGGGATCTTTACCTTCCTGGTTGTCGAGATCACGCCCGTCAGCATCCATAGCATTGGCTATGGCACCTATATTTACTTTGCCGGTATGATCACTTCTCTGATTTGTCTCCCCGCAACTAATATCCTTGTAGTCTTCAACTTTTGCTTCCTGCCTCTTATTTACTTCTTTTACCCCGAGCCTCGCAATCTCACGTTGGAGCAGATCGATCGTCTCTTCACGGGCGAAAAGGTCCAGCTTCACTGGCACCCATCCATGGGTATGGCCGGTGATGTCGAGACCCGCGTTGTTCAGGGCAAAGATTTGGAAAGCTCGAATGTGCAACATGTTGAATAGATTGTTTTTGTGGGGGAGAGCACAATAGCTGTTGTGGAATGTATACAGGTTGTCCGGGACATGCCCCGAACAGTCAAGGGCCGCTCGAATGTCGGATGCATTTCCAATCCTGCACCTTCCCGACTGCTAAATCCGTAGTTTTGCCGACTTCTACTAAGGACAGTGACGCCATCTCGGCCAAAAGCCGCGGGGTGGTACGTGAGGCTCCACATTTCGAACCCACGATAAATGGGTTGGTGGAGCAGCGCTTAACCACGCCCTTTCGGGTAACTTTTTCGTCCAGTGCCCGACCTTCTCCATTCCAACCCCAGACCATCCCCAGGTTATTGATTATTCGAAACCGGTGGCTAGAAATGGCGAACACGGTCTTAGATGGTTCTACTGTGGGTGAAGACCAGGATCTCGGGAGCCCGCAGCCTATGCAAGAGGATGCGTCGGGGCCGAAGCAGACGGAGCGCAAGAAACGAACGCGAACAGGATGTCTCAACTGCAGCCGCAGGCGGCGCAAATGCGACGAGGCAAAGCCAACCTGCACTGGTTGCAAGGACCGAGGTGACAAGTGTCAATGGCGTATGCTGGGCTCGTTTCGTGACGCCAACATCAAAGTCCTCGACTCGGACCATCCGTCGATGAGCCAGGGCGTTGCTACGTCAAACCCAAAACGGCCGAGCAGATTCAAGATCTTGAACGCTTTGCCAAATCCGCCTCGTACGAGACGATCAGCTAAGCGACAGCCGGATGCCCCGGGTCGTTCCCCTTCGTCTGCATCCCTCAATGATGGCACGTTTACGTTTGCTACCGCCGAGGAAGAGCGCTCCATCGCGGACACCGATCTTGTTCCGAGTCTGTCGTCGCCTGTGTCTGGAGATACACCATCCCATGTATCGCAACATTCCAGCCATGACTCTCCCCATCATGATGACCATCACTACCCGCATACAGTCGACCCGAATGAGAGCACCAATAGCCCAGAGTATTCACAAAACGTTCAATGCGATTTCCAACCGCCATCATTTCCGGCAGGTGGCTCTCCCCATGCCTATCTCAACTCTAGTCCCTCATATATGATTGACGACCTGGCCGCAATGAGGAATCTCACCCACGGTCCACAATTTCACTCCTCGGTTACTGGATCATATCCGAGTGTTCCATCACCTCTTTTCAATCAGAGAGTCTTCTCTGATCCGGCCGACTTCACCAACGATGTTTTTTTACCGGGGTCTGCCTATGAGGCTCTCCACACGGCGCTGCGAAATCGCCAGTTGTGGACTGCGCGGCCTGGTGTGCCACGCCGCCGCAGTTCGCGTGGATCCGGCTCTCAAGCTCACACCCCAAATGAATATACCGATTCCGACTATAGCAGATCTGGAAGAGAGGCTCGTCCTTCGAAGACGGGCAAGTACTTTGAGCTTTCACCCGAGAGAGAGCACGTTCTTTGGCAGAATTATTTAAATGAGATATGCTCTTGGGTAAGACCTCCTGCAAAGGTATCCGAGTTCATGAGCTAACTGTCAAGCTTGACATGTTTGATAATGATCGCCACTTCGCTTCCACTTTTCCCCAGATGGCCAAGGCAGCACCTCATCTGCGTTATTCAATCTTGGCCTTGTCTGCGCGCCAACTTGAGAGACAGCAGAACGAGAAATCTCAGTCAGAGAGTCTGTCGCTTTACCAGGAAGCTATTCATTTGTTGCTTCCTGAGTTGGAGAGCAAAAACACTCCAGTGATCGCATCTTGTGTGATTCTGTGTGTCCTGGAGATGTTGAGCTGTACGTGAACATGTTCCATATGCGTGGCGATCTACTAAACAGGGTCAGGTAATCCCAAGGAATGGCGACGTCATTTAGATGGCTGTGCATTCTTGATCCAAGCAGCGGGCATCAATGGCTTCTCGGGAAAGGAAGAGCAAGCACTGTTTTGGTGCTTTGCGCGCATGGGTACGAAGCCTTTACATATCATTGAGCAAATACTAAGGTTGTCATAGATGTCTGCGGTGGCCTCATTTCGGAGGAAGAAACCATCATCCCCATACACAATTGGCGACCCAGCGGTATGAGCTGCATCGAAGCCTCGCAGATGTTCCTCTCCTCGGCCAAGACGAACTTTGACTTTTTCACCAACTATACGGTTTACCTATGCGCGCAGGTTCTCGGTGTTCTTTTCGGAACAAAGTCACCGCATACCTGCACATCGTGCCAATGCATGGCCGACGAAGATGGGAACTCATACATCAATCAGTGGCGAGAGGTTTTTGGTCATGCAGAGCAGTGGTATGAAAACCGCCCGAGTCAGATGAAACCCATCTTCACCATCGCCACAACCAGCGACTCCGGGCGGAATCAACCGTTTCCGACCGTGCTGTACGGGAATGGAGATGCTAGTGGGTGCTTCCCTTGCACGATTCAGTCGACATCTGCTCACTGTCTCCAGTTTCCGGGAACCAGCTCTACCATACGTGCGCCCTCCTGTTGCTTCAGCAAAAACCAAAGACTCTCGTGCTTTCCAGGAAGCCAGTATGTTTCCCTTCTCGTCCCTACTTATCGTCAAAGACAATTTGCTTACCAGTTCAGAAATCCGTGTTGTGGCATGCTCGACAAATATGTGCCATCTCCGCGTCGAATGCGCACCAGTATGTGATTGTCCCTTCAATCTCCACCATTCTTGCTAAGTTGCTTCTGATGTAGTGGATGTTGGACCAATGCCCTCCAGCCTCTGTGGATTGCTGGAAAAGTCATGTCGCATCATTCTGAACACACGGCCATTGTTGAAACACTCGTTCGAATTGAGCGTGAAACCGGCTGGGCGACTGCCTGGCGAGTCGAAGATTTGAAGGATTTCTGGGGTGATTACGATAATGACGATGAGGCCGATATGGCCATGGACTGCGCAAGATAGAATAGAGATCGACATCCTCGTTCACTTAAAGTTGATCCATGCCCGGTTTGACGCACGAGGCTGAAACCCACCCACCATTCCCAATTTGGCGTCCAATATCGGGGGCGAAAACATCCCGGATTTTGTAATCTTCCGCCATCACTGGAGTGAATCCACCCCGCCATCTCAATTCATCCTGCACTTGCGCGATCATACAAGGCAGCGGGAATTTCTCTCTATCTAGGCAAGATGGTTTCGTTCCTCACGCTCCCCGCTGAGCTCCGCGCCCTCGTGATTTATCAGGTGCTGTGCAGCGAAAACAACCCACCTTCCAGACCCTTTGAAAATGGGAGAATCGATTTTCAGGACATAGATTACCGTGCATGGCGCAGCAGGGCAAAGATCCTCAACGAGAATCGAAACCAGCATTGCCCATCAAACGTTGCGTCTCTGCTCCGGACCAACCGCCAACTATCAGCCGAGACTCAAGCGATTCTTGACATAGAACGACAAAAGTCCAAGCTGCGATATGCTCTAGACATTTCTGTTCTGCACGACTACACCCTGTTTGTCACCTGGCTCTCTGTGCCGTGGATCTCAAATCGCGTGGACTCCCTCGTGGCAAATATCCGTCTTTTTGGCCACATTCTCCCCCAGGAAATTGCGAAGACCTTGTCGGGGGATGGAGGACGGTTGGGATTCCACTGGAGTTTCTACGCTGTTCTTGAAAGATTCCTTCGCTATGGACCGGTGGACGGGAAAAAGACGCAGACGAAAGGGGATTCTAAAAAATCCTTCTATCGCCGGAATCCGACATTTGAAGATCGCGATATGACCGTCAAGGAACTTACGCTCAACATTGATTCGGCAGAGGATTCCCTGGAGTTCCCACCGGATGAAATTGATTATAGAAGGTGGTCCACCCGGCACCATGGGATCGAGCGCTTCCGTCATCCGCAAGCCGCATCTGACGAGCTCATAAAGTATCGTACGCGACCAGAGTGGCTGGCGAAATATCTCCTCGGCGAAATTCGTGGTCTCCTCTACATGGGCTACCATACTGCGAGTTATGGAAAGATCCTTTACGAGTCCATCGGAACCCTACGTGTCGTTGCCGGGGGCGAGGAAATTGCCACTGTTGATCTTGCGAGCGAACTAGCCAGTCTGAGCTTCAACGATCCGGGAGATACTTTTGGCGACGTGTGGCCCCGCGAGAATCGAATTCCCGCATTCTGGGAGTGGAAGAAACAGACGCTTGAGCGACGACAACAATTAGGATTTCCAGTTGTGTGGCCCAAGGATCAGAACTGATCTATGGTACGGATTTGATGACATTAAATGGTATGAAAGGCTACAAGTCGCATATTATTGTTCCTAACCAACTTTATGCCTCCATATAATAAAGGACTCTCAAACCAGCAAATTCTTCCTCGCTCACAATATGAGGCATGAGAGCCCGGAACACCCACAATCATCACTATAATCATTATCAGGGTCAACCTCTGGCGGATCCGCATTTGCGCCTGTTTCTTGATGGGCTCTGTCGGCCGAGCTTTCCTCCGCGGAGGCCTTTTCAATAGCAAAAATAAGATCCCACAACCAAATGGTCGAGTCAGTAGGGTCCAAGTTAGCATACACTGCAATCGAAGTGATGGTCTTCTTGCCCAGACGATCTGCATTTGTTTTCAAGAGCCACGGAACTCCGTTACCATTCGGTGTGCCGATAATAGCATAGAATGCTTCGTCCTTGCGAGTAAAAGTCCTCATAACGCGGCTCTTGCTGCTGGGGTCCATGTTGACTTTTGCTCTATCAAAAGCCTCTTGCAGGACATCTTTGGTCTCCTCGTTTTCAATCGTGGTTCGAACCAACCTTCTCAGACCCGATATGGGCTGGTTGTCCTCGGCACAGACTTGCGCCCAGAGACTTCCAATGACCGCAGACCATCTCTCAGGCGTACTCTTGCCATCGCCTTTGAAGTATCCTTTATTTTCCGCAGCTATAATGACACCCGGTCTGGTACCGAAGAAGTTATGGTAGTAAAGTGACTCGTGTTCCTTATAATCCGCTATGATGCCGTAGAAACGATCAGACTTTTTCACTCCATCAATGGCCGTAAGGCGTTCGCCCGTTATTGTTTGCCGACGAACATCGTATTCTGAATACAATTCGTCTTTGGATAGCTGGTTGGCATCTTGAGCCTTTGGGTCTTGGAGACGTTGATCGAGGGATTGCATGTACCCTTTTCCTTTGTGGTAAAATTTGTCCCAGTTGGAGACAGTCATTGCTCGCGGCGCAATCGTCTGTGGGGAGGATTTGGTGGCAGAGGAAACTGAATAAAATATCTCGTTAGTGACCTCGTCTTGTCGAGCAGAAGAGGTGCTATGAACTCACCCAGACTCCACGATGTACAGTTTGCACCCGGAAGCGACCCATGCCGGCTGGTCTCTGAATCCTGGAGAGAGCATTGATCGGCCAGTTCATTCAGGTAGGTATAGCACAACAAGTCCTCCTTGCTAACCGTGAATGACGCCTCTCGGCAGTGGGATTTAGATTGATTGACTTCCACCGCAATTTCGAGGGTACGATCTCCAATGGTCCAATTTTTTGTGAGAGGCAGGCCGGGCAGAACAGGGATATGGCTGTCGGGTGTGCAAAATTCACGAACATAGCTCGATATGTGAACACCAGACGCAGCCAGAGAAGAGGCCATCCAGTCTTTCGAGCCCCAGCATGATGCCTCTGAAAAGGTACCAGCTGAAATTAGTGCCGTGAGAGAGCTTAGGGGCATCGTAAATGTTATGATCAATTGCAGGGGGTTGTTGAGAAGGCCAACAAACAACCTACACCATGAAGCTGAAGTGACATAGCGCAGCAATAGCAATGCTAACTGAACGACATGACGAAATATACGACATAAAAATGGGACTGATAAGAATATTTGTCACAGCCTAACACAAAACTACATAGAATGGCCATTCCAAGCAGGGTCTAAGCGGATTTGGGGGCCAGTCGGACGGCCCGAAATGGCTACGCAGGAGTGAGAGCCATTGGCTGAGCACCCAGCCAATGAGGCTTGGATGGGTCTCTACCTATATTAGTTGATCTCCCTTCATCTCTACGTATATTAAATAGGGGCTCTGGGGGCTCACAGGAGCGCTCAGAGTTCAGCTTGTCATTCAACCTACACATAGTGTATCACTCTCGCAGTACCTTCGTACACAGTGCATTCCATCACTCTAATTCAGTACCCCTGGCCCCAGTAATTATACTGGGTCTTACAATATTGTTGGCCCCAACTACCCCCATACTCTGTATTCATTGCGTTACTGAGACTTGCTAGCACGACAAACCCACTCGTCCAAATACGGCTAGCGTAATAACCTACTATATATAGAGTTCTTTACCCTCTCTGGCCTGCATATTGCGTAACCCACTTAGCGCTCCACGGGTAAGAATTGTATTTTAACCCTCCGCTTATCGCTGAAGCTATGATTGGCTAGTCTTTCGATAAGGAGAGATCTGTGGGCTGATAATACAAAATTTACAAAGGAGCACCAAGTGGGTTACGCAATATACAGGCCAGGGGGTTCTATCCAAATAAAGAAACGTTTAGTTATCTCCGAGGGAGGTTTGATTATATAATTGGCTTCCAGACTTGTAGAAGAGGCCCCCTATAGTTATAGATTACTACCTATTTCAGTACCTAATTCTTTGATTATATAATATTAGGGTTGTAAATTAGGAGGAAATTTTACTAGTATTCGATACTTTCTTACTATTATCCCTAATCGGAAGGAGTAGACTTAGGGCTAGCTTAGGGTAGACTGGGTGCTAGCTTAAAGGGAAGGATTTTTTGATTTTTTTGATTTTTTTTTCCTTGATAAATTACAGAACCAAGTCGCTCGTGTGACGGAATCCGCTTAAAACACCACGCAATCGCCTTCTGTTTTAGGTAGTGGAGCTGTCGTGGAAATAGCAAGTCTTCTCGCGCTGGTTTTGCAGACAATTCAATACTACCGCTGTGTTATAAATGCTCGTATTGGAGGGATCGTCTATCAAAATCGGGGTATGGGCTGTGCAACTATGTACTGAATTCTACGCAGAAGCGCTAAGTGGGTAATGCAACAAAGCAGGCCGAAGGAAGATACATTCATCATGGGGGCCGATTCCCAGTGCATATCCCATAAGCGATCCTTATCAGTCACGGCCAAAACAGAAAAAAAAGGTGGGGACGGCCAAGTAAGCCGGTGGTCGCAAGATCGTCATTAATAATAAGTGGACCGGCTGCTGAAGCTGTCTATTCACGTTACGTGTACTCCGTATATGTCCACGCGTTGTTTGCGAGAGTATACCTGCCCTTTTGGCGACCAACACCGCCAACACCGCCAGGTGTTGGTCGCCGCAGCCAGACGTTCACTTTAACCCTGATCTTTCTCTACGATGGACTTATCGCGTAAATTTTCGATAGCCAAGTCTTATATACTTGCCAAATTGCGCGTAAAATATCTCGAACACGTACGTGTGGTATTTGAAAGAGGATACGCGAAAAATAGACTCCACTTCAATGTGAGCTAGTTAAATATACGGAGCAGCAATTTACTCACCCTAATTGCGGAGTGAAGCGAAGCATACGATTCGTGATTCTTTTTGCCCCCAACTGATAGCAAAAAATGGGCTTCGGGTGCGCGCTAAGCCTAACGGGTAATTTTTGACTGCCATTGCGCGTGACTACGCAATCACGAGCTTTGTAATTAGTCAGCCTATAAAACACGCTATACTATATTAGGAATAGTATATCCTGCGCCTCAGTATTTGATTCGATAACGTGTACTCTTCAGGTTAATATACTACCAAATCGTCTACCAGATCACCTCCTACGCTACTCGCCGGTTCTCCTTCCAAACCACCTACGATGTACCAGCCAGCTTACAAGCCAGCTTACAAGCCAGTTTACACGCATCTCGCTAGCCAGTTTACCAGCCCAAAAATACGTAACTAATGATTTGCCTTCGAAACGTGGATAAAGCTTCCTTCGCTCCGCAACTCATGGCTGGGGGTCCGGGGAGCGCCGAGCTCCCTGGCATCTACCCCAATTAAGCAAAATACGAAAAAATTGAGTGTCTGGTGGGGACGGGAGGTTTAATCCTGAAACTAAGTAAAATGGCCTCTTTCATGGGGCTTAAACTTCGTATCAGCAAGCGATTTGGGCAGTAAGGCAAATTCCGTTTTATCAGAGATCGTAGGATAAGTATATATCAGTAACCTAGTTTCGGGGGGTTTACCCTTTTCATTGCGCTAGGAGAATCAGACGCACTAGGTCAATCGCCACCAGTTCAAAACGAAGACTAATCAGCCTCTGTGCGATATGTCAAGAAGTTATACCGCGGCAAAGTCTGCAGGGAATAGAAAATATACTTTTCAAGACTATCAAAACGCGCCAAATTTTCCTACGAGAAATGAATTGTTTGTGAGGTGCGTCAAGTAAATCAGGGATGGACGAGGCACTAATTTTATCTCGAGCACCCTGAGTAGCATTCACCAAGTCTCTAATGTCTGTGTTTCTGATTGTTGAAATTTATAGCTCTCTTCTCTTCCATACCACACATCCTTATGTCGCGAACATGAGGTATATGGTTATGGTTCCGCAAGTGGCATTTCTCCGGCTGACACGAAGGACCAGTATTCAACTACCTTCCCTTTAGGTCTGCATCACAAATAACGCCACAAAGAACAAACCAGGCATCTGCGATCATAAAGTCTCCGTGTGACTGCAAGGCTGAGATCGGACCATCTCCGCGCCCCGCAAATGCCCTCGAGTCGAGGCAGCGACTCCACTCGACCCGAGACGCGCTCGATGTCATTTCTAACCCCGCACTCTGTCTCGGAGACCATGGCGGACTATAAATTAGTTGCATTTGGCTGGAGAAGGCTTAGATGATTTTTCTCAGAATCAAATCAAGTCGCCATGTCCTCCTCCATCCCACCGCAGTCAACTCCATCGGAGCCTCAAACTAAGATCGCTCTCGAGTCCAAAGTTATCGCCAGTCAGTAAGCCCACATGATGACCAGCTCGCGCAAACAATAATCTCATCTCATCTGGTGCAGTTACCGGCGCAAACCGCGGGATCGGTCTCGGAATTGCAGAATGCTGCCTCGTCAATGGCGCCGCCCGAATCTACTCCATCGACATTGGAGAACCGGGTGATGATTTCCAGACACTCTCCAAACGATTCCCCGGTCAGCTCTTCGCTCTTAAGGCCGATGTCACCCAAGAATCCAGCATCTCCGCTGCAGTGGACACGATCGTGAAACAGGCCGGAGCATTGCACGGCATGGTGGTGAACGCGGGCCGGACTAACCACAAATCTGCGCTGGATTTCACAACCGAAGAGATCGAGGCGCTTTTCTCCGTCAATGTGGGTTATCTCCTTGATTTGTGAAGATCGGAATTGACCAACCATTCCAGCTGTTCGGTGCATTCTACACGGCCCGGAGTGCGGCGCGGGCGTTCATCAAGCTTGGAATCAAGGGGGCGATTGTGTTTACGGCTTCCATGGCCTCGTACCGACCGAACAAGGTTCGTTCTTTCTCTTATTTAGCTCTATGAACACCTCATCGCGATGGAGTAGTTCGTGGAGATTTTCGCTAATTTCTGCAGCGCGTCCCATCCACACCCTACGGCGCGTCCAAGGCCGGAATCCGGAATATGACCCACACCCTTGCAATGGAGTGGGCGCAGCATGGAATCCGCGTGAACAGTGTCTCGCCGGGCCTCGTCAATACGGCCATGACATACTGGGTGCCGCAGCAGCCTGATTGGGAACAGCAGCTCAAATACTACGGCGGGTTTCCTCGGCTGGCAGAGGTGCAGGAGCTCGGGGGCGCGTATGTTTACCTCTTGAGCGATGCTGCGAGCTATACGACCTCTATTGACATTCCGGTGAACGGAGTGATTGGAAGTAAGTCTGAGACTAACCGTCAATGATATTAGATGCTGACCTCGACAGTTTGTTGATTGCACTGCTTCGCGGTGTACAAGATCTGATTGAATAGTCTATGTCGTTATGAAATCAAGGAACGTGATCAAAGTACAATCAACAGCGCAGGGCTTTCCATAAATCATACATCTCATCATAACCTCCCTCACACCAGGGATACCACCACCTTCTTCTGCGGAACTCCCTGGTTCTGAATATCCAAGGCAGTCTGGATAAATTCAAGCCCCTTGCCGAAAACTTCGGCTTCCGGCACATTGACCCATTTATCCTGCGCAATCGCCGCCGGGTAAAACTCCTCCCAGATCATAGGGCCAACCTCGTTATCCTTGAGGTCATTCCCATATATAAATTTCGACTGGACACCCTCCGGAAGCACTGCATCATCAAGAGGAGCGGCCGAAGCGACGAATTTCTTGCCTTGGACATCTTCGCTGCCAACGATCTGGTAGACTAACTTGGGACATCCCCTGCCGATGGCAAGGGCGCCCGCAAATTTTTTCCCCTTGAGTGCCGCGATGATGTCCTGGATGACCGTTTCACTTTTATAATCGAAGACCTGCGCGGCGCCCAGTTTTTGCACGTAGTCTCGGCTCTTTGGTGAAGCCGTCGTGAAGACTTCATAGCCCGATGCGGCGGCTAGTTGAATGGCGTTACTGCCCACGCCCGAGGAACCACCCCAGATGAGCAACGTTTGGCCGGTGGGTTTGGCTGGTGGAGAGACGGAGGGATGTTGCAAAGCCAGATAGTCCTTTTGATAAAGGCCGCAGGCAGCGGTACAGATGCCCACGGGTGAGACGACCATCGATTCATAGGACTTGGACTCGGGGATATGGGCTGTCAAGTAGTCGTTGAGAAGTGTGTAGTGTTGATATCCCCCGCTGAGTTTCCCTCCGTTGCGGTTGGGGACGCCCATCGCGAGACCACTCACTCGGTCGCCCACTTTGAAGCGTGTCACCTGTGAACCGATCTCGACGACTTCGCCAGCAACATCGGAGCCAAGCACATGGGGGAATTTCATCCAGGCGAACATCTTGGTGCCTTTTTTCTGCATCTGCCAGTCGACAGGATTGACCGCGATGACATGGTTCTTGATCAAGATCTCGTGGGCCTCTGGAGAAGGGTATTCCGCCGGCTCTACTTGTAGAGGCTGGCCGACATCATGTAGTACAGCGGCAAAGTTGGATGGCATTTTGTTGGGTAGGAAAAGGTGGTGGTTGAGTGATGAGTAGATTGAGGTGGGCTTGAAATTGTATCAACATGGTGAGGGTTCTCCTCATATATAAATATATATTTATCACTTCAAAGAAAGGCCATCGGGCTCGATTGCACTGCGAAGTCCGGACTCCGAGTTGGCTGAAGATCGGTTTCTGCCCCACCGCGAGCTGAGTGCTTGACGTCTGGAAGCAGTAACTCCGAGGTCATTTTGGTGCCCAATCGGGTAATCTCCGATGCGCGTCCAGACCCCGCCAAAACCCGTCGGTTCTATACACACTCCAGAGGCCGTTGGTTCTCTATTCATGCGATGAAATGAGAGAGAATTAATGTGGAGTTACGATGCAGAGAACGCAGCTCCGAGCACCGAGGTGACAGTAGAATGACCTCGTTCATCTGAGAATACTGGATTGTTGACAGAGCTCCCAGAATTATATATTGTGACCCTTGATCTTTGGAATGATAAATCCACCAACCGTCGACAACAACTTTGTTTTCTCTTCTCAAATTCACAGTATATAGAAGTTAGGTACAAAGCTATCTATCCATAGATGTTACTTTCCAAGGTTTATACATCCAATTGATATATTTCCAATACAAGGATACCAGTGGGCATCATTATATTCCTCGCTTATACTGACAACCAGTGGTACCGGGCGGCTTGAGATTAAGGGATGAATTCACTGACTGACAAAAGCTATATGATATTAATTAATTATTAGTTTAACAAGTGGTCTAAGGCGAATGACAAGGAGTAACTGTCTTTGGAGGCGGCGCCCGACGCCTCGTCCGCGCCCGCCGCCCCGCGCCCATCTTCGCAGTCAGTACCGTTTTATCCATGTTTCCTTATTTTTTTTCTTTCTTTTTTCTTCTCGTTTCAAATCAAGACCCAAGAGTGTCGTGAGACACATCTCGGCCATCGCCAAGAGAATTCTGATGTTCATGCCGCTTGTAGGTCCTGAAGAAACAGCAATTTTCAGGCATTGTTCCAAATCGGGTTCTGATTGGCGTCTTGTACGACGAGCTCGAGTTAAATATGATTGACCCCAATCACCGAAAGGATTGGTACCGTTTTTGTCGCTGACACGAAGTTATAATCACCAACCACTGGGTTAACCTATGATGCTGTGCTGTGCCAATATCCGGTGTATGGCCAGAAACGATGGCGGCCTCGTCGCCACGATCGACGCCAGGTATGCAACCTTGAACAAACAACCCAATCAGGACAGACGAATTCCTGCAGGGGGTGAGTCAATCCCTACTATGAAGGAGAGCCGGAATGCTGTTTTCAGTCACACGAGGGCGCGCCAGGGATAAAAGAAAGGAAAACAGATTGCTTGGATCCTTGCATGCCAATCGAATGGTAGTAGGACCGCCGCCCCTCGACGATGTTGAATTTTTATTTCCCTCACAAAATCCCAGCATCGAACTGATCTTCGATCGGGTAGAAGTGGAAGTACGATTCGAATTCTTGTCCGTGAGCAGCAGATATACACCCGTCCAGCCTGCCCTACCGCGTTGCCCGTGCCTCCTTCCCTCCCGGAGTGATGAGACTGCCGCGGTCCGCCTGGACTTGGAGTGCATTCCAGGTTGACACGACATTGTTTATGTATGGAGGCGTCGCTCCGGTCGCCATTCCCGTCGAGGCCATCAGCCAACCTCCTCCCCCGCCCAAACCCGATACCAAATCCAAGCGTGCGAGCTTGCGCCGATCGCTGTCAACGAGTAAAGATCTGAGGAGGTCACTGTCCAAGATCGAGCTGAAGCGGTCATTCTCCAAGACCGAGCTGAAGAGATCTTTCTCCAAAATCTTTTGACCGGGCCAGGATTGCGGAGATGAGTTTGCATGGGCTCGGGGTGATTGGAGCCCAGGTGGCCGCATCTATCAAGAGCAATGATGAGAAACACCCGGCCGCTCCACGAATTCATTCGCCTACCTCATCCATCCAGTCTACGCCCGTGCCCGAAATCCAGCCGTTGACCGAGTCTCCCCATCGCGAATTCGATCCCTCGATCGGGGCCAAACCATACTCGCCTTTTTATGCACATGGAAGCCCGACGCTCTCACATGAACACCTCACCCTTGAAACCGCGGCCGCCAACCATACGCACAGCCGGCTGCGAGACCTGGAGAACGCTGGACCCTACTTGACCGGCCCGAACGATGGCCCTCGTCGGTCCAAACTTTGGGAAGCCGAAAACCCACCGCAAGGGTGGTTCCACTCATTGACCACCAGACAAAAAATGGCGCTCAAGGTTGTGATCGCTATTGTCACCATTGGAACTATGATTGCTATCGCCCTCGGCATCACCTCGGCTGTAGGAGGAGCCCTGTGGAGGTCCAAAACGGAGTCAGCAGACCTTGGATGACACTGTAAGTTGAGCGGCCGTTGACGAATAAAGACTTGAGCTGATGCTGAATAGTTCCTTCAACCCTATTATTCTCTCAGCACCGACCCATCACTCCTTCCGTGGGTCGCTCTCTCGTTGATTTGTGATTATATTCGGATGGACGGCGAGGTGAATGGAGTTTGGGCGCATTGCTATCCCTTGAATGATGCCCGATTGGGCGATTCCACGCACACAGCACTCGAGCGATGAGTATATCAAATCCACTGTACAGTTTCCAGACGCGGAGTGGAGTATTATCGTCCGTTGTAAACGTTGTAAACACAAGTGAAAAAGGGCAAAAGTGGACACCGGGAACAACCTCGGCCCGGACACGTGACCCACGGATCCTATAAAGTCAAGGGCGAAAAACCCTTTCGCTTTTCTTTTCTCCATCATCGAAAAAAGCAAACAGAGCCTGCCACGACCATCGTCCTCATCCCACGACGATGTGTTGCCTTCGGTCTTACGGGACTGATCGGCTCTGGAGAACAACTTCCCCGACAGGAAGTTCGTCTCCCGTTGGGTCCTCTTCAGTGAGGGCGATGGGGGAGGAATGTCGAAGACGGGATATATCTCTTGCGAGTAATATCATGTGTAGAGTGCCATGCTGATCTCAGCATGCTCGTAGGTCTTGAGAGACACCGGCCCTTGCCCTCGCCGGCCAAAGATGAAGGCCGTTCAGATGCTGAATGACGGTCGCTCTGTCGATGAACCGGTCTCCAATTTTGTGATCTTGACATCACGGGGAATTTCTGGCCAATCTTGGATGAAAGACTTGCTCTGTCCCAGCGTAATTTTCCGCCATCGTGACGGATCGTGCACGTTCATAATTGCATCCCTGTCCACGCGTGGAAACAAGCCATGTCGTCATGATCGCGATGGCCGGCGCGCATCCATCGGTGTCAACAAACCCGATCCGCCACTGCATTGGAACCCAGGGTGTCTTTGGTTGGCCCGTTGAAGGACTCATGAATGCCGAGCCCCTGGTGATGTATCCCTCCCGTCTGTCGGTGGAATGTCGCGGCACCACCTCCCTCGGGTCCAACCGGGGGTTTGTTTACCTCGCCAGACGGCCCAAGGGGCCGAAGCCGGGCAGTTGATGTTGTTTTTTCATTCTCGCCGGCATTCTGATGGGCTTCGGGCTCCTTGACTGGCCATCCAGATCCAATCTCCGCGGGGCATAGCACATTCCGCCACCCGAGCAACGGCGGTGATCATGAATGCTCTGGAAGTACTAAAAACCTCGCAGGTCGCCTCGCGCCGAGAGGTTCCTCTGCGCTTAGGGAGTATCCTGAATTGACCGTGCCATTCTTTTACTTGCTCCCGTAGCATCTCCCAGTCATTCTTTTCCTACGGGCCACTATACTCCTACAATAATACCCCTACGCAATATACATGAAGGGCTTCGTCGGTGGAATCCCCTTGGCGCTGCTGGCCACGGCTGCCCTGGCGCAGGACCTGGGTCGCACAGTGAGTGAATTTCTTCAACAAAACCAGAGTGACATACTGATCAAGAATACAGACCGGCAATGCCATGGGTAACCATGGTTTCCAGGAGCGACGTGCTGAGGGTGGTGTTCCTTTCCACGGCCACAATGGCGGCACTGCCATGGGAGGACCGTCCGGCGATGACTCGGACGGTGGCTTCACCAGCCCGTACAGCGCCAAAGCCGATGTCAACAGCAACGTCAACGAGTTTAGCAAGGACGACCACTCTGTCAAGGTCAAGGACACGCATGTCCACCCGCCTCCTCACCCGATGCCCTATGGCGTTGCCCTGGGCCACGGTCCGTTCGGCAAGCGCTCGTTCCCTAACGGTGGTACCGCTGGAGGTGGACCTTCGGGCAACGACGAGGGGCAGGTCTTTAACATGCCCATGACTGCTGACGTCCACACCAACGTGAACGACGTGAACCAGGACGACCACCACATTGATGTCAAGAACAAGGACATTCACCCGCCCCCAGTCTTCGCCCCCGTTATTGAGCATGGCCCGCCACCTGGTTTCGAGGGTCCTCCCCCCGGAATCCACCGTGGTGGTGACCACTTCCACGCTCCCGCGACGTCCTACGGCAAGCGCTGGGGTCCTGAGCAGGGTGGCACAGCTATGGGTGGCCCCGGAAACGGCCACTCCCACGGTGGTCCCAGTCCCGTTGGTCACAATGGCGGAACTGCTATGGGTGGTCCTTCTGGCGATGATGACGGAGTCAACTTTGGTGCTCCTAACACCGCCAACGTCCACAGCAATGTGAACGAGTTCAGCAAGGACGACCACTCCGTGGATCTCAAGCACAAGGATGTGTACCCTCCTCCTCACCACCCAGCCTTCGTTCCCGGCCCTCACTTCAAGCGTGGATGGCACCCCGAGAACGGTGGCACCGCCATGGGTGGTCCCTCTGGCAACGACGGCGGCCAGACCTTTTCTCAGCCCTACAGCGTGAACACCCACGCCAATGTGAATGAAGCTCACAAGGATGACCACTCGGTCGACCTGAAGCACACCGATGTTTACCCGCCTCCCCACGTTGCTCCTGTGCCTCCTTTCCCCGCTGGCGGCCCGGGCCCCGTCGTTGGCGGACCCTTCCGTCGCGACTATCCCAATGGCGGAACCGCCATGGGTGGGCCATCTGGCGATGACGATGGAGTCAACTTCGCCCAGCCCAACAATGTTGATGTGAACTCCAGCGTCAACGAGCATCACGAGGACAACCACGCTATCAAGGCTGACACCACCGATGTGCACCCTCCCCCGTACGAGGGTGTCCCTTGGACGCACTACGCAGAGCGTCCCCAGGTTGAGCAGCCTTCCGCGCACCACGCTCCCCCTGTCCACGCCCCGCCCGTCCACGAGGAACCGGCCGTCCCCGCGCGCGGCGAGGAGGAGCACACTCCTCAGTGCGCCGGCCAGGTGCACGAGGTCGTGCACACCGTGACCAAGACTCAGTACAAGATGCTCACCCCCACCGAGACTGTCTACCGGCAGGCCATGCAGAACGCCGCAGAGAGCAGCGCCGTTCCCATGGCCCATGTTGCCCAGTCCAGCGCTGACCCCATGGTTCACGGTGCTCAGTCGAGTGCGATGCCCATGGCGCATGTTGCCCAGACCAGCGCCGTCATGATGCCCTCCGGTGTTGACCCCAAGATGCACGGCTCGATGGTTGGCTCTGCCCCCGCTGCTGCCTCGACCCCAGTTGTCCCCTACAACGGCTACAACTACCACCAGGAGCGCCCCATGTCCTCCAGCGCTGCCTACTCCATGATCCCTGTCCACGTCCCCATGGCTACTCCTGCCTCCTCTAGCTACAAGTCCATGATGACCCCGGGCGCAAGCATGGGTCCCATGGCCAGCGGTGTCTCTCCCGTGCGCAGCGCCAAGGCATCCGGCTCTGCATCTGCCTCTGCCTCTCCTTCGCACGGCGCCATGTTTACCGGTGCTGCCTCCTCCCTCTCCGCCAGCATCGCTTCCGCCGCGGCCGCTGTCGCCGGTGTCCTCGCCTTCGTCCTGTAAGCGCGTGGCAAGTCTCCATGCTTCAGATCTTCCGTTGTTCTCAGTGCCAAACTCTCTTTCGCTTGTCTTTTTCTTTCACTGTGCACCTCTTTGGTGATTGCTCGCGCCCGTAATGTTAAATGCCTGCGTCCAATGAGGTATCATGAGTATCTATTGAAATATGATTTCGTTTCCTATTCACTGCAGTAAACTTCATGAGGTTAGACATAAGCTTTCTGTCGCCCTAGACTACCCAGAATCTTACCGGATGTGGCTCGCTGTCGATCCCGGTTAGGGTTGCCGCCAACCCCGGTTTCGTCATCGTTCATAACCTTGCGGGAACAAGAAACAAACCATTTAATGAATCTCCATTGGCGGCTTCACGTACCAGCGAGCTCGCTTGTTCTGGGTTCAGGCGTCCAATCAAGGCAGAGATGGTCTGATATCATCTCTTCATCATCTCCATGGAATCTAATGACATCAGCCATTTCTAGATTCGAGGATTAATGCAATCCGGAGACACGGATATAAGACTACTAATATTCTTTACTCTCAATTCCACATTCCATATCGATTGATCTATTGCTTTTGAAAATCCATCTCACATCCTAAACGCCCCAACTCCACCTTCAACATGGTCCGTCAAGAACAAGACCCTCACCAAGGTGGCACCCTCTCCGAAATGGCACCAACGGGCACCACAATCCCCAACGACGCAGGCAAAATGCGAACAATCCCCTCCGTGCCACGCCCGGACCAACGCGCCGAGAGCGACCTCTTCGACAACGAAGGCCTCGCCGAACCAAGCACGGCCATGGCGGCCGACAACGCGACCGACCTGCCGCGCTCAACCCGCGACGTCGGACAGACGGGCGAGGTCGTTACGGGAACGGGGAACTCGATCCCGGCTAGTATCGAGTCGAAGCGGGCATACATGGGCACGAACATTCCCGGCGGGAATGGCGATACGCGCGAGCAGAAGCATCATGTGCATAACCGGAGTGCGTTTGATCGGTATGCGAAGGAGGATGGGGATGCTGGGGAGAAGATTGGGGAGCATCAGGGTCGGAATGCGTGAATGTCATTTTGGGATACTGAATATGAATTGCCATTATGAATGAATCTATGGGAATGGGTATGAGTTGATTATGAGGTTTCTTATATCTTGAATGTGACGATCATTTTGAATAGTTGTTCAGATTGAGCCTGGGTAGCGAACTAGAGGTCGATTCAAGATCAGGCGATGAAGCCCTGGTAGATCTCGTCGAGGACATCTCGTTTCCGCTTGCGATCGGCCATCTCGGCCTCTTCGTCTTCTGTAGGCTCACCGTCGGGTTCGCGGGAAACCCAAGTGCGGATTGTACCGTCACCATGGGCAGAAAACAGTTCCAAACCCTCGCCGGATGCACCATTCCCACGCCAGACGAGATCGTTGATTCTGGCGGCGCTGAGGGCACTCGGTCGTCCACGAGCGACTTGTGACCCGCCCATGAGACCCGGCACGCGGAGACGCTTGATAAGCGTGCCCTCTCGAATCTCAAACATAAAGATCTCGCCCCGATCGTCTTGCTCGTTGAAGTTTGTCCAAAGGAGAGTTTCATGGCCGGGCAACATGACGTCCTTCGGGATCAGCAATGGAGCTCGTTCCGCCAGATGGGAGGAGGCACTATTCCGGACCCTGGGCCCAAAATGGGCCAGCGTATTCGCGCCCGTCGCTGCATCCCATACCCTGATGCGCGCATCTTGCCCCGTCGACACAATGTGGCTGCCATTCGAGGTCCAGCGTATCCCCGTCACGGCCCCGTTGTGGGCGCGAGCATGACGAGAGAATGCCGGGCGTGCCTCATAGCCCGCCGCGGAATACCCCGGGTGTACGAGCCCGACCGGGTCATCCATATCCAATGTCGCAATGGCAGAATTGTGCCCGCCGCGACGGACATCGAAGATGATCACCCGGTTGTCCACGGAGCCCGAGGCGAGTAGGTATGGCCGGTGCGGTGCCCACGCGACTGACAACACCGGGCCACTATGACCTGGAAGCCCGTGTGTGGCCAAGCCTGATCGCAGATCGAGTAGCCGCACTGGCCGTTCCGACGTCGCAACGGCAACAAGCAATGTAGACCCTGGCTCCGACGAGAACGCGTGAGTATACGGGGTACATTCGAGTTTGAACGTGTGGACAGGCGTAATGTATGGCGACTGCAAGGCGGATAGCTTTAATGTACCGTCGTGAGCGGTCGAGAAAATTGTCGACGGGACTGGATCGAACGGATAGATTGACAAGGACGTGAGAGCGTGCGTATGTGCGTCGGGATGCGAAGCCTTGGTAACTGTCGCTATAGAGTTATGACAATGCTCAAGCTCCGACCCTCGAGTCTCTAAATCCCACAGATGAATGGACGGATCAGCACCGCCGGATACCATGCTGGGCCCATGTTAGGTCACGCGGGTGAGATGGTGACGGGGCAGGACGTACTATCGGCCATCAAATTGATCGATCGCAAGGCAGTTCACCCCAGACTTATGCGCAAAGACCTCCTCGAGTGCGGAATCGACGCCTGGGTTGAAAGGTCCATCGTCAGGTCGATCTGCCGCTGTGACTCGGCGACTCGAGAATCGAATCCGCGGCGCAGGTTCCAGCTGGTGTACTAGTCGAGTGGTCTGGGCAACATGGAAGTCATGGGGACTGACAGACCCAAGGGCCCTGTTTAAAAGAAAGGAATTCATTCATCAGTCCTGCCTACAAGTCAACGTTGAGAAACGCGAAGAAGTGACCTCATCGTCCGACGGTCGGACTAATGTTATGCCGGCGCATGTGGTTTTTGTCATGATGTGCATTAACCCGCATTGCACGATTGTCTGCAACTGCCCGACGCGCCAGACAGACCTCGACAATGTCTGGCGCTGGATCACGCAGCTTAGGACAAACCTCCTATCCAGGACTACCTGAAAATGGCCCCGAGTCCAAGGTTAGGTTCGAGGTTCCCCACAGTGCATCCACCATTGCCAATCGTCGAACAACCGTTTATGATGCTGTGGCTGGTATGGAGCCCGGAACTATGTTGGGTCATATTCGCTAACCAAGCCAGGTCGGGTAAATGTCCGTGGCTTCCACCCGTTGGAGGCTTATGCCTCGAGACATCGCGACACGGCTTCTTCGGGAGCGCGTGAACTACATCCAGAAGAAGTCCTGTTTCGCCGAGGCACGAATGCCAATACCAAAAGACCTTTAGGAGACGAATCTTATTTCGCACACGAAGACCTCCCGGCGGACATCCTCCCTTCCTCCAACATTCTCGAAGCTGTTCACGCGTACACCGCGGATTTTTACAAACACCAACCCAAAAAGGCAAGAAGAAACGACTACCACAGCATGGACGAGACTGCGCTTCTTGCCATGGGAATTCTGGTCGAGGAACTTGCCAATGAAGCCCTGGGTGACACTGGAGACATGGTGCTTGTGGAGGGAGAGTCTTCGGATGCGGACGATAGCGCCGTCAGCGACGCCGAGATCGCACCGCAACGACGTCGGCGGAAAAGAGGCGATACATCTCTCAATAGCGAGCCGGTGACCGCACACGAGCACCTGCGCGGGGTACAGCAGAAACGCAAGCGCCGACGGTTGCGGCGGGGGTCGGATACTGACCTGGATACCATGGGCAAAGGGAAGTGAAGACAGTGAATGCCCGCTTGCCCATATCTGCGGAATACGCCATTGGTGTATTTCCCACGCTACGCAGAGCAACGTGCTGTTGCACTGCCTGGCGACACACGCACGTTTCTCCGGACGCGTGGGAGACCAAAACAGTCCGATTCGCGTCCTTGACTCAGATCATCTCACGCCACACAGAGGCAATTCTTTCCAAAAGACTGCTCCGGCTTGAGCCCGAGGAGCTTGGCTGCTTATGGCGGGCGCAGAAAGGTCAGACTTCCTGCAACACCACTTCGGAGTGTATCCCAGCGCCGAGAACTGCTCCTTCGGGGAATGGTGGCTGGGAATGCGGTGGCATCGAAACCGCCACATGGTCTGAGTTTCGATCCGGACGGGAGGATCATGGAGAGATGCTTGGCGTGGGGTTGGATGATATTGTTCTGCAACCTTGACATCACATGCTCGATTTCCCTAGAATGTACGGAGTACTCCGTAGAGATCAAATCACTTGGCGTCATCACCTGCCACCAAAGTCTAAAACCTTTCCCCACTAAGCTTGACAGCAACGGATCTCGCGTGGGGCCCACGCTCGGCATCATGGTATGATACGTCCTGGATGGATCCAGTCCAGGCTGACGCGTTCTCCAGCCGCCCAAGCTGTCAAAAAGTGCCAAGGAAGAGTTGATCCTCAATCATCTCCACGCCACGGGCACCTGCCATACGCTGAAGGAATTGGAGAGGACCCTGCCCGGGGTGGCCTCGATCAACAGCATCCAAGTCAAAGAATACATCCAAGCTCTCGTCGACGACAGCAAACTCCGAGTCGAAAAGATCGGGAGTGGCAACTGGTACTGGAGCTTCCGCAGCGACGCCCAACACGAACGGGCGCGATGTCTGGATCGGGTGCAAACGGAGCTGGAACAGGCACGGAAATCCCGTGCCGCAACAGAGGCGGCGCTGGCCGATGAAACCACGCGACGTCACCAGGAAACCGACCACGCCGGCCTCGACCACGAGCGCGAGACTCTGCTAGGCAAGAAAGCCGAACTCATGGCCGATGTTGACCGGCTCCGGGCGGCGATGCCGGGACCCTTGGCCAGTCACAAGGGGCGATTGCAGTTGCAGACGGAGCTAGCGGGGTTCAAGGACCAGGCGCAGCAGTGGACGGACAATCTCTACGTGCTCGAGACATACTTGGGCAAACTGGCCGGCGGGGACCGTGAAATGATTGCGACGGTGCTGCGCGAGTGCTACGGGGAGGAATACGTGGAGGGCGAGGGACTGCAGGATCTTTAAAGTGGGAGATTTTGATTTCAATTTCACGTTTCCAAGTTTCCCCCAAAGCTTAGCCTCTGTAATTTCCACCGGGATGAAACAGTGATAATCGTGCCGATGCCCAGAAAGGGGGTCGCTAGTCGAAGCTTGACCAACGCGCGGTTTCGACTCCGCAGGCTTATCTCCATTCCCAACTTACCCTTCTCCCCTCCTCGATCTCCCCCAGATCCGATCCCCAACTCGCCAACCCCTCCCCCCCCAACGCTCGACATCTCTTGGTGGGGAGTGATCCGCTCCCATTCCAGTCCTGCGCTTCGGTGACGTGGAGGAACAATGTGGCCCGGTGGTTCTTCATAATAACTTCGCCCCCTCCATTTCCTCCTGGCACCCTCGCCAAGGGACCACTTTCCCTCGGTCGGAGACGGTGTTTGGATTCGGACGACCTGGGAATCTCGCCGGTCAAGATTCACCCGGGAGGCATCGCCTACGAGGCGCAATCTGCCTTGCCCCCATCCCATCCTGTCCCCGCCATCCTGCGTGGTCCCCAGGCCTCCCGTTGACGTGTTCGCGACCGGCGACCTCTGCCAACCCGCTCTATCCTCCCTCCCGTGTCGCCGTTGTGGATACAGTAGACCTCGGCCGTGTGCCATGTCCTCCATCCCTCCCCCCAACGCCTCCACTTCGCCCGCCAGTCGGAATCGCAACTCCTTCTTATCCAAGTTGCGTTCCCCGCTAGGCCAACGCAATCGAAGCATCACCGACTTCTACATCGACCCGGACGATCCATGGCGCTCGTACTTCCCCGGGGATACCATCACCGGCACCGTCGTTGTGACCGTCGTGCGGCCGGTTCGCATTACTCACATCGTGGTGTGTCTACATGGCTATGTGAAGGTGTTTAAGAACGCGGTTCCCGCCGGAGAAGCTGCTCCGGACCTGGGCTTTTTGGGCCCGGGACGCGGTCGACGCGGTGCCGAGTATCTGGGGAACGGGCTGGCAACCCTGTTCGAAGATGAAGTCGTGCTCTGCGGCGATGGGCGTTTGAAGGAAGGCATCTATAAATTTCGGTTCGAGATGGGGATACCACCCCGTGCGCTTCCAAGCAGTATTAATGTACGCGACTGGACGAACCACGAGGATCACATTGCGCTAACGATGATTCTAGTTCGAACGAGGCACCATCTCATATTCCCTCACCTCAACCCTCACGCGCCCGACGACGATGAACCCTACCATGACCTGCCGAAGGCGTGTGAACATGCTAGAAAATATCGACATCGCCCCCTTCCCCGCGCCCAAGGCGCGCATCGTCACGCTGGAACCGGTGTCCAAGCGCTCCAAATCCAAAGCAAAAGCCAAATCCACCTCCTCCGACGCCACTGCCGCCCCCGATACCTCCTCGATAGACACGCCCGTGAGTGGCACCGCGGGCTCGGTCGACCATCGTCCGCCGTTGAGCCCCTCCCCGAGCAATGTCAGTTCCTCCAGCCGGCCCAGCAACAGCAGCCAAAGTTTTCAGATCGCGAGCGATCCGAGTTCTTCGACGAGTACGGGCGGTCGGAATAGCGAAGGACGCAGTGCGACCCCTTCGATCTCGGACAAGACCATCACCGCCAAGGCGGAGTTGTTGCGCGCAGGCGTGCTGCCGGGAGACACATTACCCATCAAAGTCACCATCAACCATTGGAAGCAGGTGCGCAGTGCGCAAGGCATAATAATCACTCTCTATCGGCAGGGCCGCATCGATCTCCACCCCGCCATCCCCATTGGTTCCACCGCGGCCGGCAAGAAGCCGGTGTACGAGGATTGCTACCCGCGATCTCGAACTGGCCTCGGAGGGTTGACCCTCGGGACCAGTCGTACTAGCTGTACCTTTCGCAAGGACCTGTCTCAGACCTTTGCGCCCTTGATCGTGGACCCCAGTAGCATGAATGCCATTGTGAAGTCGTCGATTCGGGTCCCCGAGGACGCGTTTCCCACCATCACCCGAGTCCCAGGCGCCATGATCAACTTCCGTTACTATGTCGAAGTGGTGGTGGATTTGCGCGGGAAGATCACATCCCCCGATCGCTTCATCCCACGTTTCAACATGGTCTCGGGTGGCAGCACGTTCTCGCCCAGTGGTCAGATCTTGAATCCGGCCGATGCAAACGGCAGTACGGTCACAGCTAACTGGGCGGGGAACATCCTCGATACCGACCAGGTGCGCCGCGAGAAAGGTGTCATCTCTGTCGCATTCGAGGTGGTTGTTGGAACCCGAGACTCCCAGCGAGGCCAGGCCGCGGAACGTACCTTCTCTACTACTGCGGAATTCACGAACCCGCAAGCTGCTGGGCAGACATCTTCAGCCATCATTAATCCCGTGGATGGTGAAGAATGGCCCGAGGCCAGTCCGATGGCCCATCCGCATGAATACGGCGCCCAGGAGGATTATGGGTTCCCCGAGCAAGCGCAGTGGGCCGAGTATTCCCAGTATTCGGAAGATTATCCACAATCTTTACCCCCACCCGCCCCAATGGCGGCCCATCCAGAGGTAGAGGAACCGGTCGATGAAAAGACTAGGTTGCAGCGGCACGAGGAGTCTCTGCTGCCTAGTCGGCCGCCGGAGGACGAGGAGGCTGGACCCTCAACGGCTGCAATGGCCACGCCGACGGCGCCCGTCTTGCCGGACGACCATCTTCTACAAGACTACCAGCATGTAGTCACGCCCGGCGAAGAAGGCGTGCCCCATGCTGTGCGGTCAGATGAGTCGCTGCAGACAGTGGTCGTGAATGGCAGTGCCTCGGGACTCAGCGAGCGTCGCACCCCCGTTGAAGACAAGCAGGAACTGGAGCGGCGGCGGCTCTTGGACCAGACGAGTGCGCCCCACGAAGAGGCGCCCCACGAGGTCAATGGCGAGGCAGGCGAAGGTCCTAGTGCCCCGGTCTTCGACGAGGACGACCAATTGGTAGGCGGCACGGCACATGCAGACGAGTCTCTGCCGCGGTACCAGCGATAACGGGGGAGGAACCTCGATTTGTATATTTGCATTGGAAAAGGGCTGGGGATATCTAAGATACCACTTATTCGCATATCATGAAGATTGGCGTTATCTTTGAATGTACCATATTCGGCTTGGGCCATAAACAATCCCTTATCAGCGTATCGGCCTTGGCACTGGCTGACATTTCACCTCGCCCCTGTTTCTCCTCTTCCCCTCATCCACCTCCTCTCGCCATGGCCTTCAAGAGCGGGTCGTTCGCGACCTTTTTGATTCTTTGCCGTGAGTCAATCCCGGTCGATGATCTATCTCCGACTGGACATGCGTTCACAGGAACCCAACTGACCCCAATTCTAGCGACATGCTTCTTCCTCGGCATCATCTTCTCTCTTTTCCCTTACGACTACCCGATCCTCTGGTCCACGGGCCCGACTCCGGCCTCGCACTATGACTATCTGGAAGCTCACCTCCGCTTCCTGCATGCGTCCCCGCCTCTGATCCCGCGCATCCTCCACATCGTGATCTTCCTCGGCTTGGCCGGCCTCATTACCAAACTCTACCGCCCCTCCGAATCGAACATGCTCTTTGACGGCGCATCGCTGGTTCTGTACATGTGCGGTATCACCGTGTACATCGCCAACATCGTCAAGGGCCTCCGTCTGGCCTCGGCCGGTCGATACGGTGCCGAACTGGCCCAGTCCACCGAGGAAAAGAACCAGATCCTCGGCCGCGAGGACTCGCTCAAGGTCCTTGCAGCCAGTAACACCATCCTCGCTCTGGTGTTGGTGGGGATCTTGGTCCTCCAGGCTGGACAGTGGTACGCCGAGCGTAAAGATGCGCAGGAGTTCGAGAGTCTTGCCTCGGGTAAGAAGGGTCAGAAGAAGGACGATGCCACCAGCGAGGGTACCGCCTCGGGTGCGTCAACCGGTGCGAAGCCCGGTCGGCAGGGAAGCCAGCGCAAGAAGAGCAATTAGTCTATATCCGCACTCGCTTCCCCACCCCCACCGTCTTGCTCGACAAGACATGTTGGATGGGTGGTGGTTTATGTTGGCTTTGAAATCGACTATGATCGGTACGGTCTAGTCTACGAAAAGAGGGTATGCACCATATCCTATAAATTGCACAGAAAGGGACCCTTTTTTTTTTATCAGCAGTCACATTGCCCAATGCAATGATGTCCTGGAGTTTCACCTATGTACAACACAGGATCCCGGCTGATAAGACACACACTATGACGGTATTTCTGTACGAGACAATGAAAGAAAAGCAATATTCGTGGATGCAAGAAATGCAAGCTGGTATACCCGGGCTGCTCAAGGAAGGTAGAAAAACCTCCCCAGACCACCGTAACGGGGTCAATGATAGAATGTCGTGATTGCACAAGGGGAATCATAGGAAAAAAGACAAAGTCGTAGCGGAGGTGAGATGTCATGATATATAGACGGACGAGGACATTAAGCGAATGAGAATGGACTCTTGGGCAGATCGGGCGAGCGAGGACTCAATGCCTTGGCGAAGAGATCTTCGCCCGATTCCGCGCTGGAGGTGCGCACGAGCGAGCCCATTGGATTCATAGACGCGAATCCGCTTGGCTCGGTATTCTGCTGTGCCGTTTGGAGGGGTTCGGGTGGGAAGAGTGCGACCGTCTTGAGGGGCTCGGTGCCGGATGGGTTGGTCTGCGTGCTGGGCGTTGGGGTGGGGTTCGTATCTGGGGTCGGCATGGAATGTATAGGTCGGGTGTTTATGTTGCGGAAGGAACTGAACGAAGACACCGCGACATCGGGGGATTGGGGTGAGAGGAGGCTTGCGGGGTTAGAACCTGGGATTGCGAAATTAGCAGATGTAGCTGAGATCGCAAATTCGATTCCGACTTACGGTCTTTGCCGGATAGGTCTCGTTCACTGGTCTGCAACTTCAAGCCCTTGAGCTTGTCCGTGAGTTTCCGGCCGCTGACGGGCGACACCGGCGTTGCCGGGCAGGTGGGATATAGAGAGTTCGAGGTCGAGGAGTCGTGGCTGCTCGCCACGCTTTCGACTCCGTTGACGGAAACGCCGAAGTTGGACTCGATCCATTCCTTCTCTTGTACGGCCATGTGCAGGGCAACGCCTTCGGCATTATTCAGACATTCCCCGCGGATCTCCTCGTCCAAGACGCGCAGTCTCTTTTTGGCCCAGATGGTGTGTAAGACGCCTTTCTTGCCGGCGGCCCGGCCGGTTGCCCCAAGCTCGGGAGGGAAGATGGCCGGCAGGGGATTCAGCTGCAACACATCACGGGGTTTCGGGGGCGGAGCGATGGCTCCATCCTTCTCGGCCGTAGAACCCCGCGGTTCATAGGAGAGGGTGATGACTGGGGGAATAGTAACATTCGGCGGCAGTAATAGATAGAAGCGGCGTGTGCTATCACTCGGCCGTTCGTCGGCAGGGAGGACGGTTGTCTTGCCGGCCCATGAGATATGCCATGAGCCTTCTGTGTTGGATCGTGTCAAGTCATCATCCTCCCATTCGACCATCATGATCTTGGTGCCATCGTTGCCCTTTCCAGCCTCGAACTCAAAGCGGGCCAGTGCAGTAATAGACAGACTACCGCCGCGGGGGCCGCGGGGTGTCTCAAGGTCGGCAAAGTCGGTGTCGGGCGTGAAGGTGGGCGGGGCGTCGGCCATGGTGATGCAGAAGGGGCGGGAAGATAAAAAAAGATAGACTATTGGAGGCGCACGGATTGCGGGTTCCGAGGAATCGAGATCTGCTTAGGCTGACACACCGCGAGAGAAGTTGGACCAGTCTCGGTGGGTTGAGAGTAGGAATGCCCCTCGGGCAGAGAAGACGCTTTGGAAGCGGGTCGATCACGGGATTCTGCGTTCCGTTCAATTGACCGATGAACTAGCCGTTCTTGCTTGAAGGATCTTTGAATGCGATTCGGTCATTCGTCGGCTGCTGTTCCATACAGGGTGGTGCGAAATGGCGATCAACGTGCATGGGCGGCTTCTTTGTCCCCCGCCGCTAAATATAGAACAATAACCATCCGGCTCTACGACAACCAGCTTTTTCCTTTCCCGATATCTCTATGATAAAAGCCGAAAGAAATAACTTCAAATCAACGCTGCTAAACCAAATTCATCGACTCTTGCCTTTGCAGTTTGCAACCGCAAGTCCAAAGAAAGACATGAATCGTGAAACAGGCCGTGATGAACCCCGCACTGCGTGCATTGGCGGTTTCTATTAATATCTGTCCCTGCATAATGACCCAAATCGAATTTTGTCGAGAGCCCAGAACAACAATTCTTGTAGAGGAGTAGGATTAAGGAGGACGTCATAGCAAAGAACTTGACGATGATCTGATGGGGCAAGATCGATGGATTAGTCTCAGGGGAGCGAACAATGGGTGGTCAACCACAAACCCCTATCTACAGTAGCATATTGAATTCAAATATTGCCAATGAAAATCGACCTGGAATGATAAGGTCAATCTATGACAATTCTCTGGTGATATTTTTACCACTCGAGAATCCCCTCACATCCAACACATCTAGGCGTTACTGTCGAAGTGGAATGAAGTAAACCTGCTGGGATTGATCTTAATTTAGACCTCGACGTTTCAATCGAGAGGTCTCGTCTGACCTGACAGAAGGATGTATGATACTGTACCATACTGAAATTGCAGAAACGACAGTCTAGAGTCCAGTAACGCGGACCAAAGATATATTTAGAAGACTTGAATGACTGAAAATGGATGGCTTCGAAAGGGATTGGTCCAGGGATGCGGAGGCATCGCGGGTGCCGGGTAGGATTTGACCATGCAGCTTGCATATCAAATCGACGGGCGATAGCTCGAATAATTCTCTGGAGAGGCAGTCACAGAAAGGCGTGAATCAAGAACATGATTGGGTATATCGAAGCGCGGGAAACCCAAGTGGACTCGAGCAATGGCACAGGGCGGCAACAAGATAGATGTGGTGCTCACTCCACAGAAGGTGTCCTAAGTTTAGCAACATTAACATTGCGGGGTCGCAAAACCGGGAATGCCTAGACCAATGATGGGTAGTAGATCGCTGTATGATGTGCAATATGGGATGTCTTCATGTAGAGCTACCCACGCGGAGAACGACCAGCCGGCGCGTGGTAAGGTTTTCCTAGCGGACAAGCAATCTGATTCGTCCCCATGATAGAAACGAAAGACCATAGCTCCCCCGTAGGTTATTATTGGAACTATGGAGATTGACTTGAGCCAGTGATAAGTTCAAGTAGCATTTGCCCCGGAACACATCTAGTCGAAGAAGGGCTGCATGCAAGCGTCACGCTATGCGGTGGAGTGACATGATGGCTGATCCCCAGACGGGCGTTGAAGAGGGGTTCAATATGTAATGACGTTGAAAATAGAAGCAACAGCGAACCTCCCGCGATTCAGGTCTCTGAACACAACCGGTCGAGGCGAACGGCAGTCATGTTGTTAAAGAATTGGCACATTGGCTTCAAACTTGCTCATAGCCCTGTAGAATGGCTTGATATTTATTGGTACCCGGGCAGATATATTGTATATTCAGAGAAAAAGATACCACCTGACATGGTTCCAAAAATAACACTGCTTAATTTAGACCTCCATGTGTCCCACGTGATAACACGCGGCCCAGAGTGAATCCGGTCGGCATTTACGAATTGATCCTGCGGACGGAACCAGCGGACTGGGACGGCACATACGATGACCCCCTGTTATCCCATGCGCCATTTTCGGTGAATGTCCATCCCTGCACGAGCCCCGTCCAAAGGAGTACATACAGGGCGGCTATACGGGCTTCCCTATTGGCCAGCACATTGAACTTGTCCCCGACACTGCAGCTGACCCGGGTTTCTAATAAAAGAGTCTTCACGCTACTGTACATGTGCGTACAGGGATTTTGATCGAGATTGTAATTATTGCGGGATTTGTTGATTTCGACGAGAGCTCGCGGTGGTCGGGGAGAGTGACGAATGGAATCGAAAGCGCGATTCTTGTGGTGCCTCTCAATTTCGATCGGATTGAACAAATCAACAGTCTCGATTCTACTCCGAATTTGATCTTACCCAAGGGCCCGCCAATCACACCTGATGGGCAGTGATACTCCTGTCGTCGCCACGTCACTCCAAACCAAATCACAGTTCAACTTTAAACTCCACAGTGGGTCCCAGATCCCGGAAACCAACCATGGGCCCAACCTGGGGGTACTCAGGAGGCTTTCCCGGGGGTCTAGCCTGTATATGGAATAGTGCCGGCGCTTAATGATGTCGGGGCCTTCACTTGGCACATCCATTGTGCCTTGTGGGCTGCCCGCATCTTTTGGATCGGAATCGCGGAGGACTTCTATGCCTGATGACTGGCCAGTTCTCCTCGAATCCATCACTCAGCATCGCGGGGTGATTGATAGGAAGGTTTTGTGATTATACGCAAGAGCTGAACCCGTGTGATAAGGATTTGATACACATCCGTGTACTCGGGTTCAATACGACAATACACAATAGAGATCTCACGAATGGAGGTAATGAATTGAGTGATATGGTGAGCTCTAATGTCCTTTCGTCTAAAATCCAATAGACCCAATAAGATAACACGGATTCCTTCGACTTGAACCCAAAGAGCTAGTCGAAATAGCGTGTTGCAGAACGTGAATTTACTCGAGACAATGATTCACCGTGTATTGAGTGTAACTTACATTGTAATTAACCTGCGTGTAATTTTGGCTCCAGACTCCCACCCAAGTGGCGTCGTTGCATTGGATGTGTTTTCACAGTCAGGAGAAAACCCCATGTATTGAGTCTCAAATCATAGGCATTTGCAAGGTATCGAAAAGCTACACTTGCTGCCAATTTTGACATTGATTAAAACGGTACTTCGTCCGGAAAATATTCTTTAAATTCGATTGTCTTGAAGGTGCATAGCATGTATTTGAAACAAACGGTTCGTATATTTGGGGTGTTCAAAGTAGTAATTAGTAGTTATACATAGAGCAAGGTTCTGTTTGGCAGTATGAAGCTAGAAGAAACGTGGTTAAAAATCCCGAGCTAGGATCTCAGTGGGGCCGCTAGAGTGAGATTTGGGAGTTGCCTTGGCTATCGAGAATGACGAAAGCCAATTATTGGGTTGGTACTGGAATCGAGAACATGGGCGACTCCATGATCTCTCGTTGAGATGTTGGTCTACCCGCCAGGATCAGGGGGCAGAAACGAGCGAAATGGCCATCTTCATCTTGGACCTTGGCCAGAATCCAAGCATGGCGGTTTTGTCCTCGATAGTCAGCATTGCTGTTAAAGAAAAGCTATTCACAAAAGACCATTTCTCAATTTCTGTAGATATTATCGCAGTGTTTGATCTAATGTCAGAACTTGCTATGCAACGGTAGCC
This sequence comes from Penicillium capsulatum, assembly GCA_028828875.1. NCBI lineage: Eukaryota > Fungi > Ascomycota > Eurotiomycetes > Eurotiales > Aspergillaceae > Penicillium > Penicillium capsulatum. The sequence goes on along the minus strand of JAQJZR010000009.1, from coordinate 3,212,875 downwards.
TCGTGGAATTTAGTGCTGCTTGCATGGGAGTATGAGGCTCTCACAATGAAAACTTCCGAAATCCGAGGCAGCGGATCAGCCTTGCGTAGGCCTACATGGAATTGAGGCTGACACTACTCGGGATTCATCCAGTCGAGGATTTTCGAGGCTGCTGGCCCCATGTTGGATCTCCGGCGCTTCGTCATTAGCTACCATAGGATGCACACGACACGTGGAGAAAGCCCCCAGTAGCCATGTGCCCTGTCAACCATGCAAAGTTCCAAAATGAGATCGACCCAGCAGGGCACCGGGCATTAAAATGGATATATTTGGATCGAGTAATGAGGGTGGGGCAAGGCTGGGCGATCAATTGTGGCGTTGGAATGATGCTGACCGCGTGGAAGGATTCTTGGTATCATATGGAATGATTGCAAACGAGCCCGAGTACTCGAGCCTTGAGTCCGTTAGAAGCTGCAGCGTAGAATGATCTACATGCAAGATTCAGCAGAGTTGATTTCTTGAAATTGTGATTCAAAATGTATTCGCGTCCATTGCCGTCATCCAGCCTTGCTACCCAAGCTTGACTCCCGGGGAAAAGAAAAATTGTCAAAATCCAACAGACGCCAAAGACTCTCCGGAGCTTTACCAACAAATAGCCAAGTCAAGTACGCCGAGAGGACAGGTTTTGTCGACGATAACAAACACGCACGAACGCCGTAGTTCAAAAGCCATGTCCAATGTACTCCAATCCCCACCAAGAATCCAATAATCCAGAAGCGTCAGCGCTTCTCCACCATCATGCAAAAACGCTCGCTATACTGTCGAGGAAAGCACAACCGTAGGAAAATCGTAAAGCACCCTGAAGTGAAATGCAGGGCACACCAGGGAACATCGCCAACATGAGCAAAACAATAAACAAAAAGCAAGAAAATCACCCAGCATATTCCCAAGGCAAGTGACTCATAGTATTCAGACTTCTTTGCACTCCTGGGGCTTGCATTCTTGGGTCTTGCACTCTTGTGTCTTGCGCCGCTTTCCCTTGGGAGGAGGGTCCAGCGGCGTGCGCTTGTACGTAACTGTACGCGTCACCACGTGTCTGACACTGACAGCCTTCGGGGCTGCGCTCCGGGGCGCATCGAAGTATCGAATCTTCCAATCCGAGGCGGAAAAGGGCGAGTGAAGGGTGGTCGCACTGCGCGGGGTCGCACTCAACGGTGTCGCCGTGAGCGGCGAATCCCTCGCCGAAAAAGTCTTGATCGACTGCGGAATACGCAACCGTCGAAGCGCGGGTGGAGATTTGGGCGATTTGGCATTGCAGGGCGAACGCGGGGGCAGCGAGACCGATGGTGACTTCAACGACGGGGCCGAGGAGAACGCGGGACTGGTCGCGCTCGATGGTTGAGAAATGGGTGACGGCCCCCCCTTCTCGAATGTGAATTTAGGGAAGCCTCCCCCGGAACCGACGGGGCTGTTGAAGACAGGAGTAAGGGCGTTGAGGAAGTCTGTATATGCCGACGGGGTTGGAATCGAGCTTTCGCTGCTGTCTTCGCGTTTGATTTCCCCCGCGCTGAGGACTTTAGGGTCATCTTGAATCTCGGATGGGAAACTGAATGACTTGGGTGTCTTCAACGGAGGAAGATCTGGTTTCTGGGTGGGCATCTTGTTTGTTTGGGCCAACAAGAGGGCAGTTTGAAAGAGTGCAAGATAGTGCGACGTGGGTTGTTTCGAATGGGACGCAGGATATGGTCTGACGCAATCCCGAGCAACAGGCAGCAGGCCACGGGGGAGGTTCACAGCCAAGGAGCAAAAAAGCCAGATCTTAAAAGGGGGAGAGGAAGGGTCAGAAGGAAGGAACAGAGACGATGTCGAGGAGGGGGGAATAAGGCTTACCAAAAGTCAGGAGGGCGAGAGATCTGCTTTTCTTTCTATATGGACGGAGCAAAAGTAACGAAACGTATTGTACAGGGCCTGTACCCGCAGTACCGTACCAGACCGTACGGGATACAAGGCTGTCTCGGGCACCCGCTAAAAACAGTTAGCCCCCATGCTTTTGCCGCCAAGTCTTTGGCCCCGATGGATTCGAGAAACTAACCCGTCTTCCGAAGGAATAAAAATAAAGGTGGCGGAGCAAATGAAAGGAAGAACGATGGAAGAATGAGGGCCCCCAAAGTTGGGTCTCGGAAGGTCTCTCAGATAGCGAGTGGAGAACGTGAGGGATTATCCAAGTGACCAGCACTTGGTGAACCAAAGAAAAAGAAGCGATAACAGAAAGAGAAGAAAACAATACACTTGAGGGAATGAAGGCGACAGAGAACCGACGTTGTGGCTTCTATATAAGCCATTAATGCGCGGGACCTTAACCGCCCTGCTTAACAGCAGTCGCTCGACTCAAACATAATTTAGATTGTCGCGCGCCTTCTAAATTAGGAGGCCAAGCATCCCGCTTCCTAGATCCTATCCCTAGCCTTGGGGAGCGCCGCGGGGCTTTCGTTTCTGTAGCAACTAAGCCTTTGTCGCCCCTGCTATCACCGTGGTTCGCTGCCTGAGAGAGCGCGCGGTACCCATGACGTTAGCGGCTCGCCATTAAACACCGGGCTGAAGACTGAAGAGTGCTTGGATGTCTCTGAAACCCCTCCGTAGACTTGGCAGTGGAGATCGTTTCCCGGCGCGAACAAGAACAAGATCGCAAGTGTCATCAGAAAAAGAGGGTAACGGTTTCACTAAACGCTTTCATCTTCGAGCTATCGAGCTACCCAATCATCTCTTATTTACATGCATAAATGAGATGGTAGTCTCTCAAGTGGGTTCTGCAGGACTTCATGGAGTATGATCATCGAGGATCACCGTTATGGGAAGGGCTTTTGAAACCACCAAGGGGCTTGCTTGCTTCCAAAACAATTCAGGATTCTCTTCTCATACACCCAGTAAGAGCTATCATAGGCTATTCCTTGCCCCAGCATGTGGACCCTTGCAGCTTCGGAGCTTTTCTCTCCCTCGAGCTTTACCGCTGAAGATGCCAAGCCGATATGGCAGTGCTCACTAGCTTCGATCCAAATATAGATCATGTATTTGTCCCTTAACGCTGATGGCTTCACCCAGCCACCTATCTAAAATAACGATGGAAGCGCTTCAGGGCCGAGACTGTTCAACTATACCGCTACTTTGTCTTGCGAGTAGGCTATGCGCCCAGGCTTCATCGCATGCCGCTTGCCTTCTCAGCTATTGAGACTTGAAAATAATGAGCAGAACCTAGTATTGATTTAGCAATAGATCCAGAAGGACAATACTGAAAATTTTACATATTTTTCTCCTAATTTTGCGGCAACTTCAGCTCTTTCATCACTTTGGTCGAGTTCTGGACACAGCGACAGAGAACACCATTCATTTTGACAACTTTATTGTCCCAGGTCACCGCAGATAGGATCACTCTAGCACACGCTTTGAAATAACTCTCTTGTTATATTCTACAGAGGTTATATTTAGAAATGTAGACCTTGCCCAGCAAGCAAAATCTTCTTGGGGGTTCCGCCTGTGCATGCAAAATCCAGAGGGAGATTACAATTAAAATTGGAGTGCTAGAAGCACTCGTTGTGATCACTCAATTTGCGCAGATAGAAAAGTAGAACTTTCATTGCGCCACGAAGGCGATCATAATATTTTCAAAGCAAAACCCACAAGAGTCGATTCACTTAACCTAGGAGAAAATCCACAGAGCCACGGATTTCCTGATGGAACATGACTATATAACAGACAATGAAGTGCAGAATACCTAAACGCCAAATGAAACCAGATTCAACATCAACAATACCAAACCTCCAACACCAAGAGCTATGCCGCATCATGAAGCGACGGGTATCAAGAACAGAAATTGTCACGCGATGGGAAATCTAGACGACTCGTCTGGCATATCAAATCAACAGATAGCGCCATCCGTTTCGGTTCATGACATCCCGCCAGTGCACGTGCTGCTTCTTGATCTCGCGCATGCCGGAAGGCTGCGACGGGGAATACTGAGTCCCCTCGACGTTGGGCACCGAGGACTGGTACGTCATATCGGGAATAGCATCCTGCGACATCGCGGGTGCGTCGACGGGGTCGTCCGTCAGCCGCCAGTACTCGGTCAGAAGTTGGAACATGCGCCCAAAGCTACCGAAGTCTGCCAGCTCGCCCATGCTGGCGCTGCGCTCCGCTAGGATTTGACGGAAGGGACATGTCGGGGTAGAGAAAGCGCCGGCGATGAGAAGGGGCCAGACGAGCGAGCGATCGAAACCGTAGGGTCCGGTGGGGATGTAGGCCAAGGCGTCCGCGATCGCAGCAACGAGGTTGCTCGTGCTGGTCTGGGTGCGGTCGGCACCCGGGATCAGACTGCAGAGATAGATGCGGGCGGCAATACGGTAGACTGCAGTCATGTTTTTCGTGAGGACTTCCGGTCGCATGGCTCCAGTGGTAGGCGAGTAGGGACTCTCGAGGGCGGGGTTCGCGGGCTCGGTGTATTCCAGTTGGTTGCCAAGGGCGGATACATGATTGCAGATGGTGATCGAGTCGACACGGCCCTCAGCTTTGAGAGACTCAAGGCATGCAATCTCGGAGATCAGGTACATTACACGGTCATCGCATCCCATGAGCTCCCGGAGGCCGGACGATGTTCCACTCAGGTGCTTGTCACGGTAGGAGTGCGCGAACTGGGGGGTTTTTCCGAGCATGGTCGAGCCCAGAATATCAATCCAAGACGTCAGTGACATGCTGAAAGGGGGCACCATGTATCCGGTACCACAGGGGACTAGGGATTTCGTCAAGTCCAACTTGTCAACCAAGTTTGTAACCGCTTGGAAATGGTCGTTCCACGGGATATCGGGAAGGTAATCATCGGGCGCGCCGACCGAGCAATGGAAGAAGATCATGGCAAGCGTGGCGTCGAGAATGTGTTCGTGGTCGGTATCACGGTTCAATGCCTGACACAATTCAGAAATCGCCTCATATCGGTGGCGCATGATGTCGTGGTCAATTTGATCACCGGTCAGTCCCGTAGTAGTCTTCAGATGAATCGCAGCGACACTCAAGCAGCAATGGAAGTAAGACTTGTTGGCTTCCAGGGACTGTAGCACGGCGCGTGCCCGGGCGGAGCCTTGCTGGTGGACTTCCAGAATGGGGAAGATCATACGGAGAACATTATCCACGAAGTGATCGAGAAGCGGACGATCATAATCATCAACGGGGATATTGGCATGAAGCGAGGCATAAGTCTGTCCGACGTTCTGGGCACCAAATGCGGGCTCGACAGCGGCATATCCTTGGGGGGACGTGAAGCAATCTTCCTGGAACCATTCATCGGCGGGGAACGTGGGGAGAGTGGCCTGCAGTTTGGGCGGACCCATCGCACTGAAAGTCGAAATCGAGGAATCCTGTCGCAGAGGAACATCGTTGACAAAAGTTTGGCGTTCGGTTTTCACGTCGACTTCGTAAGGGGCATAGTGACCATACGAGATAGGTACAAATCCGGGGGTGGCAAAGTGCGGGCCGAACGGAGCCTCGAGTTGATCGGTGGTAAAGGGACGGTTGAAATCGCCGATGCCAGGGCTTGGGGATGACATCGCCTGGGCGCGGATATCTTTCGAGGCATGAGTGTTAGAGCAATTGATCGACCGCAGAGTGAGGGATCCTATGCACTCACCATGTTGTGCGTTACTGCGCTCCATTGATTTCGTCTGTTTGATCTTGTTCTTGATCCGTTCCTTTTGCATCTTGCGTTGCTCGGCACTTGCCCACCACATCGGTCGCTTGTACTCGCACTTGACATTCAGGTTCGTGCAGGCCTTGCAAGCGGGGTGGCCCTCGTCGCACTTCTTGCGTCGTAGGCGACAGGTAAAGCAACCTGTAAATTCATGAGCATTCTCCCGGTCGGCATTGAACACACGATAATGTCATACCTGAGCGCGATCGCTTATGCGCCTTGGTGTCGGCCTTGTCCCGGCTCTGTCCGTTGTTATGCACGCTGGAGGACCTCTCCGAAGCAGACGCACCCATGGCCTTGGCCGAAAGGGCGTTGGAGTTCTTCGAGGTTGGCATCTTCACGTTTGGCAAAATCACGATATTCAATATCGTCGACAAGCACAGTTAATCAATGACCGGTGCAAATAAAATAAAAAACCGATTCGAAGATATCGGGAGATTGGCACAGCCAGCAGTGCACAGGACAACGCAGTTGCCGAGGGGGACCAGCCACCTTTGTGTAGGATGAAAAGACGGCGTGAGGAGCAAAGCCGGACCGGCAGCTTTGCAACAGTTATTAGGAGGGATAAGTGGAAACGAAGGATGGAAAGGAGCACAGCTTCAAGACGATTTCCAAGAGATCTTATGTCGAGATCTGGATGCGACTAGTTATAAGTTCACGCCGCGATCAGCGACCGTGCTAGCTCATGCTTCTATTTTTTGTTGGACGCGGTACAGGCCTGGTCTGAGCCGGAGGAATATGCAAACATTGGGTGGGGGAACCCCCCCCCAGCAGCAAATCAGGATCCAGCATACGGGCTGTTGGCCGAGAATTCAGGCTAATTTTGGGACTTGGACCGGGGTGTGAAGCACGCAGTGTGATGAACGACAGGTAGCCCAGGGTCGATCCCGCCGGTGGGGCTGATGCAACTAGTGATGATCGAGGTGGGCCACACCATGTCCCCATGATGTTACAGTGGGTCTGGTCACATCCCAATTTTGATGGAGCAATCACATCTCCTGGAGTGCCTCGACGACCATATGGTGGACCTCGTGCGACGAACATTCGCGGCGTTGATAGGTGGATGGAAAGGTTGTTAATTTGGATTTACTTTTTAGCCCGTATTATGATCGCCAATGGCCTCGTCAGGATGGAATTCGCTTGTAATCACGATACAGACCACGGTCAACCTCGAGAGGTGTCTAAATGACGTCAAAAATCCCGCATTTGTAGTATACATGGCTTCTCAATAGCCGCCGTTGTATATGTTTCTGCTAGAGACTCTGTTCTGGACAAGGAGCAGTTGGTAATGATGTTGGGCTTCAAAAAAGTTGGATGCGAGCGCAGTCAGGACGATAGGATGGCAGCGTATCTTTACAATCCAGGTGGCTTGCCTACTAACCTTATCAGGACCAGCACCACTCCAGGCGAACTGTTATTGGTCCGAAAATGAATAGTATGGAAGTTCATGCACATTTAAAGCGTGATGAAGCGGGAGTCAGTGCATGCCAAGCTTCGATTGTAAGCCTCTGATTCGTGCGTTGGACGGAAGCCACCGGGCCAACTAAAAATTAGCGTCATCGGTGTTTTGCAGAATGGAGAGCTCTGAGCCAACCGTGGGGCCCGGGCCATGCAGAGCCCGGGGGACGCTAATGCGCCAAGACCGACGCTCGGACGGTGATAAGGGATTCGGTGCTAAAAGGCATTAATTTGCTGCACTTAGGCGCCCTTGGAGAGACTAATTCTTACTATTTCGGGTAAGCGCTTGCGGTATTTATCTCGATATCCAGGATTGATCACAAGGATCAGGTGCATGTAAGACTGCTAATAATAACTTGATCGAGGCATTATTATGGGCAATAGCTGAGGTTCCACCCATAATTAGCGCCCAATCCCCGCAAGCGACATAATTAGCATCATTTATCGCGGGGTAAATGGAGAGCAAATCAATTCCAGATTCGTAGCCTCGATGTTGATTCTGCATTCAGAGCACGGGGCCCCTCCGATCAGCTTCGAATGCTACGTTAAGCCCAACCCCCTCACTCTCAAAAAAATCATCCCCAAGGCTCGCTTTGCTTGCTACTTTGGTGACCTAATTTTGGAAATTTACCTCATTTACGCCCTTAATTTAGATCCATCGGGCGATTCAGTGAGGGAGGATACGGGCCAAAGTTTGATCTCGTCATCCTCCTATTGACATACCGAAGTCACTCAATTCGGAGTAAGTGATGTCTCGGCACTGCACTCCTGGGCCTTGGGATGGCAATTACAATCTACTGGTATAGAATCACCCCAACTGTATGCACTATCGGGTGTGGAAACCGAAATTCCGGGCTTGTACCTGAAGAAAGCCTGTTCTAGCAACACATACAACGATTGCAAGGACCGGGGCAAGGTAGATTTTAAGTCGCTCTTGAATTCTCAAATGCGAGTCGTGGATTTGCAACAACATTGTTCTCTTGTGTTCGGGGGTTAGGTGACTCATGGTTCTGAGGACGACCTGCATGTTAGTCCAAGAATCCGGTACCTGGCATCTCGCCTGGTCCATTTATATATTTTGGCTGTTCCCCGGGGTAGTCTGTGTGGCAGGAGAATGGCGTCGGTTGTCGGCCATATAATGATTTCGGTATACCCACTTCTTGGGTGATTGTAACACCGCTAGTTGAGATAGATCCTGATATTCTGATGAGAAGATCCCTCCAGCCACCCAAATACCTTGACTCGGCTACGTACAGACCATGCGACGGCATCACTCGGACGTCGGGGTTGGACATCAACATCTTAAATCAGCCTAGCATGTTCCGCAAACACGTGTGGGCTCGTTCACGATAAAGCGATAGATCACAAGAAATGGAGCTCCGAGCCTTCGTCCTTGGGTGGGTTTCTGTCTACGTTCCCATGGTGATCCCGGATGCTCGGAAGAGGCCTATGTGTGATTATGGAATTGGCACGGAAGGCAAGCCATGTGGTTTGGGAAGACAACCGGGAGGCTGGCCTACGACCAAAGAAGTTGTGCTTGTGACACGATTTCTATCCCAGCCACCTTGGATGTTTCCGAGCAACGACAGCTGGTTCCATGCGTCTTAAATATTCAAGCTTGTACATTCTGGTTCCTGGTTTTGTCCGACCACTCACCCGTTCAATCCATCAGACCAATCATTGGTGACAGACTGGAAAAAGGGCGCCGCGAAACTTATACTCTTAGAGCAGAGACTGGATAGAAGGCCCTTTTCGAATTCGCTCACCAGCCACAGTAATCAAGATCAATCAGGATGGGATCGAGGCACAAGATATGTGGGTATCGAATGTGCCAAGTGGAGTGTGGAGTCAACAACGGCCTGATCTGTGATATGGCTTTCAGAGGCTTGTGGTGTGATTCATGCACGGTGCCACTCCTCGGCTAGATACATCGCCGCGCCGGACCGAATGAACACCAGAAAATCTCTTCCTGCCGATCGTAACGGCGATTCCGACCGAGTTTACTCCATACATTAGGCGTAGACAATATCAGATCTACGTAGATCTACCATCCTCTAAAGAAAAAAGAGTTTCCCCGGGCATAGAAATGTTACGTTTCGCCACGACGGTTTTGCTCAATCGGGAAATCGCTACATCGTCGCAAACCTTGGATGATGATCAGGTGCGCGCCATCCAGATCTGTGAAGCTGTCAGTGGCGGAATTATTCAGCCCCGCTCCTGCCGACAATCCACTGGACCAATCGCTTGCTGGGGAGAGTCGAAAAGAGGAGGATCTACTGTGTGATGAGCAATTGGGCACTGTGGAGGGCGTGACGACTTTCCGAACGGTCGCCCCGGAAGGAACCGACTCCTCCGCCCACCAGGAATCAAGGTCAATTCCCACGCCGGGCCCCTAAATTTAGGGTCGAAGATCTATAATTAACCGGCATTCTTGACTCGTGCAAGAGATCTGCGGGGCAAAGATCCGCTCCTCAATATCATCTTACCGCTGGCCCCCAGAGCCGGGAAAGCAACACATACCAATCGCTACGGCCACTGCGGTCATTCTTTGCATGGGAGCCACGTCAAGCTCTGGGGAGAAATGCCCATCAATTTATAGAGAAGGATCTGAAACTCGGATTAAGCGCCCAGGTGCCCGCTGCGAACCCGTTGCCTGCGGACAATGTGCCAAGGGAATCGTCACGGCAGTAGCGCCGTGATCAACCGCCTATCACAGTGCACAATCACCCGCTTTGCTCTCCCTTCCTGCATGATGAAAGACTAATGCACGCTCGTCCACCCAACGAGGTTGGAGAAGCTCGTGGATTCTTGCTGCGGCGCTGGGATTGTGGCATCTGTCTCGTGGGCTAGTGTTCCAGGTTGGCGTGTCGACCATCTAGGCACATCCCAAGTGGGCACCTCCGAACGTGCTTACCGCTGGCCCAAAGCCACCGGTTGCCATCTGAGCTGCAATCCTAATTCGCCGAGTCCGACCTATCGTCCGAAGCCCTGGTTGCTGAGCCCTTTTACTGGCGGCCCCACCCCAAGGGCAACTCCGTGTCTCCAGAAGATGGACTCCGTACATAAACGCCTCCAGCACCCGATCTATCCTTTTCCGGTCATCGTTCCCCAGAGTTTGTCGCTTGGTTTGAGTTCGTTCCCAACGGTCTTCTCCCAGACCTTGCACCTACCTGGGAGAATAGTCCTCCTTTCTATTGCCCGCGCTGAGCGTGAAACCACTTACTACACTCACTTAATGCTCGCCTAGCCGCTGAGATTTTGACATGACAAGATGGTACGTTCGATGGAATTCTGGAGGCATTCCGTGGAGGTTTGATCCTAATCTCGTCCTTAAGGAGGCCCAATATGCATACGACCTAAGCTATCGCATGGTGCCTCGCAAAGAGGAGCCCCTGCCGCTCTTTCCTCCGAGAACCGCTATCCCTCGACCTGCCTCTGAGGCTACGGAGATATTTGAGGACGAAGATACTTCCGGATTCCTCCACGATGATTCACCAATGCGAAGTGTCGCTTCCGTAAGTTGCATTCTGGGTATTCGGTTCCCAGCAATGGACTAACGCCCCGAACCATGTTAGCTTGGAACTGGAAGCATTTCCACCATTTCAACGCCCGACGACGTGACAACACCGGACTCGACAGGCCTGACAGCGTTTGATTTCCACATCGATGACAAGAACGTTAGGGGACCTTCCGGTCCTCACCTGTTTCGATCCTCAGTCGCCTCGGACCGCAAGTCGGCAATGGATGTGGGCCTGTTCTTCCAAGAGACGCCTATTAGTGCCGTGGGACCTTTTCACAACAGAGCCTCAAAGCTGGATCCTATGTGGGGTCGGAGAGACACGCCAGTCCCCAACCATATGACGGCCTCTACTCCGGAACCACAATACGTCCCTACCGTCGAGCGGGTCTCGACGTACGAGACAACGGCTGCTTCAGACTGGTCTCCACGGGATGTAGTCCAGTGGATGCGCAGCCTTGGATTCGAAGATGATATTGTCCAGAAATTCTTCCACAATGACATCTCCGGCTCCATTCTCCTTGAACTCCAGGCCGAGGATCTGAAAGAGCTCGATATCATGTCTTTTGGTAAGCGCCATCGTGTGATGAGCTCCATCCAGGGCCTTCGAAACAGCTATGCTCCTAGTAGCACTGCGCCCAGCTCCTCCAGAAACTCTAGTCTCTCGGGCCCTCGTCCCTCTACCCAACGTACGTCGTCGATCGATTCGGCCAGCTATCAATCCTGCTCTACGGATGTGGAAGAGGAGAGCTTTGTTGCAAAACCGCGCCGTGGTCGCCACCACTCCAGTCCCGATGTCAGCAAGAGCGGTGATGTGGGACCCGGAGATTCGGTCTCGATCGTTGCCATCGAGCAGTTGTTGCCTAAGTTACATCACTGCTCCAAGGGTGAAGCCTGTCGAAAGTGGCAGAAGCAGCAAGTTAAGCTCGCCTTGCTGGCACAGGATTTGCCCATTGAAACATTTGGAGGCCGGGCCATCGTTGCTGGCGACCCTGGGAACCCCAGAACTGCCCCGAATCTTTTGAAGTCCCCCATCTCAGAGATTACACCTTCGCTTGTTGCTTCGTCCGATGCAATGGGTCCTGGTAAACAGGCTTCATCACTCCAATTGTCTCAGGAGCGACTCAAAGAAGTGAAGCCACGGGATCCCCAGGAAAATGTCCGCAACTTTTTGAACTTCCAAAGCCTGGATAAACTGAAAACCGCCAATGATCCCGCGACTCCACCGAGGGAGCTTCTCCCCTCACCTGGCTCAGAAAGTCCCGATTCAGCGAAGGTTACCCCGACACTCGCAGAAAACCTTCGACACTTGCCAAGACTCCAGATTCCCAGTATGCATGGCACGGAGGACTCGGTGTTTTCCGAGAACATGTCGGCTCAAAAGACTGTCACTCCTTCAGTGCTGTCGAAGCGAAACCAGCTTTACTCCAGTGACCGAACTGCCATTCCGCGTGGACAGCAGCCATACATGCGCGGCCCCGTGGCTTCCCCTGGGGACTTCTACCGTAATGACCCATGTTATCGACAGGAAACTCCATTATCGGAAGCCGATGCCCCGGTAACGGCTGTCCCCATTGGTCCCGTGGCGCGAGAGGAGTCACAGTCAGTACCTCCCAACATGCGGTTCGGTAACAACCGTTTTATCAAGGCAGAGCCGGTCGTTCGCCCATCTTCTACCAAGGGCGATAGCCATCGACGATGCCCCTCCGCCTTGGGCGGTGCCAGTTTGAACCCATTGAAGGAGGACCGAGTCCTAAGTCCAATTGAAACCCCAGAAGACCTGCACAAGACTCCCCGCGCACTCAACACTCGCGGTCACCACCTCTTCGCCGCCAGGGCAAATGGGCAGGATGATGTAACTCACAGCGGATGGATGAAAAAGCGAAAGACCACCCGTCTTTTGCGCCACGAGTGGGAAGATCATCATTTTACGCTCAAGGGCACTCAGCTTGCCATGCACAATGACGACGATGCTGCCCAGCGCAACTCCAAGGCTCTCGAGTACATCGATGTCGATGACTACGCTGTTGCCTGCTCTTCGCTGGCCTCCAGCTCGAAGCTGACTGCTGCGTTCAAAAAGACAGTTCTCAAGCGCAGAGAAAGCGAGCCTCAGCAGTCAGCCTTTGGGTTCTCTCTCATACCTGCGCAGAACAACAACGGGGGCGTTGTGGACCGCAAAGCCATGTTTCTTAACAATGGCAAGTCCCATCATTTCGCCGTCAAGTCTCGTGATGAACGGATTGACTGGATGCGAGAGCTTATGCTGGCCAAGGCTCTGAAGCGCGGTCGCGAGACGGGCGCCTCTGTCAATATTAATGGCAGCAACATGATCTGAGGCCCCCTCTCTTCCGTTTGCACATCTTTCCTTTTGCCCGTGTTCCATACGCCACTCCTTGATATCTTTTTAGTTGCATTCTTATCTTTTCAGATACCCGTGGTGGAACCATTCGGAGCAGAAATGATTTCTCTTATTTACTTTGTGGTCATCACCAGCTTTTCATGGCGCTTGTTCCAACATCATTTCCTTTTTGACACGAATCTCCTTGATCTTTCTCCTTTTGCATGTCATTTTTCTCTTCCAGGTAGATAGGAACACATTCTCGACACATGACAAGATGGTTCGCACTATCTGTGTCGGGCTCAATAGGACTGCTCTCAATGAAATATTTATTCTCTCTGCATAACGTATTCTGGATTCTGAATATTCTCAAGTAGCCATGCACACTGTTCTTTCGATAAATTGGCCAACCCCTGATCAAGTCATTGATGGTCGCATCGCCGCCGCATCAAACCATGCCCGCGACTGTTTCACGGCCATCCTGATTTCTATGCACGACCCACAGCTTCCCATTCCTGGCGGTCAGTGTGCCATCTGCAGTGTTCTCCCTGCCATCACATTAACGGCGGCTACAGGCCTGCTATGAATGGGTGTGCACGGTAGCCCGTGTCTCCCCACAGCGCCAACCCCGCCCGAACCGCCAATTAAACCTCTTAAGATTGACTGATCGTTGGTCGCCTTGTTCTCTCTTACATTCCATTGCACTGCTGGCTTTCTTCCCGGGCAATGGTTTGCCGTCCCAGCAGGCGCCGGGATGTTGTGGTTTCATGTAGCGCTTGCCATTGCAGCCGGCGCTCCGAGCCCGGCCACCCATTGCACACAAGGTAACCCACTAGGACAGGTCATCTTTGCGCATGCAGCAAACTCTCACATGACCCCTGCTAGAGCCACCTATGACCCCGGCATTGGGAGTAAATATTGGGGCCGACGCAGGAGAGGGAGCAGATCGCAATGCCCTAGCTTTTCCTGGCGGCTTTCGAAACGCCCATCGTGTGCTGCGGCAGGAAGTTGATCTACACCGTTGCCTTAGTCTTAACCTTGCCTCTCGAGTATGTCTACCTTGGCTTTCTTCTCTTTCTGTGATTCGGACTTTGCACCACCTGGTCGGTAAGAAATCTCGCCCGCAATGGCCACCGATTCAGCTATTCGGGGGCGCCTTGCCAGAGTCTCCCGGTCGATACAAGCCGTCTTGCGTTGTCTGGGCGGAACCAAAGAGTCTCCCGAGGGCTCAACTCGGGCTCTGCTTCTTCTCTGCGAGTTGATCGACCTGCTGTCTCGACTCCAGAACCAGTTGACTTGGGCGGAGGAAAAATGGGTCGTGGATCCTGCACGTCTACACAACCTCAATGAGGTGCTTGGTTCTTTCGAGTCGACGATCGAGGCAATCGAGATCTACTTTCAGCCGGGTGGTGTCAATGCCAGGACTTTTCGGAAGCGACTGCTGGAAAATACGTTTGTGCCCCGATTGGAACAGTTCAAGGTCATGATGATCTTGTCCATGCAACCCGAGTCCAGGTATGTTGTGCACGGGGATGTTTCCTTTCTTCCAAGATACAAACGTCGCTTACATGCACCGATTTTCAAGAGAGAAAAGCCGAGTTGAGGAGAAACTTCGAAACAGACTTCGCCAATTCCAAGAGTTGGATTCTGGTGGGTACCTCCTCAACAAGTCTGTGACGAAGAGCTGACTTGGAAAATTCAGAATCTATACGAGCGAGTACCCCGAGTGGTGATGACTTCCATCACGTTACGAGCAAATTGACCACAAAGAACTACATGAGACTGGCCGATTTATGCAACCGCCGACAGAAGGGGACTTGCGAGTGGATATTCGACAATGACATTTACACCAACTGGTTATTTGGGTGTTGCCGGACGCTCTACTGTGTTGGACCTGGTATGTTTTGACTCTTAGATTTGGCCTGAAGCGTGGAAGTTGACAAGTTAATAGCCGGTGCTGGCAAGACCTTCCTTTCGTGAGTTCTACGAATAGCCCTCGCCTCCTCCCACCAACTAACATCTCTGCTAGATCTGCCATCATCGACAACCTGCAAAGGACCTTCACCTCCACCGATGTAGCCATTGTATTCATTTTCGGTCATGACGAAAGCGAAGAATCGAGTTCAATCGGCTTTCTCGACAAGATACTTGCCCAACTGGTTTATAGAAAGCGGACTCCCTCTCATGCCACCGTCCAACTATACAAGTCCGAATCTTTCACGAGGGGAAGAGCGTCGGCGAAGGCATTTCAAGATGCTATTCGTGCTGAAGTGAACAGATTTTCCCGGGTCCTGTTTGTCATTGACGGAATCGACATGCAATCAGAGAAGGAGCGCATTCTCAATCGCTTGCAAAAGCTCCCGGAACATGCCCAGCTTCTGGTTACAATGCGAGAAGCGAGATATGCATCGAAGGATGAGCACCTTTCGGTTATTGCCATGCGTGAGGATCTGGAAAC
Organism: Penicillium capsulatum; assembly: GCA_028828875.1. Taxonomy (NCBI): domain Eukaryota; kingdom Fungi; phylum Ascomycota; class Eurotiomycetes; order Eurotiales; family Aspergillaceae; genus Penicillium; species Penicillium capsulatum. Next base: position 3,197,394 of record JAQJZR010000009.1, on the reverse strand, counting down.
CTACATTGACTGCCGGATTCAGCAAGACGATGGCCTGACCTCTCTGCTGAAGCAGTACCCTCCAGAATTGAAGGGTGCCATGGTCCAACAAGTTGTTCAAAAGTCCCATGGCCTGTAAGTTCTCGACTCATTATATCCGCTCTTTTTCCGACAGTTAAAACGACCTATTGCTAATCCGTACTCACTGTAGATTTCTTCTAGCTCGAATGCATATGGATTTGCTCTCACGCTGCGACGATGGAAATCTACTGCAGCGAGCATTATTTCACCTTCCAGAGAGCCTGAACGACGCATATGGCGAATCTATGACTCGCCTAGTGAGCCAGAATCCGTATGCGAGTCGATGCTTGTACTGGACTTTATACGCCTCTCGACCATTGACCGTCACGGAGCTCAACTTTGCAGCCAGTTTCGAGGTTCCTGGGAGCACAACTGCCAAAGGCTCATCGGTATCGGAGCATAACATGTTACATGAAGCCGCGGGCTTGTTGACTATTGATCCCATGGCTGGCACCGTGCACTTGGTTCACAAAACGGCCAAGGAGTACCTCAGTGGACCGGCAGCTAGGGTGTTTTTCCCCACCGCAAAGAAGAATATCGCGGACACTTGTCTTACCATAATCACGGCGGACGAAGTTGTCGATGAGTGCTATGCAAACCAAAGTACAACACCGCGGAAGCTACGCGGTGGGTTGCTCGACTATGCGACTACGTACTGGGGCCATCATGCCCGAGAGGTCAGCGAGGATGAACAAACAACCCAAGTGCTCATCCGTGCATTCCTCAACAAACTTTGCTGGAGAAGACCTCCTGTTCCAACGAGCTGCATTTCGGGGGATGAAATCCCACGTCAGCTCGGGTTTGCAGGCTACTTCGCCGATTGGAGTGGCTTGCATGTCCTCGCTTACTTTGGCATAGTCGGTAAAGCCCGACGCTTGATTGAACAAAGTGTCAATATCAACGATTCCGAAAATGAGCTTGGTATTACGCCCTTGCATTGCGCAGTCCATCAAGGTCACGAGGAAATGGTTGAACTTCTCCTTAAACACAAAGTCAATCTCAATGTCACCTGCAAACAGGGAAAGACTGCTTTGCACATCGCAGCTGAGCAGGGGCATCGAAAGATCATCAAAATCCTCCTCCATCAGCGAATCAACTCCCGCACTGCGAATCACCAAGGCGACACTGCCCTACAGCTAGCTGTGGGAACAACACATGACGAAGCAACCGTGCCGCTTTTGATCAAGAGCCGCTTCGATATGGATGTTCAGAATACGTTGACGGGAAATACAGCGCTTCACCTTGCTGTGCAATTGAAGCGACCGCGTATCTTATCTTTCTTGCTTGAGAAAGGAGCGAATGTCAATATTCTCAACAGGGAAGGGATAACACCACTTCAGTTGGCATGCAAGATTGATAACTGTGAAGCTATTTCTTTACTACTGGAGCGGGGTGCCAAGTTGGAGACTCGCTCTTCCCACGGGAACTCTGCTCTTCATATAGCTGCTCTCGAGGGTAATTGGGTTGCTTTTGATCTCTTAATTACTGGCGGCGCCGACATCAATCTATGGAACAGTGACGCTGAGTCTTTACTCCACCGGCAGGCTCGCATCGGCTCCAGCACATCGGTCGCGGCCCATCTACTTGACAAAGGGGCAAATATGGAAGCCTGCAATTCCCAAGGATACACACCCCTACAATGTGCTGCCATGTCTGGAAATAAGCTGCTGTTCTTCTTCTTGATAGCCGAGGGTGCCAATGCTCATATTCATACGGCAAGAGGGGAGACGCTCCTCCACATCACTCCACCTCTCAACCAGGGCTGCCTCGACATCTTGGCTCTGCTTCTCAATCTCAAGTTCAACGCCAACGCAGTCAGTTCTAATGGCTTAACACCGTTACACTACTTAATACTCAATCAGATGGGTAGCTGTGACCCCTCCACCGACAAGTCGATTCCATACCTCTCGCTGCTCCTATCGCACGGGGCTAACGTCAACGCGCAAGTCTTTTCCCAGAATGCCGAGACAGCCCTACACTTAGCGGTCATGGCAAAAATACCCCACGAGCCTGTGATATCATTCTTGGTTAAAAGCGGCGCTTCTCTCAATGCGAAGACAACCCAAGGCAAGACAGCTCTCCATCTCGCCGGCGAGCGTGGTCGACATGGCATCTTCAAGATTCTCCTAGAGGCCGGCGCGGACCCTTCCATAAAAGTACCTATCGATATACTCCCACTCGATCGAAGCCAGGAATATGGACCAACTGCCTTGGATTTGGCTCAAAAGAACCCCGTCGGTGTGCTCTGGTTTGACGATGCAGGTAAACTTCGCAGTCTGTCTCCAGACTGCCAACGCAGGAGCGTTGCCACAACAATCGACTCTATTGAGATCGGATCTGAGATCGATGACATGACAGGATCAACGCTCGTTGGTGAAGATGGCTCCGTCTGGGGCTCGAGAGCATCAACGACATCCATGGATAATCCTTCCATCGTTTCCTCTTGCTAAATACCCATTATTCGTTGCTGTTTTGGAAGTTTATTCCACTTCAACACTATTTTCCATTTTTTTTTGGTTTTTTTACTGTGGTTACTTTTACCTGTTTGCACATTGCTACAGCATGTAAATAAAAAGCTTGCTGCATGTTGAGCGGGTCATCATAGCGAAGCTGGGCTCTGGAAGTAGTTTTGATTGAATATAAATCTGGAAATGTGATCTTTTCAATGACTCAAAAATCGAAGCGGATACACCCTTGAATCTCTCTATGGGCTGAGCATTCATTCCACGCAATATAAAGCCCCCATATTATTGATATTTATGCGACTGCGGATTCTATATTTTCATGTGCCCTTCTCATAATTTCATTAGCCCATCATACGAACAACCACGTACGCCCATCCGTCACCGTAGGCCGAGCTCCTGACAACCTCTTCGATGGGCGCAGACATAGGGAGCACAGCACCATGAAGGACCGGCTTCGCAAGGACCGGGGTCCGTCGACTAGGAAATAGATTGGGAAGAAGCGTGTGCAGCATGCCGCCAATCGTCTGGAGCTGTGTACTGGGACTAGCTCTTGCGTTGAGGATCTGGCTCGACTGAAGGCTGGAAGCTGGGACAGATGGTGGAAGTGGTGACTGGACCACTTTCAGTGACGGTGACTCGTCATCCGGCGGGAGTGGCAGGAATATACGGATTGGGACGTTGCGGAATGGCTGTGCTGGTGGTGGTAGGAGGATGTGTGAGATGCGCTGGAAAGATGGGAGGTCCACTGTTGAAGATACTGGTCAGCATCGGCAGCGTGGAATTGAAGAAGTAGCTCTGTTGGTGTAGGTATTTATTTCCTTACCATGCTCGACGGCCTTCCACAGCCCGGACGAGTCCTCCTTGGAAAGACTCATGATGCCCTTCGCTGTGCCGTTCCGGAGAAAGTCTGCTTCTTTGACACTGTTGATGAAAGCGTCGTTCATGACCATTCCATCTGCATCGAGACGCACAAGATCCTCAGAGGGCCAGTCACTGAAGTGGACGGTCAAACGCCAGGGAAAAGATGACTCGTCCTCGGGAGACTCATCGTTGAAGGCACTGATCTTGGTGGCGGGATCATTACCCGCATAGAGGTCAAACAGCAGACCGACGGGGTAGTGCCATTTTAATGGAACGCCTTCGAAAGCGAACCAGCCCTCGTGATATTGGGAGTTGGGCTCGATCAGAGACGAAGCGAAAAAGGCTCGCAGCTGGGGGAGTAGTGAAGGGAGATAGGCGATGCGAGAGAAAGATACCTAGAATCCTTAGTGTGATGGCCATCATAAAATTTAGTAGACATACCAGATAAGGGTCTGTTTTATCATATGTCCGGCTCTCGGATGGGGCGAGGTTGATTTCCAGCGGTATCCGCCCATTCCAGACGCTTTTCTGGATGGCCACCAGGGATGCTTGGCTGGCCATGGCTATTTTACCCCTCGAAAGGTCTGGGTTTTGAGTGGAATCTACCCACACGTCAGTCGTGGTTCTCCAGGTGCCGATCTAGCACCAAGTACGGACCAGATTTGAGGGGATCTACGTAATGATCGCGGGGCATGTCATCAGTAGCCAGGGATCAGAAATGGTGCCAGCCCCTCCAGCAAGGCGATCCTGTCCCGGACGGGCCGTTCACATTGATCCAAGGAGGTGAACAGGGATATGTCTGGTCGAGAGTAGAATCAAGTCAAGTCGACGTGTCAGCGCGTCCCACGTGATTTGGCTGAAGCAAAACGGATCACCCTTTGAGTCGATGATGGCACTCCGAGATCTGGAAACATTAACTGTTGATTTTCGGCATGCGAACTGGTAACTGCCCCTATTCTGTCTCTTATGTTGTGAGATGATTGGATTTGCCCCGGTAGAGAGTATTTGCGACCGTGGCATATCTACCCCTGATGCCTTGATGGCATCATAATTTTGATGGCTCAAAGTATATGCACCGAGTCTAGGTTTTCTCTGTATTTATTATTATTATTATTCACCAGTCTAGTACCGAGCGCCAGCCATGTTTTCGTTGATGTGGTTGATGGTTGTGGTTGGTGTATATTTATCGAATGCCTGACCTGTTCAAAAGTATCTTCCCACCCCACTTGTATATTCGGGTTGACCAACACATCAAGACAAGTAATTAAATCAAATGCTCCGGTGAGCTGGCAATTCATTATTCACAGCCAAGGATTGTTTTCTTCTATTCCCCGTAGTGAATAATGCTATCGGAAGGACCGGATTTATCATTTGGGTCGACACCAAGCATACCGGGACCTGGAGGACAGAATATATAATCGGGTCAGCTACTGGAGCTCCTAAGCGTGAACCCTCTGGATCGCTGGTTTGCGTGTATATTGTTTGCGAAGAGAGCATTGGACCTACGAGATAACAAAATACCGAATTCAGGACACATTCACTGAATATAATTCAGTCTATCATATATGTTGACACCTCGTCAGCTTCATGCCCGGCCATTCGCATCGGGGATGCCGACCCCGGACCGAAAAGATAAGCTTGCATGGGCAACTCCCATCGTACCTCGAAATCATGTGCCATCCCAATTATCCTCACCGGGACCAGAGACGAGCTCGGCAATGCGTCTCCACTCGGAGACTGCTTTGCCTTTTGCCGTCTCCATCTGTCTACCACGACGGGGCAATGGACGCCCTGCCAAAGGCTTTTCCCGACACGAATATATAGAGTTTGCGCGCAACAACTGCCCAGGTGGACTGCCCTGACCTATGACGAGGACTGATGCCGATCTCATCCCGTTGGTGTCAGCCCGAAGCGTCTCCCCAGAGAATCCCCACGGACTTCAAGGTGTTCGGTCCCCACAATCGGCATCCAACTCCCTCGACAGGGAAATGCCGATTCGTCCGGCACGCCACGTGACGCTCCCCAACCCTCCGCAGAGCTCGGAATGCCTCCGACCAGCGTGGCGGGTTAAGGGTTCTTCCCGTGGGCCATGTCCACGGTCGGCCTGCACACGAATCAGAAGCCTGGGGTATTCGATTTCGCAAGCGGGACTTTTCCCTCGCCCCCCTCCGCTTGATATGACCATGCATCATTACGCAGTGTGGGAGGGACGTTCACCGGGAAAGCCCCAGTGCAGTCGTCCCTGACGGGTAAACGCCCGCGCGAGTATTGCTCAACCCACACTATGAGACACCATTACGGCACCATTCAAGGGTTAAGAGCATTCCACATGTCCAAGTCAACTGCAGTAACCACCCGCAACGCAATCCGGGAAGAACCACAGGAAGATGGATTCCGGGTTAGATATATACTGGCGGCCATTCGCTGGCACCGGCTGAACGTTTCCACCGGGGAAAACGCTACCCCGGAGAAAAATGTCCACCCCGTGGGATTTGTAGAGCAAACTGTCGTAGCCTCACTCTCCAACCCCATACTGCCCCGGAGGATGGGGTTATACGCGACATAACTTGTGGGGTTCCTGAGACGAATTCCCACACACTTGCATCCACCCCGGGGTCACCGGCCTTACTTAGGGGCCCCATCCCGTCCTGGAGTTTTCCATCGACTTTTCCCTTCCTTCTTCTGTACATTCCCTCCCCCCCTCCCTTTCGCTGTTCCAATTGACAGCCATGGGGATCTTAACTCTCGTCGAAGACCGGCCGACGCCCTCGTCAGTGTACAACTGGCGGGTGTATGTCCTGGCCCTCATTGCCTCATGCGGTTCCAATATGATCGGTTATACGAGTGCGTTCATCGGGACAACCGTGACGCTAAAGTCGTTCAAGAAGGAATTCGGCATGGACCACATGTCCGATCCGCAGAACAACTTGATCAGTGAGAACATTGTGTCTCTGTTCATCGCGGGTGCCTTCTTCGGCGCCCTGCTCACATACGGCCTCAGCCACTGGATTGGCCGCAAGTGGTGTTTGGCGATTGCTTCGGCCACCTTCACGCTGGGTGCGGGTCTCCAGTGTGGTGCCGATAACGATCGCGGTCTCGGGATCTTATATGGCGGTCGTGTCTTGTCTGGACTGGGCACCGGTATCGCCTCCAACATCGTCCCCATCTATCTGTCGGAGCTGGCTCCGCCTGCAATTCGAGGACGTCTGGTCGGTCTGTATGAGCTGGGATGGCAGCTCGGTGGTATGGTTGGCTTCTGGATCAACGTGAGTGTTGACGAACAGAGATTTCCCTGCTCCATATTGCATGCTAACCTCGTGTCTGTTTAGTACGGTGTTGAGCAGCATATGCCGGAAACCCGCGAGCAGTGGATCATTCCGTTTGCCGTCCAGCTGGTTCCGTCAGGTTTGTTATTCCTGGGTTCTCTGTGGATTCGGGAGTCGCCTCGTTGGCTGTTCCTTCATGAACGCCGCAGCGAAGCCATGAACAACCTGTGCTGGATCCGTCAGTTGACTCCCTCCGACATCTACATCACGGAAGAGGTGGCAGCGATCGACCAGGCCCACGAGTCTCAAAAGGCCACCGTGGGTATTGGGTTCTGGAAGCCCATCCAGGCTCTTGGCCACCGCCCGAACCTCATGTGGCGTTTGTTCCTGGGATGCATGCTGTTCTTCTGGCAGAATGGTTCGGGTATTAACGCGATCAACTACTACTCTCCTACCATCTTCAAGGTAAGTCCTATTCTACTCGAATGAATGACCCGTCTAATCCTTTTCTCAGAGCGTCGGTGTCGAGGACAACACAGTGAACCTGCTGACCGGCGTGTTCGGCGTCGTCAAGGCTATTATGACCTTTGTGTGGCTGCTCTTCCTTGTCGACCAGCTCGGAAGACGGAAGCTGCTGCTGATCGGTGGTATCACCGGCTCCATCTGCATGTGGATCATCGGTGCATACATCTACATCGTCGAACCCGAGCAGCATCCCTCCGACCACCTGACCAGCACCGGCATCATGGCCATCTTCTTCTTTTACCTATGGACCGCGGTGTACACGCCTACCTGGAACGGTACTCCGTGGGTCATCAACTCGGTATGTCATCCCTCCACTCCACGATCTAAACAGAATCGCTAATATCTCTGCAGGAATTCTTCGACCCCAACTTCCGTTCGCTGGCACAGGCCTGCACAACGGCCAGCAACTGGCTATTCAACTTCCTCATCTCCCGATTCACCGAGCAAATGTTCGAGGCCATGGGCTACGGGGTCTACTTCTTCTTCGCATCCCTCTCTTTCCTCGCCTTCTTCTTCGCCTTCTTCCTCATCCCCGAGACCAGCGGTATTCCCCTGGAGAAGGTGGACCGTCTGTTCGAGTGCAAGCCCGTGTGGCGGGCCAACGAGACGCTCAAGGCGCAGCTGAAGGAGGAAGAAGAGCAGTTCCGCTACGACGTCAAGGACGGGGCGATCCACCAAGAAAACCAGGACGGGCCCGAAGTGAGAGTCTGATGGACATATAGACCCGTGTATACAATAGACCCGTACATAGATTGATGCGCTTTTGTCATGAGCCTACTTTATGCCGCATGAATGCATTCATTGATGAGCCTGACAGGTCGTGGTTGATCGTATGACGAAAGAATTCTTCCCTCGAACTGGTATCAATCCAACTGTAGGTTAATTGGTAAATTGAGCAATGGCTACATTCGGCGATGGGCCGAGTTATTAGTCATCACACTGACACCTGCCGGACAATCCACTTTTACGGAGTACATCCGTAGCTGTTCTCGACTTGTTTATTCCTCGAGTGTCCCTCGCAGACGGAATCCTGCTCCAATTACCCTCTCATTGACAAACCATCTCATCAGACAGAAATTGCTGCCCGATAGCACATGCAGAAAGCATCCGGAGTACTCCGTACTCAGGATTCCGAGCAGAGTTTGACAAATCCTGATCGAGATGAAGTGGGTCTTTTTGCGACGCTGAGGATGGAAAGTTATTGTTGCTCGATTCCTCAAGCCAACCTCGATGCCCATTGGACCCGAAGTGGAGTCCCAGTGGAGCGTGTGAGCTGTACAGCTTCCAGATCGGGATGTTCCGTGGGAAGATCTTGGACCCTTAAATGGCTCCGATCCCGCTTTTCATGACCTTTTAGCCATTTCAGCTCGGCAGTGGAGCTGAGCGCATCCACGATCAACTCACATGGCCAGTCATCTTTCTACCACCACGTTGATCCTGATATGGTTCGGACGAACCCCGCTTGCTGGGATGATTATGCTTTGAAGCATCTCCGGGTCACTTTATGGTTCTCCTCGTGTATTTTGCTGGGAGATTGGACATGAATCGAATAAGATCGTTTGATATGAATATCACCGAGGGCTCGGCTGCTATACAACATTCCAGAAAACCTGAATCCCCGGGATGGAGGGAGTTCGGCTGTAAAAGATCGATCTGATCTGCAAAGCCACCAATACACTAGTGCGAAGTGTGGCGTTCGGCAGTGAGCTGGTGGTCGATGGAAATTAAATAACAAGGGGTCCTGCACCCGTGTGCAAAATTCTTTGCAACAACGTTTTCCAGTACGGATCTTTCACCATGTTGTTCAACGCTTTCAAGTCGTTGGCGTTTGTGTTGGCGTTCGGGGTCGCCAGTGCCTCGTACCAGAATGCTTCTACTTCGCTCGTCAGCCGGCGCGTCACCGAGTATCTGATGCCGGTTGCCAACGAGACGCATGAATTCGCGCGTGTGCCCGACACCAACTTTGTGCTGCTGACGCAGATGACCGACAGCACGCTGATCAAGATCGAACTCGATGCCGATACCGAGGAACCCATGGCTTTCCACGCCTTCCCCATGGGCAAGAACGGCAGCTCCTGGCTTCATGGTGTGTGGCCATCGGTCAAATTCCCCGGTATGATGTGGTTGTCGCTGCAGCACGAAAACAAGCTGCTGCTCGTGGATCCCGGCAAAACCCTCTCGACTGCGCCCAAGGTTAAGAAGACCATCGATATCCCGGCTCCTGGAAACGGCCCGCACTGCGTGTTTGAGATTGGGGACCGTGTCTGGGCCGGTCTCAAGGAAGCCTCCGACCAGACGGGCAAGTACTATGTGTTCTCGGCCGATGTCCACGATCCCAAGGATCACAAGCTGTACCAGTGCCTCGACAGCCCCGTGTTTATCAAGGAGGAACCGACCACCGGCATGATCTACGTCACGCAAGACAAGGACTCGTCCATCATGCGCATCGATCCCGTCACCGGCGAGACCAAGCAACTCCCCGTCCCTCCCAGCGTCGGCAACAACGCCGTCGGAATGATGAGCGCCGACGGTCCCCTGAGTGGTGTGTGGTTCAGTCTCGCCGGCAATGCCACCGGCGGCACCGGCACCTTTGGCCACATCGGCGCCGACGGCAAGATGAAGTTCTTCAAGCTCAAGCACCCGCGCCTCGGAACCAACGCCGGCCTGCTGCATATCGCCGACGCATCCGATTCCGCCGGTCCGGCCCTGTGGCTCCTGTCGACCTCGCTGCTCAGCAACGACTCGCCCGACGCCCTGATCCGTGTGACTTTCAACAAAGACATTACCGAGGTCGCCGACGAGGAATACATCTCGATGCTCGCCCAGAATGCCAAGGTGCACCGCGTCTTGCCGCTGGAGAAGACCGTTCTGGTCTCGGAGCTCCACACCTTTTCGCTCGCTCAACTCCAGTACAACAACACCGTTGCTGGAAAATGGCTCCCCGCTCAGGCTGTCACCAACGACGCTGTTTACAACAAGGCTGGTTAAAGGGGGGTTCTTTGGGAGTTTGGGTGGAAATGCCTGGAAAAGTCTGCACTGATGACGGCCGATGGCCGTGTATATATTATATTTTATGATATTAATCCTAATATTTCAAAGAAAGATTGTTCGAGCCCGCTGCTCACGGAGAATTTCTGAGATGTCGTAGTTTGGAGGGTTCCACGTTTCTTCACATCAGACGAGGCTCCTTCCCTCTGTGTTCGGCATTTGTAGTTTCTTCCAAGGTCGTTCCTGGGGACCGGTCGTTTCCGAGACGGCATACGACCTCTTACTAAAATATGAAAAGTCGACGCAGGGGCAAGCACGTCAAAGCAGGCTAGAGGGATTCCGAATGGGAGCGCAAGACTACACGAAGCACAGTGTACACTCATGCTTCCACCAGACGTATCATTTCGGTGAGCGGGTCCATGAATGATAGACACAAGGCCAAACGGTCCAGTTCCGACAACGGCTCAAATCCGGAAGATGCGCCACTGTCGATCTTGAACCGGGGGATTACGAGTACGAGAATAGAGAGTATGGGTAGGGCTACGATTGTACGATTGTAGAAAGTCAGTATTCATCGGATGCGGGCACTCGATCCTGATGGATGCAGATCATGGCTAGGACCATCTTTCAGAACAGACTCGCAGAAGATCATATGGATCATACACAAATTGCCGAGGGTCAAGATGAGAATGCCAGCGAAATCGACGTCGCGGGCACAGGGGCACACCTCTATAGTGGAATCTCAGAGTATGGAACACAACTGACATGCCGGGAATATGGTCGCCATCATAAGGAAAAGGAAGATGAGCTGGTGACTGAGATCCCGGGTGGTAGTCATGATGAATGAATTGCTTATCCCGGTACCTTTCCGGCTGGTCGATCCCGGCCTGTGGACCCGGCGATCAAGATCGAATCGACGCACCTTTTCTCCCCATCCTCCAACGCGGTCGCGACCGGGACAGTCGTCGCTGTCGCGGTGATAGATCCATTGGGAATGCCCCTTCATCAACGGAAAAATCAGGCTCAAGTGATCAGCCTGCACCGAATCTCCATCACACCGACGACTAAACGATTGTGCGACAGGCTAAGGCTGCGATCGTCATTGTCGTTGCCGCGCAGGGACTGTGATCAGCGTGTTTACCGTCTTCCTATCCGGCATGATGTATCACTTGTCGGAGATGAAGCCGATCGGAAATAGAAAAGGCGGACAAGTGGGCCAAGACTGCAGTTCCCGGCAATGACGCTAAGCCGGGCGTCGTACAGCAGCGCGAGACAAAGCAAGTTGAACTAAGTTAATGCAAGTTGATTGAAGTGTGCTTGGCTGTTTGATGTTGGCCCAACCGAGGGAGAGTGTTGGAAATGTGAAAGGAGTCACATCAGCAGGACTCACCATGTCTCGGCCTCGCATCGAGATATCACGATTGTCTCGACAAGACATCATCGTGGATGATCAACACAATCGTAGAGGCACATCCTGAGCATTCCATCTTGCGATGCGGTCCATTCTCTTGTGGTTGTCGCCAGTCGCCGCAAATCAATACCCACCAGACTAATCCCGCCATCTCCCAACCATGCCCATTATCCAGTCGAATCAGGCTCGCATCGCCATGACTCGCGTCGATCTCCCACTCCGACTCAGGGGTTCGTGCTTGAGCAGGGCGAGACTATCACTCAAGCAGTTTAGTGCAGTGGATCCATCCAGTCTCCAATGCAGGTACTCCGTCCACCAAAGAATAGAAAAAACTCTGTTCATCCACCCGGGAATAGGGGAGTGGGATGGAGACGAAGAGCAACACCAAGAGCAACACCAAGAGCGTTGACCAACGGCGTCGATAATGCAAACCTTATGATAGTCGCGGCATCTCGGCTCATCACGATTGCACCGGATCTGCGATTGGGGGCCGCTCCCCACTCGCCTCAAATTTCATGCACTCCCGGGGCCGGCCCTCTCAAATAGCTGGATCCGAAAGTCAATTTCCATGCTGAGGTTAAAGAGGAGTTAGCGGGGATTCCTGGGTTATGGCTGGACTTTGTGCGTCACTGGTCTCCGCTCGGGTCAAAGGAGTGCATGTCCTGATGTGGATGTCTGCGCAGATCTTCCATCCAAGCAATATTGATCTCCAGAAACCACCGAGCTCATCATTCTTGGCCCCCGGCATATCGCGGCTAAGGGACCCCCGCCCCTATGGAGATCCTGGGCTGACCGGGCGTTAGTCGCAGGTCACCGTTTGAACCAAAATCACAACATTGGACAAGCTCTGTGATTCGAACGCCCCACCGGGTCCGGTGCATCGCGGCCCCAATTTTGTGTCGGGAGAAAGTCGTGGCCAATTACTCGGGCTCCGTGGATTGGAGCAGATCTAAATGGGGGTACGGAATACATACACAAACGCTCTCGATGTATTCCAAATCGTTAGTGCGCGATGTGGGTCTCGCAACCCGTGGGAGAGCGAGAGAATAGTTTAAAAACCAAGGCAGCCGGAAATAAACATCCCCTCTACGTTCTTCACTCCGGCATCCATCCCAAACCCCCAAAACCATGAAGGCATCTATCGTCGGACTTTGCGCCGCCACTGTTGGCGTTGCGGCCGCCAAAAACTGCGTGAATACCACGATCGATATCGATGTTTCCGCTCGCAATGGCGTCTTTGACAAGATCGACACGCCGCGGACCAACTCGGACGCCATTTCATTCATTCTGTCGACCACTCGCCAGGGTGGAAACGGGACCGCCGATGCCTTGAGCGGATATAAAACGGTCCACGGTCGGTACCAGATCTCAGCGCAGTACTGCTCGCCCGACGAGGCGCCCAACAGCGGTCAAACACTTCAGATTCTGAGCCACGGAGTTGGCTTTGACAAGACGTGCGTTGGAGTTTCTCTACCCCGGTCGAGATGGGCTTGCATGTTGTGCTAACTCCCCTCAGATACTGGGATCTGCCCTATAACAATTTCAACTATTCCTATGTTGACCATGCCTTGTCTCAGGGCTACCACACACTCTCTTATGACAGACTGGGCGTAGGAAAGTCGTCGCGCAGTGAACCCAAAAATGAAACCCAACTGTTCCTCGAAATCGAGGCTCTCGCCGAATTAACAAAGGTCGTGCGTGGCGGCAACGTGCCCAACGTGGACCTTCACCCGGAGAAGATTGTCCACGTCGGCCACTCTTTCGGCTCGGCACTGGCCTACGCCATGACGGCCGAGTATCCCGACCTGTCGGACGCCATCGCCCTGACCGGCTTCTCCATGAACGCCAGCTATTTCCCGCTTTTCATGGCCGGTGCCAACTTCCACCAGGCCCATCTGGACGAAGTGATTTCGAAGCGCGCCAAAACCGACCCGTCTTCCAAGTACCCCGAGGGATACCTGACCAGCGGCGACATCAGCAGCAACGAATTCCTGTTCTTCACCCCGAATCATTTCGACCCCGAGATCCTCGAATTTGCCGAGCAGTCAAAGCAGCCCGCCACCGTCGGTGAGCTACTGACCGTGGGCAGCCTGCCCGCCGAGAGCAAATTCGCCGGCCCCGTATTTGTGATCACTGGATCCAACGACGTTCCTTTCTGCGGCGGCGACTGTCTGAGTACCGGCGGAGCCGCGTCTTCCATTCCCGCCGCAGCCAAGGCGGTTTTCAAATCGGCCAAGGAGTTCACGGCCTTCATCCAGCCGAACAGCGGACACGGTCTGAACTTCCATTACAATGCGAAGGCGGGCTACCAGAAGATCTCGAGCTTCTTGAAGTCGCACGGACTTGACGCGTAATTGACTTCCTTTGCGTTCTAGAGATATTATAGACATTAATATGAGAATGTGAATGTACAGGACTTCTGGCTCTTTACTGAACCTCTCTGCCAACGTATCCCGAGGATGGCTATCAAGTATGACTGTAGCGGGATAGGGCGGAGCCGGTCATGCTGGCATTGACCGGGTAGAATTCAACCACATAATAAGAGATCCCCCAGAATCCCAGAATCCAGGATTCGCTCGGTAAGTAACAGTGGGAGAGAGGCCGGCTAGTGGAAAGCAACCACTTGTACGGAGGATTGTCCCATCAATATCATATACAATTTCCTGAGTCAGAAGTCCCAGTAAGTCAAGTCCTGTCTGAACGAACCTATTCCGTGATATTATCGCGTGAGACTGGCAGACTGGCACTAGCATAGAGATGTATAGAGTGAACAGCCTCAGTCTCCAACTGACACCCAAGTAACCGTCTTCCAGACCCGCCAAGGTCCAGCGGTGTTCGGAGTACGGGGTAGGCAAATAGCTTTACTCCATCGACAGCACTGATGCTCTTTCGAGCAGGAAGCGACGGACTAGCGGTGTTTGGACCATGGGGCGGACAGATAGAGTACGGGACCAGCCCACTCACAGCTGTGGGGATGCGTGGGGGGATCCAGGATGGCGGATTCAGGATGGTAGAGGACGGAGGACGGATTACTTCGGACGAAGTAAACTGATCCTCACGCCATCCCGAAGCTACCATGGGGCCAGGGAGGAGCTAGGATGGCCGAGGTGAGAAGGAGTGGTGGGAGTCAACTTGAACATGTTTTCAAATGCATGACAGAGCCATCGATACGGATCTCGTCCGATTACTGAGAGAAAGGTGTATGGTAGGCCCTACTGGCCAAAAGATGGGATCGGATCCGCATGGATAGTAAGGTTATATACATGATCTCCCGGCAGCAATTTCACTGATCCATGGAAACCACCTGAGCAAGATTCGAAATGCCGATGGACCACCGGAAATCGCTCCCATGATGGATCGAGGGAAGCTCAAGTGGCATCTGCCCTAGCCTCGGGGTACTTCCGCAGTCGCGTGGATACCGAGGAGTGAAAACAGCACAGGTTCTTCCTTTTAGCCATGTTATAGTGTGTCTGCTCCAAGAACATCTGCATGTCGATTTCAATTCATGACTGTGTTTCTCTTTCCTGTGCACGCATTGTTCATGGCATTTGGATTTAGTCGAGGAACGATCGACAAGACTTTATGACGTCATGGCATTAATGCGGCTCAGAAATTTCTTCCTGCCTTCCTAGTCAGGTTTATAAATCTGCACAAAGATCTTTGAAATACGATAAATCTTTTTGCAAGTCCCGCCGGGGTTATAACCGGGTGAGAAAGTCCGTTGGCGGAGGATGAGATGCAGAGCGTGACTGCTGCAAAGATGGCTCTGTATCAGATTAGATGAACGGCAAGATCAGTCCATAACGTTGAGACAGTAACAGCCCCCGTCCCAATGAAACGAGCAGCTACAGGCGCCCGATGACCACGTCTCACGGAAATAGGACTTTACATCCGCTCTCCTAACAAACCGGTTTCAACGAACTGATCGAGCTCTGGAACCAGGGCCCCACCACGGAAAAGTGGAATTGTCGAACAACACGCAGCTTGATTGGTTTCTTTCTCGGCATCCTCGAATAACGTTCGCCACGCTGCCCGACCGGGTTACCGAAAGGGCAGACCTGACTGCACCCGAGACCCGCGGACTCCGGACACGAAGCAGTCGCGGTTTGAGCGATGTGCTCACGGAAACAAAGAGAAATGAAAGAGCTGGCGAATAGCACGGGAAATGACTTCAACCTTCCCTCATTGCCCTCGATGAAATCATCCTGAGGATGCAGTGGCGGGTCGCCACGGCCTGCCGAAGCCTAATGGACATCGGTATGCCGGATCGGAGGATTATCGGGACTTCCAGTGACAGGTTCCAGAAGAACCCGGAGCAATGCAGACTCTGGCGCCGATCAGTCCCGCGAGTGCTTGCTATTTGTTGGGGATTTTTCTTTTCTTTTCCCATTCTCTCCATTCTGACAGTGGCCTTGCCCCGACTCTCCCAAGATGGCCAGTCAAGAAACAATGGATTCTCACCAGGCCAATGGAGCCACTGAGCCAGTCCCTGCTCAGCAGTCCAAGGCCAGTCCGGGAGTGATGGGCAAGTGTGTACTCCTGCGACAGTTTGATCGACGATGTGCCAGTTGTGCTCACATTGCGGCAGGATCAAGGGATTCTTCACCTCCGATGCCACCGCGGACATGCCGGCGTACAAGGACATCGAGATTCATACCTGGGATGGCCCCGATGACCCGGAGAATCCTTTCAACTGGGGAATCAAGTACAAGTGGTTGTTGACCATCACCGTCTGCTTTATGTGAGTTATCGCATCACCGGACTGGCTGAATACTCCACGTCGAATGCCGTTCTAACAATCATCAGTTCCATCCTGACAGGTCTTCCTGCCGGTACCTACGGCTCGGGCAACGACTGGATGGAGAAAGAGTTCAATGTGCAAAACTCCCCATTCCCCAATCTATACTGGGCCACCACGTCCTGGAACATGGGCGCTGCGTTCTGGCCCTTGATCTTCGTGCCGCTCACCGAATCCTCCGGTCGCATGCCGGGATATTTCGTGGCGTATATCATCCTAGTGATCTCACTCTTTCCCTCCGCCTTTGCGAAGAACTTTGCCACTCTCGTCGTGACGCGGTTCTTCGGTGGTGGCGCGTCGTCTGTCTCGATCAACATTGTCGGAGGTAGTATCAGTGACGTCTGGCTAGGCGAGAAGGCTCGCAGTCTACCAATGTCGATCTTCGGATTCACAAGCGTGGTTGGAATCGCATTAGGTCCTTTTATCGGATCTGCGATCGTGCAGATCCCGAAAAGCGAGCCCTGGCGCTGGTAAGTTTGCTGCGTCTGTATGACGACAGTAATTGCTAATTTCGGGCAAGGATCTTTTACGTCCAGATTATCTATAACGCCGCGCTTATCCCCGTCTTTTGGTTCATTCTCCATGAAACCCGTCCCGATGTCATTCTCAAACGCCGCGCGCGCAAGATTCGCCGCGAAACAGGTCGTCCCGTCTATGCGACGGCCGAGGTCAACGCCCCGACCAAACTCTCGCTTCTCAAGATCTCGTTCCAGCGCCCCACTCGTATGCTGGCCACGGAGCCGGTCGTCATCTTCTTTACGCTGTGGATTAGTTTTGCCTGGGGAATCCTGTACTTGTTCTTCTCCAGTGTCGTCCAGACATATTCCACCAACTACAACTGGGGCAGCCTGGCGACGGGACTCGTACAGCTGGCCATTTCCGTGGGCGCGGTCATTGGGACCATCATCAACCCGATCCAGGATTGGTTCTATCTGCGCTCGGCGGGGAGGAACCCCGAGAAACCCGGTCGACCGATCCCGGAAGCTCGCTTGTACACATCGATCCCCGGGAGTCTCCTCTTTGCGGCCGGTCTCTTCTGGTATGGCTGGGCTAGTATGCCGGACGTGCACTGGATCGTGCCGACCATCGGTATCACCGCCGCGGGCATCGGTATCTACTCCATCTACATGGCCGTGGTGAACTACCTCACCGATGCGTACGAGCGCTACGCGGCATCTGCTCTCTCCGCCGCGTCGTTGGGTCGGAACTCCTTCGGGGCGTTCCTCCCACTCGCCTCGCCGCAGTTATTCAGTAATCTTGGGTTCGGATGGGCCGGTACTCTTCTTGGGTTTATTGGAATTGCCTTGTCCGTTGTGCCTGTCGTGCTTGTTCTGAAGGGTCCCCAGATCCGGGAGCGAAGTACCTTTATGCGCGAGGCTATGTGGGAGCCCGAGGAGAAGGTCGAGGTTGACCAGTCTGGCAAGGATGAGTCTGGTCCTAGTGCCGAGGGAATCGCCTAAGCTTAAGGTCGATCCTTAAGCAAGCTGCATCTTGCATGACGGGGTTCACTAGGATCGTGTGCCCGGGAAAATATAGAGAATATAGACTAAACCAGAAATGTTCACGATATGGTTTTTGCATAAAACCTGGTTAAAGGGAATATCTTCCAGGTTCCCCGTATCTACATTTAAAAGATACCTTCTGGTGAAAAGTGTCGTCCGACAATTGACAAATACCCTTTATTCCCTGCAGATATACCCGGAGACGTGGGTGAAATAGGTGGATTGTGTATGGAAATCGAATTAGATTTCTAAACATCATCTCCCCCTCTGCAATTGAAATGATTGTCCCCTCCACTGCCAGCCCCGCGCTCCAGGAATTTGGATCATCTGGGGATCGTCAACCCACTTCATATATGACGCTGCCAATGGTCCGCAATCCCCATCATCACTGGGCGCATGGTCCTTCCGATCGCTCATTCTTGAAATTTTTGTGAACTCTGCTCCGGAATCCGTCGAGACGATGTCAGCGTGGCTCTGCTTCCCCGCAAACCCGAGGGTAAACAGTCTCCGGTACACTTCGGAAACTGTGCTTGAGCTTCCGAAGGATTGTGAATCCCCCAATTCTCCGAATAGATACATCCGAATGGCCTGGGCCTATTCCTTGACTCTGCAAGATTGCGTATCATCTTCACTGCATATACAACTCCTTGGTACCATCGGAATCATCGCGTCGGAATGCTGGTGCCCTGGCGGTGCATGCCAGGGACCCTAGTCAGGGATATGACCCATCACGGTGGGCCGACCCCCCAATGTAAAAGTCGAAAGACAGAAGACGAAACAATGATAGACGAGAAAAAGAAAAGCGGACCAAATGCCCTCCTAGTGACGAGCTAGGAGGCGTTAGGCAGTTTAACGGTAATGTTGAATTGGCCGTCCCTACACCAGTGCGTAGTCGATCTTAGTTCCAGGCAGACGCTGGTTAGGCTGTGAACCACGGTAATGTTGGATTGGCCGTGCCACGCAACAGTCTATGGCCTGTAGTCGGGCACTGGGGAAGTAGGCGGTACGAATAAGCGATGTTGAATCGATCAAATCCCTGCAACTGAGCTGGACGAATCCAACTGCGCCAAATGGTCCGGACAAGAGGTATTCACCCAAAATTAGATCAAAGCCAGCCCAGCAATCCAGCGGAGGTCAACAGATCGACTCCAGTTTGGGAAATAATGCAATTTTATTGGAGCTTTTTTTTTCTTGAGGCCCATTTTGGTTTTGTTTATTTTCGGTGACAACTATACCAACTTATGTGGGTCACTGCGAATCTGACCAATCACACGCCGCGTCTTCAATGAGTTTCTACGACGGTCAGAGAAAGATAACATCCCAGTTCAAAGCATAGAGCCGGATACATCAGCACCATGGTCCAGAGACTCGGCCTCCTTCCGCAACACATCCGCTCGGAATTTCCTGAACGCCGTCTCGATTCGCTGTTTACTGTCGGGGTCGGCCGTGATGCTTCGACTGGCGCTCGCTGCACCAGAAGCAAGACCTGTTGTTCCCAGAGTTATTCAACATCTACAATTGTGCAGACAACAGAAAGAGGCCTCTCTTACCGATCTCTCCACCCAGAAACAGCCCACCCATAGAGGCGAAGAAGTACGTCGCAAAGTCCCCCACGGCCGAGGGCTTGAGGAGAGGCGTGAGATCCGGGATTGATTCTAAAGAAAAGATTAGTCTTTTTGCCGCTAGCATAGCGAGCGAGAACAATCCTACCAGTGCGACCATCGGCAAAGACCACCTTGGTTGGCCTCTCTTGAGCACGGATTGCAGCAAAGAATGCCCGGCGCGTAGTGCGCAACCGAATGGCAGCAAATAGACCGAGTCCAAGACCGACCGCAGACCCGACCGTCGTCCACATGGAGACAGTCGACGCGGCCGACTTGAGCTTGTCGCGATCTTCGGCCCGCAAGTCGTGTTGCAGGTGCTCGTCGGCGAGTCGAGTGAGCTCGTCACCGCGGCGGCGACGCAAGAGAGCGAGGGATTCGGACATGCTGGAGGACGGGGGATTGGATCAGGACGAGGATGTTGCGAGAAGAAGATTGCACTTGAGAAATTCAGGTTCGTCTTGTCATCCGGGTTGGAGTGGTGACGTCATCTAGCCCAAGCTCAGGAACCGTTCATAGTATTTGACGGATCTATTGTAGATCAAGAATGGTCGTTATTAATGTCAAAATAATTTGATGTAGTGGGTACTCAGGAAGAAGTAGTCTATCTGCCCTAGTCTGAGAAGAACCCGTATGGCTTTTATCAGTCATTTGAATAGGGATGGTGAGCACTACATCGGCCGCACTTTTCGATATTAGATCTTTAATATCGATGACAAAGCTATTCGCAACACGATTCTACCGCTATGATCTAGCCCAAGTTGATGATTGAATTGAAAATACAAAGATTCCCCTAATCTATCGAAATTCCAGATAGTCGCACCCAGATTCTATATAATGACCCCAGTCAAAGTACCGGGATAGCAACCTGGTCCAGCTACTAGGATTAACCCTCTACCCACGCCCATGAAATTCCGGACCTCTTTTTACTTCTATTCGTTGATCCCCAAAACCTTCGTTTGCAAGGATTCTTTGCTCAGGGCCGGGGTCTCGCCTCCATGTATTTCTGTGGCTCATTCACACCGAAATCATTGCATGCACGTCATATCGCAGGGATGCTTCGAATCATCGGGAAGACAGCGTCATTTGAAATTCATCTGCATAGGCTTACCGTCCTGTCAAGGTACATTTCGCCCTGTAGCCTATCGGTCAAGCGAGGCATACGTGGTTCCGTTGAACCCGACAGTTCCACCAACATGTGGATCAATCACAATAAAGGTTCGTGCAACCTCCTTGAAGTTAAGCTCCCAATCAAAGATCAGATCTGGGATTCTATATAATTTCAACAATGGGAACGAAGGCAAGGGCGAATCGTAAAAGGCGGAGGTGTTGACAGGGGGACTAGCTCTATATAAAGGCTCATCCGCACGACTTTCCAAGCCAGAGTTTATTTCAGGGAAGTCACAAATTCTGAAATATCTAAAAAGAAAGTGACATATCTTGTTAGTTGTTGATCCTCGCCTAAATCAACCAGACAAACGAAGCACCATGAAGTACCTCTACGGCACCGGAATTCTCATGGGCCTGATGGCTATCATGCCGGCATTGGCCACACCCAATCCCGCGCCCCGCGTTCCATCTGACAGTATGATGCTCTACAATGACTGCTGCGGCGACTGCATGACCAAAGACCACGCGTGCAAGAAGCAGCCCGGACACGACGAGCTGACTTGCCGAAGAGATATGGCGAACTGCGTCATCGCTTGCTCCAGCAAGCATTTGCCTGCCCATGGCCAGTGTCTGGGCAATTGCCGAGTCGTCAATAATAACTGCGTGTCGCAGCCCGGGGTGGATATGAAGCATTGTCAAACTGATTTGTCGTCTTGTCTGTCGCGATGCCAGGCTTGATTTCGTGTCGGAAGGAAGGATCAGCGTGGGATATATACCAAACAGGAAAGGGATGCGTCATGATTATCTCCAATTCTTCCCACCTGAATTTGATAGTGGTTTGAATTTGAAATGCTTGACATTGTCAGCGTCTCCACAAATCAGCGCAAACCGAGCACTTGTATATTTCTAGAGGACTACGCGATTCCCCGGGCAGTGTCGATATGTAAAATGCAAACCCGTAATTCATTTCCCATCATCTATACATCATAGGGAAGTCTTCCCACGAGCCATCGAGGCAATCACGGCCCCCGGCTGACTATAGTCCACAAAGCCGAACTTCTTATACAGACCAGCGCCCTCCTGATTCGCATCGACATAGCCCGACACGCCATCGCGATCCGCCATATCGCAACCCCATTTCACGGCCAACGAACCGGCACCGCGACGTTGATACTCGGGGTGCGTAGCCAGGGTATCGAGATCTAACAGAAACAGTCAGTCCTCTGCATATGCAGATCATCTCAACCAAGAGTCATACAATAATGCCGTTGATTCTTCATAATGCGGATACGCTCATTGTCCAGTCCCCCCATCAACACATCGCATTCTTCTTTCGGCGAATCCGAATGCCACGGCGGAAAGCGGGCGCCGCGCTCTTCCGGCGTCGCCGTGTCCCACTTGGCAAAGGCGACGATGCGCGGTCGGCCCTGGGCATCGGTGGCTTCGGTGTCGACGACGCGCAGGTACTTAATGTGCGGCTTGTGGAAATCCGGAGTGTACCAATCGTCGCGTACCCATTTGCGCATGCCCGGGGTATCGGGCCACAGGCGACGCACGAGGGGTTCGGTGAAGGCGTCGAACCAGAGATCCGCGATGGCGGGGATATCATCCAAGGTCGCCGGCTCCAGGACCAGATTGATCGGTTTTGAGCCCATGTTGTCGCGGAGGGGTGTTCGTAAGAATCAGGACATGCACTGGGGTTGGGGGTGAAGAGCGTGGAGGGTGAAGGGGCGGGGCGCGTTCAGGCGCGGGGGCCAGACCTTGAACAGGGGCATAACTGGGGTTATGCAGGGTAATTCAGGAAGGTTGGTATATCCGGCCTGCAGATGTGATCTCGCGTTATTGGATATTGAATTTGAGACGTGCCGACATCCGGCCGCAAATATAGATCGGTACTCCGTGTGTTCTCCGAAGCGATCAGGCTGTACGGAGTTGGCCATCGGAGTTCACATTTTCAAATCAAGGGTTCGTACTCCGTCCTCCTTAGTGACCACGAAGATACTGACGAGGCTGAGATATCCCGATTCACTACCACGCCAGCCTTGGCCCGACTTATGTTCCGAGGATCAAGCTACGTTCACTAGCGCGAGGCTCGGGGATGGTGAGAGTCAACGAGCCTTGTGAGGGATTAGAGTTCATATGAACCCAACGTCCTATAACTCCTTCGGGGAAAGAGCGGGACAGAAATGGAATAGGGCCAGGATGTTGCAATTATTCACGAACCACAGGAATCGAATCGACCTTGGTTCACGGTGGATCGCGGCATCTCCGCGCAACTTAATATGCTGATTCGCCCCAGGACGAGTGGAGCTGGCGATTTGGGTTCGATGGGTCATGGAATCTTCATTTTCATTCATCACACCGGTTGGAGCCTTGTACCCTTAAGCTAAAATAGTGACAGTCCCAAAAAATTAAGAGCCCACGGTGGATTCCCAACACCGAAGAAAACAGAATATAGTCCGTCATTTGCTGAGCCGGTCGGGAGATCGCGCGCCATCCTCCTCGTTCCATGGTCCCGTTTCAGGGTTGATATGCGCCCGACTGCACTGGCTGTCCACTTCCCAGTCCTGCGTAACCATAATCTGATCTCGTCGAGGGACCGGGAAGCTCTCGTGCGCCTCGAAATGATTCGCCTTCCGATCTCGGGACTTGGATCGGGTTTGCGACCGCGAGCTCATCTTGTAGGACCACGCGGTCGGATCCTCCACGCCCTGGATCTTGAATCCGTTCGATCGCATCCACGACAGGAAGGGTTTGAGTTGGCCCCAGCAGGCGGTCACGATGCCCAGGCATTGGATGACGACCTGGAGGATGGTCATTTCGCACATTTTATAGGACGGGTCCAGCGTCTGGGTGCCTTTTTTGACGTATGTGAGCTCCACGATGGTAGCCACCACCACACTAGAAAAAGATTGAGGTGAGCGACATGGCGGGAGAAGAGAGAGGAAAAAAAAAAAGAGAAGAACTTACAACAGTCGAGGCACAAAGATACCGGCAAAAATCATCCGTCGTTCCAACGACGTCTGAATACTAGCCATCAGGACCATGGCCTGGCTGAAAATCAACAGATCGGTGACTATATTCGAGATGCCCACAAAGTATCGCCACGCGAGCTGGAGATCGGCCGATTAGCGGGTAGATCAGCAAGGCACCCAAGCTGCACATACCACGTTGAAGCATTGACCATTCGAAAAATCCCATGTCCGCGGTACCGAGCATTGAAAGGCGCTTCCGAGGAAGGCTGCGAGGGCCCACGCGTAGACGATAGCCTCGACGCCTCGCGCTAGCCACTTGTCCTTGGATGCCGGGCTGAGGCTGCGGATGAAGACGGCCAGCGAGAGTTTCGAGAACATGAGACTGATGATGTAGAGGAGATACGCCGCATAGAGGGCCTAGGAGGGTTAACCCCGCCCTTCAGTAAAAATATGCTTGTGTAGAACTCACCTGCATCGCCTTGTCCCAGTCCTCGGGTGCAACTTTGGCCATGTGTTGGCCATAGCCGGCGGCGACGGCCAGCGAGACGGCGATATTCTGACCGACAGCGAATGCCTGCAGACCATCCCCCCTGTTAGAAAAATCCATGGCCACCGATGTCTCTACATACCAGCGACGCCGTGATCAGAAGATCATCGATCGTAAGCTTCTTGAATAACCGGTACTTGGTGAGCAACCGAGCCGAGACACTAAACACGATCGTGACCAGCAGCACCCAAGTGGTGACATTCACCGCGGGATCCTTGTTGTCGCCCTTGAAACGAGTGCCCATGGCGACCGAAGGTAAAGGAGTGTGGGTGTGGTGAAAGGGAATGAAGTCAACAGCATCACCGTCGAACAAGTTAGGGCTCTGCCGGTTTACACTTATAGCAACAGCCCCTGGACCCCAGGGTACGTCCCGGGCAATCGCACATCACTTTCCGGAAAATCATCAGAACCAGCAATCGTGGGCACCGAAGAAATCCCGCAGCCCCAATCGGGCTTCTTGTTTCACGGTGATGATTATCTCCTCGCAATCATCGATCGACGGTGGGGGAGGCCGAACCCGGTCGCGTGGTTGGCTGTGCCAGTTTTGGATTTTTTTTTTCCGAAGGGAAGAGACGAGTGCTCCTTCTGCTCCTTCCCTCCCGGGTTACAGCGGGGAAGACGTAGTATCGAAATTCCAGAAGGTCTGTGAAATCTTCGGGTTCTCGCCCCCAGCGCGTGTGAAGGATTCCCGCCCCAGGGATCTCCTTCGATGACCTGATGAGGAAGTACGGTTGCATGCTGCAAACTTTGGGATCCAGAGCTTGTTGGCTCCTAGTTTGATCCATTGGAGCCGGTCCTCACATTTTCATACGGGCCAATAACCGATCCATCCCTTGGCCTGGCATTGACCATCAGTATATCCCGATGTCTGTACTCCGTACCTCCAGGAGCCGCAACCAAATCAGGCCATGCCCGAGACCCCAGGATGTAACGCGCTCGGCTTCCTTCCGGGGCTTTTCAGAGTCCTTGCATGGATTGCAGATTACAGTGCTGCAGTTATCCATGTCCTCCAGTACAAATGGGCTGACGGCCCCATCCCCCACAGCCCAATGGGCTTGCCACCCTGGAGGCTCGACCCACTCGCGATCGCAAGGGCACGGCGTTATTGGAGCTGAGGACAAGCCGAAGGAAGCCTCCCGCGTGAGATCGGCATTGGCCCCTCCATCCTTCGACGGTGGGCCTCGCAAAAGACTCTCAGACTCGGATTGTACATAGCACATGCAATATGCAGCTAATCAATCCCGATCGGCCGCCGCATTCCAGCCCTTCTTGTCCCCTTCAATCCCCGGTTTTTTCTTTTTCTTTTCTTTTTCTTTAAGAAAAAAAAGGCAACTCCTCCCTGCATCGGTTTTCTGGCTTGCTCTTCTTCTCCGCCCCTTCCCCCTTCCCCTTCCGCTCGTTTATCAACCATGGCGGCTTATGAGATGAAGAGCCATAACGCCTCCGTCGTGAGTCGCGGCGAGGCGCGGAGTAGCGAGTCGGTGCATGAGCGCGACAATGCTCATCTCCAGCGCATGGGCAAGAAGCCCGTGTTGAAGGTATGGCCATCTGCGACCGGGACAGACGCCCTCGCCCGCGCCGGAACTGACCCTTGCAGCGAAACTTTGGCATTCTCTCGATTCTCGGCTTCAGTTGTACCATTCTGGGAACATGGGAGGGTATGCTTGGGTATGAGTTGGCCTCTTTTGATGTATGGGAGTTCAGCTGACATCGTGGTAGAACCTGGCAAGATCCTCTCGAAAAGTTCGTCTTCACCATGTCCAACGAGGCTCGTATATACTGACAGGAACCTAGCGGTGGACCGGGCGGCACCATCTATGCCTTCATCTTTGGATGGGTGGGCACCATCGCCCTCTTCATTGTTCTGTCGGAACTCGTCTCAATGTTGGTCGTCGATCCTTGCTGGATCTGTTCTCACGCTGACCATGCATTCCAGGGCGCCCACCTCCGGAGGCCAGTACCATTGGGCTGCCATGCTTGCCCCGCAGAGCTCCTTCAAATTCGTCAGTTACATCACCGGTAGTGTTTTCCATTTCGACACCGTCGATAGTTGCTGATAGTCGGTAGCCTGGTTCGCGGTCTGTGGATGGCAGTGTGCCTTTGCGGCATGTGCCTTCTTGTGCGGGACGATGATCCAGGGCGCGGCCATCATGGGTAATGCTCACTACCCCGCGCTGCCATGGCAAGGGACGCTGATCGTGTGGCTCGCCCTGTGCTTCGCGTTGGTGGTGAACGTTGCGGGTGGTAAACTGCTGCCCCGGATGGAAGCGATCATCCTCGTCGTGCATATCCTCGGATTCTTTGGCATCGTCATCCCCTTGACATACATGGCCGACCACCGCGACAGCCATTTTGTGTTTTTGGACTTTGAGAACAACGGCAAGTTCGCCACGCAGGGCTTGTCGTGGTTCGTCGGCATGACCAACTGTGCCTTTGCTTTTGGTGGTGGTGACGCCGCTGTCCATGTAAGAACCGATGGATCGCTAGCCGCGCCGATCAACCCGCTAACGAAACCCTCCTAGATGTCGGAAGAAGTGGCCAACGCGGCGCGTGTCATCCCCAACGCCATGATGCTGACGGTCGGTATTAACGGCTGTCTCGGCTTCGGCATGATCATCGCCGTGCTGTTCTGCGTCGGTGACCTCGAGAAGGCGCTGAATTCGCCGACCGGATACCCTTTCATGGAGATGTTCTACCAGGCCACAAACTCGGTTCCGGGTACTCTGGCCATGACGTCGATCATGCTGATCATTTACACTTGCTCCCTGATGGGTCTGCTGGCCGCAGCCTCTCGTCAATTCTGGTCCTTCTCTCGGGACCGCGGTGTGCCGGGATGGCGATGGTGGAGCCAGGTCAGGATTACCGAGGGTCGATAGTAGGATTGTCGCTAACTGGATTTTCAGATCTCTCCATCGCGCCAGGTGCCGATCAACGCGATCATCCTGACGGTCATCGTCAGCACCCTCCTCGCTCTGATCAATATCGGTTCCTCCGTCGCCCTGTCAGATATCCTTTCCATGGCAGTCACTGGAGTCTACCTCTCATATCTCATGGTCGCGGTGCTCCTGCTGATCCGCCGCCTCCGAGGCGAGGTAACTCACAGCAACGACGCCGAAGACGACGTGGTCAACGTCCCCGGCGCCAAACTGGTCTGGGGACCATTCCACTGCCCCGGTATCTGGGGTGTGCTGGTCAACACGTATGCAGTGATGTACCTCAGCATCGTGGTCTTCTTCAGTGTGTGGCCCTCGAAGATGAACCCCAAGTACGACGAGATGAATTACGCCGTCGTCGGCGTCGGCTCCGTCTTTATTCTTTCTGTTGTATACTACTTTGTGCGGGCCCGTCACATCTACGCCGGTCCCGTCGTCGAGGCTTCCCTATAAAATGCGGGTGAAAGGCTCGACAACACAACTCCGGTGGATTTTTGACTGGGTTTTGGCGGTCATTTGCATCTTGTTTCATAATTTTACGTCAGTCCCATGTATACAACCATATCCACAATTACCAGTTTATATCAAAGTTGCCACAGTGCAGCCAGCATCATACTTATCTCCCAACTCGAGTATTGAACCATCATATTTAGTAGAGTGCTAACTAATGTGCATGCCTGAGATATATACAACGCTCGAGACGACCAGGCACGGGTATCTATTTCATCAACGCACGCTCCATCCTCGGCGGACTTGCGTACTCGAGATTAATGTCCTGCAGCCCGACATTCGGCCCAAAGTCCTGCCCTATAGGCTGCGACGGGACCGTTAATTCAGTGCCCTCAGACCTCCGATGGCGCGGGATGAAGACATTGTAGTATCTCGGCAGAATCACACCAAGAAGGATCAAGAGTAGACAGAAGTGTGCCAAAATGAACCCAGCGATCATCATCGGGTCATACCGAAGAGAGTAGAACTCGGGATAGGCGAAACTGAACACGATCGCCAAAATGGGAGCGCTGATGTAGCGTAGTAGAAGGGGCCAGAAACGGGGGATCTTCCAGTTGCCATTGCCGCCGACGATGCCGTTCAAGTCACGTCGTAATTGGTTTCCCTGTTTGCGTTAGATTGCTTTGTAGAAGGGTGAAAGTGGGAGAGTATACCGAGTAGAATGCTAGATACCAGAATCGACTGAGGATAGGGTGCTTGCCCCAGAAACCGGCCGCTCTGATGATCGGGGAACTGGCGATGAGGACCGAGGCAATCGTGCAGACAATATACCATCCAAACCCTGCAACGGCACCGGCCGAAGGATTGGAAATGCCATGTGCAACTGCGACTCCGATGACCTGACCCCCAAAGTACCCGACATTGTATACAACAAAAGCAGGCAGACCCGTTTGACTGACAACATCATGCCAACGGTAGGCCGTAGTTGCCCCGACGAGTTCGGACCACACCACGAAAATCAAAGCCACATTGTTGATCCACCGATCGATGCCATCCAAGAGGTAGAACCCAAACTCGGTGCAGTACGGCAAGCACATCAAGAAGGATATGATCGTGAGGCCAGTCACGATCTTCGGCCGGGAAAGTTTCATGCCAGCATCGACAGCCAAAGTAGCCGCCGCGTCGAGCATCACAAACGCCGAACTGAACCCAAGAACGACCAGAGTAAAGAAGAGCAGAAAAGCCCACCAATTCGAGCCGGGCATGTGTATCACGGCCTCGGGGAGAGTCAAGAAACCGACCACGAATGCACCCAAGCGTTCACCGTCCTGCGGCCAGCGTCGGAGATAACCCACGACACCAAAGACTGCAAACGCAGCAAAATTCTCGAATAGCACATTGCTTCCACAGATGAGGATCGCATCCATGACGGCGTTGGAGTGCTTCGAATTGTAGGAAGCATAAGATGTGAAATACCCGAAGCCGATGCCCGTCGAGAAGAAGACCTGCCCGACGGCGGTTTGCCATACCGTTCCCGATGCCAATTGGTCACTTCTCCAAGTCGCCCACAACAGTCGGATCCCCTCGCGCGCATTCTCGAGCGAACAGGAGCGGCCGACGATGATGATGGTCGTGACGATGGGCAGACCCATAGTCCAGTAGACCACGCGACCAGTCAGGCCGACGCCCCGGACGATGGAGATCCAGATGAGGAACCAGATGAAGGCGCTCCAACCGACCGTCTCGCCGATCAATGCAACGCCCGGGTACACGGTATACTTGGCGACAGCGCCGTTGCCCGCGGTCAGATTCCCGGGAACCGGATCCACATTGTGAACAACATCGCCCATGTAAAACTCCTCGATCCGACCTTCCCACGGCAGCGGGCTGCGGAAGGAATTGCGGAAGTAGTTCATGATCCACGCGAGATTGACCGTGAAGTACTGGACGACGACAAAGCTCACCAAAATCGGGCCCATGCCCACACCTTTCAGCCGCCTGTTGATATTGTTGAACGCGATGACCGTGCCGCCGCGGTAGGCCTGTCCGATAGAGATTTCGAGGATCAGAGACGGAATGGCGACCACGAAGACGGCCAAGAAGTACGGGATAAACCATTGCAGTCCGTAGTTGTTGTAGACCACCGACGGATATCGGAGGAGATTCCCCTGGCCGGCGCAACCTCCCATCGCGGCCAGCAGGAAAGCCGCCCGAGAGGGCCATTGATCACGACCATCTTCGGATTGTTGTGGAGGGGGCGCGATCCAGCCCACCACCTTCCTGGCGTAGGGGGCGATCCATATCACCACCCGCTTCGGAAACTGCAGGAATCCCATCCTCGGGGCGGGGAAGAAACCCATTCTAGCGCCGACGCAAAGGGCACGAGTTGACGAGGATGAAGTCTGCGCGTCTTCATGTGTCGAGAACTAATGGGCAAGTAATCTGGAGGTGAAATATCCGACGTAGGAAAAAGTCCAGAAACGAGACCCGACTTTCGCAGAGTAACCCCATTCTTGAACGGATTCAGGGAGCCTCGACCGGTGCCAAGGGACTTGCCAACCATGCTACCCTGCTTACGCCCGTTGCGTTGGGCTGGCGCCGAGACGCTCAAGGAGTCATTCTCACCCTGGTCCCGTCGACTCGCGCCTTGTGGACAGTTCGTGCGGAGAGGAAATCCCGCCAAGAGTCTTGGGAGCAGGCGATGGCGTGAATGTCGCCATTTGGACCCGATAAGGCGAGCCGATTCATCTCATGGATCGAGAGTCGCGGGCTTGGCTTCCATAGGGCGAGGGCTCGATTTCACGCTTGACCTGGAATCAATCGAGGATTCGGAATGGGCTGAGCCGATCGAGATGAAACGGATGAAACCGAGTCTCGCCAAGCGGGCGCTTCTTGGCATTCCATGGCACAGTGACATGCGATGATAGGGCCGAGCGAGAAATCGCGCAGTGGGCGTGAATAGGAGCTGGGGTTTACTGATTGAAATCTTGCTATTGAATCTTCGTTTCTTTCCGGATGTGCTGAGATGTAGGCTACCTCTGTCCCCCTCTGCTGATAATTATAGGTATTGAATAGATTGCAGCAACTAGAAAAATATATATCAGTGCCTGGTGACGACTCGACTAGGTACTGAGCGTTTCATCGAATGAATAGTGAAACCCATGCCCGGGACGCCAAGACCTCACCTATATGTACGTTCAATATGAAGTTAAATCTACTTCATTTCCAAAAATCTTTCTTAAAGCTGGCCACAGCCAGTCTCCTTGACTAGAACTATCTTCAATGTACATTAGGACATCAATCATGTCTTCATCAATCGAGTTACAAGAACATCAAAGTAGCCGTGAAGATCGCCACAGCCAACGCCGCAAGACTGTGCGTTCCAGCCGTATCCTTCGAGGACAAACTACCGGGGGCTCCATTGTGGTGCGTGGCGGACCCATTAACCGATGTTGGCTTCGAGCCCACTCCAAGCGGAAGCCCCTGGTAGCCGAACGTCAGGTTCTGGGGAATGGACTGGTTATAGCAGTGTCCATTCGCGATATCCAAATTTGTCAGGTCATCTGGATGCAGGAAGAACATGTACTTCGACTGGTCCAGATCTTTGAACCCGGACGTGTCGTACGGGAACTTATCGCCGGGGTCAGTTGCGGAGGTGTTGCGAAGGAAGATGCATTGGACCTGGCCCGGGAAATCGGTGGCCATTTTGGGGTAGTCGCGCATCACATCGCTGTTACTCGTATCCGCGACGAGAATAAACTTGCGCTTGGGAAAGGTCTCGAAGACTTTTTCCAGCAGAAACTTTCGAATTGATAGAGTGGCGGAGACGTCACTGAAGTTGAGAGGGCGTGTATCAAAGGAGCCACCGGGGTAGTTGGCGTAAATGAACTGCATATAGTTTCGGGTGATTTGCTCGGGTGTTGTGGTCTGTGACTGTCAGTTTTTCTTGGACGAAAAGCTATGGAATGGAGACCACTTACAAGATAGTGGAAATGCGCATCAGGAAGGCTGGTAGACCAGTTGCGGTAAATGTCGGCCATGTTCTCCCATGAAGTAAATGGGCGGGCGAAGGAATTGATCAATCCCTGCTCAGGCTCATAAATCTTCGTCACGCGCAGAATATCGTCAATGTCAGAAATGATCGTCAGTCCAGTGGGAGGCACCAAGTAAGCCGTGCCGTTTCCGAGCGTTGCGCCCTGCACATGAGTGTTGAGTCTCTGGATGGCCGAGGTCTCGTTGCCCGCGGTGAGGCCATTGCTATCAATGGGCACGAAAGTGTCGAAATCACCTTCGACAGTGGTGTTGTATGGAAGCGTAATATCTTGCTTTCCACCCGTGGTGTTGGATGACCCACCACCACCGGGCTGCCCGCTAGACCCCTGACTCGTCGCCGGCGCGAGGTGGATCGTATTCACAGCTACATCCGGCTGCTGAACGATGAAAATCTCCGCTGTCAAGTTTCGGGCCTGGTCTTGTTGCGATTCAGGAAGATCCGCGATTTTGGTGTTGACCAGGAACACATCCGCCAGTTTATTCAATGTCGAGACCGACGTGTTGGGCTGCTTGTAGACATTTCCATGGAAGCGCACATTCCACCCCGAGTCGGTCCAATTGGCGTAAGGGTCGATGTTCAGCACATTCGTGGGCACCGCTGCCAGTTCTGTCTTGTCCAATCCAAGCGAGCTCACCACGGCGTCCCCGGTGGGAAAGCCTTGGAAAAAATTGGGCACCCCGGATGCGACCCACGAGGGAAGATCAGAGCCCAGTCCGGAGAGGACGCTGCCAACATCCGCGTCGATATCGCTCAGGATATTTCGGGCCACGACGGGAGATGGATTTCGCTCCACGGGGGATGGGGTCACAGCGGGATTTCTCGGTGCCGCATTGTCGTCGATATGGGCAAAGGCAGTCGGGGCCGGGGAAGCGGAGACAGTTGAGAGAAGAGCCGCGGTGACGGCCTGGCGTGCAAGAATCGACGTTCTCATGATTCCAGATTGGCCCAGGTAGAAATTCCGAGGGGTGAGGGAAGAAAAGAAAAGGAATCGGCGATCTTTTCCTCTGCAAAGCCAAGCCCGGAGATAATAAGAATTCACGGTCCGGGATCTTTTAATCTAATTTCCTGACACAAAACATGGAACTGCACAGGAACGACGTCATTGTTAGCCGAGTGGGTCCGGACTACACCGAAACAGGTCTAATGGGATCGAATGGGGAGGGGAGGATATCATATGCGTCAAGCGCCAATTGGACGAGATGAACCAGGTGCTTCTTTAAAGTGAAGAATCGTAGTCAACAAGATATTCGTGACTGTGTTGGCAGCTGGAGTCCCACTTTTTCAAAGGCAGGCCCGTTCGTATGCACTTCCACGCCGACAATCCAGTTGATGATGATTCGGAGTTCTGATTCTTATTTCAACCCTTTATCCTCAAGCTGTCAATATAATTAATTTTGATGCTACATCTTCACGCCCACTTTCTCTGTCCTCCCATTCGTTCCACCATAACCCCGGGAGGTCGATCACGCAGGGACGTGAGTTGCATTGTAAGAAGTTCAGGGACGAGTCAGTGCCCGTGATGAGCATCCCGAGGGGGTTTCGCGGATAAATTGGAGGAGCATGTCATTAACCGTCTCGGCATGGACGCTTGGGAGGAACATCTTGTTGAAGTGGTCACAAGGCGAGGTGATTGTAATGAACCTTGGAACCTGAGACGTGTAGGAAAGCTATTTATATAGTCAATACAGCCAGCCAGATGGGTCTTGATTCGAATGAATCATTGCGGGTAGGTATGGTAGGCCTGGAAAGGTGCACCAGATACGCTTCACCGTGTGCAGTAAACCCGCGCCATCGGTTCAGAAAATACATATTTCCGATGACTTACAGATCCTGAAAGTTTCTTGATATTAGCTAACAAATACTGATTGACTAGGGAAACTTCCAATTAAAAAAGAGAAGGCCTGTGTAGATAATTTCGCCTCCTTGGATGATTCCTCGGTCCTCCAATGGTTCCCTAAGCACCTAAATCTTCGAGTGCAAACGGGGTCGCTATTTTCGGTTGTGTTGGGGCGCATGAGTTGTTGTGAATACCGATGACTGAATACTCGGCGGCTATAACATTCATAACCAATGGTATAGCGTATCGTGTAGTCACTAGCGCACTACAAGAGACTGTGAATTGGAGATAAAATATTTGCTCTTCATGGCATATTCACGCTCTGTCATAAAATAATACTTGATGCCGGCCAACACACAAGAACAAGTATATCCCCCCCCCCCCTTGTCAAATATATAAAATAAAATTGAAGCCGACGCGATAATGATTGGGTGGTAAGAATCCAGACCAACCACGAACCAGCATCGCACCCGCGCCCTCTTTTGGGAATAGTGCCGATCCAGAGTTGGCAATCCGGTGGACCACCGCTGAACTATAGTGACATTTTCAATCAAATGTCTTCGGAGAGTATTCTAAAAAACGTGCTCGAACACGATGGGTGTTTGGGGTATTCCTTCCAAGGTGGTGGAATTCCCCACCCCCAGCGGTGGCAATGGGTTTCAACACTATATGAAGACCGATGAAACCGAGTCAATCGGCAAGTCTGATTGCAACTCTCCTCTTCACACGACGAGGCAATCATGGGGTCCATAGAGAACCCGCAAATTGCTGTTCTTATCAACAGCCCGCTAGATAATGCGACTTTCTGGCTAGACGTGCGACAATCTTGGAAAGAAGCCTTTGTTCCAATTTCCCCGGCAGCTCAGGTTGATCTCCATGACCCAGTCGTCAGCGCAAGTTTCCAGATGCCTCGAGATATGATTTGATTATTTTGAGCGGAGGCAAAGCAGATGCTTCCTGCTCTGAGCCGTGGGTGCTGGGCGTATTGGAGTATGTGCGCGTCACCTCTAGGGACTTTCCTCGAACCAAGATGCTTGGTATCTGCTGGGGGCATCAAGCAATATCGAGGGCACTTGGGGGTCAGGTCAGAGCTATTTCAACGGGGCCAATAGTAAGTGAAGCTTCAATATCTCGGCCGACGTTATTCTCACTTCAATAGGCTGCTATCGAGGATATCCGTCTCACACAAGCTGGCAAGAAGTTTTTCCCATTCGCTGCGAGCTCTGGGTTCTACGTACGTTTATTCCAATACAAATGACTGTGCAAGTTCTGATGACTTCCCAGGGAGCACCTGAATTTCATGTCCGTGAAGTTGCGACTCCGGCTCCGGGCTTTGTTCACCTTGCCGAACACCACGAGTGTTTCATCAACGAAGCAAACAATATCCTCACCTTCCAAGCTCATCCTGGGATCTCGACTACCCTAGCCAAGATGCTTCTGGAGGAGGACCAAGAGCATAGCGGAAATTCTTCCACAGAGGAGCTGGAGCGGGAGCGGGAGATTCAGAAATTAGAGCAGCCTACTGATGGTGGAAAGCTGCTGACACGAGTCATTGAATGGCTGAAGGAGTGAATGTGTTCCAACACTATGATTTATATATGGTGGCAGAGTTTGCATCAGGGGGAAAGGGGTAGAAACTTGGATTGTCTCGTTGTTCAGAGCTAGATGGGAGTATAAATGCCACCCCTGACCTGGGAACATGCTCGTTCGACACCCTGTCGTGATAATATCTATAGAGCTCATGACCCAGCCAATTTGCACCCTCAACAAGGCCATAAACGCTGATCTGTACCGCCCAAAGAGCAAAAGAGTGGGTCCACTGCCAAGGTGGGTGTTGGTGTTGAGACTTGGCATCACCAGTCGCAAGGCTGAATCCAACCACCACTCCCATCTGCACGCGCGAGACCTCACCTCAGTCAGCCCCTGACCTCCTCAATGAGCGCAAAATGATCTCCAATGTGGCCGATCTAGGTGATAGGCGGCAACGCAAGTCGCTCTACCACCGAGCGGCCGCACTCGCGACCACATTCCTGGCCGCCGCGACATTCAGGGCCCATTTTTTCTTTCCATGGGCCTTCCCAGTATGCAATTTGCCTTGTTGCCGTAAATTTCAACTGTCGGCCTCTTTGCTGACGAAATCCAGTTTTACATCATAACGTTGTGGTCATTTCTGGACGCAGCCTTGCGGCTTAACCGGCGTTACACCCATCTAATTATCAGCGTGTTGCTCGATCTTGCGTCGACCGGCTTCATCTTGTTCCATGCTCTGCTCATGGCCATCGACTGGCTATTAGAGGGGAATGGATACTCTCTTCTCGCGGCACTTCTCCTGACGGCTGCTTTGTAAGTCTCCTATTCCCCTGGGCCGGCGTCCCGGAGACTAATCTTGATTCAGGTACTTCCACGGCAGATTATGCATTGTTGCCGCGGCACAGTATCTGAAGCGGCCTCGTGACTCCGGGAAAAAGAAGAATCGGAGTACGAAACTTCCCATTTAGAAGGATTGGGGAGCTGTTGATTTTCCGATGACGTCACCGATAAAAAAAAATTACATGTGGTCATAATAGCTGGAAGAAGCACATATAAAGGCTAAACTTTTCATAGAAATTCAACCTTTGAGATTATAATTCCTTCCATGTCTCGTGTCCGGGCAATCGATTGATTCCAAATATATGACCAGCCCAGAAAGGTCTTTATTGCCGAAGGAAGTGCAAATGGCATGGGATTTTACACCCGGGAGTGTATGATTCGGCGAGGTCAATTCCTGTATGATCTTTTATCAGAGTCGCTCCTGGCGACGGGCCAACAGTTGCCTTTTTTGGGATGATGTCTGTCTTGCATGGAATAAAAATAAACGTGCCCTGCTTGGCCTGGAGACTGCGCCAATGGGGGTCGCAAACCTTGCTCTGAGATATTTCTGATCGTCTTGACAAAAGTCCCTCCACGGACCCAATTCGAAGTCTGGCCTTTACACATCCTTCATGGCCAAATTTAGACCGTGTTTCAGGTTGGCGATCCCCCAACCTCCGTGAGAACCGGCAGGATTGGGTTGACTGCCGCCGAATTCTCGGTCGTGTACGGAGTATAGAAAAAGAAAAGAGCGTCGAGACCCACTCGTGTGATGGCTCAGGCCGCGCGAGTAAGTTCTGGGACGGAATTGGTGAAGTTTCTTTTCCGGCCACTGAGAGCAACTATCTCCAAGAATTCCCGTCGAATAGGCAACTCGTGACAACTGCACGGCGCACATCCCTCCCCAACTTCAATATGCAGCCACCAAAGCCATGTGGGATCCGGCGTTTCAGAGGCCAGATTACTTTTTGCCAGGTCTTCTCCACGAGTCAAGAAAATTCCAAGGCTCCCGACAGTCCGGCTGCGGCATGCAAGGCACTAGGTGCGGAGTACTCCGTACATGCGCTGGGTCCAAGCGATGGGCAATCTTCTATCTCCTTCTTGATCGAGTGTTCCGTGTGCTGATCGGGGAGCTCATTTCATTGCCGGGGTGGTGAAGAGAATTTGGCCCCATCGTCGATCCGTCGATCATGGGTTCGGTTAAGGCGACTGCGACGGCTGCATCACGGAAACAATGACACTTCCAGCGGTCCAACATCGGTCATTCCGAAATTAAAAAAGCCCTGCAAGGCTTCCAAAGTCCCCAGCGATTTGATTTTGCTACCTATCACATCAACAGGCCCTTTCCCCAAAAAGGATCGCCTGCCAAGGAATAGTTTATAATAGTTCGCGGTTCTTTCCCTCGAAGGGCAGGGATCATCACGGCTGAGCATCCCTGGGGGGATATCCAGCGTCGAGCTTCCAATCACAGCGGGCGCTTCGGTCAGAGCAGAAAAGAAAACATCATCACCCGGCCCGGTTTTCAGACCCGGAAGCAAATCCGAGGAATTGTTGCACCGTCGCGATCAAGACGTTTTTTCGGCACAGTGCCGAAGCGGAGAATGCGCTGTTCATGTCTCGGCAGATCACTGGCTGCCTCCAAGTCCCAACCTCTGTCACCACCGGGCTTCATTTCGGATGCAGCTCCCTATCATCCGAAGTCGTCACCGACGCTAATCTCTTCGTGGAGGACTTGCGTTGGAGAACATGTGCCCGCTACGAAGTACGGAGTCCTCTTCGATGTTTTCTTTTGTCGTGTAGCTTTCTTTTCGATGGCCCGCAGGATCATCGGCAATTGGTCACTGGCATCATTTCCGGGCCCTTTGCCCCGGGCATCTCACTACGAATTGTCATTGCCCGAGACCCCGATTCCAAATCTCAACGTCAAACCCTCTCGCAGGGCCCTGTCTCTTGAGATGAGTTCCAGATACTGGAATGACGGGTAAGCCCGCCCCATGATTTGCAGGGCCCTGATGATCTCACCGGCATGGATGAACTCTCGTAGCTGAGTACAGCAGTGCCCCACGCGGGATCCGCAGAAACCAAGGCAGACAACTTGAATGGCCGGGGAATGTCGTATCAAACATTTTGCCTTTTTCCTGGGCCTGCTTAGACTCGAGCCCCTGCATCAGTGGAGTGTTCTCCATGTGATCGGCCACGTTAGTCCCACACCACCTTTGTTTCATCTTTGGGAACCTTCTTGTTTCGTCCGAACCCACGCGAGACCCAACGCAAGATCTCGGGGTGTTCGGCCGAATCCCTGTTGCTCCGACAAATGGCCAATCGATGTCTCAACAGATGACGTCCCCGGTGCATGCTTCGCTAAGCGACGCTGTTGATTCTCAAATTCTTGTTTCTCTCCCCAGCCACGTACCCCCCCCCCCTCCGTATACTAAATTTGGCCCTGAAACCGGGCCGCCGATCTTCTCCGGGCATGCTCATTTAACATTGTCTAGACGAAGTCCCCGTCGACGTACCCGGTAGCCTGGTTTGGCCCCGGCTTCATGCAGGCTGGAAACCAATCACATCGGTCTCGTCGCCCGTTTTGTACCGAGCAGCGGGTATGTGCCCGTCGCTATGGTCCTTTGGGTTAGTTCCAGAATCCTAGACCCGAGGATTCGGATCATGCGGACTGCTCCGCGGAAGGCTGCTCGGATCTATGAACATCATGGGTGTCACAGGCCCGGGGGCCGGTGGATCCGGCCTTGAGCGTGCTTATGTCTAGATTTGAGATGTCCACAGTAGCCGTGGAGGCACTTATATAAAGACACTGGAGCTCATCTGGTGAGCACACACCTGCTTTCTTTCCAAGGCTCAGAGAAAACCACCGCTCACGCCATCAATCTTTGTTGAATATCCTTCTGGACACAGTTCTTGTAGGCAATTGCATTGCCCAAGCTCCTGCACTCGCCACCTTCAATATGTCAATTCCAGAGCAGTCAACAGCAAAGTAAGGCACATGGACATTATGACAGGAGAATGGCACTCACACACGGCAGTCGAAACGGCACCGGCAACTCCCTCAGCCAAAATAATGTCAACCAAGTCGGCACGGCCAATCCCAGCACCGTCGACCGGTTCGCGCGAGCACCGGCCGCAGAGGGTCCTTATTACGCCGGCGCCCGGATCCAGGGCAGACCAGCCCATCTGTCGGGACTGTCGCATCAGGTCAACTCGGCGGATCAAACAATGCGAAGCGGAAATTAGAGGATGATACCCGGGAAGAATACGAGTGTACTATTTTGTATCAATAGCGCGAGAATATAGATTTCATTCAGTTGCATCTGTGAGGATATTTATATTAAACTACCGGAATAAGTGGTGTTGAGTCGAGGCTTGACATGGAAGAAGCTGCAGATGTAGAAATTCACATCATCTCTGGTCAATGTATTCGCGTCCAGAGCACTCCGATTCATTGTCAAGACGTGATCGAGAAATTGACCAATTTCCGGAAGATCTCGGGCAATAATTAAGAGAGTTTACAAATTCTGAAATATTGGCAATATTCAATATTGTAACAGTGTCATTCAAATTGCACTGACACTCTATTTGGAATCATTCAACTTTCCGCTGTCAACACAATCGAGAGCCGACGATCTACCATCCTGAAAACACAAATTGCAATGCACAGATTTCCATGAATTTCAACCGACCACACCAATCACCATCCGCCCCAATGCCAAGTGGAGCCTGGGGCGGGGGAGGGGACGGGGATAGCAACAGGGGTCGGGGCCTCAATCCGTTCAACCCATGTATCTGATGAATGCCCGTCTAGTATATCTGATAGCCCTCTATTTCATTCTGGTGCTCGTGAGCGCCGGCCGAAAGATGGGTTCCGTCGACACAGGCATGCATTCTGGCCGCTCGCCCTACTCTACGCTCCCCGCTAACCCGAATCTCAGATGCGGTGCCCTCGCTGCTCAACATCACCCTGGACCAGGTCGCGTCGGGACTGGATGAGCGACAGTTCACCGTGGTGGATCTCACCAATGCTTACCTCGCCCGGATCAAGGAGGTCAATGAAGAGTTTCACGCCGTGCTAGAGATTAACCAGGATGCGGTGTCCATGGCAAAAGCCTTGGATGAAGAATTGAAAAGCCACGGTCGTCGAGGGTGAGTACAGTCGATACTCCTTGTATCTCGCGCGATCACTCACCAATTCGGCAGTCCCCTGCATGGAGTGCCGATCCTCGTCAAGGATAACATCGTGACCGACGATGAAATGGAAGCGACAGCCGGTTCACCGGCACTTCTCGGCGCAAAGCCATCCGGTGAATGCTCCACGGTCGCTAGACTCCGCCGCGCCGGCGCCGTAATCCTCGGCAAAGCCAATCTATCCGAGTGGGCCAATTTCCGCTCGGTGAATGGCAGCAGCGGCTGGACGCCTCGCGGGGGCCAGGTGGTGGGCGCGTATGTCCCGGAATCAGATCCTTCTGGGAGTAGCAGTGGCTCGGCGGTTGCGACCGCGCTTGGGCTGTGTTTTGCAGCTCTTGGAACCGAGGTAAGATGGTGGCAGTTGCATCTCAACCCTTTCCCGGCTACGCGCGTGCTGACCCTGCCATTCGCCAGACGTCGGGTAGTATCATCTCTCCGGCACAGGTTAACAACCTAGTCGGATTCAAGCCCACCCGGGGCTTGATCGGGGGCGATCGAGTGATTCCCGTGTCGATGAGACAAGATACGGTGGGACCGATGACCCGAACGGTGAAAGATGCCGCGCTCTTCCTCAATGCGATGGCTGGAAAATCCGATGACGATCCTCATACACATAACATCCCCTTTGACACTCTTCCAGACTTTGCAAAGGCCTGTGACGACACCGATCTGACCGGGGTTTCGATCGGGCTACCGCGCAACACCTTCTCCGGAACTGCGAAACCCGTCATGACTGCATTTGAAAGTGCCATCGATGCCCTCCGTGGACTGGGCGCGAAGATCGAGAACGAAACCGACATTCCATCGGCGGATGAACAGAAGAAACTGCCCGAATCCGAATCATTCTTCGTCATCACCGCCGAGTTCAAGTCCGACCTCGCATCTTATTTTAAAACCCTGCAGAAGAACCCGCACAAGCTCTCGTCTGTCGCAGATTTGATCGAGTACACCAAAACCACGCCCGAAGAGGAGTATCCCAAACGCGATATCGGGAGATTTCTCCGCACGCAAGACGAAGGCACCGATGTCACGAGCGGCAAGTTCAAAGAGGTCAAGGTGAGGGAGGAGAGAATGTACGGAAAAGACGGTATCCTGGGAGTCATGGACAAGTACAAGCTCGATGTCGTTGCGGTTCCGGCCAATGCAGCTGTCCCGGTAGGATCCGCGGCGGCACTCGGTCTGCCCATCATCACCGTTCCCTTGGGATTCTACCCGGAAGGCACAGAGGTGCAGAAGAATAAGTGGGATCTCGTGCAGAGAGCCCCCGGGTCTGCGTAGGATCACTGATATTCCCTTCTCCCGGCTCTTCAAGTTGACCCTTTCGTTAGATTCTGCATGACATTCATCGGCAAGCAATACTCGGAAGAGGTTCTCCTGAAAGTAGCCCATGCCTTCGAGCAGGCTTCCTCTGTCCGCAAGAATGGACCATTGCCGTACCGGGTCCCGAAGACGGAGCTGGCTCATGCCAAATAATGTCTTAGCTCGAGTTTTGGTCGAACAAGAACAGTATGCCCAGTTCAAGACTCGTAGCAAAGTGAGAAAGAAACATATGTCAAAAAATGAGAATCCATCGTTATCACCACTGTCACCTTGTAGGTCACATCTAGCCCACAGATCTAATAGCTCAGGGTCGACGCTTTTAACGTTGATCCCTTTTGAACGTAAAAGCGACACCTGCCACGGTGCAATGATGCAACACTCCAGCCTGAGCTGCCTCTGCCCACTGTAATAGTCTGAAGGAGGTCTGCATGATGCTTTTCATATGTCAGTGGTTTTCTTCTATTATTTGTGTTTTTGTTCGCATATTTTTACTCCCTTCAAGGGGCTCATGATACACAAGAACTAGTCGAATACTAGGCCAATAGGATATCATCTTATAGAAGAACGTCAATATAGCAGCATGCCATATCTGGTACCCGGGCCCATAGGTTTCAGACGACTATGGTCCGTCCACACTTCCTCCCTTTAGCCGGCCAAAACATATAAGTATTTGAGGCTTCAGGGGAAAACAAGAAAAAAGATTTAAAAAAAAAAGAGAAAAAAACGTCAAAACACCGTGGGGGGGGGGGGGGGGATTGGCTAACAACAGAGCGGAAAACCTGATGGTATTTATACCTAGGGGTTCCTTTCATACTCTACAATTGGGAGAAGCTACTGGACATTGCCCTCACTTTTCATGCTGGCACCTTGCATAATGCCAAAGCTAGCGTTTGAGAGGGGTGAGAAAGTGGTAAAGTAGTTCTTTGATGGACCTACTGGGCTCACATGGAAGCGGGGTCAAACGCCAAGCGGTTTGCCAAGCGATACCCTGGTTCAAAGATGGGTACTTTCTTTCAAGAATCATTCTTATACGGAGTATCAAGAGACTAGTTCTGACTAGTCAATACCACACGTCCTTCCCTTTGTGGATTATCCTTGCCCGATCAACGTATGTCTACCCTGTAATCTAAAGTCTAGTATCAAAGTATGGACAAATACAGCGACCGCGCTGAAATTTCAAAACGCTTAACCGGACATGCATCAAAGCAACTTCCAGATATAAGCAGCCACCTCGTCGTACTTGGTGCTCGGGAATTCATGTCCCGCGTCGTAGAACTTGAACACCGCGTTGCCCCCGAGCACAGCCGTGGCATCTGTTACCAGTTCACCCTTGATGATGATTGTATCGGAGTTGCCGCAGAGAATATGAACCTTGTCGTTGGGCAAGCCCTTGTTCTGTTCGGCCGACGAGGTGTTGTTCTGTGCACTGAGGTACTCTCCAAGTCGCGCCCAAGTGTTCCACTGACGCTGCCGAAGAATCGGCCCATGGCGCATGCTAGACATGAAGGCATGGATAAACCCAGAGTGGTGGTTGGCTTGCCAGGTCACCGCAGCCGGAACATTGACGCCCGGATATTCGCGAGAGAGCACCTGGACTTCCGCCGCCCCCTGAGACGGGAGCTCCTCGGTAAGCGCATCCGCCGTGTTCAGCTTCCCCTTGTTGATAGTCGGGCGGATCAAGGGACCAGCCCGGAGTCGGCGACTGACCAAAAAGCCCAGCAGGTTCTCGGGCATCAGGCCACGGGAATAGAGGAGGCGGCTCTGGGAGCTGATGTGCGAGTTTCGGATCAATCCCGATGGCGCCAACAGGACAAGAGATGATAGCAGATGCGGGAAATACGAGGCAAACCCCGCGGCGATACCGCCGCCCAGGGAATAACCAGCGAGGCAGAATTTACCCGAGTCAGCGCCGGTCCAGGAAATTGAGGACGATGTGAGTGCGAGCATAATCTGGGTCGCGAATAGTCGGTCATCCTGAGGCAGGTCGGCGGGGCAGTCAGAGTATCCCCGACCGAATCTGGTGTGGTAGTGTCAGTTTCGATGTTCTGTTGGGCACCAAAGAGAGACGTACAGATCGAATATCATCACGCGGCAACCTCGGTCAACCAATGCATGCGCAAGACCTCCCAGGGAGATGCAA
This sequence comes from Penicillium capsulatum, assembly GCA_028828875.1. Classification (NCBI taxonomy): domain Eukaryota; kingdom Fungi; phylum Ascomycota; class Eurotiomycetes; order Eurotiales; family Aspergillaceae; genus Penicillium; species Penicillium capsulatum. Next base: position 3,154,008 of record JAQJZR010000009.1, on the reverse strand, counting down.
GGTGTGGTGATACCATGTACGAGGAGCACCTTCGGGCCATCCTCTCTTCCCCATTCATAGACGCGGATTGAGCCGTACGGGCTGGCGACGTCACGGCCGCCGGGCAGAACGTCGTTGGGCAGCGCAAGGTTGCGATTCTCGTCCTCAGACAGCGAGGGTAGAAGTTTCGTTCGAGGGGAGAGAAGCACCGTCTCACGGTGCTCGCCAGGAATCAACAGCGACCGAAGCAGAAGGCCGAGTGTGAATGAGGCGCCCGTGATGGCCAATAGGGGAAGCTGCGTTCGCTGGTTGGACCAGGAATCGGAGATGAAATCCACGGTTCGGTGATACAGGGCCATGGCTCGTGTGTATTACCGCTGGAACAGCAGGATAAATCGATCTGAATCGCCTCCAAGTCACGATCGAGTCAAGAGGAAGAAACACAACCCACGCAAGGCCGAGGCTCATGGGGCCGATAAGATAAGCCCACGTTATCGGCTCCACTCATGCTCTACATGTACTGTGGGAACAGAGTCACTAGCGTGCCCGATGTCGAATCCGACCCTAAGACCCCCAATGTACCTCTACAGTAGGCATTGCGCAAAGTTGCGCCTGCCCCCTCTCGAGGCTATAAAAACATCTGCCGAAAGGGGAAATTTGTACGCAAGTGTAGTGAACCTTTCAAGCTCCCGAAAAATACTTCACAAGGCCGACATGGCAATGCTGTACAACTTGCTATAACCTGAGACTTATGGTGTGTATACCATTCTCAGACCAAGTGTCATGCTATCCAACTCGAAGCAACTTCTGGGTGTCATTAAGTACCGAATTTTTGTCGCCCAAAGACAAAATCACCCACCAAAATTCCCCGGTCGAGTACGTGAACATACTATCTGGTCCTAGGCGGCACGCACGATCATGAAACTTGGCGGTGGCTCCCATGCGATAGTACAGTCCAATTTAAGTGGATGAATACGGGCAAGACCAACTCGATATCATGATGTTTCCACAGTCGACCGCAAATGGTATTGAAAACGCCGTACCAGATGTTCTTCTCCGAAGTATCTCGCTCCCATTGTGTTTCCATGTATCGGACTAAGACGCCTCAAAAAATTTTGCTCAGTCCTAGATTTCTTGAGTTCACATCTTTTAGGAAACTTGCCTTCACCCAAGTTTCGAAATTTTCCGGGGCAAATACGCGACGGATTCGACCGTTTTGAAGATCTCCTAGCTGGAGTAATTTCGAAACAACCATCCTCAGTGCCACTCAAGTTCGAATTAAAGGGCCTTGTGTTAAGTCAGAGCAGAAACCTTCCACCGGAAAGCCACTCTCCCATTGAAGGGTATTTTTCCTATGCGGTCCGTCGGGCCTGCCGATCTGAAACGCTCTATACCGAAAGAGTCGTGCAGAATCAACTTCCGACTGGGAAGTCCACCAACGCCAACTATCAGTATCCATGTCCATCATCCAGCCACCGTTGCGCCTAGTGGCGTCCTTGGCGTCATCCACAGCGTCTCGCCATCCAGAAAATCCAGAATGGTATACCTCGCCGGATACTCAATACCCCCAGACTCCGATATCACCCAACATAAGTCAGGATACCAAGAACCTTGGCAAGGAACGGAGCACAGATTGTCTGTATCCTCTCATAAAATCCACGAGCCGACGACCGAAAGCTCGCTCGGAGCATACTCCGTGCCTTGAGATTGTGAAACCAACGCATCCTGCATGCCCGCCTCTTCCCGGTTGGAGCCCAGACAAAACGTTCTTGATGCCCAGTGATGATCTTTCCCATCCTGACCATGGAACACCCTCCACCTCGAAATCAATATCCGACACGGATAGTTGCCCAATGTGGAAATCCCCGTCATTTTGATGAAAGGTCCTGGATCTTGTCCATGCCGATTTGGTGACGGCCTCACGGTCCGCTACCCCGGATACCACTGCTGGTGGGACATGCTGCGATCGAAGAGTACAAGATGTGGATGCGACTGATGAGATGAAGGATACATAAAGAAGCAATTCCTGTCGATGATGGGTTTTACTGTTCATCGTCAGCCAGACAAAAATCACAAGGCTATCCGCTCAATTCGCTTCAGACAGGATGTATCAATGCGCGCTGCTTGTCTCTGCCTTGATGGCAGCTGTGCGTGCCCAGCAGGCTGGCACGTTGAAGGATGAGACTCATCCCTCGCTCACCTGGCAAAAGTGTACCAGCAGCGGTTGCTCTGATCAATCCGGCTCCGTTGTCATCGATGCCAACTGGCGCTGGGTCCACTCGACCGATGGCTCGACCAATTGCTACACCGGTAACACGGTAAGTGGATGTAGTGTTCTTGAATTCGGCTCTCATCATTGACCGGTCCTATCACAGTGGGATACCACCCTTTGTCCTGATGACAAGACTTGCGCTACGAACTGTGCGGTCGATGGCGCCGAGTACGAATCGACCTATGGTGTCAAGGCAAGCGGCGATTCCCTGTCCATCGGCTTCAAGACTGGAAGCAATGTCGGATCTCGTCTGTTCCTGATGGAGGACGAGAGTACCTACCAGATCTTCAAGTTGCTGAATCAAGAATTCACCTTTGACGTGGATGTGTCCAAGCTTCCATGTGGTCTCAACGGCGCACTCTACTTTGTGTCCATGGACGCCGACGGTGGTTTATCCGCCTACGAAAACAATAATGCTGGTGCCAAGTTTGGCACGGGCTACTGTGACTCTCAGTGCCCCCGGGACTTGAAGTTCATCAACGGCCAGGTCAGTTCTTTCTCCCTACTGAGCATGTTGACATTATAGCTGATGGTTTTTCTAGGGTAATGTCGATGGATGGGTGCCGAGTGATAACGATGCGAATGCTGGTGTGGGCAACCATGGCGCTTGCTGTGCTGAGATGGATATCTGGGAAGCCAACAGCATCTCCACTGCCTTTACTCCCCATCCTTGCGACACCGCTAGCCAGACCATGTGCGAGGGCGACAACTGCGGTGGCACCTACTCGTCCAGCCGCTATGCCGGTACTTGCGACCCAGATGGCTGTGACTTCAACGCGTACCGTATGGGCAACACGAGCTTCTACGGTCCGGATAAGATCGTGGACACGAACTCTAAGATGACGGTTGTCACCCAGTTTGTCACCAGCGACGGTACCGACTCGGGCACTCTGAAGGAGATTAAGCGTCTGTACGTGCAGAACGGCAAGGTGATTGCCAACTCCGCTTCGAATGTCAGTGGCGTCTCTGGAAACTCAATCACCTCGGAATTCTGCACTGCGCAGAAGAAGGCATTCGGTGATGAGGATATCTTCTCTCAGCACAACGGACTCTCTGGTATGAGCCAAGCCTTATCGCAGGGCATGGTTCTTGTCATGAGTCTGTGGGATGACCACCATGCGAACATGCTGTGGCTCGACAGCACTTACCCAACTGACGCCTCCGAGTCGACCCCAGGTGCTGCGCGTGGGACCTGCGCTACTGACTCTGGCAAGCCCGAGAAGGTTGAATCCGAGTCGGCCTCGGCCAATGTGGTGTTTTCCAACATCAAGGTTGGATCCATTGGCTCGACCTACTCGTGAAGGAGAAAATCCAACTGGACTTGATTTTTGAGGGCAATTGGATTGCAAGAATGTGACAAAGGAAGAAATTGAAATTGCCAATTGTATTGAGAATTGTTGAATTGATGCCATTCGTACGGAAGATCCTCGGCCCGCAGAAAAAAAAAAGGAAGCTCCAGAACTGCAGAGCTGCGCCTAAGCAATTGTACATTCATCCCTCAGTTCCTTTCCCTCGTTTATACCATTGAGTGGCATTTCTCGTCCCCTCAATCATGTTCGACACGGTTTGCTCGCTCCCGCTCTCGTCGGACCTGTTCGCGCAAGCCATTCATCCCGCGGAGCCGGTGGTCTCGGTCGGTCTAGCTACGGGCCATGTGCAGACCTTCCGTCTGCCGTCGGAAGACGCAGACAGTGAAGACGACGGCGCTTCAAACTCGTCCGCGCGCAATGGGACCGGCCACATCGACACGATGTGGAGGACACGGCGGCACAAAGGAAGCTGTCGATGCTTGGGCTTTGGGACAGACGGCGCGGCACTCTATTCGTCCGGCACCGATGGTTTAGTCAAGGTCGCCAACACTGAGACCGGGCAAGTCGAGAATAAAATTGCGATTCCTCTCGAGAAGGATGGGTATGCTATCATGATGCGACCATGGGAATTTGGAGCATTGTATAGCTGACGTTTTCTTTTCAATCTCCAGATCCGTTGATGCCCCGACCGTGATCCATGCTCTCTCCCCACAAACAATGTTGCTCGCGACCGATTCAAGCGCATTGCATCTCTACGACTTGCGAGTTCCTTACTCGCGCGTGTCAGCCCGCCCGGAACAATCGCACCATCCACACGACGATTACGTCTCCTCCTTGACTCCTCTCCCGGCTTCGGATACGAGTACGTCCGGGTTTAGCAAGCAATGGATTACAACGGGCGGGACTACGCTGGCCGTAACCGATCTCCGTCGGGGTGTGCTGGTGCGCAGCGAAGACCAGGAAGAGGAATTGATCAGCTCGGCATATATGGGAGGGCTGCCCAGCAGCGGTACCAGTCGGGGCGAGAAGGTGATTGTGGGTGGTTCCAGCGGGGTGGTCACGCTCTGGGAGAAGGGCGCATGGGATGACCAGGACGAGCGGATCTACGTCTCGCGCGACGCCGAGGGCGGCGAGCCCATTGAGACGATGGCAGTTCCATCGGATGATCTAGGCTACGGAAAGCTGCTTGCTGCTGGCCTCGGAAACGGAGTGATCAAGTTCTTGCGCATCGGGCCCAACAAGGTGGTTTCGGAAGTTATGCACGATGAAACGGAAGGCGTCGTCGGTCTAGGATTCGATGTCGAGGGACGCATGGTCTCTGGCGGTGGACAGATTGTCAAGGTCTGGCATGAGGCCGAGGGCAATGCCGCCGGGGGTCCTTTTGCCGGCGACAAACACGGACTCGACAGCGATGATTCGGATGACAGTGATGCGGAGGGCGGGAAACAAAACCAGGCTCAGAACCGGAAGAACCGGAAGAAGGCCAAGGGCAAGGACCGCACAGGCGGACAGCATGTCATGGCATTCCATGACATGGACTGATTTTGGATTATCAGATACCCACAATGCAAATCAACATGATCACGAATTCGATCTGGAATCACAGCCGCCCGGAAGTGTAGTTGTTTATATCCGACAGCTGATCCATGCTGAACTAATCCGGACCAGTTCCGCCTTCAATCTTGACACTCATGGCAAATACGATGATACGGTTTATTGAACGCATCCTGGCGCGGCACTTGCTTTGATATCGGAATTAAACCATATTAAAAGGCAAGACCATCGGATCGCCATCTGCAAAACTGCCGATCCACGGCCCCACAAGAATGACGTTCATCCCCGGTGGGGTGTGGGGGGTTCGACTATAAAATGGGTTGGCCTTGCCCGATCAACAGGTACCACGCAATGGAATCTTTCGAACACAACCCCAACCCCGGTCGTGTCATCTTTGGCAGCGGCACACTGCAAAAACTGCCCGATGAGATTGCCCGCCTGCAGGTGAAAGCCCCGCTAGTGCTGTCCACACCACGGCAACTCAGCAAGGCCGAGAGCGTCAGGGATGTGCTTCAGGGCCAGATTGCCGGGATATTCGACCAGGCAGTGATGCACACACCGATTCATGTCACCAACCAGGCAGTCGAGTACGCCAAGGTGCAGGGTGCCGACTCGGTGATCTCGATTGGCGGCGGGAGCACGATTGGCCTGGGTAAGGCCATTAGCATTCGCACCGGCGTGCCGCATATTTGCATTCCGACGACATATGCTGGCAGTGAAATGACCCCGGTCCTGGGTGAAACGGCGGATGGGGTGAAGAAGACGCGGTCCGATCCGAGGATCTTGCCGGGGACTGTGATCTACGATGTGGATTTGACGCTGACATTGCCGGCGGCTACGAGTGCCACGAGTGGTGTCAATGCCATTGCGCATGCGGGTGAGCTGCCATCGTACGGAACCTGAAAGACATCCATAATTGACATATTTTCTAGTCGAGGCGTTGTACGCCCACAACACCAACCCCCTGGTCAACCTGATGGCTATTGAAGGGACTCGGGCGCTCGCCTCAGCTCTGCCGGAAATTGTCGGGAATCCATCCTCTGCATCGGCACGTTCAAAAGCTCTGTATGGGGCCTGGCTCTGCGGCATTTGTCTCGGTAGTGTGGGCATGTCCATCCATCACAAGCTCTGCCACACGCTGGGCGGCAGCTTCAATCTTCCCCATGCAGAGACTCACACCGCCGTCTTGCCACATGCTATCTCATACAATGCTCCTAAAATTTCGGAAGCTATGCGGCAACTGGCAGATGTCCTGCCGGATAGCAATGGCGACGCCATCCATGGTCTCAATGTCCTCTTGGAGAAGCTCCAGGTGAAGCGCGGTTTGAAGGACTTTGGCATGAAGGACGAAGATATCGACAAGGCCGCCGACATCGCTGTCTCCAATCCCTATTGGAATCCACGAACAATTGAGCGCGCGCCGATTCGCGAGTTGATCCGTCGCGTGTGGGCAGGCGAACCAGCGCGGGCGGATCTGTAGATGCTAGACATGAGCATGCACGCCATGAAATGGATTTTGAGAAATATATCAATCGAACAAATATATTTGAACGTGAATCTGAATAATCCTTTTTTACATCCCCAATCTGGTGAGTCGCGGCCAATGGGCTGATCCGAAATTCTTGTTATCGGCGGCGGGGAAGTGGGGGATGCATTTTTCCTCCAAATTTTTCTGGACTGCCCACTTCCCTGGACTCGCTCTCACCACTCGCCCCGTCGAGAGAAATGGCATCCGAAATGGAGGCAGCGCCCGTGCTGTCCACCCCCGATACTCGAATTCTCGAAGAAACGCAACCTGTCGCGGCCAACGAGGCGCAACCGCTCTCCGACGCCGAACTGTCCATCACCTATGACATCGAGCGCACACTCCGCGAAATCCGCCAGGCGCGGTACAAGCGCATCGCCCTCCAGTTTCCCGATGATATGCTCCCGGATGCCCCAAGGGTTTTTCAGTTGCTCAGTCGCGGACTCAACTCGGAGGAAGTTGCTCAAGTCAACGGCACTCAGGCCGGTCAAACCCACTGCTGTGGTGGCTGTGCCACGGATAGACAGGACATTACCCAATCAGTGTCCCAGTTATCGGTAGAGGAGCAAGCGGAGAAATGGTCTCCTCGGCTATACATTCTGGGGGATACGTCCTACGGGACTTGCTGTGTGGATGAGATTGCCGCGGAACATGTCGATGCAGATGTCGTGGTGCACTATGGAAGATCGTGCCTCTCACCCTCCGCTCGACTACCGGTGATCTATGTCTTCACTCATAAAGCATTGTCGATTGAGTCAGTTGTGCGGGCCTTCAAATCGACGTACCCAGACCCAACATCCAAGGTGATCATCGCAGCCGATGTCACCTTCTCCGATCATGTCTCTCCGGTATATGCTCGTCTTGTCGACGAGGGCTACAGCAATCTGTTTGCCACGGAACTTGTCCATGAACCGTCATCGGCCATTCCCAACCGCACGGTTCCCGCGTCTGTCCATGAGGCGCCCGAGACCCTAGCTGAATGGCAATTATTCCATATCTCGGACCCACCGACTGCACTCCTGTTAACTCTTGCATCGCGCGTGGCTGCTATCCATATCTACCCCACGAATCGTCCAAGCAACGAAGACGTCAAGCCGCTGCCCGCTTCCACTTCCGCCGCATTGCGGCGGCGCTATGCCATTCTCACATCCCTCGCGACAGTCCCAATCTGGGGCATCCTTATCAATACCCTTAGCGTGAAAAACTACTTGCATATCGTCGACCATGTCAAGGAGCAGATTGCCGCAGCCGGGAAGAAAAGCTATATGTTTGTGGTAGGCAAACTCAACGCGGCCAAGGTCGCCAATTTCAGTGAAATTGGTGGCTGGGTGGTGATTGGTTGCTGGGAGAGTTCCCTGGTTGATAGCAAGGATTTCTGGAAGCCCGTCATCACCCCGTTTGAATTGGGACTGGCCCTGAAGGGTGACGCGGAACGAGTATGGACGGGATCCTGGCACAGTGATTTCCAGGCCGTCCTGGACCACCCAGACCCCGAGGCCGACGGCCCAGCGACGGCCGATGCAGACCAGGACGAAGATGATATGTCAGAGCCCGAGTCCGCGCCGCCGGAGTTTGATCTGCGCACCGGACGCTACGTTTCGCATTCCCGTCCAATGCGGGATCCTGCACCCCGCGCTTCGGCCGCGATCAATGGGTCAGGCCCATCCGCAGCTAGAGCGCTGGCGCGACGGGCTAAGGGCGATCTAGCGATGATCGGCGGTGCCGTATCACCGGGGGCCGAATTCCTTCGCTCTCAACGGACATGGAAGGGGTTAGGGAGCGACTTTGACATCCGGTACGACGAGGACCCGTCCGATAGTACCTTGGTGAAGGAAGGGCGCAAGGGCATCGCGAGGGGGTACACGGTGGGCGAATCCGAGAAGCATTAAGTTTCGCATATACGGAGTAGACATTGGTTGTACAAGGCAAGAAAAGGATTTGAGATCTTTAAATCACCTCGTTGTTTGCTGTATCACATGACGTACGGGCGCATCCGGCCCAAGATGAACGAAGACTTCGACTTTCTGCTCTTTTTTTCCCGCTCCTAGTGAATTCTTCGTACATGCCTTTGCCCTAGAGGGTTTCCCCTCTTCTCCTTCGTGGCCCCCTTCGGATTCCCGACCCGCGCCCTTGCGACCGCCTATCGCCGTTGAATGGCCTTGCATGGTGGCTTGCTTTGAGATGTGACTGCTTTCTCCTCCGCCCATCCTCTCTATCGTCAGTTCGTCGATCGGTCTTATCATGCACTTCGCTTTTTCCCTATCTCGCGACCGAGTGTCCCTCTTCTCGACTTGAGAGCCCCGTCTTCGGTAGCTTTTCCTTCGGGCCCGACAACCCCATCTCCAGACATGGCGGACGCTCTTGTTGGCGTCGAGCAGGCGCTGCAGAAACAGGTGGAAAATGCGTTAGAGAAATCCATCGTCCCCGCTGAACGATTCCTGTCCATCTTCGAACGGGTCATCACCACCAATGCCCCCATCCTCGAATCGCTCCTTCTCCAACTACCAACCGACTCCATCCTCAAGCTCTACCATACCTCTCACTATCTTCGTACCTTCCTCAGATCCTATCCGACCGCATGGAAGTTTCTCTCTTTTCGCCTGCTCTACCCGTCAGGCACTCTCCCGGCGACCCGGATCATCGTTCCTGGCATGTCGGATTCGGAGTCACAGCGCCAGTCTCGCCCGTACGCGTTGGATCAGTTACTGATGAACGTGGTAATTCCGTTTAGCGGCTGCCTTCGAAGTCTGGAACTAGACAACACGGCAGTATCAGGACAGATTCTCATTTCAACGGTGCTGCATGCGCGGCGGGACACCTTAGAGCACCTCTCCGTTCGGGGTTGCAAGAATGTGTCGCTGAAGTACCACATCATCCCCTACCTGACCATGTTCGGGCTACAGTATGATGTGGATATGGAAAGGAATATCGGCACTTCCCCGTCAACGAAACGACTCGCTCTCAAAAGCCTCTACGCATACCGGTGCCGCCATCACCGCCGACGACCTTACCTCTCCGCTTCACTTTTGCGCAAAGACTCCGATTCCGAACCCACCCACGAATTAGTCAACCTCTGCCACAAGCTGGGAATTTGGACCGACACCGCGTGGTGCACGACACCTGCTGGCAGGTGCTTTCGTCGGCGTGGGTATGTCGCCATGCGCGTGCCGCAGGGCTCCCCCGAAGTGTGGGTAGTTTTCGACAGGCTCTGGCGGTGCAAGAACTGGATCGGCCCGGTGGATGTGTCGGCGGATCGAGCATATGTACGCGATGGGAAACTATGGGAGAATGGTGATACCGGATGTTACGGTGAGGCGATCGGCACCGGCGAGGGACCAGATATAGGCGAGGGCAAGATGAAGCCCGCTCATCTACGCCGGAGTCATACGCAGTTCATCGAGAAAGTCAAATGCGACAGTTGCTTCGAGGACATCTCGGAGCGATGCGAGCAATGTAGCATCTTGATGCACTGCGTGGGCTGCCGGAAAACACTGTGTGCCAGCTGTGCTTATGAACGGCCTTACCTCCATCGTGGAACTTCATCGACTACGTCGACAGCAAATGGCACGCGAAGCGCAGCCGACTCGCTGTGGTGGGCACCGGGTGCTACCCTCTCTCCTAGCTCGATGCAGGATCCAGTATCAAATCCGATGGATAATACCCTGTTTCAGGCAGCTCCACCCGCGGCTCACCCGGCCCTCAAGTTCCATTGGTGCTGCACAGAGCCTATTTTCTCGGGTGGTGGAGGAATCAGCATCGGTACACCCAGCCGGGATGTAGACCAAGTCCGAGCCGTTCCCTTGCCCCGCGGTCAAGGTTGGGAAGATCTCGAGTACACGGTCAGCGAGTGGAGCAAGACGTTCCCCAAGTATGCTTACGGAGATCCCGAGGAGCCGGACTATTCCCTCGAGACTGGTCACCTCGCCATGATGAAATGGCTGCTGGGGCCACCCAATCGACAAGTGTCCCCGTGTCCACGCAATCTGTGCCAGGATTGCTACGAGTCCCCACAGTGGAAGGTGCATTGCAAGAGTTGCTCCAAACCTCTCTGCATCGAGCACGACCTCCGGGGTCTTCGTTTGCGCATCTGCGGCTACCGAGATCTTGCATTCGAGAAAATGACTATTCAAACCCGACCTGCGGCCAATGCCTCCTCATTCGATGGATCGGCCCAGACTCAGGGCTTCGACCTTCCTTTCCGGACGCAGCGACTCGTTGACTCAACCAACAGCAGCTTCATCGACGACCCACAGGGGGATGGTCTAGCAGACGACAATGTATCGGAACCACCAAGTGGCGATCAGTCTCTTTTCCCGCGAAATCCCACTCGGTCATTCTCCGCCCCACCCTCCAACCATTCGGGGTCTTCGTCGCCGACGTCCGTGTACTTTGAATCCCCTTTCGAAGCTCCCCGGTGGCAGGGATGTCAATCCTTCTTCTGTCCCCAATATCGTGCCGTCGGTGATCAGCGCCAGCGGTGTCCCAGTTATCTCCGGGAATGCAAGGCCTGTGCAGTCTACGTTTGCCAGGACTGTGTTCAGGCCAATCCTCCCTGCAAATGCTCCTACTGCGAGGAAAACTATTTGTGCCCCAACTGCATGAAAGTCCGTGCTCGTGATGGAACATGCCGGCGCCGTGAAGAGGAGATGGCCCGGCGGGAGCGGAAATGGAAGAAGGACATGCAGGTGCTGGAGGGCATTCTCGAGCTCAAGGTGGCCAATGAACTGGCCGAGTTTGCAGGTCAATTCTTCAACTCGGTGGAACCTGATCCCGAAACTGCGGTTCCCACGGGGGTCCTCATTGATATCAATGAAAGCGAAGACCCCGTGCCTAGCAGCTCCCAGCACCTGCCCTCCTCGGACTTGACCAATGGTCTTCCGTCCAGCATGTTCCTCGGCTCCACACAGACGGGGCCTTTCTACGAGTCGGAGTAGGCATATATTCTCCAGGCCTCGTCTCCATTTTATTCACGTGGTGAATCACCCCATACTCTATACTCTCTGCTTTTTGCTCTCGGTTATTTCAGCGGATCATCATACGAAGGCGCCAGCGAGGACACATGATCTTTTTTTGTCTTTTGAAATTCTCTCGTGGAAGTTTCTCATCGCAGGACGATCTTTGCATCACAGGAGAGGCATGGCTCCATGTCCTAGCGTATCAACCAGGCGTTGCAACAAGACGGGGCGCATTTCCGAGCATCTCTTTGTTCCATACCCCTCCTTTCAAATCGGACTGGGGGCTGCAGCCGCACTCTGTTCAGCCCCTGTCTGCATTGAATCGATTCATGGGTTTGCGGCAACGCAACCCGGTCTGACGACGTGGCTGGCCAATGGATGCAGGCACCAGGCCAGCACTGACGATTTGATTTGACTTTTCCCCCTGTCATACTCCCATTCTTTTTTCTCGTCTCATCGGTTTATCGTCCCCGCCAGGCTGGACACCCTGGTATCTGACTTCGAGCTGACTTCCGGATGGTAGTATACCTGTATTTACGAGGGTTCTCTCACTCGACCATATACCATTTATTTAGTGGAATCGACCCTTGAGATTATATAACCTATCTTTGTTCAGTTCAAGATCTTACGCAAATAGATCATTAAGTTCGGAATAATGGAATATCTTCTAATCAAATCATGAAGTTCCGGGATTGATCAGGACCAATTATCCAATATTCTATAGACCGCGGCATCCGATCAAATGCCATGATCGAAAGTTCAATCCTTCTCATGACGTGTGACGAGACTTTACTCATCCGAGCGGATTGAGATTCTACAACAAATCAGCAAACATGCTTGATAAAATCTCGCCATTTCTCCACGGGCTCTCATGATGATCAGCACGGAGAGCAGGCTCATCGCACGGTGCCGGTGACGTGGCAAACTCGACGGAGTATCTGCAACCAGTTCTATGGCCTCATATCTATCCTATAACCAAGTCCCGGGACCGGACCGTTGGATCCGGAATCCGCGGGAGTCTGCGTGGGTTTTTTTTGGTCATCCGCGTGGGCGACAGTAGCAATTCGACTGTTCTCAATCTTGGGGCGAAGGAGTCACCCCCCCCCCCCCCCCCCCCCCCCCTGTGGATGTCGGAGCTGGGAATAGATTCCTATAGGTGTTGTTGAAGGTAGTCTGCATGGTGGATGGAGCAAAAGTACCACTGCGACGGTATCTTTGCTTTGGCGGTTCCACCTGGGGCGTCCGAGCCCCGCGGGCGAATGACGGTGTTCGTGTGCATCGGGGGATGGTGTGCTGATTGGTGGTGGGGGGTGGTTGTGTCGTCGGTCTTGACCGATGCGGTTGGGACCGACGTACTTTTGTCACGCTGACGAGCTTGATCGAATACTCTTGGTTGGACTCAAAACGGACCAGACTAGCTGTGCGGGTTGAGGAGTAAACATGGAATATCCCGGTGATCATATCGGTGCCTGTTCAAGGAGCTCGGTGTCATGTCTGCACCTGGTTCTTTATCAGGTAGTCCATCACTATCTATAGAAGCGATACTCCCCAAAATCTGTCTCAAGCAGAGATAATCATCACGCATCTCGTCATCAAGCCGAGTCCCGTGAAGTTTAAATCCTCATGACTGACATCGGCCCTCCGAATGTCGCACTCTGCCTCACCTTGCAGCCCTCAAACCTGTCAGACACCAAACCCCCGGGCTCGGGCCACACCATTGCTCGATGGGTACGTGTCAGACAGCAACTTGGGCAGCCCCGCGCGGCGGTCAAGCCAAACGGCCATGCGGCAACTCTCCACGTGGGGAGTGAGAGAGAAGGCGATGCGGCGGTGAAAGGGAAGAAAAAGAGAAGCCTCGGCCAATGACATTTGGTCAGGCCGCAAACGATATCCAAGAAAGAAGAGCAAAAGCAAAACAGGCAACGATCATAGATCGGGCGCCGATCCCTGCAGTCATCTCAACCCGACGCCGTGGGCGTGCATACAATCCCAAGGTCTGGCTGCCGGGATGAAGATTAGTGGCATCGACCCTCCCCACCCCCTTTTTCTTGGGTGGGCTTATTCTTTTTCCTTCGGCGCGGTTCTTGGTTCTTTCACACCTGGCTTTTAGGCTCCCGCTGTGTGGGAGATCAGATCGGCTGGCGCGGATGCAGGAGGTAATCCCCCCGATTGGTACGGGGTCGGACGTGGGCAGTGCGCTGGGAGCCTTCCTATTAGTTCGAGCTGGTCGGACTGGGGCCCGGAGGGTGTCCCGCTAGGGGACCCGAGATCAACTTTAGTCTCCGTCTGACATCATCGGGCCAGGGGCACTGAAGGAAGAAAATCGAACGCAAATCATAAGGAGGAACAGATGAGAAAGTACTCCGTAAGTCCCGGTGGGGCTTTGTGATGGAGCCTGGGTGCATCCTGGACAGCTCCACCCATAAGATCCAGCACCGACCCCCGGCCAAGTCGCACAGTGCCCAATTGGAGGGCCTGGATATTCCAATGCCCACAGGACCGGGGTTTACCCGGGTGTTGAAGGGTGGTGCGCAAAATCCGAGTGATGCCAGGGGGAAGAGAGAAGTCGGTGAACGATGCAGTTGGGATGAGTCTCTGGTGGCTCGTGACCGGTTGCTCTGCCCGGGCAAACATTTTTTCCTGTCAATTTTTGGATTTTTGGATTTATGATTTTTTTTGGGTTGTGATTTTCAATTTTTCTAATTTCGAATTTCAATTTTTGATTTTTCGTTGGGTCCGTTTGGGTGCTGGATTCCAGTTTATATAAAGGGGCCGCTTGGAACGGGCCTGGCAAGTACAGACATTTTGACCTTGTTGACATCTCGCTATTCCTTCTCTTCTCTTGTCCATATTTTCCGGTGTTTACAGTGAATATACAAAACAATCTTGGAACCCGTGAATCATCATCATCATCATAATGGATCAAGTCAAAACACAACCCGTCCAGCCAGACACCAAGGACTCCAAACCCAACATGACCAGCTTGGAGACCTACCAAAGACGCTGGGAACAGTTGATGGAAGATACCGAGAAACAGATCCAAAAGATTCGAGGTTCGTTGACACCTGAGCTATCATATGCAGGGAGTCGCTGATGGTTACTGCAGAGGAAGAACAAGCCCGAAAGTCAACCCAAACCTCGAGTCGATGACTCGCATTCGTTTGATTTGAGCAATGATCGGAGTTTGCCGGGGGCTATTCTTTTCGTGAACTTTAACTTTTTCTTTCGCTTCATGCCCATACTTTGACGTGTCTTTTTTTTGTCATTCTTCCTTTTGCATGGCCGACGGCATGGAGAGGGGCGCGGGTCCAGGGACATTCGTTTCATGGAGTTGTTGGGATTTAGATTGGGCCGGTATTCAAGCATCGCCACCAAGGCAGGATCATCTTCTCGAGCATATCTCTTTGGGCCGTACACCTCTGCCAATCCAATAAGAGCAGAGAGTTTTCTAGAAAAAGTGGGCGATCCCGCCGCTAGGCTTGCATATCCGACCATCCCTAGTTGAATCGCTGCCCGGGCTAAGACTCGGATTGAAGGCGTCCCGTTAGACATTCCAGATCGGCGTGAGCCGTTGCGACACGCAGAAAGAAGAAAAAACCACATTGTTGTCATCGGGACACAAGTCGGTCAACGGCGCATGAATGCCCCGATCGGCTCCCGTGCATTTGCATCGCAGCCGTGTCCGACGTTTCAGCTCGCCATCAACAATGTCATTGCCAGCGCCGCGAAGCGGTGTGTTTTCAAGTGCCGGATGAGATGCGGAATCTGCGCGGCGCGTCGCATCCCGCGCGTCTTCGTGCGGCGAGGGTGCGATCGCCCTCCCTACAGACAGTTGACAGCATTCCGCGCCGTTGTCGATCAGTCAATCTCGGGACTCGTCGGTGGCCATTGCCCCTTTTGGGGAGATGGCGGGCTGAGTGGACGCTGATGAAGATCTGTCATGACTCGTCCCTGGGAGGGGACCTTGTCATAGTCGATGCAAGGGGGTTGATTGCGTATAGCGCGGCTATGATGAAAGTCGAAAGCAAACTTGCCCAAGGGGGTGTGAATATTTGAGTGGGTTAAGTTCCCGAGTCTGCGCTTCCACAAATTGGGGATGGAGTGAGCTTTGGGAGGAGAAAGGAGAGAAAGTCGAGCATCTGGGGATTCGGTAGTTTTGTAGTCGAGGCCAATTAGGGTTGACTTTCCACCCCCACCGGATTTTCCCCTTCCCGCACTTCAATCTTGGCAACGACAAGCATCCCACCTCCCACTCGCAATGTCATCTGCCGATCCCGAACAGAGTCTTTCGCCGGCTGAGCTGGCCGCTCGCGAGCAGGCGGAGAAAGAGCGCAAGGCTCGCGAAGATGCCGAGCAAGCCCAGCTGCCCTACAAATGGACCCAGACCATCCGTGACCTGGACGTGACAGCGCCCATCCCGGCCAACATCAAGGGCCGGGACATGGATGTGGTATTGACCAAGAGCAAGATCAAGGTGGCGATAAAAGGCCAGGAGCCATTCCTCGAGGTAGGCGATGAAGTAGCTCTTTTCGCTGGCCATGCTAACCCTCCAATTTTAGGGTGACCTCCCCCATCCCATCCATGTGGACGAATCCTCCTGGACCCTCGAGACTACTCCTACGCCACCGGGTAAGGAAGTCAGCATTCATCTCGACAAAGTCAACAAGCAGGAGTGGTGGGCACATGTGGTCACGACCGCGCCCAAACTCGACGTGACCAAGATCTCCCCGGAGAACTCCAGCCTGAGTGACTTGGATGGCGAGACCCGCGCGATGGTGGAAAAGATGATGTATGATCAGCGACAGAAGGAATCAGGTGGCATGACCAGCGACGAGCAGCGCAAGGCCGATCTGCTGAAGAAGTTCCAGGCGGAGCATCCTGGTAAGTTACTATCAGACCCAAACCATCGATATTTGCAAGTAGAAAGCTAACTCGATATCAGAAATGGATTTCTCCAATGCGCAGATCGGTTAGAAGGATTCTGTGATGGAAGCGCATCAAAATATTTGTATGAATCATGAACTAGACATTGAGGGACCAACGTCTGAATGAATGATGAACCGCATTACATAACCATGACTGTCAATCTCGGAATGAACCGAATCGGCGGCTATCAACCGAGCTGTGCGGCCATTTTCACACTTCGAAGCTATAGAATTGACAACTTGACAGCTGACACGCTTGATCGATGCTGATTGGCCAGTGAATACGAGCCCTGCCAAACCAGGCTAGCGTCCCGTGACCGCGCAACCCCGATCTTCAGCCCGAATCGCTTCCTTCTTGTTCTCTCCGTTGTGGCCAATGGAATGATCACAGTTCCAGTCTGAACGACTCTCTATGGGTCCGATGCCCCTAAAGTGTTCAAAGTCTGCGATTGTGGCCGGGTGTATTGCATGCCGGAACCCACCCGGTCTATCCAGACTGGTATAGTGTATATCCCCCCGCCTGGATTTGACGCCTCCCATCCAAGATCCAGGCCCGAAATAGCGGGCCTTGAATATCTCCGGGCTGCAGATGATGCCGCAGCCTAAGGCCCAGACCCCCAGCTCTATGCAGGGGCACAAGAGTGTGTTCCGAGTGCCGAACTACAGATCACAGACCCTCCAAGGATTCACGGATGATCCATCCGATCGGGTCTACCATTCCCGTCGGTCGCACCGCAAATCTCGGGGTGGATGTGCCAACTGCAAGCAGCGCCGGGTCAAGGTATCTACTTGATGTTCCGTAAGAGATTGACCAATCTGTTAATTGGCCCAGTGTGATGAATCCAAGCCTCACTGTGTGCGCTGCCAGAAACATGGCGTTGATTGCAATTATACTGCTACTGCTCCACCAGTGCGATCTCAACCGACAAAGGCTATGATTAGGAATAACCCGGGAAAGGGATCCGGCCTTGTATCGTTGGATATCATGTCCATCTCCATGTCTCGGTTGCTGTTATCCGATAACCTCGAGGAGCTACTCGGGTCGAGTTTCTCGACATCTGCAGCACAAGCGCCACAGGCAGGCTCGCCTTCCATGGAACGGGTCATGGAAGCATTGCATCATTTCAACCAAGTCACCGTCGGAACTGGATTTAGCAAGACTGCCACAGGTGTAATGATGGGGAAAATGACACGGCTCGCTTTTGAGGTAAGATATATTTTAGATCTAGCTCATATCGAGTCTAACACTGCCAGACACCATTTCTCATGCACGCTATCATCGGGCTCGCGACTACGCACCTCTGCACCGTGCTTCCGGAAAACAGCTCATTCCGCGTCAATGAAGCCTTCCACTGGCGACAGTCCATAGTTCAGTACTCACAAGAGCTCTCCGCTAGCGTCAACGAACAAAACATGGACAAACTCTACTCAACATGCATCGTCCTCACCGTCTACGCCTTCTACCTCGAGGAATTTTCCCCGCGGTCTTCTTTCGTTTTCTCTTCCGATCAAACCACCCTAAACTGGCTCCTCCTCCAGGGTGGCCTCCGCTACTTGCTCGAACGCACCCAGCCATGGCTCTCACAGAGTATGTGGTGGGCCACCTTCATGGAATCGCACGACTGCGACGTAAATCTCGAAGACCACCGGCCCGGCCGCACTGATCTCGACCCGGAATTTGCAGACGTCTGCGGCATCACGGAAATATGCACGACAAAGAGTAACCCGTGCCTATGGCCGCTGCGCATGTTAACGAATCTCCTCCCGCTGGAACGCGGACCCGAGAGTCGCCAGCAGTACTTTATGTTCATGGGTCGGTTGGAGTCACCGTATCTCGACCGCCTGCTGCAGAAAGACACGGGGGCACTGCTGATTCTGGCGTGGTGGCTCGCGCTGATGTGCAAGATTGATGAGTGGTGGGCAGAAACGAGGGTGCGGTCGGAGTGTACGGCGATTTGTATGCGGTTGGAGGATAGTCAGGATCCGCGGGTATTGCGATTACTGGAGTTTCCGGCTTCTTGTTGTGGGTACTTGCTTCGACATGTGCAGGAGAGGGAGTGGGCTGCCCTTGAAGCGCCGTGCGATTTGGTGCCGGTTTGATCCATTCTCGATCTTTTGATGGTGGAAATTATGATACCCTCGATTGATGCTTGTTTCCTTGTTCTTTCCTGAGACGGGACTACAAGGTGATGCTTATATGCCTGACCGTGCTGGGGGATTTGATGTTGCATTCCATGGATGCAAAACTTTCATTATGATGTACAGATATGTACCTGAGTGCAAATGAGGAGGTCCGATGACGCCAATGCTCAGACATTATTAATTCCCAATATTATTTATTCCCTTCCCATAATCGGTCATTGAGGTCATTATGAAAGATTCCAAGTCACACTTGGCCGTTCCGTTGTTGGTTGCACGTCACCTAGGTTTCAAGACAATGCAGGAGCAATTATAATGCCCTACCTCCATGATAGACGAGCCAGCTCGACTATCAGACCGTCCCTCGCCGGTATTGAGAGCAGCGACGCTCAATAGCCATATATATGGGCGTGCGGCATCCTCGGCTAGCCTTTAATGTCTCCGTCTCATCGGCTCTCCCATGAGACCCTCCGGTGCCGACGGATAGACTGATCATCTGCCTCGGACGGCGGCGCAGTGCTCAACCGCGCATTATTCAACCGCGCCATCGGAGGCGGGTTAATCGTCACAGCCATGGCCGACGAGATCGAGATCGACCGGGAGCGGGACAGCATCACTGACTGCCGCGGCGAGTACGGCGGAGGCGGGGTCTCGCGCGTGGCAGTTGAAGTGTTGCCGTAGCTGCTCGGAAACGAAATAGCCGAGGACCCGTCGGACGTGACATCTTCCTCGCATAGATTACGATCCTTCTCATCTTGCGCGAAGGCGGTACCCTCCGAGGACTGAGGCGGATCACGCAGATGCGCCCCCAGCGTCTTCTCGTGAATGCTCACCGGACGGGGGGTGTACTGCGGGAGGGGGACCACGCTGGCATAGCCCCCATCCTCGGAGTCAGCGGGTGGGGGCCCGTGCCCATTGGAGGGTGCCAAACGGATGAAATCACCGTGGCCAGAGAGTGTAAAATGGCCAGTTTGGATGCCGCCGTGATTGCGACTCTGACCGTGGGCCTCCTCCATCTCTCTGGTGGAGGACTGCGGGGAAGATCGAGTAAAGCACCCACATAACCCGGCGAGAAAAGACATGGCGGGGGGTAAGTCTTGAAAGTGAAAGAATTGAAATTGGTTCAAACCCAAGCTTTAATATAGCGGAGAATCTGAACCGCGCTCAGGATGAATGAAATAGCCTGGAGTCTAGGGCATGACAGAATGTAATGGAAGGAAGAATAGTGTACCTGAGGCTCTGCCAATCGCCAAGTACAAGCGGGAGGTGGGATTTTTCCCGCTTCAGTTGACCAGCTCCCCCAGATGGAATCCGGTGGGAAATGGACCAGAAAGAAAGAGAGAAATGTCACTGTAGAGCGAGAGAAGGGAAGAAGAGAACAGATGGAGCGGAACGAGGCACCTGCAGGCATCCGGATTCCCAGCTGAGGTAAGCTGTCGCCTAAGGCGGAACATTGGGTCTTTTCTCCACCAAAATACGAGCTTTTCAGGACATAAGAAAGATCTCAGTGTGAGTCTAGAGTCATTTTGTAATGGTTCAGTTGAGTATGAGAAACAATGGACCTTGAATCACAATAAGTGCCCTATTACATCCCCGGCGATCAGAAGTGCACGTTTCGTTACGTTGGCTTATGATATTGACTGGTCAATGAGTCCTCATCCAGAGAGAAAAAACATGGACCCCAAAGGCAATGCAAAAAACGCATAAAATAGAGAAAAAGAAACAAAAGAATCATCACGTACTCAGTACACTTGTTTCCTACTCCCCGATAAGCGATAAGCGATGGGCAGATTATGACATAAGCAAAGCCGGTGATCGGTTCCTATTTTGGCCGAGGGGTTTTTTTTTGCATCGGGATGTATTATTGTTTTTTTTTTTTTTTTTTGATCCCCACGCTGTTGTTCAATTTTGCCATTCCCTCTGATCTTTGTCCTCGCCCGCCATGCCCGACGAAACAGAAATCCAAAAAGTTGCCCAGCAGGCCCGCCCTGAACAGTATGCCGCCAGTCGCTCCCACGACCCCGCTACCAGCATGAAGCGCACCGATCCCTTCCAATTCGGTTCGCGATACCTCGAGCAGGGCGATAATGTTTTCGAGTTCAACGCATGGGACCACGTCGAGCCCGACGACGAATTTCTCGAGTACGCAGAGGGCCAGTATGAGAAGCAGCGCTCAGCGCCCGTGTCCGATTTTGACAAGAACCGCTTCAACAACGACCCGGCCAAGTGGTGGAACCTGTTCTACAAGAATAACACCGATAACTTCTTCAAAGATCGCAAGTGGCTCCAAATGGAGTTCCCTATTCTGGCCGAGGTTGCCCAGAAGGATGCTGGCCGTCAGGTCGTGCTCGAGGTCGGTGCGGGAGCGGGCAACACGGCATTCCCTCTCATCCGGAACAGTGAGAATGACCAGTTGATGGTTCATGCTTGTGATTATTCCAAGTATGCCGTGAAAGTCATGCGCGAGTCAGAACACTATGATCCTGCTCATATGGTTGCTGACATCTGGGATGTCTCTGCGGAGCCAACCGAGGAGGCCGACTCTCTGCCTCCGGGGCTGACCGAGGGTTCCGTTGATGTGGTGATTCTGATCTTTATTTTCTCGGCGTTATCGCCAAAGGAGTGGGATCGGGCTTTGCGCAATATCTACCGCGTTCTGAAGCCTGGCGGCCGCGTGCTTTTCCGTGACTATGGCCGTGGGGATCTGGCGCAAGTCCGTTTCAAGAAGGGCCGGTACATGGACGAAAACTTTTATGTTCGTGGAGATGGCACCCGAGTGTATTTCTTCGACAAGGAAGAAATCCACCAGATCTGGGGCCGTTGGACCCCCGAAGCGGGTATCCAGGTTGACCTGGAGGCCGAGGGCTCGGCGAAAGAGGCCAACGGTGCATTTGAAGTCCTGAACGTTGGAACTGACCGTCGACTGCTGGTCAACCGTCAAAGCAAGCTGAAGATGTACCGTTGCTGGATGCAGGGCAACTTCCGGAAGCGTGACCCCACTGCCACAACCGAGAATGGCGAGTGAAGCTTTATGGATGCCGAATCATAGCCCGTGTACTGGGCACTAGCCATGATCATGGTTTGCTCCTTGAGAAGAGCTAGGAAACACCATTCCGCGGTCTATACACAACTCCCTTTCGACAGGGCAACCGTTGTCAGACTTCCCAGAAGTATGCCTCGAAAGCGGATAAATCATACAGTATACAGTGTACTGAGAGTCCTCGTCAATGCCTTGAAAGTCTGGAGCGCGATTTTTCCACGATGGTTCAGCGTGAGAACTTGCGACAGGCTTCTATTACCGCAAGCCCAGGGATGAGTTCCATCTCGGTGGGTACGACTCATGATATGACGGATTTATGAACACAATAGAGGGCCCTGTAAATGCCACCAATAGGGCCGAACATGAAATAAAATGGGATTTTCCTACTGGGAGTACCGGCAGTAAGGAGGGACGGAAAACGTGAAGGTCTTTCACTTCGTACTCTAGCAAGTGTTTCCGAACATCTAAGCCGAAAATCTAAGCAAGACCCAGAGATACACCCGAAATCACAGCAGTCGTGGTAAATGTAGATACAAGAAGAGACAATGTGCAAGGTCTTCTGCTTCAAGGCTTGAGAGACGAAAGAATTGGCGATGATCTTCCAAGTGAGGAGGAACACAGTCCTGGGAAGCAAGAAATGAACATGAATCAGTAGCAAAAGACGCCACCCATGCAGAAACTGGAGCGGCACTCAACGAACCGCAAAGGATTCCATGAGACGCCATCGACAAAATCGGCGGAGATTGTCAGGATATTGATGTCTAGAAGCGCGATTTTGACTTTCCCTCCACCGTATCTTCGTTCATCATGAGTATCATGAGAGGAAAGAGGCACGAGAAAAATATATGCGAGGCGGAAGGATATCAAGACGTCAAGTTGGGGCATTCTCCCTGGGCACGCTGGAAGGCACCCGCAAAAAGGTCTTGCATAGCATGGTAGTGGAACAGAATCCCACCCAAGACAGCCAAGTGCCAGATGTTGTGGCTTCCACCCACATAGTCAAACAGCCCGGGCTTCCAGCGCTCGGGGATTTTAGAGGCATACACGCATGCGCCAATAAAGTAGACAAGAATACTCTTTACGACGGGAGCGTAAAAGTACAAGCACCAGGAGAACCCGCGAGTGTAGGAAAGTTGAGCAAGCGGAGTAAACCCAGTCAAGGCCAGCGTGACAAAGAAGGCGACCCGCGCCCAAGCCATGTCATGGCGGTTAAAGGTCGGGTGCCAGGGGAGGATGATGCCGCCAATCCCCAGAGACATCGTCATGACAATGTAGGTCCAGCGAGAGAACGGCTCGCAGTAGAAAGCAGTGTACTCGGTGGTCACGATCGACGCGGCGACCAGCAGAGAGATACCTGTGTAGTCCACACAGGCAAACCGTTCCATCAAGGTTTGAGAGGCAATGCTATTCATGGTGTGCCATACGGTACTGCAGACCAGACACTTACAGGCAGCAAAGAAGAAAACCGCCGCGATCATGACGTCGGCATTGGTGCTGAGATGGAAATTGGTGTGGAGGGGATAGAAGTAGAAGGCGATGGACAAGACAATGACGAGACCGATGACATGGGACCAAATGTTCACCATCTCGTTTGAGAATGCAAAGACGGAGGAGACACATTCCACCTTCGAGGTGGTAAAGCGGTAGCCGCTGAGGATATGAGGGTTGACTCTCCACGGGTCGGGGAGATCGTAGTAGCCGATGAGTCGTTTCTCTTGCGCCAGCCGAATCGCCGAGTCGATGTTCTCTCGAAGAGCGTCGCGGGCGCGGCGAGCACGTTCCATGCCCTCGTCGACGACTTCCCGCGCATGTAGCAGCTTGGAGTCCATGACCTTCCAGCCATCGTCTAGCGTACCGTAGATACCCCGGTCACGAACGGCATGAGCGCGGGACTCGATCTCAGATAAGAACGACTCCATCAATCGGACACCCGCCTGCGCCTTTTGCTCCAGGGTTTCTTTGGTCACCAAGGCGTCGTTGTATCGATCCTCCAGGGTCTCCACCAGTATCTTGGCCCGCTTCTTTCCGCTACCCATTAATTCACCAGATGCAACGGAGCATTGATCGCGCACAGCTTCGAGGGTAGCGTATCCTCGCCGGAGGCTGGCGTCGATCTGATCCATGTGAGATTTGCGGTATTGTTCAATCCAGTGCATTCGGCGTTCCATTTCGGCAAGGAAAAGTTCCACCTAGCAGGATATTAGTGATCCGGAGCGAGACGGAGGTATGCGGAGTCTTCCGCTTCGAAAGGCTCACCCGAATGAAGACGGTATCGGCATCTTGGTAGTCGCAGGAGAGTTTCCTGGGAGCATGGTAGGAATGTCGCCGTCGTCGATCACGTAGAAGACCAGTCTCCTCGCTAGGAGTGGCCGTTGAGGACGAAACGGCCTCGGGGTAGGATTCCATAGTCATGGACGCCGAGCAGGCCATGTCTCGGGGGATCTATCGAGGGGGCACGAAAGCGTGCTGAGGGCGAGCCAGATCGCACCGGCAACAGCAGAGTGAATCAAAGTCCGGAAGATAAAGGAGAGAATGAGACTATGTACACGGCATGGCGAGTGGGGGAGGAGAGAGAACGCCGCCCTCAACTTCCCCAACCAAGTTCAGCCCAGCCTTCACATGGTCGCCACCTGATTGGGCTCCACTCCTTCTTGCGTTCTTCCGCTTCTTCTCCTTGGCTTCTTCTTCCCCCACCTCCATCATGGCTATCAGCGAGATCGTCACCGACAAATCATTGCTGCCCGTGCTCACCTCTAGCGCGGAGACTCTCGCCCAGTGTCATCAACTGCTGGCCCTGCTCAACCCCGATGCCATCCCCACCGAACCCGCCCGCGCCCATGAACTCTCCCTAGAAGCCTCCAAACAGCAAAAGGTCCTCTTCGCCTTACTTGCTCAGCTCCGCGGTCAAAATCGGGATGCGATATTTCGAGTGCGCGATACCAAACAAGCCACCGCGGAGGCTCGTCAGGAGATCGACCGACTGCATCTTCAGCTGCAGAACTTGTACTACGAGCAAAAACATCTCACTGGTGAGATCGCGGCCTGCGAATCGTTTGAGTAAGTGAATGCGAACTGTGCCTTAGCTTGTGGGAATCTTCTGTACTAATTTGCCGGTCAATTAGTCACAAGTACCGTTCGCTGCCTCTGATCCCGGTTGAGGAGTTTTTGGACCTGCACCCCGAGCATCGCGAGTCCAACGAACATGACTTGATGCTCGCGCGCATCAATCATGAACACGCGGAGCGCGAGAAGCTGGAGCAAGCGCGCCAGGAGCTGTTGAAGCGCAAACAGGCCTTGATCGCCTTGAACAAGAAGCGGAGAGAAGATCTGGCAAGCCTGGACCAGGACCTAGAGAAATTCATCGATGTATGTGTTGACTGGCTTCTACTTGCTTCTGAAACTGGACTAATGGAATCCTATCTAGGCGGCCAAGCCCATTCAGAAGATCTTCGAGAAGGAATACTAGACATGCATCGTGGGGTAGAGCCAGGGTTTGGCTGCTCCATTGCGTCGGCGTTACCGGTCAAGATACCCATTTTGTTTTAGAATACCAGCGATTGGCATCAAGTCTCTAGGATTGAGGCTAGGTGAATCTGTTGGATGCCACATGCACCGTGCGCGTCACGTAGTTTTGTCCCTGCAACGTAAGATCGAGATCAACGGAGCGATAAGATCCAAAATCTGAGCCCTGGAGATGCAATTCCATAGTCCATCTCCTATCGTGATGGTTGATCTTGCCGGGCTCGTTCCTGGCGGCGCGATTCTGTCCCTCTCCGCCTTCAGCTTCTCCGAAATCTCCACTCCTGAACTCCCGCGCTGGCAGCCAGTCAACAAAGCATGCCCCGATCATGACAGACACAAAAGGAGACAAGATGTCTTCGCAGGCTGAAGCCACCTTGCCAGCCAAGTCCAGTGCCCTGCGTGTCCCACCCCCGAAAGCCCCGAGGCCACCCAAACACGATTCCGCGTTATTGCCGCTTTCTGGGCCGTGATCATCTTTCTGGGGTTTCCGATATGGTGGAAGACAACGTCCATTTACCGAGCACATCTGCCAATTCAAGAGATGGTGGACTGGGCCGATAGCAAGGCATGTTGCTGTCGTCATCACCCATCTGGCTAATGGCTAACAGCAAGTCTAGACATGTCGCTCCGTCTTCCCCCTCGATATCCACATTGCAGCCCCGTCGATGCAGTCGCCCGAATCGCAGCATCTCCTACGTACCACTCAGCATACTTTGGATGATCTCAACGAGTTTCCGGCCCATCACTTGCGCCTCAAGTTGGCCAACGACACCGACCACCCAAGTGAATCCAATGGGGAGGACTCTGGAGCAGCAGCGGGTGCCGATACAGCATTGACTGTCCGAATTGTGCCCCAGGAAGGCCTAGTCGATCCTCGGTCGGAACTTCGCCCAGACACAACCCAACTCGACATCTTCTACCCACCGAGTCAAGTCCCCGTTCCCTCGTCCTCAAGTCCACCGCTCTCGGCTTTCATCGCCGGTGAGCTCCAGCAACTATACAGCGAGGAGAAATCGACTATTGCCCATGTGCTTGCTAGTGAAGCAGGTGGTCTTGACTCGGCTTCGCCGGCAGTCACGGAGAGCATCAGCAGACGCCTGCGCCGGTCCATGAAATATGCCGACACATATCACCTATCGTTTTCCTTGTTCACCCCGGGAGCTTTGCCGTCTTCGTGGGACATTGAAGCTGCTGTGAAGGAGTCGCTCTCGCCTCTCCTTCATGCATTTGCTCCTATCAGCAATTTCACAGTTGATACGCAAGTTCAGCTCTATGCGACCTTCTCGCCCATGACCCCAGCGCCGGAGTACGACGAATCGGAGGCAGCTTGGACCTTAAAGAAAGAGGATCTGAGTGCATTCATCAATGCCGCAGAGTGGCCATTAAACCCCAGCATTGGTAGTGGTCCCACTCTCAACTTCATCCTCTACGTTCCAGCTCCTTCGCAATCTCCGCTCATTGTCAAGGAGAACCGTGCCTCCAGCTGGATTGTCCCTCAGTGGGGTGGAGTATTCTTGCTCAATCCACCACTTGCTCATGACCATGCCGGGTCCCAGTCGAATCCGGCACATCTCTCCCAAGAGTCACTGAAGCCTGCATTTATGACCTTCTCTCATCAATTGCTGACTCTCCTGGGTACCCCGACTACCCCGGCCTCCCTTCCTCTCCGTCTGCAAACACTGGTTCGCGTTCACGCTGCCACCCTTCTCCTCTCTGCTTCCTCCACCATGGGCTCCCTCGCACGTCTTACCGAGTCCCTCCCCTCCATTCCCATCCCCGCTAGCGTGGCATCATCTGTGTCGACGACTCTTTCTCATCTCTCTGCCACCTGTTCCAATCTGCGCGAGGGCCGCTTTGGGGCTGCTCTCGCGAGCGCGCGGGTTGCCGAGTCCGAAGCAGAGCGTAGTTTCTTTGAGAAGAGTATGGTCGGTCAAGTGTATTTTCCCGACGAACACAAAGTGGCTGTCTACCTACCACTTCTGGGACCCATTGGCGTCCCCTTACTAGTTGGTCTGATGAGAGAGCTGAAGCGAGTTGTCGCGAGCTGGAAGGCCCGGAGACAGTCTGTCTAGGTCACATATAAATTCATTTCTATGTTTCAGGTTATTCGAGGTAATGTAGAATAATATTGTTTCATTAAATGCATGCAATTGGTATCGTGATGAAATAAATAAAATGTAGAAAGACCGCTCATGTTGGTACAACCATCATCTCGGCCAGCGCAGACAATGTATGAAGGAGCTCACCACTCCACGTCCCACTCTCATGAATAACCATGGCTTAGAGATATTCCTCTAAAGACGAATTCAAGCCCCCTTACGCAGTCTTCTCCGGAGTAACCTTGAAAGAAGGATTCCCCTTTGCATCATTGAACCCGACAGCCTTGACCAAATCCGAGAACGTAGTATCCGGTCTCGCAATCGTCCCGGGATACGGCTCCGGCCCGAGAAATTTCTTAGACTGAGAAAACACACCGGGAGGCGAATACACCTTGATGCTCTCGGTACTAGGCGCCCGTTGGCCTGGCGGCGTACGAGGCACCACGGGGACCGGCGGAACATTCTTGTCCAGCTTCGGACCACCGGGGCCCGAGAACAGACTGCGCACTCGGCCGCTGGTGCGGTGCATTGTCGACCGTCTCGACCGTCCGTCCATGGACTTGCGCACACTTGCTCTGCCGGGCTGGAGAATGAAGGGCCGGAGCAGGAAGTCTGTGCGGCATGATGTATCTTCGGACGCGATGGGGCTGGATATTCCTTTAATTCCGCCGGAAGATGAGCGATGGGACCAGTGCGAGAGTGGATTGGATGATTTGGATGATTTGTAGTCTTCCTGAGATTCGAGTTGTTTCTTCTGAGCGCGGCGCCGCAGACAGGTGGTTATTAGTAGCGCGAGAACTGCACCGAAGGCCGCACCTGGGAAGAAGCCCGCTGCTATTGCTTTGCTCGGGAAGGAGGGACAGCTGGTGCTGGCAGATGCAACCGCCGCAGCAGAAGTGGATGGAGATGAGATTGGTGTGACTGAGGCCCCGTCGGTGGCGGCGGATGTAGTCGATGATGCGGTGGTTGTGTTTGAGCTCGATTTATCCATGACACAGGTATTGTTCCCATGGCAGGTGTATCCGAAGGGGCAACACGCTTCGCCACACTTCGGAAGATCTTCGTCTAGACGAGTTGTCTTGATAGTGCTTTTGGGGTGGAGGGTAGTATTCTGCGCCTTCACGTCACAGACGATAGGCGAGATGTAGTCGCAATTACTTCCCGATGGACAGCAAATGGCCGAAGTGGCATCATCGAGGCTGATGCAGGTAGAGGATGATGAGCAGCAAAATCCATCGGGTAGCTTGCTCCCACATGAGCTGTAGGAGGAAGGACAGGATTTGTCACTGCGTGGCAAGAGGCCGAGAGCGTGAGTATCGGACGCATGGCATATCCTGGCCATGAACACGATAACGAGAAACAGCATGAGAGACGGTTGTCTGAAGACAACCGCCAGCTTCTCCATCTTCAAGAGACAAAAATGAGCTTGGTCGGTCTGGTAGAAGAGTGCAATTTTTGAAGAATAACAGAGCAGAAAGAAAGATCTTTCACGGTTGCTCGGATGCAGGCCAAGAAAACTCAGAAGGAAAGAAAATTCTCAGCAAAGAAACGAGAGAGTTGGCCAACAAGGCAGCAACAACAAGGGCATTGACGAAACTGAAACAGGTAGACGTCAAAGAGGGCGAGTCGGGTCAAAGAAGAGTCATTCAGGCAGTTCCCACCTAGATCTATTCCGGGTACGCGCCGGGATGCCATTGCAAGGCCTCCACCTAGTTTCAGGTTCAGTCTTCATGCTAACCGACTAGGCATGGGCGCTAAACCACAAACTCGGCTGCAGAAAGCGATCCACTGGTGCAACCACGAGATTTGCTGTTCGGCGCGTAGAGATAGCGCATGCGTAAGGTCCTGTCACCACTTGATGCCCTGTTTTTAAGGCATCTACATCCCACCACCTATCTCTTTCCCACTTGTAATCTCCAATTTTACAAAAAGGAAGTTATTCTACGATGATCGTTAGATTCAATTGGATGATTGTCAATTTTAAAACGGTTTCGATCAATAGGAGATGGTAATATCAGAAAGTGGTCTTTTCGCTGTGTACCCCCTCGGGTCTGTATATTGCGTTACCCACTTGATACGCGATTTGTTTCATTGAAAGATGAATATAAATGCTCTTGTTGGTGATCATTTATAATAACCGTTGGAATATGGGTCTGGAACCTATTTTTACAAGGAACCCCCAAGTGGGTAACGCAATATACAGACCAGAGGGTGTAAATCACCTCGTTTTTCATTTACCGCTCTGCTAGATGCATTGAACACATATCCATTGCCACTTAGGCAGCTTATCAATTATCTTAGAATGTGGTCCTGGTAATGTAGTGCTACAAGAGCCTTTGAGTATTAAGCAATGTTATACGATGGTTACTTCATACCAGAGTTGATCAAGCGTCGACTGAAGTAGATCCTGGCGCTGTTTTCAATCCACAGTTTGCTCACTTCACACCATATAGCTAGGTCAAATTCTTTGGGGCAACCGACTCTCTCAGCGATGGAAAATCAAGTTGTGGTCTCTGTAGCCCGACAAGCTGGCCTATGTTGTAGCGAACGAAGAGTTCCACCGGTCCTGTAGCCTCGTCCTCGAAGCACCATAGTTGGGAATATTGTAAAATGAAATCTTCCTCCTCGCCATATGAAGCCTGAATGATTCTTCCATGCTTTTGGCCCATGTAAGAGAGGAGCAACAACTATATATAGAGAAACGGGGTTAGTAAGAATTAGACTACCATGCGGTGCGGGATTATTACTGGATGAACGGGGTATTTCCTGAACGGCCTGTGAGATGTGCGAATGACCAGCATATGCACAATAGCTCTCAATTCGTGGAGGGTGAGGTTCTGGGGTTCAAAATTTGCGGGGACGTGTGTGATGGTTGCCATAATTACATGCGGCAAAGGGGGGTTCTCGTGACTATTGTCTCAGAACTCCTTTATCTGCCAGATAGGCCCTCCAGGGCGGTGCTTTATGGTTGGGGGATCATATATGGTTTGTTCTGTCCTGTTTGATATTTAGCATATATATTGCGGGGGTTCTAAAATCGCCAATGTTCATTTACCGTGGGCTCTGGAGGCATCCTAGATCGGTTAAACAAGAGCTTATTGGTCGTCCCTTTCGCTCAGCATAATTCACAGAGTTAATGTAGGAATTTGTTTTGTATGCATGGGTCTCCCATTCGTCCGGCGATGACAGGCTCGCTTCCTCTTCATACTCATCTCTTGCGAATTTGAGAGCTGTTTCCGCATTTGGAAACGCCAAAAGAGCTCCTTTCAAAATAGAATCAAAGTCAGGCTGGTAGTGGAGCTTTGGCAAGCCCTCGGTCATGGCAGAAGTGCTAAGTGGATATACCTTGAGGACTCTCTCCGGATACGGCCGGAAAAAAATGGTTGGAATTGCAGGATTCCGTCATCTGTTGAGCCCACTTGAAACGCTTGTATTCCGAGACTCTGGAGATTGCCCGGAGAGAGAAAGAAGGTTTCGCAATCCTTCAATCGTCGATAAAGAAGCTTAAGGAAAGGGCGCCTACTCGGCGTGGGCGCATCCATGTTAGAGAAGGAGCGATGTGAAGTACATGGGGAGGTGGGGGACGAGGATGCTCAAGATGATATCGAAAAATGGGGAAGAGGAATAATCACCGCGTGGTAGTGACGTGAACACCAGGTGTAGGCGGTTGCAAGGGACATTAACCAGGGAACTACGTAATTCCATCAACCCATAACACGAAAGATGAAGTACAAAAGCGCGATCTGATTGGTGGGATGAGGTAAGCACACTAGTCCTGTTCGGGGACTGCATCGGGAAAGGAAATTCTTCGAGTTGCGCGCCGTTGTTAATCCCTCCCAACTCCCTGCGCCCGTCATGTTCAGTCGACTGGTCCGGCCGAGCGCTCTGCGCGCGGCTTCGCTCGCTCCGGTAGGTTCTCGTCTTCTGGTCCCGGTCGTCCCCAATTCTGCAGAGGCTAACCCCGTTGCTCCTCCAGGCACCTACCTCCGCCCTCCGCCTCCAGGCCCGTGGCATCCATCACGTCCCTCAATTGCAGCATGAAAACGTGTACAAGACCGAGGGTATCCCGGAATTCATGAGCCCCGATGCATTCAACTTTGCCTGGACTCAGTACCAGACCCTGTTGGTTGACAAGCTCAACCTGTTGACACAAGGTGAGTCTCGGCCCTCGAGCATACGTCTTCGTTGGGACGTGCCCAATTCTATTGGGAATGCATCATTGCCAATTTGCTAATTTCGTTATGTATAGATACTGTCGATGCCGAATCCAAGCCCGGAGAATTGCTGGTCAAATACTCCCGCCGCCCGGATATGGCCTCGGTCTTCAACTACGCCTCAATGGCCCACAACAACCACTTTTTCTTCAATTGCTTGGTCAGTGTATTGCCGAGCGGCGCGTATTTTTGGAGAAGCTTCTAACGTCTTTGCTATAGTCACCCGCCGAAACCAAGATCCCCGAAAACTTTGCCAAGGACATTGTTGAAACCTGCTCGTCGGTCGAGTCACTGAAGCTGGATTTCCTAGCCACCGCCAGCTCCATGTTCGGCCCCGGCTTCGTCTGGCTCGCCAAGAACCTCGAGCGCGAGGGTATGTTGCAGGTCTTCTGCACTTACAACGCCGGCTCCCCGTACCCGGCTGCCCACGCGCGGCGACAACCCGTCGACATGGCTACCCACTCCCCCGATACCCCGCTGGGCAACCAGTTTGCCGGCGCCATGGGCGCACACGCCCGAAACGCGAAGAACCTGGCCCCCGGTGCCATCGACGTGCAGCCCATCCTGTGCGTGAACACCTGGGAACACGCGTGGATGATGGACTACGGTATCGCGGGCAAGGACGAGTATCTCGAGCGCT
Source organism: Penicillium capsulatum (assembly GCA_028828875.1). Classification (NCBI taxonomy): domain Eukaryota; kingdom Fungi; phylum Ascomycota; class Eurotiomycetes; order Eurotiales; family Aspergillaceae; genus Penicillium; species Penicillium capsulatum. The sequence continues at coordinate 3,121,834 of JAQJZR010000009.1, read as the reverse complement.
GGTGGAACCGCATCAACTGGGACGTGGTGTACGACAACTACAATGCCGTTAGCGCAGGGCCACGGCCCTCGGCCAGCCAGGGTCGAAGCCTGGGCATGTTCTAAGGGCTCGAAAAACTCCGGTTTGCATAATCTGTATTATATACTATTCCATTTTCCTTTCCGCCCTTCCAGAATTGTACAGCGTGCATCGAAATGAACTGCCCAATTCACCTCACATCAACATGCGCTTGAAGAACAGAAAAGGGTCTAGATAATAAACCTTGGAGGTAGATCTCAAGGTAGATGTCCAAGCTAGCGCCTCTATACAATTCCCAACTCTATGCAAGTCTATCCGGGAACCTTGGAATATATCCCATCACCCACTCCCATGAATCTCACGAATCCGCTTCTCAAACGCCTCGATCATGACATTGGCCATTTGGCCCTCCACAGCACTCATCATGGTAGCATGCAACTGATTCCGAAACTCAAACCGCACCTCGAGGTTGACCTTCGTCTGCGGCCCAGCCGGTCCCTCAGCCTGCGGCGCCAATTCCCAGCGCGTGGACAGGTACTCAAAGATACCTTCGTTGGCGCCGGGGAAGAATCCGGCGAGCGAGGATGCACCGCTGGTGTCCGCGCTCGGGTCGGATTTGCCGTACTTTGCTCCGCTGCGCGCCTCGACGACGCCTTTTGCCGGATCGCAGTCCACGCGCGACGTGAAGGTCTCAGTGAGCGGTCCGTATCCCACGGTCAGGAAGGCTTGTGTTGGGTAGCCTGTTTGTGGACTGCGGGCGGTCACGGTTGAGGCCGTGAGGAAGGGTAGGAATTGCGAGTAGGATTCGACGGAGGAGATCACTTTGAAGAGGAGGGGTGGCGGATACGGGAGTGTGCGTGTCGCCGTGAGGACGCGCTTCGATGAGCCGCTGTCATTATTGTTGCTGTTGGGTAGGAAGGAGGAGAGGTTGGGGAGATTGAAGGTGCGGCGGGTTGTGTAGGGCGAAGCGCATGATCGTGGTGTTGCAGGACGAGGACGCTGGGTGGTTATTGCGCGCCGGCTGAGTTGGGGCTTGACGGAGATGGAGGTGCGACTTGAAGGTCGCAAGCTGCGGAGGGGGCGCATGAGAGAGGGAGGGATCTAAGTATGACGAGAGATGCAAGTCGAGAAAATGTTGTCCGCGATTCGGGATCGGGATCGGCGTCCGAGCTCGGATTGGTCGGGTATACATTCGGGATGAAAATACCAGGGGTTTCTTACCATCACAACAGGCAGGTCAAGGTTCATTAGGAAAAAGTCTAGAACTATAGGTTATTGTTCTAGGCTTAAGGGACCTCACTATATCAAGATACCTACATAAAACTGTTTTCTTTTACTGGGATGACCTGGTCTGGTCCTGAACTTGGAATATATATTAATGATCCACGATGGAAAACCTCTGGGCAACAAATTCTTAGTCAATAACACACCTGGACACTCCAACACACGTCAAGAATAATTGATCCAGTCATTAAAGAGCAGGTCAAGCGGCATACTCCCCATAAAGTCATGAGATACCTGATTGATCAGAATGCGAAAGTTAGGATCTGCCGCCTCATCGTTTAATGCAAATTGGCTGTCCCCAAGAAGAGCAAAATCGTTCTCACTAGGGAGACCAAGAAAATCCTCCGTGTTGTGAGGTAGATCATTGACAGATGGGGCAAGCAGATCTTCCTGCAAGCTGGAAAGACTATACAAATTCTGTTCCAGCGTAGGTGATTGGAACTGACTGCATACTCGATCGAGCATATCCAGATATCGCGTTGCTGGCTTGTTTCGCGCAGCGACCACCCGCAAGCAATTTCGAGCCTTGAAGACGGAATGATGCCAAGCAGATGCTTCTTCTTCCGATGAAACAACAGTATTATCGAGAAAACGGGCCATCAGAACCAGGGTCGCCTGCAGTAAAAAGTACGTGGCGTACCAGGTGATACCTTGATAAAGAGCACCATCATACATCGTACAGAAACCTGCGATGTCGTGAATAGTTTCCATGGCAGCGTCCAGGCACCGTTCTTCGGAATTCATCTTTGTTGGCAAGTAGCTGTGATACTTTTGAGTGCCTCGCCACAGCAGAATCCGGATGTTTTGCTCCTTCCATCGAGCGACCGATCGGGCTCCTTGGAACCATGCGGGGACATCAGCCGAGTGCAAATAGTGTGGTAATCCTTTTCGCCATTGGATCAGGTCACGCTCCATGGACTCGGCATGCCTGTATTCGATTCGAGTTCCGGCCGTTTTGGCCAGAAGGAACTCACGGTAAATGCCGTCGGCAATTTTAGCCAGAGGGGTGAGGTGAACGATAGCAGAGTAAGTGGTTGGGTAGTCTACTTCCTCTGGCATCGGGGACATCAGAGAGAGACCCTAGAAGTGAGAGAGTCAGTCACATGGAATGCAACGAAGGGTGGATCTCCTAACCTTGTCATCAATATTCCGAGGGAGTTTAATGTCGATGAACCCCTCGGATATGATAGGCGGGCGCCCCAGTGTGATATTAAATCCACTCTCGACGCAGAATATGGTCCAAAATAGCTGTCGCCGTCTTTCATGTCCAATGGTGTTTTCGGCCGCGGGCGACTCGCGATGCAACCCAAGCCCGAGCGCCATTCTATAGGCGAGTCCGACAAAGTTGTAAGCAGTGTTTGTGCGATCCCTCTTTTGGAGATAGTTCCCAAGGAGCAGGAATGCTTGCACGGTTTCGATGGTACCTGACTCAAGCATCTCCAGTGAAAGACTGGCCCTCGCGGCGGCATAATACTTCGACTGTTGGTGTTCTGATTCTTTGCACGAGGCCCAATGTCCAATGGCCAGAACCATATAGTATGTTACACGCCATGGCGAATGTGGCAATCGTTGTGACTGTCCCGTAGCAACTCTATCGCGGAATGTTTTCTCATGCAGTACGGGATAGTAGCTGTTGTAGAAAGAAAAGTACGCATCGATCAAGTTACTCGCCACGTAGGAGACGATCAAATCAGGTGGCTCAGGAGGCCTAGATCTGGTCTGGTGAGACTTTCGATGTGGCCGGCGCTGGGACTTTTGCCTTGTCTTCTGTCTTGTGTCCCTGGTTATGGTGGAATCGATCTGTTCCAGAAGCCGTGAGCCGGCACTGCTTCCTACAGAGTGGGTGACAAATTAGCTCATGTTAACCCAGATCATAATGAAAGACTCAAAGCTACCTAGATAACCAGAATCCGTGGTGGAAAGTATCACCATGCCGTCCGTGGTCACCGCGTCGCCCAGGATCGGAGATCGGCATTCCGGGGACAAGGATCCCTCGTGCCACTCATAACTATCGGGAGTGGAGTCTTGAGTTTCAATCGAGTGCTCAAATTCCGGAACATTCGATTTCGAGTCGACTTGTTTCAGAGCGGTCTCAACGTCTAATCCCGGGCTGATCGAGTGCAACAGGGCACCGAGTTGGGCGCAACGATGCTCTGATGCATCTAAATTCCTCCGCGTCAAAGGAGTTCTGTCTGGTGGATTCTCAAAACTGCAACTCTTTTGGACTCTGGCACAATAAGAGCAGGGCCCCGTGTCCGAAGTCCGTAAGCACCGCGTCTTTCTCTTCTGGCAATTGATGCATGCGCGTCCTGCCGCGGGGTTGGCAGCCCTTGAGGAAACTCTGGGCATTGTCGAACAGGGATCGCCAGAGGATTTCGTTTATAGTCGACAGGCTCGTGCTCTGATCGGTTGGTGTCTCTGGTGCGATGGTTGAATGTCGGAACACTGCGGGCCGATGGAAGTACAGGATCCACGGCGGGGAAGCACCAACCAAATGTTTCACACGGTCGAGATCGTCTTGACAACTGCCCGTATCGTGTTAAATTGTATGGTAGATTATCGACAGTTGCCACGTTGATTTGGAGGAAAGACGTATCTCCGATGGGCCAAGGCGAAACTAAAGTACAATAGCGCCTCCATCCACAACAATATCAGATCCGTTCATGTAAGAGCCTGCACTGCTGGCGAGTAAAACCACGGCTCCAGTGAGCTCGGAAGGACTTCCCATGCGTCCACTGGGATTCCGTTCAGCCCAGATCCGACGATGCTCGGCGATCCCATCGCCCTCGTTCAAGATGGTATCCATATACCCGGGACTCACGCTGTTGGTCCGAATGCCGTATCGAGCCCATTCCGCTGCCAACGAACTCTTGAGCATGAGCAGCGCCGACTTGCTGACATTGTATGCGACCTGCGGCTGTGGATAGTTGACGCGATGTGCCGATATCGACGCGACAAAGGTAATCGATCCACCGGTACCTTTCTTCACCATCTGGCGAGCGGCCGCCTGGGCGCAGATAAAGGACCCGGTAGTATTGATCTCGAGGATCTGGCGCCATTGGGAGATGGGCATGTCCAGGCTCTCGATACAACCAACGACGCCGACGAAGCAGACCAGGATATCGACGGACCCCAGAACACGCACCGTCTCCTCCATCGCGACCTGTACTTCTTCCTCGGCCGTCACATCGACCTTTCGCGCTTCGATCTTTGCGTTGGGGAACTTGGACTTCATCCGGGCGATCTCTTTCTCCGCATTTGCGGGGTTGACATCAAAGATCATGAGGCCTTCCAGTCCATGTTCGAGCAGTGCATCACAGGCATGAAGCCCGAGGGTGCCTGCGCCTCCCGTGACGACGGCGTTCCCCTGTACTGAGAAGCGTTTCTGAGCCCCGATGCCCGGGTTGCTCTCGATAATCGATGCGGGGGCTACCGTCATGGATGAGGGGCTGCCATCGCTGAAGACCATGGAAGGGACAACGCGAGCCGTGAGAGACTCGCGTCCAGGGAGTTCATTTACCGATGCCATCGTGAATAATGCTAGTTCCAGTGTTCGACAGGTGCTGGGTTGATCAACGAGGATCTCTTGCTGTACTTTCCTGCGGAGGTCGGACGGCCACAGGCCGAACTGCAAGCGAATTACGCGCTCGGGTTGCTCTGTTCAATCGGCATCGTCTCCGAATGGCATTCCGAGGCTGTCGGTGCACCGCTGTCCGACGGTATCTAGCCATGACAAAATGAGGCCGATGGAGTGTGATGATACTCATATTGAAAGGCAACAGCAATTTTTCTCATCTCATAGGAGATACTCTTCGTCAAGAGAAGCATGAGAATCAAATTCAAGATCGAATCCTAACTCAGAACCGACCGATCGTATCGGCAAAGCCGATTCCAGGTTTTCTACCTCCGCTCGCATCCAATGACAACTCGTCTAATCCGCACGAAAAAGGCGGAGGATTAACCCTGGAGTCTCCTAGAGTTGGATTGTTGTTTCAAATAATCGCACAAATACCACGTTAGCAACGACGATCTTCATATAAAGTTCGGGCGCCATCAGGATTGGCTCGACGCTACGGGGCGCCAGCATCTCGCACTCTCTGTTTTGTTTACCAAGTCAAAACAGCAGAAAACACGACCGACCATTGTTCAAACTACATCCCGCCATTCCTTGTACCACCCAAACCCGTACAAGCATCAGCCTCCTGATTCCATCCTTCTAAGGCTAATCCACACTCGTGCCCCGGTCCAGCTAATATCCGAATCATTATGGCAGGAGGATCAAGGAGTCAAATTGGAGTGGCTCTTGCATTCAGGGGGATCATGCACCTTCGCTTGTGCCATCAGGTCCAGTATATAAAGATCTTCCATGGGCCACGGGAGCTTCCAGTCTCATTATTCTGTGCAGACTGAATATCCGCCACTCGTTTCACCTTTCGATCAGTCAAACTTCGACCCTCATTTACAATGAAGTACTCGGCCCTTTTCCTGGGCTTGATGGGCTGTGCCATCGCTGCCCCTCAGGGCCTACCTGGAATGCCTCCCATGCCCGGTCTTGGATCTGCTCCCAGTCCCGGCGGCATGCCCAGTCCCGGCGGCATGCCCAGTCCCGGCGGCATGCCCAGTCCCGGCGGCATGCCCAACCCTGGTGACATGTCGAAACTTGGCGACCTGTCCAAGCTCGGCGACATGTCCAAACTTGGTGGCATGCCCGGTGCTGGCTCTGGTTCTGGCGCTCCCTCTTTCCCCGGCGCTGGCTCTGCCCCCGGCGCTGGCTCTGGCCCCAGCCCTGACTCCATGCCCAACCCTGGCGACATGTCGAAACTTGGTGACCTGTCCAAGCTCGGCGACATGTCCAAACATGGCGGCATGCCTAGCCCTGGCTCTGGTTCCGGCGCTCCCTCTTTGCCCGGTGCTGGCTCTGGCCCTGGTGCTGGCTCTGGCCCTGGTGCTGGCTCTGCCCCCGGCGCTGGCCCTATCCCCGTCCCTAGTTCTATGGCTGGTGGCCCCTCCTCCGCCCAGACCTCTCAGGCTACTCCTACCGCGCCTATGGTCAGCGCTTCCGACCAGTCGTCTCCCTCCTCGAACCCGATGCACCCGCCAGTCCCAAGAGACCTGTCTTTCATCACCGTGACTTAATCGGGCAACATTCTTCCTGCGGCTACTTTGGCTGTCTGAGGCGAGGATTCGAAGGCTTAGATTCCACTCCTGGCCAGTCCGGTACGCTCTAGGAAAAGCTTTAGTTCGTTGTCCTCCCGGCGTTATAGTATCGATACCCGACACTTTTGGTGGCTCTACAATGTACAATTGAGATCCGATATCAGATGCTATCAGTGCTTGGAACCATCAATTGTGTAATTTTCTTTCTGGATGCTCGAGCCCCTTAAATTTCTCTCATAGTAAATAGTTCAGCCATGTGTTATCGATAGAATTTCAATTTTTTTTATTTCACCCATATAGAACATCAGGTAATTTATGGAGGTCACTACTGATCCCAAAAACATGGCCACTTCCTTTTGCACGAGAATTACTACCTTCATTCGTCGGAGCCTTTCAAGTCTAAGCACATGGGTATATCTTCCCATCGTCCCTGGAGAGAGATCACGCAGACTGCATTGCAAGTCGAAGTCAGTTGGTAAAAGAAAAGCCTTGAACGTACGGGTAGTGTCCATGCTACGATCTATTAACCTAACATACAGCCTGTCCAGTCTCAACTATGGCAGAACATACCCCCCGTCAATCAAAACATCACTCCCAGTCATATAAGTCGATGCATCACTCGCCAGGTAGAGGTAAAGGCCCTTTATTTCTTTCACATGGCCCTGTCGTCCGACTGATGACATGCGGTACGCCTCCTGTACAGTCTGAGGACTGGCACCCATCTTTGTATCGAAGAAACCCGGCGAGACGATATTGACACGGGCAAATTCGCGCCACTCGCGGGCAAGCGATTTGCCAAAATGCGTGATGTATGCTTTACACCCGTTGTAGACAGGTTGATCAACGGGGACATTCACGATATGTGCACTCATGCTGGATGTGATGATGAGGTTGCCGAAGCCTTGTCGTTGGAAGACTTCACCGGCGTATTTGGCATAGTAGACGACGCCATCCACTATAATCCATTAGCATGAAACATGCGAAATATGACCAGCTGATAAATACCGTTCACGGTCATTTGCTTATGATACTCGTCGAGTGTCTGCTCGAGAATTGGCTTTGAGATAGCCATGCCTGATCAATCAGCCGCGCTGAACAACATTGACCAGGAACGACAATACGAACCTGCATTGGCGATGAAGACATCGATCTTCCCAAACTCCTGCACGACTTTGGCCACTGTGCTCTGAACATGCTCTGCGACCGAAACTACAAAATTCAATCAGCACGAGTCATTACATGAGAGTATCCACGTACCGTTAACCTTATAAGCGGATGCTTTGATACCGTGAGTAGCTGCCAAATCCTTCGCCTTCTGGACAGCGATATCATTTCTACATATAACAGAATGAGTCCTCGTCTTTTTCCAGATTCCACATCCACTTGTCAGACCAAAAACTCACGAGTTGTACCACAATGCCACATTGGCACCCGCTTCAGCCATCGCCTCCGAGACTGCATAGCCGATTCCGTCCGCGGCCCCGGTCACAACCACCACCTTCCCATTCAGACGCATCTGCTCTAGGACATTGGAGGGGGTGTTAGGGAATGGACGGGGGAATCCATCGCGGACCCGGCCACAGTCTTCGATGGTCATAGACATGGTGCGTGGAATCGGTAAGGATGGAGCGAGCTAAACGGTGTGAGACACGTGTAATTATATCTGGCTGTACTAGCTGACGCAGGACTCTCTGCTCGGTCCACTATGGCTCGGGAATGATTGCTCCGATGTGGTTTCGGTGCGCTGTCGCCCGATGTATCTGACCGGTCGTGACTTCGTGGATGGGCAGATCTTTCGATTGGAAGTTTCCGGCCAATATCTATCTTCAGATGTATGATTCGTGAAATATATTTCTTCTTAGGAATTGATAGGATATTTTTTTTGATACCAGCTCTCACCCCGGAATTCTAGGATGACATCATGCGGGGATGGCGCGGGGATAGACCCGCAACAACATCACCTTCATTTGGCAACTGATATTGCATGGGGGATATTTTGGTTCCTAGAATTATACGCTGAAGTCTCAGGGGTTTCGCCGAGTGAAAAGTATCAAGGCACCCAGGCATCGTCATCATAGGATGTCGTAATGGTAGTCTAAAAGAATTAGAGAAATGGAATGTACGCTATGCATGTCACTCAAAGTCGGGCCTGTCCACTATTCACCCGGTCCCAGTCCTTCTGCTCGAAAGGTACGTACGTGTTACCCTGCAGCCAATACAAATGATCCTTCTTAGACACCCGCGAGATATCAACGCCCTCGGTCCGCAACACATGTTTTTGCTGCTTGAAATTACCCGTGGCCTGCATCTCGGGCATCACACGTAGGAAAACTGGCACGGCAAATCGGGGTAGACCTTTGAGGACGTGTGAAGCCAAGCTTTCCAGCAAGGCAGCCGATGGCTCGATGGCCGAGCTAGAGCTGCCACTGGCTAATTGCTGGTTCAAGACGATAGCTGCGCAGCCAGCACGGCCATCGTGATTGGGAAGAGCGACCCCGTATACATTGGCTTCGTGGACCTCCGGGTGAGCACCGAGGATTTCGGCAACCTCGTTCGTCGAGACATTTTCACTTTTCCATCGGAAAGTATCTCCCAGACGGTCGGAGAAGTACCAACGGCCCTCTTTGTCCCAGCGAACCATGTCACCCGTTCGGAAATAAGCATCGCCTTTTCGCAACACATCGCGGAGAATCTTGCTCTCGGTAGCCTTGGAATTCTGGAAGTAGCCTTGGAAAGCAGCGCCGGGATCGGAGGCATCAATGGCGTAGAGAAGCTCGCCGGGCTCACCCCGTGGAGTCTGCTTGCAAAGCCCGGTGGCCGGGTCGCGCCACGGCTCTTGAGACTCATGATCGACTTCCACGACAGCGGCAGACCGACCAAGGAGGAAGCTTCCAATCGCACCAGTGTGGCCAATTGCTCCCGCTGAAAAATCATTGGACGACCGATTCCACAACGCGGACGCACCCTCAGTCGCGGCGTAGAACTCGGCAATGGTGGGGATGTTGAAGCGCTCCTTGAAACGATTCCAGATATCCGGCCGAAGACCGTTGCCTACCGCCAGTCGAATGTTGTGCTTCTTGTCCAAAGACTTCCCAGTAGCGGGGTCGATTTCGGGTGGTGCACCCATGATATAGCGCAACGTCTCGCCAACATACTGGATGATCGTCGCGTTATTCTCTCTGGCCTCGCGCATAAAGTTTCTTGCCGAGAATTTTCGGCCGATAATGACGGTGCCGCCATGCCACAGGCATGGCAAAAACGCCATTGCCGTCGCGGATGAGTGATAGAGAGGCATAGCCTGGGTTCCATGATCGGTAATGGTAGCTGGATTGGTTTCGGATATGAAGCTTACTGTGAAATAGCGATCCGAGATAGTTATCCCAAGCCATTGCCCCACAAATGCAGCGGCTCCTGTGGATTTCTTCCAGCTGACAACTGCCGGCTTGGGAAGACCCGTGGTGCCACTGGTATAGATCAGAAGAGCCATGTCGCGTTGAACCAGGCCACTGCGTGCTTTGTTATCCTCTCTCACTGGCTCGGTACTTAGGATCTGAGCTTCTACATCGGGGGTGAAAAATATCGCCTCCACGGGTCCTTTCCCGTCTCGGAATCCGGCAGATGCAAAGGTGTCGAGTTGCTCCTGCGGGAAGCAGTTCCGCACTTCCTCGTCGATTAAAAGTAGTTTTGCCGTCGAGGCTCGCACCGAGTGGGTGAGAGGTTTCCCGGAAAGATTGTAGTTGATCAGCGCAGGGATAGCGCCAATACTCCATAGACCGAGAATCAGAAAGCAGTAATTCGCCGAGTTCATAAAGTCGACAGCCACGATATCTTTTGATTGGACGCCGTGCGTCTGTTTGAGCCAAGTTCCATAACGGAGGGCTGTAGTGTATGTTTCACGGAACGTCCATGATTGTCCATTGTACACGATGAATTCGCGGTCGGCGGTGCTAGGTGAACGTGCACGGTCTTCAAGAACATAAAACAGGCTCAAGCGATCATTTTTCTCGGCGGCTTCGGGGAGTGATCTCAGCGTGATCATGTTTTTTATGAGGCCGAGATCGCGGTATATCCCCCACCGCGCATTCAGGTAAGCGGCCGCGGTCGCGGCCGCAGGGAGAGCCATGCTCCATGGAATATCTGCGACCATGTCAAATGGTGATCAGCGATGTCTTGAACCCGACAGGCCGGTGCTGCATACCAGGTAGTGGCGGGAGCGGCATTGCGAGGAAATAAGTGGGCGACGGTGCCTATTTTTGGGCAGAAGCGTGGAACAGTATTGAGGGATGATCCTTGATCTCAATAGTCACAACCCAGGAAGAGGAAGTGGGAAACGCAGTGTTTAAAAGCAAGGGGGAGAAACAAGTAATGGCAGGATTGCGAGCCTCGGCCTCGGCTACGACCAGCAACCTCTTACCCTTTCTGGATAGTAGTGCGACCAACGCTTGCAAGCCGACGGACTCACGCAGGGATTTGTGCATGAATTCGCTGGTTGCGTCCCCAAGCCCTGGTCTTGCTGTCTTTTTTCATACAATTGTAGTCTATTGCCCCATCGTAAAACTGTTTCTCCAATCCCGCCAGCCTCCGAGGCTAAACAGATGCAAGTGGAGCCGATCACCCCGCATATGCGAATTGTGCATTTGTGCATTCTTCATCTGATGCCATTGGCTGTTCTATGACTTGGTTTTGGGTGTTTACTTCGCTTTCTTCACGACCGGTAACTCCTCATATCCGTCGTCCATGAACCCTCGCAATGCTTCCAAGCCCTGCTCAAGCACCTCGGTCTCCGAAGCATAACCAATACGCACGTAGCCGTGGAAGTCCTCGTCGCCCCCGAAGCAACGGCTGCCCGGTACAAGCATGACCCCGGTTTGCTCGAGCAGCCTTTCACAAAAGGCAACGTCGTCGACGGGCTTTCCCATCTTGTTGAAGCGGATAAATGCTGTGGTGCCCGCTCGAGGCTTGGTCCAATCGCACGCCCATCGATGCGCTTCAATGAACTTCTCCAGAATCTCCAAGTTTTTCCGGCCTAGATCAATGTTCCGTTTGAGAAGGCTGTGGATGCAATCCGGTGCCAGCGCAAAACTGGCAACGGCATCGTCTATCTGACCGACCGAGATGGTAGTGTAATCGCGGGAGCTGGCGCAGGCCTCAATGATGGATCGATCTCGCGATGCGATCCAGCCCACCCTTAAACCGGCAAGGCTGTAGGCCTTGGAGATGGAACCCGTCACGACCGTGCGCTCGTATCCAAATGAAAACAGTGACGGTGGGAACTCCGGGTCCATCGGGCTGATGTTGTGGAAAAGTGGGCGATACACCTCGTCGGCAAAAAGCGTGATAGACGATTCCCGAGCAACATCCACTAGCTTTTCCAATGTCCCGCGTGGGACAATAGCCCCAGTGGGATTTTGTGGGTTGCTGCGGTGAACGAAATTGATTAAAATGTGACCCAACACTGAGTTGCCCATACCACTCACTTGATGATAATCAACTTGGTATTTGGCCGGATCAGTCCCTTCAGCTCTTCAATATCCAAAGACCATCCGTCTGTCTCTTTCGATTTCCACATAGTGACCTCGGCACCCAGCGCCGCCGGAACCGAATACAATTGCTGGTATGTCGGGTAGTGGCAGATGACATGGTCGCCGGGCCCAACGAGCGTGTACAGCACCAAAAAGTTGGCCTGAATTGCGCCCCCAGAAATCAAAACATTCTCCTTGGGAAGGGGAGTCGGCGTCTTGATGGAGTAGAGACGGGCCAAGGTCTGACGCAGCTTGTCGGAGCCACGGATCGCACCGTAGGTGAGCTTGGTGGATTGGAGCTGGGTCAATGGGTTGGTCTCCTTGTCGTCGGACAGAGCTCGGAGATCGTCGATAGAAATTGACGCACAGCAAGTTTCGGCGATGTTGTATTTTGCAGTGGTCTCATATTTGTCCATCCACTACAGACTCATCAGCATGGATTTTCAACCTCGGTCTCACGACGGTGGAATGGTGGAGACATGCGGGGAGGCTCTTCATACCTGTTCGACCGCGAACTCCTCGACTTTCACCATGATGGGTGTTTGGGCAGACAGGTCCGTGATCAACCTTGCTGGGATTTAATTTCTGGAGGCCCGTGAGATTCTGGAACAGTCTAAGCTCCGGACATGGATATCTTCATGTCACGTGTGGTCCCCGCATTCGGAAGCCTCGAGGGTATTCATTGTTGTAGTCGAGGGCCGGAATATGGGCTTGGATGGTACATAGATATTTAGAGATGACCCCAAAACAAGTTCTATAGCCCACTGCCCGGCATAGAGACTCGAATGTATACACCTGCATGATCCGATGCAGCCCGCACATCGTGTCACGATGCGCCAGGCACCGCCTCCTTCTCCGCCCGCGTCATCGGGGGCCGGCTGACTCTCCCCAACCCAACCTCCACTCCACACTTCAAGGTCACCCCATGTACGATTCGCATTTCCATTAATTCTCTGGGTGATCAGCTCCTGTCTCCGACTTTGGTCACCTGCACGGCGGTGGCTCAGAATAGGGCACCACCCTTGCGCAACATGCGGTCAAGATACCTTCTCCCCGTGGTCGCCCTGCTCTCGCAGACAGCCACCGCGGAAGACTGGAACGCCTTTTCCGATGCCAATCTATTCTCTCGATCACCCCTGTTCGACGAACGACCCCCCGGATGCCCGCCGTGTTTCAACTGCCAACTCGACTCCTATAACTGCACCCAGTTTGCGCCCTGCAACAAGTACAATGGCAAATGCTCCTGTCCGGCTGGGTTTGGCGGCGATGATTGCTCGACCCCGGTGTGTGGATCGCTAGCAGATGGTGAAAACCGTCCGCTCCGCGATGGCCAATCTTGCAAGTGCAAGGATGGCTGGAGTGGGATCAACTGCAACGTCTGCGAGACGGATAATGCCTGCGACGCGATGATGCCGGAGGGTAAAGATGGCGTGTGCTATAAGCAAGGCGTCACATCCAAGGAGAACTTCCAGATGTGTGATGTGACCAACCGCATGATATTGGAGATGCTAGGCGATCAAAAGCCTCAGGTCACCTTTTCGTGTGCTGCCGAGGATCACACCTGCAATTTCCAGTTCTGGGTGGATCAGAAGGAGTCGTTTTACTGTGGTCTGGATACTTGTGAATGGGGAATTGAAACGGACTACGACACCAACACGACAAACTACAAGTGTGAAAATGTTCAGTGCAGCTGCATTCCGGGCCGATTCCTCTGCGGCGAGAATGGATCCATCAACCTTGATCAATTCCTCGACCAGGTGATTAAAGGCCCCGCGACTTTCTCGACTACATCTACCGCCAAGGGAAGCTCAAGCGTATTCTCTGAGCCCGAAATGAACAAAATGATCCACGGAGTGTTTGGTGACCCGAGTATCTTCTTGTCGTGTGATTCCGGGGAATGCCTATACAAGACCGATCTTCCGGGTTACACGCGTCCCGTTAAAAAGATCAACACCCCTCTCATCGCAGGCGTTATTGCTGGGTGTGCACTTTTTGTCGTCGCGGTCATTCTGGTGGTTTGGTATTTGTCTCGCCGTGCTGCCCGTAGAGGTTATCTTCGTTTATCGCTGTCGGATGACTCTGACGACGAGACGGCTAAGCTACTGGCAGAACACCGACCAGCCGCTCTTTATTGGGATAACGTGTCATATTATCTGAACGGCAAGGAAATCCTGACGGGTGTCCAGGGTGCCTCCACTCCGGGTCAGATCACGGCAATCATGGGAGCGTCAGGAGCTGGAAAAACCACATTCCTCGACATTCTGGCCCGTAAGAATAAACGCGGAGCAGTCCAGGGGGATTTCTATGTGAACGGCGAAAAGATCAGTGATCAGGATTTCCGGAGCATGATTGGTTTTGTCGACCAAGAGGACACGATGCTGCCGACATTGACTGTTCATGAGACCATCTTGACCAGTGCCCTGTTGAGACTTCCACGAGACATGAGTCGAGTTGCAAAGGAACAAAGAGTCCTGGATGTGGAGAAGCAACTTGGAATCTATCACATCAAGGACCAGCTGATCGGCTCGGAAGAGGGTAAAGGTCGCGGTATCTCGGGTGGCGAGAAGCGCCGTGTTGGTATTGCCTGTGAATTGGTCACCAGCCCCAGTATCCTGTTCCTTGACGAGCCGACTAGTGGATTGGATGCTTACAACGCCTTCAATGTGGTTGAATGCTTGGTTACTCTGGCAAAGACCTACAACCGCACTGTTATCTTCACCATTCACCAGCCACGCTCCAACATTGTGGCTCTCTTTGACCGACTAGTCCTCCTCGCTGGTGGCCGTACTGTCTATTCGGGTCCTTTTTCATCATGCCAACAATATTTTGATCAAGCTGGATATACCTGCCCGCCGGGGTTTAACATCGCAGACTACCTGGTCGACCTTACCATGCATGCTGGTGCCGCGCACTCTTACAGTGATGAGGTAGAGTCATCTGTCGATGGGCGTCCACCCAAAACGGCCTCGAGTAGCCTCCGGGCCGTAAAGTCTGTCGCAAGTGCGTCGAACGTGAGCTTCGAGGACAACTCCAGCAGTGCCGCGGAACAGAGCCGGCGGCCGAAACAAAAGCGGCGCGTGTCGCTTAAACAACAACAAGATCGGCAACTCTACTCGCGACGCAAAGACCAAGACCGTCCAAACACTCCAAAGACAGATGAAGAGGATGCAACACTGGACGCCGTCGCCGAGAATACCCAGCAATGGCTGCGTCTTTCTCGCCAGCAGGGACACATTCCGCCCCAGATCCTCGACGACCCAGACCAGCTACCTCCTCCGGCTCCTGGCCAAAGCGATCTCGACCTCCTTGTCGCCAGCTACGCGGACTCCGACGTCTGCCATTCAGTCCAGGAAGAGATTACTGCTGCTGTCAGCGGTGCACGAGCCGCTAATGGCTCCCCGAACTCCACCCTTCTTGCTGGTGAGACGGCACAGCCTAGGACTCTGGCTCGCGTCAGCCTGGCTCGGCAGTTCATCATCCTGTCCCAACGCACGTGGCGCAATCTTTATCGCAACCCTATGCTCATGCTCACCCACTATGCCATCGCCATTCTTCTCGCCGTTCTCTCTGGATACCTGTTCTATGGCCTGACCGATGACATCAAGGGATTCCAAAACCGCCTTGGTCTTTTCTTCTTCGTGTTGGCCCTATTTGGGTTCAGCACCTTAACGAGTCTCACTGTGTTCTCCACAGAGCGGCTTCTGTTTGTCCGTGAACGGGCCAATGGGTACTACCATCCGGTCACCTACTTTGCGGCTAAGGTGGTGTTCGATATCGTACCTCTGCGACTTATTCCACCGATAATCATGGGAATGATTGTCTATCCGATGACTGGCCTAATCCCTGCGTGGCCTGAATTCCTGAAGTTCATCTTGGTCCTGGTGCTATTCAATCTTGCCGCTGCCACCATTTGCTTGTTCATTGGCATCGTGTTCCGCGACGGAGGAGTGGCCAATTTGATCGGCAGCCTGGTGATGCTCTTCAGCTTATTGTTTGCCGGTCTTCTTCTGAACCACGATGCAATTCCCAAGTCTGCTCTGTGGTTGCAAAGCGTAAGTCTTATCAGTGTCCACGTCTGCGGCCATTGACTAACTCATCCTTCAGCTTTCTATCTTCCACTACGGTTTCGAGGCCCTCATTGTCAACGAGGTGACCTTCCTGACTTTGATTGATCACAAGTACGGTCTGGATATTGAGGTGCCCGGTGCATCGATTTTGAGTGCCTTTGGATTCGACACCCTCGCGTTCTGGTATGATGTTGCAGGCCTGGCGGTGATCGCGGGGGCCTTCCTGATTATTGCATACGGAGCGATGCATTTCTTGCTCGTGGAGAAACGATAAGCCGACGGTATCTTTCTTCCTGATTTATGACTAGTTTCCATGGTTGTGTTTCATGTATTTGGCGTTGCATCTTGCCTGTGATATTCCTTTGCTTCGAGCATCGGCAGTTGTATGGACCTCCAGCCGCGGTCGACTCTTCACGTCGACGTTGTACATAGTCCATGCTCTATCTATATGAAATTCTATCTTCGAATCCGTGTCTAGCTTGTTTTGTATGCGGCCTGGTAATGTACTGCATGCCATCAGGTCAGCTGTGCGGCGGCACGTGTGCACGTCATGGCCCGTGGCTGTGTGCCCTGTCTTTTTTCGCAAACTCGACATCATCAGAGATAATATCACAACTATACGATTTTTTGTCCTAGTCCTCCCCTTGCTGGTTTATTCCGAGCTCCAGTATGCTATCCCCAGCCCCTCCGTTTGCAGGCGATGCGCTAAGCCGCGCCCACCGCCGACCCGTTCAGGATGCGGCCCAAATTCGCTAACCTAAACCTCTGCGCAGCTCTGCAATCCGTCGTCTCCTTTCCTCTGCCCCGTCTCCATCTTGGTTAATTACAGTGGTTTTTGGTGAGTGGCGCTCGCAAATTGCCCCCTCCGGCCTCTCTGTGTTTCCTCCGTCTTCCCTGGGCCTCGGACCCCACAAATTGCCGTCTCCAATTCCGGCTGCCGTCCAACCACCAAATTCCCCAACCAACCTTGCCTCATCGCTAGTATTGACTGTTGCGACCTAGCTCTTGTCGAGTCATTGGAATTCCGTCTCTCGAAAAGTCGATCTCGTGCCCACCATGTCCGGCGAAGCGTGGCTCTATCTGTTGTCGGTGTTGATCAACGCCGTCAACCTGTTCCTCCAGGTCTTCTTCACGATCATGTACAGTGATCTCGAGTGGTGAGTTATTGGCTCAAGAGCTGCAGCTAGCTTTTCAAATCTGTGTCGCATCCAAGGGACCGTGTTGACCCGTGATTTCTTCTCTCTCAGTGACTACATCAACCCGATCGACCTTTGCAACCGTCTCAACGCCTACATCATCCCCGAAGCTGCTGTCCATGCTTTCCTGACCTTCCTCTTTGTCATCAACGGCTACTGGCTCGCCATCGTGCTGAACCTGCCTCTGTTGGCATTCAACGCCAAGAAGTATGTTCCTTCGAAGCTCTCGGAGCTCCCGCCCAGCCACCTTCGACACAAATGCTAATCTGAGGTCTTCTGTGGGATTAGGATCTACGAGAACCAGCACCTGCTGGATGCGACGGAGATTTTCCGCAAGCTGAATGTCCACAAGAAGGTGAGTTACTCCGGTCTCTCCCAGTGCATCTCCGACCAGAATTGACCCGCTCTGCGTCCTTTAGGAGTCCTTCATCAAGCTCGGTTTCCACCTCTTGATGTTCTTCTTCTACCTGTACAGCATGATCGTTGCGCTGATCCGTGACGAGGGCCACTGATTTCGTGCAATGGTTCATAATGCAATGCGACATGGCCGTCCCGGTGAGCTCAAAAGGAGTCTTGTCATCGCCTTGGTGCCTTTATCTTGGGCACCGGGATACAAATGACCCGGTCCATGCTGGGCTGATCCTGGCGAACATAATCTCACCAGGCAGTCTTCGTGTCATTTAATGTGTTATACCCCTGCTGCTCGAGCTGCTTGGACGGGATGCCTTAATGACTGATGCACAAGCTTCTACTTTTGAGATACCGGGTCGGTGAATGGGCGCAGTCGGTAAAAGAGATTAGGTCCTGGATCATACCAGCACGATGGTATGGTGTTGTCGGCAATGGATGGTTGGAAGAGGCTCTGCACTTTCTTCTGGTATCTTGCTTGCTGCCATTTCATTTCATTTCGTTCTTGACATTCTTGTCTATCTTGCTATGTCTTTCGGCCTGTGAGTTGTATATATCTCCCGAGCGGTTTGGCAATGAAGAGCGTACGATACCCTGTCGGTTTCCACGTAGACATCAGAAACTGAGGCATTATACATGAAAATAGATGGTATTCTCTACCAACTTCGTTGCGTGGAATGGCGTAGTCTACAAAGATTGACTCGGCGATAAGCCAAGCTTCGGTCTTCACTTGTTGCTTCTGTCGCCGCCCGTAAAATTCCACCCTCCAACCGCCTCCGCCCAATTCTTGTCTTTCGCATCCACGACCTCGTCATTTCCCCCCAAGGACAATTCGCAATGGCGTCTTTGCTGGGCGCTGGATATGACTCCAGCGACGATGACGCGACCATGCCCAACGTCCAAGCAACCACCGCCACGAAGGTGGTTGCGGCACCGGAAGTGAATACAGAGGTTTGGTCCCCTGCATTGCCCATTCTTCCTCCCAGGCTGTCGCGTCTTTGAGCCACACAGAATAGATAAGACTAATAACCTCACAGGATCAAGCACATATGCAGATGACCCTCGCCAACACCTCGTCGCAAGCCCTCACATACAACGCCACATACGATGATTTGATGCGGCCTAACCAGGGCCCTGCCAACCCGTTTAAAGGCGCCGGCCCCGGGAATGGCATTAAGCGCAAGAACGTCCCCACCGGTTTTGCCGAAGAAGCGGCCATCAGCGAGTCCACTTTTGCCGCGCAACATCGCACCTTTCAGAGCTTGGGCTACACCCGCAACCCAACCCGGCCGGATGAATTCATCGGAGATATGGGCAACGTGGCACAATTTGGAGGGCGCGATATTGTGCAGATGAAACCTACGAAAGAAGCCTCTGCCAAGTGGCGCTCGAAGCGCCAAAAGAAGGGTGACTCGAGCATCGTCGAAGGAGACGGCGCATACCTCGGCCCGTGGGCGAAATACACAAATGAGCAGCAATACGACCAGGTCGAAGTTGACGACGAGGACCGTGAACTGGCGAGTGACGAGGAGTATGTGGAAGAAGATGAGACCTTGGCCCCGGCGGCGCCCATGCCGGCCATGAGCAAGGAGGCTACCGAATACCAGGGCGACACGTCCAAATTGGAAACGACCGAGTTCCACGGCTCAGAGGAGCTGGACTATATGGGTCGGACGTATATGCACGTGCCGCAAGACTTGGACATCGACCTGCGCAAAGAGGTGGGCAGTATCAAAAATTACGTGCCAAAGAAGCTGGTGCACACCTGGAAGTCACACACCAAGCCAATCACCTCACTCCGGTTCTTCCCCGGTTCCGGTCACTTGCTGCTGTCGTCTGCTGCCGATGGGAAGGCCAAAATATGGGACGTCTACCACTCTCGCGAGCTCTTGCGAACTTTCTCCGGTCATTCCAAGGCCATCACCGATACAGACTTCGACCCGACAGGAAAGACGTTCCTCACTGGTTCTTATGACCGACAGATTAAGCTATGGGATACTGAATATGGCAAATGTCTGGGTCGGTTCTCGACGGGCAAGACACCGCACGTCGTGCGCTTCAACCCGGGCGCACAACATTCGCACGAGTTTCTGGCCGGTATGTCTGACAAAAAGATCGTGCAATTCGATACGCGTTCCGGCGAACTGGTCCAAGAGTACGACCACCACTTGGCAGCCGTTAATACCATCACCTTCGTCGACGATAACCGCCGCTTCATCACGACATCCGATGACAAGTCCTTGCGTGCATGGGAATACGGCATTCCCGTCCCGATCAAGTTCATTGCCGAGCCATACATGTTTGCTCTCACTCGTGCCACGCCCCATCCCAACGGCAAGTACGTTGCATTCCAGTCCGGCGATAACCAGATCGTCGTATACGGCGCGACGGACAAGTTCCGTCAAAACCGCAAGAAGAGCTTCCGCGGTCACAACAATGCCGGGTACGGTATCGATATCAAGATCTCGCCGGATGGCCAGTTTCTTGCGTCGGGTGATAGCGGTGGCTATGCTTGCTTTTGGGATTGGAAGACCGGCAAAATGTATCATAAAATCCCGGCCGGTGGGAAGGAAGGTGGTGCTGTGACCTGCTTGGACTGGCATCCGCAGGAAACGAGCAAGTTTGTGACGGGTGGATTGGATGGTCTTATCAAGTACTGGGATTAAGTAGTGTTTTTAGGAATACTCATACCAGCCCGGGGCGTTTGAAAATTCATTCATGGTTCTGACTCTCAATTTTCTTCCCTGCCTCTATTGTTCCTCTACGGACACATCGTTCCAAGCTAACCCAAATGAGGTCAAATTTCCAGGTGTACAAAATTCCAATTGGAGATCTAAAAATCTATCACTCAGGCATAGACAGTGCCACCCCAAATCATAACATCGTCGCGCTTTTTGAGAGTCTGTACAAAGGCTAATGGCGGGAGAGGCGCGCCCACGTGTTCGCCAACACTCCCACCGAATACCTGAAAAATGAAACCGGCGAAAAGACCCGCGGGTATTTCCACAGAAGCACCGAAACAGCTCCCAGTCCCACTACAAGCACCGAGCTGAGCCCGATCCCCAGAACGTCACTCTGGTGCTGAACAGCCTGGACAGCTTCCGAGTACCGTTGGTTACTGAAGCTGATGCGGGCATACTGGGTCTTCCAGCCGAGGAACGGAAGTCGGCGGTCAATGGTCTCCTCGATGGCTTTGCGCAACTTGTACAGGGGAGATTTCACCCCGGCTCGCATCTCGAGGAAATTCTCCTTGGAGAGATCATTGATGGCATGTGTGTCATCGCAGCGTTGGTCGGTGTATGCTTGGAATGCCGCATGTCTTCGTACGCTGCGGGTATACACGCTGATGTCTGGATCATAGACTTTGTGTTTGTCGAGCTGCTCAAAGAGAACGCGGACGTCTTCGAGTCCGGCGTTGAGGCCTTGGCCGTAAAATGGAAGAACTGCGTGGGCGGCGTCGCCGAGAATGGTGACAGCGGAGCTGAAGTGGTGCGGTCTGCACTTGATGCTGATGAGTGGGAGATGCGGGTTCACGTTGAACTGCTCGCTCAGGGCCTCGGGGTCAATCAGTTCGGGGCATACGCCGGGAAAGTGCAAGTTGAAAAAGGCATGGAGGTCCTCGGATGCGTTTTCGAGCGTGAGATAGTGCCCTGATGGGGCGAACAGCGTGCATGTGAACGACCGGTCCGCAGACGGCAGAGCGATGAACATGAACTCGCGGCCGGGCCAAATGTGCAAATGGTTGGGAGAAATGCGAAAGTCTCCATTTTCGGTGGGCGGGATGCGGAACTCGCACCATAGCGTGTCGATGTACTCCTGCTGGTAGTCGACACGGGCAAATTTCATCATATGGAAGCGACTGGCGGAGTGCGCACCGTCGGCACCAATGAGGTAGTCAAATGAGACCTCGATCTCCGGGGACCGGCCAGCAACGCCTAGCGAGTCGGCCTTGGGCGTCTCACCCGGGATGCGGCGCTCGAACCATGCCTTGTTGGTGCGGAAGTCCGCGCCCGTCAGCTTGTGGTTGAAGAACAGTTTGACATTGGGCGCGCGCTCCAATTCATCAAGCAGGGCATTGTTCAGGGTGCCCCGATCAACTGCATTGATGGCCTGCGGAGAAAATAATCAGTGTCCGTGCAACCTGCGGCCTGCAGGGAGATGCATCCTACCCGGCCGTGGACGTCATAAGCCTGTGAAGTTTCCCACAACTCTCCACCGTCTCGGCCATGGATCATTCGGCCGTACATTGGGATCGTGTCTTGAAGCACATTCTCGATGAGGCCGGGCCGGCGCAAATGAGTGAGCGAATTGAGGCCGCGCTCGGATAGAGCCAGGTTGATCGACTTGGTGAAGTTCAACGGCACCGTTTTCGGGTCGCGGAGATCTACGGAACAAAGACCCCATTACTATTGTCCCTCTCTCGGGGAATTGCGCATGCAGCAGGGAGCCATCTGCATGGTCATGCGATGAACATTTCCATGAAGGTTCGCGAGGCGAATCGAATTCTCGGTCCGTTAGTAGCGGATCTTGGATCAACCTGAAAATCCTTCTCACCTCGCCTCACCGCGCAACCCTCCATTTCTCACTGTCTTTCATCGACTCCCCGCATGGCATTCGAGGGGAAGTGGGACGTACCTCCACGCAATTCATATACTTCGACCTGGTCGCCACGCGCCGCAGCATACAACGCTGCCAGGGACCCAACTGGACCGGCGCCAACCACAACGACCTTCTGCCGGGGAGGAACAGCTGCCATTGCCGCAGGAGACAATCAGGATGCTGAATCCTGTCGTTTTGGGATCACGAATAAACTTGTAATCACGTGCTGCGATATCGGCCGACGGAGGAATAATCTTCCCGGATCGACCGGGTGCTGACAGCTTATGTCACGTGAGTGTCTCCGGGCGTGGTCGAACTGTACCGGCATCACTTGGTTGGCTTATGTTTGGCCCCCAGGCGGGCAACAAGCGTTGGTAGGGCGCAATGATATTAATAGTGGAGTTTCCAGTGTCACTCGACAAGAGATATAAATATCACACTGTCGACTCTTTTCACAACAAACTCATAATCTCCTGCACTTCGCGTTATTGCGGAGCGTAGCGGAGCATAGAATGATGAGGATTTGCCCCCCCCCCTACCGCCCTACAATAGGATCGAGTTAAGCGCGTTCCGGAATAGGAAATAAAATGGTACCATCATGTGATTGTAAGGTTCTAGCACGTTGATTGGTTAGGTTGTAACTCGCGCTATACTACTTATAGGTTAGCGTACCACACTGAATGTTTTTTATTCGTTGACCTTTACTTCTACCCCCACTTTCTGTAAACCTACCCATACATACTACTTTATCTAGTATAGAGGGTCCCTCGCTATCTCGAACCTATGCTAAATACAAGCACCTAAAGCCGCTGAGTGACTTCTGTGCTATATATAGCTCTCGACTGACCATTTATTGCCTTATATACCGCTCTACTATTAGCGCTAAGGTCTAGCGGAGTCGTAAGCGAGATATGACTAACCTCACCCTACCTTATGCTCACCCTTAAGCGCCTACCCCGCTAATATCACCGGTACTAAGTCTATCACCTAGTATACTAGAAAACGCCGAACCTATACCCCCTATAGCACCTTCCTCTTTGTCCTTACGCTGTTACTACCTACGCTATAACCACATCTAGCTAATCTCCTAGTTCTAATCTCTCAAAGGCTCTAGTCTTATAACCGATTATCTAATATATCGTACCACAAGAAACGCTTAGCGATAGGACTCTTATAAGGCCTTACGTCTAATATACCTATTTGTCTCTCCCTTAGCGCCTTTACTAGATAGGCTACCCCTAATAGATACCTAGCCTTACTTTATACGACCTACTATTGTATTAAGCCACTATACTACTATGCCTCCTACCTAGGAATTCTATTACTAGGGTATCTATAGCTCTAATAATTCGCTTTACGTAGATACCCACTAGTAGCGTACTATAATCTAACGTAAGTATTATATCTAGCGTCGCTATAGTAAGTAGCCCTTTTTAATACTATCTCTTATATAGTTAATCTAGTAGAATATAGTTATTATACCTTCCTCTACCTTATCTATAGTACCTCCTTTGTCCTCGCTACCCCTAGTATAATCTATTTATTCTCCTAATCTGCTCTCCGCTTCCTCCCCCCTAGATCTCCTACCTATCGCCTCCCTAGAACCTATTCCTACTACCTTTCCTACCCTAATCCTACCTATAATCTACCCATCGGATCTTATAAGCGGCTCGCTTAAGCGCCCCTTACTTATAGAATTAGAGTAGGAGCTTCTTTATAGCTTCTAAGGTAAGTTATATAAGCCCTAGATAGAAACCTATTAGCGATATTATAAACGTTAGTTCTAGATAGGCCTAAATTATAATAGTGTCTATAGGCGCTATATATAGGTTAATTATAATATATAGGTATTTCTCTATAGCTATAAAACCAGATATAACCTAGTATAGTGGATAATCTCCTAGCGCTTATATAGATTAAGGAGATACTTATTAGCTAAGTATATATCTTTTAGGAAGTCTAGCTTGTCTATAGCTAGTAGTATCATTACTATAGGTATATTGTCTACTTTCTATAGAAAATAGACTAGCTTTATAAGTAGCTCCCTATTCTCCTATAGGACCTTAATATTATCTTACTATACCCTAGTAATATAATATAGTTCTACTAATTAGACTACTAATTTATTACTAACTACTAGATATACTATAAAGCTATTATAAGATGGCTATAATTCCTATATCTACGCTACCCTAGTTACTATGATCTATAGATCTCTATAGCTATACTAAATATATTACCTTATAATAACTATATAGATCATCTGCTATAGTCCTAGGATATCGATATAGATATACCACTAGAGGATCTATATACTATAGTTACTAAGTCTATAGATAATAATAAGCCTAAGCGTATAGTAGTCCTAGATCTATTTAATAAGTAAGAAGAGATTATAGCGGTATAGAATATAGTTATACCCCCTAGCGGCTCCCCTATAACCTTACTTAGCTATCCTATTGTTCTAGGAGACTCCCTTAGATAAGTTTAATACTCGCTAGCCACTTCTATCCCTAGTATTCCTAATACTCTTTCCGTATAGGGAGGCGGAGTTCTTATAGTAGCGTAAGCGGAAGGTAGAGTATAGCGACTATATCCGCTATCTTATTAAGTATAAGCTTAGAGCCTTTATCTAGTATCCCCGTTTTCGCTATATAGCGTTTAATACGATCCTACGCCGCTAGACTAGGTCTAAAGTAGGGTTTTTTATATAGGGTAAGGATATTCCTAACTTAGATAAGTTATATATAGCGTTCTAAGAGGATATACCCAAAGCTAGAGCTTTACTATAGTCTATTATAACTCTCGCTAACTCTCTATAGGGTACTAGTATATATTAGAGTAACCGACGGTAGGACCTATATACCTATATTAAGAATCTTAGTATAGCCTATTTCTTCCTAACCCTCTCTACTATAGATCTCTATTAGGACGACTTAATATAGTAGATACCTAATTATAATAATTAATATACTACGGATAGCGCTATATATATTTGTCTCACCTAGGCGAATCTATATAATAATCCCCTAATTATAGCGTATTGGTTTTACTATCGCTACTATATATTTTAGAAGACTATCCTCGACCTAAAGTTCGGTATAACCAACTATTAGTCTTATTATAAGTAGTAGGGGCGTAGGTCTACTTATAATCATAGGGTCTACTAGGTAGATAGCGCCTTAAATAGTGATGAGTTACTTATATAGGCCTAATATAATATCTTTATGTAATTCTAGGGGATCTATATTAGCGTAATAAACCTAGACCTATTACGTCTACCTATTATAGTTATAGAGCGCCTAGTGATATAATACTCCCCCTAATAAACATCAGAATACGCTAAGCGAGCTAACTGATTTGGTCAACTATTTCTAGCGTTATATCTATAATAAGTATTACTGCCTATAGAAGCACTATATATCTAATTAGCTAGCCTATCGCTTCTACTTCCTAATAGCTCTATGTGATAAGCTAGGCCTTAAGAAACCGCTAGGGTCTATGTTTTACTGACTATATCCTATATATAACCACTTTATATTAAATATTTATAACCTATTAGTGATTATAGTATGGTAGGCTAATATTGATATTACACTCTATACTAGTACTAAATCCCTACTATAGTATCTTATAAAGTATATTAGTAAGGGAGAGCTAGAGAGCCTTTTATACCGCTATCTAATATAGATAGTAATATAGGGTATAAACTATAATCGTCCGCTATAGTCTATAGTATATAAACTGCTTAACTATCTGATTAGGAACCGGGACTGTTTAGCGTAGGAGGTCTTATACTTTCTCCTAGGGCTACTATTATAGATAGCTAGCTGCGATGTGATCCCTATCGACCTACGCCTAGAAGCCCTATACTAGGTAACCTTCTATCCCTATAGGGATGATAGCGACCTAGTATAGGGGAGTTCAAAGTACTATAAGTATATAGCTTAGCCCCTACCGATTAAGGATATAATATATCTTCGTTGGCTATAGGTATACTAGTATACTAGAGCCTAGCTCCTCTATCGTTGCGCAAA
The DNA here is from genome assembly GCA_028828875.1 of Penicillium capsulatum. Classification (NCBI taxonomy): domain Eukaryota; kingdom Fungi; phylum Ascomycota; class Eurotiomycetes; order Eurotiales; family Aspergillaceae; genus Penicillium; species Penicillium capsulatum. The sequence continues at coordinate 3,095,546 of JAQJZR010000009.1, read as the reverse complement.
GGATTATATACTCTATTACTTCCTAATATACGACCTAGATAAGGATATAGAGGACTTTATATACGTTAAGATAATACTATACTACCTATTTTAGGATATATAGGACCTACTCTCCCTAGAAGATAATCATTTTCCGATCTTTACGGATGCCTATATATAGTGCCGATAGGCCTATATAGGGATCTATAAGGCCGATTATTATAGAGAGATAATAGTAGAAGATATACCTAAGGAGCTTTTCGAAGATATAGATCTCCTAGAGTAGATGCCGCCGCCCTAGTTGTGGGAGCTCCTGGTGTGGTAACGCCCTAGCCTAAACCCCGCTAAGTGTACTGAGGATCCTAATACTCTTAGCTAGTATGATATCGATTAGTAATACGACTAGATACCCTATATTAGGCGCTACCCTAACGATATATTTCTAAGGGATTACTAGTAATAGTAGAAGGCTCTATTTCCTACTATACTCTTAAATATAGCCGCTATAGAACCGGATTCCCTAAATAAGAAGTAGTAGTAGATATATAACCTAATTATAAGCCACTATCTCTAGTGGCTAAAGTCCTATTGCCTATCTATATTAGTCTCTAATTAGGTCTAGCCCCTATTATAGATACCTAATTAGCTCCTAATCAATATAGATAGGAAGACTAGTACTAAGAAATCTTATATAATTAGTATAATCTCCGCTATATTATAAGTGGTCGCTAAGGATATAGAAATTATATAATCGCTAATCCTATATACTATACTAATCGGTATAGTAGCCTATATAATATCTAATAGGATATTATATAGCCTATTCTACCTCCTAGTCCTAGTTAGTATAATATATTAACCGCTCTAGGTAGCCTAGTTATAGGATATATAGGAGCTCTTTTAGGGTATATAGTATCTAGTGATCGATAAGAAGTCTATAATTAGCCTTTATATACTTATATAGATTAATAATCGCTACCGATAGATCTTCCTATAGTATATAGAATAGCTCTTTAGTGGGCTGAATATTATCCTAGCTAGCGACTTTTTCTAGCTACTATTAGTTCTACAGAAGCCACTCTATAATATCTCTACGAATCTTATAGGTTTAGATCTACTTAGATAGTAGCGATACTAAAGCTTTAATATCACTATTAAGCTTAATACTATTATCCGCTAGTAAGATACCGACCCCTAGTCTATAGCGTTCCGGTATATACTTAATTATCTCCGGACCTAGAAGGTTTTATATAAGGACTAGTAGCTACTAAGTACTTATACTATAGTATAGTTAGATTAGGAGTAGGTTATAGGGTTTGATAAATATATTTATCTTATATTTTACTATACTACAGTTAACTAATATAACTATTAATCAGTATATAACCTATAAACCCTAGTGATCTATATTATAGCTACGAATAGTAGTCCGGCTATAGCCAAGGCTAGCGTAAAGGAGGCTAGTAATCTAATATAAGATTTGTTTCTCTCTATTAGATACTATATAATACTCCTTAATAATATATAGGTAGAATATAGGTTAGTAAATAGATCGTTTACTATAATTTATAATATCGTCTAGCTATCTATAACTAAGGATATCTATAAATCGCTACCCACTATACTTCTTATAGAGTTTAATACCTATAATAGGCCAATTTAGCTATAGGATAACTAACGTTACCATCTCATCCTAATCATCCTAGTTATATATAAGTTCTAATTCAATAGCGAGCTATACTTATAGACTTAGTTCCTAGTGGTCTTAGTGTATATAATCATAGTCTATAAGGTATAGGGCCTTATACTTAACTATATAGTTCTGAATATCTTATAGTCTGAGTTTATAATAGGCCTACGGTATATAGCTATCTCTTATATCTATACCCTATAGGGTATTTTGTTTAGTATAACGTTTAATCTAGCGGATCTTATATAGATAGTACTATCGGCTATAATCCTTATATAGATAGTAGATATATTTTGGCGTACTAACTAGTATATAAGTATTTCTATATCCCCTTACTACATAGTACTAATAAAGATATATAGTAGATCGATAACCCTACGCTACCTCCTTAGGCCAGTCCCTAGTCCCTAGATCACCTATAGACACCCTCCCACTATATACTATAGCTAGCCCTATATATTATACTATCTATATTATTAGAGCTGATATCCTCTCTCTTATAGACCCCTTTATATACTTAAGTACTTAGAGATCTCGCCTTTTGTCTATTACCTTAGCGGTAATTATTAGATTATAGATTAAATTTAAGATCAAATTATATATTAAATTCGATAATAGAATATATATAAACTTTAAATATTAGAGTATAAGCTAAATTCTATAATAAAACGGAAGCTAAATTCAAAAACAGAGTATATATAAACTCAAAATATCACTATATTAAATCCGTCGCTAATCTATAGCTATAATTATATTGTCTATTAAACCCCTAAGCGAATTATCTACTCATCCTAATCCTCTATAATCTTATCGATCAGCGCCTTACTCTTATTATAATACTTAGTAAGGTTAGTCTACTACTTCTATAGGGACTTCACTATACCTATAAGTATAGTTTATAAGCCCTCTATATTACTTCGTAGGGTCTTTATAGTTATTATAGTTAAATCGACTATATCCTATAGGTACTCGCCCTACTTAAATAACTCCTATAGGTATTATATATAATCGGATTTCTTCTACTTTATAGCCTTAGTTATAGTAGTACTACTAGCGGGCTATTTTCCCCTATTATAGATAGTATATATAGCCCCCTCTTTATTACGCCGAAATAAGTAGGTAGCACTATTAGATTACTAATAGTAGTTTATATAGGCGCTATTTAGCTTATCTTCGACGATAATATAAGTTATAAATAGGCTAGCTTTCTTCTTATAGCGGTTATATTCGTTATCGTTAGGGGTACCTTTTACCTATACTAACGCTACCTTAGTATTTTATATATGGCTATTGATCCTTATAAAGATATCGGTAGTAGGCGCCTTATAGATATAGAGATTACGCTTCGATAATAGTACCTTAAGGTTCCTAAATAATATAGACTTATATAGTCCCTATTGCCCTTCTTAAAGTAGTCCTAGGCGTATATTTCGATTAGGTTGGCCTATTCTCTAGAGTTATCGCTAGGGTCTTTATCCCCTATCTTTTCGCTTATAAGGAATAGAATAGTTATTCCGCCACTACGCTAGCCTATAGCGCCTCCGGTGCCTCTCCTACCTCGTAATCCACTTAATCCTATATTACTATATAGTAGTCGGTTACTATATAATAGTAAGCTCCCACCGGATAGGCCCTTACTATTATCTTCGCTATTGCTAGATTTAGGGGAGGTAGGGTCTAAGTTCTCTATCGTAAGATATCCCTAGGGAGATCTAGATACTAGGTAAGCAGATAATAAAGATATAGGGTAGAATAATTACCCTAAAAAATAGTAGAAGAGATAGTTATAGAGTAGGAAATAGAGAAATAATATAGCTATAGTAGCTATAGAGTAGGAGGCTTATAAATAGTATAGATATAGTAGTTATAGAGAGATAGGAACTATCTCTATATAGATACTATCTCTATAATAAGCTTATACTAATAGTATCTATATATTATTTCATCCTATATACCCTATAGCGAGGATTTCTTTTAGTATGATTAAAGGGAATTCTTAGTATATATCCTTAATCTAAGACGCTTTATCGGTCTTCGATTCGGCTAAAAAAAGACTATTTATCTATATTTGAAAGATTCTTTATTAAGATCTAAGCTAGCCTTCTTTAGGATAGGAGCCTCGTATACTACTTTTCTTTTATTTATATATTCTATATCTCCTATACTCGCTACTATCTACTTCTATATCCAACCCTCCGCTATACTAGCTCCCTTACTTTTTTTTATATCTATAAACCCTTTTATAATATTTTTATTACTAGTAAGCTATTTTTACAAATAAAAGCGGCTTTAAGTACTTTATTAACCTTGTGATAGTGCCTAGACGTCGCTAAAACGCACCTTCCGCTAGACCCAGCCCCACCCCCCACAGCCCCACTACCCCCAATACCCCTGATACCCCTAATACCCCCAATACCCCTAATACCGCTAACGCCTATAATAATCTCCTACGCTAGCCTCTATATACTAGATAGGTACTATATATACCCTATCTATAGGCTATTACGGACCCTACTATACCTTAGATAGGAGCGGTCGGCTATATTATTAACGGCTAGTTTTGGGCCTATCTACGTATAGGACCCTTACTACGTACCTAGATTGGCATCTGCTAGGTCTGCCTAGCCAATCATAAGGCCTACGACCCTCTCTATTTGTCGCTATACAATAACATCGAAACCATCTTCGAATAGTAGTATCTATATAAGATACTATATATCGCCAATACCTGGGAGGCTCCTCGCTTCGCTATGCTGAAGGATCTCATCCGGGAGGTCCTAGAGCGCCAGGATGAGATTCTGAGTAACGAGGGCCGCAATATTTAGATATAGTACCTCCCACGAGGCCTATTTGCCTCCATTTTCTTTGTTTTTATTTGATTCACATAGCATATTACGGAATACACATCGTTGTGCTACACCAGATAGAATGGGCTCACCAGTAGCTATAGATATGATAGAGATCGCGATATATAGGGTGTTTACACGTAGAAACATGGATTAAAAATGAGTTCAAGAACGTGGATAAAGCGCTACGCTCCGCAACTTACTTCGGCGGCCCCCCCAAGGCTGGGGGTCCGGGGGGCGCCGAGCACCCCTGGTACTTCCTATCCCACAAACCATGCCTCCTATAACCAAGATCTGGCATTGCATCCTTAAGGACGAGCCATCCCTACATTCAACCGCTTTTCAAACCCTCTTCTCCGATATTCTTGATCTTATTTCAACCTATTCGAACCCAGAAGGAGGCCCAAACCAAATGCATGTTCTCTATCAGGACATCAACTCTCCATCCCGCCTCTTCATGATCACGGGCTATCCATCACAAGAGCTGAACACTCAAACCGACAAAATCTATGCAGAGAAGTTTCTCCCAAGCATGTTCGAGTTTGTTCGGCATGTCTGGCTCCAACAGCTAGACATCGACGTCACCTCCTTGCCTTTGGAAGAACAGGTGACGCTTGCCTACGGAGCGAACTCTTCGGCTTGGAAGGATCAGAATGCCCGTGGAGGGTGGGATGTTTGGCCGGACACTGCCCAAGCTCCAAAAAATGCAAGTGGTGAAAGGGGTACTAGGAATCTGGAAAGCGAGGACAGGGTCTGGGTACAAGTTTCTAAATGGGACGATGCGAATGTGCAAGCCGTTCAGCCTAAGGATGGGGAGAGCGTGCAGTTGAGAAAAATCACTGGGAAATAATGTCGACAGATCTATAGAGCTCCCGCTTAAGTTTATACCTTGATCGCGAGTTGACCTCGGAACCGAGGAATGACTAGGGTAATATACATTGCGCCAAATGGATACGAATAGGCCCCTAGAACAGATGGATATATGGAAAGGAACTCCGATATGGTAGTTGGAGTTGGCAAGTGCAACAGGATACTCCCTGTGATATGACCTAGCAATGCGATCGAGCCTTCGAAATACGAAGCTATAATAAATTGTGTGTTATTGGCCATCCGCAATGAGTGGTGCATGAGCGTGTAGATCTACCAGAAGTGGTCATACCTGCAAGTGACTTCGGTATTCAAAAACCCGACGGATGTATTAGCGCTTAGAGATTAATTGCCGATCTCATTTTGTAGAATATTGAATTATAACCCCGAGGAAAATATCAAAGTGCTTGAGTAGTCTGTCCATTGTTGTCTGGATCTCTCCGCCCGCGTGACGTCCGAGCTTCCGCCAATTTCACCACTCCAGATCTGCGCCCTTCCAGTTCGGTGCCTGCCAAATCCGACGGAGATCTGTGGCATATGCCATGCAGCGTGGATAATGATTCTCAGTCCATTACCTTAACCACATTTTTGCAGCTTACCCCAGCTCAACCGCCATGTCCGAGCCACGCTCCGGCCCGGTCTCGTTGACGCGATACCGACCCATCCTCTACCTCTTTACCGGTGTGGCAGCAGCCTATGCGCTCCTGTACATTCGCAACAATGTGGTATCCCCGCATCCATCAAATACGTCCCTCCGCCGTCGAGGTGCTATACGCCGCTCCCGACGAACCGAAGCCGAAGAATTGGGAATTGCCGATACCCCTTCTTACCATGCGATCAACCACCTGGAAATTCTAGAGCGTCAGAATGGTGTATACGGAACATTTCGCATTGAGACAGAGGATGGACGCCGGGTGGAAAGCGGGCTTTTACCATCGCTTCTGGCCACTCGTGATCAGTTGATGGAGGAAGTCGGCGTGCCGCCCGCGCATGCTGAAAGAATGCGCGAAATGATGGAAGATACATTCTTGGAATCTTTCTTAGCCCTCGATTTTCCATCTGATCATACCCTCCCTGAGGGTAGTCCAGAACGGGCTTACTTGACGGAACAGCTGCAACGGCGAGGAATATCCAGGGCAGGAATTGAGAGAGCCTTGGCCCGTTTCAGCGAGGATGAGAACTACGGAGATGAACTTCGCCTACGCCGACAGAACGGTGAGCGTGTCACACTCTCTACGTCAACATTTCCCGATGCTGCCGCGCCCTCCCAAAACCAGGACGGCGGGGAGACGGTGGCTGATGATCAGAGCGTCTTCTCCTGGCGCGAGGGAAATAACGATTCATCGCCTACAAGAGAAGGTCAGAACCTGCTCAACTTGCTATACCATATTGCCGAGGACCAAGCACGACGGGATGGGTATATTCATCGCAGAGTCACATGCAACAGCTGTGGCGCTATGCCAATCCAGGGCATCAGATATCGGTGTGCAAACTGCATTGACTACGATCTGTGTGAAACCTGCGAGGCGATGCAGGTGCACATCAAAACCCATCTCTTCTACAAAGTTCGAATCCCCGCTCCGTTCCTGGGAAACCCACGTCAGTCGCAGCCGGTGTGGTACCCTGGGAAGCCTGCCATGCTCCCGCGCAGCCTGCCACGGCCATTGGCAAAGCGTCTATCACGAGAAACCAACTTCGAGAATACCGAGCTGGACGCGCTCTGGGATCAATTCAGATGTCTTGCCAATTACGAATGGTCGGAGGATCCCAACAAGCTCTTCATGGCCATCGACCGGAAGACATTTGATCGGTGCTTTGTACCTCACACCTCCATCCGACCTCCTCCTCCGAGCCTAATCTACGATCGCATGTTTGCCTTTTACGACACTAACAACGACAACTTGATTGGGTTCGAGGAGTTTCTAAAGGGGCTAGCCAGTCTTAATAACAAGAGCAACGACGAAAGACTTCGACGTGTCTTCCATGGCTACGATATCGACCATGATGGCTACGTTGAGAGAAAGGACTTTCTGCGAATCTTCCGGGCATACTACGCTCTCAGTCGGGAGCTTACTCGCGACATGGTCGCGGGCATGGAAGATGATTTTCTCGAGGGTGGCGCTCGTGATGTTGTTCTCGGCAGTCAGCCCATTAGTTCGGCGTTCCCTGGTAACATTCCTACCGGCGAAATGTCCCGTATCAATGAAGGCAAGCGCGCGAACCTGACAGGTGACATGGAGATTGTCGACAACGGGGGAATCTTGCGACAAGATGGTACTGATACTGGCGATCGGTATTCCATTGTGGGCGATGCTGCCGTCCGAGAACAATTTGGCCGTACAAGGCCGATGTTCCCTTCAACTCTGCGCCTTGCAACTGTTGATACCGAGCCTCGTCAACCTCATCCTCCCCGTGGGGATGACGATGACAATGAGGAAGATGACGACGATGAGGATGAGGACGAAGACGAGGATGACAGCGACTCGGACGAGTCTAGCTCATCGGTCGCGAGCAACCATTGGCCGCCGCCCGAACACATCCACGAAGAAGATATCATCAATGCCCTTGGAACGTATGTCAACCCTCAGGAAATTACCGACCCAGTCGACAGAGCCCGGATCGTGACAGCGGTATACCACAGAATGCGAGACGACGACCAGAGAAGAATCGATGAAACCAGACGACACGGGATTGATGAACGCTGGAGGCGAAGAGCATTCTACACTGATGAGGAGGATGGTGCTACGATTCCTGCCGGATATGAGAGAGATCCGACCTTTGATGATCTCAGTGACGAAGGATCTCTCGATGAGCCGTCGGCCTTCGAGTCGCACCCTCCGTCCCCCCGATCACGTTCCTCTTCTAAAGTACGGTTCCAGGATGATATCGCCGACGACTATGATGTGCGATCCAACCCTTCAACGTCCTCGAGAAGTATTCCAGTTGGTGAGCGATGGGGTGGCTTCGAGATTCCCGAGGTCGAAAGAGACGTCGGCAAAGAGATTCTGTATCAAGCGACCCAGCAGGGCTTTAACGAGCTGCTAGATCTTCTCTTCAAGCCCAAAGAAGATCTCCTCATGGAAATTCGCCGAACTCGAGCAGATCGCAAGATCTGGGCGAAGGAAATCGAGGAGGTTGAAAAATCGGGTCCTCAGAAGCCTCCACCCAAGGAAGAAAAAGAGAATATTCACGCGCAAGACGAAGAGCATTTGCAGGCCATCACAAGCGATAAATCACTTGATGATTTGTTGCATCGCTCTGGCTATGCAGTCCAAAGTCCAGTTCTGGAAGCGGCCAATGCTGGGCCGGTGTTGGCACCCTCATCGCCCAGCACCTTCAGACCTGACGATGATGTCCGCCCTACCCATCTCGCAGATCCAGAAGAGGGAGGACATATTGGACAGGATCATCCGTTTGACGATGAATCCGAAACAGCTTCGATGGCCAGCTCATCGAACGCAAATGGCCAATTGCCAAAGCCCGAGACCGCCCCATCTGAACAATCTTCCGACGATGAATCAAGTTCCAGCGTTGATGACAGTCCAGACTATGACCCTACTTTACCACAATTTCGCCCTGATGCCGATCCTGCTCGTCCTCATCCCTCCTTCCAGGACGAGTTCTCCGTGATCGCGGCCTCACCCGCCGCGGAAGAGGCCGATGCCGACAGATTACCTGACGCCTCGACCTCAGACCTCCCCAATCGTCTCCGTCTCCAGCCACACGGCACCACCTCTCTTCCCGCCCCGCCATCACCCCACTCTTCCCCGGAGGCTGAAGCCACAGCCCCTAAACTCCCTCCTTCTCCAATGCAACCACTCCCGCCGGCTTCCAAATCGGCCAACCCACCACAGGAGGAAACCCCTATTTTTCGGCCAAGTGCTCAAACTTTGATTCGATGGGCCTACCTCAATCAGGCCGAACGTGAAGCCAAGGCACGCGGTGGCAGTGGCGCACGATTGAACTTTGAAGAATTCTCTCGCCGAATGGCCGCTGACAAGGGCCGGCGATTGGCATTTGTGGCGACTTGGATTGAGATGGCAAGTTTTTGAGTGTGTAAAAATGGAAGTGAGCTTTTTTTTCATGGTCAAAATGCATTATTAGAAATCCATACCGGTGGACACTCTATCTGCTGGAGAACATGGCAGACTCATCCTCGCTTTTCTTCACTAGAAAGGACCTCTATTGAGCTCTTCGACAGCGGGGTATGCACTAGACCATATGGATGGGAAACCACTTGACGAACGTCGCTATTTTCATCTGATATCTGTAGTACCAACCTTGAAGAGGAAAATGCTATGGCACATATCATTAGTAAAGACTGGGAAGTTGTCGAAAACTGCTGACTTTGCAACCATCTGTGTCTACGTCAGATTTACCACTTGTACAAGACTCAAATTGAGAACCGTTCAACTCCTGTCACCAACACGGTATCCAGCATGGCTTTCACCACTGGCTCAGACGGGGATGATACCATATGTGAAGTCCTACTTGGTTTAGTTTCGAAACTGCCAACCGAACTGCGTTGCCAGGTATGGGAGTTGGTCTTCCTCGATATCCACTCAACACCTCGATCCCCAGGCATTCAAACAGTGTCCTGTCTCTTCTATGCTGCAACCGCTTTCTCTACAACGAAATCTCTGGTCACCTTTATCTTGGAATTTCACACGAACTTTATGTTCATTCCACCTATGACCGGAGTCGCTATTTATCACAGTGGGGATGGCTATTAATAAGTGCCCGGTCAAATGGACCTTGAAAGACAGCACTTCCATGCGAAAACAACTTCAGTCTTTCCCTTTTACCAGCACTAATTCAGCACACTTTCATATTCACCTTTCTCAGACCCGCCGCAGAGATCCTGGTCTCATCCTTTACTTGTGGCAGAAGGTCAACGAGTTGGTCAAAACTATGCAGAATTTGCCGCATATTCCACCCGTCAGGCTATGGCTCGATGGAAATTGGCTTTCGGGCAGAAAAATCCGATCCACCTTCAAAAGTACGACGTTCTTTTCCCCAGACTATTGGATTGCCATCATGCCGTTCATGCGGTTGCCACATTTGGACTGCACTATCACCGAGAATCTCTCAAGAGTGACGTCACCAGAGCAGGATGGTAGAAAACCTTCAATCATTTCCAAATTTGAGGGTTCCAACTCATCCGTTCAAGGCGCATATGATGGTCCCAACATGAAGACCGAGGATCTCAACATTGACGAATGGATTCTGGCCACTCGTATTCATCTCGACAAAGTGCTCGGTGATGCACTGGGAGTCAGCAGCGATTTACTTCGTCGAGATAGATTCATGAATTGGTTCGTCGATGGTGATACCTGGAGATCCGACTGCCAGGAACAATTCATCCAGGATTTGACTAGCAACCCGGAACGTATTCTTGAACTTCATCCCCAGCTGAGGATTGTATTTCGACGACATTACTTGCTGATACAGCTTTACCACGAACTTCCGATTCGAACGGAAGGGCATGACAACAAGCCTACGGATTTAGGACAACATACTCCTCACATGACATGGAGCTCTGAGGCTTGGTTGATGAAATATGCAAATGGTATACCCCCTCTGAGTTCTCTTCTTGTTAGATCCCGCATCAAATCTGGGAAAGTCTACGACGCCTACACGAAAGTCCATCTGTCTCTGGATCGGTTTTAGATGGTCTCCAGACGTGGGTATTTGAGACGCATGTCATCATTGACGAAACTCGGCAAAAATCTCGTATTGAGACTTGCTGTCGCTGCTCGGAACTCGTTACTTCGTGTCGGTGCTACCCACCACTGGACGAAACCAACAACGATGCATCGGTCGAAAACGACTATTCGAGACCACCGACACCCAGTGATACTTCGGCCGAACCAACTGCAATCACCATTCCTCTCATAGTATTTATGGCTGTTGCTTTTATAGCGGCGCGTGCCAATGGGCGATTGATTATCTCCAACCCAAGAATTGATTCTTGATTTAGGTATATGTGGATCATGAAGATAAGATCCATATTACTGAATCATCTCGTTCTATTTATTTCCCTTTATATATATATATTTTTTACTTTGGATAAATGGAAAATACTTGACTTTTACAGAGAATTGATTCATCTAATAACTACCGTGATCGCGTGCGTAACAATAATTCCGTACCACGCGGCGGGGAATTTCGAGCTCCTATAGATAGAGAAGGCCTGCCGCACCCGGGGATCCAGCTCTATGCGGCTGACCTCCTCTCGAAGCACATTGAGATCTTTTTGCCGGGCGGTTATATCTAGGAGGAGGTTCGATAGTGTTGTAGCAGTTGTGTTTTGTGGACCCGATGTAGGGTACTAGAGCGAGCTCTGCTAGTTGATCGAGCGTCTTAGGTCGATGCCGTTTGATATGGTTGTCTACTAACCATTAGAGCAGGTCAACAGGTCCAAGAGACCTTCTACAAGAATGTCAAGGATTACCAGCAAGTATTCGTGGCACACATTGCCTTGGAAGATGCACGTCAGATCGAAGGAGTACGCGCTTTCTCTGGTGAAACGCGTCCAGATCCTGCTCGGGTTGTTTCCATCGGAGTCCCAAGCAGAAATCTACTGACTCGCCTTGGCCCACAAAAGAAGGGATCGTCAGAACGGTCTGTTAAAGGGGTTTGGACCTAGTTCAGACCCGAGAGGACTGTTCCGAAGGTTATCAATATTCAACTGACTAATTATTTCCAGCTCGTCCCGCGAAAAGGCCTATCTTCTTCTGGTGAAAGGTGTGTGGCTCAGCGATGATGTGTCGATGCTTTTGGCCCCCAAAGAGGCGACCCGTGTTTCTGAACCAAACACGTCTCGCTACTCACAGTTCCTTCAAGCATCGTATTCTTCTCAAAGATGAGCGAGTCTTTGGGTAGTAACTTTTCCTCGGTGTTGAAGAATGCGTGGCATGTCTTTCTCACTGAAGGCAAAACGGCGAGAACATATCTCAAAAGTGCCACCCAAGGTCAGTGAGCGAGCACCTTACTCCGATGAGAGGGAGAGAGGTAAACAAATCATGATATAGAGTCTGTCCGCGACGATCTTCAAAAGTCACTCAAAAGAAGAAGTTCAGAGGTCGTCAATCTGGAAGAAATCTTTCATGCCCATGCCCAAGGAGTCGACTTTAACGAGCAGCCATGTGAGGATCATCCTCAAATACGCTGCACGTCCAGAGCTGAACAGAACATTAGGTTGGAATCGTGCGAGCTTCGAGGCATATCTCAAAAAAGCACAACCAGAGCTTGCAACCTCAGACATCGTGGTGGATTTACTTTGGAGATCTTTCCACTTTCACTCCTTCCACCCTTTTCCACGAGATTCAGTCACGGATGCCGTGGACCTCGATGGATTCAAGCGGGCCGTTGCACTGCTAGCTGCCCAGGGATCTGACCTTCTGGGTATACTGGGGGAAATCGATACCCATTGGCAGCTCGACCAAGGCCAAAACTTCAACCACCAACGGAATTCGAGAAGGATTATCCGGAGTATCGGGGTTCCACCTCCAAAGGATTCCATAGTTGTGGAGAGTGAAAAAGCGTGTATCCTGGAAGAAATTGGCGATGTTGTTGCGATGCACCAACCATTCTCGCTTCCGCATGTCCCTGCGGAGAGACATGTCTTTGCAGCCGCGCAAAAACTGGCCGACAAGGATGCGATTGAAATGCGACGACAAACATCTCAAAGCGATGTCACAACACTAGTCAGCATCTTTCTTCGACAGAGATTGTACAAGTCCACGTGGGGACTGAGTTTTGCATTTGGCAGCTTCGAGAGAGAGGAACCGGCCGACCATGAGTTGGCTGCCACTCTAGTCAATTCAATATGCAGCTCGTCCGAAGGGTCTCTAGAGTCTTCTGACATGTCCTCCATTTTGGATTTGCTGGTAAGCAGAGAATTCACCTGTTCCATCGCACCCGCTTGCCTCGCTGACTTTACCTAGCCAAATCTATACCTCCGCTTCTACCAGATGTGGGCGATAATATTCCAGCCTCCCATACCCGAGTGTGCGCAAACTCCATCTCAGGATCCAAAAGGTACAGATACTCGTGTTTTGAGAGCTGTGTCGCTGTTTGTACCACATCGTCAAATTTCCACATACGAAGAAGTGAGACGGGAAGATAGACGGATCGCCGTCGAAGAGACACCGGGGGTGTCAAAAGATGCGTCTCTCATCAATATGAACCAGTTGGCAAGAGCGCTTGCCGGAGATGAGTGCGCTCATGTTGTGCTTGTGCGTGGAAAGAATTCGAATACATCGCAATTCACTGTGATAGGATCATACTTCCCCCGAGATCGGACTGGAGCCGGTATACATGCCTTTTTCCAGTTACAGCCCCGGTTCTGTGTCCTCCGATGGACCGGTGGAAAGAGAAAGAATGCAAGGCATATCGTCAGCGCAAATGACGAATCTTGCCAGAATTCCATTGGCTCAGGCAAGGATGATGATTCCACCGGCACAGGCCCTTTCTGGATTGGAGACCCCGACGGTAATGGGGTGTGCATGAAAATTGAGCCGGAAAATCGATCTGCCTCTGTGGTCTGCCTCTCTGACGTCATGAAGCCAATGGGAGCAGCATTTGGAGATGTACAAGTTTCAGTCGATCACATCACAGTACTCGATGTCTCCGGTTCCGAGCCCGCTGCGAATGCCAATACCCCGGGAAATCCATATGAAAAGCCCAAGACCACCGAGGGAAGTACTGAGAACCGAATCCAGGGAGAGGAACTCCGGCGGCGTATCATGGGATTTGGGTCTACTTGAGTATGGCTTTTGAGTATTGAAATTCTATACGCAACTCTAGAAGCGCAGGACGCTGTATACTTGATCTAACATTCTAGAAGAATGCCTTCTTTCTTTATCGACATCAACGTGCGTGGACGGTTGGACCGGGGGCTCCCGTCCGTGGAATGTGAGAACAGGCTTCTTCGGACGATCCCGTCGATCACAGCTTCTTTACGAGTACACCGAGTGGCTATGATATCATGCCGTGGAACCAGGAGTGAGATCGTTTTCGTCGGCAAGTGTCGAGAGAGCTCTCGATTTTATTGACTCGGGTAAAGAGAAGCCGAGCTCCATCCGGGCAACGTCAAAAGACTCCACCTGCTCGCAATTGGACGTGACAATGCGCGCAATATGTACCTCTGGTTCATAATTATGACGCTTACGACCGAATATAGTTCGGAGTCCACAAAGCTGCCTCTGTAGCGAGCAGGCATCATCGCGCCAAAACCTTGCGTCTCTGTTTCAGCATGTACGAGTACATCATGACAGAGCCTAGATTGAATGTTACTCATTATCCGACACATTTCAAGCCCTCAAGAAGCAGACGTACCGGGCAGATAAAGGCACAGGAAAAAACAGAATAGGCCCGCGAGCGGTTGATTTGTTGTGACCATGGTTGCTTTGTACATCAGCCACCACTCACTGCCGATCCCGACCGGGTACAAAGCTACGAAAAGCGTGTATCTTACTTCGAGTCAGCCTCGGCCACATTAATACCAGAAGCGGAAATGCAACAATTGACTCGCATGCCGTGTTACTCACCTCGACCACTTCAGAGCCCTGGGTATAGCATACGCACCCAGCATGACGGCAAAGTATAAATACCGGATTGTATCCGCCATGGACCATGCCAGCAGCATGGCCGGATAGGCTGGTGATACAGCCGTCACGTCAGGAAAGGCATAATTGATGGCCCAGACCTGGACAGAACGAGCAAAGACCTGCGTGAAGGTAGTAAACACCGGGGATCGAGTGAAACCTAGATTTCGGATCAGTCGAGGGTGGCAACTATGCCGAGTCAAGAAAGCGTGAGATACCAAGTGCAGCATGCAGAATCTCAAGGACAGCCAACGTCTGCGTCCATCTCGTCCAAGGCTCCAGAGACGCGAACACGGCCGAGACATTGGGCGACACGATCACGGCAGTGATCGTCGAAAGGAAGACGCGCAGCCATAAAATGGCGCATAGTATATTGTAGGCCCAGAGGTAAAAATGGGCCGGGGAGGCGCCCTGAGGCTTTGGTTGCAGGTGTGGCGGCATTCCAACTCCAGAGCGTCGACGAAGCGAAGTCACGTCGCGCTTTCCCGCTTGGAGCGCGGTGGGTGGGCATGTGATTGCTTTATCAGCGGGATGACCGGAGTCGATCCACTCCAGTCGCGCGCATCTATGGCCAATTCAAAGATGTTACGAGAAGGCATGAGGTAGGAGAAAACATATTGCAGGGTGCACATACCGTTTGCCGGCACAGACCGTCCCAGAGCTGCCAATGGAGGCGATCAGATTCCCCGCTTCTGGCAGTGCACACGGGTCCACTGCATTCAACCTTGGCTCGAGCCGGACACCCAGAGACTCTGTTCGTGGAAGCCTAGAATGACGGACACAGGGCCAAGAGGGCACAATTGGCCAATCAGTCCTGCATGACAGAGCCCCGGGGGTTCAAATGGCCAACCGAGCAACGCGCTCACGGACACGAGATGGTTGACCATGGGCTTTTGCCGTGCTCAATGGGTTGAATGAAAGATGGAAGGACACTCTGAGGTCGGCAAGTATGACTGAATTGCAACTCAGAACCCATTCGAATCGATGGATGGGTGCAAAGAGCCGTGCTGACTGGGAATTGGGTTGCCCCGCGGGCTCGGAAAGTGTTATTCAGGGATCAGATCCCACTCACGTCACGATC
This sequence comes from Penicillium capsulatum, assembly GCA_028828875.1. Classification (NCBI taxonomy): domain Eukaryota; kingdom Fungi; phylum Ascomycota; class Eurotiomycetes; order Eurotiales; family Aspergillaceae; genus Penicillium; species Penicillium capsulatum. The sequence continues at coordinate 3,079,472 of JAQJZR010000009.1, read as the reverse complement.
GGCCAGCCCTTGGTCCTTGGGGCAAGATTGCCCTTCGACCCCGCATCACGCAATTGCCCGATTTGCAGACAGGTTCTGTCTTACGTGCAGCAGCCAACTTCTATAAGAACGTGGGGGGAACGGGGTGGAGGGGAGAGAAATCACCCAGACCTAACACGCAGAACAACACATTACATTTAGGTGCCCCGACACTCGCGAAATCGATACTCCGAGACGAAAACCAATTTAACCAAATCTCACCATGTCGGCTCCCGCTTTGTACCTCGGCCAGGCCCGCGCCACCACCAGCGTCAAGGATTGCATGTCCATCTACGACAAATGGGCGGCCACCTACAACGCCGAAGTTGGAGATGAAGCCCAGGAGTACGTTGCTCCTGTTTTGGTTGCACAGGCTGCGATCGATTTCAGTCTGTCGACCGGCGGCGTCGCCAACAAGGTGATCCTTGACGCTGGTTGTGGGACTGGTCTAGTGGGCCAGGCTCTGGCAACTATTTCCGGTGCAAAGGCCATCGACGGTGTGGATCTGTCTGCTCCCATGTTGGGTGTGGCACGGGAGACTGGGGTGTACCGAGACCTCGACCAAGCAGACATGACCCGCCCAATCAACAAAGCCAACAACACTTATGACATCGTTTCCTGTGTTGGTACTTTCACCCTTGGCCACGTCGGACCTGACCCAGCCCTGCGAGAGCTGGTGCGGGTCACCAAGACCAGTGGCATCGTGGTGTCGACGATTCTTCGGGAGATCTGGGTCCCGGGGGGATTCCAAGCCGAAGTCGAGAAGATGAAAGCCGAAGGACTAGTGACCGTGGTTGCCGATGAGCTCATAGACTATGTTAAGGGACATGGCGACAAAGCAGTGCTGCTTATCCTTCAAAAGACTGCCCGCGCCTGAACGACTCACCGACAGTTTTCAACATACTGTTTCCCAAAGCGACTATTTCCTTCCTGCCCCAGTGTGACCCGACCCGAAGCGACAGGGTTTCAACAGACCCGCAACCCCAAGCGACAATCATTCCAGTACCCGACCCAAAGCGACTGTCCCTGAGCACTTTTCGGATGCGGATTGCGGCGTTGATTCCCGGAACGTACCCAAATGCAATGTAAATACATAGGAACCCAAGGAGGCAATGTTGAGTCTTGTAATAGAACATCCGCTTCCAGAATAGGACGCTAGTGGTGATAATTCATGTAGATTATTAGATGAAATGAAAGCACAATTGCAGTCTTCTGTTGCATATTTCCGTTGGTGAATACTTTGTCGTGCACTGGTAGGGTAATTGCGGACCGCATATGCTGGATCATCCGGTTATGGAAGGTTGTATCTTTTATATGTACAAGGGAGTTAACTAGGCTAGCAAGCAGCCTATATGAATACTGCAAGATACGGGTTTTTAGGGATTTGCACAGAGTGTCTAACGTAACCCGTAAGCAAGTGACCATTGTAAACATGCGGCCACCCCCAAAGCACGATAGTTAAGGCGATATTTTGCAACTTAAGATCTCAACAACTATTGCTTGGTTTACGTTAAAATTAGATATATAGGCTATTGCGGCAATAAGAAAGAACTCATTTTGATCTCAGAATAATCTGATATCGCTTTTGCTATATTACCAAAAATACAGGCATATGTAGGCAATTCTAGCCGTGAATATATACCTCAATCAGAATGTCTCAAAATACTTTTATACTTGTCTAGTACTCTATTTTGATAGTAAAGAGATCATATCGATAATAATGCTACATAATGAACTATAATTATTGAGTTATCAAGTTGTAATTTATCGCCTTAACTGTAGTGTTCTGGGGGTGGCCGCGTGGCCGCGCGCTTACGGGTTACGTTAGTTCGTATATCGAGCTCACTAACCGGCCCCATTTATTTTTTTCTCAACAAATACGGGACACTAGTAATAAACCCACTTTCTACTCTTCTAGGCCGATCACATCACCCTACCACCGACGCACGCGCAAGGTATGCCCCACTCGGGCGCAACTGCAACCAAGAGCTGGTTCTATTTCCAGTATATTGCAACTATTTGCGCGGTCTCCCTGGTGAACAGAATGAACCCTTCTCTTATCATTGCCGTATGCCACATAATCATTCGCCGCGCCGGGTCACTTCTGATCCCGTGGAGAGCTGAGAACGTTGTGCGCAATGTGAAGGTGGTCAAATTTGTCACGTTGATTGTTGGGGGAGAATCTTGGTCAGAATATTTGTCTCGATAGGCACGATTTCGGGTACACAGCAAGGCAACTAGGGCCGAAGTGTCGATCTATGCGAAACATCCTTCGCCGTTAACAGAACTTTATTCGCACGCCTTTATCCTCGGAGAATTAAATCCTTCAAAGCCCGTGCAAGGGCCGTGCGTAATGATCAGTTCATTTCATTTGTATGGCGTACTAGAGCCTCGACAGATCGTATATCTCTAATTGGAGTTGATGAAATTGCAAAGGTAAAATGCTTCCAACTCGAAATAATCCCGGTGTTCGACTTGGGAGGAAATAGTAAATACATCGACAGTCGCCTGTCACAATCATCATTTCTGGGAGTCCCATTTCTTGATGCACTGCGACATCATGTCCTCTGCGCTCATCTCTTGATATTTCGGGGAGTCGTCGATGGCAAACGCAAAATTTGCCGCAGGTTTCCCCAGGTCTTTGTCGTCCTCGCTCTTCCTGAGGTCAATCCTGACACAGTTCAACGAGTCCGGTGCGATCCATTTGCTGATTTGTGGCCTTGGACGTCGACGTAGCCGATCTTCTCGATGTCTTTGGCGAGCAGCTCTGCAAAGGCATCCGGCGGTAGGAGGCCTAAAGCCAGGGCAGAAGATTCATCGCCTCCGGCCTGCGCGATAATGCGCCCGTACAGTCCATCTTGTATGGGCTGACAATCCAAGTCAATATCCCGCTTCTCAAAGGCGGAGGACTCGTCGAAATCAAATTCTGCCGGCGTGATGTGAAAGTCGTGAAGGACTTCGTGCGGCTCGGCCTCGCGCTTTCCAAGGTCGGGATAAGAACGGGTATACCATTTCCGATGACAGAATTCGGTTTCGCAGGAGGTGTTGATCTCCTCCATCAGCTGTGGAGAGGATCGACGCAGGCCTCGTCGCTGGTTCTTCTTTTCGCTTTCGGAGATGGCGTTTTGAAAGTTGAATTCAGCCATCTTCTCTTCCCCGATGAATTTCTTCAATTTTCCATAATCCTTCACTTCTTGGGCCGACTCTTTCTCGAGGTCTTTGATCATCTTGTATACCTGCTGCTGTTTGTCTTTCCGTTCCTCGGAGCTGAGGTCCTTTGCTTCAAGAGCTTTCCATCCTGCCTGTAGATCACTGTTCTTGCTTTTGAAGCTGTCGCAGTCTTTCAGGTTGTCGTTGATGGCGTCGATCCTCGGCTTCATCCGCGGCTCGAAATCTTTATCCTTCTGCTCTCGAAGCGATCTCGCACCGGTTTCGATTTTCTGTCTCAATTCCTGCATCTCCAAATCGTGCTTTTCTTGTTTCCTGTTGATATCCCGCAATTCATCTTCATTCTTGTAGTAGTCCACGTGTTCTTTATCTTGCTTTTCGATTAGTTCGCGCTCTTTCAGCTCTCTTCCCAACACGCGCATTCTTTCTTCGTGTTCCCGACGTTGCTTGGTCATTTTAAGGTCGTATGCCACGGTGCTGATGGCTTGCTGCCCAATTACTATCATTCCTGCCATGGTAAAACCCAGTGCAGTATACCCTATCCATGCCAGTTCTTCGGGCCTCTAGTCAGAAACCAAGCCGACATGGTACCTGAAGAAAATGTGACGAATGAGAACATCACTACGCCCAAAATCAATGTTGGTCCTTCTCTTGGTTGGAGCGAGGTATCGTGCACATCATTGTATATTTTCAGGTCCCCGGGGGAACGAAGGGCGAGATTGTTCGAGCTGGATATATCGTGCGCGGGTGACGGCATAGCGTTGACGAGGCTGAGTAAACATAATGTAATGAAACATTTGAAAAAGCACACACGCATCGTGGCAATGGAAGCGCGAAGGCTGCTTCCCGGGAGGAAAAAAGTATCGTGTTGAGAATAATGGGTCTTCTCCGGCGGGAAATGAAGAGGGAAACTTCGTCTTGCTAGGGAAGGATGGAGACAGCCGATCTGGAGTGACCTATGGTATTCAGGTACATTATTTATATCCGCCACTCTTAGCAGCTCGACTACCACGCGCACGTTGAGTGGATCGTGTGTAGGCCCTTGTCTATAAGGTGGACTAGTCTCCAAATTCTCCAAGCACAGGCCATGGTTAGACTTACTCGTGCAAGAGCCGGACATATGACGCCTTCAGCCTGACTCGCCAAAGGGGCCGAATATATGATAACTGATCAGGAGACCGGGCGTATACTACGATCAAAGCAAATATATTTGACTCTGTAGCGAGCTTTCACCGGCGTTGGAAGAATTCTGCCGTTTCCGGTATATACTTAGATTTCTAGCACGGATGTTTCGATTGTGGATAAGGCGAGTCATCCCGATGTAACAACAACAGCTTGGCGTCTGGATGTATGAAATGACGCGATAACAGTAGCAATGCTTCACATACAGGGGGGTATGATATCAGAAGCACATGTGCTACATGTTGGTCGCCATTCGTCACTGGTATAAGGGGTGGATCCAAAACTCCAAAGGTAGCTCGATTCCAAATTCTTTCGTGTCGGAACTCATCTTTGCGATATCAACGGTCGGTCCTCGTGTAACTCAGTTAGCACTCCACGGGTAAGGATTGTATTCTCCTAACCCTCCGCTTATCGCTGAAGCTATGATTGGCAAGCCTTTCGATAAGGAGAGAGACGCTGGTAATACAAAATTTACAACGGAGCACCAAGTGGGTTACGCAATATGCAGGCCAGGGGGATACGTACCAAGAAAAAATTCCGATGTCACACAACTACTGGTTTGGCCTGAATTTGGGAGGATGCACCGGTATTAAAATTTGGGGGCAAACTACTATCTGCCGTTGGGCGATGAAACATTGCCTCAATAGGAAGTCAAGGCACGTCAGTAATGGACTTACTACCGAATTCGACCAGTCAGGTACTCCGTACGGTGTGCGAAATTAGGAGTATTTCTATTGTCAGCCCCAGCAGTGTTGGAGACCCTTGGCGGCGGCCCGGTATCTGAAGCAAATCATGCCGTGGTTGCGGGAAGAGTTGCGAGGACTCCGAGGGGTAGGAGAGAAAAAAGCGGATTCCTCGCTCGGTCCTGGAAGCCGGGTTTCCTGTTGCCGAACGTCCTTGTTGGAAGGGTCGATTTGTATGTTGGAAGAGGGCTATTCTCATTTTTGATACCCATATCTACTCGGTGAGTGGGAAAAGGTGGTAGCAATTGCTGATACAGGGGCCAAAACAATGATTGAATGTAGCTCAAGACTCGTCACGTACCCCTTCCATCCACAACATGCCTCATATAACTTTGGTTACATTTCAACCGAGCTCTTACAGACAAGCCCATCGGCCGGGCTAGGTGTGGCTAAGCTACACTTTGATCAAAGCGGATTGTTCGCACTGTTATCAAGCTATTAGTCATTGACAAACGGGTCGGTAGATAGCGATCGGTGTTTTAGGGACCTTCAAATCGTTAGCTGTATCCAGCCACCGGGAGGGTGGATTCAGGCAATCGCAAAGATGTAGATCTTTAAACGATGAGTCCTTGTTAAGGGTAACATGATCATCAAGGGCATCGTAATCTAGCAATTAACCTAGAAGTTACATAAGTGACCCGGGAGGTGAAGCTAATGAATATGTCTTGATAGGAAGATTGAATCTACCCTGAGCATCTGACTATAGCAGGCTTGGCATAATAGATTCATATCATGGTGGGTAACATGAGCTAGCTCTTTGATATATAAAGCTTCCAGGGTTCCTTTCTCGACAGTAGTTATCCGATCTCTGAAATGATGCTCACCTATACCTTAGGTCCCGGGGTAGGTTCGTTCTTGAAGTCTGGTAGGTAGATCCCGAGGTCACCCACTCTCCCCTTTGCAGATATATATATATATATATATATATATATCCAACTCACAATTCCATTACTATCGCCGAACCAGCCCTTCCTATAGGGGCTGAGTTAGGGTAGTACAAGCTAATCTATCACGTCGACCCCATAAATAAGGACTTCATAATGTCTGAATCTTTAAATACGTCCTAACATGTCATGGATGGTTTGTATTGCGAGGGCGCTAAACCTAATTGAGCTCAGCCACGCGCCCGGCGAGAAGACCATGACTTCCCCTTAAAAGACCAAACATAGTCTTTGCCATCATCTCGACTTACTTTGCAGATAAGGAGAGTTCCGACAAGGGTGTAAAGATGACCCAATTGGGTAATTGCTTTTTCGCAGCCAGGCCAGATCGGAGCCATTACACGAGTCGACGAGGGCGAAATCAATACAGATGAATTGATAAGCGCAAGTCAGGATGGTCTTGATCTGATCGGCTGGTTATCGCCGATCTTGGTACCTCACTGACTGACTCGTCTCAGGGGCGTTCGGAGGTTCACGATAATGCTGACCTGAGTGGGATAAAGCCTACAGCAACCACCACCCAGTACTCCGTAGAGCACCCGGAATCCAGCGTCCAGTCAAGGAAAAGAAAGTTCATCATCCTTCTCAACCATGCACGATCCCCCTCTTCGGTTAGCTGGGGAACCAACGAGGCAACGATCCACCACGTTATTTACCGAGGTCGGCCGGACGCGCCCCCCGCAACCCGGACCTGTGGGGAGACCCGGCACATACCACCAAAAAAAAAAAAAAAGAGGACAAAGCAGACGGCCATCGGCGACGTATCTTCTTGGACAGTCCGGGGTAAGAGCTTCGCATTCCTGAAAGTCCGGGGTCAGCGGTGCCAAGCTATGCATGGCGGGGATTGGTGTGGGGGAAAAGGAAGCTCGTTTCCCGTTTTCAGCCATTCACGGTGATCAACGGGGACCGCCGACTGCCGAACATCGACCCCGTCGTACTTAGACCTGGCAGCGGCGCATGGCTATCAACGCGATCACCACCATTGACTCTTTCTATATGAGCATTGGCATCGCGAGATTTGTGCCGTTCTTTCATCCTCCACTTCTCCTGACTCACTATGGGTCTAAAACCGTATATGGGCCTTCGCGGCAATGCCCTTCTTCGCGCTGCTGTGATGCTGGTCGTGTGTCCGACTTTCACCTGCTATGGCTACAATATGAGTGTGGCGGGCGGTTTGTTGACGCTGGATGCGTTCAATAACCAATTCCCGCGCATGGACACAATCCACACCAAGGGGGCGCAGAAGCACGACAACTCCCAAATACAAGGTTGGTCTCGCTTGTGGGGTTATACACTGGTGTGGTACTGATACTTGCATCCTATAGGCACCGTCATTGCCCTCTATACTGTTGGGGGTATCTTCGGTGCGCTCTCATGCGTCTATCTAGGCGATCTGCTGGGCCGGAAAAAGGTCATCTTCTTCACCAACCTTGTGACTATCATCGGAGCGATTTTGATGGCAACCGCCTTCCAGTTCGCTCACTTCATCGTCGCGCGATTAGTCCTCGGTCTGGGGATCGGCGGGTACGTGGCGACCGTCCCGGTGTGGCAATCCGAGATCTCGCCAGCCCACAAGCGCGGATCGAATGTGGTCACCGATGGGATCTTCGTCGGTATTGGGGTGACGCTTGCGCTCTGGATTGATCTGGGGTTCTACTTTGTCAAGAGCAACTCGGTGTCGTGGCGGTTCCCGCTCGCCTTCCAGATCCTGCTGTCACTGACGGCAATGATCTTCATCACGGTTCTGCCGGAATCGCCGCGCTGGTTGATCAAAACTGGCCAGGTGGCAAAGGCCCGGCACGTCCTGGCTGCGCTACTCGATTCCGAGCATGACTCGCATGTCATAACCGAGAACGTCCAGACCATCGAGTCGTCGCTGGCGTATTGCGGGACGGGCTCATGGACGGATATGTTCACGAACGGACAGCAGCGCCTGTTCCACCGGGCCTACCTCGCGGCTACGGGCCAGATGTTCCAGCAAATGTGTGGCGTGAACCTGATCACCTACTACGCGACCACGATCTTCGAGGAATACCTCAATATGGACCCGGTCCGGGCCCGCATTCTTGCAGCCGCCATGGGCCTCATGCAGCCCTTTGGAGGATTCCTCGCTTACTATACGATCGACCGCCTCGGTCGCCGACCTCTGATGCTGTGGAGCGCCGCCGCCATGGCCATCTGCATGGCGATTCTCGCGGGCACCACCTCGACGACCACCAACACAGCCGCGCTCGTCGTGGCGGTGATCGCCCTCTACGCCTTCCAGTTCATCTTCACCGTCGGGTACTCGGGACTCACCTTCCTGTACGCGGCGGAGATGGCACCGCTCCAGATCCGCGCGGCCGTCAGCGCGGTGTCGACGGCGACGGTGTGGGCCTTCAACTTTCTGCTGGCAGAAGTGACGCCCATCGGCTTTTCCACCATCAGTAACCGCTACTACATCATCTTCGCCGTGGTCAACGCGGCGATCGTGCCATCAGTGTATTTCTTCTTCCCGGAGACCAATGGCCGCTCCCTGGAAGAGATTGACGAGATCTTTGCGCAGTCCAAGTCGATCTTCGACCCGCCCCGGATCGCGCGTGAAATGGCGCGCATGCCAGTCGTGCACGCCAGTTCCGACAGCGGGGATAACACGGGGTCCGGCGACGATGTCAAGCAGCTCAAGGCATGAGACACGAGTGATGATATAGGATGGTCAACGGTGGTTTCCAAGGTTGGTGTTGGGCATTGGCCCCGGTGGTTGCTGGCAACGGATATATAATCGAGCGGACGGTGAGGCTCTTCGCGAACCATTGATTTGCGTGTATATAGGACACAGAATGAGAGTCGCATACGAATGCATGCATCGATTGGGATTATTTGCATTCCGAGGGTGACACTGCCCGTAGAATGGGCGGGCGGGATGTCCGAGTCCAGAACCCTCCGAAGCCGGAGCGAGACGGGCAAGGCGCACAGCGTCGGCAATCGATGATCTCACTGAGCAACTTTTCCAGATGTGCGGTGATGGTGGCCACTTGCTTCGTAGTTGCCCATAACTATTTTCCGGTGGAGATATCTCTGATCGGGTTTGTGTTGGTGGCTGTAGCAGAGCGCGACCGGTCGTACTCTGTAGGGTCGCAGGAATGGACACGACCACCACTGAAAGGATTTGTTCTTCGGCCCGACAATCAGATTATCAGATGGAACCCGGGTCTGGGAGACCAGGATTGTGGCGTCCTATAGCATGGAACGAGGGCCAAACCGGATCGTGATTGGTCCAGTTGTGAGGCTCGCCTTGAGCCACTTGGAGGATATCGTCCATCGTTCAACTCGGCTCCGTATTCCCAACCATCGCTTGCAGCGAGCCGCGCCTAAACTATATTGTCGGGGATACGAGTTTCCCACACGGGTGAGTGCTCTCGGACCCGCTGCACCCCCACCGCGGAGATGGGATGTCAGGTCTCCGTGTTGGCAGATTCCGCTGGAATCCTTCGATCGAGCCGATGATCATCAGATAAAGCGGATCAACAACCAGCGCCATGGGTGACGCTGGAAGGCCTGAGGGATGCAACGGTCGGATTCAACCGGGCCACGGGCGAAAATGGGTCATTTTGGCCCCAGGATTCCTCGCGTGTCTTGGGGCCTGTGGCCAATCACATAAATCTCGCAGAAGATCTTCGATCTGATAACCTTGTGCGGAAAGAGCGCCCCAGCGGGCAAATGGTGGGAAAAGAAAAGAAAAGAGCAGAGAAAAAGGAAGCAGCAAGGGAGACAAGCCATCAGTCGCAGCAACCGATCCGGCAAACATCCTGGGTGAGTTGGAGTTCCCTTTTCTCTTGGGGTCAAGGTCAATTTCTTCTCGAATCCCGCGGTCCGAGCTCGGAGTCCCCGTCCTCGCAGCCGGTCTGCTCCATGATTGGTGATCGAGGCTGGCCCTTAAATTATCTGATCCCGCGCCCCCGTCCATCGCGTGGTCGCAGCATTTTTCGGTGGAGCTTGTCTGCACCGTCGTGGCCGAGTTAAGCGCGTCTTCGGGGGCTTCCTTTCTCCTAGCACACAGAGCAAAAAATCTTATTTGTGCCCTCCTCGCTCGTGCTTTCTCCGTTTCATCTTCCCCCTTCGTCCACGTGCGAATTCATCACAACCATGGGTGCGCTCGATACCATTCGAGGTCGCTTCGACCATGGCCGAGGCAGTCAGCCTTTTGTGCCGCCCGAGTTCGATGCCCAGCATGCGTCCAAGGAGAACCCGTCGACGACGCCCGCCGAGGTTCCCTCGGACAGCAGCTCCCTGGAGATGGCCGATGAGAAGGAGATCCAGAACAACCCCAACCAGATTAACGAGCAGGCTCAGGCTGGTGTGCAAAAGGCCGAGGCCGCCGCGTTGGTGTATACCAAGAAGGTCATCATCGGTATCATCCTTTGGTACGTTGCGAGTTGCGTTGGGTCGGGCCGACCACATTCTAACCAGTCCATCTAGGATTTGGGTGTGCTATTTCATGCTGGCCTTCCACCAGGCCATCCTGTCTAACATGTCCCAATACGTGTTTGCGGATTTCAAGAACGCTCCGCAGGTCACCACTTCCTATATCACCTCCGACGTTGTCGCCGGTGTGATGCGACTGCCTCTGGCCAAGACCCTCAACTTGTGGGGTCGTGCCGAGGGTTTGATCATCTCGTTGGTGATCTACCTGATTGGTATCATTATTCTCGCCGCGTGCAATGGAGCCAGCGCGTATGCCGCCGGTTACACCCTCTACTTCATCGGGTATGACTGCATCTACCTCATTCTCGAGATCTTCATCGTCGATACCACGGGTCTGCGCAACCGAGCCTGGGCCTTTGCCTTCTCGACGACCCCGTTCATCTGTACCGCGTTCACGGCCCCGTTGGCTGTGACTTCTTTCCTGAATGGCGCGGGATGGCGCTGGTCGTTTGGTGTCTTCGCCATCGTGCAGCCCTTCGTGTTCCTTCCTCTGGCCGGAGTCTTCAAGTACTACGAGCAAAAGGCCAAGAAGCTGAACGTCTACAAGAAAGAGTCTAGTGGCCGCAGTGTCCTCAAGTCGATCGTTCACTATATTCACGAGTTTGATCGTAAGCCGGGTCCTTCTCGAAATGTCGATATCTGCTTGCTAACCAGGCCTACACAGTGATCGGTGCCTTGATCTTGCTTGCCGCCTTTATTCTTTTCCTCCTGCCCTTCGGTTTGGCCTCGTGGGGTCGCTCGGAATACTCGAGTGCCAAGTTCATTGCTATGGTCGTCATCGGTATTGTGCTGTTCCCGGTCTTTGCCATCTGGGAAAAATTCTTTGCCCGCACCCATTTCATCCGCTACCAGGTCTTTAAGAATCGGTCCGTGACCGGCGCTTGCTTTCTGGCTGCGGTTCTGAACTTCAACTTTGTGCTGTGGGATACCTGGCTTCAGAACTACATTCTCTGCATCTATAACATCGGGCAGACCTTCACCGGCTACACCATGCAGACGTACAACGTTGGATCCACCTTCTGGTCCGTTATCGTCGGTATCTGGATCTACAAGACTAAGCACTTCAAGTACCTGGTCCTGTTTTTCGGTCTCCCGCTGATGGTCCTCGGATCTGGTCTGATGATTCACTTCCGCGGGTCGGTGCACGGCATTGGCTACCTGATCATGTGTCAGATCTTCATCGCCTTCGCCGGTGGTACCTGCGTGATTGGCGAGGACATGGCCATCATGGCCGGTGCGGACCGTGACGGTATCCCCATGGCCCTCGCCCTCCTCAACTTGTTCTTCTCGGTCGGCGGTGCCATCGGCCGCGCCGTGATCTCTAGCATCTACAGCAACACTTTCTTCTCCACCCTGCAGAACAACCTCCCCGCCGACATGAAGTCCAACGCGACCGACATCTTCCTCGGCGGCATTAGCACCCAGCTCTCCTACCAGCCGGGATCCCCGACCCGCGAAGCCATCAACAGCGCATACAGCATGGTCCAGCGACAGGGCTGCATCGCCTCGACCGCCATCCTGGTCCTGGGTTTCCCCGCGATCATGATGTGGAAGAACTACAACGTCGACAAGAAGCAGGTCAAGGGTACCGTGATCTAGACTTGGACTGTTCCGTTGACGCACAACCCGACCCTTGCAACCGGCAGGGCCAATCCTGTCTCGGACAGGCTGAAAATACGGAGGAGACGGAGGATATATGTGCATTTTTGTTTTTGTTTTTTTTTTTTACCCTGTAATTATTGTCGATATCCCCGGCCACGCTAGATGGGCGGGCGCTCCGGCCTCGTGCAATGCCTTGTTCCCTGTTCATAATACAAGAGTATATACCATTCCACTATTTCGAGTCAATTCCTGTTCCAGCGTCGTGGTGGTAGCGGTAGTAGTCCGGTCTGATTTCGTTGGTGTAATGCATGATTCATGAACCGGCCAACTCCGGTCTCGGGCATGGGGGCCGCGCCGTGAATCGATCGCGGTCATGCCGACGGGGCCGAACGGCGGGTGATGCGCATGGAAGCTGGTGCGTGTGTGGATCGTCTCCAACGGGATTTTCATCCCCGCTAGAACCGGTCGTTCCGAAGCTGTGGTGAGTGCGAACTGTATACGGTGCGGGGTGATCATTCGATGTTCTCGACCTACGCCATGTCGGGCCATGCGTGGGCCGCTGTGAAGTTCTGTCTTGGAATAACTATTCTTTCGTCGGTGATAGATAGCTGGGTGGTCAGTTTGACTGTGTGGTACTTGGTTATCTGATTGGAAGTATCATGCTTTGTCTTGGCAGTCGGGCTGACGCAGCCCCAACCATTGGAATGGAGAGCAAAGATGACCCTTGCTTTTTCGGCTCTTCCATCGACCAGAGAAGGTTGCAATTTCTAACGTTGGAAGTAGATGGGTTTATGGCAAGATTTGGAATATATGGAACCATGCCCATCCAAGGACCTCAAGATTAAACTTCCAAGGTTGGCGTGATCGGCAGATAATCGAGATTTGAAGTGCTGACCTGGCGCTGGGTATCTATAACCTTTCCTTGGTTGTTCGTCAAACACTGGTGTTCCTGGTCCCGTGGCATGTAGAATATATATTCCTACTAGACTCCAACTTCTATTTCCCGGAACAGAGAGCTCTGCAGAAGTGCAGGACCAAAGGCAAGTCTAAGGAAGAATTAGGAGGAACCTTGGAAGCAAGATGTATGCGTTGGTATGAGGCCAGGGCAAACTTGCAATACATTTGATCATAGGTGTATCTATATGAACTAACCCGCGCTTGCTTCACACCTTTAGGGACCTTGTCGATATCCATATCTATGAGCCGACCGCGGTATCAAGACGATAAATCACCTCGACAATTTTCGGAACAGTAACCTTTTACCATCGACAGTGGAATTTTTCCGTCAAGTTTTGAGACTTGGGTTTAGTTGTTTACGACATCTTCGGATGAGTTTTCTAACAACCTCAAAGTGAAGCTAGTCACCAGATATCATATACTCAAGAGACGCTTGAACCATCACTTCCAAAAATCAACCAGCCTTCTTACATCCATAATGAAATACATCCACACTGGCCAGCATCTACGCGTTCATTTTCAGCCTTGTTGCTGGCAAAATCCTTCCCCTGCCAGATCCGAAAAGTGGACCGTGCTAAATATAACCGGAAGGACCAATTGAGCCCGCCAAGCCGCAAAATACTTGGCGCTTCGGCCACGAGAAAACCCAGCCTTGCCAATGGCTCAGATTTGGCCCCGGTTTGCATCTCTCCAGGCCTCTAATCACAACCCGCTAACCGAGTCTTACTCAGCCCTGTTCTTTCAGGACGCTAAATCTCCAAGCGATTCCGGTCGGGGTTGGGACGGAAACGGCAAGAGTCGCGACGGACCCCCTTACACCCCACTTTCGACAGCGGTTGGCGCACAGTGGTTGGTCGCAGCCATCCCCGGGTACTGTGCCAGATCTCAACCGTCTCGACTCGAGCAAACTCGCCATGATTTCATCTCCTCCTTTCCGTCCGTGGCCCATGGCCGGTTTTGCATGATGGGAAATCCCCCCAAGCATCTATCACTAAGGCACTGGACCAGCGTGTTCAGTGTCGCTCGGTATAGATATCTCGCTGCCGGTTTCGTCATCACCACTTTTCTCCTGTTCGGCTTTTATTCCCAGGGCACATCGGTGCGAGTCATTCATGATGACACGCCGGTCGATTCCCCCGATTATTGGACGTGGGAGACAACCTCGTCCTTCCAAGACAAGAATGACGACGCCGATCATACCTCGAACGATGAAATGTGCGACAATTTCCCGACCGATCTCCTCCCGCGTATCCAGGTCACCCTGAAGACCGGCGCCACCGAACCGCGCGATCGTGTCGATACGCATCTGGCGACCGTGACCCGCTGCATTTCCAATCTGCTGGTTGTCTCGGATCGTGCGACCAAGTTGCATGGCCACCACGTGCACGATGTCCTGGCCGACCTCCCGCTGTCCGCCCGGAATCAAATCCCCGATTTCGAGGCGTATAATGAGTTGCAGAAGACGGACGGCAAGGTCGAGGGCGCAATGGGCTGGAAGCTCGATCGCTTCAAGTTTCTGCCCATGGTCGAATACGCCAAAAAGATGAACCCGGATGCGGAGTGGTACGTCTTCCTGGAAACAGATACGTACATGGCCTGGGACAACCTGTTCCGCTTCTTGGATCAGTTTGATCCCGCGTTTCCCCTGTACATGGGCTCTCCGTCGCCGGGTGCGGGCCTCGAAGACGGTGGACGAGTCTGGTTTGCATATGGCGGGGCTGGCTTTGTGCTCTCCCGGGGCGCGATGAACAAATTGACGGACCGCAAGGCTGATCTGCAGGGGTTGTTCACGCAACCGAGCATCAGTCAAGAGTATATGATGCACGCCGCGGGCGACTGTTGCGGTGACTCGGCCCTCGGATTTGCCCTGTACAACAAGGGAGTGCTTCTGTCCGGGTTGTGGCCCATGTTCAACGCCCACGCGCTGCACGGAATCCCCTTTGACGAGAAACATTGGTGTCAGCCCGCGATCAGCATGCACAAAACATCATTGGCTGATATGAAGGGATTGGCGAAATGGGAATCCCAACGCAACCGAACCGTAAGATCTTGGACCCGTGGCCACCCTTGAGAATGCTGTCTAACGAGGAGGTCTAGTATCCCATGCTCTACCGCGAGCTCGCCCAGTACCTGAAACTCGGCACATTACCAGAGAAAAGCGAATGGGACAATGGCGATTGGGGCGCGCATGAAGCACCTCCCGATTCTCCCGTCCACACCTCCCTCGAAGCCTGTCGCACTGGCTGCCACGAGAGCGACTCGTGTATGTCTTACACCTTCGACATTGTCAAGAGATGTATCTTCGTGCCCAGCATGAGACTTGGCGGCCCGAAGAAGGTGCCCGGGACCAAGTTGATTGCTGGATGGGACAATGCGAAGTTCCAGGCATGGCAGGCCAGCCACCAGTGTGAGAATCCGATGTGGGTGAAGCCCAGCATTACGAGAATCTTTTAACGTGCTCGACGTTGGACATATACATTAATTTGCCATATATTGACCGATGCATATACTACGGAGCCATTTGCGATGTTATTAATGATGCATACTGAGATAGACTTCCAATATTCAACTATCCAAATCAGCAAGTAGAACCAGTATTGGAAACAAAGTAGAAATTCAATCTCGCCCCATACCATCAATCGCTATAGCCGATCTGTTGCGGCTGGGATCGCCGTGATCTTCGGCCCCATGAATAAGAACCGCGCCAGACCCTCCCGGAAAGGATCCCGAGTGTTGGCCACTCTGAGAAGAGTTCTTTTAGATATAACGCGGTCTTTTTTTCCAAGTGGGCCGAGTTCCTGCGTTCTGAGCGCCGCGACGGGGTCGGAACACACTCACCACCTGCTTCCTCTCCAACCACTTTACCACCTACCTCCTACCTCCGACACTCTTATCACCTATCCCCTTACTATCTCGTCATAAGAGCGCATTCTTGCGACTGACCATTCGTGCCAAGGAGCTTTGATCGATTTCTCCGCTCGGCTATCCCAGGCCGGTGGAGCCCGGTGGAGGTGTCTCAACCCATATACCAATGTCGTGCAAAGATTGCAAGAACAGCGGGGAAACCAAACCGGTTGAATGGACTATTGATCGCAGAGCCCCGGGATCCATTCCTCAAAATTGGGCGATCATCGACGATGCTATCTACAACGCCCAGATCCGACAATCCCATGGTCCCATTGTGCATGAAACAAAATATGCTCGTGCGCCTACAGCGCCAAAAGCAAACCCGTCTGCCACCTTCACATGGCAGGTCGATCGCGACGCGCGCCAAATCATGTTCGAGCAGACGACGCAGCCAAGATGCGACTCCACTCCAGCCAAGACGCGCTGATTGGCGCGCGGGCTCAACCTTCCCTCCCCTGACTCCCGTCGCCTCCGATCTTTAAGGCTTTCGCCGTCCTCGAACACTCACCTTTCGACAACCTCTGCGATGTCGGGAGATAAGGCGTTCATGGCCCACGAGGTTGGCCTCGACGCGGGTGGCCAGGATGACCGCGACATGGAGCGTCTGGGTAAAGCCCAGCAGTTTAAAGTACGTGCAGCAGCCCAGTGGAGATCGCGAAACGATTCCTGCGACCAGGTTCACTGACCAGAGGCCAGCGCAATTTCCGTTTCTATTCCATTCTCGGTTTCACCACGACGTTGATGGCGACATGGGAGTCGATCCTACTGTGAGCACCCGCCCGCCGCACCGCGATTGCATCCACCCAGAACTGATTCCCGCGCAGCACGAGTACCTATGGCCTCACGGACGGCGGTCGCGCCGGTATGATCTACGTCTATATTGCGTCGTTTGTGGGGTTTTTCGCTTCCGTCATTTCCATGGCTGAGATTGCTTCCATGTACGTGGTCTGGGGAGCTTCGGGACTCGTTTGTGCATTCGATCTGACCTGCCAACCAGTGCGCCGACCTCCGGTGGACAGTACCACTGGGTGAGTGAGTTTGCTGCCCCGAAATGGCAGCGCTTTTTGAGCTATCTGACCGGTATGTGGATGCACGGGGTGCTCATGATGGACGACTATTGATGGTGGATATAGGCTGGTTGTCGGTTCTCGGATGGCAAGCTGCCTTTGCGAGTATCTGCTTTCTATGCGGAACCCTGATCCAGGGGTTACTCGCGTTCAACTACTCCGACCCCGCCGGGGCATACGTGTATGATTCTCAGCGCTGGCATGGAACTCTCCTGACCATTGCCATTGCGGCGGTTGGGACCTTGGTCAACACCTTCGGTGCTGGATTCCTGCCCTCCTTGGAAGGTGTGATTCTGGGCCTTCATCTGTTCGGCTTTGTTGCCGTGCTAGTTCCGATGTGGGTGATGTCGCCTGGTCAGGCATCGGGCGAGGCCGTGTGGACCGAATTCACCAACTCGGGTCAATGGTCCAGCATAGGCCTGGCTTGCTTGGTTGGCCAGCTGACCCCCATCTTCTCGTGGACTGGACCGGATGCTGCGACCCATATGTGTAAGTGAAGTTTTACGGGTTTGAGTGATTACAGCGCTGATGCCTTGCAGCCGAAGAAGTCCGCAATGCCGCCAAAGTGGTCCCCTGGTGCATGGTCTCAACAGCCATGATCAATGGCGGTCTCGGTTTTGTTATGCTGGTGACCCTCCTGTATAACATAGGCAGTCTTGAGGACGCTCTGAACACCGATACAGGGTTCTCATTCATTCCCGCCGTCCAGCACGCGACGGGCTCCCGAGCTGCCACCAACGGCGTCGCGGCAATCATTCTTGTCATGGAGGTCTGCAGTGCGATCAGTATCCTCGCCACAGCCTCCCGACAAACCTTTGCTTTCGCTCGCGACAATGCTCTCCCCTTCTCCCGTGCCCTAGCCCATGTGAACAAGGGCACCCAGATCCCCGTTACCTCAGTGCTAGTGTCGACGATCATCACCGTGTTACTGAGTCTAATCAACATCGGCTCCACGGCCGCTTTCAACGCCATCGCCTCGGTGATGATCGCCGCGCTGTTCACAACCTACATCCTGTCCATCGCGTCATTCGTGCGCGCTCGATTCCTCCCCGGCGGAATCCGGCGCGGGCGCTTCTCCCTGGGCAAGCTCGGTCTCCCGATCAACGTGTTCTCTCTGGGTTACCTCTGCTTCGCCATCATCTTCACTTTCTTCCCCACGGCTAACCACCCGACGCCCGTCGATATGAATTGGTCGATCCTTGTTTTTGGATTTGTTGTCATCTTCGCCATTTTCCAGTACATAGTGCATGGTCGTCGCATCTACGAAGCGCCCGTCATGCAAGTGCGGAAGACCGACTAGATTTTCATCATTTGCACTGTTTATATATTTTTTTTTCCCGCTGCAAGTGTCAGACAGCGCACGATTGTGATTTGGGCTGGCCCGTCTCATGTCGCGTACATTAATTAGCATGCACATATACCACTGAGTTTGACCAGAGCTTTGCATAGCCGTATGATTTGCGCTCGCTTAGGCCAGAGCAACGGGAATTCCTGTCCCCATACCACACCTCACCTTGTAAACGGATCAAAAGCAGTAAACAGGCGCTCTCACTACGGCGCTCCCAAAATTCAAGGGAATATTTTCATGTGATGGCCATGTCAAGATCTAAGCTTGGAACAACCACCAACCCGCCGTCTTCTTGACTCCTGACTTCTGACTCGTGACAAAACGGGATCTTATCAGAGGCCAGGGACGTGGATAGCAAACATTCGACCCGCACCAAATGACGGTGAGCCACGGTAAGGATAGGAAGGAGGCTCATGATATCTGCTTATCTATCCGGATACGGCATGGAAATACGGGCCTATCATTTTGTCATCTCCTCCCGGGGTGCTTATCTTAAGTTTAGAATCATGACATTTCGAATCCTTTCATCCCGGGACTTGCGGTATGGTTTTGTAAGATTCATGGCTCTCTATCTTATCTCGGTGCTGGATGTAGTTGTTTCTCTCTGTTCTCTGTTCATTCATATTTGATCGATGCTTGATTCAAGCTCGTTTGTGTCTGTGGTTAGACTCGAGAATAGGTCTTTGAATCAGTTGATGGATTGTTAGCGGTGCCACTGGCTTCATATCTGTCCACCACTTTGTTTGGCATTTCAGAGGAATGCCACGAATGTCACACCTTCCATGGTCAGTCAAAAGAAATGAACATGCTAAGAGCCATAAAGTTAATTGGTTGACCATCTCCGGGCAACATTCATAATCGAGTCCCTTCGCCTCGTGTAATGAACGATCATGTTCAATGCGTGTCGATTTCACGGATGGGCGTGGAACATCTATGGACCTGCTGTTCAAATCAAAGCATCCACAGCATTGAATCTGACCATTGGATAAAGAACTCACAGATCCGTGATTGCACAGTTGACTGAGCACGCCTGATTCAGTTATCAGTCCACCATATAAACGACCAGCCGTAAAACTCGACCTCCCGATCCCCTCGAATACCATGGAAGAATGACCAAGACCTGGGATCCAGAATATGGTTTATGATTGGAAAGCCTATCGTTAAAACATTCGCGACCAGAAGGTGGAAGTACCGGATGGGCTACTTCACTACTTGGCGCATCGAGGCCGAGGACAGTGTCTCATCGCACGGGGCACATGTCGTATCAAAATCGGTGGGTTTACTCTTCTGGAAAGAGGACCGAGGGCTGCGATATGCCCGGGCGCGAACGGAGCCGAGACGAGGGATGCGAGTCGGGACAAAGCCGGGAGTATCGCTTGGACGGTCCAGAGTTACTCAATTCAGGACGGAGACTTGCGGAGGTCGTCTTTCACCGGGAAGAGGCGCCGTGGGAGACCGGTGATTAGGACCGAGGGATGCAGGCGAAATAATCCAATGGCTTGGGCTCGGGCTGTCGTACGGACGAGAGTGCAAGATCCACGGACGCGGCGGCATAGTCTTGAACGGGAGTTCGCATCAGGGTCATCTGGGCACTTATGTCGGGGGGATTGTTTAGAGCGAGTTGCCAGATCAAGGACGTGCAATCCAAAAGACCTCACGGTTGAACGGTAATTCTGTGCCTGAAAACCCCATGTCAAAGTGGAATAGAGATGAATGAATATGTTACGCTTATAAGTTTCCAATGTCCCACCACGTGGAAAAGCCGTCAGAATTGCCCAGGGTGGCTTCTGACTCGGGGTATCCAAGATTATCCATATCAACAAACTGTGACGGGTCGGTCCAGAGCCAGGGGGTATTGGCCATCAGGCTATCGGCTGGCGCGACGAGTTTCTCCCCAAGTGCACTACTCGCGGGAGAAGGTGGCACCGATTTCACCCGGGGCAAGTTGGGTGGCATGTGCGCTGCCGATCCACCGTCGGCGGTATTGACGGTGATATCGGGAGACATCGCGACAATGATCTCGAGCGTTGACGACGAGTTCTCGGCATCTTCATGGAATACTGATGGGGTAAGCGACGGGTGCAACAGGCCAGCCGGGGACATCTCTTGCGAGGATGGTGTACAGTTGATCTGAAGAAGATCCCACATCAACGGGATACTCAGATGAATCTTGGAAGGCTCCCAGTCAAAGTCCACCTTTTCCGAGCCAGACGCAATTTGCGTCATCTTGTCCAGTGTGTGGTCCTGATAGAGTCAGCATGAGAAAGCAAGAAGTACAAACAGGGCATACCATCGATTCACACGCCGAAGAAAATGGCACAAAACTCTTTAAAAACCTCCTGCATTTCGCAAAGTCCGTTTTGGATTTAAATTTTAACCTTGGATCGGCCGCACAGCAATAGTACAGATGTACCGTGGCCGCGATCGCCGCCGCGTGGCCGAAAAACGGGTCAATCAGGCGCATTTTCTTATCGGAGACCATGTCAATCATGCGGACGATCCAAGTCGCATGCAATAAGACCACCTCGGAGGATCTCCTCCAGAAGGTGTTTGGGATGGTCAGATTGTGGTTATACTGAGACGCCACAATATAAAGGAACGGATGGTTCAACACCGTCAAGATCGAGTGATAGGTAAACTGAAGCTTGAGCCACGGAGCCCAGTATTCTCGGTCAATCCGGAGCTCGTCGGCTCGACGCTCGTAGAACTTGACCGAGTCGTAGCGGTGACAGAGCGAGAGCTTGTTCTCAATCTCCGTCAGGTCGGAAATGACCATCGAGTACATGGAGTCATGGCGCCAGGGCTCCTTGAGTTTGCTCCGAGAGCAGTCTGACACATAAGTTCTGACTCGACTCCAAACCCAACCGAAGTGTAGTGACAGGTTCCAGATACCAAGATCTGTCGATCCTGAACAGCCGATGGAATCATTGGGTAACGGGGGAAGCTTCGGATCAAACTCCTTGTGGGGAGGCTGATCTATGCCCAAGGACACGAAGAATGAGCGCAAAACCTCAGCGGGAACGCTCAATATACCACTGATCTGGCCATATGACTGCTCCAGGGACTGCAAACTCCAAAAGAGGCGCTTTTTCCGTTCCGCGGAAGGGCAGTCAATGCCGAATGTGGAATCCAGGTCGAGCATTGCAGAGCGACAGAGCTGGAGTGCGAGACCCAAGTGGAAGCGTCCCAAGTGAATGTTCCCATCTGTACACGTTTAGTGATGCATGTCAATTGTGGCCAGGAAAAGATCATACCAAGGAAGGAGGAGTGCGCCAGCAGGCATAAACTCTCAATGGTTTCCAATTCGACCGTTCCGTTGGCAATGCGAAGCATCACCAAGGTCCGGGCGCTGTCCCCGTAATGAATCATTTCATCACGCTCTCGCGAAAAGCGCGCAGTCAGCGTCAGAATACTACAGGCGAGTTCTTCCGAGATATAACTCGGATCCTTGACCTCCTCGCGGTCGAATAACCAGATTGGCTGCCGGTGACAGTATTGGAAGTAGAGGTCTATCGCCTGAGCGAGCTGAGACGAGGCATGTATGTTGGAGTCTTCCAGGCCGATCCCGAACAGGAAAGGATCATTGAGGTTGCCACCCAGGTCTGCCGACGAGGGACAGGAGTTCCCCGAATATGTGGTATCCGGAATATCGGTAGGATTATTATTTGGTTCCTGCGCGACCGGTCTGATCGTGGTCAGCATCGCCCAACTGCTCCTGGTCGAATGTCGCTTACCTGCCACCGTTTAAAATAAGATTTACCTTTTCTTCGAGGTAGGCTAATCGGTCAGCCTAGCTAGCATTAGTTCCGCGATCATCCGTTCTCCCCCGATCTACTCACGGATGGACCGCCTCGCGATCCCCTCGGAACCGACGTGTAGAGGCATGGCTGGTTCAGGCGGACACAGCTCGAGCAAGCGGGTTTCTCGGCCGGACATCGTGTCTTCTTCCTCCTGTCGCGGGGATTAGTATCGCGGGCAGAATGATGCGCTGGCCACGAACCTGCAATTCAGACAAGCCTCGTGAGAACGCAATCTGCCACGATTGCCGTCTCGGGGCATTATATGCAAGAATGATGACGGTAGGACAAGGTCAGAGACGAGCAGCAAGAGTTGGGCACAAAAGAGCGAGTGCGGGGAAAGGTCAAGATCTAGTCGAGCCAAAAAGACAGAATGGCCCGTGTCCGCCGTGTCATGTAACTTACGCTGAAAAGGGCAAAACTATCCTGCGAAACGGGCCAAGTTTCATTGGTTTCCCCGCAGTCGGAGTTGGCCCGTTATCATGATAGCGGTTTGGCTTATCTGTCGTGGGATCATGGACGTGGCAAGCTCAAGGTTCTTGGCTGATGCGTGATTTGTTCTCGGCTATGATCGCCCGCGATGTATGCAGGAAGACGTGCGTTGCATTGGTTTACGGTGGAACAGATTCACAACGGGCCATATTATAGTCATTGCTCGTGATATACTCCGGCGATATGCAATGCGGAGCGCTCGTAATTCATAAGACATTCCAACAAACAGAAAACACAAACAAAATCAGAACTAGTCCGCTCATTAATACGCAAGAGCTTCATTCCCGCTCGAGCAAGCCACGCCGCCGCAACACCCGCCAGCCTGCGAGGAACAATCCGCCTTGGCCTGGCTTTGACTGGTCAACTTGGAGCAGAAGTCGATGTCCTCCTGACTGGTTGCAGCGGTGGCGGGCAGAGTTTGCCGCGCCGGCCAGATCTCTCGTCCGGCTTGCTCCTCGCGCATCTGATGCTTGGTCACGAGCGCCCGCACGGCAGCCTGGAAATCCAGGGGCTCTTGGTTCGTCTTGCCGGGCAGGCCACCCTCGACAAGCCCCGCTTCGAGGTTCTTTGGGCCTCGACCCCGAGATCCTTGTCCTCGGACATGATGCGTTTGTATAAGAGGTTGATCAACTCGAAGTCTGCATCGCTGGCATCCCGGTGGCGGTACACTTCAAACCGCATCGCGCAGCCGAGCGGGGACGTCGGCACCAGTCTCTGCAGGAAGAAAAAATGGGGACTAATCCAGTGTCAGTGGGGGTTTGAATTCCAGGGGCCGGGGCGGACTCACGATACGGTCAGCGAGGCGTTCGGGAAGTAGTAAGTGCTCGAAACCTTCAGACCCTCGACCACCTCCTCCGGTTTGGCGTGCGCGTATTGAGCGGCAGTGGCATTTTTGTCTTCCGAGATACCCAACTCGGCCAAGGAGGGCACCTCCGAGCTAGCCACTGGAGATTGAGCGCCCTGGCTGTAACTGTCGGCCAGGATCTTCCAGTTGTAAGCCCCCTCTTCCTCCCAGGCGTGATCGAAAGTATATTGCTCCAGGTCAAAGTCCTGGAATGGACTCTGCAGATCGACCCCCCGGAAGTCATCTTCCCAGGCGGTCTCGGGCTGGTCGGCGCTGTCCAGATTCACCCAGACGAATCCATTGCCGTCCACGTGGACGTGGATGGGAAAGAGTCCGTTCTGGCTCTTATCGAACCCGTCGAGGTCTTGGTATCCGGGAGCCTTGGCGAGGTTCCCGTTCAAGCCGTATGACCAGCCGTGGTATTTACAAGAAAAGATGCGGGCGGTGCCCCCGTCATCGGTCACGACGGGGAATGCCCGGTGGCGACAGACGTTGTGAAATGCATTGATGTCACCTTTCCGATCCTTCACCAGGATAAAACTATACCCCGCGATCTCGTACTTGAGGTAGTCTCCCGTGTTGGGCAAGCGGAGCTTGTGGGAGGTCAACAGCCACTTTCGGGAAAAGACCGCGCGTCGCTCCAGGTCGAACATGCCCTGGGATGTGTACCACGCAGCGGGGAGGGGTTTTTGCAATACGCTGTCATCGGAGGATTTGATTCCCGCGACTTCTCCGAAGCCGAGGTAGCTCTTTAGAAGCGCTGACATGTCGGGCAAGATAACGAGATCTGTTGATGGTCAAAGGGGGAAAAACCGAGATTCCTAGAGCATGGGAGTCTGGATGGCTGTAAACACCCATCATATATAGCCGACTCATCCTGGGAGGCAATCTGAGTATCTTGACGATGGAACAAGCCGCCCGAGTCGAATCCGGGGTGAGAGGATGATCGCCGGTCACTGGATCGGAACGGAGCCTTTGCCGCACCAACGCCCGTAATCTGGCTCTCCGTATCAGCGTGGGGCGTGCTAGGCCAGCCCCGCGGCCCGCACGGTGAGCGGTGCTGAAAGCCGGATTGGCACCCAGCGCCACCCGGTCTTGGTCGGTCCATTATCCGTGACAACTGCCAGCGCATTATCGGGATGAGATGAGGAAGGAGAGGTGTGTAGTGCCTGCCTGCTATCCAATAAAGCGATTTTGATTGTAGGGAAGTTACCAGATTATCATTGGCACCCCATCTCCATCCCACACGGATTCGGGTTTCGACAGAATGGATACGCGTTTCGAGTTCAGGAGAAATTGATGTACCTATTTTGTTGGGTCAAACTCAACCGGCAGGATCTCTCTCCCGTTTCTATAACTCAATGGAGAATTCCAAAAATGACACTTGCGGATGTGGATACAATTTCATCACATACCCCGAGTGTGGACCTCACCATCTGGAGCGTATTGTACGGAGTAAGTGGAGCACTATCGTAAACCCAAAATCCCGTTTCGATGCCCTGAACAAATTAATCTTGGCTCCTGTGTTCTCTTTACCGGATATTTGGTCGAGACTCTTGTCTCCGCATTGTCCCCAAGAGCGCTCAGGCCACACTGGACGACATCTGGAGTTCAAGAATTTCAGTCATTCTCACTATCATGTGTTGAATGTCTGCTCTCGAACGTAGCGCCCGGCGCGTTCCTTCGGGCCTGTTCATGAATCCCCGAAAAGAAGCATCCGGCGTGTTTACTTGTGTCCATGTCCTAGGGTAACACAATTTTTGAGCTTCACTGGCATTCGGAAGACCTCCGATGCCTACATGATCTACAGAACTCAATGCAAGACGGGATACGTCCGACAGAGGGACCGACTAGGGCCTCAATGCCTTGCATAATGCCCCAACGACTTGTGTTGCTGTTTTTAGTCCAGGAGAACGACGGCTGAGTGAAAAAACGCCACTCACATTGATCGTCTTCTCTGCTACCTAGCATAAAAGTTTTCAACCTCGATCAGGTACCAGTCAAATTCTCAAGACGGCGAGAAAGAAACAAACATCTCGGAGCAGTATTTACGAAAGTATATTTTGTTTCATAGTCTCCAGGTCGTGCAAGTCCTTACTGCAAGTATGGTAATACTACCCAAAATTACCAACGCAGCTACCAGACAGACCCAGACCGTTCTGGACATCATCTCGGAATTCAACCCTTACATCTGGACCATGCGGATGTGGCATGTACGATACTGAAGATTCCAGAAATACGCGGATGAACCACGGGCGTGGCAAGTCAGATTCACCCCGCACTTTCACCGCGGAGACACGACGTCACATGTGCCCCATTTCCCGATCACATGAGCGATCTGGTTTTGGACCTGGCCAGAACGACAGTCTACTTGGATGTGACGCAGCTCGGGGCTGTCTTGCCGATGTTGTCATTCTTATTGGCGGATTCCATCCAGCCATACTCAGATCACCACCTAACATTTGAAGATGGAATCGTAGGTCGGCAAAGACGATGCGTGTGTTATACCTTGTCAACGTTGATGAGGCAATGTTCATCTATATTTTGCATCTTGGGAAAGACCGAGATTTGACTTAGCCAGATCTCTTTGATGCTTTCTATCTCTAACACTCAGTGGGATAAATCAAAGCTAGGCTCGCGTCGTACCATGGGGAATGACATGGTTCGTAAACCGATTAAAACTCTCACCGCAAGTGTCTCTGACCGTTTTTTTGAATGAAGAAAACGCCACCTTGAGTGTATTCGTGTCACCAGGCGGCGATTTAGAGTTTGGTCAGTTCAACCAAAACACGAAGTACCCGATACAAAAATCGTATCGGGGGGTCTATAGAATTCTTTTTATTTTCTATCGAAAAGTCCAGCGCATAAGTGAGCACTCATAAGAAAGACGAGTCCTTGACATAACCCAAAAGATGAACAACTGCCAGTAAAATTATTAAGGAAACATTTACTATAAATTAAGAGGTAGAACCGTAAGCCCTTGAATCAAAGGGCTCAGAAACATGTGGAAGCTTCCTCTCCGCACAGACCTAGTCGTGTATTCTAAGGTGTGACTTATCTGTTCTATTTATGCACGAAGCTTGTCAGAAGATCATATATCGTGTGACTAACTTTGATAAACTTTGATCTAGGCTTCTTTAAATAGTTTTCAGCACCGTATGTTGGTTCAGTAATTTATTCGGAACGCGTGCCGTCTTTACGGGGTTTTCGTATCTCGTGATATACGCGAACCACGTAGCTCATGATGGCTCTTGAATGAAGTCAAGGATTTATTAGTCGGAATTCCATGGACTCTCGGTCATCAGCACCGTTTATACAAAACCAGGCTCCGTGCAAGGTCTCATAATAGGAATTCAACTGTCTCATTTCCTAACAACCGAAATCATTATAACTATTGGATCTCTTGTTTAGTATTTGTCACCAGTAAACAAACAACTTGGACACTCTAATAGTTCGGCCGATGTCTTACGCAAGAGTTGGATAGTGTCGACCAAATGATTAGTACTATCGACGCGAGTCAGTTATCACGAACGGAACATGACTCGGTTCTCATCGCTGAGTAATTTAGTCAAACGTCTCTAGGCAGTGAACTGGAGCTTCATGGCTCTCCTCCACTGTAATATTAAGTGATTAGAAAGGTGTTTATGTCGATGCAGTGCTGCATTAGTAGAAATAACCGAAAATGATGACTGCTTGCTTCATATCCTAACTTTCATCTGCTTTCTCAATTCCAGGATTCTTCTTTGAACGTCCATTGCAACTCTTTCAATATGGCTCAACGTACAGTGATGATCACGGGCTGCTCTGATGGTGGTCTTGGTGCATCTCTGGCTCTTGCCTTCCACGTCGCCGGTCTCAAAGTCTACGCGACCGCTAGAAATCCATCGCGATTGGGTCAAGTTTCCTCGACCGGAATTGAGACTCTCACTCTGGATGTGCTATCTACTGAGTCGATCCAAGCCGCCGCATCTAAGCTTCCGCGTCTCGATATTCTGGTCACATGCTGGGGTTGAGTGCCTGATGCCGATATCCGATATCGACATTGACGATGCGAAGAAGTTGTTTGACCTCAATGTCTGGAGTTATATCGAGGTGGCACAAGCGTGTCCTCCCATCCTGCTGCAAAGTCCAGGCGGTGGTATGATCGTCAACCAATCGTCCGTAGGATCTATCACCGTGCTCCCCTACCAGGGTTTGTACACTGCATCCAAAGCCGCGATTGCCATGTTCTCTGTTCTCTGAGACCTTTCGACTCGAGCTCAGCGTGTTTGGCATGAGCGCCATCGATCTCAAGACCGGAAGTGTTCGCTCAAATCTCATCGACAACCACAGAGAAACCAAATCGCCCCAACTGCTCCCTACCTCCATTTATCAGCTGGCACGAGAAGTAGTGGAAAAGGCTTTGTCTCCCACCGGTGTACGGGGCTGGTATGCCGACGCCTGATTTGCTGACAGCTGAATGGAACAAATCAGCCGTCAAGGAATTGTTGAAAAAGAGTCCACGAAAGGTTTTTTGGAAAGGTGAACAGACCTGGGTTGCTTGGTTGATCAGTATCTTACCGCATGGACCATTTGATGATATGCTGAAGAAGATGACGGGGTTCAATGTTGTGGAGACATGAAGGCATGATTGTGCGGTTGTTGTGGGATTCGGTTTCGATATGTTTGATTTTATAATAGGTTATTGTATTTGAGTTTCAGTGTTTGCAATGGGAATGGTCTCAATAAATGTGACTGAATTGAGAGCCCAGGTGGGCATATTTGTATACAACGGGGAGAAGATCCCGCGGAGTTCCAACCCATAATTTGACCATCCATGGATATTTTCTGTCTCCAAAGATCAAGTAGAAAAGTCGTATGTGAATAGAAACTCGACAAAAATCAGAAAAGCAATGTCTGGCGATAGATTGCCTGGGTGAAACAGCAAAGGGTTGGGTATGAATCCATGACCCGCCAAGACAAGCTCTTGTTCGAGAAATATGTCTCAATAATCGGAGTTGCAGATCAACCTATCCGCCCAATCTCCAGGAGCATGCTTAAGAATTCCACCTCCAAGATAGGTTTTTGGCACAGACATGCCATGGTCTTCTCCTTTGCATGGCGTAACGCCAAACCTCGACAGGGCGGCATCCTTGGCGGGCAGGTTATCACACCCCTCCTTGAAAGGTCCGTAAGTATCCCACGTGTAGGTACAGACACGAACACCGCTCAGGCAGCTGACCGAAGAAGGATCTGCGGGGTCTTGAGTCGGGGCACAACCTCCGTTCTTCCCGCAGGTCTGCGAGCACTGTAGACCAGACGTAAACAGAAGCTTACCAGTGGTCAGAGGGTTATCTCCACCAATAAGCTTCTGCAATTCCTTGCTTTTGCCATCCTTCATATTCAGAGGGTCCACGATACTATAAGTGTCTGTCCCATCGAAAAAGTATCCGCCGCAGATACCGTGGCTATCGTAACCATTCTCACAGCCAGGGTCCCCTGTATTCCTATCAGTGGTCGTCCGTGAATGACCGATAACCCTTTCAGATACGTAGTATTCTTGGAGGGATTGTACGCCAGGCGAGAAAATAGGGCAATGGAATGTAGACTTACACTCCAGACTGTTCTCTTTTTGGAAAGTCTGCACATTCAAGCCTTCGGCGCGTGTCACGGCCCAATTAATTTCATTCAATATAAGAGCCCCAATGTAAGCCCCCATTGAATGTCTTAGGCTATCAGTCATATCAGTCAGCTTCGGGCGATGTCCGGCCATCGGGGCGTTTTGGTTTCTAGAAAAGCAGATGAATGTCAGGAAAGGCTCGTACAAATATGGCTTGGTCACACATTCGGAATATATGCTCGCAGCGAGTTCCTGCAATCGAAAAAGGCCGATTTATGTCAACTCACAGGAAAATAAAGGCGGAAACGTTGTTTTGTAGGTGAGGAAGAATTTTCCCAATCGATTTCTGCCATGTTAGGACAAGATCGCCGAGTTTATCTTGCACATCCGCCCACACAATGACATCTTCGCCCACATCCCCCGGAGGAAACATGAGATTATTCAAGAGAGATGATGACTGAGGTACGGTCCGGATAACTGCTTTCACCATCGCTGCGCCTTCAGCATATCTAGAGGGGTATGGATAGTCAGCAAAAATTGGCAGGAAGTCTTGAGCTCCATTAGACTCTGCCCTTGAGAGGAAAACCTACAGGCTGAATCCAAAACTCAATGCACTCAGCACATATGACCACGTGTTTTTAGAATGCTCAGGTGGATTGAACGTGGTGATCTGCTTGGAATCAGCCTCTGTCCTAGTTCGACGGGAGAGCCAATGAGTTGACTGACGATGCTTCCGATACCATCGGAAATGGGACTGCTTGCATCACCGACAGCATTATAAAAGTCTAGGAAAAATCCCTGGGTACTCCAGATACACCAAGAAACGTAAAAGTTCTGAACTCTATTGAATCCCTTGAAGTCTTTCCATAACGGCTGACTGCATTCCGGGTCGTGATTGACTTGGTCACATTTCGACGGCGAGTACGGGGTCATCTTCGCGTACCAGCAGTCTGCAAAACCGTCGTAACTTCCGCAGTCGTCTTTGTTGGCATCCCACCTGGGTTGGAGTTAGTGTTCCGTTTCGCCATAGGTGTGGTCTGGCGCGTTGAAATTCGCCCTTCAATTGGTATTCTTACCAGTTTATAATAAAGTCAGGCAGGTCAAGCTCGTTGAAGCAAGATGCGTCCGGATTCTTTTCGGCCTCACATTGCGTGGGAAGCGGCGATGCACCCGTGCTTATAGGAATGGTCGCAGATGCTCCCAGCTGGCAAGTATATGTCACGCTATTATCAGGCCCGAGGGCCGACCCAACTCCCGCTGTGTCGCCGTTGTTGCAACTATTGAAGTATGTTGAGTCAGAAGATATCTCTCATAATAGGGTGAAGGGCGCAAGGTTGACCCAGAGATTCCAAACTCACGAGCACGCAATAGTCGGCGTAATAGTCACCGGAGAGCTGACTGGGTCTAAGAAGGTAGTAGCGCTCTCGGAAACCAGGCGGCAGGAAGTCATCTGAGGGCGAGTCGAAGTTGTCATTCTGGAAGGCGTCATGGAAGAGAAACGAGTCATTCTGGAAGAGGCCATTGACGAAGAGGCCATTGACGAAGAGGCCATTGACGAAGAACTCGTTGAAGAGGTGGTCATCAAGGAAGAAGTGGTTGAAAGAACAGCTGCTGTACTGCAGTTCGCAGGTGTCATAGCAACGGCAATGTTTATACTGCTCGCGAAGAGAACAGCCCCTGTGATGAATAGCATGTCAGCCGCGGCGGTGTTTGACCACTAGGAAAGAAAAGTACAAGGTAGTCGTGATGCTTGCTGCTACTTCGAAGACTACTACTTATATACATTTCCCTTGACTAGCACCAAGGCGAGTCAGTCGATGTACTACAGCCTTGCTGTCAGCATACCAAAGGCCCTACGAGTGGCTTGACTTAGTAGTAAAAGCCCCGAACAAGCATTCGGCTCGATCGCGCGGATTTCGACACGTGGGTCGAGTCTGTCTTACCGGGCAATCTAATTCGAGACTTTGTGGTGTCATCGGCTTGGGTGCTAGATCTAAGCTTCGGATTTGACAAGGCTACCAATCACAAGATGATCTGTCACCACGAGGATTTTCAAGATGGAAAAATCCTACTTCAGTTGTGTTTTAGAGGGCAGGATAACTCCGATGGCAGCCACGGAAGTGGTTCCAGGCTCCAAGATGACTGAATCAGTCCGTTCCGAACAGCCGATCACTTTCAGTGCAGTGGTTTTCGCGTCATTAAATTAGAATCTCCTTTGCGATTTATGACAAAGATATATGCTAATGATGTCATGTATCAACAGCTAAATATCCAACCCGAACAAAACTCCAAGTAAATGCGCATGAAATAACATCCAATCCTGTCATCACACACCTTCCTAACCGGGACCCGTATGAGATCGTAGAACACTTCAAACCTCGTAATACCGTCCTCCATAATGCGTACGCTCTTGAGCCGTGGGAGATTGGAGGGGCACCTCGTCGTCAGGTTCGTCTCCACTCTCCGTCCACTCCTTTTTGTTTTTCTCCTTCTTGGCCATCTTCTTCTCTATCTTTCGCTGTTTCTTCTCTGCCCGGGTAAGTTTTTGGAACTTGGCATCTTCACCTTGAAGAATGCGACCAGGATGGATGATGTTGAGAGCAAGCAGGGCGAGAAACATAGGTGCTGCGTCCAAGACATATTCGAACCACTCGTGGGTGAGAATGGGGTTTGATGCCTCATACCCCTGTCCGTACTGGGCGAGACGGAAAATGATGCGGACCTAGTACGTGTTAGTGGACCCTTTCTGCAAATATTCCCTATCGACAGCGCTTACTGTGATCATGGCCAGCGCAAAGTAGATCGAATAGAACAGCCAGTGCCAAGAAAACATGCCTCGCGAAAGCTTGTCGAGACTTTGACCAGACCTCTCCGTCTTGATCAGTGTGAGGTGGAGGTGAATGGTGAGCGCGACGAAGACAAGAACGAATGCTTCCTGTGCGCCGATCCCACCCATGTAGATGTGCAATCCTATCTTGATCAAATGCTGGTTGTCATCGTCGCCGCTTGTCATGAATGCGCCAGCCAGTTGAATGAGGAAGGCGAAAATGTCGAGGCAGACAAAGATGGTTCCGAAACGAGGGGCCGAGACGCCCCAGAATCTCTTCTCCGGGATGAAAAAGTTAATCATGCGACCAAGAGTCATGTAGAGGAAAGCATTGATCCCTGGGGTTTCTATGTTAGTGAAGCTCAGCGTGTAATTGACATTCCCGAGCTCACTTACAGATAGGAGCTAGTAGGAAAAATATCGTGTAGACTTGTTCGTAGTTGCTGTTGTTTTGACGGCGTGCTAGGAGAGCCCGAAATACAAATGCAATGAGTTCCCAAAGGGCTCCCATAATGACCACCCAGCAGAATCGCTGAAAAAATATTAGTTGTTGAGGAGCGCGTACGGCTATCATGAAACGCACCTTCTTATATTGGACAGCTTGGAATAAATGCGCCATGGTGGTCAGACCGAATAGCACACAGAAAAGTATAGCAGCGCCGAAGGACGGCGCATAGAAGAGGATCACATCGCACGCCTCTGGGGGGAGATATCCATTTTTTCCCGGTTCGATATCAAGGCATGTCGGGGTGGAAGTTGCGGATGTGGAGGTGGTGGTTGGAGATGCCATGATGAAAAGCCGACCGGTGAGAAACGATTATGAGGAAAGATAAAAGGTAAACAATTGAAACTGATTTGTGTCATTGGCGGTACCTTCAAACTGTCTTTATAGTGATGCTTGATGATTCTATATTCAACACCCTCTATTATTAGCTCTCGTACAATTTGAAAAGGAGGCGAAGCCTAGGCAGCACATTCAAATATTCGGCCCCAACCTTCCAACTGACCAATAGCCATTCCAAGGTACACACTCTTGCCCCGTTTGTGGGTACTTTGAGCGAGCTCAGAGGACTTCTATTGGTTCTCTCTTCCATCATCGCGGTTTTATGCGGCTTATGTTGCGCTTTAGGTTGCGCGATGCTCAAGCCAACGTCTTTCTTGATGGCCAAGAGCCACCCTTCATCCCCAAACTGAATCTAATTTTATTTCAGCCTTATGCTCTTGGTGTTTCTCTGGCCCAAGACATGTCAGGTTGAAGCCTGGACCTTGCGAATTACCCGGTCGGCGAATGTCGTGCATGGTGAAGCTCCGGGTGAGATAAGCGATAGAAAATCAGGCAGCTTGTTTTTGGAGTGAACATAGTATCTCTTCATCGCCATGAGAAGCCTCGTTTTTTGGATGGTATGCTGTCGCCTATCTTCATCGTGTATATATCTGATGTGGCGCTTGCGGAAAATCCCCACCCATCGCTTTCACTGGGCTCATCCTGAAGTTCGATAATCGAATGGGGGCATCCAAAGCATTCAGTGACACTCACACCTCGGCTTCATTAACAACCCCTGGGCATCTTTGGCCATCAGACGAACCTCGAGACAGTGAAGACGATCTGGACAAGCATCCACCTATTTTAAAGTGGGCCCCGGTTTCTCCTGCATCTGTGTCGCAGATCTCTCGAAATCGCCGCGCTTTTCTTCTCAAGTACACACATTGCCATCACTGAACGCCCGCGGTCCTTCTTAACAATCCCTATTTTGAACCAGACTCAAAATCCTCTTAACAGGATCAATCATTGTTCACTACTTTTCTGTCAAGACTTTGTGGGTCCTCTCGTTAGTCTATGTCGGTTGACACTGACATAGCGAGAATTCGCACCTCAATTTCAGACACCCCGAGCTCCGCGATGTGTAGGACATCGGTCTGTGTTTTGTGTTCCTTGGAAATAACGAAATACCGAGATGTGACGACGGTGATGTGATGTTTCTGTTGAATCATATCTCATCCGGTAAGACCTGCATTGGCGGGTTCATCCCTTACCGACCTGGCGCTCATTCGGGGCTTGCATTGCCTGGACAGTGCCGAGTATCTAACACACTCGTTAGGATTGAGGTTTGCATGATTGCATCTTGGTTGATTACCGGGATCGGTCCTTTTCCTTTGCTCCCTCCCACGAGAACCTCTGACTCGCCCTCGAGCCCCCCACCTTCTCCGCATTTTTCATGTCTGTCTCGATATTGGTAGCAAACATCCTTGCCTGTATTTAAGACCATCTGTATGGATATGCCAAGAGAGAAGGTGATCCAGTGGCCTTGCTCGGCCCGAGAAACAATATTCGCGCGAGGATTAGTTGCTTGATCGAACATTAATTCACGTTCGCTGGTCGTCCACCGGCCAAATCGCACCCCCGGGTGTGATTGCAGAGATGGCAAAGCTCGTGATTATTTTGGGAAGTCCGTGACAGTGGTCGAAGCGATCGTGTGCAGCATGGTGGGTGCCGTGGCTGTCGCATTCATTGACAACCGGTCCACTCGGTATAGAAGAGCGCTCGGATCGCTCGGCGATTCCCTGTGCATGAAAGCCGCATTCTCCTTGATAGTCTCCACGTTCATTTTTCTAGGGGTGCTGCGTGCATGGGTGTCGGCCCACTCCATCTTCCCCGGCTCTTCGAGAGCACGCGCCATGTCTCAAATCATGCGATTTTGTGGACTGGTCATGCTCGGCGGAGATTCATTTGTGGTCGAAGAGATTCCCTTTGAATCTGCTTTCGATGATGGGGGCGGTCTGAGATTCTCCCAGTGATTTCCCGGGTGTTGCGCATGCCCGGATAGACCCAGAGAATGTCGGCGTGGTGGTTATTGCTGAGCTTGACCGTGGACTGGACTGGTTGCTCTGCGAGTTTCTTCCGATCACGCTCCCCGCTTTTCATCCCCCCCTCCTTGCGTCTTTTTTCACACAACGCGAGCTAATGCAATCGCCGGTGTCAGTGGAGTCTGTGGTCGAAAGCCACCGAAATGGAATCGCAACTGCTCTTCGCACGAGTAATGAGAGCTCCGATCGCGAGCACATGGGCTACGAGAGCCCGGGATCTCATGTGAAGCGAGGATGTGATCCGGCAACCCCAAGAGTGAGAACTACCACTTCGACCTATCACAATCGTGACTGGCAAACCATGGGGCGATTCTTTGTCCCCGGGGGCCAGCGAGCGAGCCCCAGTGACCCGGTTTTCAAGCCGTGTGATGAGCCAAATGCTGTCTCGGGGGCTGTCGGTTGGGCCGCATGCCCTCAAAAAAGAAACTATTAGATCGGCCGCCTCCTTCGATCCAAGTGTAACGCATGACTAACTCGCAGGAGGGGGCCAATGGTAAAGGATGAGGGGGCCATGCGGCAAAGCTTTCGCGTGGATCCACGCCGTGCAAAGGGGAAGGATCAGCAGGATTCCAAGCCAATATTGGATCCGGATCCACTATCCAGTGTATACCCCTGCGCCCACGGGATACAATGCAACTGGGAGTCTGAGACCAGCCCGGGGGCAGCAGAGCCATGCAGGGCCATAAAGGAAGCCGTTTTTCTCGCGGGAAGATTCCATCTACATCTCCATTTCATCCTTCTCCCCTTCCACCATGCCGCTCTCCTGGACAGCAATTCTTGCCTTGGTCTTCGGGACAGCCGCTCGGCCTACGGTCGACCCGGAAGCCCGATCCGCATCTGGATCTGGCCTGGGAAACATCAAAAATGTCGTCGTGCTGGTGCAGGAGAACCTGTCTTTTGACCACATCGCTGGCGGTCTGACTTACAGCGACAAGATCGATGGCCTGCTCCACCGCCATTATAGCAACCCAGCCAACGTGACGAAGTCCCCTAATGAAAACATATACTACGCAAAGAACACTGCCCCCAACGTTGCATCCGACGACCCCAACCACAGTATCTCGGGAATCAACATGCAGATATTCGGCAAATATCATCCCGAGCCTAGCGACGATTCCACCATGCAAGGTTTCCTCACCGAGCAGCAGCTCGCGTATGAGAATGACGATATCGAACGGGCCTCGGAGGTGCTGAACTACTTCACTCCCGACCGCATTCCCGTGATAAACGACCTGGCGCAGAACTATGTGCTCTTTGACCACTGGTTCGCTGCGGTTCCGGGCCCGACCAACCCCAACCGTGCGTACCTCACGTCCGGCACGTCCGATGGTCATGGCGAGAACGACAAGGCTTTCCTCGAGTCTACGCTCACCCAGACCTCCATTTTCGAGATGTTGGACGAAGGAGGGATTACGTGGGCCAACTACGAAAACTCCACCCAGTCCGACCCCCCATTCCAACCGGATGCTCTGTTCTACGATTACGTCAAAGCGAATGCCAAACACCGCGTCCACCCCATCAACGATTTCTACCGAGATGCCAAGGCCGGTAACCTGCCGCAGTTTACCTGGATCAACCCGGAGTGCTGCAACTACATGTCAATGCACCCCAAGTCTCCCGTCAACATGGGCGAGAACTTCGTCAAGGGCGTCTACGAAGCCCTACGCGGCTCTCCCCAGTGGGAGAACACCTTGTTCATCTTGACCTGGGATGAGCACGGTGGCTTCGCCGACCACGTTTCCCCTCGGAAGGGCGTCCCCTCCGGTGCCGGCGGACCCTACACGGAGAAAGCCCCCGATGGAAAGGATTACACCTTCCACTTCGATCGTCTCGGCGTGCGCGTGCCCACCCTCTTGATCTCCCCGTGGGTTGAGAAGGGGAGAGTGGAACAGCAGTCCCCCGAGAAAGGCAAGGACTACACCCACACTTCGATCTTGAAGGTTCTCACCGAGCTCTGGGGCCTGAACGCCGACCGTCTCGGTCCTCGTGTGAAGTGGTCCCCTTCTTTCAAGGACCTGATCCAGACCACGGCTCGCAAGGACAAGGACCTCCCTAAGGAGATCAGCAAGGCGGCCGGCTATTAGACTACATTGAACTGCATGGCGTTGGTTAAAGGGGCTGGCCCTTCCTGTATATCCTAGACTCGCCCTCGCGCAGATTCTAGCTGCACGAGCATGAATATCATGATTAATTCAAATTTATGAATCTTCCAAACGTTTTGCCAATTGATCCTGTACTCGTGATGTGTAATTTGAGTCCGACCAGTGGCGAGTACCCGTAACGACGTCAATTTCCCACGAGATGGACTGGAATGGATCTAAAGGATCTAGGGAGTACAGGGGGCGCCGCGGGGCGCGAGGGGGCCGGACTTGAAGGAACTAGTTAACGTAACCCGTAAGCGAGCGGGTCATGTAAGCGAACGGGTCACCCTACCAAAATCATCAATTTTAATCCAATTTTATTCACCCAAAAAACCATTTAAATACAAAAAAAGCTATCAAGTGCGTTTTTTACACTGTGTTCGCTTATGCCCTACTTCGAAACAATCGGTACATCGCGGGGGCGCCCGATGAGGTAATGATTGCGTCGTTTCTGGCTGCTCCGCTGGCTGCTCCGCTGGCTGTTTTTGCTGCTTTTTTCATCCACCACTAGCTGGTTTGCGTCGCCAGCTATAAAACCATCTCTATATAGCAGTTGCTGCGCAGATTTGGCGCGTTTTATAGTCTGCTTTGCGTTGGCATTACGCAATAGCTCATTTTGGTGCGCCAGAAATGCAGCGTTATGCATAGCCATCTCGCACCCCTTCACAATTTGGTCTAGCGCGCGCTGTGTAGGGCTAGTAGGGCTTGCGGAGCGTCGCTGTAGTAACGCTTTTATAGATGATGCTTGTTTACCCAGTTGTTTGGGGTTTTGGGGGGTTTTCATCGAAAAATCGCTGTCGCTGCTGAGGGGGGGGTCGGTGTTTTGAGATGAATATTTAGGGTATCGATTACCCGATTCGGATCCAATGGCACTAAACCGGTAGCTGCGAAGCTATTTTTAATCGTCTCCGATTTATAGCAAGCAGCGTGCGCAGTAGGGAATTCAGCTAAGAAATCTAGCTTGGTAATATGGTTGACCCCGGTACGTATATACCCCTCTACCAATTTGCTATACTCGCGTTTCAAAACACTAAAACACCCCACATCTAGTGGTTGTAGTAGATTAGATGAATGCGCTGGCATACAAAGAGGTATAATATCGTTTTGTGCGCAGATTTGGTCGAATTGGGGGGTAAGATGGCTACCATGGCCATCTAGCACTAGTAAGCGATATCGACCACATAATCGCGACGTAGTAGCTGGGATAAACCGTCGAAGTAGCCAATTTACCCCAATTTCATCGGTAGTCCAGCCATTTTGGCTTATATCGATACCCCAGCCAGTAGGGAGATCATCTAGCCAGCCAGAGATATAGCGCTTGGCTTTGAAGATAAGGTATGGCGGGGATATATATCCAGACGCGCCGATACATTCAATGCTAGTAACCCACTCGCGGTTACCGGGTTGTAGTAGCTTAGCGCGTCCATAATAGTCAGAGCGAGTGACTACTCTGGTTGCTGCTATCATCCCCATAGCAAACCCTGTCTCATCGAAGTTATATATATCGTCGGTAACGATGCCATACTTCGCAATTGTGTCGGAAACTAGGGTAAACCACTGCCGAATCTGGTTTATATCTTCGTTTTGCGCACGTTGGTAATCATAGCGACGTGAGAGACGTGTTTTTATCTCTGGTGTACGCTGGATAAGATTATATACCCATTTTGATCCGACGGTTTGGGGGGGGTTTCACCCCGCTCTGCGAGCAGCAAATTGGCCATATCTCGCACATGAGACTGATGGGGGGCGCCCCTCTCGTATCCATAGAAACCACCCATTTAATAAGCGATTGCTCTTCGGTTTGGGTCAATTTATGGTTGTTTGCCCTTATCCCAGCGCGATTGGTGATACCGGTAAGCCGACGTTGCAGAGTAGTAAGCGGTACTTCGAATTGGCGTGCAGTTTCGCGGACTGAGCTGCTTGGATTTGTCTGAATAGCTTGGATAGCTAATAAAACCCTCCCCTCCTGCTCAGCGTTTTTTTGGCGATTTTGGGAGCGATTTGGTGGCATAGTGGGTAGATAAAGATGGTAGGGTTGAGATCGGAGAGTGATTTTTGGTGGGGTGACCCGTTCGCTTACATGACCCGCTCGCTTACGGGTTACGTTACCCCGGGGCTAACTTTTTAATAAGCGGGCCGTTTCATGCTTCAAAATAGCAACCGGCCCCTGACGGGATCTATGGTAAGGTTGCGTTTCAAGGAAACACTATTTTATTTTATTTCACCAAGACGCGATGTCATTAGTCAGGTCCAGGTCGAAGTTGTACGTGTTGACATGGTCTATGATGTAGGGACATGTCTCATATTCCGCAGCCCAGTGCAAGGGCGAACAGAAGCGAACATATTCATGGAACTTCATGGTATCAGGTTAATGCGGGTCTTGCTTTTTCGTGTCGCCAACGGCTAGGTATTTCGTGCGACTTGCGGGTTGTACAGCATGGTGTCTCTTAGTGGGAAGTAATGACTCGCCGTTGCCGCCCCCAACCGAGTCCCGGATTTTTGGCGGGTGATTAAAAATAAATCGACCAGTATAGCGTGTCCCATAGGTCATAATCACGGGCAGGGAGAGTAGAAGACCCATTCAGTAAAGGGGAACCCACAGATTTAGTGCAGCGCTAGATCCATCGCGCGTTGACTTGTCCATACGCGAGTTAAGTTTATGGAGTACCTATACGGAGTGCTAGGGTAAACCTTCCCGATCAGCTGCACAGGCCCTCGCTCTGTTCGCCGGCAAGAGAGATGCATGTGCCTCCGAGATCAGCAAACTTTCTACCCTACTACCCAAAGAACGCCAACGAGAGCAACCAAAGGTTCCTGCGCCTATCTCGAATCGGATTTTTCCTCCCACAGCCCGCCAATCATGATGCCGAGGTGCTGACCGGGAAGTGAGGCGCTAGAGAATAGTCTCGTTGCGAGGCTGTGTTCTCGGTATTTACCCCGCCTGCGTCAGCGAGAGGGGATGACTCGGAAGAGTCAGCGGAGAAGCGGGGAATGATTCACGTCCAAGTATTCTACGAGTTAGCCACTGGTGCAGAGTGAAAGGACAACAAATATGACAGTGAACATAATCTGGTGCCCGATAACCTTGTCTAGCGGGGCAGATACCGGTGGCTGATAGCGACCCGGAGAATAAACAAAGAACATCCGGGGGAGTGACCTGACCGACACTCAGATTCGAAATCTGGGCACTTCAAAGACCCACCTTATGAGGGATGAAGCCAGTCACATGGATGATCAAGCCTCCAGTTTCAACTCCATCGGTCGTGTGGTTCGTGATCACCAGGTAATTTAATTTCTTCCTCGATTAAATGAAGCCCGGTACCGGCAGATACACAGAAATGATCGACCATTCCAAAGTCAGTAACTCTATAAACTGGCATAGAGCAATACCACCGTCAAGCCGTACGGAAGAATGCTATGAAAGCGATGCGATGCCTTGATAGCCAACTTGACCATTACAAACCCGTCCTGAGGAGCAAAAAGTTCTCAGACCAAAAGAATAAGAAGCGATTGCGAGGGAACTCTGGCATCACGGCTATCTTCTGTACAAAGTACCCTCACGGAGAGCTGAAGGAATGCGATGATGGAAGGAAGCTATCGACCAGAGATCCAGATACATGGAGATGGCGTAGCACATGATCATGGCACCTGACCGTCACTGCCTTGTTTGATGCCTCAACTCTTAACGCCTTCCTCCTGGAACCTACCTGATCGTGCCAAAGATTCAGTTCCAGTGGCGAAGGAAACCTGACTGGTGCCTTTACTTCAAATTCCCTATTGTCACATAAGAAGAATTGACAGGCTCTACAGACCCGACAAACGAACACCATCTTGCCCGACCCTATCACCCCGGAGCGCACGGGAGAGGAATGGCGGATGACAACGGAGATATGAAGCAGCCCCGGCAAGCCGTGGAAGTGCCGGGAATCTGTCACACTCCAAGCTTTGGCGGAAGACTTGGCGAGAGTTTCATAATATATGAGCAACAACGTCGGTTGGCATAGATTTCATCGGGACTGCCTCCAGAGAAGCTTGTAAAGGCACAAGCAATGACGATGTGTGGAGGTCTGGAAGGAGTGGCGCGGGATTTTGTCAGTTACCTCTCGGAAGAAGACATGCTCTTCTACACCAAGCTATGGGAAGCCTTGAAAGCTCGATTCCCCTATCAACAACAATATGACGACAACATCCTACAGCGAGTGATGGGCATCAAGCAAGGCACCAAATCTTTTGACGAGTATTGCGAAGAGCTGTCCAGGTCAACTCTTTACATGACACAAAAATGGAGATGTCCCCGTTGAAAACATCATGGACGCAGCGCGATTCTACTCCCGACTAGACAACAGAGAAGGAATTGCCCCTCCGAGAACCCACTAAGAACGCATAGATGGAGCAAATGGCAAGCTCTATAAGCACTGTCCTACGGTCGGTAACCATAGGAAAGAGTGGACAGCAGCGGTCCAGTCGACCAGCTCAACAGCTACGGTGGTAGCCACCGGTGATTTCAACAAGCCCAAGAGAAAAATCCATGTCATCAACTTATTGTGAGGAACCATCAGTCATGTGGTTTCTTGGACAAATATCATGCTGCAGGGTAGCATGATATTTGAAGTCATGCGCAATATCTTCATGCTTAGATGCCAAGCTAACAACGGGCTTGATCACCTGTCTTACAGGGCATTACAGGGCACCATCCAAATACTGATCTGGTGGGGTTTGTGATGACGATGCTTCTGCAAAACAAATCCTAAGTCTACATTTATTTATTGCAGAGCATCGAGATCCGCCTTTTCTTCCAACAGAGGCTATTTCCAGGGGACGACTTACCCCTTCTCTACCTACAACACTATTCATGCAGAAAAATCCAACAGGTCTGAATCCTAAGAGAACATTCGATCTCCCTAAACCCCATCGGGCAATATTCGGTTCGCGCTGCAGTAGTTTTAATACCAGGCATGCCCACTAGTGGACCGCTCCCCACGCTGCTATAGATACACGTCAGCAAATAACCTTAGAGAGCATCAAGGGCGCGTCTTTGTTGATAAATGACCATTCCCTTTCCGTCTCTCCAATCGGACTGAAAGTCGAATCGGAAATCAAAGTTTAAAGGGCACGATATTCCGTTGTGAGTGGACACAACCTCCGGTCCACATTCCACGTCTACTTCCAAAAAGCCGAAGAATGCGCCGAGTACCCACTCACTGGTTGAGAGCGAGAAGCTAGGTTGCCAAGCTTATTGGATGCCTGAGCTGTCACTTTAATGATCCTTTTCTTGGTCCCAGAACGTTGCCATTTTGGGGGACCAGATCATAGTGATGGATGGTGGTTAATCTCGAGGGAGCTCCTAACGTGTCTCACCTTCTGAGGACTTAGTGGTGACTTCAATATTGAAAGATTCCTCGGGATCTCAAGTGCCCGTTGGGGTTGAAGCTCTTACCCGGATCCAGGGATCGGTGGTCACATTTCTTGAGAAGCTAAGGCCGCTAGGATGCCGAGTATGCAGTGCTCCAACTGGAGCTAGAGCTTTGTCCAATGAGATTGATAGTCAAACTCCAAGTATCCATTTTATTCCGTCATACCTTGAGCTCGGGGCGAGCTTAATTGATCCCTTCTGTCGTTTAAATCTCCGTGTTCTGCGCGTCCCAAGGTCCAGATAAACTCAAGCGCTGCAAATTTGACTTTGAGACACTACCCGGACATCTTCGACATGTCTACACCAAATCATAGCCAGCAAAGCAATCTACCGCTTTGCATGGTAGACCTCAAGAAATATTCATCTGGTACGAGCCATGCAAACGAAGAAGACGCCCCGAGCACGGAAAACAACAGTTTAAAGGAGCGATCATCATCAATCGATGAATCTCAATTCAAAGATGTGCCAAGTGACGACAGCCTTCCTCCGGTAGATGGTGGACTATATGCATGGTTATTTTTGTTGGCCTCCGCAATGCTGGAAGCAATCGTTTGGGGTGAGTGACTTAATCTGAGCAAAATCTCTCTTGCACATGCTCATCTATATCTTATCCAGGATATGCCTTTGCGTTCGGTATCTTTCAGGACTATTATAGTGAGCATGAACCTTTCAAGGGGTCCAGTGGCATCGCGAATATTGGGACATGTGCAATGGTACGTCTGACTGTGAGGCACTTGGGTGTTGCCATATTGATGGGTTCCATAGGGGATAGCGTACTTGATTGCGCCACTGACTATTGTGTTCATGATCTTGGTCCCTCGACTGGCGCGGTGGGTATCCACGGCCGGGGTCATCATTATGTGCTTCTCGTTGGCGATGAGTTCCTTTGCCTCCAACGTGACACATCTTATTCTCTCGCAAGGCATTGGATTCGGCGTTGGTGGATGCTTGGCATATACACCTTCGATTCTGTTCATGTCGGAATGGTTCATCAAACGGAAGGGATTGGCTTTTGGAATTGTCTGGGTGAGTTTGGAGCCAATTTTGTGCTTCCTAACGTGATCATGTCCATCTCTGACCGATTTCACAGGCTGGGTCCGGAATCTCTGGAGTGATCTTCCCACTGGCAATTGAATGGTTACTGGGTCAATATGGCATCCAAGCTACGCTCAGAATTTCGGCAGTCGCGCTC
Source organism: Penicillium capsulatum (assembly GCA_028828875.1). Taxonomy (NCBI): domain Eukaryota; kingdom Fungi; phylum Ascomycota; class Eurotiomycetes; order Eurotiales; family Aspergillaceae; genus Penicillium; species Penicillium capsulatum. The sequence continues at coordinate 3,035,905 of JAQJZR010000009.1, read as the reverse complement.
TTCATTCTCGCGGCTCCTTTCCTTTACTTCCACCGACCACGCTTGCCCGTCTCCAACACCATCTCCTACGACCGCCTCAACTTCCACTTCCTATACAGCAAAGTCTACATTATATATCAACTCGGAAACACCTTGGAGGCAGTCGGCTTCTTCCTCCCAACGATCTATCTCCCAACCTATGCGCGAAGTTTGGGTGCTAGCGATTTCATGTCTTCGCTCACTGTCACCCTCGTCAACTTGGCTACGGTCTTTAGCAGCGTGATGATTGGGTTCCTTTCGGATCGATTCCATATCACTACTTGCATTTTGATGTCCACGGTTGGGACTGTGATCTCGGTGTTTTTCATCTGGGGGTTTGCCGTGGGCATGCCATCTCTTTACGTGTTTTGCATCGCGTATGGTCTACTAGCCGGTGGCTTTTCGTCCACATGGTCGGGCATATCGCAGGAGATCCAAAAGGCCAACCCAGGAGCCGACGCGACTGTCATCTTTCCATTCATGGAAACGGGGCGGGGCGTTGGCAACGTGGCGAGTGGTCCGCTGAGCGAAGCACTATTGAAAGCGGATACTTGGCGAGGCCATGCATGGGGCGCATACGGCAGCGGATATGGCACTTTGGTGGTCTGTACGGGAGCCACGGCTCTGATAGGGGGTGTGTCGGTGGTGGCCAGGTCCTTCAAATGGATCTGAGGCTCCTCCATGTACAGTGCTACTGACTGCAATATGCTTTGCGAAGGTATCAAATATATGCAAGGATAATAAAAGCGCGCCAGTTCAGATGCGTCAACGCTGATTAAAAAAGTGAAAGAGACACTCCGGTTAAAATCAAAAACCCCGTCGGGTATCATTACTTCGTGACCCAGCCCCAAACTCTCCAGTACCACGGCTTGCTGGGTGAGGGGTCCTTCTCGAAATCAATTCGCCCGGTGAAAATGTCTGCTTCGGATGCACGTATGAACGGCGATCGGGTGATAGCCTTGTGTGCAATATAGAGCACCGCAAAAACGATCGGACAAATGTAGGCGACGAAGAAATCGGACACGTTGAATCGAGGGATGAATGATGTGAATCCTTGCGTGAGAGCGATGAGCACATTGAAGAAAAGGCCATACCAAGCGAGATAAGGTTGAAGCATCGCCTTGTATGGTAGAGTGTCGCGAGAGATCCCGCGCGCGTTGAGAGCGCGCATAAAAGCAATGTGACACGCGTTGATGGAGGACCATGTCACAAATCCAGCCACACTAGACAGATTGACTAGCCAAGTAAAGACTTGCCCGGCATCGTGGGAAACGTTCATAAATCCCAAAAGACCAAATAGCGCGGTGAACCCAACGCTAACGTAGGGAACACCCTTGCTGGTGACTCGAGCAAAGATTTTTGGTGCAAAACCCTCGTGCGCTAATCCCGTTAAGACGCGACTTCCGCTATACACGTTGGAATTCGCCGCTGATAGCACCACGGTCAAAAGCACAGCGTTAATTATATGCGGGAGAACCTTGACCCCCGCGAGATCGGCTGCAATCACCATAGGGGAGGCCGATGCATTATTCGTGTCGGTTGTGAGGCGGTCGTTGTCTGCGCGCACAACTAACCCGATGAAAAAGATAGTCAGGACGAAGAAAAGCAGAATCCGAATGAATGTTTTCCGAATAGCGGACGGAACTGTTTTTTGCGGATTCTCTGTCTCTCCGGCAGCCACGCCAACGAGCTCGGTTCCCTGAAAAGAAAAGCCGGCTTGGATTAGGACTGCCCAGAAACCCACAAACTTAGCGACAGATGTAGGATGATCGATCTTGTATGTCATAAAGGCCCCTGGGTCATGCCAATATTTGAACCCAAGATAGCCCTGGTCTCCAACACCAACATCGATGCAGATAGCGAAGATGATAAATCCAACGACGGTGGCTACCTTAATCGTCGAGAACCAGAACTCCACTTCGCCATAGAAGCTGACGGGCAGGAAATTCAGGGCGGTGATGAGGACCCAAAATACCCCGATGAATATAGCAATGTTTAATGTCGGATCCCAGTATTGAATGATTGTGCCGGTAGCTGTCAACTCGACCGCAAATGTGGAGGCCCAGTTGAACCAATAGATCCAGCCCATCGAGAAACCGAGACTAGGGTCGATCAAACGCGCGGCGTAAGAGGTAAAGGCACCGGGAATGGGGATATAGGTCGCAATTTCTCCGAGGGATGTCATGACGGAGAAAACAATGGTACCGATGAAGATGTATGCGATCAGGGCGCCTGCCGGGCCCGAGTAGGCAATTGCGGTGCCACTAGAAATGAAAAGACCTACTAAAGTTAGACCGGTGATTGATTCAAGAACCTAAAGGTGCTTACCAGTTCCAATAGTTCCACCTAAACCCGGCGTTAGTACATATTAACCCCAATATAAGTCAAGATAGAGCATACCAATGGCGATCATCTGTAGATGTCGGCTTTTGAGCTGTCGCTTCAACTCCCCGGGAGGCGAAGCAGGCGCATGGTTCTGCTCAGCATCGGCTGGCTTGATGTCCGATGGCATGATCTTGGTGTCTGCAGGAAAATCGACACCGGTCGATGTCGCACTGGTGACTGGCACCTCGTCGGCGACCTTGTCGGGTGCCATATTAGGCCACCAGCAGCGTGAACCTGACACCAGGCACTGTATCTGAGGGCACTGGCTTTGGAATGTGTCTTGGGTCGAGTCAAGCTGTTGCACAAAGCTGATAAGATTTTTCCATGCTACATCTTCCGGATTTCCGTTTTCGCTTGCAGGGCGCTCGGTGGAGTTCCGGGAAGACGAAGACCCACATTGGTCCAAGCGGAGACATTTTTCTTAGGTAAAATGTCCTGAAGAGGAAAGACAACACGATCTTCCGTGGTCCATTTTAAAACAAATTCGAGATAGCGCGCCTGTAAGAACTGGACAAGCTCTGGAAGTCGCTCAGTCTAGCTATCGTGATGTGCAGGCAATGATTGGGACCGACGTGAAATAAGCAACGCCAAGCATTGCAACGGCTGGATCACGTGGACGGATGTTTTCCTCCGGAGCCACGGCATCTAGTATTTCCTTCTACAGTTTGCCTTTGCTCTTCTCTTCAAGTTGTCTCTTTGGCCCTGTGAATCCAAATATGAATGCGGCAGCCTTGTGCATCTGGATCTCTTCTGCGCCTTCGGTCATGCGGTATCGGCGGAAATTGCGATATATGTGCTCGAAGGGATAGTGACGAGAATATCCATCACCTCCATGGATCTTCAAGGCGGATTGATAACAGTCAGCCCAAACTTAAGTGACTGCAAGATATGCTCAATTCGCGAAACTCACCTGCATGGCTCGATCAGCTGCTTGGAAGCAAAGTCGGTTGTCCCAGAAATTGCACATGGCCACTTTGTCACTAAGTTCGCGCTCAATGACTATCCACGGTGGTTGTTGTATGGTGGCTGATTGGCAGGAAGCTACCACTGGATCCATCTCCCAGCTGGTTTTCAGAATAAGCAGCCGTAGCATCTCCACTTGTGTCATGAGCTCCACCACGGGAAACTGGATGGCCTGGTTATCAGCCAAGATCTTGCCTTCTCCCCATATCTTCCGCGAACGAGCTCGTTCGATGCTCCGATCCAAACAGAATTTTGCTGCTCCGCATGAGCTGGCCGCTTGTCGGATGCGATTCTCATGGACGAATGCCGGGGCAAGGGCCAGCCCTTGGTCAAGCGGACCCAAAATCGCTGATTCCGGCACCCACACCCTGCGAAATTCCACTGTGGCATGATCTGTCGGCATGTTGAGTGTCCATTCATAACTTTTGATTTGAACTCCTGGGGTTTCTCGCGGGATGAGAAAGGCCGTGATCCCTTTCGCAGATCCAGCAGTGCCAGATGTACGAGCAAAGACAAGAAAATGAGTGCAATGGTGAGCTCCCGTCTGCCATTTTTTTGCTCCATTGATCTCGAATCCTGCGCGATCGCGACGAGCCACAGTCGATATGAAGGTGGCGTCATTCCCATGATCCGGCTCTGTCAGGCCAAATGTGGTGCGGAATTCTCCTCGAAGACGAGCATGAATGAGGGTTTGTCGCTGCTCTTCGCTGCCAAAATGGTGGATCATCAAAATATCCGGGAAATTACCGATGATACTATGCTCGTTTTGCAGGTCGTTGGCGAGACCCAAACCACCTCCGTAGACCGGATGTGATGCAAGGTGAAAGCGAATGGCCGACATCCACAAATTGGTCTCTGGATGCCCTGTGCCTCCGTATTCCCTGGGGAGTGCAAACCGATAGAATCCTGCTTCATCCGCGAGGGCTCGCGCTTTTTCTTCGACCCAGTTAGATCATGTCCTCTCATCAAAACAGTTCCCTTTACTCACTCAAAAGCTCCTCCCATTCGGATCGTGGATTGCCATTTTGGTCCCAGTTGGTCCGCGCATGTTCTCGGCGGTGATCAAAAAACCGGTTGTTGTCCCCGGTAACTTGAACAGTCAGGATTTTGGAATTGATGAAAGAATAAAGAGATTGAAGGTACGTGTTCAAGTCTTCTGGTAAGTCAAAGTTCATACTCCAGGGCTGATATTGGAAATTTGGAAAGGTGACAGTCTCATGTCAGGCCATTCAACCACCCCCGGCAACATATATATCTTCCCCGCACTTGAGCCTCGGCCAAAACACAGAGCAGCCCTGCTTGAGGACATCTAGGTAGAGGACGACCGTGCTATCATTTGGATCGTCGAAATGATATTATTTCCATAAAACATAGCTTCGATTGTCAGATTATTCACCCTATTCTCAGCATTTTCAGTGTCAGTACATTCTGACGCCATCATGTCATATTCTGTGAAAAGCAGGCGGTGTTTCGCAATCTGCCAGTTTTATCGTGGGCGGAAGCACCGCTCGGACGCCTAAGATATGAGGCACCATGATGACTCAGAAACTGCCGAGTTTCGTTTCACCGCTTGACGAATCAGCATCTGTACTTTGCCTCCACAGCTCCACTCCGACCCATTTCCCCCCTTTCAAACGATCGATTTCTCCGATTTACGGCAGATGGAAACCCACGAGCTCTCTTGAGCGTGTTCTTTGGGGTTTTATATCGGGCGAGCACAGGCCGATCCTGATGGACTTGGAGTACCGGAACTTGTTGGCACCAAATGGGCCACACCTGATTCCCCAAAGCGACTTTCGGTCCCCCCAACTGCCCCGGCCACACCCGGGCGTTGATTTCATGCAACGAAGTCCGGACTCCGTCGAGATGGAGAAGACCCCGCCTGTCACAGGCAAGCGCCGAGGTGGCAGCCGAAAGGCCTGTAATGAGTGTAAACAGCAGAAGGTGAGCCACATCCACATCGCCCTTCCCCAGTCCACATTCCATCCCTCCAATAGGTGGCCCATCTTGCCACCCCTGCGGCTATGATGCTGATGCATGCTCCCGTGATGCATAGCTTCGCTGTGACATTGTACAAACCCCGGCTGCGGCATGTTCGCGTTGTCGTCGGTTGGGCATCGACTGTAAGGTGGAGCAGTCTTTCAAGCGTATCTCGAAGAGAAGGTTTTTCCAACTTCCCCTCCTCTTTGCCTTTAAATTCGACAGCGTACTAAAAGACTGCCCAGGCGAAATGCGGAAATGGAAAAGGAGATTGCAGATCTCCGCCGCCGTTTAGATACAAATCCGGAATCCGATCAGAAGATCGAGAATCACACCAGTGATGAGCTATCCCATTGCTCCGAGGAGGTCTTTGCGCGGCGCGAATCTGCTGCCACTGACCGTCTACGTCCTGTGTCAGTGCCAGTGGAACAGCACCATTCGATGGCAACCCCCCTGACCATGAAGAGAAGTGGCTCTATTATTTCCGAAGAGGACAACACCCCTTGGAAACTAGAAGATGTTGCTCTTTCCCGAGCGCGTGTCGCTAGACTATACGACCAGTGAGATTTTACCCAACTTACCCAGCATTCCCTGGTTTCTTCTGCTCGATATTGACAGTTTCCCTAGATACTTCAATTATTACCACCCGTTTCTTCCACTGCTTAACCTCCCCAAGCCCCCCGAAGTCTATCTTCACCGCTGTCCTCTGTTGGCATGGACCATCATTTGTGTGGCCAGTCGAAGATCACCGTCTGAGCCCGGTCTCCTGAGTGCGATTTCCGGTCCATTCAGCCGGCTCCTTTGGTCAACCATAACCGGTGTTCCGCAGGACTACCGTGTGGTAAAGGCGCTATGTGTTCTTTGCACATGGCCCCTTCCAACGACAAGTCAACGGACAGATGCGACATTTATGCTAAGTGGCCTAATGATGCAAATTGCCATGCAGCTAGGCTTGCATCGACCAGTGCAAGCGGAAGAGTTCACTACATTCCGAATGGAAGTCCAAGGAGAGGCACTGAAAGATCGCATACATACCTGGGTAATTTGTAACATTGTTGCTCAGAAGTAAGTTCCGAAGATTCGATGGAACTGACGATGAGAGCTTACATTTGTCAGTGTTGCGACTGGTTATGGCCAGCCTCCTAGCACAATCTACGACTGGGCCCTCGAGCCTCCATCGCTCAGAGATGCCGATTATCATCTACCCGAGGATCTTGCCATTCGGCTTCGCATTGAAAAGTTTTGTGACCGGGTTACCAAGGCTTTGTACAGCAGCAAGCCAGAACCTATCGAGTTCATTAGCGCGGAAAAGCTTGTCATCGTCCAGATCCTTGAGACTGAGCTGAGAGAGATGGAAGTAGAGCTCGGTCGAGACATCTCTGGTGAGAATCCGCTTTCTATATTAATTTCGTCTTCGCTAACGCCCTCCCAAGCAATTAACATGATTCATCTACGCGCCGCCGAGCTACATTTTCGCTACTTCGTGTTTTTGGGATCTAGCGCCCGAAGCGACGATTTGACCAAACTTTTCATTGCTACCACTTCATTTCTGGGGCGTGTCTTGGACCTAGAAACTTCGCCCGGGGAACTCATTGGTCATTCTACGAACTATATTCTTCAGATGATTGTTTCTGCTGCATTTGCACTCATGAAACTTTTGAAGAGCAGCTTTAGTCGAAATATCGACTTCAACCATGGCAAACTTTTATTCAATGGAGCTATCTCAGCTATCCGTCGGATCAGTGTCATGGACCACGATCGCCCGATTCGCCTTGCGGATATTCTAGCCCAGATGTGGAATGCGAATGAGGCCGAAGTCATCGAGAACGATGGACTTCAGCTCAAGGTTCGGTGCCGGATGAGCATGAGCCATGTGTATGACACCGTTTGGCGTTGGCGACAGCGCTTCCGTCCAGCGAAGAGCATCGAGGAAATGCAGGGTGAGTTTCGCATCTTACATTCTGCTAGCCACATTGACTAAGTGATCTATAGCAGCGGCCGCCGTGGCAAACCAAGATATTTCGACAGCAGCAGGTCCCTTGGGCCGGCAGCATGATAGCTCGATTGAAGACTCGTCACTGATGATGCCTGCTCAATTTGACGAGGGTGGTGCTTTTTTTAGCGAAGCTGGATTTTCCGAAGTCTTTGATTCCCTCAACTGGGTCTTTGACGGTATCCCCGACTCTTTCGTTGCACCGCCTGTCCTCTGAGCGGACAATTTCCGGATTTCTCACAGGGCCGGCTTTCGGTGCCAGATAAGTTTCGTGTTCTCGGCGGCGTTTTCAGCAAGTTTCAGCGAAGATACCATGGAAATAAAAGTGAATTTCAGTCATACGAGTACAATTCAGCGGAGTTGGGTCTCGCGAACATGTCAATGGGAACCTCCCGAGGGCGTTGATTGACACCAACAAACTCCGGTTAAAAAAAGTATCTCCACCCCACTGTTGTTGCCGGATTATGGTAGTGCAATGGTTGAATTCGGGCGGCACCTGCAGCGATACCTGCAGCAAGGCTTGCAAGCCATTCGCACGGGGATTTCCGGCCCAATGACTTGGCCGATCTCCGTCTTCTCTCACCAATCATGGCTGGCACCAAGTCCATATCTCTCCCCGGCTGGCCTGTGCACACCCCACGAATCCTCCCTCCAGAGCCACCCTTGATGCCTGGGAACAGGAAAATAAATCCAGGTGGCGACTTTGCACAAGGTGGGCACTGTGGATCTAGAAATCGCAGAAGCCCAAGGGACATATGACAGCGAGGTTGAGGATGCATCTCCTTCCGTCTTGTCTTGTCTGGATCCAGTCGAGTGCAGTTCGGACCAAACATTTGTCAAAGCCTTGCTACATTTGTTTCATCCGGTTCCATACAGGGCCATCTGGTCCATGTGGAAGTACTTTTGCAGGAACCCAGCTGGAAGGGACACTGATCGTACAAGCCCACGTTTGTGTCATATGGCGCACGCGAACCGTGTATCTTCTCCACAGATGAAATTGTCCCGAAGCCGGCCGGGACAGATAACGATGGGAGCATCTGTGCGCCACCAGAAAGTCGGGCTAGATATGCGGAACATATTTGGGATCTCATCTGGAAGTCCAAGCTCAATCAACCCCCACATGACTGGATGATACATTGAAAATGTCCCGTCCAGCGCGAAGAAAAAAAAAAGGAAATCTTTCCTGTTCACGATTCCCACGTCCATCTTCTAGACCTGCATATTCGTGTCTGGGCTAGATCCGTAGGTGCCGTGGAACGCGAGAGTTCATGGCGGCCGATTGTAAAAGTGTCGGTGAGGCGAGTCGAAGAGGAGGCGATAATGCATCCAGTCACCAGCCCCAGGGTTTCCAGCAAGATCCTGGATCAGTTGTGATGGTAATTGTCTATCCACCTGGGGGTGTACCACAACGTAGCCATTCCCAAACCGAATGGCTGGTATCCCCACGACGTGCTGACAGTGCCATCTGTACTATGGGATTCTGTGGAGGTCCGTGTCTCTGACTTAGGCCCGATATCCTGTTTTCGAATCTTTGCCACACGCGATGCTCTAGACCGGGAGAATGATCTCCACAGAGAGATGAAGCGTAGTATGAAGGTGGAGAGCGCGCTATTCCGATTTATCAAGAATTTAAAATGCAGAAACTGCACCGTCGATCGTCAAATCTTCCAGTAAGCCCATACAAAGAATTGGTCATCGCTATATACTTGACTCCCGTCTGATCCCAGGGAATGAAGAGAAAATGAAATAACCTTGGAATCAAATCGAACAGAGCCACCACTCTGAAACGGAGAAATTTATTCCAAGAGCATACTGTGTTTGAAACAATCTGCGTCACCAAAGAAGCCATTTGAGCCGGCGTGGACCCTCTTTCCACGACCATGTTTTATGACCCGCTTCCCTGGAAGGATATTTGGAATAGAACGGACCACTCGAGTTTACTGCTTGGGCTAGCCTGCATATGGCTCACATTCTAATCCTGTCAAGTCAGAAGTCTCCTCGATGTAGATGCATTGCTTGAAAATGCACGAAGTACATATTTCCCATCCTTGGTAAGTGGATGGTCTTAACTTCGACGCTATTGTGATTACCGGCCCTCTTCACCTAACCACAAAATGCATCCAACTTTGAATTATCGTCAATCTCGCAGATCCGCGTGCGATCGATGCCGTGGATTCAAACTGCGCTGTGAGCGTGACCAGGTGAATGGCCGGTCCTGTGAGAGATGTCTCAAAGCACAGGTGGTGTGTACCACGAGTCTTGGGCATTCCAACTCAAGTCTCTTCCCAAAACCTCCCATGGGAGATCTGACAAACCCCCATGATGAGAGGTTACTTCATCGCGAGCGATACGCCATGCCTATTCTTCACAAGTCCACCAACGCCAAAGTCAAAAAATCTATAGTCCCGTCGAACATTTCCAGGAGATGTGACATTCAAGACCTGGGCTATTGGACAGGCTCGGATATGCTTCCGTGCGGAGGGAAATCGATGATTCCCGAAGACATTGGCCCACAGGTGCCGTCCCATCCAGCATCGTTATTACCATATGAACAATGGGGGGATCGTTCCCCGTGGATGCCTAGGTCATATTATATGGTAAGCCATATCCTTCTAGGATGATGAGGCTCTTGTGACTTTGCTAATAATGCTACCAGCCGCCTTCAATAGACTACGCATCTTTTGATCGTGACTATCACTTCGATGATTTATCCTACGCCTCAGAGCCCTTGCGCTTTGGAGACACCTCAAGCTCAGGAAACATGCCGCATATTGAGACTATCCCCCCAACTGTCGAGCCCTTTGTGCTACCGGGGACGGAGCCAAGTTCTGTACTGGATGAGATCTGGGGCGACCCTTTGACTTCCGACATGCCATCCAGCAAGAATGAATTATCACTGTTACCAGAGGCAACGCATGGAGCGAATTCAGAGCCCAAATATATACGCCAAAAACTGCTGAAAATTGACATCGGCCTGATTGAAGACCTTGATTGCCTCGAATCCGGATCCATTATCTCGGGCTTACCTTCGTTTCTGAAGGCAGACATTAACCTCACTGTGGGAAAGTTGGACTTGCCTATCTTCCGAATGCTCAATCACTCAGTCCAGTTTCTGGACATCATTCAATCCGGCTCAACATTGTCTGGTGACTCCGCCGATCTTGCAGCATTTGAGACCGGCCAGACAGAAAGTACCATCCAGGAGGATCGACGATGCCACAACGCGCCATCCACGGAGAGCAACACGGAAGACGGGGCAACCACAACATCATCAAATGATTCCGGCTACTTTACAATGACTCCATCGTCTTGTCACCAGAGCAAAGTCTCATCATCAGATTTTGACATGCCGACATGCCTGAGTCTGCTAGCCACATATTGCCACCTCATTCGCGTCTATCGTTCCGTATTCATGCAGCTTTACCAGCTGTTCCTCGTTTTACCCCCAGCAGACGCTGGTACATTTTTACTTCTTCCCAGCTTGCAATTTGGTCAGCTGCACATGGCTGGCAACCTCCCAGCACAAGTCCAGATGCTGACCGATATCGCTTCCAACTTGCTCTCTAGAATCGAGAGCGCACTTGGTATGTCACCTGGATCACATCGGGAGGTGGGGAGTGGCATGACAACATTTGAGACTGTACAGGAGGACAGTCCTTTGGCATTAATTAAAAAGCAGATTATGGTCCAGGAGCACGTGGAATGTGGCATCTCTTTGCAAGAAACGATCGATGGTTTGCGCCAGTTAGTGAAAGACAACACCAGCGCATGATTCGTGATATCAGCTTTGTCTCGAATAACTGTCATTCCTTCTGGCTCTTTGTCGGGCGCCTTGATTGTTGATCTTGATTAGATCGAAGGCCCAAAATTCTCAGATAATTAAGAGATCCATAAATTCACCTGCTAAGGGCAGGGATTATCCCTCCTGGGAAAATAACACATGGCTGGTCTCATTAAGATTGTTTGGAAATCCAGAATTCCCGGTCAATCCCTGCGGGATCGGACACCGATACCGAGTCCGATTATGAATAAGGTAGACATCGGCTGGTCTTTCGGCCGCTATGGAGGCGAACGAACTATTTAAGAACGTTTGTTCCTCTATCCGAGTATTTGGTAGAAAACTTGCAATTTAAATTTCTCGAGTTTCGCTTTCAAATATCCTCGTTTTTGCGCTGAGACACCATGGCTGCACCAAAATCTAAGGACACGTCAGATCTTTCAGGATCGTGGCATCTGGTATGTGCATTTTAATCCCGAAGGAATAATTACTGACCTCTTCAAAAGAACAGGGAGCTCTCCGAGGACCCTGACAAAATCTTTGCATTGGTATGAACGATCTCAATACTTTCCCCAGACGGAGAACCTGACCAAAATGATAGCAAGCTGTTCCATGGGTCGTGAGGAAGGTCTTGAAATATGCCAATCTTTCGTTGCACATCACCCAAACAATCACCTCCGACGGCGCTACCGGGGAAATCAGCGAAAGCAATGGTGCCACCTTTACAGACAAGAAGCCCGTCACGATCCTCCAAATGAAACAGACGGTTCACCCCGGCGGTTTCAACAGTGAGGGAACGTATCCCGTGAACGGAGAGGCACAAGATGTTTCACTCCCTATCTTTGGCGATGTCAACATGATGCTGCAGTTCGTGGACGTGGCCGATATCGAAAATGAGTCTCTCCGACAGAAGCTGAGTGAGACGGGTTTGCCAAAGACGGTAATTAGCGAGACCGCCTATAACGCTGCAAAAGGATGGCATGCAAGGGTGATCTGGGGCTTTGAGTATGTCAAGGGGGCGAAGTATCTCACCCGGAACATCAAGACTTGGAACGACAAGGAGAATCTGGTCTCCCGAATGGTATATGATTATAAGTCGTAAGCATGGGGATATGCCCCTTTCCGATTTATTTAGCGATGTGCTATCCAAATCAACACCTCTGATCAAGGCATCCACGGTCAAACTACCTTTGCCGTTTCAGCTTAATATTCTGTACGCGGTCAAGAAAGCCTGGGATTTAGCACGCGAGATTGACAGAAATAGAATTAATTTCCGTATCTATTTTAGGTGGTAACCACGGCCCATATGGCAAATGAGTAGGCTGTTAGGTTTAGAACAAGCCTAGGGCATATTCAACCCAGCCTAAGAGAACTGGGAGATGTTGCAGTGGCCAGTTTATTTGACAATCGCATATTTACAGACATAATTATATCTGTCGCGAGACCGCATGTGACTGGGCTATTTTGGGAAAAGGACGAGAAGGAACAGCGTCGTTCCATGCCACTTGCAAGTGTTCAGCCCGTCTTGGGCTAGATCTCATTAGTGGAAATCAAGCACGGGCTCTTGCAAGCCATCTTTCCTCATCTTCCGGATAATAGCGAGGTACCTCGACCCCGCAGAATGATTCCTGGAGAATTACTTACCGGAGTTATGCGATTTCAGGATTTCACCGATATCCCCATTGGCATAATAGGGAAAGGGCTTGAATATGTTCAATGATTCGAGGTATCTTAATTGTCCCGTCAAGTGTAGGAAAGTTAATATTTCCCGTTTGTAAGCTTAGACCTCCAGACTATCAGCTTTATCCATTCCTGTTGATTCAGACGATTGAACGATGGCTGCGCCAACACAACGACCGGATAGTTTTTCCAGAACATTTAAGTGAATGAATCAAATTCAAATGATGGATGAAGTCTATCAGAAAAGGATAACTAGCACAGGGTAAATCAACCGGATTTGTTGACAATCTCATACTCTCCCACTGGCAGAGGAAGAGCGGGTCGTCGCCCCGCATTCCCCGCTCAACGATCTCGTCATTGCACGCGGCGATTTCACCACTGAATTACGCGAAGCCGACGATCCGAGCCTTGCCGATGGCCCGAATCTGTGAATCTCCCCTGGGTGATTGATTCGCGGCAGTTTCCAACCACGGACAATATTGAGCCGGATGAGATCTGACTGCCAAGTGAAATGGGCAACCCCAACCTCAAAACATCGCGCTCAAGATTTGGTAAGAAAGATCTAGCCAGATCGAACGCGGCAGTGAATGCTAAATTAGCCAAGGATGCCAGACATGCCGTGCCCGCAAAGTACGAGACCATGTTCAGGCACGGGATGATTGATCCAGCAAGTCTGACGAGGCGCTTCATAGGTCAAATGCGACGAGCGGCCGGGTGAATGTGGAAACTGTGCTCGCCTACGCTTAGTGTGCTCCGGATACTCGAATTCCGACAGAGCGGAAGTGCCGCAGACCAGGACTAAGACCGAGAATTCAAGAGTTAAACGGACCTACCGTTCTTGTACTGCATGCCGTGCATCAAAAACCAAGTGCTCGGGTGAGCGGCCGACGTGCCGAAAGTGCGAGAGTAGAGGACGAAGCTGCATTTATTCCGAGTCTTCAGAGCCGACTTGGATACAGCGAGTGCAAAAGACCGCGAAGAGTTCCCGAAACCCTTTGCCCACTCCATCATTGATATCAGATGGACCTCCCGACAGCCACCGCGAGTCAAGCCCTATGCAGCAAAATGAGCAAAGACAGGCTCTTGCATCGCCAGCCACTACTCACGCGCATTTAGCTGTTGAGGAATCAAATGAACGGGAGAGCTCGCCGATGGATTGGTATTGAGCTACTTCTGTCCTTTTTGTTCATTCTCACTGACATCTCCTAGGTTGACATCGCGTCATCTGCCAAATCCATGGAAAATCGGATTGTTGGTCGAGGAGTATTTCAACAATATACACTCTCTTCGTTGCTTTGCCTTCATTCATCGACCGTCGTTCCTCCAAAAGTTGGACACGGAAATATCCAAGAAGTACCAGAAACATGCCTTGCTGCATATAATATGCGCCTTAGGTGCTCAGTAAGCCTCCGGATTCTCATCTTACTCAAGAATACTGAGCCTAAAGTTCGCAGATTCTATGCACTTTCATACAGCGAAAATGTCTCGCCTCTGCCATCAAGGTTCGTCCTTCTGGCGGGAAACGAATGGGCCAAAGTCGCCCAACGACTCATTCTTGAAAGACTCGACACGGTCACGATTGAGAACCTGATGGTGAGTCGAGGAAAACACCCACATATTCATGTTTCTAATCAACTCGCAGGCCGCAGTCCTTCTCTACGACTACGCAGTTCGAATGGGAAATTTCGCCAATGCGTTCATGTTCAGTGGTCTCATTACTCGCATGACCCAGGCTTTACAAATTAATCTGGAGTACAACACCGATCTCCTCTGCCAGAACAGCGATGTCGGTCCTTCCATCACTGCGAGGGAATCCCGTCGTCGGCTCATGTGGAGTTGCTACGTGATGGACGCCTTTGTCGGCAGTGGAGTCGACCAACTCACCCTTGTTGATGAAAAAGACATGAAAATTCAACTTCCCTGCAATGAGCGGAACTTCATCCAGCAAATCCCTTGTTTGACCGAGACACTTGACCCCGGAAACCGCCTTAAGTTTCTTGTCGGTGACCAAGGTGGTACCATGATTTTACCCAATATGGGGATCATGGCCTATTTCATCCGACACATTTCGATCCGCAAGAGGGTCTTGAGGTTTGTTAGGCATTCACATAAAGCCTGAGTTGCATTTACTGATCAGGGCTGTAGGTACATCAAGCACCTAGGGGACGCAATGGTACCCTGGGATCCCAAGTCCGAATTCGCCATTCTGGACGCAGATTGCCGGGCCTGGTATGAGTCTTTACCCGCCAGTCTACAGTTCACGCCAAGTGCTATATATATTCGAAAAGACTCATCACAACTAGGTGCGTTGTGCGTGTTGCATTGTGCGCACTTTCAAACGATTTGTGACCTCTATCGACTCGGGGCCCCGGCGCTATACAAGCTTCGTGCGGCCTTCGACTTTCCTCCAGAACAACAAGATTTCCTTCGCCATCTACAACAGGTTCTTTTCGATGCTGCAAAAACTCTGGCGACTATCATCGGGGAGGTTGCCGAGCATGGGACCCGCATGTTGGCCGACTCGTGGCTTCCAACTATCACGTATGATAGCTGCCGAATCATGGTGTACCATCTGACTCAGATACTCGATTATCGTACCGAGGAAACAAAGACCGCGATGATGCAAACACTGCCTCTTCTGCGGAGTAACATTCGCGCATTGAATTCCATGGCATCGCTCAGTGGCATTGCGGCCTCACTGGTAAGCAGTCCCCCGTTCTTACATTACGAATGTTAGAATCACTCATTCTCATTTCCCATAAGTCCTCCGCAGCAGAGACCATGCTGGACCGATCCGGCATTGGATCCGAAGTAATAGCCCAAAACAGTGTGCCAGACGACCCATACCAATCAATGGGTGACGAAAACCCGAGTGAAAGTCTACCGGGAACCCCAGTGCAAAGCGCACCAGACTACGTCCTCAATCCGCTGTCAATCTTCCGTATGGCGCGCAAGTCAGTACCGGAGCGACACGAGCCAGAAAAGGCCGGTACCTCTTCGGCATCAAATAGTGCCCGACCAGAGTCTTGCGCAGACGTGGATCAGAGCACAAGTGGCCATGTTGATCGGAATCCCACAACGGAGGCTTGCAACGAACCTGAGCTGGGCCATGCTAGTCTTGAAGAACTTCAGACTTTGTTCATGTCGGATCTTGGATGGGCGTGGCAGCCGGCTGATACGGCAGTTGGAAGTGGCATTGAAGGGGCTGGACTTTTACCTTGGGCGGGGGGATATCCTGTCGGACAGGGAGAGCCGTGGTTGCCTGTGTTTCCATTCTCACAGCAAAGCTGAGAACCAACATGGGGGTATGAAAATTAGCCATTTAAGCCCTGTCGACATTGGGCATGGAGTGTAGCATCATCGAACGAGGCAATCGGGAAAATACTAGCAATCAGAACGGATAAACTTTTGAACGTGAAATCAATTTTCGGATAAGCGCCGATTGTTCATTTCGTGGATATTTTGATTCGTAAACGCTCTCTATCCGTACAGTGGGCAGGCATCGTCAAATTCCAAGTCAAGGTCAAGACAAAGACCTCAAACCAAGACCGAGGTCTGCGGGTGAAGGACGAGTCACATTGAGCCATTTTTACCGCAAAAACCGCAGCCCAACCTCACTGGAACCATCCATGCATGCTGCAGCTTTTGCGAAGTCGTTTTGGGTTTCAACCATTGCTGGTCGGGAATCGGGGTATTGATGGCCCATTACAGGCTGCCACGACGGGGGAAAGAGACACCATCCACGGCGGGATGGTCGGTAAACCAGCTCACCTTATCACCGCCACCCTGGTTGACCAGAGCCGAGGGGAGATCGCGACCCTCTTCATGGTCGAAGATGGCCTTCAGAATGTCCTTCTTGCCGGCGCCGGTAGCCACGAATGCAACGTTCAAGGCTGAGGTGACAACGGGCAGGGTGAGGGTGATACGCTTGGGCGGGGGCTTGGGTGAGTTGGTCTCGGCGGCCACCCAGGAGTCTTTCTCGCGGAGGAGCTCGTGGCCGGGGAAGAGACTGCAAGTGTGGCCGTCGGGGCCACAGCCCAGAAGAATCAGGTCGAAAATAGGAAGCTTCACGCTATCCTTGGCAGCGAACAGGCGCATCAGGTCCTCCTGGTAAAGATCGGCAAGCTCCTGGGGGTCATCGTCGTTGACGTGATCGGCATCGATGGGGTGGACGACCGGAGCTCCGAGCTCCGCGGGGATCTTGCTCAGCAGCTCATCCTTCAACAGGCGGTAGTTGCTATCATCGTGGTCGAGAGGCACGGCACGCTCATCGGCAAAGAATATGTGCCATTTCGCGAATTGCGGAGTGTCTTCGGGCGAGCCATTGCTGGGCGCCAGCAGGGCGCGAGCCAGAACAGTGGGCAGCGAGCCGCCGGATACCGCGATGCGGAAGCTGTCGTGGCGGCTCAACGCCGCATTCTGGGCGCGAAGCACATAGGGACGCAATTGCTCGGCCAGAGCATCGGTGCTCGGGAAGCTAAAGAGATTCGGCTGTGCGGTCGCCATTTTTGCGTGTGAAGAGGGTAAGAAAGATGGCTTCTTCACGGCGGGGTTGGTGGGGGTGGAAGAAGGCGACCGCTTTCGCCGAAATCAGCAATGCAGATGACGTCGTGCTTCGGTCAACCGATCTTATCTTGAGTTCAGAGATGACGTCAAGCCTAGGGAGAATAGAGGACTCAGGTGGTTGTTTCTAACCATCACAGTTGTCATTTGAAGGATTTCTGCGGGGAGCGTGGGAATAATCAGGTTTCGATTACATTATACCCGAGGTATATCGAGCTATAGATCCAACGCTAGTACCCGCTCAGTCGCATGGTCCTTAATCCAAACATTAAAAAACATATATCAATAGATAAAAAATCCTGTTAGACTGCCCCCTGAGTTGCGACCCCTGCAGAGGCCTCCACATCGTCCTTCTTGAACGAGAGTTTCTCTCGACTCGATTGGCCACTCTCGTTCTTCCCGAGACCGGGAATGGCCATGGCATTGATATCCAACAGGTACATATACCAGTAGTAGGTGCCTAATGTATCATTTAGTACCCCAAGTGACGAAATCAAGGATAATCCGAAGCTTACCGCAAAACAATCCGCCCCCCAGGATGTTGCCGAGCAATGTAGGGATGATACCCTTCCAGATATACAGACCCACTGTGATTTTAGGAGCATCAACCCAGATAGCCAAGGGAATGAAGGTCATGTTGGCAACAACGTGATCAAACCCAAGGGAAACAAAGGCAAACGTTGGCCACCAGATGCCCACGATCTTGGATGCAAGATCTCGGCCTTGCAACCCAAAGTAGCATGCCAGACAAACAAGCCAGTTGCATCCAATTCCGCGCAGGAAGATCATACGGAAATCCGGAGTCACCTGCTTTTTGGTGGCAAACGAAACCACCGCTGACTCGAAAGGATCGGCGGAGAAGACTTCGCCATCTGGCCCTAGGATCAGCACCAACATGGAGAGGTCTCGTCGGGACAAACATACAACCGAAGATAATTGTGACCAAGAACAGAGATCCAGCAAGATTGCCGAGAAAAGTCACAGCCCAGTGGATTAGCATTTTCCACCAGGGTAGCCGTCGCTGCAGGACGGCAACCGTGGTAAACTGTCTCGCGGGTTAGTGGCATATAGATACCACAAGAGTCGACGACTCATACCATGAAAGATCCAGTACAGAGGTCCGCGCCGGTCAAGATGATCATGCACAGTCCATAGGGAAAGACCAAGGCGCTCAGGGTTCTCATCAGACCCGGTGCATTTTCCTGAAACCAGGGAGTGGCATTGGTGCTGAGAACAGTACCGCAGGCAAACCCCAGCAAGCATCCGGCTGAGATAGCGCTGAAAAACACCTTGTCAAGGCGCATGTTGCCTTTCTGTACTCCAGTCCTTGCAACCGCCTCGACGACCTCCGCCGGTGAGAGCGAGTCAAGAGTCATGATGCGGGTTTGTCGGCGTGGATCGACTCAAGCTGATTGATGAATGTCGTAAAGCCAGAGTTAAAACCAAGAATAATTTTTGCACACCCCGTCTGACCGAGGAATGATTTTTTTGACAAAAATCTGGCCATCAGAACATGGCTTCTACTCTCAATTTAACATACTGCCGTCGCCTTCAGTTCATGGTTGATCTCAGGGGTGTGTGATCTTTTGACACGCCATTGGACGCAGATAAGCCGATCTTCAATAATTGCTGTCTCTCAATTCGCCAATAACCACAGCAAGATAAAGGAATTAAGCTCAAGTTCATCGTGAATCGTCGATCATCCCCGTGCTGGACAATCGCGGCCAGTGACAGCGCGGAGGCTTATCATCGCTTGGCATAGATAAAGGATGGGGAACCAGATTGGGAATGATGGACCATCTCCGCGGATCGAGAATGCGATGTGACAATTTCAAATGATCGAGCAATTGAGGTTGAACGAG
Source organism: Penicillium capsulatum (assembly GCA_028828875.1). NCBI lineage: Eukaryota > Fungi > Ascomycota > Eurotiomycetes > Eurotiales > Aspergillaceae > Penicillium > Penicillium capsulatum. The sequence continues at coordinate 3,016,683 of JAQJZR010000009.1, read as the reverse complement.
ATATTCGAATTTCAAAGTTGGTCGACCGTGATTCACTCACGTGGATGACCCCCGACTAATGGTGACGTCAAAGCCCCAAAACTTGGCCATCGGGCGGATATAAGTAATGCAATGAGTGGCGTCCAGTAAGGGATATTCAAATAAATTTACAAAGTGTTACTTACTGAGAAAACCAACGCAATCATGGTCAAAGACAAGAACACCGTTATCAGGCAGGTTCGGGATGTCCACGACTGACTTTTGCGCTAACCACGCGCTAGTGAATTCAACGATATCGTGAACATGACTCCAAATGAGCTCCGTGCTTGGCTCAAAGAAGAACAGTCTATTTCTTCTGGGTGGAGTAAAGAGTCTGGAGAGACGATTGGTCATGAAAGGTAAGCTGAGCTCCTCGTCGCATCATCAACCCAGCTAACGCGTGGCACAGTGGCCGCCGAATTGTAGAGATTCTCGAACATAACCCGTCTCGAGAGCCATCGGAATATCCTGACGAGGATGTGGATCATATGAGACGCGTGGTTGCCTATTGTAAACGCCATTTGGCGCAGGAGGGGAGGACCAAGAGAGACACGAGTAGCAAAAGCTATCGCGCTCTCAAGAACTGGGGACACGATGCATTGAAGGAATAGAATAGGGGGAATCGCTCGACACGATAGTGAGGATGTTATCCAGATGATCCTGAGTATGTGTCAGAGTCAACATAAGCCGCGTTTCCGTACCTCTTCCATCCCACCATTTATCATCTGTGGAAACAATCAAAACTACCCTGTGACGCAAAACGTGCATCGGTCACCGAGTCATCCCATCTAGCACCCCACATTTACACACGAAAAGCTCCCGGGCCCGGCCAAAACCAAGTCGGTGACGAGTTGATCCATGCTCTAATGGGGAATGGTCAAGCCCTGCTCGGGCCGGATTGGCTGCCAGCTTCCTCGGCCGCACCTGCCCCTCGCATCTCGCCCAATAGCAAAACACGAGGACCGGAAGACCAGGTTCGGATTGACGGGGGAAAGTGGAGGCGTGGGGGAACGCGGGGAATACGGGGAAGTTGAACCCCCACACTCGCTCCATCTCCGTGGGGGCGCGGAGATAAATATGCGACTCAACCAAGTGCACTCCAGATCCCAAGTCCCCGGTGCACGCAGCCATGGATAAGCCAAATACATTCCACGATGAAACACCACAGCTGGAGGATGCAAAGGTCATCGATGGGGCCGATATTCCACGGGCCCCTTTGACGGAGGAAGACAGCAAACGCATCTGTCGCAAAACTGACCGGACAATTCTTCTCGTCCTCATCTGGGTCTATTTCCTACAGATCCTGGACAAGAGCGTTTTGGGATACGGTGCCACGTTTGGCATGCAAGAAGATACTCACCTTTCCGGCAACGAGTATTCACTCATCGGATCGATCGGTCCGATTGCCCAACTCGCATGGCAACCCTTCTCGTCGTGGCTCATTGTCAAGGTGCCACATAAGATTCTCATGCCGGTGTTGTGTCTGGGATGGGGAATCGCCCAGGCCTGCATGGCCGCGTGCCTGAACTTCCGGTCCTTGATGGCGGCGCGATTCTTTCTCGGTCTGTTTGAGGCGGGATGCCTGCCCCTCTTCGGTGTCATCACCAGCCAGTGGTACCTGCGTTCGGAACAGCCCTTGCGTATCGCAGCCTGGTACAGTACGAATGGCTTGGCCACCATCGTGGCGGCTGCGTTATCGTATGGCCTGGGACATATCAAGTCCGACGTGCTGCAGCCGTGGCAAATGTAAGTTCCCGCACCCAAGGATCGAAAATACCCGAGACCTTGTCTGACCACGTTTCAGAATATTCCTTTTTGTGGGCTTGGTGACCATTGTTTCATCCCCGTTCGTGTACTGGCGCCTAGACAACGATATCACCTCCGCCCGCTTTTTGACTGAGACGGAACGAGCCCAGGGAATGGAGCGACTTCAAGCCAATCAGACCGGCACGGGCAGCGCCGAATTCAAGTTCAGTCATGTCTTTGAGGCAATTCTTGAGCCCAAGACCTACTTGTGGATCGGCATGGCCATGCTTCTCAATATCGGTGCTAGCGTGACCAACATCTTCGGACCTTTGATCCTTGGCGGTTTAAATTATGACAAATACACCACGACCCTGCTCACAATGCCCTTTGGTGTGATGCAATTCATCATGATTCTGCTGGCCAGTTACCTTGCCCAGACTGCGCGGGTGAAAGGAGTCATTCTCGCTTCGTTCATGCTGCCCGTCGTTGCCGGGCTGGCGCTTCTATACGCGATGCCGCGAACGCAAGGCGCACAGGGTGCCCTTCTCACCGGCTACTATCTGCTTGGATTCCTCTTTGGGGGCAACCCGCTCATCGTCACCTGGATCGTTGGCAACACAGCCGGCACAACGAAGAAGTCCGTCGCCATGAGCCTTTTCAACGCTGCAAGCTCGGCCGGGAATATTGTGGGCCCTTTGTTGTTCAACTCCAAGGATGCGCCCGAGTATCATCCCGGCCTCCGCGCATGTCTCGGCATTTTCTGTGCATTGGCCGCTGTTGTGCTCATTCAATGGGGCAATCTGTGGTTCCTGAACCAGCAGCAAGCGCGCCGCCGTGTTCGCAATGGTAAAAGCGCCGTTATTATTGACCACTCGATGCAGCCTCATTTCCATGGTATCGAGGATGACATGGAGAATGAGAATGGCCAGAATGTGACTCATGCAGGTGCCAATCTTGCCCAGGATTTGACGGACCGGGAGAACGACGAGTTTATTTATATTTACTAGCATGATTGGTTGAATGGAGTTCACAGCGTTGCCTTGGGAGATGATTCGAGCCATTTACTTCCGCGTTGATCTCAGAAAGAAATATAGTAAGCAACTCAGCAGCATAAAGCACCAGTGTGCTCTAATTCTCCGGATGCGCTGTGAGTGGATGCCATCACGGCGCCATTGTTGATCTTACGCGCAGCAGCCACGTCCGATCATTACCGTGATGGGAAGGGCACCCGCCGATGGCTTTTGACCCTGACCACAAGCATCTCTATATGCAAGAATACGACGATAGAATTTGTGATTTTCACATCCAATGATTGACATTGAGTACCTGTCCAATGCTGACGCCGCGTGACCTCGGATGCCCGAGGCGCCTACTTACACGCCGCTGCGCGCCAAGATGGTTGTTTCGGTTCTTCCATGTATCTACATGCCCAGCAGTCCCTGTCCGCGTGGAAGCGACCCCTGTGATGTTTCAAATGCGACGGTTTGCCAGAGAATTGAGGCTAGGTAATCCTCCAAGCAGGTGGCAATGCGTTGCAATATCGTCCAGTATATGCCCACGCGTCGCGGAATTGACCTACCAGACTGATGGCACCTCTGTGCTACGCTCTCCGACAAAAAGCTTCGTTCGGAGTCGGAGTCGGAGTCGGACTCGGCAAGTACCAAGGCCCCGGCTGGTCTAGAGACAGCGGTTTGCAGGTGCATGGCGCGCATGGATCGCATGCCATGAGGATGAACCACCACAGGATGGATAAAGCAATCCTGCGTGGCGGATCGCGCCACAGCAGTTTGAATCAAATCTCACCTTATGATTTGTTTGTTCTTTGAGAACCCTACAAGGAGTTCTATCGGAGTCAGTTCTGACTGAATATATGGCTTGCTTACAATAAGCTTAATGTCCGAATGGATGTCCGAGCTCATCGAACTATCAGAGTGAGCATCTATCTATATGTGTCTTTAGTCGCAGATTGTCTGATCTGGAAAACTTCACAGAATCGCTTGGGTGACCCTTCTGGGTAGAATTTTGTCAGACATCCATTGCAGAACGTCGTCATACATTGGGTCCTCCTGGTCGTTGAGAGTTAACGAGACTCAAAACGCATAATGTCCGGTGATCGTGAGTCTCATGGCGAGCCCATTGCCATTGTGGGAAGTGCTTGTCGCTTTCCAGGAGATGCAACTTCCCCATCCAAGCTCTGGGAGCTGCTCAAGGAGCCTCGAGATGTCTTGACTGAGATTCCAAACAGTCGATTCAACGCCAGCGCATTTTACCACCTCGACGGCGCTCACCATGGGACATCCAATGTCCGTCATTCCTATCTGCTTTCCGACGATCATCGACTGTTTGATGCCCAGTTCTTTGGGACGAAGCCCGTCGAAGCCAATTCCATAGACCCTCAACAGCGGCTTCTGCTGGAGACAGTTTACGAAGGTCTCGAATCCGGCGGTATACCCATGGAAAAACTACAAGGATCCAACACTGGCGTATATGTTGGATTGATGACAAACGACTACGCCGACCTTCTGGGTAGAGACATCCAGAATTTCCCAACATACTTTGCGTCAGGGACGGCGAGAAGTATTCTCTCCAACCGAATTTCCTACTTCTTCGACTGGCACGGACCATCCATGACCATTGACACGGCCTGCTCCTCCAGCCTGATCGCTCTTCACCAGGCCGTGCAAAGTTTACGAACCGGGGAATCCAATGTTGCCGTCGCGGCAGGCACAAACCTTTTGCTCGGACCCGAGCAATACGTGGCCGAGAGCAAACTGAAAATGCTGTCCCCGACTGGCCGTTCGCGGATGTGGGATAAAGATGCCAATGGCTATGCCCGTGGCGATGGGATAGCGGCTGTTGTACTAAAGCCACTCAGTGCGGCACTGGCCGATGGCGATCATATTGAATGTCTTGTTCGCGAAACTGGTATCAACCAAGACGGGCGCACCAAAGGAATTACAATGCCCAATCCCTTAGCACAAGCGGACTTGATTCGTGAGACATATGCGCGAGCCGGACTTGATCTTTCCAAGCCCAGTGATCGGCCGCAATATTTCGAAGCCCATGGAACAGGCAAGTCTCATGTCATTCGAGTCTTTTGAAGTTGCTAACAAACTTAGGTACCCCGGCTGGTGATCCTGTCGAGGCAGAAGCTATCAGCACAGCATTTTTTGGAACGAGAGCGAATTATCATCGAAAAGCTGGTCAAGAGCCACCCCTCTATGTCGGATCTATCAAGACGGTGATTGGACACACAGAAGGCACTGCTGGGTTGGCTGCCGTTCTCAAGGCATCACTGGCTTTGCAACACAAGGCTATCCCGCCAAACTTGCTATTGAATGAGCTGAATCCGGCAGTCCGTCCCTTCTACAACGACCTGAAAATTCTCAGTACTGCCCGGGAATGGCCTGCACTCCCAGAAAATATCCCTCGTCGCGCGAGTGTCAACAGTTTCGGTTTCGGAGGAGCCAATGCGCACGCCATTCTGGAAGCCTTCGATTCCAATGCTATATCGGCTGTAATGCCGAGCTCCGCGGCGGCTATCTTGACCCCCTTCAACTTTTCTGCTTCCTCTGAAAAATCGCTTGCTGCCAATTTGAAAGCATATGCAACATATTTGAAAGGTCATCCCGCTGTCGACTTGCACGATCTTTCATGGACATTGAATTGTCGCCGGTCCACACTGCCCGTGCGCTTCTCTGTCTCTGCTTCAAATGCGACCGACCTGGCGACGAGACTTGAAAATGCATCACAGTCACCTGCAGATGTCACACCCTCTAGCAAAACCTCGAGCATTCAAGAACCAAAGCTCCTGGGTGTATTTACCGGCCAAGGAGCTCAATGGGCTCGAATGGGAGCAGAATTACTCGTTGGATCATCACTAGCCTCCAAGTGCATCGACCGGCTCGACCAATCACTTCAAACTTTGCCAGAAGAACACCGTCCTTCATGGAGTTTGAAAGATGAGATTCTCAAGGACGCTCGCTCTTCGCGTATTGGAGAAGCGTTGTTCTCGCAGTCCCTCTGTACCGCAGTGCAGGTCATGATGGTTGACCTTCTTTGTGCGGCTGGTATTGTATTCAAAGCTGTCGTTGGTCACTCTTCTGGAGAGATTGCTGCAGCGTACGCTTCTGGGTATGTTCGCGCGGAAGACGCTATCAGAATTGCATACTACCGTGGTTGGTCATTGCAATTCGCCGGAGACTCCGACGGTGTCAAAGGAGCAATGATGGCGGTTGGAACTCCCATTGAAGATGCCAAGGAGCTTTGCCACATGCCGTCGCTCGAAGGCCGGATATGTGTTGCTGCCAGTAACTCTTCGGCTAGTGTCACGCTTTCTGGTGATGCAGATGCTATCGAGGAGGCCAAGGAGATCTTCGAGGACGAGAAGAAGTTTGCGCGGCTGCTCAAGGTGGATAAAGCATACCACTCCCATCATATGTTGTGCTGTGCAGCCCCGTACATTGAAGCCATCCGGAACTGTTCAATCCAAATTCAAGACCGATCAGAATCCCCAACCACCTGGATATCCAGTGTATATACCAAAAACGTGGATAGTGTCAACGACAGTCTCACCGACACATACTGGAGCAACAACATGGTCAACCCAGTTCTTTTCTCCGAGGCTGTCAGCTTCGCAGTCGGTGCTCTTGGACCGTTCGACATGGCAGTGGAAGTTGGTCCCCATCCCGCATTGAAGGGGCCTGCTTTGCAAACCATTCAGGATGTCGCCGGAGCAACCCTTCCCTACACAGGAACACTGAGTCGCGGGAAAAATAGCAGGGAGGCGTTTGCCTCTGCTCTGGGAAATCTTTGGATATCACTGGGAGAGCACGCCGTTAACTTCGCAGACTTTGAGAGCCAGGCACTGGATAATTCTGGACATAGGAAACTTCTGAAAGATCTTCCTGGTTACTCATGGGACCACGACCGTGCTTATTGGCATGAATCCCGCGTTTCCAATACCTTCCGCGCTGGAGGTACAGGCTTTCATCATCTCCTCGGTGTTCGATGCCCCGATGGAACGGAGAAAGAGATTCGCTGGCGAAATTATCTCCACACTCGGGAAATTCCCTGGCTCGCCCATCATCAAGTCCAGGGTCAGACGGTATTTCCCGCAGCAGGATATATCTCTGCGGCCGTTGAGATTATTGTCGAACAGTATGGGCTGGACTCGATTCATCTGATAGACTTCCAGGACGTCATCATTGGACAAGCATTGGTACTTGAAGAAAGTGCCGGGGTTGAGGTCATCTTCGCACTCACCATTTCGAAAAGTGACAAGAATAGCGTGACGGCTTCTTTCAACTGCTATTCAGATGCACACAAGGGTACTGCGTCCATGTCACTCCATGGCTCAGCTCAAATTACAGTGATCCGTGGCGAACCAAAGCGTGATGCACTACCTCCTCGCGTGGAGGGCAATGAGCCCTTCCTGGACCTCGACGAAGAGCGCTTTTATAACTATGTTTCTGAACTAGGATTTGGATACACTGGTCCTTTCCGCGCTCTGTCGGGTTTGAGTAGGAAGATGGACGAAGCCACTGGTTTAATCGCCGTGCCTGATACGGAAGACACCAGTCGTCCTCTGCTTGTTCATCCGGGATCGCTGGATGGTGCCGTTCAATCGATCATGCTCGCTTATGGCTTCCCCGGGGACGGTCGACTGCGCACTCTCTATCTGCCCACGAAGATTGATCGGATTCGGATCAACCCATTCAGCTGCAAGACTCTGGCCGGTCCAGGATCATCACTTCCATTCCGTTCGTCTGTTTCCGAAGCCTGGTTCTCTGAACTTTCCGGCGATGTTGACATGTACTCCACCGATGGCCTTCATACAGTAGTCCAGCTTCAGGGTCTACAAACAACACCTTTGAGTCCTCCATCGTCGGTGACAGATGTTCCAATATTCACAGAAGTGACTTGGGCTCCGGAGGACCCTGCTGGACAAATGACGAACTCAATCTCGACTTCCATGCCCCAAGATCTTGCCGCCTCGGTAGACTTCGAGCGCATTGCCCTTTTCTACTTGAAAAACCTTCTTTCTATTCCAGAGCCCGCGGAAGTTCCTTGGAATCATCGTCATTTGCTCACATATGCCGAACATTGTGTTTCGACTGTCAAAGCAAACCAGCACCCCTTCGGGTCGTCAGAATGGGCCAAAGATACATTTGAAGACATTTCAAAACTTGCAGAAAGGTACGTGTATGCTGTTGCATTGTCAACTGGGAGGAAAACAGAGGTTTGAGCGGAATGACCTGTTAGGGAACTGACATATGACAGACACCCCGAAAGTATAGATATCAAAGCTTTGAAATCTATCGGAGAAGCACTGCCAGCCGCAATAAGTGGAGAGACCAATCTGCTGGAGGTCTTAATCAAGGACAATCTTCTCAGTCAGTTCTATACCGCGTCTCTGGGAATCGAGACCTATCACCAGGAGGTTGCCCGCATGGCTGGCCAGATCAGCAACAAATATCCTCACATCAACGTTTTGGAAATTGGTATGTCTCTACCTAACAAGTTCAAGTAATATATGGTGTTGACTTTTGCCAGGATCCGGTGCAGGTGAGACGACCGAACCTGTCCTCAATCGGATGGACACAGCCTTTTCAACCTACACATTCACCGATATTTCCGAGGCCTTATTCGACGTTGCCCAAGAGAAATTCGACAAATTCCAATCTCGAATGGCTTTCAAAGTTCTGGACATTGAGAAAGACGTTACTGATCAGGGATACGGCGAAGAATCTTTTGACTTGGTCATTGCCTCCCTGGCTCTCTACGCAACTAAAAACCTCGAGGCTACCCTGTCGAACATCCGACGATTGATCAGACCCGGTGGCTATCTATTGTTTTTGGAGCTCACAGACCCTAACGTGATGCGATTCGGTCTTGTCCTCGGTGGCCTTCCCGGTTGGTGGCTAGGTCACCAAGAAGGGCGTACTCTGTCTCCATGTGTGCCTGTCGAAAAATGGGGGCAGTTATTGCAAAACACTGGTTTTTCTGGGGTAGACGCATCACTCCCCGGCCACTCGAGCTTACCCGTGCCATTCTCGGTGATTTTGGCCCAGGCAGTCGACGACCGTGTCAGTTTCTTACGCAATCCTCTCGTCCCTGAACGTCAGCCACTAGGCGTTGGATCATTGACCATAATTGGTGGTAAGACCTCTTTGACGGCGTCCTTGATCCCAGGCATCCAGAAAGCAGCCAGCCCGCACTATGAACGAATCGAACTCGCCTCAACCCTTGCCGACATCAGTGTCGATGATATTCCTGTCATGGGAACTGTTCTGAGTCTGACTGAATTGGATGAGCCTACCATGGTCTCGATGACTCTAGAGAAATTGAAACCGTTCCAGGAACTTTTCAAGCAGAGCAAAAACATCCTTTGGGTTGGATACGGAGCCCAGGGAGACAACCCATTCGGCAACATGTTTACCGGAGTTCAACGGACGTTGCACATGGAAATGACTCATCTCCGTGTTCAATTCTTGAATTTCCATCAGCTAAATGAGGCAAGCTCTGACTTAATTGCCAAAAAGCTTCTGCATCTTGGAGCTGCTGATGTCTGGGAGCAAAGTGGTCAGTTGCAGGATCTGTTGTGGTACACCGAGCCACAGCTGTCAGTGAAGAATGGGGAATTCATCATTCCCCGGTTCCGACTCAACCGTCAGAGAAACGACCGATATAACTCGTCAAGACGTTTGATTATGAAGTCTCTTGACCGGGAAACCTCGACAGTGACTATCCAAAGAACCGATCACGGATATCAGGTTTTTGAGGCAGATGAATACAGATCTCAGTTCCTGCTTGATCGAACCGAGATTCAAGTAACAAACAGTCTTCTGCGGTCAGTTATGGTCACTGATACGGACAATTTATTTCTAGTTGCTGGGGAGGAATCTCAAACTGGTGACCATGTTATCGCCCTGTCTGAGACTTTGGAGTCTCGCATCCGTGTGCCGAAGTCATGGATAATCCACTGCGAGAGATCCAAGGACCAGTCAACTCGATCCATGCTGAATCTTTATCTGCATTTCCTTGCACAGTCCACCACGAGGAATCTAAATCCAGGGGCTACTCTAGCGGTTCTAGACCCGGACTTTTCCATCGCTGCGGTTATGAAGCAGTACGCAGCACTCAAGGGTTTGCAGCTAATCCTTTTCACAACCAAGGAGAGTTCGTGCTCAAAGCCATGGATTCACATCCACCCCCATTGCACAAGGCGTGAGCTTGCACGCAAGATTCCACCAAATATTTGCCACCTACTCAATATCGAGGGCAACGATGAGATCTTGGACGTGCTCAGGGCTATTCTTCCGGCCGACTGCCAAATCGAGACCGAGCAAACTCTCACACGGGAAACCTCACAACTCTCTCCACATTCCGCTACGGAGCAAATTGCAGCTGATTTCCAGGCTACATGGAAGATAGCTCACAGTGATCACATGCCAGTCAACGAGCATCGACTTCGAAGCTTCAGCCTCAAAGATATAATCGAGAACCAGCGGCACACGGGTTCCCAATCAATCATTACATGGGAGTGGGAACGTCTCCCTTTTCAAGTTCAGCCAGCCACCAAGGCTGTGAGATTTGCCAAAGATAAAACCTACTGGCTTATCGGGCTGACAGCTGGGCTGGGACTCTCATTGTGCCAGTGGATGGCTCGCCAGGGAGCGCGGTACATTGCCTTGTCTAGCCGCAACCCGAAGATCGACAATAAGTGGCTTCGCCAAATGGCCCAAAATGGTTGCAACATTCGTGTTTTTGCCAAGTATGTTCTCTACCGACACGTCACTATGAAAATTGAATTCACTAACCTTCTTAGCGACATCACAAATCGTGACTCAGTCCACGCGACCTATCGCAATATCATTGGGAGCATGCCACCAATTGCCGGCGTCGCACAGGGAGCCATGGTACTGCAGGATGCAATGTTCCTCGATCTTGATCTTCCCAGGCTGGAAAAAGTCCTCCGACCCAAGGTTGAAGGAAGTATATTGCTCGACGAGCTCTTTTCGGAAAATACTCTTGACTTCATGATATTTTTCTCATCGATGGCCGCCATGACTGGGAACCCTGGACAGGTGGCATATAATGCTGCAAATATGTTCATGGCAAGCTTGGCAGCCCAGCGTCAAAAGCGCGGCCTGGCTGGCCACGCTATCAATATCGGGGCCATTGTTGGCAATGGGTATGTAACGCGTGAGCTGAACATGGGTCAGCAATCGTACCTCTACAAGGTTGGTCACTCGTGGATGTCTGAGCAAGACTTCCACGAAGTCTTCGCCGAGGGCGTTTTGTCGTGTCTGAAAAAGACTGGAACTTCTGAGCTGTGCAGCGGCCTGAGAATTGATGACGACGACACCAAAGGCTGGATCTCGAACCCAATGTTTCAACATTTGGTCATCAAATCAAACGCGTTCATTGCTGGAGAAAAGAAGAGCAAAGCTGGCGTCATGGTCAAGAGTCGGTTGCTCGAGTCGACCTCTATGACGCAGGTAATGGATATTCTGCAAGGTGGGTTTCTTGTCCTTCTCAAAATGAAACGTTTACATAAGAGCTAATCCTTCACAGAGGCCTTCACTATCAAGTTACAGTCGGCTCTGCAGACAGACCCCAGTATGTATGTACTTGGTCTGGCTCCAGATGAGCTCGGAATAGACTCCCTAGTTGCTGTTGATATACGGTCATGGTTCCTCAAAGAGCTCAGCGTCGATATTCCAGTCCTCAAAATTTTCAACGCTGCATCCATTCAGGACCTCCTCGACTTTGCAGCTACGCTGTTACCAGAATCCCTCATTTCAAATGTTAAGGGAGTCTCAACCACCGAGGAAAATGCCAATTCAAAAGCAGTGGAACCGGCTTCGCTTATCCAGCCCGTGCTGATGGAATCGCCAATGCCCAATCAAGGCGCCTCTGACTCGGGCAACACAAACACGCAGGGAGAGCCAAAAGCTTTCAATATCGACTACATACCGTCTATGGAAGATGGCGGTGCTAGCTCATCAGTGTCAATGAGAGCGGGAGACTCAAGCTCGGAGCAAAACGACGACACATCCTCTTCGAGCTCCATCGACAATGACATGGATACATTACCCAAGCGCGGCGTTGAAAAAGCGGCTCCAATGTCATTCGGACAGTCTCGATTTTGGTTCCTCAAGTCCTTTGTAGAAGATCAGACTGCATTCAACGTCACTCCTACATTTGAACTGAAAGGGAAATTGCGAGTCCAAGATTTTGCGAGAGCTGTCCAGGTCGTGGGCCAGCGACATGAGGCACTGAGAACCTTTTTCTTCGCCGAAGGTGGTAAACACCACATGCAAGGTGTCTGGAAGACATCTGCACTGCGTCTGGAGCACAGCCGCATCGCTGATGAGAAGGAAGTAGAAGAAGCAGCACAGCAGATGAAGTCTTATGTTTTTGACATCGCCCAGGGCGAGATCCTCCGCATTCAGTTGCTCTCTTTGTCGCCAGAACGCCATTGGATAGTTATTGGCTTCCATCACATCAACATGGATGGTATCAGTTTTGAGGTGTTTTGGTCTGATCTTGAGAAGGTATATAATCGATTGGCCCTGAGCCACGACTTTCTTCAATACCCCGATTTCACCCTGCGGCAGCTCCGCGAATATGACCAAGGGACTTGGGCTGATGATCTGACCTACTGGTATGATCAATTTGACGAACTTCCGTCGGCGATTCCATTACTTCCATTTGCCCTGCGGTCGGTCCGTCCAGGTGTTTCGTCTTTTGGATCCAATTGTGCACCTATCCGACTGGAAAAAGACGTCTCCGACGCGATTGATCAATGCTGTCGTTTGTTCAAAGTAACGCCTTTTCATTTCTATCTCGCGACTTGGCAAGCTCTGCTTCTACGATTCTTTGATCTCGACTACATCTGCGTTGGCCTTGGGGATGCCAACCGCACAGACACCGATGTCCTGAACAGCGTTGGGCTCTTCCTCAACCTTCTCCCCATCAAATTTTCCCGAAAGACTTCTCAATCCTTTGGCGAGGCACTAAAAGATACACGCTCCATTGCGCAGAATGCTTCCGCTCATTCCCGTGTCCCATTCGATGTGATACTCACCGAGTTGAATGTTCCACGGTCGGCATCACACAGCCCCTTGTTCCAGGTATTCTTCAACTATCGCCAGAAGGTGGAAGAATCTCGTGAATTCTGTGGCTGCACTGCCAAGGGAACACTTCATACCACTGGGGAGACTTCCTATGATCTCCAATTGGATGTGGGTGATCTTGTAACTGGAGAAACGATCATTCATCTATTGGTTCAAAAAGAGTTGTACGGACAGGAGCACGCGGAGCTTCTACTCCGTAGCTATTGCAATTTGCTCCGAGCTTTCGTGCAGAACCCCGCAATAAAAGTGACGTGGCCATCATTGTTTATGGAGAGCGATATTCAACAAGCATTGAGTGTCGGTAGAGGTGTGCCGGGTTCATCATTCTCTAGGTCGTTCCATCGCTAACTTTATGTAGGACCGGAATTAGAAGTTGAATGGCCAGCGACTATAGTCCATCGTGTGGATGACATTGCGAAGAACCACCCGGAGAAGATTGCCTTGAAGCAAGAAGATGGACCCCAGCTCACCTACCAATGCTTTCAAGATCGAGTGGCAACAATCGCAGATGAGCTTCTCATCAAGGGCGTCACCAAGGGCTCTCGCATTGGGGTGTTTCAATCTCCTAGTATCGATTTGATCTGCTCATTAATTGCTCTTCTACGGGCTGGTGCCAGCTATGTGCCGCTGGAAAAGAAAGTCGGTCTGGACCGTCTCGCGGCCATATGCTCCGAAGCAAAGCCTTCGATTATATTGATTGACTCAACTACTTTGCCCGATGTTGCACACTTGAATACCGTCGCCGATATCGTAAATGTCGAGGCGATTGGCTCTTCTGGCAAACATTCGTCACCAATTCTTGCGGAGCCCGAGGGCGAGGCTGTGGTCATGTTTACTAGTGGCTCGACAGGAGTTCCGAAAGGCATATCCATCAACCATTCGTCATACATGCAACAAGTGCACGCCTGCAGCCACACCTGGGCGATCCAGGAAGGGAAAGAGACCATCCTCCACCAGTCCTCTTACGCATGGGACATGTCTCTGTACCAAATGCTGATTTGCCTCTGTAATGGAGGGACATTGGTAATTGCCAATAGCAAGACCCGAGGAGATCCTGTTGCCACCTCCAAGTTGATTGCGTTGGAGAAAGTGTCGACGGTCTTTGCAACGCCAACTGAGTACCTTGTGTGGGCCCAGCACGGTCGCTCATTCTTGCAACAGTCAGTTCTGACTACGGCAATCTGCGGTGGCGAGTTCATGTCCAATGGTCTCTTGCAAGAGTTTAGGTCTCTTGGGAAGCCTGAATTGAGGCTGATCAATGCCTATGGTCCCGCAGAAACGACGATATCCTGCAGCACGGCAGAAGTCAACTATAGACAGGTGGAAGCACCCGTGGCAACACCCCTGCGTCTCTATACCCTGCCAAACTACTCGGTGTATATCGTCGACGATGAGCTCAATCCTGTACCTGTCGGAGTGCCTGGCGAGGTCATTGTTGGGGGAGCGGGCGTGGCCCAAGGATACCTCAGCGATGACAAAACAAGGGAACGATTCCTGACCGATAGACATGCGAGCCAGTTCTTTGTCGAGAAAGGCTGGACAAAAATGCATCGAACTGGTGACTGGGGTCGTCTTTCTCCGGACGGTGGCTTGGTTCTCCTAGGGCGAATTGATGGCGACAACCAAATCAAACTGGGAGGAATTCGCATCAACATAGAAGAAATCGAGGCAACGATCGTTCAGGGATCAGCAGGACGCATCCGCCAAGCTGTGGTATCAGCGCGCCCCGGTGCAGCGGATGGCCAGCAATTTCTTGTCGCCTTTGTGGTGATCACAGACTCTAACCCTCCTGCCAACCCGAATCAGTTCTTGACAGACCTGGCTAGTACTCTGCCCATGCCTCAATACATGCGGCCGGCGGCGATGATTCCAATCAGTTCAATCCCTCAAACCACGTCGGGTAAGATCGACCGACCGGCTGTGAGCAAGCTTTCCATTCCACAGCTTGCAACTCAGAAGACACACAATGCGGATCTCGGTCCGTTGGAAGAAGCCATCTGTCAACTCTGGCAAGAAGTACTTCCCAAAGATCTTGTCTCGCTTTATTCCATCCAGCCACACTCGGACTTCTTTCACGTTGGCGGAAGCTCGCTGTCCTTGGTGAACCTTCAAGAGTTGACCAAAAACCGCTTACACGTCTCGGTGCCGCTCCATTGGTTGTTCGAGTCAAGCACGCTGCGTGGAATGGCCTCCCGTATTCAAAACATGTCAAACGCAGAGGTCCAACCCAGCGTCGACTGGGAAGAGGAGATTTCCAACTTGCTTACCTCGACCCTGACTCCATCAAATGTGAATGTCATCACTGGGGCTTCCGAAGCTACGTCTGTGGTACTCACTGGTGCCACAGGCTTCATGGGTAAGGAAATCTTGCAGCAGTTGGTGGCCGATGACAAAGTACAGGCCATCTACTGCCTTGCTACCCGAAAAGCGCGCGACCAACTTCCAGATGTCTTCTCTGATTCCAAGGTCCACGTCTTTAGTGGTAATCTGGGAGCCCCTCAACTTGGTCTCTCGGATTCCGATGCAGTTGCGATCTTTTCGCGTGCTGACGTTGTCATTCACAACGGAGCCGACGTCTCTTTCATGAAAAGCTACCAATCTTTGAAGTTAACAAATGTCGCGTCCACCGTCGAACTTGTCAAACTCGCTTTGCTGCGCCACATTCCTTTCCATTTCATTTCATCTGCGAGCACCACCCGTCTTGCTCTGCAGCCAAGCTTTGGGGAATCGTCCCTTGCTGACTACCCCCCGCCCATCATTCCGCAGGATGGGTATACCGCGGCAAAGTGGGTATCCGAGGTGTATCTGGAGCGTGTCAATCAGAAGTTCGGACTTCCTGTATGGATTCACCGACCATCCAGTGTCAGTGGAACCGACGCGCCCGAGCTGGATTTGATGAGCAACGTCATGCGGTACTGTCAAGAGACCAAAAAGATCCCTGACTCGAGTGCGTGGTCTGGCGTGTTTGACCTGATCTCGGTGGAGTCTGCCGCCAGTCAGATCATCTGTTTCATGCATATTTCCGGTGCGACTGACGCGAAAGATACCCGGTTTGTGTATGAGTCCGGCGAGATTCAACTTGGCCAGGATGAAGTGCAGTCAGTGATGGAAGTGGGGACTGGTCATCAATTTACCATGGTATCGGTGGAGGAATGGGTGGATCATGCTGAAAAGGCCGGGATGAGTCCTCTGCTTGGGATGTACTTGCGTCGGACATCCGAGGGGCAGGTCTTGTTGCCGCGTTTGGTCAAGGGAGATTGATTCGGTGGAATGTAGAGTAAGAGCAGGATATACGAGTTGAAACAATACAGTTGTCGTGCTTAGGAGTTCTTGTTGCATAGATGTTGATCAAATTCTCTTATACTCCTATCCGGGCTAGTCCCAAACGGGCAGACATGGCCCTCGCGTCTCCCAACGCGTTTCCCCGCCGATCATCCAAGGTCCCACCACCTTCGCGTTGGAGACCTATGCACCCACGAACTCATGGGGACCAGGGGCGGTTGACTCCGGCACAGCGATGTTCCCAGTACGATTTCGGGGGCGGAGTGACCCTCGGGGATGCCTTTGCCATATACTCGGTGGTCGCATTCCCGCCAAACTGGAATAGCATCAACTACGATCCCGACACTCAAGGCGAGCTCACAGATGCACTATCCTCTGTGACCAGAGTCTTGCCGATCTATGTCGAGCTACCGGAGAGTGCCCTGGGTGACATTCGATCACTAGCTACTCCCCGTCAGCAGTCGACTACCAGTCCACGCAACCATCTCCCCATGTTTCTCATGAACGCGGCACGTTCTCGAAAGCACTGCGTGCTTGGACATCGCACGGCGGAGGAGTCTTTGCTCCGGATCTTGCAACGACCGTGGTGTGTACTGGAATTGTGCTGCTGTCAGACTTCCATCGTGGTGGCTGTCCAGAACTTTGCGAGCGCAGCCTCAAGGATAGATCGAGATATCTACGATCCTGCAAATCAGCTTTTGTCGTATGAGCTGGCAAGGCGCAGCGAATTGCGCCCTAGCGATCTTACGATGTTCGGTCACCTTACATCGCAACGATTTCAGAGTCAGGCATCCAGTGCCAGTTGGCCTGAAAGCCGCGCCATCTATACTGCGCTGTCGCCGAGTCGTTTGCTCTCACACAACCCCTTTTGGATTGGAGTTCTCTGCGCGTGTGCAGTATATCTTGGGGTTTCGATTTCGCACTTGAGTCTGATGCTGTGGAGCCCACCTGGTGTTTCACCTAGCACAATGACTCCGCAGTTCACGAGGGATCACAAGCTCCACGGTCGACTCTCATCAATCATGGTTTATCGGTCTATTTCCCGACGAACCCGTACAGCATGTCTTCGGAGGTGGAAATCCGACAGTGATCTTCGGGGTGGATTCCCGGTGAAGGAACACCAACCTCGCGGAGATGCAGAGGCCAACGGCACCGTGAAATGTCTCCTGGATCTCTATGCCGCACTCATTCGCGCGATGAGCGACACAATCTAGTCTCGCCTTCCCCATTGGGCAATTTCCAGGACCGGCAACGATACCCTTCTCCGTAATTACTGATACCGTACGATGTATCCTCGGGTAACTTAAGCTTAAATGCGGCGAGGGGCAAAAACCCGCGCGAAGGCTTCGTTGACTCACGCTTCGCCTTCGTTAAATTCTCTCCTTCACCTTCTTCTCATTCCATTCTCAATCTACATTTCTCTCCCACGCAGCTCGCAATGGCTTCTCAGAATGGAAACTCCGGCAACGACTTCACCGTCAAAGCCGGCCTGGCGCAGATGTTGAAGGGCGGCGTGATCATGGACGTTGTCAACGCCGAGCAAGTATGTGGCCAATGGCTCCCCGGTCATCTTTTCCATTTTCTCTAATCATTTCTCTTTCCTCCTTTCTAGGCCCGCATCGCTGAAGAGGCCGGTGCCGCCGCCGTTATGGCTCTGGAGCGGGTCCCTGCGGACATTCGCGCACAGGGTGGCGTTGCCCGCATGTCCGACCCCACGATGATCAAGGAGATTATGGAGGCCGTTACCATCCCCGTCATGGCCAAGGCTCGCATTGGACACTTTGTGGAATGCCAGGTACGTGGTAGCGTATGGCCGGTGGCGGGCAACATGTTCTTGCGCGGGGTATCCGCAAAGTGCTAATTCACCCCCACCATCAGATCCTCGAGTCCATTGGCGTCGACTACATTGACGAGTCCGAAGTCCTGACCCCCGCCGACGATGTCTACCACGTTACCAAGACCCCCTTCAAGGTGCCGTTCGTCTGCGGCTGCCGCAACCTCGGCGAGGCCCTGCGCCGTATCTCCGAAGGTGCGGCCATGATCCGCACCAAGGGTGAAGCCGGCACCGGTGACGTCGTCGAGGCTGTGAAGCACATGCGTACCGTCAACGCTCAGATCAGCCGTGCCCGTGGTATTCTCCAGGCCAGCCAGGACCCGGAGCCCGAGCTGCGCGCGTTCGCCCGCGAGCTCGAGGCCCCCTACGAGCTCCTGCGCGACGCCGCCGAGAAGGGCCGTCTCCCCGTCGTGAACTTTGCCGCCGGTGGAGTTGCTACCCCGGCTGATGCGGCGCTGATGATGCAGCTGGGCTGCGACGGTGTCTTTGTCGGCTCCGGTATCTTCAAATCGGGCGATGCGAAGAAGCGCGCTCGCGCCATCGTTCAGGCAGTCACCCACTTCAAGGACCCCAAGGTCCTGGCCCAGGTCAGCGAGGGTCTGGGTGAGGCCATGGTGGGCATCAACGTGCAGAAGATGCACGAGAGCGACAAGCTGGCCAAGCGTGGGTGGTAGAGGGGTTCGCCGTCCGGTCTGATGCCAAAAAATTCTTGTACATGAGCCACGTCTTCTCGCGCTACATACCAAAATGATAGAGTTTTTGCCTAGTCTGGGTGGGAAGTAGACAGAACTTTACGCGCAATCCTGCCATCCTGATTTTCCCACTCGGCCGAGTTTGCGCCGATGTAGAATTGAAATTCGACGAGATCTCGTCTGGGATCTACCAACACGGAAATTGCTCTAGTCCAACGGCCACGGTCATCACCATTCCCCAAACCCCCGCAGTCTCGCGTCGGAGTCTATGATAGGCCCTCCACTCCGATCGGCGCTCTGGGGAAAACTACACCGGTGGCTACCAATTTTCACCGAGAGTACCCGGCGAGTGGGTCGCCAGGGCACGTATAGAGGGGTATTGGTACATGGTGATACGGGGAATCTTACAATACCGGCCAAGCTTGCGGGCGCCGAGTATATTATGTCTGTCCATGACAAAATAGGCATGATATATATCATTGACATCTCGTATGATCATTGTAGATAGTCTCGTGTCCCTACAGACCGAGCCAGAATCTCGTCTTTCCAACCTCGAATTCACCCCGTAATTCCTCGGCCCCGGTGCCAGTTACCAGGACCTCGTAGCGCCCCTTCTCGGAGATCCACTTGCCACGCTGCTCATCCCACCAGCTAGTTGCGAGCTTCTTCTCGACAACTAACTGCACGGTCTGGGACTCGCCGGGCTGCAGGAAGACCTTCTGGAAGGCCTTGAGCTCACGCACGGGCCGGTTCACATCCGTGGATGGAGGAATGACCCAGAGTTGGACGATCTCGGCGCCAGCGACCGAGCCCGTGTTGGTGACGGTCGCGGACGCGGTGATCGGTTCACCCGACTCGGCAAACGGTCCTTGTTCAGCGACGGTGTGGACGCGGAGGTCAGATCGGGTGAAAGTCGTATACGACAGACCGTGGCCGAAGGGGAAAGCGGGCGCGACATCGCTCTTCTCGAAGTAGCGGTAGCCCACGTAGACGTCCTCGCCGTACAGCACGCGGCCGCGCTCGGAGCGGAAGTTGACATAGGACGGATTATCCTGCAGGCGGCGCGGGAACGTAATGGGTAGCTTGGCGGATGGGTTGACGTCGCCGTATAGCACGTCTGCAATGCCGTTGCCGCACTCGTTGCCCCCGAACCAGGCTTGGACGAGAGCGCGGGCATCCTTGACCCAGGGCATGGTCACCGGTGTGCCGGATTGCAGGACGACTACGGCATTCGGGTTTGCGGCCAATACGCGACTGATCAGTTCGTCGCTGCCCGGGGGCAGATCCATGTGGTCGCGGTCGTAGCCTTCTGTCTCCCACTCGCTGGTCAAGCCTGCGAAGACGATGACTTGCTCGGCCCTGGAAGCTTGGTCGACGGCCGTGGAGATCAGTTCTTCCCGGCTCACGCGGCGACTGGCGCCGAAGCGGAAGCCGCCTGGACCAAAGGCGACAATGCCGCGGGTGTCCAAGTCGGAGGTTGGCGCACTGCCAAACTCGAAGACAATCCTGTATGTCTGACCGGCCTTGAGTTCCTTGGTACCCTGCTCCTCGATCGTGGCCGTTCCAAAGAAGGCCGACCCTTGCTTCTGGTTCTTGGTGTTGTCGACGACAACCTCGCCGTCTACCAGAAGCCGGCCGGTACCCACGACCGTCACGCCAAAGTCATACAGTCCATCTTCTTCAGGCGTAAACAAGCCCTCCATATCAACATAGAAGGTCTTGGACTTGATCTTCGGATTGATGTAGTCCATCAAGAACCCGGCAGAAGAAAGCAGATGCAGCTCATCGACCACAGTCCGTTCAGCACCCGCGCTCTGGGGCTCATTATAGACCTTGAAGCTGAATCCAGGTTGACCATCCGCTGTTTTCAGGAGAGGGCCCAAGAGGGGCAGCTCCTTGTGCGAGTAGACACCTTGGGTAAAGGTCACTTGTCCCTTGCTCTTCGCCGACACTCCCTCGAACGGGGACACGGTATAGTACGGAGCGAGCGAGGCCGATCCACCACCGCAGTAAGATGCTATCTTCGCGTTAGGACCGATCACGAGCACTGATCCATCTTTCTTCAAAGGCAGGACATTCTCTTCGTTCTTCAAGAGCACGACCGACTCGGCAGCTGCGCGGCGCATCAACGCTTGGTCCTGGGGTCTGTTCAGAGCCTTTTCGGGGGCGCCTTCGGGGATGCCCAGGGGGTCGACCCAGTTGACCACGTTGAGAATATTCCGAACGCGTTCGTCGAGCTTGAACTGGGTGACTTTGTTGGATGACACGGCATGGGCGAGCGCCTCTCCACGCCAGCGGGTCTTGCCGGGCATCTCAATATCAAGACCCGCGTTAATGGCGTCGGATGTACTGTACGTGCCGAACCTATTCAAGAGATCAGACGAGATTCGAGTGGTGTTGAAAGAAAACAACATACCAGTCGCTCATAACCAGACCATCCCATCCCCATTCTTTTCGCAGAATATCGTCAATCAGGAGTTGATTCTCGCTGACATGCGTACCATTGACCTTGTTATACGCCGTCATGATACACGCCGAGCGACAGATGCGCATGGCGAGCTGAAAGGGCAACAGATAGATCTCACGCAGAGCACGGTCTGTGACAATACTGCTGACAGCCATACGCTCGTGCTCCTGGTCATTGCAAACGAAATGCTTCAGAGTCGCCGCAACACCCTTCTCCTGCATGCCCTTGCAGAAATGGCCCGCCAGCGTGCCCGACAGCACTCCATCTTCGGAGAAGGACTCGAAGCCTCGACCACCCAGCGGCGATCGTTGGATATTAATGGTAGGACCGAGGACAATGTGCGTGCCCTTGGCGATGGCTTCCTCGCCCATTAATTGGCCGACCTGCGTCAACAATTCAGCATCCCAGCTGGCTCCCAGCGCGGTTGCACACGGGAAACACGCGGCGGGAATACCGTTGAAGAAGCGAGTGCCTCGGACGCCGTTGGGGCCATCGGACATGCGCAGCGAGGGGATGTTTAAGCGCGGGATGGGCTCGGTGTGCCAAAAGTCTCGTCCTAGGAATTGTCAGTCTTGGTTCGGAGGGATCAGTAGACCTCACTGTCAGGGAGCGTTCTCCCAATGTCACGATTTCATACTCACCCGCGGTCAGCGC
This sequence comes from Penicillium capsulatum, assembly GCA_028828875.1. Classification (NCBI taxonomy): domain Eukaryota; kingdom Fungi; phylum Ascomycota; class Eurotiomycetes; order Eurotiales; family Aspergillaceae; genus Penicillium; species Penicillium capsulatum. The sequence goes on along the minus strand of JAQJZR010000009.1, from coordinate 2,994,846 downwards.
CACCTTTTCGCCCAAGGTCAACTCCTCCAGGGCCTGTTCTACGTCGATCCGACCCATGATGGCGGCACCGATTGGACAATCCGTGGGACGCAACGATTTCCAGCGAATACTTTGAAGTTATCTCTTCCTCACAGCACAATCAATGCCCTCTCGGGGCAATCTGGGTGAAGCGAGGGGTTGTCTTTAAACCCTTTGGATCTGGAGCTCAAGTGGGGTTGAAGTGGATCTCGCCAGCTCAAAGCGCCACGGAGAGACGCCCGAGGTTTAGCCGGTGCATCGGAGGGGATTCTTGGATTGCCCATTTAGGACAGTTCATCATTCCGGATGCATGTACTCGTCCTTTACTCTGATGGAAATCACGAGATTCGTTCATGAAGATGATCATTTGTCCTAGGTAGCATGTCCCTATTTCCCATTTACTGCAGGCACTTGCTGCGTCACGCAATGAATCACTCCTCCAGAGAGCGGGATCGCATTCATGTATACCTGCCGAACGACCCGCTCGGGACAAAGTGCTTGAAGTACGTCCCGCGCTTTCGCGTCGCGCTCGTCGTCGCCAAATCGGGGAATGATGAGCCCGCCATTCACAAAGTAGAAATTGACGTAGCTGGCAGCCAATTCATCCTCGTCCGTCTGAACTAGTCCGTGAGGATCCGGTTCTTCGATGGTATGAATCTCCAGGCGCCGACCTCGTGCATCCGTCTCCCGCTCCAGAATCTCTCGGATCTCCGTGGAAATCTCTTTCCACAGGTTGGACGCGGTATCATGGGGCTTGGAGTAGACCACCACTCCCGGCCGTATAAACCGCGCTTCGGCGTCCATGTGAACATCGGTGATATCGGCATCAGCGCGGCCGGGAAACCAAATCACCTTCTCAACCCCGAGCAGACGCTTCAGCTCGTCTTCAATGCTGGCCTTGGACATTCCCGGGCGAGAAATCTCACAAGAACCATGTAAATAATCGTAGGCAGGTCCCTCGGTGCCAGCACGGGGCAAGGGATTACGTCTCGCGCAGACAACGCTACTCTCGGTGATCAACAGCGTCCCATCGCCATCCGTCACCAGAGCACCTCCTTCAACGCGGATCGGAGCATCGATCTGAGTCACGGACATGGGCTGGCAATCATGCTCGATCACCCAGCGCGCAAAGTCGGCGTTTTCGCGGAGAGTCTCTTCGTCCATGACCGGCCACTGTTGGCCCCAACGCCTGTCATCATGCTTTGGCTCTTTGCCACCCCATTCGTTAAAGCGGAAGTTCAACGCGAATCGTCGATTCGGAACTGTCTCTGTCGCTGCGCGGACATAGACGGGTCCGGTATCACGCACCCAGCAATGATTGATCGGGCAGGGAATGAGCGTCACATTCGAAGAATCTTTGTCGGTAGCCTTGATCAAGGACTCAGCGGAGTCTTTATCGTCCGGCCGCACGTATATGCGCACTGGCTCGAACTCGGCAATGACGAGAGCCAGGCCGATTAGTTCGGCGCAGACCGCGTCATACTGTGATGGCGGGAGAGAGCATCGAGAGGGAAATCCAAGAATGGTGGCTTCGTGCACCTCGCTCTCGGCCGGGTGTATGAACTTTCCATGCGAAACGTGTGAAACATCTTGTTCGTCTGAAGTTGCGCTCGGAGTCTCTGGTTTCTTTTTCTTTGGGCGAAATCTGGCGAGGATTCCGCGCAGCTTTACCAAGAACCGCATTGTATGAAGGAATGACTCCGGCCATGCTCATAGACATGGCTGCTCTTTTAAGCAAATGCAAAGCTACCGAGTGAGTATCATGGTTGAGTATGTGACACGATTCATCCAGTGGTTCCACCGGTCAACGCCTTGGCCTCTGCTATTGTCGAACCCGATCATATAGCAAACAGGAAGGGGAAGGAGGTGGTAGCAAATATTCCACTATGACTTTTGCATTGATGGAGCATGTGGTATTAATCTCTCCATGGCCATCTCGGCCTGTCCATTCGACAGTCACCCGAAATATACAACGGTTCATAGGATTGGACTACCACCTACTGACTATACAAGAGCAGAAAACAGGATCGGAGTCGGATTTTATTGCAACAATAAAACTCCCGATAGATCAAGAAATACATGAATCAGGTCCCAAACTAAACTGATTGCTTCGCCGGGCATCAACGTGAATTCTCTACAAAAGCTCAACGGACCGCCGCAACACATCAACGCCCTCCACAGCCCGTCACGACTTCTCGATCCGACGATCGAAAATCAGCCCGATCGACTTGGCGCTCTTCTTCGGGACGCGCTTCTGATCATGCTCATAGTCGACATATGTCACCCCGAAACGGGTCTCATACCCTTCCGCCCATTCGAAGTTGCTGCGAACATGATTAGTACTCTGCGTGACACCAAGTTAAAACGCGTGATACGTACTCCATCAGGCTCCATGCCATATACCCCCGAACATTCACACCGTCCAGAGTATACGCATCGGCCATGGCCCCGATGTAGTCTTGAAAATACCCCACCCGAAACTCATCCTCCAACAACTGCTCCAGCGGCATCTCGTTCTCACCAAGCACGCTCGTTCCGTTCTCGGTGACATAGATCTTCGGGTACCCATAGCGCTCACTGAGCCACTTGAGCAGTTTGCGGAAACCCACAGCGCAAGGTCGCAGCCACGGCGACTGTGTAATGGGCCCAATGCTGTGGCCATTCTTATCCTCGAGAAGCAGCTCGAGGTTTCCGGCAATGTCAGTGTGTTCCGGCTCGCCAGTTTTGGCCCGGATGTAGTTTGCGCAGTAATGGTTCATTCCATAAAAGTCGTTGCTGCCGTGCACGAGAGCAATGTCCTCCGGTGACCAGGTCGGGAGCCGGTCGCCTAATTGCGCGATCATACTGTCCGGATACTTGCCATGGTAGATAGGGTCTGCGAACCACGAGATGGCGAATTCGATCTTGCGATCGCAGGCTTCGACATCGGCGGGATTCTCTGCGTCCCAGGGCTCAGCCCAGTCACCTTTGCGTGTGGTTAGCAATACATTGCCTGGATGATATCAGTATTCCATACCGTTCAAAGTGATGCCAATCTCCCCGCCATATTGTGTCTTGAATTCGTCTCGGTAGATTTTTACCGCTGTTCCGTGTGCGACAAGGATACTGTGACCTGCAATCCACGGCTCCGTAGAACCATCGCCAACGGGGCTCTTGCTGCGGTCGCTTGTGTGACCGGGAGCGAAAGTGCCTGTGTTATAGCCCAAGACACAGCTACACCAGGGCTCGTTAAAAGTGATCCAGTGTTTCACCTTCGATCCGAGCGCCTGGAAGACAAGACGAGCGTAATGCGCAAAATCGGCGACAAACTCGCCCTTGTTCAGGAAGCCGCCGTAGCGTCGATACAATTCCTCGGGAAGGTCCCAGTGGAACAATGTGACCATGGGCGTGATGCCCGCGGCGAGCAGGTCGTCCACGAATTGGATATAGAACTGCAGGCCTTTCTCGTTGACGGGATCATGGCGCCCGCCCAGGGGAATGATTCGAGACCTGCGTTCGCCCGTCAGCCCAGATTCAACACATATCGGCATGGGCAAACAAACCATGAGATCGAGAACCGATATGCCTGAGCCCCGCACGTCTTCAACAGTGCAATATCCTCGTGGCTGCGGTGATACGAGTCGCAGGCAATCTCCCCCGATGCGCCACCCGCGATCTTGCCGGGAATCTTGCAGAAGGTATCCCAGATCGACGGCCCACGGCCATCTTCATCCACGGCACCTTCGATCTGATAGGCGGCGGTCGCAAACCCCCAAAGGAAGTCGGACGGGAGACGAGACGATTCGCTGGATCCCATGATGGGCGAGGAAGCTGAATTTGCACTTTCACTGCGAGTCACTGTTCATATTTATGTGCGTGGTCTCGATGTCTTCGTGAAACATGCTCGATGCTTGGGAAGAAACCGAGCTTCCTGGCCGTGGCAGGAGGCATCTCCGCGACTCGGAGCTGATCCCGCTCCCAGAGCGTATGCGGCTCCACCACATGGCGACCGCAGTTGTCCCAGGATTTATCTTGCGCCTGCAACAATCAGGCACTCGGGCGAAGATGCGTGTCTAATCGTCTCGAAGATCCTTTCAATGTTAATGCTCCGTGTCGTGTGTAGCAAACGGGAAGTCGCGAGACTCAAATGTCTCAAAACACGCCACAATCCGGGGCAATCGAGTCCCCCACTCCTTCCAAGGTTGAACACAGTTTAATTGTCATCGGCATTGTCGAATGATTCCTCGGCGTGTTTTTCATTCTCATTTCCGTGGCTATCAATGTGGCGGATTTGATGATGATATATTTCAACTATGGTTGGAACGCGTGTATCTACGGTAGACATGCCAATTCTAGAACCCACTCGTTCACAGCTTTGGCTGAGGCGTATCAACCTCTCTCACTCGCTTCCAAACTTTCACACCCTCTTCCCACATTGCGTCTCCCTGGATCTCTACCCTTCCATCCGCCTTTAAGGTCCGAATGCTCTGAGATCCACTGGTGCCCCAGCCAAACCCGTCGGGCCCAGCAGCACCTGGACCCTGAACGAAGCGGCTCAAAGGTCCAATAAATGCGCGGCTGATAATCTCTTTCTCCTTGGGCATCAATTCCTTCCCATTCCCCCAGAACCAAATCGGGTAGTCCGACGAGTGTGTCACGCCCCATTCGACAGGCAACGTACCGTCGACGCACTTGGCACGGAATTCAATACGGTAACGATGTAGCAAGCATGAAGCGTCCGCACCGCCAGTATTAGATGTCAAAGCATGGAGAAGACCACGCTGCATATGATGCACTTGCATGTCAGCGTATATCTTGCCCCATGCGTCCGACATCCAATCCTTGTAGTCGGATGGGAGTTTGTTGTTCGGGAAGTGAAGCGGTATGACAGCATCCACGCTCTTCTCAGGGTAGTCGGCTATCAAGCGGGTGCGCAATGCAGACAAGGAATTCGACTTGGGTGGATACCAGACGCTATACAAGTAGCGCTCATCTTGACACTCGCCTATCACGAGGCGAATATTACGCGCGAGGAGCCCTCGCGCAAAATCGCCATTGTCGAGCGATTTGAAGAGTGTCGGGACAATGAATCCGGTGTCTGTTGTTGGTCGGAATTGATGCACGTCAATTGTTTTGGCCGCATCGAGGAGTTCCTTTGGCGGGATCGACCGAAGGCGTGCGAGCTTCTCGTTCGCAGATAGTTGTGATGGGATATTCAAAGCAACCAACAGCTGATCAAATTGGGCTTGTGTCTCTTCGGAACTCTTTGGCTGCACGGCCGGAGAATTGGACCAAATGCATGCCTGTCGGATGATAGACCGGTGGTCTGGTTGGCGCAGGTCATAGGCCAGCTGGTGGAAGACCGAGTTTGCTCCTGATCGGGGTTATTTGATATAGCAATTCGAGGACAGACTATGGATAGCAGTACGTACCCGCAGAATAGCCCGAGATTGTGATATTATCCGGGTTGCCACCGAATAAATGGACATGGTCCTTGGTCCACTCCATGGCCAGCCGCTGATCCCAAAACCCATGGTTTCCGACGGTTTCCCCGACCGAGGCTGCGTCATGTTCTAATTCGGACGAGTACAAGAAACCAAAGAGATTGAGGCGATACGCGGGCATCACGACAACACACTTGAATTCGGTTTCGCCCAGCAGCGCAGCTGCATTAAAACTATTCGGTGTACCAAATTGAAGCCAGCCCCCATCTGCGAATATTAAACGGTGTTACCTCTTTGCAGACCGATACAATTCCAATGGGTCCAGGAACTCACGAATGAAGATGAAGACGGGCCACCCGCCCTTGGGTGCCTCTCCTGGCGGTACCCACACGTTGCATTGGAAACAGTCCTCGCTCCAGGCATTCTCATTCGAGGGCGAAAGGGTCATAAACCCCGGCTGTGGACACAATCCAGCACCGCCGGTACATTTTCCCGGTCTGTCCTGGGTGCCATAGCTAAAATTCGACGGTAATGGGCGAGCCCGGCGCCATCGCTGGATAGGGGGGAGGGCATAGCGGACGCCACCGAAGTAGTGGCAGAGGTCGGTACCTTTTCCACTATTTCCGCTCGAAGTAGAGATTGTCACTCCTTCGATGACTCCCCAATGCGAGAGGGATTTGCTATAGGGACGGTGAGTTGTCTCCATGGCTGATTGCAGATGCGGTGAGGGGAAATTGGATGAGAAAAAAGAGCCTTGCAGCGAATCTCACGTCGCGATGGAAGCGACGCACGCCATCTTAATCTCTGTATCGCCAGGCATTATTCCGCTCGTCCCTTTCGATATCGCTTGCCGAGATAGAGCGAGGGCAGCATCTCATTGGCACTGGAGACGAGCGGATCGGCAACAGTTGGAGATTGCGGGGAGCTCCGTGTTCGGGGCTAAATCTGACCCCGGTGAAATTGGGGTCGTGGAGCGAATATTTAGACATTTCTAACACAAGAGATATTGTTTCATGGCATTAATGACAGTGTAAGAATACATGCAGGTACAACAGAAGCCCGCAACCACCATTCATACCAAGAGTGCTACGTGACTGAGTAAAAAGCCATATCAGAGTGGCGTTGTCGCGAGAAACATTGAATTCCTTATAAAGACCTGCGCTTTAGGCCCTTACCGCTTCAATGGGGTTGCTTCAGCATCTACTCCGACAGTCGAGCGAGGGTAGCCTTGCCTGCCCGGCTGTCATTGCCTCGGCCCAGTTTTCCGCTGATCCAGGCGCCAATGCGCGACATCTCCTCCAGACTAACGCCCGTATGCATCCCCAAACTGTGGACAGTATGAATGAGATCTTCGGTCGACACATTGCCCGTGGCTCCCTTTGAGTATGGACAGCCACCCAGCCCGCCGACACTGCTGTCAAAAATACGCACCCCGTGCTCCAATCCGACAATCGTGTTCACCAATGCCTGTCCGTATGTGTCATGGAAATGTAATGCCAGATCTGCGTTGGCAATTCCGGCGGCCTTGAGAGCCTGCAGAAGCTCCATCGTTCGAGGGGCCGTGCCCATGCCCGTAGTATCCGCGACGGAGACTTCATCGGCACCCATCTCCAGGAGCGTCGCGGTAATATCAGCCACCGCAGCCGGATTCACCTCGGGCCCTTCGTATGGACATCCCAGAGCGACCGACACATATCCCCGAACTCGGATGTTTTTAGTCTTAGCGAGGCTGACGATCGGCTTGATGCGGTCGAGAGACTCGGCAATCGTGCAATTGGTATTGGCTTTGGAGAACGCCTCCGTGGCGGCTGCGAAGAGGGAGACCTCGGTGGTAGTCGGGCTCTTCGTTTCCGAGCCCAGCGACTCGGCCGGGATATCCGTAGCGTCCATGATCTTGACGAGGTTCTCGAGCCCCTTGATGTTGGGGACAAGGTAGTTATAGGCGATGGTATTCTGCGATTGGGGCGGAGATCGAAGTAGCTCTTCGCAGATTTCAGCTGTACTCGCCATCTATCAAAGTGTATCGTGTTAGTTACGCTTGAGAGCTCTCCGCCGAGTGACGCCGACGTTCGCACCTGTGGCACCCATTTCGCCGGGACAAAAGATCCAGCCTCGATCGTGGTGACGCCGGTTAATGCCAGTCGGCGAATCAATTCAAGCTTTGTCTCGCGGGGAATCGATTGCTTCTCGTTCTGCAGGCCATCTCGGGGGCCAACCTCCACGATGCGAACATGATCCGAGGCTAACCGCGACTCCGTCGCATACCGGCGTAAGGGCACCGATCCTCGAAGAGCTGAGAAAAGACGCAACCGGGGACGAGCAGCCATTTTGAATAGCGCAGGGCCACGTTGTTGAAACCAAGTACTAAAGCCAATAGTCAATCAAGGCCAGGAAGTCGAGTGATGATGAGGGGAGGGAAATGCGGAGAGCGCCTTGCCTTTCCGGGACTAGTGCGGGCCCCACGGCAGAAAAAGATCGCGGCGGGGATGAAATGCATGAATTTCGGGACTTTCTTCAACTCTCTCGCACCATGGATCCCTTGCGCCAGCCCAAGAAGCGCTTCGTCGGTCGTCGGACTGCGGATGCGCAGGCCTCTAAGGACTCGGCGGGGGATGTCGAGTCCACCACGGTTCAGAAAGGTATGCCATGATCGACCCTTCCACATAGCCAGTGGACTCATCGTGTGATAGCGGCACCCAGGCGCACACCACGAACCCTTAATCAAGTCCCTCCGGAGATATTGAACGACCCCGATATCCAAGAAGCTATGGAGTTGCTGCCCAAAAATTATTCCTTTGAGATTCCCAAGACCATCCACCGAGTGCGTTCGTCCGGTGCCAAACGAGTGGCCCTCCAGTTCCCCGAGGGGCTGCTGATCTTCGCGACCACCATCTCGGATATTCTCACTCAGTTCTGTCCCGGAATCGAGACCCTTATCATGGGTGATGTCACCTATGGCGCCTGCTGCATTGACGACTATACCGCACGGGCTCTCGGGTGCGACCTGCTAGTTCACTACGCCCATAGTTGCTTGATTCCAGTGGATGTGACCAAGATCAAGACTCTTTATATTTTCGTCGACATAAGTATCGACACGGGCCATCTCATTGCAACCCTCGAGCGCAACTTCAAGCCGGGCCAGACCATCGCCACTGTCGGCACCATCCAGTTCAACGCAACCCTACATGGATTGAAGCCGGTCTTGGAGCGCGCAGGATTTCGGGTGATGGTTCCGCAGATCATGCCTCTCTCCAAGGGAGAGATCCTGGGTTGTACATCCCCGCAGCTCTCCGAGTCGGAAATCGACGTCATTCTCTACCTCGGCGATGGCCGCTTCCACCTGGAATCTGCCATGATCCATAACCCCTCCATCCCGGCATACCGCTACGACCCTTACTCTCGGACACTGACACGAGAGACCTACGACCACGAAGAGATGCATACCCTGCGGCGTGATGCGATATCGACGGCCCAGTCGGCCCGCAAGTGGGGGATTATCTTGGGTTCTCTTGGCCGCCAGGGCAACCCGAACACGATGGCAATGATCGAGCGCCATCTGGCGGAGCGGGATATTCCCGTGGTGAATCTGCTGCTCAGTGAGATCTTCCCGGGAAAGTTAGCTTCGATGTCGGATGTTGAGTGCTGGGTTCAAATTGCTTGCCCCCGTCTCAGCATTGACTGGGGATACGCTTTCCCTCGGCCGCTGCTCACGCCGTATGAGGCGTTGGTCGCCTTGGGTGTGCGGGAGAACTGGGATCGTGCCAACAAGGGTGTGTACCCCATGGACTTCTACGCAAAGGAAGGGCTGGGTCGGACACGGCCAGAGCAGGCGACCGCTTAAACAAACGTCGCCCTCGACCATTATATACCCAGCATAGACCTTAGGGCAGCCGGTCTGTCCCCTGATGATAAAATGACAATAGAACACAAGCTACGCAATGAACGATCGAGTACTGTTGGGACGTGGATTCAAATCAGAGCAGAACAAGCGATACGGCTGCGTAAGTGCGATCTCGTAGCTTTTTTACGAGGTTTTCGAATATCTCAACATTAAAGTCAACTCCAGAAACAGGTACACCTTACTATATCTATAATGAAAGGGTAAAGAATAACTAATTCAAAGTCGCTAGTTAGTAGGAGGGGAACAAATATGGGGGGAAAACATTGGAAAAACACTGGAAAAACTCTATTTGTCGATGGGCTACTAAACCCATCCCGGAACGTCGATCCGTGGAAGCAGTTTCTCTAGACGACTCATCTGTCTTCCTCTACTCTCTGACTTTCATCTCACCTTCTATTCTCTCTGCCCTCAGATATCTCTCACTTTCACCTCACCTCTCTCTCATTTACTTGACCTCTGACTGACCTGGAGCAAAATGAATTCGCCAACCAAACGCTCCAAGCATAAACATGCGAGTCTTGAGGGTATCTTTGAAGG